>OY998176.1:165051589-166316589 GCA_963921935.1 Galeruca laticollis
AATTTTTAAGAACATAACTAATACTAATTTAATATTTTTAATTAAATTTAAAATAATAGGGTATCTAATCCTAGTTTATTAATTAAACTTATAAACTTCATTTTAAAATTAAAATTTATCCTTAAAATTTAAAATTTCACTTAAAAAATTTTATATAAAAATTTTTCTTAATAAAATTAATTTTTACTAATAAAATTAAATTATATTATTTGTATAACCGCAACTGCTGGCACAAATTTTGTTAATACTAATTATTATTCCTAAATCTAAATTTCCTTAATATATAAATATAATTACTATAATATTCTTCTAAAAAATAACTTATATATAATTAAAAATAAAACTTAATCTTTTAAGTTAAAATAAAACTTTTAATAAAATTTTTATTTTATAAACATACTAATCTTTCCTGCCCACAAAAAATCTTCACTAACTGAAATTAAAAACAAAATTTCTAAAAAAATTAAAAATAGTTTTTTAATCTCAATTCATTAATAGTTTTAATTACTATACAATATTCCTCATTAATCCATTTAATAAGTTATACTATGAAACTCTTAACAAAATTAAATAAAATTTAATAAATTAAATAAATAAAATAAAAATATTAATTATTATAATTTAATATAAATTTTCAACTAAATCTTAATTCAAAAATAAAATAATATATTTCAATTTTTAATAGTAATACCCATTATAAATCAAAAAACTTTATCTCACGATTAAACAGCTATCTCACCCCCATAAATTAAGGAAAAAGCTTTATCTCACGATTCAACAGCTATCTCACCCCTATAAATTAAGGAAAAAGCTTTATCTCACGATTCAACAGCTATCTCACCCCTATAAATTAAGGAAAAAGCTTTATCTCACGATTCAACAGCTATCTCACCCCTATAAATTAAGGAAAAAGCTTTATCTCACGATTCAACAGCTATCTCACCCCTATAAATTAAGGAAAAAGCTTTATCTCACGATTCAACAGCTATCTCACCCCTATAAATTAAGGAAAAAGCTTTATCTCACGATTCAACAGCTATCTCACCCCTATAAATTAAGGAAAAAGCTTTATCTCACGATTCAACAGCTATCTCACCCCTATAAATTAAAGAAAAAGCTTTATTTCACGATTCAACAGCTATCTCACCCCTATAAATTAAGGAAAAAGCTTTATCTCACGATTCAACAGCTATCTCACCCCTATAAATTAAGGAAAAAGCTTTATCTCACGATTCAACAGCTATCTCACCCCTATAAATTAAGGAAAAAGCTTTATCTCACGATTCAACAGCTATCTCACCCCTATAAATTAAGGAAAAAGCTTTATCTCACGATTCAACAGCTATCTCACCCCTATAAATTAAGGAAAAAGCTTTATCTCACGATTCAACAGCTATCTCACCCCTATAAATTAAGGAAAAAGCTTTATCTCACGATTCAACAGCTATCTCACCCCTATAAATTAAAGAAAAAGCTTTATTTCACGATTCAACAGCTATCTCACCCCTATAAATTAAGGAAAAAGCTTTATCTCACGATTCAACAGCTATCTCACCCCTATAAATTAAGGAAAAAGCTTTATCTCACGATTCAACAGCTATCTCACCCCTATAAATTAAGGAAAAAGCTTTATCTCACGATTCAACAGCTATCTCACCCCCATAAATTAAGAAAAAAGCTTTATCTCACGATTCAACAGCTATCTCACCCCTATAAATTAAGGAAAAAGCTTTATCTCACGATTCAACAGCTATCTCACCCCTATAAATTAAGGAAAAAGCTTTATCTCACGATTCAACAGCTATCTCACCCCTATAAATTAAGGAAAAAGCTTTATCTCACGATTCAACAGCTATCTCCCCCCTATAAATTAAGGAAAAAGCTTTATCTCACGATTCAACAGCTATCTCACCCCTATAAATTAAGGAAAAAGCTTTATCTCACGATTCAACAGCTATCTCACCCCCATAAATTAAAGAAAAAGCTTTATTTCACGATTCAACAGCTATCTCACCTCTATAAATTAAGGAAAAAGCTTTATCTCACGATTCAACAGCTATCTCACCCCTATAAATTAAGGAAAAAGCTTTATCTCACGATTCAACAGCTATCTCACCCCTATAAATTAAGGAAAAAGCTTTATCTCACGATTCAACAGCTATCTCACCCCTATAAATTAAGGAAAAAGCTTTATCTCACGATTCAACAGCTATCTCACCCCTATAAATTAAGGAAAAAGCTTTATCTCACGATTCAACAGCTATCTCACCCCTATAAATTAAGGAAAAAGCTTTATCTCACGATTCAACAGCTATCTCACCCCTATAAATTAAGGAAAAAGCTTTATCTCACGATTCAACAGCTATCTCACCCCTATAAATTAAGGAAAAAGCTTTATCTCACGATTCAACAGCTATCTCACCCCTATAAATTAAAGAAAAAGCTTTATTTCACGATTCAACAGCTATCTCACCCCTATAAATTAAGGAAAAAGCTTTATCTCACGATTCAACAGCTATCTCACCCCATAAATCAAGAAAAAAGCTTTTTCTCACGATTCAACAGCTATTTACCCCTTTAACCTAGTCTGTCCTCATAAATTCAAGAAAAAAGTTTTATCCCACGATTTAACAACTATTTCGCCCCTATAAATCAAAAAAAGCTTTTTCTCACGATTTAATCCCTAATTTACCCCCATAAATTAAGGAAAAGCTTTATCTCACGATTCAACAGCTATCTCACCCCTATAATCAAAGAAAAAGCTTTATCTCACGATTCAACAACTATTTCACCCCTATAAATCAGGGAAAAAGCTTTTTCTCACGATTCAACAGCTATCTCACCCCCATAAATCAAAAAAAAAGCTTTTTCTCACGATTTAATCCCTAATTTACCCCCATAAATTAAGGAAAAAGCTTTATCTCACGATTCAACAGCTATCTCACCCCATAAATCAAGGAAAAAGCTTTTTCTCACGATTCAACAGCTATTTACCCCTTTAACCTAGTCTGTCCTCATAAATTCAAGAAAAAAGTTTTATCCCACGATTTAACAACTATTTCGCCCCTATAAATCAAAAAAAGCTTTTTCTCACGATTTAATCCCTAATTTAACCCCATAAATTTAAGGAAAAAGCTTTATCTCACGATTCAACAGCTATTTCACCCCCATAAATTAAAGGAAAAAGCTTTTTCTCACGATTCAACAGCTATCTCACCCCCATAAATTTAAGGAAAAAGCTTTTTCTCACGATTCAACAGCTATCTCACCCCTATAAATCAAAAAAAAGCTTTTCTCACGATTTAATCCCTAATTTACCCCCATAAATTAAGGAAAAAGCTTTATCTCACGATTCAACAGCTATCTCACCCCATAAATCAAGAAAAAAGCTTTTTCTCACGATTCAACAGCTATTTACCCCTTTAACCTAGTCTGTCCTCATAAATTCAAGAAAAAAGTTTTATCCCACGATTTAACAACTATTTCGCCCCTATAAATCAAAAAAAGCTTTTTCTCACGATTTAATCCCTAATTTACCCCCATAAATTAAGGAAAAGCTTTATCTCACGATTCAACAGCTATCTCACCCCATAAATCAAGGAAAAAGCTTTTTCGCACGATTCAACAGCTATCTCACCCCCATAAATTTAAGGAAAAAGCTTTTTCTCACGATTCAACAGCTATCTCACCCCTATAAATCAAAAAAAAGCTTTTTCTCACGATTTAATCCCTAATTTACCCCCATAAATTAAGGAAAAAGCTTTATCTCACGATTCAACAGCTATCTCACCCCATAAATCAAGGAAAAAGCTTTTTCTCACGATTTAATCCCTAATTTACCCCCATAAATTAAGGAAAAAGCTTTATCTCACGATTCAACAGCTATCTCACCCCATAAATCAAGAAAAAAGCTTTTTCTCACGATTCAACAGCTATTTACCCCTTTAACCTAGTCTGTCCTCATAAATTCAAGAAAAAAGTTTTATCCCACGATTTAACAACTATTTCGCCCCTATAAATCAAAAAAAGCTTTTTCTCACGATTTAATCCCTAATTTACCCCCATAAATTAAGGAAAAGCTTTATCTCACGATTCAACAGCTATCTCACCCCATAAATCAAGGAAAAAGCTTTTTCGCACGATTCAACAGCTATCTCACCCCCATAAATTTAAGGAAAAAGCTTTTTCTCACGATTCAACAGCTATCTCACCCCTATAAATCAAAAAAAAGCTTTTTCTCACGATTTAATCCCTAATTTACCCCCATAAATTAAGGAAAAAGCTTTATCTCACGATTCAACAGCTATCTCACCCCATAAATCAAGGAAAAAGCTTTTTCTCACGATTCAACAGCTATTTACCCCTTTAAGTCTGTCCTCATAAATTCAAGAAAAAGTTTTATCCCACGATTTAACAACTATTTCGCCCCTATAAATCAAAAAAAGCTTTTTCTCACGATTTAATCCCTAATTTAACCCCATAAATTAAGGAAAAAGCTTTATCTCACGATTCAACAACTATTTCACCCCTATAAATCAAGGAAAAACTTATTTCATATTTTAAAATATCAAATTATTTCAACGGTAATTAAATAAAATTAACGATTTAACTAAATTACCAATGTAAAAAAAAAATAGATAAAAAAAAAAATACAATCATTTTTTTAAATAGACAAAAATAAAAATTTCAATTTTTTTGACGACGTTGATACTAAAAAATGGCCCAAACTTTGATGTATACTCGAATCGCAATCAACCGCTTGACTCAAATCACAATGAACAAAAAAAAAATACTAGGTTTTTTCTCAATTGATAAAAGTAAATTTTTTAGATTAAAAAAATCAGTTATTTTGATTTTTTAAAATTGTTTTAAATTTTCAGTGTATTATTTTTTTTATTTTTAAAAAAAAGCTTTCTCCAACTAAAGTTAAAACTTTTAATAAAATTTAATTTTTATAAACATAAAAACTACATATATCTTAAAATTTCTAAATTTTTATATTTAATTTTTTTTATTTAACAATAAAAATCAAACAATTTTTAATTAAAATTAATTTTAACTCCTAAAAAGGTTTAATTTATTATTGAAAAATAGGGTTTTTTTTTTTTTTTTTTGTTTCAATTCATCAATAAAAATTAAATTAATTAAAAATAAAATTAAGATTTAATTAATTAATACTTAAAATTAATTTATACGTTATATATATATAAATATACTATGGTTAAATTAAACATTATAGATTCTCCATTTATAGACTAGGAAACTCACAATTAAACATTAAAATATTCTTTTTTGGGATTTTCAATTTAAGACTTTAAAATTGTTAATAGTCTTCAGTATATATAGCAATCGTATTAATTTATAAGTTTAATTATTTATAAAGTATTATTATTTATATATATATAATGTTACTAGAAACTATTACCATAGATCAAAGACCTCATATTAAATATACTCTTGGGTGATATATACATTTCTATTATATTAATTAGTTAAACATTTATATTAGTAAAATCGATATGTTTGAAATTTTTGAAGAAAATTCCTAACGTTGTTTGACTTTTCCTGTGATTGCAAAAAAAATTACAAAAATTTTAAACAAATCCCGTTGCATAAAAATGCAAAAAAATTGCAAAAATTGTGCAAAAATCACGCAAAAATCAACATTTTTTACCCCCTAAAAAAATCTTTCTTTCATTAAAATATTAGTCATTATGAATTTTTATGTTTAGAAAAAAACACTTTTAATAAAAAAATAATGATGTGCCTGAAAAAAGGGTAATTTTGATAGAATTAATTATGTGAAAGCCACCTTCATTAGACCCCCAAAAAAAATACACATGATAGGTTAAACTATCTCTTTTAACATCAAAAGTTAATATACATCCTATATTAAAGTGTAACCAAAAAGGTAAGCTAAGTAAAAGCTACTGGGTTCATACCCCATTTATAAAGACTTTCTTTCCTTTTTAATTTTAAAATTATACAAACTTTTATTTTTTAATTCAATATTAATTGGTTCTTTAATTTCAATTTCAGCTTACTCCTGATTTAATATATGAATTGGGTTAGAAATTAATTTATTAAGAATTATCCCATTAATAAAATCTAATAAAAATATTTTTCCAGCAGAAGCATCACTAAAATATTTTATTACCCAAACTTTAGCCTCAACAATTATCCTATTCACTGTAATTTTATCTTTAATCTCTTCGGATTATATCCCCAATAATACCGATTATTGATTAATGATAATTATAAATTCAGCACTATTAACTAAGCTTGGAGCAGCCCCATTCCATGCTTGATTCCCCGAAGTAATAGAAGGATTAAATTGAATAAACAACCTGATTTTATTAACATGACAAAAACTAGCCCCAATAGTTTTAATTATGTATAATTTAAAAATAATATGATTTTTAATATTTATCATTATTATCTCTTCTATTATTAGAGGTATTATAGGATTCAACCAAACAAGTTTACGAAAAATTATAGCATATTCTTCAATTAACCATATCAGTTGAATACTTGCCGGGATGTTAAATTCAAAATTAATTTGATTAACTTATTTTATTGTATATTTCTTGATTACTCTAAATATTGTTATTATTTTTCATCAATTAAATCTATTTAATGTAAATCAGCTATTTTATTTTATAAATTCAAATAAATTAGTTCAATTATTTTTCATTTTAAACTTTCTCTCTTTAGGAGGATTGCCCCCATTTTTAGGATTTTTACCAAAATGAATTGTTATTAACAATTTAGTTTTAAACCAAATGTATCCCTTAAGATTAATCCTAATCACTTCAACCTTAATTACCCTTTATTTTTATATTCGATTAACATTTTCTACATTAACAATTTTAATAAAAGAAAATTTGATTAAACCAAACAAACTAAACAATTTTATTTGATTATTTTTGAATCTTTTTACTCTACTTAGCTTATTCCTTTGCACAAGAATTTTAAATATTCTTTAAGGATTTAAGTTAAGTTAAACTTCCAACCTTCAAAGTTGGATATAGATTTTATCTAAGCCTTAAAAATTATTTACCTTTAAATTTGCAATTTAATATCATATTTGAATACAAGACTTGGTAAAAGAATAAAATTATTCGTAAATAAATTTACAATTTATTGCCTGACCTCAGCCATTTTACCGAATAAGTGATTATTTTCTACTAATCATAAAGATATCGGTACATTATACTTTATTTTTGGAGTATGGGCTGGAATAATCGGAACCTCTTTAAGAATCCTAGTACGAACAGAATTAGGAAGACCAGGAACATTAATTGGAAATGATCAAATTTATAACGTCATTGTTACAGCCCATGCTTTTATCATAATTTTTTTCATAGTAATACCCATTATAATTGGAGGATTTGGAAATTGATTAGTCCCTCTGATAATTGGAGCCCCAGATATAGCTTTTCCTCGAATAAATAATATGAGATTTTGATTATTACCCCCATCACTATTTCTATTAATTATAAGAAGAATTGTTGAAAGAGGAGCAGGAACAGGATGAACAGTTTACCCCCCACTTTCATCTAATATAGCTCACAGAGGCTCTTCAGTAGATTTAGCTATTTTTAGTCTACATCTAGCTGGAATTTCATCAATTTTAGGAGCAATTAATTTTATTACTACCGTAATTAATATGCGACCAAAAGGAATAACGTTAGACCGTATGCCATTATTTACTTGAGCTGTAATAATCACAGCTATTTTACTCTTACTTTCGTTACCAGTTTTAGCAGGAGCTATTACGATACTTTTAACAGATCGAAATTTAAACACTTCATTTTTTGATCCAGCAGGAGGAGGAGACCCAATTCTTTACCAACATTTATTTTGATTTTTTGGTCATCCTGAAGTTTATATTTTAATCTTACCTGGGTTTGGTTTAATTTCTCATATTGTAAGCCAAGAAAGAAGAAAAAAAGAAGCTTTCGGTACACTAGGAATGATTTATGCAATAATAGCAATTGGTTTATTAGGATTTATTGTTTGAGCACACCATATATTTACAGTAGGAATAGATGTAGATACACGAGCTTATTTTACATCAGCAACCATAATTATTGCAGTTCCTACAGGAATTAAAGTTTTTAGTTGATTAGCAACCTTTCACGGATCAAAAATTAACTATAGACCAGTGACACTTTGAACCTTAGGTTTTATTTTCCTATTTACAGTAGGAGGGTTAACTGGAGTTATTTTAGCAAATTCTTCAATTGATATTGTTCTTCATGATACTTACTATGTTGTAGCTCATTTTCATTATGTTCTTTCTATAGGAGCAGTATTTGCTATTATAGCTGGTTTAATCCAATGATTCCCATTATTTACCGGACTAACTTTAAATAATTTTTATCTAAAAATTCAATTTTTTATTATATTTATAGGAGTAAATTTAACTTTTTTCCCTCAACATTTCTTAGGGTTAATAGGTATACCCCGACGTTACTCTGATTACCCAGATATTTTTACTCTATGAAATATTGTTTCATCAATTGGTTCTTTAATTTCCTTGGTTAGAGTAATCTTTTTATTATTTATTTTTTGAGAGGCTTTTTCAATTCAACGAAAAAGAATTTCTTCTTTAAGAATGAACTCTTCTATTGAATGATTACAATCAAATCCTCCCAGAGAACACAGTTATTCTGAATTACCAATATTATCTGCTAATTTCTAATATGGCAGATTAGTGCATTGGATTTAAACCCCAAATATAAAGTTTAAACTTTTTTTAGAAATTTCAACTTGAAAAAATTTTATATTACAAGATAGAGCTTCCCCATTAATAGAACAATTATCTTATTTTCATGACCATACTTTAATAATTTTAGTAGTAATTACAGTTCTAGTTAGACAATTATTATTTTCTTTATTTTTCAATAAATTTTTACATCGATATTTACTTGAAGGTCAATTAATCGAAATTATTTGAACTATTCTTCCAACTATTACTTTAATTTTTATTGCAATTCCTTCCCTTCGATTAATTTATATTTTAGATGAAATTAATAACCCGATAATTTCTATTAAAACAATTGGGCATCAATGATATTGATCATATGAATATTCTGATTTTAAAACTATTGAATTCGATTCATATATAATTCCTATTAATGAAATTAATTCTTTTAATTTTCGTCTTTTAGATGTAGATAATCGAATAATAATCCCATTTGAATCAAATATTCGTTTATTAATTACATCAGCAGATGTAATTCATTCATGAACTGTTCCTTCGTTAGGAATTAAAGTGGATGGAACTCCTGGACGATTAAACCAAACAAGATTTTCTATTAATCGATCAGGATTATTTTTTGGGCAATGTTCAGAAATTTGTGGCTCCAATCATAGATTTATACCTATTGTTATTGAAAGAATTTCTCCTAATTATTTCTCTAAATGAATTATTAAAATAATTGAATTATCATTAGATGACTGAAAGTAAGTAATGGAATTTTAAATCATTAATAATATTGTAACGTATATTTCTAATGAAAAATTTAGTTAAAAAATAACATTAGTTTGTCAAACTAAAATTGTCAAATTGACAATTTTTAATTCCACAAATAATACCTCTTTATTGATTAACTTTAATATTTTTTTTTGTTTCAATTTTTTTTATATTTAATAATATTAATTATTTTAATTTTTCTTATAAAATTAAAAAAACAAATAATCAAATAACTAAATTAAATTATAACTGAAAATGATAATAAATTTATTTTCTTCATTTGATCCAACTTCAAATTTTAATCTTTCAATAAATTGAATAAGTACATTAATTAGAATAATAATTATTCCCCCAATATTTTGATTAGTCCCTTCACGTTTTAATATCTTATGAAACAAAATTATTATTATTTTACATAAAGAATTTAAAATTTTATTAGGAAATTATAAATCTAAAGGTAGAACTTTAATTTTTATTTCACTATTTTCACTTATTTTATTTAATAATTTCCTTGGTCTATTCCCTTATATTTTTACTAGAACAAGTCACTTAACCTTTACATTAAGATTAGCTTTACCTTTATGATTAAGGTTTATAATTTATGGATGATTTAATAATTACACCCACATATTAGCTCACCTAGTACCACAAGGAACACCCCCAATCCTTATACCTTTTATAGTATGTATTGAAACAATTAGAAACATTATTCGACCAGGAAC
Source organism: Galeruca laticollis (assembly GCA_963921935.1). Lineage (NCBI taxonomy): Eukaryota > Metazoa > Arthropoda > Insecta > Coleoptera > Chrysomelidae > Galeruca > Galeruca laticollis. The sequence continues at coordinate 165,061,793 of OY998176.1, forward strand.
ATTAGCAATTCGTTTATCAGCTAATATAATTGCAGGTCATTTATTAATAACTTTACTTGGAAATACAGGACCTATAATATCATTAACTTTTATTAATTTTTTACTTATTATTCAAATTTTACTTTTAACCTTAGAAACCGCAGTCGCTATAATCCAATCTTATGTATTTGCCATTTTAAGAACTTTATATTCTAGAGAAGTAAATTAATGTCAATACATAAAAATCACCCCTTTCATTTAGTTGATGTTAGTCCTTGACCTTTACTCGGAGCTATCAGAGCAATAACAACTATAATAGGATTAATTAAATGATTTAATTTTTATAATAATAATTTATTACTAATTGGATTAATAATAACAATATTAATTATATACCAATGATGACGAGATGTAATCCGAGAAAGAACTTACCAAGGGTTACATACATTTTTAGTTACTAAAGGCTTACGTTGAGGAATAATATTATTTATTACATCTGAAGTATTTTTTTTTATTTCATTTTTCTGAGGATTTTTCCATAGTTCCTTAGCCCCTAGAATTGAATTAGGTATACTTTGACCCCCAAAAGGCGTCCAAACATTTAATCCTATTGAAATTCCTCTATTAAATACATTAATTTTATTGACTTCTGGATTAACAGTAACATGGGCTCATCATAGTTTAATAGAAAATAATTACACACAAAGACTTCAAAGTTTAATTTTTACTGTTATATTAGGAATTTATTTTTCGATTCTTCAAGGATATGAATACATAGAAGCTAATTTTTCAATTGCTGATTCTGTATACGGATCTTCATTTTTTATAGCAACAGGTTTTCATGGTTTACATGTTATTATAGGAACAACATTTTTATTAATTTGTTTAATTCGACAATCATTAAATCACTTCTCTTCTATTCATCATTTTGGATTTGAAGCAGCTGCCTGATATTGACACTTTGTTGATGTAATTTGATTATTTCTATATATTTCTATCTACTGATGAGGTAGATAACTAATTTATATAATATAAAAATTATATTTGACTTCCAATCAAAAAATCTAGAATTCTAGTATAAATAATTAAAATTTTAATTATAATAACAATAATCATTTATTTAATTTTAATTATTTTAGTTATAATCTTAAATTTAATTTCTAAAAAAAGATTTTATGATCGAGAAAAAAGAAGACCATTTGAATGTGGTTTTGACCCAAAAACTTCAGCTCGACTACCTTTTTCTTTACATTTTTTCCTAATTGCATTCTCGTCTTTTAATAAAATTTAAGCTTTTGAACTTAAAAATAAATTTTTATAATAATTAAATAGAGACAGTTATTTTTTCATTCAACCCTTCATTCCAGCTTTCAATTAAAAAACTAATGATTATGCTACCTTAGCACGGTCAAAATACCGCGGCCATTTAAATTAATCATAGGGCAGACCAGACTTTAAATTTAAACAAAAAGACATGTTTTTAATAAACAGGTGAAAAATAATTTGCCGAATTCCTTTATTTAACCATAAAAAAAAATATATTAATATAATTATATATATATATACTAATTTTATCATTATTTCTAAATTTTTAATATTTAAATTTATATTTTAATAAAAAATTTATAGAAAATAAAAATTATAATTTTAAATATAAATTATAACATACTTTTAAATATGAAAATTATTAATCCTAATTTTATAATCTAATTTATGATCTAATAAAAATTTATTTTTAAGCTCATCCCTAAAAATATTTTTTATTAATAATATAAAAATATTTAAATATAATTATATTAATTAATAAATAAATTAAATTTTTTTCTTAAAAAACTAGATATATTTAAAAACGAATAACATTTCATTACAAAAAAATTATTTAAAATTATTTATTCTACAATAAAATTTTTAATTTTTTAGCTCTTTTAAATTCGAGAAAATTAAATTAATAATTATTTTTAATAAACCCTGATACACAAGGTACAAAAAGTAAATTTTTCTTTTTAAAATTGAAAATTTTCTTTCACAATACTATTTTCTATAATAAACTAAATTTTTTCCTTTAATTTAATAAAACTTATTTTATTTAAATTAATATTTATAAAATTAAAAAATTAATAAATTATTAATTTCAAATTAAATTGAATTTCACAATTAACTTTTTAATGTAAATAAAATACTTTATAATCAAGTTCTAATTTGATAATCTAGATTTACTTTCCAGTAAATCTACTTTGTTACGACTTATTTCATATTAAATGAAAGCGACGGGCGATATGTACATATTTTAGAGCAAAAATCAAATTAATTAATTTATTAAAATTACGATCAAATCCAAATTCAAACCTCAAATAAAAAAAATTTTCCAAAAATATATTTATTGTAACCCATTTCTAATTATATATAAATTGCACCTTGATCTGATTAATTTTTTAATTTAAAATCTTAAATATTTATAATTTTAATAAAATACTTAATTACGATGATATACAAATTAATAATATAAATAAATTAAATCGTGGACTATCATTTACAGAACAGGTTCCTCTGAAAAGACTAAAATACCGCCAAAATTTTTAATTTTTAAGAACATAACTAATACTAATTTAATATTTTTAATTAAATTTAAAATAATAGGGTATCTAATCCTAGTTTATTAATTAAACTTATAAACTTCATTTTAAAATTAAAATTTATCCTTAAAATTTAAAATTTCACTTAAAAAATTTTATATAAAAATTTTTCTTAATAAAATTAATTTTTACTAATAAAATTAAATTATATTATTTGTATAACCGCAACTGCTGGCACAAATTTTGTTAATACTAATTATTATTCCTAAATCTAAATTTCCTTAATATATAAATATAATTACTATAATATTCTTCTAAAAAATAACTTATATATAATTAAAAATAAAACTTAATCTTTTAAGTTAAAATAAAACTTTTAATAAAATTTTTATTTTATAAACATACTAATCTTTCCTGCCCACAAAAAATCTTCACTAACTGAAATTAAAAACAAAATTTCTAAAAAAATTAAAAATAGTTTTTTAATCTCAATTCATTAATAGTTTTAATTACTATACAATATTCCTCATTAATCCATTTAATAAGTTATACTATGAAACTCTTAACAAAATTAAATAAAATTTAATAAATTAAATAAATAAAATAAAAATATTAATTATTATAATTTAATATAAATTTTCAACTAAATCTTAATTCAAAAATAAAATAATATATTTCAATTTTTAATAGTAATACCCATTATAAATCAAAAAACTTTATCTCACGATTAAACAGCTATCTCACCCCCATAAATTAAGGAAAAAGCTTTATCTCACGATTCAACAGCTATCTCACCCCTATAAATTAAGGAAAAAGCTTTATCTCACGATTCAACAGCTATCTCACCCCTATAAATTAAGGAAAAAGCTTTATCTCACGATTCAACAGCTATCTCACCCCTATAAATTAAGGAAAAAGCTTTATCTCACGATTCAACAGCTATCTCACCCCTATAAATTAAGGAAAAAGCTTTATCTCACGATTCAACAGCTATCTCACCCCTATAAATTAAGGAAAAAGCTTTATCTCACGATTCAACAGCTATCTCACCCCTATAAATTAAGGAAAAAGCTTTATCTCACGATTCAACAGCTATCTCACCCCTATAAATTAAAGAAAAAGCTTTATTTCACGATTCAACAGCTATCTCACCCCTATAAATTAAGGAAAAAGCTTTATCTCACGATTCAACAGCTATCTCACCCCTATAAATTAAGGAAAAAGCTTTATCTCACGATTCAACAGCTATCTCACCCCTATAAATTAAGGAAAAAGCTTTATCTCACGATTCAACAGCTATCTCACCCCTATAAATTAAGGAAAAAGCTTTATCTCACGATTCAACAGCTATCTCACCCCTATAAATTAAGGAAAAAGCTTTATCTCACGATTCAACAGCTATCTCACCCCTATAAATTAAGGAAAAAGCTTTATCTCACGATTCAACAGCTATCTCACCCCTATAAATTAAAGAAAAAGCTTTATTTCACGATTCAACAGCTATCTCACCCCTATAAATTAAGGAAAAAGCTTTATCTCACGATTCAACAGCTATCTCACCCCTATAAATTAAGGAAAAAGCTTTATCTCACGATTCAACAGCTATCTCACCCCTATAAATTAAGGAAAAAGCTTTATCTCACGATTCAACAGCTATCTCACCCCCATAAATTAAGAAAAAAGCTTTATCTCACGATTCAACAGCTATCTCACCCCTATAAATTAAGGAAAAAGCTTTATCTCACGATTCAACAGCTATCTCACCCCTATAAATTAAGGAAAAAGCTTTATCTCACGATTCAACAGCTATCTCACCCCTATAAATTAAGGAAAAAGCTTTATCTCACGATTCAACAGCTATCTCCCCCCTATAAATTAAGGAAAAAGCTTTATCTCACGATTCAACAGCTATCTCACCCCTATAAATTAAGGAAAAAGCTTTATCTCACGATTCAACAGCTATCTCACCCCCATAAATTAAAGAAAAAGCTTTATTTCACGATTCAACAGCTATCTCACCTCTATAAATTAAGGAAAAAGCTTTATCTCACGATTCAACAGCTATCTCACCCCTATAAATTAAGGAAAAAGCTTTATCTCACGATTCAACAGCTATCTCACCCCTATAAATTAAGGAAAAAGCTTTATCTCACGATTCAACAGCTATCTCACCCCTATAAATTAAGGAAAAAGCTTTATCTCACGATTCAACAGCTATCTCACCCCTATAAATTAAGGAAAAAGCTTTATCTCACGATTCAACAGCTATCTCACCCCTATAAATTAAGGAAAAAGCTTTATCTCACGATTCAACAGCTATCTCACCCCTATAAATTAAGGAAAAAGCTTTATCTCACGATTCAACAGCTATCTCACCCCTATAAATTAAGGAAAAAGCTTTATCTCACGATTCAACAGCTATCTCACCCCTATAAATTAAAGAAAAAGCTTTATTTCACGATTCAACAGCTATCTCACCCCTATAAATTAAGGAAAAAGCTTTATCTCACGATTCAACAGCTATCTCACCCCATAAATCAAGAAAAAAGCTTTTTCTCACGATTCAACAGCTATTTACCCCTTTAACCTAGTCTGTCCTCATAAATTCAAGAAAAAAGTTTTATCCCACGATTTAACAACTATTTCGCCCCTATAAATCAAAAAAAGCTTTTTCTCACGATTTAATCCCTAATTTACCCCCATAAATTAAGGAAAAGCTTTATCTCACGATTCAACAGCTATCTCACCCCTATAATCAAAGAAAAAGCTTTATCTCACGATTCAACAACTATTTCACCCCTATAAATCAGGGAAAAAGCTTTTTCTCACGATTCAACAGCTATCTCACCCCCATAAATCAAAAAAAAAGCTTTTTCTCACGATTTAATCCCTAATTTACCCCCATAAATTAAGGAAAAAGCTTTATCTCACGATTCAACAGCTATCTCACCCCATAAATCAAGGAAAAAGCTTTTTCTCACGATTCAACAGCTATTTACCCCTTTAACCTAGTCTGTCCTCATAAATTCAAGAAAAAAGTTTTATCCCACGATTTAACAACTATTTCGCCCCTATAAATCAAAAAAAGCTTTTTCTCACGATTTAATCCCTAATTTAACCCCATAAATTTAAGGAAAAAGCTTTATCTCACGATTCAACAGCTATTTCACCCCCATAAATTAAAGGAAAAAGCTTTTTCTCACGATTCAACAGCTATCTCACCCCCATAAATTTAAGGAAAAAGCTTTTTCTCACGATTCAACAGCTATCTCACCCCTATAAATCAAAAAAAAGCTTTTCTCACGATTTAATCCCTAATTTACCCCCATAAATTAAGGAAAAAGCTTTATCTCACGATTCAACAGCTATCTCACCCCATAAATCAAGAAAAAAGCTTTTTCTCACGATTCAACAGCTATTTACCCCTTTAACCTAGTCTGTCCTCATAAATTCAAGAAAAAAGTTTTATCCCACGATTTAACAACTATTTCGCCCCTATAAATCAAAAAAAGCTTTTTCTCACGATTTAATCCCTAATTTACCCCCATAAATTAAGGAAAAGCTTTATCTCACGATTCAACAGCTATCTCACCCCATAAATCAAGGAAAAAGCTTTTTCGCACGATTCAACAGCTATCTCACCCCCATAAATTTAAGGAAAAAGCTTTTTCTCACGATTCAACAGCTATCTCACCCCTATAAATCAAAAAAAAGCTTTTTCTCACGATTTAATCCCTAATTTACCCCCATAAATTAAGGAAAAAGCTTTATCTCACGATTCAACAGCTATCTCACCCCATAAATCAAGGAAAAAGCTTTTTCTCACGATTTAATCCCTAATTTACCCCCATAAATTAAGGAAAAAGCTTTATCTCACGATTCAACAGCTATCTCACCCCATAAATCAAGAAAAAAGCTTTTTCTCACGATTCAACAGCTATTTACCCCTTTAACCTAGTCTGTCCTCATAAATTCAAGAAAAAAGTTTTATCCCACGATTTAACAACTATTTCGCCCCTATAAATCAAAAAAAGCTTTTTCTCACGATTTAATCCCTAATTTACCCCCATAAATTAAGGAAAAGCTTTATCTCACGATTCAACAGCTATCTCACCCCATAAATCAAGGAAAAAGCTTTTTCGCACGATTCAACAGCTATCTCACCCCCATAAATTTAAGGAAAAAGCTTTTTCTCACGATTCAACAGCTATCTCACCCCTATAAATCAAAAAAAAGCTTTTTCTCACGATTTAATCCCTAATTTACCCCCATAAATTAAGGAAAAAGCTTTATCTCACGATTCAACAGCTATCTCACCCCATAAATCAAGGAAAAAGCTTTTTCTCACGATTCAACAGCTATTTACCCCTTTAAGTCTGTCCTCATAAATTCAAGAAAAAGTTTTATCCCACGATTTAACAACTATTTCGCCCCTATAAATCAAAAAAAGCTTTTTCTCACGATTTAATCCCTAATTTAACCCCATAAATTAAGGAAAAAGCTTTATCTCACGATTCAACAACTATTTCACCCCTATAAATCAAGGAAAAACTTATTTCATATTTTAAAATATCAAATTATTTCAACGGTAATTAAATAAAATTAACGATTTAACTAAATTACCAATGTAAAAAAAAAATAGATAAAAAAAAAAATACAATCATTTTTTTAAATAGACAAAAATAAAAATTTCAATTTTTTTGACGACGTTGATACTAAAAAATGGCCCAAACTTTGATGTATACTCGAATCGCAATCAACCGCTTGACTCAAATCACAATGAACAAAAAAAAAATACTAGGTTTTTTCTCAATTGATAAAAGTAAATTTTTTAGATTAAAAAAATCAGTTATTTTGATTTTTTAAAATTGTTTTAAATTTTCAGTGTATTATTTTTTTTATTTTTAAAAAAAAGCTTTCTCCAACTAAAGTTAAAACTTTTAATAAAATTTAATTTTTATAAACATAAAAACTACATATATCTTAAAATTTCTAAATTTTTATATTTAATTTTTTTTATTTAACAATAAAAATCAAACAATTTTTAATTAAAATTAATTTTAACTCCTAAAAAGGTTTAATTTATTATTGAAAAATAGGGTTTTTTTTTTTTTTTTTTGTTTCAATTCATCAATAAAAATTAAATTAATTAAAAATAAAATTAAGATTTAATTAATTAATACTTAAAATTAATTTATACGTTATATATATATAAATATACTATGGTTAAATTAAACATTATAGATTCTCCATTTATAGACTAGGAAACTCACAATTAAACATTAAAATATTCTTTTTTGGGATTTTCAATTTAAGACTTTAAAATTGTTAATAGTCTTCAGTATATATAGCAATCGTATTAATTTATAAGTTTAATTATTTATAAAGTATTATTATTTATATATATATAATGTTACTAGAAACTATTACCATAGATCAAAGACCTCATATTAAATATACTCTTGGGTGATATATACATTTCTATTATATTAATTAGTTAAACATTTATATTAGTAAAATCGATATGTTTGAAATTTTTGAAGAAAATTCCTAACGTTGTTTGACTTTTCCTGTGATTGCAAAAAAAATTACAAAAATTTTAAACAAATCCCGTTGCATAAAAATGCAAAAAAATTGCAAAAATTGTGCAAAAATCACGCAAAAATCAACATTTTTTACCCCCTAAAAAAATCTTTCTTTCATTAAAATATTAGTCATTATGAATTTTTATGTTTAGAAAAAAACACTTTTAATAAAAAAATAATGATGTGCCTGAAAAAAGGGTAATTTTGATAGAATTAATTATGTGAAAGCCACCTTCATTAGACCCCCAAAAAAAATACACATGATAGGTTAAACTATCTCTTTTAACATCAAAAGTTAATATACATCCTATATTAAAGTGTAACCAAAAAGGTAAGCTAAGTAAAAGCTACTGGGTTCATACCCCATTTATAAAGACTTTCTTTCCTTTTTAATTTTAAAATTATACAAACTTTTATTTTTTAATTCAATATTAATTGGTTCTTTAATTTCAATTTCAGCTTACTCCTGATTTAATATATGAATTGGGTTAGAAATTAATTTATTAAGAATTATCCCATTAATAAAATCTAATAAAAATATTTTTCCAGCAGAAGCATCACTAAAATATTTTATTACCCAAACTTTAGCCTCAACAATTATCCTATTCACTGTAATTTTATCTTTAATCTCTTCGGATTATATCCCCAATAATACCGATTATTGATTAATGATAATTATAAATTCAGCACTATTAACTAAGCTTGGAGCAGCCCCATTCCATGCTTGATTCCCCGAAGTAATAGAAGGATTAAATTGAATAAACAACCTGATTTTATTAACATGACAAAAACTAGCCCCAATAGTTTTAATTATGTATAATTTAAAAATAATATGATTTTTAATATTTATCATTATTATCTCTTCTATTATTAGAGGTATTATAGGATTCAACCAAACAAGTTTACGAAAAATTATAGCATATTCTTCAATTAACCATATCAGTTGAATACTTGCCGGGATGTTAAATTCAAAATTAATTTGATTAACTTATTTTATTGTATATTTCTTGATTACTCTAAATATTGTTATTATTTTTCATCAATTAAATCTATTTAATGTAAATCAGCTATTTTATTTTATAAATTCAAATAAATTAGTTCAATTATTTTTCATTTTAAACTTTCTCTCTTTAGGAGGATTGCCCCCATTTTTAGGATTTTTACCAAAATGAATTGTTATTAACAATTTAGTTTTAAACCAAATGTATCCCTTAAGATTAATCCTAATCACTTCAACCTTAATTACCCTTTATTTTTATATTCGATTAACATTTTCTACATTAACAATTTTAATAAAAGAAAATTTGATTAAACCAAACAAACTAAACAATTTTATTTGATTATTTTTGAATCTTTTTACTCTACTTAGCTTATTCCTTTGCACAAGAATTTTAAATATTCTTTAAGGATTTAAGTTAAGTTAAACTTCCAACCTTCAAAGTTGGATATAGATTTTATCTAAGCCTTAAAAATTATTTACCTTTAAATTTGCAATTTAATATCATATTTGAATACAAGACTTGGTAAAAGAATAAAATTATTCGTAAATAAATTTACAATTTATTGCCTGACCTCAGCCATTTTACCGAATAAGTGATTATTTTCTACTAATCATAAAGATATCGGTACATTATACTTTATTTTTGGAGTATGGGCTGGAATAATCGGAACCTCTTTAAGAATCCTAGTACGAACAGAATTAGGAAGACCAGGAACATTAATTGGAAATGATCAAATTTATAACGTCATTGTTACAGCCCATGCTTTTATCATAATTTTTTTCATAGTAATACCCATTATAATTGGAGGATTTGGAAATTGATTAGTCCCTCTGATAATTGGAGCCCCAGATATAGCTTTTCCTCGAATAAATAATATGAGATTTTGATTATTACCCCCATCACTATTTCTATTAATTATAAGAAGAATTGTTGAAAGAGGAGCAGGAACAGGATGAACAGTTTACCCCCCACTTTCATCTAATATAGCTCACAGAGGCTCTTCAGTAGATTTAGCTATTTTTAGTCTACATCTAGCTGGAATTTCATCAATTTTAGGAGCAATTAATTTTATTACTACCGTAATTAATATGCGACCAAAAGGAATAACGTTAGACCGTATGCCATTATTTACTTGAGCTGTAATAATCACAGCTATTTTACTCTTACTTTCGTTACCAGTTTTAGCAGGAGCTATTACGATACTTTTAACAGATCGAAATTTAAACACTTCATTTTTTGATCCAGCAGGAGGAGGAGACCCAATTCTTTACCAACATTTATTTTGATTTTTTGGTCATCCTGAAGTTTATATTTTAATCTTACCTGGGTTTGGTTTAATTTCTCATATTGTAAGCCAAGAAAGAAGAAAAAAAGAAGCTTTCGGTACACTAGGAATGATTTATGCAATAATAGCAATTGGTTTATTAGGATTTATTGTTTGAGCACACCATATATTTACAGTAGGAATAGATGTAGATACACGAGCTTATTTTACATCAGCAACCATAATTATTGCAGTTCCTACAGGAATTAAAGTTTTTAGTTGATTAGCAACCTTTCACGGATCAAAAATTAACTATAGACCAGTGACACTTTGAACCTTAGGTTTTATTTTCCTATTTACAGTAGGAGGGTTAACTGGAGTTATTTTAGCAAATTCTTCAATTGATATTGTTCTTCATGATACTTACTATGTTGTAGCTCATTTTCATTATGTTCTTTCTATAGGAGCAGTATTTGCTATTATAGCTGGTTTAATCCAATGATTCCCATTATTTACCGGACTAACTTTAAATAATTTTTATCTAAAAATTCAATTTTTTATTATATTTATAGGAGTAAATTTAACTTTTTTCCCTCAACATTTCTTAGGGTTAATAGGTATACCCCGACGTTACTCTGATTACCCAGATATTTTTACTCTATGAAATATTGTTTCATCAATTGGTTCTTTAATTTCCTTGGTTAGAGTAATCTTTTTATTATTTATTTTTTGAGAGGCTTTTTCAATTCAACGAAAAAGAATTTCTTCTTTAAGAATGAACTCTTCTATTGAATGATTACAATCAAATCCTCCCAGAGAACACAGTTATTCTGAATTACCAATATTATCTGCTAATTTCTAATATGGCAGATTAGTGCATTGGATTTAAACCCCAAATATAAAGTTTAAACTTTTTTTAGAAATTTCAACTTGAAAAAATTTTATATTACAAGATAGAGCTTCCCCATTAATAGAACAATTATCTTATTTTCATGACCATACTTTAATAATTTTAGTAGTAATTACAGTTCTAGTTAGACAATTATTATTTTCTTTATTTTTCAATAAATTTTTACATCGATATTTACTTGAAGGTCAATTAATCGAAATTATTTGAACTATTCTTCCAACTATTACTTTAATTTTTATTGCAATTCCTTCCCTTCGATTAATTTATATTTTAGATGAAATTAATAACCCGATAATTTCTATTAAAACAATTGGGCATCAATGATATTGATCATATGAATATTCTGATTTTAAAACTATTGAATTCGATTCATATATAATTCCTATTAATGAAATTAATTCTTTTAATTTTCGTCTTTTAGATGTAGATAATCGAATAATAATCCCATTTGAATCAAATATTCGTTTATTAATTACATCAGCAGATGTAATTCATTCATGAACTGTTCCTTCGTTAGGAATTAAAGTGGATGGAACTCCTGGACGATTAAACCAAACAAGATTTTCTATTAATCGATCAGGATTATTTTTTGGGCAATGTTCAGAAATTTGTGGCTCCAATCATAGATTTATACCTATTGTTATTGAAAGAATTTCTCCTAATTATTTCTCTAAATGAATTATTAAAATAATTGAATTATCATTAGATGACTGAAAGTAAGTAATGGAATTTTAAATCATTAATAATATTGTAACGTATATTTCTAATGAAAAATTTAGTTAAAAAATAACATTAGTTTGTCAAACTAAAATTGTCAAATTGACAATTTTTAATTCCACAAATAATACCTCTTTATTGATTAACTTTAATATTTTTTTTTGTTTCAATTTTTTTTATATTTAATAATATTAATTATTTTAATTTTTCTTATAAAATTAAAAAAACAAATAATCAAATAACTAAATTAAATTATAACTGAAAATGATAATAAATTTATTTTCTTCATTTGATCCAACTTCAAATTTTAATCTTTCAATAAATTGAATAAGTACATTAATTAGAATAATAATTATTCCCCCAATATTTTGATTAGTCCCTTCACGTTTTAATATCTTATGAAACAAAATTATTATTATTTTACATAAAGAATTTAAAATTTTATTAGGAAATTATAAATCTAAAGGTAGAACTTTAATTTTTATTTCACTATTTTCACTTATTTTATTTAATAATTTCCTTGGTCTATTCCCTTATATTTTTACTAGAACAAGTCACTTAACCTTTACATTAAGATTAGCTTTACCTTTATGATTAAGGTTTATAATTTATGGATGATTTAATAATTACACCCACATATTAGCTCACCTAGTACCACAAGGAACACCCCCAATCCTTATACCTTTTATAGTATGTATTGAAACAATTAGAAACATTATTCGACCAGGAACATTAGCAATTCGTTTATCAGCTAATATAATTGCAGGTCATTTATTAATAACTTTACTTGGAAATACAGGACCTATAATATCATTAACTTTTATTAATTTTTTACTTATTATTCAAATTTTACTTTTAACCTTAGAAACCGCAGTCGCTATAATCCAATCTTATGTATTTGCCATTTTAAGAACTTTATATTCTAGAGAAGTAAATTAATGTCAATACATAAAAATCACCCCTTTCATTTAGTTGATGTTAGTCCTTGACCTTTACTCGGAGCTATCAGAGCAATAACAACTATAATAGGATTAATTAAATGATTTAATTTTTATAATAATAATTTATTACTAATTGGATTAATAATAACAATATTAATTATATACCAATGATGACGAGATGTAATCCGAGAAAGAACTTACCAAGGGTTACATACATTTTTAGTTACTAAAGGCTTACGTTGAGGAATAATATTATTTATTACATCTGAAGTATTTTTTTTTATTTCATTTTTCTGAGGATTTTTCCATAGTTCCTTAGCCCCTAGAATTGAATTAGGTATACTTTGACCCCCAAAAGGCGTCCAAACATTTAATCCTATTGAAATTCCTCTATTAAATACATTAATTTTATTGACTTCTGGATTAACAGTAACATGGGCTCATCATAGTTTAATAGAAAATAATTACACACAAAGACTTCAAAGTTTAATTTTTACTGTTATATTAGGAATTTATTTTTCGATTCTTCAAGGATATGAATACATAGAAGCTAATTTTTCAATTGCTGATTCTGTATACGGATCTTCATTTTTTATAGCAACAGGTTTTCATGGTTTACATGTTATTATAGGAACAACATTTTTATTAATTTGTTTAATTCGACAATCATTAAATCACTTCTCTTCTATTCATCATTTTGGATTTGAAGCAGCTGCCTGATATTGACACTTTGTTGATGTAATTTGATTATTTCTATATATTTCTATCTACTGATGAGGTAGATAACTAATTTATATAATATAAAAATTATATTTGACTTCCAATCAAAAAATCTAGAATTCTAGTATAAATAATTAAAATTTTAATTATAATAACAATAATCATTTATTTAATTTTAATTATTTTAGTTATAATCTTAAATTTAATTTCTAAAAAAAGATTTTATGATCGAGAAAAAAGAAGACCATTTGAATGTGGTTTTGACCCAAAAACTTCAGCTCGACTACCTTTTTCTTTACATTTTTTCCTAATTGCAATTATTTTTTTAATTTTTGACGTAGAAATTACTTTATTATTACCTTTAATTGTTACAATAAAAATTTCAAACATTTTTAATTACTCAATTTTATTAATTACTTTTATTTTTATTTTACTATGAGGCCTATTTCATGAATGAAACCAAGGAGCTTTAAATTGAATTAACTAGGATAATAGTTTAAATTAAAACTTTTAATTTGCATTTAAAAAATATTAATTATTAATTTATCTTAAATAAGAAGCAAATTATTGCATTTAGTTTCGACCTAAAAGTTTGATTTTATTATCCTTATTTTTAATTGAAACCAAATAGCGGTTTATCACTGTTAATGATAACAATGAGTAAAACTCCAATTAAAGAAATAAGAAAATTCAAGAATAAGCTTCTAACTTAATTCTTAAGCAATGAAATTTTGTTTTTATTTCTATTTATATAGTTTAATAAAAACATTATATTTTCATTATAAAATTAGAAATTTTCTTATAAATACTTAAAAGTCTAAAACTTCCATAATTTCTTCAAAATTACACTCTCATATAAGCTATTTAAGTAAAAATTTAATAATAAAAATATTAATCAAAAAATTAATAATAATAAATAAATTTTTAAATGATTTAAGGAAAATAATTGAATAATTGTTAAATTCTTTAAATTTTTACTAAAATGTTGACCTCCATAATATTCAAATCAACCTTGATCAAATAATTTTAAATAAAATTTACCTATAAATAAAGGTATAAAATTTACCCTTAAAGTAGAAAAATAAGGTAAATTCCATATTATTCTTACAAAAAAACTAAAAGTTAAATATTTTAACCTTAATGATATATAAGAAATTTTAAATTTAGATAATTCATAACCTAACCAACCACCAACTATAATTATAACTAAAGTTAATACTTTTATTAAAAAAGATAAACAAATAAAATAAGGGGTAGAAAAAATTAATCAAGAAAAAATTCTCCCCCTAAATACAACAAATAGAATAAGACCACTTATCCCTTTTAATATAATTATTCTTTTTTCTTGAATTAAATTTAAAGATAAAAAATTAAATCTTCCAATTATTAAATAGTAAGTTAATCGAAATCTATAAGAAACTGTTAAACCAATAGAAATATAAAAAATTATATAAATATAAATGTTTAAATAACTTATTGATATAAATTCAATAATTAAATCTTTTGAATAAAATCCAGATATAAAAGGAAGGCCACATAAAGATAAATTACAAATATTTAAATAAGTACAAGTTAAAGGTAAATGTTTAACTATTCCTCCTATAAAACGAATATCTTGACAATTAAAAATATTATGAATAATATTACCCGCACATATAAATAATAAAGCCTTAAATAAAGCATGAATCAATAAATGAAAAAAAGCTAATTGATATTCACCTATAGATAAAATTGATATTATTAATCCTAATTGTCTTAAAGTTGATAAAGCAATAATTTTTTTAAAATCAAATTCAAAATTAGCTCCTAAACCTGATATAAATATAGTTATAGTAGAAATAAATAATAAAAATATTATTAATTCATTACTAAAAGCAAAATTAAAACGAATTAATAAATAAACTCCAGCAGTTACTAAAGTTGAAGAATGGACCAAAGAAGAAACTGGTGTTGGAGCTGCTATTGCTGCAGGTAATCAAGAAGAAAAAGGAATTTGAGCCCTTTTAGTTAATCCCGCTAAAACTACTAAATAACTAATTAATTTTATAATATAATCTTCTTTTATAATATCTAAGTAAAAAATAAAATTTCAGCTACCAAAATTTAATATTCATGCAATTGATATTAATAAAGCAACATCACCAACTCGATTTCTTAGGGCTGTTAATATTCCTGCTCTAAATCTCTTTAAATTCTGATAATAAATTACTAAACAATAAGAAACTAAACCTAAACCATCTCAACCTAATAAAATAGAAATTAAATTAGGTGAAATAATTAATAATATTATTGATAAAACAAATATAACTACTAATAAAATAAATCGATTTTTATACAAATCTCCTATTATATAATCTTCTCTATAATAAATTACTATAGAAGAAATTAATAAAACAAATCTTATAAATATCAAAGATATCCAATCAATTAAAATAACAAAAAAAATATTGCTAGAATTTAACACTAAAAAATTTAATTCTAAAATATACCTTAAGTTTATAATTAATATATACAAAGAAGATAATAATAATATTACTCTTAAATACAAAAATAAATTAAAATAAATAAAAAAAATAATCTAAAATAATTAATTATAACTTTAGTACCACAAACTAATATTTTTATTAAACTATTTAGATAAATTCATTGAACTAAAACTTCTATTTTTAAAAAAAGTAAATTTAAGGGCAATCAATGTAATATTAATAATAAATATTCTCGAATAAATCCTCTATTAAATATATATAAACCTGAATAATATATTCCATGCTGAGAATAAGAATATAAAAATAAAGAATATACTGCTCTAAAAAAAGATATTAAAGATAAAAATAAAATCCTATACAAATTAAATCTTAAAATTCTATTAATTAATATAATTTCTCTTATTAAATTCAAAGAAGGAGGAGCTGCTATATTTGAAGATAATAATAAAAATCAAACTAAACTTAAATTAGGTATAATATTTAATAAACCTTTATTTAAATACAAACTTCGTCTATGAATTCGTTCATAAAAAATATTTGCTAAACAAAATAGGCCAGATGAACATAAACCATGAGCTAATATCATTAATAATGAACCCCATAATCCTCAACAATTTAAAGTTAAAATACCAGCTAAAGCTAAGCTTATATGAGAAACTGAAGAATAAGCAATTAAAGATTTTATATCCCTCTGACGAATACAAATTAATGAAACAAAAAACCCTCCAATTAAACAAATTATAATAAAAAAAATATTTAAACTAATTAAAAATTGTTGAAATATAACTATAAATCGTAACAAACCATAACCACCTAACTTTAATATAATACCTGCTAAAATTATTGAACCCGAAATTGGGGCCTCAACATGAGCTTTAGGAAGTCATAAATGTAAAAAAAATATTGGAATTTTAACAAAAAAAACCAAATTTATACATAAAAATATAAAAAAAGAATTTAAATTTAAGTTTAAACAACTAAACCTTACCAAATAAAATTTTTCCCTCAAATAAAAAATTATAATTATTATAGGTAAAGATATTAATAAAGTATAAAATAATAAATAAATTCCAGCCTCTAAACGTTCAGGTTGATAACCTCAACCTATAATTAAAATTAATGTAGGAATTAATCTAATTTCAAAAAACAAATAAAAAATAAATATATTTAAAGAAGAAAAAGTTAAAAATAACCTTATTAATAAAATAATTAAAATTAATATAAATAAATTATGATATTCATTATTAAAATATAATTTTATTCTAGCTAAAATTATTAATCTACAAATTCAAAAACTTAATAAAATTAATCTATAAGATAATAAATCTATACCTAAAATATAAGAAATTATAAAAATTTGATAAAATCCTCTATAACTAAAAATTAAAAAAAATGATAAAAGAAAAATTAATCACTGAATTAATCAAAAACAATTTTTAAAAATTAAAGGAATCAATAAAACTAATCTTAATAAATATATTATCATAAAAAAGAAAAAGTTAAAATATAATCATTTCCATGAACTCGAACTATTAAAATTAATATTGATAACCCTAAAACTCCTTCACATACTCTTATAGTTAAATAAATTATTGAAAAAAAATATTCATAAGTTATATTTCTTAAATATAAAAATATACTAAAATATAAAGAAATAACAATAAATTCTAAACTTAAAAGTATTATTAATAAATGCTTACGATTTAAAACAAAAAGCAAACCTCCAGAAAAAAACATTATAATTAGTATATATATTAACATTAAAGTTTTAATAATTTAAATAAAATATTGATCTTGTAAATCAAAAATAAGATTTCTTTTAAAACTTCAGATATAAATAATATTTTTCTTTAATCTCCAAAATTAATATTTTTTATCAAACTAATATCTGAAATATTAATACTTATTACAATAATAATTACCACTTCATTAATATTTATTTTTATAAATCATCCTTTAACATGTGGATTATTACTACTAATACAAACTATTTTTATTTCTTTAATAAGAAGTCTATTAAGATTAAATTATTGATATTCCTATATTTTATTTTTAATTATAATTGGGGGAATATTAATTTTATTTATTTATATAACTAGAATTGCATCAAATGAAAAATTAAAATTTAATTTTAATATCACAATTATATTTATAATAAGTTTAATTATAACACTTTTATTTTTATCTTTAGACCAATTTTACACTAATTTAATAAATCAAATTATTGATATAAAATATTTAGATTTTAATCAAAACCTTTATTTTTCAATAATAAAATATTTTAATTTTCCTAATTATTTAATTATAATCATAATAATTATTTATTTATTTATTACATTAATTGCTACAGTAAAAATTACCGACTTTTCATATGGCCCATTACGACAAATATTTTAATGAAAATACCAATTCGAAAAACAAGACCTTTATTTAAAATTATTAATAATTCATTAATTGTTTTTCCATCTCCTTCAAATATTTCTTATATATGAAATTTTGGATCATTACTAGGAATTTGTCTTATAATTCAAATTTTCACAGGTTTATTTTTAGCAATACATTATTGTCCTAATATTGAATTAGCTTTTAATAGAGTAGCTCATATTTGTCGAGATGTTAATTACGGCTGATTACTACGAACCCTTCACGCAAATGGAGCATCATTTTTTTTCATTTGTATTTATATCCATATTGGTCGAGGAATATATTATAGTTCTTATAATATAATTGAAACATGACTAATTGGAGTAACAATTTTTTTCTTAACAATAGCTACAGCTTTCCTAGGTTATGTATTACCTTGAGGGCAAATATCTTTTTGAGGAGCTACAGTAATTACTAACTTAATATCAGCAATTCCTTACTTAGGAAATACTATTGTACAATGAATTTGAGGGGGATTTGCAGTTGATAATGCAACTTTAACTCGATTTTTTACATTTCATTTTATTTTACCTTTTATTATTTTTGCTTTTATAATTATTCATTTATTATATTTACACCAAATAGGTTCAAGAAACCCAATTGGAACAAATAGAAATATTGATAAAATTCCTTTTCATCCATATTTTACTTTTAAAGATATTTTAAGAACAATCATTATAATTTTTATATTAATATTTTTAACATTAAGAAATCCTTATATATTGGGAGATCCAGATAATTTTACTACAGCAAATCCTTTAGTTACCCCTATCCATATTCAACCAGAATGATATTTTTTATTTGCATATGCAATTTTACGATCAATCCCTAATAAATTAGGAGGAGTAATTGCCTTAGTTATATCAATCGCTATTTTATACTTTTTACCTTTTATTAACCAAAAAAAATTTTTAAGCTCTCAATTCTACCCAATTAATAAATTAATATTTTGAACAATATTTACTATCATTATTCTATTAACATGAATTGGAGCACGGCCAGTAGAAGATCCTTATATCTTAACAGGACAATTTTTAACAATAATTTATTTTATATATTATATTTTAAATCCAATTCTTTCTAAAATATGAGACTATATTATTTATAAATAGTTAATGAACTTGATATAAGTTTATATTTTGAAAATATAAAAAAGAGATTTAAATTCTCTATTAACTTATACTAAAAATAATTGACTAAATAAAAAGAATGAAAAAAAACATTCTTATTCTACAAAAAAAAATTAAATAATTTAATGAAATAGGTAAATACCTTTTTCAAGCTAAATATATTAATTTATCATAACGATAACGAGGGAGTGTTGCTCGAATTCATAATCAAAAAAAAGATAAAAAAGTTAATTTTATAAAAAATATATAACTAACTAAATTTGCTCCTATAAATAACAAAATACATATTATTCTTATAAATAAAATATTACCATATTCAGCCAGAAAAATTATAGCAAAACCACCTCTTCTATATTCAACATTAAACCCTGAAACTAACTCTGACTCTCCTTCTGCAAAATCAAAAGGAGTTCGATTTGTTTCAGCTAAACTTGAAACTAATCATATAAAACATAAAGGTATTAATAAATATAAAAATCAAATATATTCTTGATATTTAATTATATCAATTAACCTAACACTCAAAATTAAAAATAAAAAAGATATTAAAATTAAAGCTAAACTAACTTCATAAGAAATTGTTTGAGCAACAGAACGTAAACTTCCTAATAAAGAATAATTAGAATTTGAAGATCAACCTGCTAATATAATAGTATAGACTCTTAGTCTAGAAATTGCTAAAAAAAACAAAATTGCTAAATTAAATCTAATATTAATTCTAATAAAAGGTATACATATTCACATAAATAAAGCTAAAAATAAATTTAAAATAGGAGAAATATAATATATATTAAAATTAGATATCAAAGGATAAATTTGCTCTTTTCTAAATAATTTAATAGCATCACTAAAAGGTTGAATTAAACCAACAAATCCAACTTTATTTGGTCCTTTACGAATTTGGATATAACCTAAAACTTTACGCTCTAATAATGTTAAAAAAGCAATTCTTACTAAAACACAAATAATCAAAATTAACCTAGAAATAAAAATTATAATTGTATCTTTTAATATCAAGTATTATTTGTAATATAAATTACATTTAAAGATTCTAAATCTATTACACTAATCTGCCAAAATAATTAATTTAATTCAAAATTAAAAATTTAATTATTTTATTTGGTCCTTTCGTACTAAAATATTAAACTTAATTAAAGATAGAAACCAACCTGGCTCACACCGGTTTAAACTCAGATCATGTAAAATTTTAAAAGTCGAACAGACTTAATTAATTAGCTTCTGCACCAATTATAAATTTTAATCCAACATCGAGGTCGCAATCTTTATTTTCAATTAGAACTCTCTAATAAAATTACGCTGTTATCCCTAAGGTAATTTAATCTTTTAATCAAAATTTTTGGATCAAATACTTATTAATCAATATAAATTAAATAAAAAAGTTTATTAAATTTTTTAATCACCCCAATCAAATAATTTTTAAATACAAAAAAATAAATTCTAAATCTTTTATATTAAAAACTATAAAACTCTATAGGGTCTTCTCGTCTTTTAATAAAATTTAAGCTTTTGAACTTAAAAATAAATTTTTATAATAATTAAATAGAGACAGTTATTTTTTCATTCAACCCTTCATTCCAGCTTTCAATTAAAAAACTAATGATTATGCTACCTTAGCACGGTCAAAATACCGCGGCCATTTAAATTAATCATAGGGCAGACCAGACTTTAAATTTAAACAAAAAGACATGTTTTTAATAAACAGGTGAAAAATAATTTGCCGAATTCCTTTATTTAACCATAAAAAAAAATATATTAATATAATTATATATATATATACTAATTTTATCATTATTTCTAAATTTTTAATATTTAAATTTATATTTTAATAAAAAATTTATAGAAAATAAAAATTATAATTTTAAATATAAATTATAACATACTTTTAAATATGAAAATTATTAATCCTAATTTTATAATCTAATTTATGATCTAATAAAAATTTATTTTTAAGCTCATCCCTAAAAATATTTTTTATTAATAATATAAAAATATTTAAATATAATTATATTAATTAATAAATAAATTAAATTTTTTTCTTAAAAAACTAGATATATTTAAAAACGAATAACATTTCATTACAAAAAAATTATTTAAAATTATTTATTCTACAATAAAATTTTTAATTTTTTAGCTCTTTTAAATTCGAGAAAATTAAATTAATAATTATTTTTAATAAACCCTGATACACAAGGTACAAAAAGTAAATTTTTCTTTTTAAAATTGAAAATTTTCTTTCACAATACTATTTTCTATAATAAACTAAATTTTTTCCTTTAATTTAATAAAACTTATTTTATTTAAATTAATATTTATAAAATTAAAAAATTAATAAATTATTAATTTCAAATTAAATTGAATTTCACAATTAACTTTTTAATGTAAATAAAATACTTTATAATCAAGTTCTAATTTGATAATCTAGATTTACTTTCCAGTAAATCTACTTTGTTACGACTTATTTCATATTAAATGAAAGCGACGGGCGATATGTACATATTTTAGAGCAAAAATCAAATTAATTAATTTATTAAAATTACGATCAAATCCAAATTCAAACCTCAAATAAAAAAAATTTTCCAAAAATATATTTATTGTAACCCATTTCTAATTATATATAAATTGCACCTTGATCTGATTAATTTTTTAATTTAAAATCTTAAATATTTATAATTTTAATAAAATACTTAATTACGATGATATACAAATTAATAATATAAATAAATTAAATCGTGGACTATCATTTACAGAACAGGTTCCTCTGAAAAGACTAAAATACCGCCAAAATTTTTAATTTTTAAGAACATAACTAATACTAATTTAATATTTTTAATTAAATTTAAAATAATAGGGTATCTAATCCTAGTTTATTAATTAAACTTATAAACTTCATTTTAAAATTAAAATTTATCCTTAAAATTTAAAATTTCACTTAAAAAATTTTATATAAAAATTTTTCTTAATAAAATTAATTTTTACTAATAAAATTAAATTATATTATTTGTATAACCGCAACTGCTGGCACAAATTTTGTTAATACTAATTATTATTCCTAAATCTAAATTTCCTTAATATATAAATATAATTACTATAATATTCTTCTAAAAAATAACTTATATATAATTAAAAATAAAACTTAATCTTTTAAGTTAAAATAAAACTTTTAATAAAATTTTTATTTTATAAACATACTAATCTTTCCTGCCCACAAAAAATCTTCACTAACTGAAATTAAAAACAAAATTTCTAAAAAAATTAAAAATAGTTTTTTAATCTCAATTCATTAATAGTTTTAATTACTATACAATATTCCTCATTAATCCATTTAATAAGTTATACTATGAAACTCTTAACAAAATTAAATAAAATTTAATAAATTAAATAAATAAAATAAAAATATTAATTATTATAATTTAATATAAATTTTCAACTAAATCTTAATTCAAAAATAAAATAATATATTTCAATTTTTAATAGTAATACCCATTATAAATCAAAAAACTTTATCTCACGATTAAACAGCTATCTCACCCCCATAAATTAAGGAAAAAGCTTTATCTCACGATTCAACAGCTATCTCACCCCTATAAATTAAGGAAAAAGCTTTATCTCACGATTCAACAGCTATCTCACCCCTATAAATTAAGGAAAAAGCTTTATCTCACGATTCAACAGCTATCTCACCCCTATAAATTAAGGAAAAAGCTTTATCTCACGATTCAACAGCTATCTCACCCCTATAAATTAAGGAAAAAGCTTTATCTCACGATTCAACAGCTATCTCACCCCTATAAATTAAGGAAAAAGCTTTATCTCACGATTCAACAGCTATCTCACCCCTATAAATTAAGGAAAAAGCTTTATCTCACGATTCAACAGCTATCTCACCCCTATAAATTAAAGAAAAAGCTTTATTTCACGATTCAACAGCTATCTCACCCCTATAAATTAAGGAAAAAGCTTTATCTCACGATTCAACAGCTATCTCACCCCTATAAATTAAGGAAAAAGCTTTATCTCACGATTCAACAGCTATCTCACCCCTATAAATTAAGGAAAAAGCTTTATCTCACGATTCAACAGCTATCTCACCCCTATAAATTAAGGAAAAAGCTTTATCTCACGATTCAACAGCTATCTCACCCCTATAAATTAAGGAAAAAGCTTTATCTCACGATTCAACAGCTATCTCACCCCTATAAATTAAGGAAAAAGCTTTATCTCACGATTCAACAGCTATCTCACCCCTATAAATTAAAGAAAAAGCTTTATTTCACGATTCAACAGCTATCTCACCCCTATAAATTAAGGAAAAAGCTTTATCTCACGATTCAACAGCTATCTCACCCCTATAAATTAAGGAAAAAGCTTTATCTCACGATTCAACAGCTATCTCACCCCTATAAATTAAGGAAAAAGCTTTATCTCACGATTCAACAGCTATCTCACCCCCATAAATTAAGAAAAAAGCTTTATCTCACGATTCAACAGCTATCTCACCCCTATAAATTAAGGAAAAAGCTTTATCTCACGATTCAACAGCTATCTCACCCCTATAAATTAAGGAAAAAGCTTTATCTCACGATTCAACAGCTATCTCACCCCTATAAATTAAGGAAAAAGCTTTATCTCACGATTCAACAGCTATCTCCCCCCTATAAATTAAGGAAAAAGCTTTATCTCACGATTCAACAGCTATCTCACCCCTATAAATTAAGGAAAAAGCTTTATCTCACGATTCAACAGCTATCTCACCCCCATAAATTAAAGAAAAAGCTTTATTTCACGATTCAACAGCTATCTCACCTCTATAAATTAAGGAAAAAGCTTTATCTCACGATTCAACAGCTATCTCACCCCTATAAATTAAGGAAAAAGCTTTATCTCACGATTCAACAGCTATCTCACCCCTATAAATTAAGGAAAAAGCTTTATCTCACGATTCAACAGCTATCTCACCCCTATAAATTAAGGAAAAAGCTTTATCTCACGATTCAACAGCTATCTCACCCCTATAAATTAAGGAAAAAGCTTTATCTCACGATTCAACAGCTATCTCACCCCTATAAATTAAGGAAAAAGCTTTATCTCACGATTCAACAGCTATCTCACCCCTATAAATTAAGGAAAAAGCTTTATCTCACGATTCAACAGCTATCTCACCCCTATAAATTAAGGAAAAAGCTTTATCTCACGATTCAACAGCTATCTCACCCCTATAAATTAAGGAAAAAGCTTTATCTCACGATTCAACAGCTATCTCACCCCTATAAATTAAAGAAAAAGCTTTATTTCACGATTCAACAGCTATCTCACCCCTATAAATTAAGGAAAAAGCTTTATCTCACGATTCAACAGCTATCTCACCCCATAAATCAAGAAAAAAGCTTTTTCTCACGATTCAACAGCTATTTACCCCTTTAACCTAGTCTGTCCTCATAAATTCAAGAAAAAAGTTTTATCCCACGATTTAACAACTATTTCGCCCCTATAAATCAAAAAAAGCTTTTTCTCACGATTTAATCCCTAATTTACCCCCATAAATTAAGGAAAAGCTTTATCTCACGATTCAACAGCTATCTCACCCCTATAATCAAAGAAAAAGCTTTATCTCACGATTCAACAACTATTTCACCCCTATAAATCAGGGAAAAAGCTTTTTCTCACGATTCAACAGCTATCTCACCCCCATAAATCAAAAAAAAAGCTTTTTCTCACGATTTAATCCCTAATTTACCCCCATAAATTAAGGAAAAAGCTTTATCTCACGATTCAACAGCTATCTCACCCCATAAATCAAGGAAAAAGCTTTTTCTCACGATTCAACAGCTATTTACCCCTTTAACCTAGTCTGTCCTCATAAATTCAAGAAAAAAGTTTTATCCCACGATTTAACAACTATTTCGCCCCTATAAATCAAAAAAAGCTTTTTCTCACGATTTAATCCCTAATTTAACCCCATAAATTTAAGGAAAAAGCTTTATCTCACGATTCAACAGCTATTTCACCCCCATAAATTAAAGGAAAAAGCTTTTTCTCACGATTCAACAGCTATCTCACCCCCATAAATTTAAGGAAAAAGCTTTTTCTCACGATTCAACAGCTATCTCACCCCTATAAATCAAAAAAAAGCTTTTCTCACGATTTAATCCCTAATTTACCCCCATAAATTAAGGAAAAAGCTTTATCTCACGATTCAACAGCTATCTCACCCCATAAATCAAGAAAAAAGCTTTTTCTCACGATTCAACAGCTATTTACCCCTTTAACCTAGTCTGTCCTCATAAATTCAAGAAAAAAGTTTTATCCCACGATTTAACAACTATTTCGCCCCTATAAATCAAAAAAAGCTTTTTCTCACGATTTAATCCCTAATTTACCCCCATAAATTAAGGAAAAGCTTTATCTCACGATTCAACAGCTATCTCACCCCATAAATCAAGGAAAAAGCTTTTTCGCACGATTCAACAGCTATCTCACCCCCATAAATTTAAGGAAAAAGCTTTTTCTCACGATTCAACAGCTATCTCACCCCTATAAATCAAAAAAAAGCTTTTTCTCACGATTTAATCCCTAATTTACCCCCATAAATTAAGGAAAAAGCTTTATCTCACGATTCAACAGCTATCTCACCCCATAAATCAAGGAAAAAGCTTTTTCTCACGATTTAATCCCTAATTTACCCCCATAAATTAAGGAAAAAGCTTTATCTCACGATTCAACAGCTATCTCACCCCATAAATCAAGAAAAAAGCTTTTTCTCACGATTCAACAGCTATTTACCCCTTTAACCTAGTCTGTCCTCATAAATTCAAGAAAAAAGTTTTATCCCACGATTTAACAACTATTTCGCCCCTATAAATCAAAAAAAGCTTTTTCTCACGATTTAATCCCTAATTTACCCCCATAAATTAAGGAAAAGCTTTATCTCACGATTCAACAGCTATCTCACCCCATAAATCAAGGAAAAAGCTTTTTCGCACGATTCAACAGCTATCTCACCCCCATAAATTTAAGGAAAAAGCTTTTTCTCACGATTCAACAGCTATCTCACCCCTATAAATCAAAAAAAAGCTTTTTCTCACGATTTAATCCCTAATTTACCCCCATAAATTAAGGAAAAAGCTTTATCTCACGATTCAACAGCTATCTCACCCCATAAATCAAGGAAAAAGCTTTTTCTCACGATTCAACAGCTATTTACCCCTTTAAGTCTGTCCTCATAAATTCAAGAAAAAGTTTTATCCCACGATTTAACAACTATTTCGCCCCTATAAATCAAAAAAAGCTTTTTCTCACGATTTAATCCCTAATTTAACCCCATAAATTAAGGAAAAAGCTTTATCTCACGATTCAACAACTATTTCACCCCTATAAATCAAGGAAAAACTTATTTCATATTTTAAAATATCAAATTATTTCAACGGTAATTAAATAAAATTAACGATTTAACTAAATTACCAATGTAAAAAAAAAATAGATAAAAAAAAAAATACAATCATTTTTTTAAATAGACAAAAATAAAAATTTCAATTTTTTTGACGACGTTGATACTAAAAAATGGCCCAAACTTTGATGTATACTCGAATCGCAATCAACCGCTTGACTCAAATCACAATGAACAAAAAAAAAATACTAGGTTTTTTCTCAATTGATAAAAGTAAATTTTTTAGATTAAAAAAATCAGTTATTTTGATTTTTTAAAATTGTTTTAAATTTTCAGTGTATTATTTTTTTTATTTTTAAAAAAAAGCTTTCTCCAACTAAAGTTAAAACTTTTAATAAAATTTAATTTTTATAAACATAAAAACTACATATATCTTAAAATTTCTAAATTTTTATATTTAATTTTTTTTATTTAACAATAAAAATCAAACAATTTTTAATTAAAATTAATTTTAACTCCTAAAAAGGTTTAATTTATTATTGAAAAATAGGGTTTTTTTTTTTTTTTTTTTGTTTCAATTCATCAATAAAAATTAAATTAATTAAAAATAAAATTAAGATTTAATTAATTAATACTTAAAATTAATTTATACGTTATATATATATAAATATACTATGGTTAAATTAAACATTATAGATTCTCCATTTATAGACTAGGAAACTCACAATTAAACATTAAAATATTCTTTTTTGGGATTTTCAATTTAAGACTTTAAAATTGTTAATAGTCTTCAGTATATATAGCAATCGTATTAATTTATAAGTTTAATTATTTATAAAGTATTATTATTTATATATATATAATGTTACTAGAAACTATTACCATAGATCAAAGACCTCATATTAAATATACTCTTGGGTGATATATACATTTCTATTATATTAATTAGTTAAACATTTATATTAGTAAAATCGATATGTTTGAAATTTTTGAAGAAAATTCCTAACGTTGTTTGACTTTTCCTGTGATTGCAAAAAAAATTACAAAAATTTTAAACAAATCCCGTTGCATAAAAATGCAAAAAAATTGCAAAAATTGTGCAAAAATCACGCAAAAATCAACATTTGCCAGTAGCAGTAGCCAGTAGCCATTTACCCCAGTAGCGCGAGCATCCCAAGGATTCATCGTGGTCCCAAAGAATGGTTGCATCATGGTCAACTGGGATTCCTGCCACTGCACTCAAATGTACAGCGTCTCCTTCGACAATGATGGTTTTTTTTCTACCTTTGTAATGTTTAAATAAAATAAATAGCATTGAATGGATTTTTTATTAAAACTGCCCCCTACTCATCAATCGATATATATTACATAACGATTTAAATTTACGTTCAACAATTTTCAATAGAATTTTAATTATTAAAACAAATATGGATGCTAATATTATACATGATAATGAAAAAATATTATTAAGTTCATACGTTAAGATCGCGTACGCGTGCGTATTTTTTGTTGATAAATACAATCAACGATTACGAAGGATTCTGATTCAACTGCATTTGACATGTTCTAACAACTAAAACGATATTAGTACAAGGGAGTATTGAAGAAATTTACATTGAAGCAATCGTGAAATCCGATAATATATGAGACACCTCGGTGTACAGCTTTTAGTGCGTCATTTCAAAATAGTACGAATATAATCCATTTCAATAATTTGTATAAATCCACCATGGCAAACATGTAGCGGTCTAGGCTGGGAACGATGAGGTCGTGGGTTCGAAATTCACTCGGGGTAAATTTTTTTTTTCGATTTTAATACATTTTTATAAACATGTGGAACATATTCATGCATTAAAATCGGCGCATTGAAGAAAATTACATCGCATCGTGAAATCACGCCTCGTGAGATTTCAAAATACTTATACTGATCACTTTCAAAACTAAAATATATTGGAACCCTCATGGCAGACATGTAGCGCTGTAGGCTGGGAACGATGAGGTCGTGGGCTCGAATCTCACTTGGGGCAAAATTTTTTTTCGGTTACGTCATGCACAAACTTACAGGATAAAAAATGGACGACTCACATCTAAAAAAGAAATCTGCAAAATGCGCCATCTAGCGAAATCTCCTGGATAAAAAAAATGGCCGACTGAAAAATGGCCGACTGGATAAAAAATGGACGACACCGCCGACAGCGCCAACGCAGCGCCACCGCAGCGCCACCGTCGACTAGCGGACCTTTTTCGAAGTAGTGGCTCAGAACCGGCATAGCTACACTACTAATTGCAATGAGTTTTTTCTTGCTTTCCTCCTGAGTAATAAGTACTCATTTTGGAGGTGTTAATTGTAAGTTTGTTATCTCTCATGTAAGGTAAAATGTGTGAGTTGATATGCGTTTGAACGTTGAGTAGTGCTATTTCTGATGTTGTAGCAGATGATACGAAACAAGTATCGTCCGCATACATGGCAGTAAGGGTTTTTGGAGTAGTTGGGAGATCATGGGTGAATAATGAATATAGCAAAGGCGATAATACTGATCCTTGAGGAACACCGGCTTGTATCGGGAATGGTCCCGCCAATCCGTCATTCACCTTGGAGTAAAATTTCCTGTTGTCAATATACGATTTTATAATTTTAATTAAATAGTCAGGCATTTTTAATTTTATTAGTTTGTATAATAACCCCTCGTGCCATACGGAGTCAAAGGCTTTCTGAATATCAATGGCAACCATTACTGATTTGTTTTTGGCAAAAAAGCCTTCTCTTATATAATTAAATACCCTAATAATTTGGGCTACGGTACTGTGACCACCCCTGAATCCGTATTGCTCGAGAGGTATTATTTTATTTTTGTCAACGTGTGTTTGAATTCTAATCAGTATAATTTTGTCCATCACCTTTGCTATATTGTTTAGTAAGGAAATGGGTCTGTAACTATCCACATAACAGGGTTGTTTATTAGCTTTGATAATGGGGATGACATTGGCGGTCTTGAGCATATCTGGATAATTGCCGGTTTTGATTATGTAATTAGCTATATACGTTAACTGAACTATTGCTTTTTTAGGTAAACTCTTTTGAAGAATATTTGGAATACCATCAATCCCCGGCGCTGTTTTGTTTTTCAGGGTATTAATTGTGTTGTAAATTTCATTTGTGGTTACTAAGTTTTTTGTGTATGAGCTATCTGTTTTGTGAAAGTGATTTTGTACTATATGTGTAATACTGGTATGATGTTGTGTATTTGTTGCGTTATTTGTGAAGTTGTTTTAAAAATACTCCCCAAAGGCTCCCGCAATTTCTGATTTCTGTGTGTAAGTTGTGCCATTTGAGATGATTTTTGAAATTTCCTGTTTGGAGCCTTTCAGTATTCTCGTAATTCTCCATAACGAATTATCTTGAGGTGACAGTTTGTCAAGAAATCTTTTCCATGTATAATTACGATATTCCTTTATTAGAATATTTATTGTATTTTGATAGTGTTTTAAAATATTTTTATCATTGTCATCTCTAGAAGATTGCCATCTACGTCGGATTATGTTTTTATCTTTTATTATTTTAATTATATAATCAGGGAGGGAGTTAAGATTTTGTGGTTTTGGTTTTAGAATGGTGGTTTTGTTTTTTGCAGTGATAATTGTTTCTTGTAAATTTAGAATTGTGTTAGTTAATTGATTTATGTCAGTTATTTTATCTGTAATCGTTAAGTGTTCATTTATATATTTTCTGTATAGTGACCAATTTGTGGTTGTGTAGTCGTATGTTTTTATTGGGGAGGGATGTATAGTGTGTGTTATTTTGAGTTCAAGTAGGATATGATCGTGATCGGAGTTGAGGTCGGGAATGGTTTTCAATTTGGTGATTGTATTTATATTACGGCCGATGGCAATATCTATTGTGCTGGGGGAGTAATTGTTGAACGGGAAGTGGGTCGGATCATCTGTGCTGTATATGTTACAGTCAGAGTTGTCACAGAACCTTTGAAGAGTATTTCCGTTTGTGTTCGGGTGTGAGGCATAGGCGTCCCATAATGGGTGCTTGCAATTCAAGTCTCCCACTATCAGGACCCTATTATGTGTTTTTTTGATATTAAAGAAGTCTTATTCTGTAAGTTTGGTAAAAGGGTGACTATATGCACCTACTAGTTTGATTTTGTTATCAATTAACAACGAGATATGCTCAATTGACGAATTATTTGGTTGCAAGAGCTGAAAGTTTATGTCTTTTTTTATTAATACTGCGATACCGCCGACATTTGCGGGGCGGTCTTGTCTAATAAGACTATAGTTGGGGTTTCTGAAATTCACGTATTTATTTGGTTTAAGGAATGTCTCAATAAGAAAGAATATGTCTGGTTTATGAGCATCGAGAAAATGGCGAAGAAGGTGGAGATTATTAGATACTCCGTGTATATTACAAAAAATTATTTTGAGAAAATTACGTTTTTGAATTCCTATTTTTCCACCTACCTGCTTAGATGTCATACTTGTCGATCCCTTGAACAAAGCTATTATATATAGTGAATTTATCCAGTTTGGTAGTAGCTTTTCTCATTTCTGATAGTAGATCTGATACCGCTCTGGTGAGTTCCTCTAGATTGATCATATCATTTAGTTCTCTAAATAAGTTGTTTAAATTTGAAAACTTTGCGATTTTTGTTGACTGTGAGTCGGCATCTTTTGATGGGCGGGGCTGGATGCTGTTACTGGGTTGGGTTGCTCTCACTGTCGTCTTAGGAGGGGGAGGCTCGGATAGTCTTCTTTTTCTTTATGATTATCTCTGTTCCAGGGGTTTGTTGTTGGTACTGGGGCGGGTATGAATTTGATCGCTTCTTTATTATTGTTTGGGTTTTGATTTCTTCTAATTTCGAGCCAGTGTACATTGCATCCGTATTTTAAATTGCAAAAAGAATGTTTGAAATTTTTTGAGAATTTTTCAATAGGATTTGACATAATAATTGACATAATAACTCATTTTAATCGTACTTATGAACAGTTTGTCTGCTGTAAACCAAGCCAATCAGAAGTCGAAAATTATTTTTATCCCAATTCACACATTCTTCAATAATTGCGTACACTCAATTCACACCCGTTATTTTCAGGTAAACAACACAAGGTATTGCTTTGATTCCGCCGAAGCGCTAGTGAAATTAGCTAAAATTGTAACGTGTGGACGTATTCTCTCCAAATACCTATTAACAGGAAAGGGAATTAACACATTTTAGAAACTACAGCTGAAAAAAAGGTGACCTATTTGTCACAGTAATGAAGTGGGATGTCAAACATTTTACATGTTGATTGATATAACTTTATGTTATTGTTGTCATGCCAAGTATCGAATTAATGGGTTTAATAACATAAAACGACTGAAAATAAATTTTATGGATTGAAAATAATTCTAACGAGTATAATTACTGAATAACAAATTTGGATAAGTTATTGTTAGAATGGACAATATTTTTCTGGAGAAATGAAAATAATTAGCATAAACAGATAAAATGCTTAATAACCATAAAATGGATGTCTTAGGTGTATATAAATCTTGTTACCAGATTGATGATTTCCCATTCCACAGATCAAAGTTATTTGTTCAATACCGATAAAACAGGGAAGAAGATGTGTATGTAATAATGATATAGAAATTTTTCACAGTAATAGGGTGGGATGGAGATTGTGGTCCAAAGATTATATGAAGGTTTAAGGTGGAAAAAGTAATCTGAAGAATTCGCGGAGAATGAGCTTGAGTACCGCAGAAGTGGGTGTATGGAGAATATATATCTGATTGTTTTGATTCCAACCGTCGCATTGATCGGCCATTCAACTGGTCGACTTTTAATTCAACTATTTCTCAAAAGATTGCATGTAAATGGCGAAGATTACAGAAAAAGAAGGAATGAGGTAAGGCAAAAAACTAAGAGAGAGAAAGTGGAAATAAAATATCTTGAGAATTGAAGAAGAGAGGACTTTAATAATACAAAGACTTCGGAAAATAATATTTTTAATGAACGAATACTAACGTCATGACACATATGACAGATATTCGAAAAAATTATCTGATCATAAAATACACTACATTTCTCTCTCTACTTAAAATAAAAAAATCCTTATAAGTCTAATCTTTTTGGAGGTTTAATAGATCTACCTGAACGAGTTTGGACAAAGTGCTTTGGATTTCCGGGTCCGGTGAACTATAGGGAGACACGGATTTTTGACTGATTTTGCGAAAAATCAATAGTACTCACCTATTTTGAAGATTATCCGTCGAAAAATTTGCGGGTTATACACAATTTACAGAGAAAAATCCAAAAACAGATTTTTTTTCGTCACGTAAACAATCATTTTTGGATTGAATATTTTATACAAAAAACAGTTTAAATGTATCGCACTGTACAGGAAAGTGATCAACAATACATATTCTCACAAATTATGATAAAATTTCAGTTAGTTTGCGGATAATATTATTTAAATTACCACTTTTATAAATATATATAATTGTAAGACAACAAATTTGTATGTGAATAGTTTTAATGACAGAATTGACAGATACCTTTCCGTGAAACGTAATGCATAACCAAAACCATAAATCTAAATATGTATTCTCTAACATTTTTCTTTCATCATTCAATGCGAATGAGAATATTTTAAATTTGTTAGGTCATTATAAAAAATAAAATTGTTTGAACCATTTAATTTTAAATGTATATCACGTTTGGTTCTCTTCATTTTATACTTTATAATATACCATGAAACCAAAACTTGAACATTTATATCAGTAGGGGTGCGTTCACAAACCAACGTCTTGAGTGTAAGAGTTATACTTAGGTACAAAGTGACCGTTCATAAAACATTTAATATATATCTCACACTCTGTAACACAGCGCTCATAAACGCACCACGGGAATCGCCGTAAGTGTACTCTTAGTTACCCACTCGAGATCGAGTAAATTATTACCCTGACATGCGTAATTCGTATTACACAAATGTTATTGTTTATAGAGGTTAATGCGTTGAGGTTAGCTATAAGTTTCCATCAGCATAATATTTTCAAATTCCATTGGTAATAATGTTAAAGGTTAAAACACTCGACAATTCCTGTTTTACGCAACCAACGTAAAATAATTTCAATGTCTAAATCAAATTTGGACAGTGTCGACCTACAAATAGGTAGGGCGCGCTCTAATCGTTCAAGTTGGTTTCTGTCTAGGTTTCTACCCGGCCTTTGACTGACATGTTACCCTGTGAGAGTTCTTTCCTCACCCCGCCAATATATTATGAATGCACTCTAGCAGTCTAGCGTATATATACAGATATGCAACCAACAAAATAAAATAAGATACTTTGTAGCATGGTTGCGAGCTGTAATCGACTACTTGAGAATCATGGTATTTTATTATCAAGATGCGAAATCAAATATTTGATTAAAATATATCTTCATTGAATGAATTTAACCTAAACTCAAGAAAATAAATGAAATTATAAACACATTTATATATGATGATATATTTATATTGAGTATTTGAAGAAGGACAATGAAATATAATCATTTTATTCATCCTTACCCTCCATGAAAAATATCCAATACTTTGTAACGCGCACATCAGGTTATTCAAGAAGGGGAAGGGAATATAATCATTGGATTCACCCTTCCCCTTCTTGAATAAACTAATAGGCATTACAAAGTATTCGCCCTTCCCCTTCTTTAAAAATATCCAATACTTTGTAATGCCTATTAGGTTATTCAAGAAGGGGAAGGGTGAATCCAATGATTATATTCCCTTTCCCTTCTTGAATAATATTTGATTTCGCATCTTAATAATAATGTAAAAAATACCATGATTCTCAAGTAGTCAATTACAGCTGGCAACCATG
The DNA here is from genome assembly GCA_963921935.1 of Galeruca laticollis. Classification (NCBI taxonomy): domain Eukaryota; kingdom Metazoa; phylum Arthropoda; class Insecta; order Coleoptera; family Chrysomelidae; genus Galeruca; species Galeruca laticollis. The sequence goes on from OY998176.1 coordinate 165,096,797, forward strand.
CTACAAAGTATCATATTCTGTTTTGTTGGTTGCATATCTGTGTATATACGCTAGACTGCATTCATAATATATTGGCGGGGTGAGGAGAGAACTCTGACAGGGTAACATGTCAGTCAAACGCCGGGTAGAAACCTAGGGAGAAACCAACTTGAACGATTAGAGCGCGCCCTACCTATTTGTAGGTCGACACTGTCCAAATCTGATTTTGACATTGAAATTATTTTACGTTGGTTGCGGAAAACAGGGATTGTGGAGTGTTTCAACCTTTAACATTATTACCAATTTAATATGAAAATATTCTGCTGATGGAAACTTATAGCTAACCTCAACCCACAGAATAACAATTACTGACGCATTAACCTCTATAAACAAGAACATTGGTGTAATACGAATTACGCATGTCAGGGTAATAATTTCCTCGATCTTGAGCGGGTAACTAAGAGTACACTTTCGGCGATTCCCGTGGTGCGTTTATGAACGCTGTGTTACAGAGTGTGAGATATATGTTAAATGTTTTATGAACGGTCACTTTGTACCTAAGTATAACTCTTACACTCAAGACGTTGGTTTGTGAACGCACCCCTACTGATATAAATGTTCAAGTTTGGGTTTCATGGTATATTGGTATATTATAAAGTATAAAATGAAGAGAACCAAATGTGATATTGATTTATAATTAAATGGTTCAAACAATTTTATTTTTTATAATGACCTAACAAATTTAAAATGTTCTCATTCGCACTGAATGATGAAAAGAAAATGTTAGATACTTCATATTTAGATTTATGGTTTTGGTTACGCATTACGTTTCACGAAAAGGTATCTGTCAATTATGTCATTAAAATTATTCACATACAAATTTGTTGTCTTACAATCACATATATTTATAAAAGTGTTAATTTGAATAATACTATCAGCAAACTAACTGAAATTTTATTATAATTTGTGAGAATATATATTGTCGATCACTTTCCTGTACAGTGCGATACATTTAAACTGTTTTTTGTATAAAATATTCAATCCAAAAGTGATGGTTTAAGTGGCGAAAAATAAATCTTTTTTTGGATTTTTCTCTGTAAATTGTGTATAACCCGCAAATTTTTCGACGGATAATCTTCAAAATAGGTGAGTACTATTGATTTTTCGCAAAATCAGTCAAAAATTCGTGTCTCCCTATAGTTCACCGGACCCGGATTTCCAGATTGAACATCACCTGGTGGTTGATTCTATTTTATAAATTTTGGTGATTGCTCAGTTACTGGAGCTTCCATGCTCTTACTAGGTATATTAGATATATTAGGTGAAATAATCTGTGAGGGTGTACAATTTTCCAAGGGAATGTTAGGATCAGGGAAAAAGTTATTGTTATTCTGTTGTACATCTTTAGTTAAATGTTGTGAAGTCATTTGTACACCAGAGTCAGTGGAAAAAATGTATTCCGAATATCATTAGCATGGACAAACTTTATGTTATGATCAACCTGAACTAAATAGGTAGAATGTCTTATACTTTTCCTTTTTGCCAGACTTTTAGTTAAATCTTTTTTACAAAAACAGGTTGATTTAAATAATGCAATCTATTTTTTCTCAATTTATCTGCGACTGAGTCAGAGTCGGTACTTTTATTACTTAAAAAAGGCTCTAAAAGATCGAATCGAGTTCTTGTTCTTATTTTAAAAATGTGTTCTGATGGAGAAACACCTGTTGATGTAGAATGTGTGTTTCTATACGTAAAACGGAAATGATACAACTTAGTTTTAAGAAAATATTGGCTTATTTCCCCCTTCTTTTCAAAAAATAAGGCCTTTTCAAGATTATTTTGACAGTTAGTACGCTTCTTTGGGCAAGATCGTTGCTCTGTGTATAGTATGATGGAGATTTTACTGGTTTGATTCCATTTGCCTGAGGAAAGGCAAGAAATTCAATCGAACTAAAAGGTGGTCCATTATCTAAGACCAGTTCGACAGGCAACCCGAAAACAGAAAAAAATTTTTAAGTTTTAAAATGGTTTCTTTAGTATTAGTGCCATGTTCCAACAATTTTTGACCATACTATGTCTAAGTGTTATTCATGTAATAGTTGTAAAACTTTGGTTTGGAGAGGTTCAGGTAATAACAACTCTACTACCTAACAAAGGACAATTGTTTTCTACCGAAAATTCGTGTCTTCTTTGAAAATAAGGTTTTCATTTTTCATCATATATCACATAAGGCCAACCAGTTTTAGTAAAGTCCATTACTTTTGTCAAAGTTAAATCTCTATTTGTTGCTCTTGAGGTATCATCTGAATGTAAAGAAATACTATCAATCAAGTTAAACGAATATAAAGGACTAGGAATTTTAGTATCGCCAGACATTGGCAAGCTTGGTAAACCATCAGCATTGGCAACTAGTTTCCCTTTTTTGTATTGAATATCATAATTGTAGGCAGCTAATGTAATAGCCCAACGAGTTATTCTGGAGACTGCTGTAACTGGTATACCTTTGCTTCCGCCAAATATAAACTGTAGTGGCTGGTGATCAGCGATGAATAAAGTTTTTCTGTTGGCGAAAATCTGCTAGAAGCTAACAAGACAGGTTTCTCTTCACCATTACTGCGGTGACTAAGGATTGCTCCAACACCATACCCACTCGAGTCACAAGTGACGTAAATAGGTAAGGTTGGGTTAAAGTATGTCAGAATATTTTCAGAAGTAAGCAACTTTTTACTTGTTTGAAATATGTCTTCACATTCCTTAGTCCAAATGAACTCAACACCTGACTGACACAATTCATAAAGTGGTTTAAGCGTGCTAGAAACCATTGGAATAAATATATCATAGTAATTTAAGAGACTTAGATATGATTTGAGTTGTGTTCTTTTCTGGAGAAGGTGCTTGTTCGATACACTCAATTTCAGTATTTATAGGATGAATGCCGTATTGATCAATTTTGTGATCTAAAAATTCAATTACGTTTTGATAAAAAACACTTTTTTTTTCATTAATTTTGACATTGTATTCTTTTAATTTTTTCATGACTGAACGAACATTCTGATGATATTTATCTAGTGAGGACCCAAAAATGAAAATATCGTCAATATAACATTTGACATTAGACAAGTCCGATACAATAGTTTCCATTACACATTGGAAAATTCCCGGAGCGCAGCTCATGCCATACGTTGACCTATTGTAATGTTTTTCTAATTTATTTAAACAGTAAACGGGTGGGATAAACTTTAAACACACGGTATTGCTACCCACGAACATATTCAAACACTAAACTACTCACTAATACTTAATGTATTATACACTTAACTATTCACTTAAATTTAATTTATATGCACACAAACTTAATTATTAATTTATATCAACACTTTACTGTTCGCTGTTTCGGTGTATTCTTGTTTATTTGTCGAGATCACTTTTTAAAACTAAACTAACTCTCCTTGGTCGGTACTTTATATATGAGTGCCTTTTTTACCAGATAATTCCAGATTGCGGCTTACACAAAAAAAATTGGCTATCGCATTTTCTAGATAAGCCTGGTCACAAAAATAATGTCTAGATAAGATAACCACAATCATAAACAATTCTAAGAAATCCCTGCACATCCGCCATAATTCTAACTTTCATACATGGCTTCGACAGAGTCGGATTCAGGGACTGTACCAGTGTGCTGTTTCGTAACACTATTGTAACTAAAAAGATTTAAATAGGTTTTAATTGTAAAAAGCTCACATAATTGTTGAAATGTCCCCTTAAGATCCAAGACAGTAAAGCATTTACTCCCACTTAAGCTCCCGAAAACATCATCTGGTAAAGGTGATACACAATGGTCGCTATCATTCACTTTTTTAAAATCAACACAAATCCTAATGTCTTCTGTATTCTTTTTAGGAACTAAGACAATAATAGGTCTTGCCCATTGACGGTGACTTACTTTGGTTAAAATACCAGTTTTTAGCATATTTGATAACTTCTCTTCAACTTTGGACTTTAGAGAATAAGGCATGTCATAAGCATGATGGAAAATTGGGTTGACATTATTTTTGACTGAAACGACACCCTTAAACTGTTTTATGCAAGAACTGGGATCATTCTGAAAATTACATGCAAACTGACTTTTCATTTCTGCAATTAAGTCAAGACTTTTACATTCTATTTTTAAAATTGACTTTTCTTGGCTTTTATTATACTCAATTTGACCTTTATTTGACATATTTGACTCAAATTGACTTTTATTTGATATTATATTTGACTGACTCTGACTCTATTAAAACCTTTTTCCATGATGGATTCATAACATTTAGCCAGTTATGACCTAACAAATGAGTGAACTTATTAAAACTTTCTAAAATGACCAATGGTAGCTTGAATGTCTAATTTTAATATCTGACCTCAACATTTGTCTGACCTAGTATTGACACATTTTGATGCGTAACTGCTCTAAGCTTGGGAACAATAGGACTTATTACAATATTGGAAAATAACTCATTATAATCATCGATATGCATTACTGACTTACAAGCTCCAGAATCAACTTCCATATTTATGTTAATTCCTTCGACGCACAACATCACCTGTAAACTTTCATTTTCGTTTGATATGGAGTTTAGACTTAGCCAACCTAACTCTAGGGAATCATCATCTACTTCTTCTTGTTGACATTCAATATCCGATTATCCATGAACCTTGTTTTTACATAGGACTGACTTTGCTGTATGACCCATTAAATTGCATGAAAAACATTCCAGTTGACAGCTGGGCACTTAATATCATCAAAATGGACTGACCAATTAGATGTTTGGCTTCCTTGATGACTTGCATTATGACTTAATGATTGAGTTGACGACTAACTACTTTGACTTATTATTCGGCTTCCAATTTGACTTATTGCTTATTTGATATTTCAACTTATTGACTGACCCGGTAGATTCATTACCAAACAACTGTAGTTGATCATCAGTAAGCTTCATAGCTATTGCTGTCTTAAGAGCTATGTCATATGTTGGTAAAGGATCAATTGTTAACAGTTTTCCCTTTATGGAATTTGACTGACACCACACACTAGCTTATCTCGCAGTGCATCTGACAAAAATGACTTGAAATCACAATATTTGGCAAGATTTCTTAATCTTTTTGATAATGCTCTCAGATCTTCTCCGCTTTTTAGAACTGCTGTCCAAAGCTTACACCTTTCAGCGATTACCAAACGCTTTGTTCCAAACTGACTTAACAATGTTGTGGTGAGTTCAATCTACTTTTTGTCTGCTAAAGATTCAGGTGCAAGTATATATTTCAAACAAATATATGTTTCGCCCCCAATTAAGGTTAAACAAAGTTAAACCTTTTTTTATCACTGGTTATGTTGTTTACCTTGACTCCTTGGAATTGAAATGCTTAATTGTACCAATTAAAGACATTTTTTTGTGGACTTTTGTGACTTGACACTAACACTGACTTTTGGCTTGACTTCAACAGGCTCAATTAATGGCTTCTAAACATCACTTCAACTTTTCGGCACGTACAACGACCTTTTCTCGTCGCCAAGTTATGTTATGTATTCGACTTTAATAAAACGAAGACTTCGGAAAATAATATTTTTAATGCACGAATTCTAACGTCATGTCACATATGACAGATATTCGGAAAAGCTACTAGATCATAAAATACACTACAGTGTATTGTGTACTAAGAACTAAGAATTGGCGAGAGTAAATTCAGAGGATCAATTAACAATATATTTACGGGAACATAAACATTTTTTTTTTATAGAAAGTAGTATTACACCTGGTCGAAATCCACCATTCAGCAATTTTGTCTTATCCTGAATTATATATAGATGTAATAAACACGAGATATGACACAGGTTCTAAAAACACCCTATATAGATAATTTCTTTTAATTCAAAATCGTTATCAAATTTACCGACCTCAAATAAATTAAAACATTTAAACAAAACAAGGCTAACACTATAGAATTTCGTTTTTTAATTCAAAATAGTTATTAATTATCGACCTCAACCAAAGGAAAATATACAAACAAAACAAAGGTTAACACAATATTAGATATCACGTACAGGTCAGTTTGGTAAACCACGAAATAAAACAAATATGAATAATTAACCTTCATTGAAGGTGAATTACGGAAATAAATATGGAAAAAATATTAGGAAAAGGGACAGTCAGTCCGTCAGTCAGTCGGTGAGATAGGTATTATCTCTCCCCTGGTGAGGCAAGTCTGAGTCTTGACGGACCCTCACCCTCAAAAAGTAATAGTGTGAATATTTATGTGACCTGTGGGATTTTCAAAACGTAAGTTTTTAAAAGTTCAAATTCATTTATTATATTGAATATTGGTTTGTGTTATTATATTTTTTTTTCTTTGACTAAATCGGGTAACCCAAGAAAGTTAAGGGACTCTACAAGGTGTTCAGTCATATCGAGTGTTCTTATACATCAGCGCCCTTCATCTACCGCTAAGGCCCAAGAGTATAGGGGCATTTTATCTAGTTATATTCAGAGCTTTTGTTTGTGCATATTATCTCTTTATCATCTAATTAGTTTAATCAAACTACGTAGATATAACTACATTTGGCTCGATACTATACCTAATTCGACATTAGAGATCTTTTCCACTATATGTAATCTTTTTTAGAGTTATTTACGTTACACTAGAGATTTTAGTCAAACATATTGATATTCTCCGTTGCACTGGAGATCCATAAGTTAAAACCATTTCAGAGATATTTTATATTGTACACTTGAGAATTTTAGTTAAATCCTAGATCATAGAGTTTGGTAGACGTTTATACTAGAAATAGAGATCATAGTTCAGGTACCGCTAATACTAGTTTACTTTCGGAGGTTATTTGACACAGTTTTTTTTTTTTTGTAATATATTGTTATCATATGCTCTAACCTTTCAATTATCTCAATCCTCACCACCCCATACCCGTCAAATAGGTCGGACCAGCTAACCCTGCACTACGAACTCGGGCTTGGCACACTGTATAAGCCCAAGGGGCCCCACGACGTCTTCGACCGCTCGAGCCCGGAACAACCCCCCTTCCTCGAGGAAATTCCGCAGGGAGAATCCCGGGTTCTATAATTTTTTTTTTTTTTGTGCCATCAGGCACTGGTGACAGCAGCTGTACGGTTAGAGAAAAAAGAGACGATAGATAGAGTTACTACACTGGTAACAGAGAACTACTATATACATTACCCCAGATATAGGATACTACTAGGAACTATAGGATAATACCGATTCGATACAATACAAGTTATTACACTGGTGACAGCGATTAATATCTTTGGTAGCTACATAGTGGTGTTTATTAGATTGGTGACAGCCTGGGATATCAGCAACATCGGCTGAGTTTATCACGGCTTCACCATAAGAACGAAAAAGAAAATACCCATTTATTAGAGTGGTGACATCAGTAAATAATAGGGATAATAGTGATATCTAATCGTATATTATTATATATTATATATCGTATATCATTAGGGGATTACAGTGATACAATAGCGCATATCATTAGAGATATCTATCTATCTGAGCGCATATTGTTAGAGTGGTGACAGCGGTGCTCCAGATACTGAGTCCGTACAGCAGAGGTTAACAAGAGGGGAAGTCCTGGCAATAATCCTTTTTTTTTCTTCTCTATCCCAATTAAACTACCCATTTCAGGCATCGTAGAAGCCCAAAAGGTAGGAGGAGATAGTTACATTCAATTACATTAATTAAGGCCGTGTAAATTTCACCTACATAATTTACATTTGATACATACGTTATTTTTAATTTCAGATTCATATCATAAAATAAATATTGCGACATAGGTCTAATCAAAACTAATATATAACCAAAGTGATATAATTTCAATCAGATATATCTGCTTACTCAGTTATTCTATTTATTACAAACGAACGTTGAATCCAAATCTATTTTAATACATAAACATTTAGACAACGGATGAAAAACAGCAAATATACAGGTGAGGAATTCGCAAAGTCAGCAACAAGCTTCCGCACAAGACAAAAATAGCAATATAAAATATAGTACGGAGGAAAGCTGCACGTCCGGGAGATATAAAAGGTTTTACAGGAAATATGGATATATTTTGACTAACAAACGGACTATTCTCTAAATGAACTAGACATTAACGATTTGAGAAAAGGTGTTAGGAAATATTCACGCTTTAAACGCAAAATAATAAGTTAAATTAAATTTGGTTCAGGGCTAGTTAAAGTGAATAATACCGATTCTTATATATTACAATATTAATAATTATTTGTCTTTATTTTCCCAACTATCCATTTCAAAACCATCTAGGTAAGTAACACTCGCGCCAGCTAATAAAACAACATGCCGTTAGAGTCCACAGGGGATTCGAGTAATATGCCAGCAGCACTAAGGATACCACAGGCACCACCACTAGGGGTGATCGCCTCAACTTTAACAGACTTCACGGGAAAAGACGCAGCCAGATATATAGAAAAATTGGAACTAAGGGCCAAACTCGACGGATGGTCAGAAACAGAAACACTAACACTACTGAAATTCAAACTCGCAGGCGCAGCCCACGATTTTTTCAAAGCCGACCCAAGATTAGACACAGCAACATATGTTGAATTTAAGGAGAAAATACTCAGGAAATTCGTCCCAAGGAAATCGATCGCGGACTGGTGGATGCAGCTAGTCCAATGCTACCAGAGGCACGACGAAGATGTAGCAGCTTTCTGCACAAGATTACGGCTCATAGGGAATAAAATATTGGAGGAAGACATAAAAGGAACGAACAGAGAACAGATACCGAACATTCAAAAGAAACACAACGCAGTACTGATGAACCAATTCAAAGTAGGGCTAAGAAAGGACCTGCTTAGAGAAGTAGGATTCTACATATTGCACAAAGATGACCTAACACTAGAAGAAGCAGAGGAGATAGTAAGTTGCCAAGAAACGGCAGCCACAATGGTGAGCGGAAGGAATAATGGCCACAGAGTCGCTTTTACGAATGAGCAACGGAGTTGCACAGCATGTGGCAAATCAGGACATGAATCGGAAGAATGTAGACATAGCGCGAAATGTATGTACTGTGGCAGACGAGGCCACTGGGCATCAAACTGCAGAACAAGAGAAGCGGAAGAAGAAAAAATAGAGAAAAAATGCCAAATATGTAGGAAACAGGGACACTGGGCAGCGTATTGTAGAAACAAAGAATCCAAGGAACCATTAACAGATAGAGATGTATGCCACTACTGCGGAAAACAGGGCCACTGGGCTAAGAACTGCAGAAAGAAAATGTTAAGTGAAGAAAATAAACAATGGAATACAAAGCAATGGGATCAAGGAAGAAGAATCACAACGCACCAAAATAACTACGGGGAATACAGCGGACAAAGGAATTCCAGAGAAAAGACTTGGAACAGAGAAGCACCACATGCAAACGAGAAACAAAGGCTCCAAAGAGAAGAGAACAGAAGAGGACAGTCCACAGAGAGAGGACACATAAACAAGGAAGACGGAAGAAAACATTTAAACTAACAAGGACCACCGTTACTCCCCAAACAAGTGGTCAATCTGAAACTAGGGGAAAAAACTGGACTCACACAGAAAAAAACTGGAATCAACAGGCAACACAAAAGGGTAACAAAGAAGAAGACAAGAAAAACCAGATAAAAACAATGCATCATAACGGACCGACGATAAGTAAAAGCGAAGAACCCCCGTATATAGTACTCCTAAGAATAAACGGTAAAACCGAACCTTGTATGATAGACACAGGCGGAGCATACTCACTAATAAGTGAATCCATAGTAGCAGACAACGAATTAGACACACGGATCACAGACCAATTAACCTTAAAAGGCATAACGGGACACACAATCCACTTATACGGATCAACACAAATAGCCATAGCAACAACAGAAATGGATTATAATATTCACACGGAAGTAATTGCAGCCGATGATGGTATAATGGGAGACACAGCAGTACTATTAGGAAGAGATTTCCTAGAAGAACACGAGGCAACTATTTCATACAAAGGAAAACCAACATTAGAAATATGGGGAAGTAAAATACCACTAATGAACCCAAGACAAATCAGAGATTTGCTGAATAAGTATAGACAAAGGCGGACAGAGGCATACGGAAAAATAACGGCAACAAGGGATCAAGAAAACGCGAGGGAGAAAGAAGCATGGCAGAAATGGCTAAAAACAGTGGAATCAATGTACAGACAAGAAATAACCAAACCAGAAGTAGACCTAAATAAAGATGTAGGAAAAATAAAGGAAACTACAAGCACGGACATAACCCTAGGAAGAGAAACTACACACACAAACCAAAAACCAATAATGAACGGAAAAGGGCGCACAGACTCGAAGAAAGAAAACGGAAAAAACGAAACAACCGAAGACATCAGGAATAGCAGAGAAGGAACAGAATGCACAAGAACCAGCACAGACATATACACGGAGGACAGTTTGACCATACCAGCACTAACGGAGGTTCACACAATAGGGATCCTAAAACATGAGATAAAAGGAAATACAGTCGTATGCGAAACTCAAGAATACGGACAACACACAATCAGATTAGCAAACAGCATATCGAAAAATCAAAGACAAATTCCAGTAAGAATAATCAATACATCGGCGCAGGAAATAAATCTCACGAAAGGCACTAAGATAGGGAAAGCCTACGAATGCTCCGAAGAAAAACCAACTGACAATACTATACAGGGCACAATCAGAAAATTCGACATTAAAACAGACGACTGGATCAGAAATAACTTCGAATTAAACCACATGGACACACAAAGCAGAGAAGAACTAGTCAAGCTGATACAAAAGTACCACCATCTATTTACGGATGACGACGAAACTCTGACAAGCACCACGAAAGTCAAACACCACATAATTCTAGAACCAGGCGCTCAACCAATATGCAAGGCTCCATATAGGATACCTTACCATCAACGAGAAACACTACAAAAAGAAATCGATAGGCTACTAGCATCCAAGGTAATCAGAACATCCTCTAGCCCATGGTCAGCACCAGTAGTCTTGGTAGTAAAGCAGACCCCAGAAGGAGAAGAAAAAGTAAGAATGTGTATAGATTATAGAGCTCTGAACGCGGTAACCAAGAAAGAATACTACCCACTACCTAACGTATCAGACCTACTTCAAGGATACAAAGCGGGAGGCGAAACGTTATTTTCGGTAATCGACGTAGCGGAAGCATACCACCAAGTAGACATGAAAGAAGAGGACATCCCGTTAACAGGATTCAGTACATACCAAGGACACTACGAATACACCAAAATGCCTTTCGGATTAGTAAACGCACCATCAACGTTCCAGAGATTCATGAACGCCACCTTAAGAGGATTGACAGGAATAAAATGTATGGTATATCTAGATGATATCATCATATTCAATTACGCGGGAAGCAGGGATCACTTACAGAAAGTAGAGGAAGTGTTCGAAAGACTTTCAGAAGCCAACATTAAACTAAAACCAAAAAAATGTAAATTCATGCTAGAAAAAGTAAAATATCTGGGACACATTATCTCACAAGAGGGAATAGCTCCGGACCCACAAAAGCTGGAGGCAGTGCACAAATATCCCCTACCAAAGAATGTAAAAGGAGTAAGAGGATTTCTAGGTTTAGTAAACTGGTACAGACGTTTTATACCAAATATAACAGAAATAGCAGCACCACTAGTGAACCTAACAAAAAAGGACACACCGTTCAAAGTATCGGAAGACGTAATAACAGCAATGAACCAATTAAAAACATCACTAACCTCAGATAAAGTACTAATATTCCCCGATTTCACCAAACCCTTCCTGCTATCAACCGACGCGTCAAACATAGGCGTAGGAGCAATATTGAGTCAAATAAGGGAGGGCAGAGAAAGACCTATAGCATACGCGAGCAGAACACTAAACAAAGCAGAAACCAACTACTCAACTACAGAAAAAGAATTACTAGGCGTTATTTTCGGAATCAAAACTTTCAGATGCTATATTTACGGAACAAAGTTCACCATAATAACATACCACAGAGCACTAAAATGGGTACTGACACTAAAAGACCCAAACTCTAGGCTAACACGGTGGGCCTTAACACTGGCAGAATACGACTTCGAAGTAATACACAGAATGGGAAGAAGACATGGAAACGCGGACGCACTAAGCAGAATGTACGACAAAACATGCAACTACATAGAAACCACATACGAAGACTACTTACAGTATATTGCAGAAAACGACCTACCAGGAAAGGACACAATAAACTGGAAAGAAGGAAATCTAGACTACATCCAAGAAGAAGAATCAATAGCCCTCCTACTAGCAAAAAACAGACCTAATCAGGAATCACTAATTAAAAAGATAGAAAACATATACACTTTACCGGACATCTCACAGGAACAAATAGAATCGGTCAAAGAATGGGACACATTAGACACGAAATTCTACGTAGCATTAAATAGGACATCAGTCAAAGAAGAAACATCATATGAAATAATGTGGAATATTATCCAAAAGCTAAAAAAACAATGCGAAGAGAACGCGGAAAAACGCTTAACCTTCATAGCTAGTCAAGAACAAATTCCAGGATTAAGCTGGCACGAAATCACAAAGATGATACAATTCACATTCTACGGGTCAACCACCAAAGTAAGCATACTGAAACCGACACCAACAAAAAACACAGGAAAAATCCAAATAATCAAGGAAGAAGAAGAATGGGAACCACTGTGGGACAAAGAATTATTGAAGAAAGAACAAAAACACGACGATTTCTGCATTAGCACAGTACAACAGTTAAACCAAGAGGACGAAACAAAACAAAAATATTACCTCGACAAAGAAGGACTCCTATACAGACAAGATCAAGAGGACAACAAGGACCAACTAGTTATACCCAGGAAATATATCACCAAAGTTATAGAAGACTTTCACGACTCACCCATATATTGTCACCAAGGACAACAAAAAACGTTATTGGCAATAAAAAGGCGTTGCTTCTGGCCAACGATGAGAACGGACATAATAAATTACTGTAAACGCTGCGACGCATGCAACAGACGAAAGACCTCACCACACTTTAAAAAGGCACCACTACAAAGATTTACAAAAGTCACAGAACCGTGGGAAATAACGTCAATGGACATAGTAGGCCCGCTACCCACGTCAAACAAAGGAAACAAGTACCTTCTAACATTTCAAGATCATTTTACGAAATACTGCGAAGCAATTCCGATACCAGACCAGAAAGCAGATACGGTAGCAAGAGTTTTTGTAGAACAAATAATATGCAGACACGGAACACCCCAGAAACTGTTAACAGATAGAGGAACAAACTTCATGTCAGAACTAATGAGAGAGACATGCAAACTACTCAACATAAAAAGAATACACACAGCGAGCTACGCACCAACAACCAATGGTCAAATAGAAAGATTACACAGAGTAATAAAAGATATGCTAGCGCATTACATAGCCCCAAATCAACGAGATTGGGATAGTTGGATACCATATGTACTAATGGCATATCGAGGAAGTATACATACATCAACAGGGTACAGCCCGTATTTTCTACTACATGGGAAAGATCAAGCACTACCATTCGACAAATTCATCAAACCAAGAAGACTAAAATACAACTTAGACGATAACTACGTGTCAGAACTAGAGACGAGACTTAACCAAATATACACAAGAGTACTAGAGAACACAGAAAAGGCAAAAGACGAACGGATAAACAGATACAATGAAAAAACCACCCTAAGAGAGTTTAAACCAGGAGACCTAGTTTACCTTCTAGACATAAGTAACACAACAGGATTATCAAAAAAACTTCAAAACCGATGGATAGGACCATTCGAAATAAAAGACCAAGTAGGACCAGTCAACTACCAAATAGCGTCCAACAAAGGAAAGAAGATACAAGTTGTTCACGTTAATAGATTAAAAACATACTACGGCAAGCTGGACGACGATCAACACGAAATTTTAGAGACGACAACGACCCAGAATGAGGAGAACACAACACACGAACAGGAAGAGCAACAAGAAGAAACCAGCAACGATTTAAACATAGGGAAGTTGGCAGCCTTACCATTATGGTCAACACAACCACACAGCGATAAGACAGTACCCCGCACAAAACCACTAAAAGATAAGCCGAGCGGAAGGCTCCCCGTCTCACTAAGACCCCCACCGGAAATTCGAAGATCAGCCAGGATAAGAAATCGAATTCCGAGTGCACCTAGCTACATTAATATAACATGGGCACAGGCGTCAAAACTATACAGGAAAAAGGCGGAACTAACCAAACGCTATCACACACCACACAAAACCAGGCGGAAATATACACACAGACGACAAATTTAACCGCCAAAAACACAGGTCACTCACACACACCGATCTCACACGAAAGTCAAATTTTGCTTTAAGAAGAAATAAAATTTTATGAAACAGTAATACATATAGATATACACAAGCACTCATAAACAATAAGTTATAAAATACATAATAAGTACACTAGAATTAAGACAAACACAGATTTATTAACTATAAGTAAAACAATAAACAAGTAATTATTGTCGACCAAGACAGAATAAAACACGGAAAGAAACTCCATTACACACCGACAAATGCAAGGTCATAGCAGGTAATCATATTAAAAATTTTGCTGTGTTGCACCATTACAAGGTCAACCGAAGTATGATTAAAAGAAATATTTTAATTGCAATAACTACAAGGTGAACACATAAGTTACATTGTAGTAACCAATTAGAAATTCAAAAAAAAATGATCTTACACAGGGGACTCAATTGACCGTCCTAAAAGATTGTACAGTTCAGTCAATTGAGAAAAGAAAAAAATATAAGCTAAGGATAAAACCGAAAATACAACGTTATCATAGGGAAAATAAAAGTATTAGTTTTTTTTTTGAGGAATAGTAATAAATAACTGTAATAAATAATCATCCTGCTTATATATATGAAACCAATGAATGTTAATAAATGTAATTATTAATAGTTGTAGAAAACGGTAAGAACGCAACCATGGAACGACACACCGCCCTCCTGACCTGGGTAACATTCGTTATGTGCGGGCTTCAAACAGCAATTACGCTAACTGCTCAAGACTGTTCAATCCCCAATACAAACATTACAGTGATCTCCCCAAAAGACGTTCAAAAGTGCCCGGAACCCGAGATGACGTATGCCAGGGAAAGCACGAACATTCCAGTTATCCAGAGCAACGAAACCAAACGGCAACCAGTATGGTCATGCCTAGTAGTTGTAACCAGACTCATGTTTTTCTGCGGGATGCATAGCCACACATCCGTAGTCGACCAAGCAGCAGAAGAAGAAGAAGCCGAGCCACGCACAGATACAAAGCAATATAATTGTATCAACAATCAACCGAAACCCCAGAAAAAGTTTAAGACATAGAAGAAGAAGACAAAGGTTTCGTTTTACCACTACAAAAGAGAAACCTACTATCATAATATAGCGAACAGAGCACCCGAGAATTGCCATTGCCTTGAAGACAACCAAAACCTTCAACCGACAATGCCAATTCTACCCCAGAATGTCGATCTCATAAATAGAGCAAGCATACAAATATCACGTATGCATGCAATACATAGACGACGCCTAACAAAGAGAGACATTCTCAAGAAATAAAAAGAGAAGTAACAGCCAAGAATACATAGTGTAAGATATTTTCCAGGAAATCAAAAACCTAGCCGAATCAACCCTAAAACATACTTGGGAATGGTTCACAGAGATAGGTTCAATAATAAGCGGTATAATTGGTATATACTGCACATACCAACTACTAAAATACATAGTAGACACAATACTAAACGCAATTCGCATCCAGCAGACTGTAGGATGTGGGATAGCGATGTTATGCAGCATATGGGATTCCCTTACGGCATGGGTAATACATACCCATAGCAGAACCCAGAAACAAGACGAAGAGGCGATAGAAATGGAGCAGATACAGCATCACGAGACGAGCCACCCCAGTACGCAACACTGGACGGAGAGAAATCACTCCATGAACGATCTACTAAGCAGCAGTGTCGCGAGTGTAAATAATCGTGTCCTAGGTCAGGATCAAAACAGTTAAATCGGAACGCGAGTGCGGTCAAGTGCGCGGTACGTAAAACTTACTATATGTAGTACAGAATTCATATTAATGTAATCATCAATGTTAATGTATTAGTTAAGGTATAAAAAAGGTGTTGGACCTGAAACGTCACAACACTTTTACAAGGGGGGAAGTGATGTAATAAACACGAGATATGACACAGGTTCTAAAAACACCCTATATAGATAATTTCTTTTAATTCAAAATCGTTATCAAATTTACCGACCTCAAATAAATTAAAACATTTAAACAAAACAAGGCTAACACTATAGAATTTCGTTTTTTAATTCAAAATAGTTATTAATTATCGACCTCAACCAAAGGAAAATATACAAACAAAACAAAGGTTAACACAATATTAGATATCACGTACAGGTCAGTTTGGTAAACCACGAAATAAAACAAATATGAATAATTAACCTTCATTGAAGGTGAATTACGGAAATAAATATGGAAAAAATATTAGGAAAAGGGACAGTCAGTCCGTCAGTCAGTCGGTGAGATAGGTATTATCTCTCCCCTGGTGAGGCAAGTCTGAGTCTTGACGGACCCTCACCCTCAAAACGTAATAGTGTGAATATTTATGTGACCTGTGGGATTTTCAAAACGTAAGTTTTTAAAAGTTCAAATTCATTTATTATATTGAATATTGGTTTGTGTTATTATATTTTTTTTTCTTTGACTAAATCGGGTAACCCAAGAAAGTTAAGGGACTCTACAAGGTGTTCAGTCATATCGAGTGTTCTTATACATCAGCGCCCTTCATCTACCGCTAAGGCCCAAGAGTATAGGGGCATTTTATCTAGTTATATTCAGAGCTTTTGTTTGTGCATATTATCTCTTTATCATCTAATTAGTTTAATCAAACTACGTAGATATAACTACATTTGGCTCGATACTATACCTAATTCGACATTAGAGATCTTTTCCACTATATGTAATCTTTTTTAGAGTTATTTACGTTACACTAGGGATTTTAGTCAAACATATTGATATTCTCCGTTGCACTGGAGATCCATAAGTTAAAACCATTTCAGAGATATTTTATATTGTACACTTGAGAATTTTAGTTAAATCCTAGATCATAGAGTTTGGTAGACGTTTATACTAGAAATAGAGATCATAGTTCAGGTACCGCTAATACTAGTTTACTTTCGGAGGTTATTTGACACAGTTTTGTTTTTTTTTGTAATATATTGTTATCATATGCTCTAACCTTTCAATTATCTCAATCCTCACCACCCCATACCCGTCAAATAGGTCGGACCAGCTAACCCTGCACTACGAACTCGGGCTTGGCACACTGTATAAGCCCAAGGGGCCCCACGACGTCTTCGACCGCTCGAGCCCGGAACAACCCCCCTTCCTCGAGGAAATTCCGCAGGGAGAATCCCGGGTTCTATAATTTTTTTTTTTTTTGTGCCATCAGGCACTGGTGACAGCAGCTGTACAGTTAGAGAAAAAAGAGACGATAGATAGAGTTACTACACTGGTAACAGAGAACTACTATATACATTACCCCAGATATAGGATACTACTAGGAACTATAGGATAATACCGATTCGATACAATACAAGTTATTACACTGGTGACAGCGATTAATATCTTTGGTAGCTACATAGTGGTGTTTATTAGATTGGTGACAGCCTGGGATATCAGCAACATCGGCTGAGTTTATCACGGCTTCACCATAAGAACGAAAAAGAAAATACCCATTTATTAGAGTGGTGACATCAGTAAATAATAGGGATAATAGTGATATCTAATCGTATATTATTATATATTATATATCGTATATCATTAGGGGATTACAGTGATACAATAGCGTATATCATTAGAGTGGTGACAGCGCATATATTGTTAGACAATCCTTAAAAATAAGTTATAATTCATTGATGTAAATCAGTTCTTAACTGTGAACTTTCATTCATCAATGTGCTCTACTTTTAACACTTTCACTTCTCACTTATACCAGGTCTAAAAATTTCGTCCTCTTCAATCTTCTCTTTAGGCCGTGTAGATCGAGTGGCTGGAGCATCTCGATGTTAACATGACTATATAGCCTGTTTTCGTGGTTTTGGGCAAATATCTTGATTTCTTCCTTAACTGTTGTTACATTGAGATTCATGTGTAAATTTGCATTTCGAATATAGTATAGAGCTTTAACAATAGTACGATGTACTTTGTTTTCAAATCTTTGGATGGGTGTAATCCATAATGTCCAAATTGGCTTCAGAATCTGCTTGTACATGAACAATTTATTGTGTATTCACATTTTTCCACATTTTGTATATAGTTCTTTCCTTCTATTTTTCAATGCACAACTCAGCATCTTGAGTCATTTCTAGATATTTTGCTGTGTTTTCATATGATACATCCATTCCGTTAACTACTATTGGTACGTTTTGAGGTGAGAGGTGTCATCTCTAAATGTGGTGATTTTTATGTTATTCGTATCTTTTATGTCATATGCATATTGTAGACATAGAACTGGGCCAAGCACGCTCCCTTGTGGCACACCTGCTTTTATTTGCTTTACTTAAGATTAATCAGTTTCTTGTTTAAAAATCGATCTGATATAAAATATTCCAGTAACTTATAATATTGGTTTGGGATAATTTTTCCATTTTCTTTAATAGCCCCTCGTGCCAGACCTTATCTAACGCCAGGACCTATGTCTAGGAACAGGGCGGAGCATACCTCTTTATCTACATCTATTATGTCTGTGCACTTGGCCGAATGTTTTTCACGGAATCTAAGCTGGTGGTATTTTATGAGCATATTTTCTTCTATAAAATTTCATGTCTTAGTTGTTTTGCTATTACGGTAAGAGGGAAATTGGCCGCTAAGATTTAGCATCGCCTACAGCTTTCCCTGGATTTAGAATCATAATTACCTCAACTATTTTCCAGACCTTTGGAATATGCATTCATCTAAAAACTGCATTGATCAAATTAGTGAGTTTCACTATGCCTTTTCTTTGTAGTTGTTTTAATATTGCTTCTGTGATTAGATCCCATCCTGGCGCTTTTTGTGGGTTGCAGGTTTGTTCTTATTTCATCGGCTACTACTATGTGAGTAATTGATTGTCTTCCTCCAAGAGGGTTCTTTGTGGTGCAACATGTCGTTGTGACATGTTTCTTTTTTCATTAGTTATTTAGAAGCGTTACTCATTATTCAGCTACTCCCACCTCTAATTGAAAATCATTTTTATTTCAATTTGTTAAGAACGCGTCGTATGAACGTTTTTACACTCGTAAAATTTTTATTTAAACGACGATTCGGTCTCTTTTTCCATTGATCGTTGTTAAGAAGCAAATTAATATTCAGTTAAAATAATATTTTGTGTGTGGTGTTAATTTTTCTTGCTGATAAATCTCTCTATACCTTTTCAAATTGTAGTTGTGTGCTTACAAATTATTCTATTCGGATTTTTCTAATTAGTTAAAATATTTCGATTTTTTCATGGCGTTTCCAGTTTTTATCACCGTTATTATCATTTTTTTTTAAATTGGTGGCGTCCAAATTTATTTTATAAAGCGAGTTTATAACGGATTCTCTCTGGTTACTTCTCTCTGATTTAAATTTGCATTTTCTGATTATTTTGGGAACAGGACGAATAAGAATGAGCAGATTTCTGTGGTTTTATTTTAAAAATTAAATTCAATTCTGGTATGCATTGGAGTATAAGCTCCTAATCTGTTCATCTTATTCCTCCTTTTCAATTTCGATTTTTCATATTGTTTCTCCTGTTTTTTTCCTACAGCTCTGCAGCCTGTACCGCACAGTATCACACCGCACCACTAGGCCGATTGAACACAGAAGTCGCCAGTCCAGACCACCAACGGCTCAAGAACGGGTCGATACCGCTGAGAGCTGTACGTCCCGAGTCTCTCCCAAGATCAGTCCCTAACTTATTTTCGGTAGATATGAAATCTTGAGTTGGAGATTTTTATTGTAATACTAATTTTTATTCGTATTGTATTGTGTATATACGAAATATGTGGATTTATTTTTTTGTTAAATAAATCTATTTGTCCCGAAATTTTTGTTATTGATTCACCTTATCCTAGTTGAGGTAATGAAAAATAGTGTAACTGAGGCCAAATTCACCACATAGTGACAGTGGCTAGTTCATTAGGTTGGAATATCCCTTTAAGGTGTTCTGCAAAGAGAAATGCTTTTTACATATTATTTTTGCCCAACCTTCCCTTTATTTCCTAATTGGTGGAGATTGGGTTGTTGTTTTTCAGAGTGAGTATTCTGTGTTCTTGTCGTCTGTAAGTTCGTGTAGATTTGACCAAACGTTTTCGTTTCTTATTTATTGTATCTTCCTTTTCAAATGTTGGGTGAGTCTATTAGATACTGTTTTATCATTAGGATTTCTAGACGATTGCCATTTCTTCCTTACTTTTCTTTTTTCTGTGATTAATTCACAAATTTCTCTTGGGTCATTGTTTCCAGTGGTTCTTCTTTTAATCTCGACTGTGTGATTTCAGGGTGATTGTTGGACATCTACCACAAACTTTTCCACTTCATGTTCCAATTGTATTGATTTTAATGGTACATTGAGCCATATTCTATTTTCTAGTTCTTCTCTAAAATGTTTCCAATTTGTTGTTGTGTTTGTTAATGCTGGATTACTATTCTTCATAATTATATTTTCGTTAAGTGTCATTATCATGGGGAAATGCTCAGACGTAAAGTCAAAAGCGTTCTCCATTTTGATGTAATTGGCAGAAATATATTTTTAGAAATGAAACAGTCTAGCAGGTCAGGGGTTTTGTCTGGATCCGTAGGCCAATACGTTGGCTTTGCAGTGGGAACATGAAGATGGACCGTCAAAATAAAGTAATAAAAATGGAGAAGAGCTGAAACATTGAATAGAGGAATGGTGACAATACAAGAGGACAAGTTGCGAAATTGAGGAATAAAACAAATACAATCAATGATTCAAATGATCATAGAAAATATTAGATAGCAAAATGATACATGAAACATTTATACTAACTATACTTATTAACACATTCAATGCTGATGACCCGGATCCGTGTCATGTCTCACCCGTAGCCACATGCGCATGACAAGGATCCGTGGCGCCCGTATTTGTTAAGTCAGGTTGGCAGTGTACCGCGAGCATCGATTGAAAGCAGTCGTACTCTTATTAGCATATAGCCAAAGCATAGAAAATTCGTATTTTTCGCGCCGTTTCCGTATCGGACTTTCGTAACAGCTGATATTAAAACAAAATGGCGGATAGTGAGGCAGAGCCCTCGGAGCCTAAAAAAAGGAAATTGACTTTTAAAAACCCTCGTAAATTGACTGAAGATGAGCTTGAGGCAGCATTTCATGAATCCTTTAGCGACTTTGATACTGATAAAGCGTAGGATTACATTTCTAGTGACGACAATGACGATGAGAGTTTTAACACATCCGATTCGGGTAAGTGTGTTTATTGTGTTTTGTTTAGTACTCTGACTCAGGAGGTTTTAATTTCAGATAATTATGTACCTCTGATAAATTTCACAAGAATTAACGTGGCCAATGACCAAGCATCTAATAATGCAGTGCCTAAAGCCGAAAATATTCCTTTTTTATGGGACGACAATTCTAATGGTATGTACAACTTCCCATTTTCGAGAAGAAATGAGCTTCTGGTCCCCTTACCGGGTGACAAACCAATTGATTATTTTCGTTTCCTATTCGACGACGATTTCCTGAACATGATAGTGGAGCGAACCAATATTTATGCCGAAGAAGTATTTTGTCAGCCAGGTATATCCGAAAAATCTACAATTATTCGATGGAAACCATTATCTACAGCGGAATTACCTACATTTTTGGGTTTGGTATTGCACACAGGCACGATAAAATTAAACAAAATTCAAGACTACTGGAAAGTGCATCCACTGTTCAATTTTAAATGTTTTTGGAGTCGTATGAGTCGTGACAGGTTCCTCCTCATTATGCAATGTTTGCATTTCGCAAAGAATCCAACTCGGGGCGAAACTACAAATGATCGATTATATAAGATATCACCCATTCTGAATTTTTTTGATTAAAAGATGGCCGCAGTTAACTACCCAGGAAAACAACTTTCACTGGACGAGTCCAGGGTTTTATGGAGGGACCGCTTCTTATTTAGGTAATACATAAAAAACAAGCGGCATAAATATGGAATAAAGCTCTATATGCTTTCGGAAACGAATGGTATCATTTTAAATATAGCTGTGTACACTGGAGCACTAGATAATAAAGGAGGAAAGGGTCATGCGGAAAACGTTGTGTTGCATCTGATGGAACGTAAACTGAATTGTGGCCATTCTGTTTTCTTGGACAACTTTTACAACACCGACGCTAGCAACTATGCTATAGGAGCAGTGCTTTCCCAAGGACCAGTGGGCAGCGATAAACCCATAGCATTCGCTTCCAGAACGCTAAACGACACAGAAACTAAGTATTCAACAATTGAGAAAGAGATGTTAGCTATAGTATGGGCCATTAAATATTTCCGCCCTTATATATTCGGAAGAAAGTTTAAAATTGTCTCAAACCACTGCCCGCTTCAGTATCTCTTTTTTTAAAGAACCAAACTCCAAACTAGTAAGATGGAGATTAAAATTGGAAGAGTACGATTACGAAGCTGTGCATAACAAAGGAAAATGTAATACCAGCCCCGACGCCCTTTCAAGAGTGGAAATACACACCAAAGAATTGTTTGACCTAGCAAAATAAGTCGATGAAGTGAATAAAAAATTGGAATCCCCGGATGAAGAAAATGCCTCGTTATTTAATAATCCACCCGAGAACAGACTCAGACTTTGTCAACGAAGATATTCCGGAATCGTTCCCCTCTATTGATAGAATACTAGAAGAAGCAAACTTAGATCAATCCCCTCTACAAATTAATGAAACACAAAGAAACCGAGAAGAACATCAGGAGGAATCACAACAAAACGTACAGGAAGATCAACCAGAAACATCAGACGACGAAACAAACCACGCAGCAATAGAAAACCCAATTTTAGGCATCCCTATATCTGAGAGACCATTCAACTACTACAACAACCAAATCGTCTTCAAAACAGTTAATTACAATCCTCGATCTCCAGTAACATTACACATCTTTCCAAACAAACAACGCATGTACGTCCAACTCTCGAAAAACGATCTAGACCCAGATATTAAAAATTTATTTAAGAACCCCCTCCAACCAAAAAGGAAATATGCATGTCTCTTCGAAAACCACTCATTAAATTAGCAAATTTGCGAAACCAGCAGGAAAATATTCAAAAACAACGTTTACGACCTAATTAAATGTAACCTGCAGCTGGAAGATGTTAATTCACAAGAAAAGCAAAAAGACTTAATAAAAGAATACCATCAGGACATAACTATCAACTAATCGTAGAAGAATAAGTGAAACAGAACTTCAAATAAGAAAACTTTATTTTTGGCCTAATTTGAAGAAGGATATCCAAGACATCGTTAATTTCTGCGATATCTGTCAAGAAAATAAATATGACAGTCCACCAAAACCAAAATTTATGGTCACACCCAAACCCACCAAACCATTAGAAATCGTTCATATCGATATATTTCAAGCAAATGGACAGAAGTTCCTAACCATAATAGATGGATTTTCCAAATATGGACAGGCCTTCCCAATAGAAGGAGGAAACGCAGTAAACGTGTGCTTTCCTTACATTTGTAACTCACCACAGATTACATTCTATGATAGGTGAAGATAGCGGAACAGAATTTAAAAACTTAACCACACAGGAATTTGTCGATTCTCATGAAATGTACATCCACTACACAACTCCAGACAGTACTCACTCCAACGGTATGATCGAAATATTTCACTCAACTTTGATCGAACACCTAAGAATACCCCGAAACACAAAAACAACGTTTTCCATCAAAGAACAAATGCCATATGCTTCACAAGGCTACAACAACTCCGTCCACTCCTCAACGAAGCTAAACCCATCGAATTATTAAACGGACAACATCGCAAGAAAACGAAAGAAATTTATAAAGAGATCAACGAACACCTTTCCGACAATAAAAAGGCCATTATAGAAAACAGAAATAATACGAGACACACCCCTATCTCATACAAACACGAAAATGAATACTACATAATTTATAAAAAAATTTTTGACTCTTGCACTGATTTTGCTTTCTTCAACTCTTCAGATCTCCTGACGATTTTGCTGCTGGCAATCCAACAAAATAGTTCAAGCTGCGTTAGTAAAGTTTTGGGTAATTTTGTATCAACCTTATCTGTATTTTTAGGGACCTAGTTTAGAAATGATGACATTTAAAATCAAATTACAACGTAAAAATATGCAATTATTATAGAGTGCAGACGTAGGTAATAGTGTATTACGCAATGAATGGTAATCTCAGCGATAATACACGTGAGTGAAACAACTCAAGTGAATTGATACTGTAATGTTTTTGTTATTTATTTGAACAATAAACGAGTGGGATAAATTTTAAACACACGATACGGCTACTTACTAATTTATTTAAACACTAACTCACCAACCCTTAATTTATATCTACTTAACTAATCACTTAAATTTAATTTAAATGCACACAAACTTAATTATTAATTTATATCAACACTTTTATATTCACTTATTTACTGTTTATTTGTCAAGATCACTTTATCAACTGCCCTGGTCCGCTAATCGGTCCTTTTTATATACTAGTGCCTTTTTTACTAGAGAGTTCTGGACTGCGGCTTACACAAAACAAACGCCTTTCACGATATTTCTCGATTGCCGGCTCAATCCTTAAAAGACCTTCCGAGAACATGTCTATAAAAACAGTCACAATAAATCCCAATAGACCTTCTCAGAATTCGGCGCGCTCGCCATTTTTTTAACTCCGTTAACATGAGGTTACAGGACCGTACTTAGTATCTGCTTCGGTGTGCGAGTTCGTAACATTACCCCCTCCTTAAATGAAAGTTCCTCCTGGAACTTTTATGTAGCCGGGACTGGATGTTTGAATCGGCAACTGGCCCCATTTCTACACTTACCGATCTTATGGAAATAGCAGGGCACCGTCTTCATCGGATACTGATAACGGGGATTGTAGCTGCAAATTAATATCTGGACACCGGTATCTTGAGAGATAATCTCTACCATGTTCCTGATGATTCGCCAATCCAACTGGTTACTCGCTATCTTAGGCATAGCCAGTTTCTTCACGATGGATTCCAACACATGGTCTCTCTCGTAGGTTTCGAAGTGCTTCCCACACATCGCGGTAGGTAGATCGATCTTGAAATTCATTTTTAGTTACCACGTAGAAGACGTACCGCGAATTATGTTTCAGTCTCAGTGTCTTGCCAGGGGCTGGAATCTGGTCTTCAAGTTTTTCTAATTGCCCGAACTTCTTTCGAAAGATGGTTGCCAACCCTCGTGCGTTCTTGATACGGGCGGGGATGTTGTATGCCAGTGAATAATCTTCCAGGAGAGTGAACAAATCTTGTTGTCGCTCCGAAGTAACTCCATATCTAGCTTTCCCGGTACCTCCATACGTGCCCATAAATTCCTCGAAGGTAGGGTCAGACACATCTCGAATAAGGTTTACTCATTCCTCCAGGTCATGGTCTCCTTCGAATGGCGCTAGTCGGTTCTGGTGAACTACTTTTGGTTTTCCGTTGGGGATCTTGTTCATGCGATATATAACATCATTGATCCTTTTCTTGATTAAGTGTGGACCTTCCCAGGATTTTTGTAATTTTGGAGAAAATCCTTTTCTTCTCGTCGGGCTGTGCAACCATACTTTATCCCCTTCTTTAAAATCGCCTTCTGTGGCCTGCGTGTCGTGCCGACTTTTCATTCTGTCGCTGGCAACTTGAAGATTTTTTCGAACTAATTCATGAATATCGTCCAGCCCTCTTCTCAATTGGAACGCGTAGTCTTCGCCTGCTAGATCTTCTCCAGGCCGACAGCCAAATTCCAGGTCACAAGAAAGCCTCATTTCACGTCCAAACAGGATTTTCGCCGGTGTTTCACCCGTGGACTCATTGACGGCAGATCGATAAGCCAATGCGAATAGGGAAAGATACTGGTCCCAATTTCTCTGATGGATGGATACTACTTTGGACAGGTATTCTCCAATAGTCCTGTTCCTTCTCTCGACCATTCCATCTGACTGTGGATGTAATGCTGTTGTCCTGGTCTTCTTCATTCCCAGCTTCTCGCAAATCTCCTGGAATAGATGACTTTCGAAATTTCTTCCCTGGTCGCTGTGGACTTCCAAGTGCACTCCATATCGGCTGATAAATTCTTTCACCAATACATCTGCTACAGTTGTGGCCTCTTGTTTCGGGATAGGGTAAATTTCCACCCACTTTGTGAAATAATCCATTACAACCAGTATATATTTGCTACCGTTTTCTGTCGTCGGAAATGGTCCAGCGATATCTAAAGCAATTCATTCGAAAGGGCTTCCAACATTGTACTGTTTCATGGGTACCTTTCTCTTGCGATGTGATCCATTACTCGTAGCACAAGTCGTACATTTCTTACACTCTTACACCAGTCCCTCACATCGTCGGAGCTGTTCATCCAATAAAACCTTCCACGGACTCGCTGAAGGGTTCTCTTCACTCCCAGATGACCTCCCGATGGACTGTCGTGTAACTTCTTCAGTACCTCAGCTACTCTCGCTCTCGGTATAACTAGCTGTCCCCTCATCACAAAACCATCATCGTTTTCAAGGACTCTTTTCAACAGCCCTTCTTCCAGGATAAGGGAGTCCCACTGAGCCCAATACGTCTTGAGTTTCGGTGGAAATTTTGACCAGGTAGGTCGCCGATTTTCTTTCTTCCATTGCCGGATCATCTTCAGGTGAGGATCATTCTCCTGATCTTCTCTGATCCTGGTGGGTGACCATTCCTTGTTGACTACAGTAGTTTTTGAAACTGCAGCTTCCCTAGATTCCACCTTGTTGCAGTGGGAGCAATCTGTTGGGCACGGCCGTCTGGACAGGGAGTCGGCATTTCGGTGACTCACACCAGCTCGATGGTCGATGTTAAAATCGTACTCTTGAAGTCATTCAATCCATCTAGCGATCTGGCCGTCGGGATTCTTGAACTGCATCAACCACTTGAGTGCTGCATGATCAGTCCGGATTAAAAACTTCCTACCACAGAGATACTGGTAAAAGTGTTACACGGACTTCACTACCACCAAAAGTTCTCTTCTCGTGACGCAGTAGTTTCGTTCTAGTTTGGAGAGGACTTTACTGAAATATCCCAGCACTCTTTCTTGCCCTCCTTGGATCTGCGAGAGCACTCCACCAATTCCTACGTTGCTTGCGTCAGTGTCAAGAATAAAGTCTCCCTCTGGTAATGGATATCCTAATATCGGCGCCGAGGTTAAATGCCTCTTCAAGGTTTCAAAAGCCGTTTGACAGTCTTCGTCCCATTGAAAAGCTCTTGCTTCTTCTGTGAGTCGCGTTAGAGGCTTGGCAATATCTCCAAACTTCCTGATAAATCTTCTATAGTACGTGCAAAGTTCAAGGAAACTTCTAATTTGATGTTCGTCGGTTGGTTGCGGCCATTGCTGAATGAAAGCAATTTTCTCTGGATCCACCGCCAGTCCTTCATTGCTCACTATATGACCTAGATAGTTGACTCGGTTTTGGACATTTCTTCGGGTTTAACATGAGCTGGGCAGCTTGGAGTCGTTTGAATACGTCTTCCAAATTCTTCAGATGTTCGTCAAATGTCTTCCCCAGTACTACGATGTCGTCCAAATAGACCATGCATGTCTTCCAAGACAACCCTCTCAAGACATTTTCCATGAGTCTTCAAAATGTCGCAAGCGCATTACAGAGCCCGAATTGCATGACGTTGAATTGCCATAATCCAGATCCGGTGGTAAAAGCAGTCTTCTTTTTATCGTCTGGGTCCATTTCCACTTGCCAATAACCAGACTTCAGGTCTAAGGTATAAAACAGTTTGCTGCTGGCCAAAGTGTCTAGCGTATCGTCAATTCGAGGCAGAGAATAGCTGTCTTCCTTCGTCACGTTGTTAAGCTGGCGATAATCCACGCAGAATCTCCTTTTTCTTGACGAGCACTACTGGAGACACCCATGGACTAGTAGATGGTTCTATCACTTTTTCTTCTGCCATCTCTCGAATTATCCTTTCAGCTTCCTCTCTCTTCGCTTGTGGTAGTCGTCAGGCTGATTGCCTAATTGGCTTGGCATTACCAGTATCGATTTTGTGTTTGACGGCTGATGTTCTACCAGTCTTCCCTCCTTTCGGTACGAATAAGTCTCGATACTGCAAGAGAAACCCTCTCATTCTCTTTTTTTAGCTCGATCCAAAGATTGACCAGCTACTGATAACATTTGTTCGAATCTGGCATTGGAATTGTCAGTGGTCATTGTTTGACGAACTATAGACGTCACTGGTACGCAGGATCCAATCTTGGTTTCCTTCTTGATGGTAATTGGGTAATCATCCACGTTTATCACACGTACTGGGATCTCTTTCGCCGACGTAACCAATCCTTTTCCAAAAAGTACTCCTCTGCCAACCTCTTCGTCGTGGTTCCTTGGCTCCATCATAACCGGTGTACCTTCCTCCATGATTCCCTGTAGCCATGCTACTATCATGGTTTCGCTCCGTGCAGGTAGAACGGTATTTTCCTGTACAGCTGCCAACACCGCGCTGCCTTCATATGGATGAAGGAATACTTCCTCGGAATCCACTTTAATGGTTCTGTTTCTAAAGTCTAATTGTAAACCATGTAAATTCATTACGTCCATTCCCAGAATCACGTCTTCTTCAATGTCAGCTACGATTACCGGATGCGTGAACTTTTCTGCGCCAATTATCAATTGGGTTTGTGTCTCACCGTGAACGTTGGCACTCTCACCTGTGGCGGTCCGCAATCGCAGTCTCGTTGGTAAAATCTTCTTCTTGGAGTTTATTATTTCTGGTCGTATCATTGTTCTAGTTGCTCCAGTGTCTACCAGCAGAGTATATCTTTTGCCATTCATTTCTCCATCTTCATATACACTGTCGTTGCGACATCTGAAAGAAGCTATCAGTATGAGAGGGTCTTTGGAACGGTCATGGGTCGGTGCTGCCCTCTCGTAGCCGACCCATTCTAGTTTTCCTGTGACTGGGGTTCTTGGTTTGCAGGAGTCTTGGGGCGCTTACACGAACTACGTACATTCCCTAGCTCGCCACAATTCCAGCATCTGATCTCGGCTTCTTGTCCATCATACTTTTTATTAAACTGACGAACTGGTCAAATCTGTCTTCGTCACTTTCTCCTTGGATGGTCCTAATTTTGTTATATCCTGAAGCCTTCGTGGCTGCTTCATATTCAAGAGCAGCTGTCAATGTGTCAACTAATGTTTTGGGATGGGCTAAGCGCAGCGTCCTCTGCATATCGGGGTCACGTAAGCCATCAATAAAGGCCTGGATGCACAGACATTCCATCATGCTCTCTGCTGCTGATGGATAAGCAAATCGAACAAGTCGGGCAATATCCACTTCATATTCTTGAAGTGTTTCGTCACGTTTCTGCCTTCGTTTCTTCAGCTGGGATTGGTACAAATGTTCTAGATGTTCGTGACCATATCGCATGTCCAATCTCTTCTTCAGTTGCTCGAAGTCGTCCGTTTCTTCCAAAGGTATCGACTGAAGTACATCTATGGTATCTCCGCGAAGCGCGATGGTTAAATTCACTGCCTTCTCTCTACCGGACCAAATATTCACTCTAGCGGATGCTTCAAGTTGTTTCACATAATTGGTCCACGACATTTTTCCATCGAACGTTGGGGCCTTGACTCAGGTAAAACTGCCAATGTCTTTAAACTTAGGTAGTGTTTCTGGCTTGCAAGGTTTCGTTTGCTCGGTCTTCTTTTCTTCCTCTGGCGTGCCTCGCGTTCTTGAATCGGCAATCTTCTCCTCTAACTCCTTGATTTTCTCGTCTATCGTTGTAATCTTATTCTCGATTTTCTCGTCCATCGTTGACATTTTATTCTTGATTTTCTCGACCATCGTTGACATCTTATCCTCGATTTCAGATTTTAGGGACGAAATTTCATTTTCAATGTCAGCGGAAATGTCGTTTTTCATTATTAAGATATCGGCAGATATATCGTTCTTCAAACTAGAAATCTTCTCGTCCATGTTATCTTCCATGGCAGAAATCTTCTCGTCCATGCTAGCAGAAATATTAGCAGAAATGTTGTGCTCCATAGCAGAAATCTTCTCTTCCATGGCAGAAATTTTCTCGTCTATGTTAGCCGAAATATCATCCTTCATAGTAGAAATCTTCTCGTCCATGTTAGCAGAAATATTAGCAGAAATGTCGTTCTTCATAGCAGAAATCTTCTCGTCCATGTTCTCTTCCATGGCAGAAATCTTCTCGTTCATGTTAGCAGAAATTGACGAGATTAAGGTGGAAGCCTCGTCATTGAATGAAACTATTTCTGGATCAAAGCCGTCATTTTCCAGTGCCACTTCAAGTCTTTCTACTAATTCACTTTTCTTACCGGACGATTCTAACTCACGATCTTCCAATTCTGCTCTTAATTCCGCCACTTTCAGATCCCTTCATCTCTTGGCCATTTTTACGTAGATATTTATTTATATTATTCCACTTCTGATACCAATGTGATGTTTTTGTTATTTATTTAAACAATAAACGGGTGGGATAAATTTTAAACACACGATATGGCTACTTACTAATTTGTTTAAACACTAACTCACTAACACTTAATTTGTATGTACTTAACTAATCACTTAAATTTAATTTATATGCACACAAACTTAATTATCAATTTATATCAACACTTTTATATTCACTTATTTACTGTTTATTTGTCAAGATCACTTTATCAACTGCCCTGGTCCGCTGATCGGTCCTTTCTATAGTGTTATAAAAGTACAAGCATTATTTTGTAACAGAAAAATTAAAGTTTTTCATATTTGTTGCTCAAAATTTAGTCACCTGTCACAATTATTCGGGATGTATTTGTAGTCATCAATTCACGTAGCTACAGGACGATAAGTGCTATGAACCGGTAATCATATAAAAACTATTTGCTTTTATCAAACTAGGGATGTTGACTAATTACTGGAATTGCTTATATTTTAAAGATAGACCCTGTATAAACACGAAAATAATGAAAATAATAAACATGAATATAATGGTATCTTTCAGCTATCACCGTCATGACACAAACTTAATTATTAATTTATATCAACACTTTTATATTCACTTATTTACTGTTTATTTGTCAAGATCACTTTATCAACTGCCCTGGTCCGCTGATCGGTCCTTTTTATAGTGTTATAAAAGTACAAGCATTATTTTGTAACAAAAAAATAAAGTTTCTCATATTTGTTGCTCAAAATTGAGTCACCTGTCACAATTATTCGGGATGTATTTGTAGTCATCAATTCACGTAGCTACAGGACGATAAGAGCTATGAACCGGTAATCATATAAAAACTATTTGCTTTTATCAAACTAGGGATGTTGACTAATTATTGGAATTGCTTTTATTTTAAAGATAGACCCTGTATAAACACGAAAATAATGAAAATAATAAACATGAATATAATGGTATCTTTCAGCTGTCACCGTCATGACGCTGCAATCTTAACCCGAGTTGTCTATATAATGAAATTATTGAGATTCTCATCTAGAAACACTTTGTAGAAGAAGAGTGTGGTATCATTTTTATGCAGCAACCGTATATCAATTTCTACAAAAAATCTGCAATCAGAACTAGGTAATTATATAAATTATATTTTGTTTCATAATGTGAATTTTCCAGACATGACGCGACTCAACGACACCACATAACCGCGACAAAACTACGCCGACGAATTAAATTAATTAACTTTGTCAGCAATCCGATAACGGTTTCCCACATCATTTGTGACCTAATCACAAGGTGGTGACACGCGGCGATGAGTTTAAGTACGCGTAAATCTTTCACAGAAAATATAGCGATTTGCCAATGTTTCAACATTTTCTAATTATACCTTTTACAATACATTGCTCGGCAATTGAAGTTAGAATAAACATTATTTGTATTGAAATGAGTCAGTGGTCAGTATTTTTATGTTGATATGAGGTTAGTATGTCGACATATTCTGGAAGAAAATTATACTACGGCTCAAAACTATTTGGCCACATTTCTTTATATAATGTTGAACACCACGTATTTTGAAAACATTTTATTACTTTTCGTTTGTATCCCACTGCAAAACTCACAATAGATAAATTATATGATCAAACTATAAAATTATCCTGAACACATTATTTACTACCACTGCACCAATACTCACAATAACACTATCGGATGCGCGTTTCGATAACCAAGTGATTGTCTTCAGAGACTGAAGATGATAAACTTAGTTATGAAAGTATCATTCAATTGATGAGTTGTAAACATTCTAAGGTGAATATTACCATCCAATATAACATCAACCACGTTCATCTCAATCCAAGAACATATTTATTCTAACAACTATAGTTCTATACTAACTTTCGATGATTTTATATCTTGGAATGGTTGATTTTGTTAGAAAAGTCAAATATCTCTGAGAACCTAATAAAGACCATACTTGTTAAAATACCCTCACTTCTACTTCAAAATATACAGATATAAAATTATGCCACAACTTACATAACAAATGAAATAAACTTAAATTATGTTAATGAAATCCGAAAATAATTTCTAAGGAAACATCTACCCGATATTTATAAAATAATAATCAAATGAAACATTCAATTGATTTTATTTGTTATTAGTAGGCATTCGTAACACGTTCTCATAATTACCATGATTTCTTACAAGAATTTCGGAATTTTAAGAATAATTTTGATAAATGCACATAAGTGACGATGTTATATCGTAAATCTGCAAAAATTAAAAGATATATTGGAAGTTTTTTAATGTTTAAAGCCACATTAACTACGATGGTTATGAGCGGCGATGTAGTGTAGAATAATACATAAGGTACAAATAACAGGTGTAACTCTGATTATATAGCGATGTCAAATTTAACAATTTTATAACTTTCTTCAAATTGGTAGTTAATATAGTCTTTATAATAGTAGTTATATGATCTGCGGTCTTTATGTCCATACCGATAATGTATGAAGTTATTCAGATAACAGACAATCAACAAAGCTCAATCCAAACGTCCTCGTCGTGGAGGTGGTAACAGCTTGTTGTGGAGAGGATGACAGGGAGGTATCTCTGTCTGATGTCCTACGAAACAAGTGAGCTGACTAATCGATGATGAGTTGTGTCACATTTGCCCACGATCCAAATCAATCATGGACCCCAATCGGGTCACTGGGGGAATGGACTGTAACGACCCGGTACTCGTAGGAACAAAATGGCTCACCCTAATACTAAAGTTAAGGAAAAAACTCTTGAATTGAAATGTGGTCAAGAGACCAAAGGCAGCTCAGCTCAGCATTAAGTGTCCTTCACCAATGGAGGATATGCTCCTGAGATCTGGAGAGGAGGATAACACTTTAAAGAACATAGTCCCCATCGAGAGAACCAAAGAAGAGGCTATCGAGAGGGAGGCGAATTGAGAAGGATAAGGAGACAAGAAGCACTCGCCGCAGGCGAGAAGATTCCCTCCAGAAAAGAAAGACAGTTGACGTGGAGACAGCTTCGGCAAATCACGGTTTCACTGGGACCCTAGGTGCTGGTGTGAAGTAGAAGCAAGTTGCGAGCTCTGAAGCCCAACCGTCAGCATCCAAACAGTCAATTCTAGTAGGGACGAAGGTGTACTCGTAGCTTACCCCGACGGAAACTTGAACGATGACAAGATCAAAAACAGAGAACCACAATGGCACCTGAGTCCTTTTCTGGCTGACGGTGGAAAAGATGGCAATTGTCTATTCGAAATATCTAGAAACAAACCCAAACAAAGAGAAATATCAAAATGGCGCTGGGAAGGCGTACCCTTCGGGGCAAATACATTGGAATATTCAGCTACAATCCTGAGAACGGCACGGTAGTTGTAGGCTGCGCAAATTGTACCACCAAGGCGTGGGTGGATATCAAGTTCAAGCAGCTGAATCCGTTTGGCAAGATTCAGCTGAGACTGGGCCTAGCCAAAAACCTACTGAAGTCACAACTTTCATACCACGAGAGCGGAGACCAAGGAAGATGTGATGCTTGGTCTGTAGAGCCAGAGTTGATTAGATACTGAGGACTGGGCTGTCGTAAGTGGCAACCTCACAACAGAAGAATAGTTTCGAGTCTTAGATATTCTTAGGGATTGTAATGAACTAGATTGGTGGAGTGGACTGTTGAGTTTGTCGTTCACTACTGCACCTAAGTAGATGTGTTGTTTGTTTGCTTCGATAAAGTTGCGGAAGGAAGGACCAGTCATAATTTTAAGTACCGTTCAATTAACACTTAAATACGACAATTTAAACACGTAAATCACTACAACAAAATAGTGACAAGATAGAGCAACAAGAATATCCACAGAGAATAGATAGTTGGTTACTGTTTTCTAAAAGATACTGAATACTCGTGAGGTAGTTATGTTTATTGTTCCGATAGTTCTCGAACGACGTCACAGAAAATTGCACGTTTTTATCTTGCGTCGTAACGCGAGAGATATTTTAATACTTCAGGTAAATCGTAACTTTTCCCGTTTTTAAGTTTAAAATGAATATGATTCGTTGATCTAGAAGCCACTTTAATTGCTGTAAACGAAAATAGAATTACTAAAAGTGGTCCGAAAACACGTTCGCGTTCTCAGTCCAAAAAAGAACTTAGTTAGCATAATAATTATCTTTTTCCCATTCTACTACTTTTTACGTCGTTTGATAGTCTTGTGTCTTAATGACTAGTACCTGATTGTTTCATATCTTTTATTCACATATCAAGTTATTTTATTCTATTTTTTTCTTAGAAATTATTAACAATGTATAATTATTTTAACAATGTATTTTAGTACTGTTCAATTGTTTATTATTAATTTGTGAGTGTCTAAATGGATCCTTATATTCAGCATTTTCAAATAAATTCAATTCCAACTTTCACTATAAATACTGCTGATGAATGTTCACAAATACTAAATATTAATAATAAAAGTAGCACTTTTCAAATCCTGCAAATGAATATACGTAGTATAAATAAAAATTTTAATTAATTTTTGGTACTGCTACAAAATTTAAACAAAGAATTTGATTGTATTGTTTTAAGTGAGACTTGGAAAATAATAGAACCGAGCATTTTTGACATAAATGGGTATGAATTGATCTATAATAAAAGTCATTTTAACCAAAATGATGGAGTAATTGTTTATGTTAATTCTTCTCTTGATTTCACGTTTGATACATTACCATTGCACAATAATATCAATGCATTAAACATCAATATTACATCAAATATCAATGGTTCCATTGTTGTTACGGCATTTTATAAGTCACCAAATATGAACATAAATAAATGCAATGCAAGCCTGAATGCATTCCTAGAGCGGCACGAAAATAATGAAAACGAGATAAAACTTTTTTTGGGTGACTTAAATATTAATTTACTAGAGCCACATGATAGACATACAGCCGAGTACCTCAATATTCTGAATGAATTTGGCTATAAATCTACCATCAATGACTCAACATGGGTCCAAGGTAATAGTGAAAGCTGTTTAGATCACATATTCCTAAAGACGAATGTAAACATTTACGATAACATCAGACCCTTGGTGTTAAAAACAACCATAACTGACCATTTTGCAACCATCTTGCAAATTGGTTATGAATATAAAGCTGTACATGAAATAGGTAACAGTAGATATATCAATTTTATCAATGAAAATAAATTAATAAATTCATTACAGCACCTTTGTTGGGATTCAGTGTACGCTGCTGATAATCCAGATAATGCAACAAACGAATTTATAACTATTGTTACAAACGTGTTAAACCAATGCACTGAACGAAGACAACTGTTCAGAAAACGCGATAAATTAGCTCCTTGGTTAACTACGGCCCTACTTAATCCGATAAATAAAAAGAACATGATGTATAAAGAGTGTCAAAAAAATATAAATATAAATAACATTAGTATGAAAAATGATTACAAGTTATTTAGAAATAAACTAAATACACTAATTGTTAAAGCAAAATCAAAATATTATCAACAACTAATTAATAAAAATTAGAGCACCACAAAAAACTTATGGAACGTAGTTCAACAATTAACAAATTTGAAAAAGAATTAGAAGCCCATCAACAGCATTACTGGCGTAGATTCTGACGAGTTGCTTATAAATGACATTGATGTAGCTAACGAGTTCAATAACCACTTCACTTCCGTAGGCAAAAAATTAGCTAACAAAGTTCCAAAAGATGAAAATTGTAAAACTAAACGGTCATCTACTTTGAATTCGTTTGTGTTTGCGCCAGCTGATGAAAACGAAGTTCTAGAAGTAATAGTAAATTTAAAAAATGGGAAATCAGTTGGTTGTGATAACATAAAATCTGAAACGATTAAATTAATTCGATACCATATAGTACAACCTTTAACTTATCTAACAATTCAATTCAAAGCGGTGTCTTTCCCATGGCCTTTAAGAATACTGTTGTGACCCCAATATTTAAAAAAGGAAGTAAATCAGACGACAATAACTACCGACCAATATCACTTATAACACATTTTGCTAAAATTTTCGAGAAATTGATCAATTCAAGACTTCTTAGGTACCTAAATAAATACAAACTTCTACCAAATCATTAATTTGGTTTCAGGCAAGGTAAATCTACTCAGGACGCTGTAATCGAATTAACATCTAAAATAACCGAGTCACTTAGTCAAGATAAGCCGTGTTTGTGTATATTTATAGACTTAATAAAAGCCTTTGATACAGTGAGTCACCCTTTATTATTACAAGCATTGGAGGATGTAGGGATC
The DNA here is from genome assembly GCA_963921935.1 of Galeruca laticollis. NCBI lineage: Eukaryota > Metazoa > Arthropoda > Insecta > Coleoptera > Chrysomelidae > Galeruca > Galeruca laticollis. Next base: position 165,133,935 of record OY998176.1, read on the forward strand.
CGAAAGGATTCCCTAAAATTTTTTGACATCAATTTGTAAGGGTGAATGATGTGAAGAGCTGTGACAGACCGATTGATTTTGGTGTACCTCAAGGTACCGTTCTAGGCCCAACGTTGTTTATATATATATATATATATATATATATATATATATATATATATATATATATACAAACGATTTATTTTCGTTCGGAAAGAACGATAATATAATAGGTTTCGCAGATGATACTGCTATATTCTATAAAGCAGATATTTGGGAAGATTTAAAAAGGATAGCCAAAACCGATTTTTCTAAAATAAAAAAATGGTTAGATTTCAAATTATTAACAGTTAATACAGAGAAAACCGATTACGTGTCTTTCAGTTGCAATAAATTCGGAATGCCTTTATTTCATGAGTTAGTAATACATACTGAACCGGATACATACCGAATATTGCCTGAAAAGAAAATCAAATATTTAGGAATTATATTAGACCCGCATTTGAAATGGGATGCTCATATAACATATGTGGTGAGCAAATTGCGTACTATACTATGGAAATTTAGAAAACTCAAGAACATTTTATCATCAAACTAGTTACGAATTCTTTACTATTCGTTGGTGGAAAGTCACCTACGTTTTGGAATTACTGTGTGGGGCTCTGCTTTGAAGACTCATTTGCACATACTCGAGGTAACACAACGAAGATTTATAAAATTATGATATTCAAAAAGCGCGAGATAATACAGTAACCAATTATATACAGCAGCAAAAATGCTGGATCTCAGGCAACTATATTTCTTATCCGTATGTATTAGATACCACACGCATAAACACAGTAGTAAGTTACCTACTCATTCGTACGATACAAGACAAGGTGAGTATTTTGTGGTTCCCTTCATGACAAAAACAGTTTCTCAAAGGTCTTACTCTTATTTGGCCCTTAAGTTATACAATACAATTCCACAAGATTTGCAAAAAATATTGAATATTCATAGGTTTAGAAAGCATCTTAAGCAGTATATTATCGGAAATAATCGTGTTAATATAAGAAGTTATTTTGAAACTTGGATTTATTTGGACATGCTTAAAAAAAGTTGATTCGTTTAGTTGTTTTAGTATTGGCACTCTCCCTGTTTTCAATAATAATTTTTTTAGATATTAGTGTATGTATAGGTATTTTGTTATACAGAGTGGCCCAAAAGTCTGGAAACGGCCAATTATCTCGTAAACTGCTAGTCCTAATTGTACATAATCTGGGGTACACCTATTTTGCGATACGGAGATTCCAGATTTAATATTTGCAATGTTGCCAGATTTCCTGTTTCTCTTATATTATTAGTAACTTTGGTTTTTCAAATGCATCACCCTGTATATTCAGTCGTTTTTGGAACCTCCTATTCAATACGAGTTCAACCATATGTAACACTTATGATTTTCTGTAGTCTGGAAGGTCTTAAATACATAAAACAGAAAAAATATGTAGATTTGAAGTAATTTAAATGTAGAATGCTGTGATTTTGACATTTGTCCACCATTTACATTATTAACTAAAACTGACAGTAGTTTGATGTGTTTTGAAAAGTTCTGCAAGGTAAATTGCTTCTCTAAAATGGCTCTTAACGAAAAAGAACGAATTACTATTCTAATGATGAGAGGGTACGGCGACAGAAAAAGATCTTATTGTGAAGTAGCCAACTTGTTCAACGATACTTTCCCAAACCGTTCTCCTATTCATAAGGCGACGGTACAAAAAACTGTAAAGTGATTTGAGGAATCTGGAGGAGTAAAACCGATCAGGTAGACCGAAAACAGTTATGAATGACAACAAAACTTTAGATATAATGCAGAGTTTTGTTGAAGATCCACATACATCCTCACGCAGGGTTGCACAAGTACATGATGTAGGTCGTTCTTCAGTCTTACGTATACTACATAAGACTAAATTTAAACCATACAAAATTCAGTTATTGCAAGAATTAAGTGAAGATGACTTCGATCGTAGATTAGAGTTTACTGAGGTAATGATGGATAAAATTGAAAATGATGAAAATTTTGTTAACAGAATATGTTTTTCCGATGAAGCAGCCTTTACACTTTGTGGCAGTGTAAATCGACACAATTTAAGGTACTGGAGTGACGTAAATCCCCACTGGATGCGTGAGAACCATACTCAAAGACCACAAAAGTTAAATGTATGGTCAGGTATAGTAGGTACTCAGTTAATTGGGCCATTTTTTATCGAAGGAAATTTAACGTCAGATAAATATGAACTTCTACTTAGAAATGAAATTGTACCTACACTGAGAAACTTGTTTAGAGCTAATTTTATTAATATATGGTTTCAGCAAGATGGAGCTCCAGCTCATTTTGGTGTAAATGTCCGGCGTTATTTAGATGGGATATTTCCCGGACGATGGATTGGTAGACGAGGTAGAATTGAATGGCCTCCACGTTCACCTGATTTCAATCCTAGAGATTATTTTTATTGGGGATACTTGAAAAATTCAGTTTACAAAACTAAACCAGCAAGTCTTGCATATCTAAGGCAACGAATTATCGATGAATCTCGATTAATTTCTAGACAATCATGGAGAAATGTGGTAGATGCATTCTACCATCGATTAGGGTACTGTCAACTCACAAATGGAGCACATTTTGAACACTTGATAAAGTAACCATTGAGTTAAAAATGTTGCAATATTTCAATTGTTACGGTTTGATGTAGTTGAAAATAGTTTGTATTAAAACATTTAATGAGACAATTAGGCGTTGCCAGACTTGTGTTTTATTTATTTAAGACCTTTCAGACTACATAAAATCATAAGTGTTACATATGATTGAACTTTTATTGAATAGGAGATTCCAAAAATGATTGAATATACAGGGTGATGCATTTGAAAAACCAAAGTTACTAATAATATAAGAGAAACGGGAAATTTGGCAACATTGCAAATATTAAATCTGGAATCTCCGTATCGCAAAATAGGTGTACCCTAAATTTTGTACAATTAGGACTAGCAGTTTACGAGATAATTGGCCGTTTCCAGACTTTTGGGCCACTCTGTATATTTTCTTAACATGTTTTGTATACCGTAACAAGTGTTAATACACTTTTCGGTTCTCCGCTCTATTCAACAATTGAAAGATGTAATATGTATCCATATTTACCTGTGAATAAAGCTTATTATTATATTATTATCTAGATATAGTTTTAACGCGCACTGTATGTTTTCGAATACTTTTTTATGTCGACCGTTCGAGAGTGGTTTTTAGTTCTGTACTGTTTGAGATTGAGAAACTGACTACTTTTTAAATTGGTTAATTTTTGTAGATATATCGCAAGTTTTTGGGGGTACAACTTTCTCTTCTATTTCCGGTGAATGGTGATATTTTTGACATGAAGTTAATTATCCACTAGACCATGAAGCGATAAATAGGGTCCTGTTAGATAATTTATGTCAATCCATAAAACATTCATTTCGAATAGCTGAGATTTCTCTTTTTACTTTGTGAAAGGGTTTGAAATATTTTCATGGTGCCAATTGAGGATCGTAATCACTCAACGCTATTTGTAGTAACATTTTGATGGTTTGGAAAGTTCTATAATCTCTTATTTTATAAAGAAACATAAAGTTCTTCTTTTGAACCATTTGTTGTGGAACTTCTCTCAGGACATTGAGAGTGTCTGATTGTGCAAAGCTCCACAGTCCATGGCCCAAAACTCAGTTAACGTCTTAGAAACCGTACTCAAAGAAGACGGCTCATTTACGGACACTACGGAGGAGACACTGGCAGTCTTGCCCATTACACACTTCTCGGGATCCACCCAACTACAAGTCGAAGCAACAATCGAAGCCAGAGAAGAACAGCAAGTTGTCGTAGTCTGGCATGTCGTGATAACTTGTGCAATGTCCGCAGTCACATATCAATCTGTATCATGGGCTACCCAATATTTTGTTCCTTTTAAAGCGCTTGGAGTAGTTGGAATTTCCCAAAGGTGCTCCAGAAAAGCGTCGATATAATCACTCCAAGGCTTGTGAGTTTTTTAGACTAAGTCTAGCCGTGGGAGTTATACCTATGGTTTGGGAAATCTCCATAGACAGGCATCTAAGGGTAACTGTGCTGTGAATTAAGCCTATACACCTTAACCAACTTGCCTACCATCCAATGGTAAGTCTTGCAAAACGGCCTTGCACAGCGTGGTGGGCCAGGTTGAGCAAGCCATTACTCACAAAGAAGTTGCACTGGCTATGTTCCTGGATATCGATGAAGTATTTGACACTACACGTGCACCTGCTCAATAGTGTCAACGCTGGAATTCAGTGGCATTGACCAGACAACTATTCGATCGATAGAGAACATGTTAAGCAGCAGGAGAGCACAATTATCCTTGTGTAGTGTCACGAGAGAGGTGAAGACGGAAAAAAAATGTCCAAAGGGTGGCATTGTGTCTCCAAAATTGTGGAATCTGGTAGTCGACGACCTCCTTGTTGCACTAACCGAATAGAGATGGAATGCTCAGGGATATGCTGATGATATTGCTATTCTAATAAGGGGCTAGCACATACGCATCTGTCGGAAACACTCGAAAACAATCATGGAACGATTTACGAAACAATACAGTGTAACATGTCTATGTTTTAATTTTTCATTTGTTATTTAGGAGCGTTACTTATTCTTCAGCTCCTCCCACCTCTAATTCAAAATTATTTAGGTACTTCGATATTTTAATAACGCGTCGAATGACCGTTTTTACATCCACAAATCTGCTTTTTAATCGACAAAGTAAACATTATTCAGTCTACAATTATATTTTGTGCGAGGTGTATCTTGTCCGCTAGTGAGTTTTTCTATTTCTTTTCAAATTGTAGTTGTGTTGTTACAAATCAATCTATTCCGATTTTGTTGATATATTTCGGTTAATTGCATACGTTATTTTTTTTGGTGTTTCCAGTTTCTTTACCGTTACTATTTTTCTTAAAAAACTAGGTGGCGTTCAACTTTATTTTGTGAAGCAAATTTTTAACAGATTCTTTCTGGTTATTTTTCTGTTATTTAAATTTGCATTTTCTTATTATTTTGGGAACAGGACCGATAAGGATGAACATATTTCTGTGGTTTTATTTTAAAAATTAAATTAAATTTTTGTATGTATTGGAGTATAATCTCCTAATATGGTCCTCTTATTCCTTCTTTTCAATTTTAATTTTTTTCCTTTTGTTTCTCCTATCTTTGTTTTTCCTACAGCTCTGCGTAAGTGGATATCTGGAAGCCGATCGTAATCCAGAAGTCGACAATCACCCAGAGCACAGAGACCAGACCAGTCTGCTCAACAACCTACTGCTATCGCTGAGAGCTTTACCCCAAGTTTCTCCAAGATAAATTCTTAAACTTATTGTCGATAGATATAAAATCTTGAGTTGGACATTTTTATTGTTAGACTGATTTTTATTCGTATTGTATGTTGAATACATGGTTTATGTGAATTTATTTTTGTGTTAAATGAATCAATTTTTCCCGAAATTTTTGTTATTGATTCACCTTATCCCAATTGAGGTAATGAATAATAGTTTAACTAAGGCCGAATTAACAACCTGAGCGGAATCCCAAGGCCGGGGAAAACTCACGTGACTACACTAACCGAATACGGCAGAACATGTATAGATATGAAACACAATAAAAAGACTATTCATGTGAACTCGGACAGCCTAGCGGCTCTTATGGCTCTAACAATCTACAGCTATACTTCGAAGATATTGTGGGACTGTCATAATACCTAGAGAACCTTGGCAAAAGCCAATATGATAATTCTTACTTGGGTGCCATGTCACATAGGTGTATCTGGACGTGAGGGGACTGATAAATATACCAAGAAAGAAGCTAATCTCTCCGTCAAGAGAACCAGAACCAGCGTGTGGCGATTCTTATAGCGTCATATGAAAAACTGTCTCCAACTGGGTATCGAGCGAACACCAAAAGCGCTGGAAGAACGTTGAGGAGCATGCTCAATAGACCATCGAGCTCCAAAAATGGTAGGATTCTTGACTAGCCACTGGTTATTCAGAGCACATGTAGAGAAAATAGAAATTGCCCTAACAATCCCCCAATGCAGGAAGTGCGGAGAGGCAGAAGAAACTGCAAAGCATCTTTGACGGTCCTGCTTTATGGAGAAGGAGAGCCTCCTATTTGTATACCATTTCAGATACAGATCAGGACGCATTGCAAGAAAGTGTAGTCCGCGAAATCTCATTGTTCCCTTAGAACATTGGATCGGACTCTGCTTATCACCTGTAACTGGGGGTGCACAATAAGTCTAATTAGTGGCTGAATGGCAACTATTAAGGCATGAACCCTAAACCCCTCGCGACTAAAAATAAACGGTTTGAAAGATTAAAACTAATTTTTCCGCATCTGTGGCCCTGAACAATATTTTATCATAAAATTGTTACATGTATACACTTCGGGGATGTATCGTGCTAACAAACCGAGTTTTCTCCAAAAATAACCAAAAATTTAGTATATCTGGACTTATAGGATCCGCTGTACTCGCTCTAGTCAACTGAAAATCAATAGGGTACATCTGTGAGACACCTTGAACAATATTCAATCATAAAATTGATCAATCGTATACTCTCTGTAGGCTGTATCGTGCTAACAAACTGAAAATTCTATAAAAATGACAAAAATTTGCTACTTCAAGTATCATAGCACCCGTGGTACTGGCATCATTGAGACAATCCAATTATAAAATTGGTCACTTGTATATACTCCTGAGGCTGTATCGTGCTAACAAACTGAAACTTCTTCAAAAATGACACAAATATCGTACTTAAAGTACTGTAGCACCTGTATTGGCTCTGGTGAGCTGATAATCAATAGAGTTCATCAGTGAGATGTCCTGAATAATATTCAATCCTAAAATTGGTGACTTGTTGAACTCCGGAGGCAGTATTGTGCTAACAAACTGAAATTTCTCAAAAAATGACAAAATGTCGTAATTCAAGTACCATAGCACTCGTTGTACTGGCGCTGTTGAGCTGAAAATCAATAGGTTTTATCTGTGACATGTCCTTAACAATATTCAATAATAAAATTGGTGAGTTATTGCACTCCGGAGGCTGTATCGTGCTAACAAGACATTTAAGGAAAAGTGGCCGACGACGATGACGACGACGACGACATACACAGAGGATTTTTTTCTTCTAAAAACCGTTCTTTCGTATTGTTGTTGATGGAAAACGTAAAAATAACTCAAAAAAAATTTCAAAATTCCAACTTTTTTTGGGGTAAACCAATACTTTTCTCGAATATAGATAGGTTGGGCGGAAAAGTAAAAACACGAGTTGATGCTGTACTGATAATTTTAATCTGAAAGGAAGGTCACATGTTGCTGATGCTCTTCTGTCTATCTATGTATTGCCGGTTACCTAACTAGTAGGTATATGCAATACATTACAATAATGACACTGCCCAATAATCACACTGCGGAACCAGTTTCTTCTGATTTCTTCTTCGTGTTGGTAATTCCAGATTGCTATGAATTCAAGGTTTGGCGTTGAACCATTTTGAATCTAATTGATTGCCAAATTTCCCTAATAAACTTATCTACTTTATATTTTAAAGTTACTGAGGATTTATGTTGGAAATGTCGCTATCTTCGTCAACTGATGATTGATCATAGGACATTTGTAATCTTATATTTGAGGCTCTGAAATTATGTGTGTTTGTGTATTTATGTGAGCATATCTGAAAGTTTCGCTGTATCGGACTTTGGCTACTAGCTCAGTAAATTTTAAGTTTGATGCAGTTTCGATCAAGTGGCAGAGGGTGTTGACTTCTATACTGAAAGGTTTCTTTCATATTTGCTTTTATGTTTTCTTTGAACTGCTGAATCATTTCAGCAACAGAATAATTAGTTCTTGTTTTCTTCTTCTGGGATAATTTTTCCCTTGGTTTCAGAAATAGTGCAACGGTTGATTTTTCTTCAGCTGTCGGTGACGTTATTTTACGTTTTGAATTTGTAGCTTCAGAATTAATGGGTTCTGTATTAAAGGTGGTAGAGAAAATGCTGTAATAGATTGCTTCAGTTCTGAAATAGGAACTTTGTAGTATAAGTATTCATTGGAGTTAGGAATATTTCTGTTATGGGAAAGCGGTTGATTATTTTGGTGGTGAAATATACGATTTGTAGTAGAAAGGTTAGATACTACTACATTGTAGGCTGGTACAGTTATGACTGTATTTTTAATAAATTGGGTTTCATTGGTTTGTATGGATAGCAATGATAGAATAGGGCTATTATTAGATTCTGAGTGACCTACCAAGTGACAAAATTTAGCCTTCAGGAGGAGAAATGTAAATGTGCTTCTTAAGGCTAAGGACGGGGTTATAGTACACGTAGAAAAGTTATTTTGGGAACACATTTAATACCGAGAAATTCCAATTGTTGTTCTATAACGTCATTGGGATTGAGATTAGTAGTCTTTAGGATGGGTTTTAGCATTTTAGTACTGTTTCGTTTTATATTTATTTTACGGTGGTTTTTTATTAGATTGTCAACTATTAGAAACGATGTCAGGTATATGCAGAATTTGTTATTTGTAATTCTTGAAGCAAATAAGACATTTCTACTGCGATTAAATATTCATGAATTTTTGTATCTGAAATCGCAGTGACAACTATTGCCAATTGTTTGTATGGATGTTTGAAAGAAATAACCACTGATGAGGAAACTTTGAAAATAGAAATTGTTTTAATTATGTGAACTTATCTTTTTAATGTGTTTCTTTGCACTATATGTCACTAATTTAATTTCTTTTGTGGTGGAACAAAACGGTCAAGTTTTATCGTTAATTTGCAATCGCAAAAGCACTTTGCCGATAAGAGAGCTGTTTGGAATGTGTATTTACTGTTCAACTGCTGGAACTCTTATATTGGAATTGTAGTTGGTGGCAATTTAAATATTTATATAGATGTAGCCAGCGGATTTTGACGTAATGAAATTAATTAAATGACTGTAGTAGTCAGTCTAATAATTTATACAAATAGTTTTTGCTTAAAAAACTGAAAAAATCATAGTTCCTTAATTCACGCTCGTGAAGCGCTCATCAACCGCTACTGAAATATTCTGCACGTATTTCTGGCCTGTGGTATATGAATCCCTGGCACGTTGCGTTTTAAAAAAAATATCAGGAAAGATCATCTTTAATGATTGCGATATTCCGCTCCAGTTTGCAGCGATTTTTTTAAACTATCGTTACGGATTTCTATCCGACTTCCTACGCCCTGTCAATATGGCAATAAAGTCGAATTATGATGTAATTTATGACAGTGAAACATGGCTTTGAATTATTGATGTGTGCAGTGTTCCTGGAAATTTTAATCTACTTCACATATTCTCTTTTTAAATATACATTGTATTCAATAAGCTTGTAATATTTCAACTTTATACAGCGTTGGATGATAGTAAACGAAAAAGTGAACACTGTTTGAATAAAAAGAGCATATAGTCAATAATTTTTTTGATTGGACGCCCACCAATAAGCAACGTGCTTGATAGAACAATTCGCTTGAAATTAATTGATAAAAGTATTTCAAAAAATCATTATTCAAACACAGGAAATATCATACAAGAATGTCCATTCAATTTGGATGACAAAAGAGGCCAAAGTAAACACTATTTCATTAAAATGTCAATTCAATTATTATTAGTTGCCAATGGAGAGGCAATTTGATTGATACAACAATTCGCCTGAAATGTATTAATAATAATGTTTCAAACAATAATTAATAAGTCATTGGAAGTATCATGTAAAAATTTCTGTATAATTAGATTATTGTGTCGTGGTTAGAATGTCAATAGCTTTGACAAAAACTGGGTAATAAAATATTATTATCAATCCAATTATTGAGTTAATGGAAATAAAATCGACCGTCATTGTTTTATCCCCCAATGGGCGAATTTCCTTTGAATGTGCCCCTTTGAGTTATAAATGCTCCTTTGAAGTGTTTTACATTTATAAATTTACTAATTGAATCGTTTTCTTGGAATTCCCATTGTTTCTGTCTACTTTGATTTGTTTTATTTCCAGAATTTCAAAAGATTGATGTACTAATGAATATAATAGCAGTTTTTACTTCGATATTATTATTATTGTGGTTATGTAAGTTACATTGTAACAATAAACCATTATGATACATTGTTGCAATGAATGGTGTGTTGTTCCAGCCAGACGCTGATAGTGCAGAATATGCAGTTTTATATTATAAATTCTCGAGATAAACATTCATTGAGGGGTCTGACCTCATTGTTGTTAGTTATATTTTAATCTCTGTATTTTCACTGTTATACCTTTACGTAAAATAAATTGTAATTTATGTTTTTAAAAAGTTGATTTTCGAAACATAAAATATAATTGGCGCAGTCAGTAGGATCGCGAAAGAGTCCTTTTGTCGGAACTCGTCGTTTTTAAACGTTTATTCGCGATACGAACTTTGAAAAAAAAATTTAACTCGGAAAGTGCGAAAGTTAAAACAAAAGTGTAAGTTTAGAAAAACTTTCGAAGTTTCATCCAAAACCAGATCATCCAACAATGACCACCTGCAGTTTTGGGGAATGAATTTAATCGTCGCCCTTATTCTGTAAGTACCTATGTCAGATTCCTCTGCTTTTAATCCTTTGAGCGATTTATCTGCAGATTATTTATCAGCCTTAATTTCAAACTTGAGTATCAGTGAGAATAGCTCAAATTCGAGTATTAGCGAAAATAGTTCTAATTTAAATAATTTAAATATTAATAGAAATACAATGGCTCTTCCACAATTTGATGTAAAGACCCTTTGCATTCTACCAACTTTTGATGGGAAACCTAGCGAATTATATGATTTTATTGAAGTAGCTACAACATTATTAAATTACTATTATGATAGTCCATCCACGTTCCAGAGAGTGATGGATAATATTCTAAGAGGACTACAAGGATTTATATGCCTTGTATATATGGACGATATTATAATCTTTTCAACCTCATTGCAAGAACATTTGGTAAACATATCGAAAGTATTTCAAAGACTTAAAGATTCTAATCTGAAAATACAACTTGATAAATCAGAATTTCTAAAAAAAGAAGTCGCTTTTCTCGGACATATAAGAACTCCTGATGGAATTAGAACAAACCCTGATAAAATCGTAGCAATCAAAAATTTTCCGATACCAAAAACAACTGAACAAATAAAATCATTTCTAGGACTTCTTGGTTATTACAGGAAATTTATCCAAGATTTTGCGCGAATTACAAAACCATTAACCACCTGTTTGAAAATGAATGCTAAAATTGAACATACTCCTAAATTTATCGAATGTTTTGAAACTTGTAAAAATCTTCTTGTAAATGAACCCTTACTTCAATACCCCGATTTTACACAACCCTTCAATTTAACAACTGATGCCAGTAATTTTGCAATTGGTGCATTACATTCGCAAGGACCAATTGGCAAAGATAAACCAACCGCGTTTGCATCCAGAACGTTAAACGATTCGGAACAAAACTATTCAACCATCGGAAAAAAAAGCTTGGTATAGTATGGGCAATAAAATATTTTAGACCTTATTTATTCGGAAGGAAATTCAAAATCTTATCAGATCACAAACCGCTACAGTGGTTATTCAGCTTGAAAGAACCAAACTCTAAACTTATAAGATGGAGACTGAAGTTAGAAGAATATGATTATGCGATTGTTTACAAAAAAGGAAAATCAAATACAAACGCCGACGCCCTTTCAAGAGTCGAAATACATACAAAAGAGTTATACGACTTAGCGAAATATGTCGAAGAAGTTAACAGAATATTAGAAGCTCCTGATGACGAAAACGGCTCCCTATACAACAATCCACCTGAAGACAGACTCTCGGATTTTGTTAACGAAAACATACCAGATATACCCCCATCCATAGAAGAAAGATTAGAACAACTAAACTTGGATCAACCCCGTCCACAAACAATCGAAACACAAGAAAACCAAGAGAAACCACGACGAAATAGTCAGGAAGAAATATCAGATGACGAAACAATCCACAGCAGCCAAGAAAACCCTATATTGGAAATCCCAATAACATAAAAACCCATAAATTACTATAAAAACCAAATGATATTAGAATTTGTCTATTATCGACCAAATAAACCAAAAATAAAAGAAATTTTCCCAGGTAAAAAACGAATTCATGCTCAAATTGGAGTAGACAACTTAAACGATAATTTAATAACATTCCTTAAAGAATTTGTTAAACCAAAAATAAAATACGCTATGAATTTTTCACCAGACACATATTATGAATCTGTTTGTACATTATTACAACGCACTTTTAAAAATAGTGCATATAATTTAGTTAAATGTTCCACAATACTCTCAGACGTTACAGACAATAATGACAAAAATGACATTCTAAAAATTATTATGAAGGAAAAACAAACCACCGTGGAATTAACGAAACCGAACAACAAATTCGAAAAAGATTTTATTGGCCCACTTTAAAAAATGACTTGGAAGAATATATAAATTCATGTGAAAATTGTCAAATAAATAAATATGACAGACATACTACTAAACCCAAATTTATGTTAACACCAACACCGGTAAAACCTCTCGAAATTATACATGTTGACACATTTCAAGCAAACGGACAAAAATTTTAGACTTTAATTGATGCTTTTTCGAAATATGGACAAGCATACCCCATAGACGGAGCTACAGCAGTAAATGTAGTCAAATCTTTACTTAAATTCATTAGTCACCATGGAGTACCACATATGATAGTATCTGATAGTGGTACGGGATTTAAAAATGGACTTGTTAAAGAATTTGTGGATACACATAAAATATTAATTCATTACGCAACTCCGGATAATCCCTCTTCAAATGGTATGATCGAACGTTTTCATTCTACCCTTATAGAACACTAAAACGTTAAAAGAAAAATATAAAAATTCTTTCGACATTCAAGAACACATGCCTTACGCTATCTTAGCATACAATAGTTCAATTCATAGCACTACTAAACAAAAACCTATTGAAATTTTAAGTGGACATTTAGACACTCAAGACCCTTTTGATGTAGATGTAAATCAAATGTTACTGAATAATTATACAGAACAACATCGCGAAAAAACTAAATTATTATATGAACAGCTTAATCAGAAAGCCATCCAAAGAAAAGGAAAAATAATTCAAAGTAGAAACCAAAATAAAGATTCCCCAACTAATTATGAACCCAGTACCAAAATTTTCACGAAAACCACTGAGAAAAGAAACAAACTTCTCCCTAGATTTGCCCCAAAAACGGTAAAATCTAATAACAAAGTAACAGTAGCCACAGTTCATAAAAAGAACATTAAACACATACCGTAAACGAAAACTAATAAACAAAATTTATTACAGATTGACAACGATAACATGTCAAGAAATAAAAATCCAGAACCTGGAAGACAATCCAGGGATACTTCCCCTCAATCTGGGCCCAGCAAAGGTCCAAATCAGCCAACATGACTTTATTCATTATTATAATCTAACCCCTATAGCCTTAGAATTAAATACGTTAGAATTTTATTATCAAAACATAACTAATACTATATTGAAGTCAAAAAACGCAACTTTACATTGGAACAGTCTTGAAAATATCGATAATGGAGTTCGCTATCAGTTACAATCAGCACAACGAAAATTTCAGACAATTTATTCTTCACATAGAACCAAACGATGTTTAATTAACGGCCTTGGTAACATCATCAAAGCAATTTCCGGAAACCTTGATCAATCAGATGCCGAAAGGTATGATAGAGCCATAGAATCCCTTCAAAATAATGAAAAGAATATTATTCCGAAATTTAATCAACAAAATTCATTAACCACTCACTTGATTGACAATTTCAATAAAACCATTGCTTCATTAACTAATAATCAAAAATTAATAGCTAAGGAAGTAGAAAAATTAAATATGGTCCTGGACAACGTAGTTTTCGAATTTGATAAATTCATTCAAATACAAAATACCCTAAATCAACTAAATCTGTCTTTACAATTAATTATACAGTTATTAACTGATTTAGAAAACGCAATCTCTTTTGCTCGCATTAGCACCCTACATAATAGCGTTATAAAAGTGGGAGAAATTAAATCCATTATCCATATAATGCTTCAACACTACAAAAGGAATCAAATATTGTATATTGACGAAGAGGATTTATTAAAATATTATGATATTATTTCAACTGATGCCTATTTTTCAAATTATATGGTTGTGTTTATTCTGCATTTCCCAATCCTTCATTCCGAACCATTCACTCATTATCACTTGTATTCAATCCCGACCAAAAATCTAACAACAATTATACCCACTTCACCCTATCTGATAATAGGTACTGAACTCTTCCAATATTCGAAAACCGCCTGCAAAAAGTTGGACACTACTTATCTGTGTCAAAAAGTTAATCTCCAGTTTCACAGCAAATCCTCAGACTGTATCAGCCAAATTCTTCGAATCTCCGACGAAGAAGCTCGCTGCCTCTACGTTCCAGTTTTAAGTCAAAATACGTTAATTGAAGCAATTACCTCCTCACATTACATTAGCATCTTCCCGTTGCCAACCAAAGTGTCAACTCACTGTCCAACCAGCAACATTCAAGTAATACATGGTGTCTACCTGTTCGAAGTACAGTTGGGATGTGAATTCCTCACACCTGAAGAAAGTTACTACAACGCCAAATAAATTACATATGAAAGACCACTCACCTTTCCAAATATCCAGATAGTTGCGAATTATCTACCAGCAAAACCAAAAGCAATTAATTTAGAAAAAATTCATCTAGATGAACTTCAGAGAATTCATGAAGAACAACAACTCCTACAACCTATGTCTTATGAAGAAAATCCTCCCGATGCTACACACTTCTGGACAACCTCTTTATTCATTGTAATCACCATCTGCATCGGTATTATAATCTATAGGTATCGACATCACTTTCAAAGCCTAAAAAATAAAAAGAAGAAAGAAGAAGAAGAAACATCATCCCCACAACAAGAAGATCATTCAGTTTTATTCGTCCCTTATAAAACTTCTCCGAGGGATGGACAAGTTACATTGTAACAATAAACCATTATGATACATTGTAATGAATGGTGTGTTGTTCCAGCCAGACGCTGATAGTGCAGAATATGCAGTTTTATATTATAAAATCTCGAGATAAACATTCATTGAGGGATCTGACCTCATTGTTGTTAGTTATATTTTAATCTCTGTATTTTCACTGTTATACCTTTACGTAAAATAAATTGTAATTCATGTTTTTAAAAAGTTGACTTTCGAAACCGAAAATATAATTTGTACTGTTAATTTGATTTTTTCTTATATTGAATTTCGATTCCTCATTTTGAATTTCTTGAGGAGATTAGTACATGTCCGAAATCTCTGTTCCATGATCACCTTCCAGAGTTTTTGGAGTGTTCATATACTTCCTTAGTCAAGATATTAGAATGCTATTGGCTCATTCTCAAGATTCTAAAGGAAGCACAAGATTTTACTATTGCACATTTCGATTCATTGATAATGTAGACAATCAAAAGAGTTTAGCACGGAGATATTTTTCTAAGGTAATTTCTTTTAATTTTCTCAGGTAATATATTCAATTATATATGTATAATATTTTTTTTGATATGTTCAGAGTGGAAAAAATGTTCTTTGTAAAGAATAGTAATAATAAATGAACATTCTTCTTATAAATAAATCCATATTTAAATATATTCATATTTACGCAGGCAGACCAGCAGTCAATGTTTTCAGTCATTAAAGTAGGTGCAACCGTAAAAACAAATATGAATGCGTACGCCAAGGTTTAAAATTAGGAGACCACAAACTATAAATACATTTGTAATAAATCTGTTTTGCATTTTTATAGACCCATTTGTGTAGACGTGTTATACAATTTTCGGCGTTTTATCGGCGAATCTTTGTAATTTACAAACTGAAACAGATGTTCTACTAAGTTTATATTTTGAACCGCGGTGGTCGTCATGAACATTACCGCACCTAATAGTGGTTCATAAATTGCGGAAAAAAAAACACAATATAAACAAATGTCAATTGTAGATGAAAAGAAATTTTTATTTCAGTTAGAAAATTCAATATTTACTTTTGGAAAATAATCTGTTGAAATATTGAAAAGTTAAGTTTGTATTTGAACATTGAGCGGTTATTGAAGATAAATTTGATGACATATTTAAGGGATTATGAATAAGAAATAAAAGGATATAATTTCGGGGGGGAGAGGGGGGAGGGTTAATGTTCGTAGAGATTACCAACCTTGGAAAATTTCTTAAATAATTTAGGCGATACGAAAGTCACGTGTGAATCTGAGGTTATGTATTAGGTTAACTAAATCGTCATCGACGAGAGGTGCATAATTTAAATAGTAGTGTAGGACGTTTCGATGCTACTAACAGAAAATATACAAACTTCAGTTGCGAGGAAAATGAATGTAAATGTTCTTTTATCAATGGTCAGGCTTTAAGGAAGCATATCTGTAATGTGCACAATATTAAAAAAATCTATACGTGAAATACAATTTACATCTTTTGAATGTAATATTAAGATTATTGATCAATTTTAACATAACATTTATTGGTTTTACATAATTTTAAAAGTGGTTTAAACAAGAGTAGCGGGATAGTGTTACACATTATTATCGCAAAACGATATTGAAAAGTCAAATAGACATAGAAACACATTATTTCTACTACTGCAATAAGTCTGGTAAGTCATAAAATAATCGTTAGTACCTAAGAAAAAGTACATAACTTTAGGCATTCATATCTGTAAGAACTGATTTTTTAGGGAAAAGGCCAGCACAGTTAGACAGGAGTACCAAGAGACCAAATGTTATCTTTCCTAGAAGTACCAAAAGTTATGTAAAATAAATAAATTCTGCACTAGTCAGCTAACATTTAGAAGGCATATTGAAAGTAACAAGTGCAATATGCAATATTTCAACCAGCATTATGGACATTAAATAGATGTTCAACATATTCGAATAAATAAACTTGATTGATAATCTGTTACGTCTGAGCTGATGTCAGGGGCTTCAATCCTCAAGTAAGGTTACCTTAATTATTAGTATTTTAGCATACTGAATGCCTCAAGACTCTAAGTTGGGGCAAAAGATAGAGTGAATGGGATTTGTTAGTTAGTACGCGAAGACAATAACAATATTAAAATATCCTACAAAATAAACGTTAACGATGGATGCAAGCATAAGGATAATGAAATCAGTGTGCAGATATTTGTAGATAAATATTCATGAAATAGTTTCAACACAATTGCTTTTTACGAACGTCAAGGTGAAGTTCATCTGAAGTACAAGGAAAACTTGAAGACTTCTGTATTATTTTATTCATCGAATCACAATTACATGTATTAAAAATATTTTGTAATAACATTATCACAAGCAACGGTAGTTGCCGAGTGACGCAAGTACACCACAATAAAAACTACTACACCGAAAAAAAAACAATACAAACTGTCTACGGCATGTAAATCAAACCATGAAAAGTCACTCTATATATACAGTAATTCCAAAATTTTTTGGGGTAAACCCATACGCATATCAGACAGGGTTGGGCGGAAAAGTAAAAATTAAGCGACTTGATAAAAGTATTAACATATTATTGAAGTTCATTAGAGATAAAGGAGTGGAAAGGTTGATCAAATTACCAAAGTCAAAACAACTGACCATCTCACTAAAATACATGCAAGGGATAGGGCAGCTTTAACTGCTACCAACTATAAAATAGAATCAGATATATCAGGTGAAGATATTGTTAAAAATTGAACAACTAATGAAATTTTTTCTGTTAAATTAGTGTCACAAGAGGCATGTTGTCAAATAGGCTATACGTGATGCTGAATACAGAATAAATAATATTGTTTGTCGATGGCCTAATTCAACTGTTAACGCAATTATTCTTTGTAACATGTCGCTGAGACATGTTTCTATTTACATCAATTATTTTGGAGCGTTACTTATTCGTCGGCTACTTCCACCTCTAATTCCAAATCCTTTTATTCCAAATATCAGGAACATATCGGTGATCATTTTTACCAGCGTTAAATTTCTACTTCAACTACGATTCAAATCGAATTCGCTCTCTTTTGTTCATTATTCGCTGATAATCAACTTCAGCATTCAGTTTCCAAATAATTTTGTAGGTGATATTAATTCTTCTTGCTGGTAAGTTATCTATATCTCTTTTCAAATTGTAATTGACTGCTTACAAATCATTCTATTTCGATTTTTCTATTTAGTTGAAATATTTCGTTTTTAATATAACAATGTTTTTGTTATGGCGTTTTCAGTTTTTTCTTCGCCGTCCCCTTTAAAATAATGTGCTGGCGTCCAAAGTTATTTTATGAACCGACTTTATAACAGATTCTCTATATGATTATTTTCCACCAATTTGAATTTGCTTTTCTGATTATTTTGGAAACAGGACGGATGAGACTAAACATATTTCTGTGGTTTTATTTTGAAAATTAAATTCAATTTTTATATGTATTGGAGTATACGCTCCTCACCTGTTCATTTTATTCCTCCTTTTCAAGTTTTCACTTCTCCACTGTTTCTCCTGTTTTTTTTTATTTATTCCCCTACAGCTCTGCAGCCTTCACCTGTACGGATCTCTACGCACCTCTACGGACCTTTAAGAACCTTGACGGAACCTCCAACGATCCACTCACCGGACCATTTCGCTCCAGAGTCCAGACAACGACGGCTCAAGAACTCGTGAATACTGCTGCGAGCTTTACGTCCTGATTCTTCCCAAGATAAGTCACTAACTTATTTTTGGTAGATATGAAATATTGAGTTGGACATTTTTATTGTACTAACTGATCCTTGTTCGTATCGTATTGAGCTTATGTAAATTTATTTTTGTGTCAAATAAATCCATTTGTCCCTAAATTTTGTTTGTTGATTCACCTTATTCCGATTGAGGTAATAAAAAATAGTGTAACCAAGGCCGATTTAACCCCCTGAGGAGATTCCCAATGCCGGGTAAACTTAGCAAAGTGACATCTTTATAATTCAGACATCACACGAGATATGAAAATGAATGGTTTTTGGAGATGATATTATATTGGTAGGAGATAGTAGATATGGTGTGATATGTTATTTTTTAACTCCTCTAGGGAACCATAATGCACAAAATTTATACAATTAATCTAAAATCAGAAACCCCACAGAAAGTTGCTTTAGAGGTTTCAAAGGAAGATTCCCTGGTTTGGCACTAGACACAAAATTTAATTCACCTAAAGCTGAAAAAAATGCTGTAACTACTGCAATTTTAAAGTCCACATGCCCTCGTCAATCCTGAAGTCGAAGCTGCAATAAACCTTTTAGAGGATGAACATAGAGTCCACAAAATTGAGGACCATGAAATAACTCGGAAATTTTAATAAATGATTATTTCCAACATTTTTTGTAAATTAACCATACTTTGTTAGAATATTTTCTTATAAAAACATGCATATTTATAAATAATTTATTTCCTTGCAGTTACAAGCCATTTAATGCGGCCGCACTTTTGATTTATGATTGTTGTAATATCGCTTTCATCCAAGCTTCACGCTCAATTTGCATATGTTGCAGGTCCAACTCTTGCATTTTTTAAATATTGTTTTTTGAATTAAATGTTTTTTTGAATATCCACAAAGTCTTTCTTTGAATTTGCCCACTGTTCAAGTTTTGTTTTTAATGTAAGTTTCCAAAGGTTCTAAAAGTGGAGTTCTCAAATTGATAACATCCTCCAAAGAACTATTTTGTGAAATCCTCACTTCTGTATCCTCTTCAGGATGTGTATAATCTGAAGTCATTAGAGAGTCATATATTATATACTTCTTCTATGTCCATGTGCGTTTAAAATGTCAATTATTTGACCTATTCCATTACCAAACTCTTAAAAATGAGAGCAAGAAGTCGATTAGTTGACATTGTACAATAGATAATAAACAAGAGTCTAGTTAAAATTTGACCGGTTGTCAGTTAAACTTCGTTTAGGAGACCTTATGTACAACTCGCCCTAAATGTTGCTTTCTCCAAAGAAGTATTAACTAATAAACCCGTTTAGTAAAGGGTTTAAACCGAAAATACCTGCCCCCAACTAAAATTGAGGGTTTAAACGCCAAGAAAGTTTAAACCAGCTGGCCATCTGGGTTAAATCTAGAATTGAGTTAAACTGTAAACACAACCTTATTGGTTTGTGGTTGTAAACACTGGTAGAGTGATAGTTTATTAAGAGATTGTCAGACTATTGAAATAAGTAAATATGGAAGAAAATATGGATGTTTTAGAGGTTGAAGAAGAGGATTTTTATTTAAAAAGACAACGGACTAGAAGGCCAACAAAAATAAGAATCGGGGTGAATCACTGTTAATATTATTGTCACTCTCCACCCTACCAGTTTCTGTGTCCTTCTGTGTAATTCTATCAATCACCTTGCATTCAAGAATATCTTTGTATTGAGAAATAGTTCTCAACAATAAATCTATTTCACACTTCTGGAAGCTTTTGCTTTTTTGTCTGCTGGCTTCGGCCCAATCATGCTCTGCTTCAAATTAATAGTGCTGCTATTTGAGCAAAAATTCATTTTAATTATAAATAAGATCTAACAAACTAACCAAGAATAATATAAAAACTTCTCTCTATGTTTACAGTAAACATAACCTAAAATTAACTCCTATATGACAGTTGAATGCGGTCAAAGCCTTCCAAAGTAGTAAAACACGATTGCCAACATGGGTTCTTCGAATTTAGTCTAAAAGCTCTTTAAATGTCGCTGGGAAAGGCTAAACGTTTGGTTTAAAGCTTCGTTTAAACCATATTTGGAGGGAGCGACCACAAGTGTGGAAAAGTGACACTTTACAGTACTAGTGCAGTGAAATACGTCGTTACGACATTCAAGTGATAACTGTACAATTTGACATTACACATTTATAGTAGATACTGTCGTCGTCTCGTTTGTATGGTGTGCGTATATGTACATACATATATATATATATATATATATATATATATATATATATATATATATATATATATATATATATATGTTTTGTAACAATTGTTAATTATATATATTATAGTTATATGTATATTTAATGTATAGAGTGTACATACGGCGAATATACATACACGTCCTTCCTGTATGTTTCTAAAAACATATTTATTATTTTGTTTTTACTTTATATTATGCTAAGGAATGGCTTAAACGATCAACGAGAACACTACAGAATTAAGAAAAATATTCATTCACTCCTAGTATGACTGAATTCATTTATTTAAAGGAAATTCCGTGGATTGGCGTAGATAGTGCGCCTACCTTCTCTAACAACTCTGAGTGGTTAGTTTATTGTTCACTTTTGTTTTTGCAACGTTTGCTGTCACCAGTGCCGTAGGGCACAAGAGAGCACGAAATCCCCTTTTGAAAAACCTCGAGGGAGGGTAGTTTCCTGGCTCGAGCGGGAGGGTGCCGTGGGGCCTCTTGGGCTTAAACGATGTGCCTGAGCTCTGAGGTTCGCCATGTCTTCCGGGCCCTGGACGTCTACGAGTCCCAGTCCACCTGTGTCTAGGGGGGGGATTTGCCGGAAGTAAAGAAAACAGACTAGGTAGATAACATATAAATATGCCTAGATTACGAACAAGTGAGTAGCAAAATAAAGTCAACAACAAACAAAAATAAAATAATTTATGATACACTTTCGACACCTACGGTATACAATGAAAGCATAATGCAATAAAAATTATTCGTTAGTCAAGTGGAAAAATAGCTAGGCCTCTTTAATATATTCACCCTCTCTTTCAGTTAGTGTCCGGTGAGGACAACGAAGTTCATCTCGTCAGTGAAAAGTGACCGGGGTTTTGATTAGGAAACAAATATGTAGCGTCTCCTTACTAAAATATGAACATAAGACCGTGACCTAGCTAATGGTTACTTCATTGACTTTCATAACTTTGAATTACTTACTGCAACAAAATGATTTTGTAACCGGACTTTTCTGCTGACATGGGTGACGTTCGGCGACCGAAAAATTTTGAATGAATAATGAAATCTTAGTTTTCGAAGCGAATACAATTAAAGCTATAAATATAAGGTCATTGGCGTCTTCTATATACCAGGGGATGAAACTGGTATTGAGTAGACTTCTTCCTTATTAAAGTGTAAAATGCTTATTCACTAGTCTTGAAAAGAACATACAGAAATACCAAATCGACAGTAACATAAATAGATATTTCAGGAATAAAGCTCTATAATAACTGATACGAAAATTTTTCAGCGTATGATTGGAGTAATCTGTATAGCACAGGTTTAGGGGGGTGTACCTCTCGTAAATATCCCTGAATAAAATTGTATAATAACAAAAAAATCTACAAAGTATAATACTTCCTAATTAAGGTGAAATGCGGCTCAAGCTTCAGTATAACACTTATATGCCGGGGTGGATAAAAAAATAATAATATGGTTTTCCCAAAAAAAAAAAGGTTTTTAGATTCAAAACTTACAGTTTGGAAAATCCGGGTCGAACGTCACACAAGAAGAAACGGCGTCTGGATTTTATTCTCGATCGGTCGACGGGAGATGAGCTCTGATCGGCTATCTCTGATTCCAGCACTCCGCGAAAATGACTGAAACGCCCTGTATAAATGCGTGCTGACGTATGTCAACAACCGCTGGAAGTACCGTACTCTACTGTACTGTACCGTCGCTATACCGAACTGTCCTGTCGTCGTCGTTCTTCTTTCTATTTATTTCGAGTTTTTTGGGACGAGTTGGTTCTGCGATCTCAGCAAACGTTGTTGTTTTTCGATGCGTCACCTACTCGTCCTTGCTTCTATATGTTTTGTGTTTTGATTGTTGAAGGTTATCTTTAATTGCTGTTCTGAATTTCTCTATACTGATTGCGTAATTCGTCTGTATTTTATGATATAACAACAGTGTTTTGGTGTTCGACATTTATGCGTGGCAACTTTGGTGCTAAATTGTTGATTTTTCATAATTACTTATTTAAGTTTTACTGTTTACAATAATAGGAAATTAGGTCGCTTTTTTTTAGACTTTTGTATCGTATTTTGATTAAAATTTTATTTGATTTAAATTTTTTATATGTAGGGTGTCCTTAAATTCACTTGCCAAATATCTGTTTTCCTTCTAACACCTGAAATTGGGAAAATAATCGACACACGAGTAGTTAAACTATACAAATTAATATATTTCATTTACGGAACATTTTAAAACGTTGAAATTTCTTTTTTAAATTCAAATCAGCATGCGATATCTAATGGATGTATAGCCTACGCTATAAATCTGAAATTTACTATTTGACGTATAAAATTACTTAGTGAGGTTATCCTTATGCATGTGTTGATAGAAACGGATACTATTCATTGAAATGTTTAAAATTAATATGGGAAGCTTGAAACTCATTCAGATTATATAGAAAATGTGACAGCTTATATAGAACAATTTCTATATAAGCTCATATTGTTAATAGGTAAGTTCATCAAATTATTTCTTATAATTTACAATTTAATATTACAGAATTCATCAAAAACCTTTCTTATCACGACTAACTTTTATTTCTGTTTCTTTACAGAAACATGCCTTCGACATTTCATCGAAATGAATGTTTGTAGGAACGGCAAATGTTCTAGGAATATGCACTTTCAAGATATAGATATAAATGACTCAGAGCTTAGTCCTTGTTTATTTAGGTAAGTCCTGCATGTCTCATGTCTTCTTTAGGTATTATTTGTTATTTTAAACGTGTTTTTATTGCTCGAATTCTCAGTTTCTTGCTTCTGTTTCTCGTAATTTCAATATGTCCACCTATTTTTCAATCCTTTGTTCCATTACCTTCCAGTGCCTTCTTTTTACAAATAATTATGACACACAATTTGGTACATATCCCCTTGACCATTCAAATATAACAAGCTACCTGTCAAACTCTACACAGGTTTATATAGACTCTCCCAAAAAGCTCACTTGATTTCATGAGATAAATTGAATTTTCTGCCAATTGCAATATACCAGGATGATCAAAAGTTATACATGAAATTATTGAAGTAAATAAAAGTTTCTCAGTCATGAGTGAATTCAATTCGTCAACATGAATTACCACCATAATCAAAATTTCTCTAAATCTATTATACTGATACTATTTTAAAATTTCTTTTGAAATTCTACTGTTTGTCCATTAACTGTTCGGTAATTTTCAACACTTCTTATGATTAAATATTTACACTGACAAATTAAAGTTTGATGATTGTTATTAAGTTTCTGAATGTTTGGAATATTTAATGACTTTCATTTATTTGTGAATTCAACCCATTGTGTGTCCTGACAATATCCTGTCATATCTCATCAATTTTCTTATCAGTCTTGGTTCTTGTTATAACGAAAGCATAATTTCTACTATATTGTTCAAGTACTTACTTCGCTTTTTATTTATACTTATGGCTACAATCTATTTTATAATTTGCTATCTTACATATGTGATGTTCTATATTATTGTTTACTACATATTGTTATAAATATCATGATTTTTAATGGAAACAAGTCATATTTTAGTATTTCTTAGTTATTTATCTATTTAATCGTGCGGTTAAAATAACCTCACTTGGATTACATCTCAATTTGTTATGTTTACTATTCCGTTTGAGTTTATTTTTCTTTTCTGCCCATTAATTATGTTCTTCTTGGCTTTATAATATATTTGCATTGTTCCAATACATATATTTGTATACCATTGACGCAAATGCACGAAAAATAATGACACTCAAAAAATGACACTGAGCATCATATAATACCATATCGTTATAGTTGAGAAAATACCGGCAATTGATAATTTGCAAATCCTACTAAAAGTGAATCTTGAATAGTTGTTTTTGTAACTAGTATAACAAGTGCATATTTGTTGCACGATGCATGAAGTTTTCAGCTGGAGACGAATTCGAGAGTTGCTACAATGCTTAGTGCAACAAATATGCTTTGGGCACATGTTACACACAACATATTTTCTACGATCGAAATAAATGTTTATCAATCAAATTTTATTAGACTATTTTACAACAGATACAACAAAAATTATTAATAATTTTACTTTGTTGAAATAGTTTCAATTTTGATATCGCAATTAGCGATTATTAGTGATGGACAAATTTCAATACCATTGATTTTTTGAGTTTTGGTTTTATTTTTGCTTGTGGACGTCTCATCATAAAAATCCGTCCTCGATGCCTAGCCCTCTAGCCTATCATTTTAGAAGTCCATTATCGATGCCCAGCCAAGCATCTTAGCAGTCCATCCTCGATGCCCAGCTCTTTTTCGGATTGTGAAGCTTCCGGTACTGGTACTTGGTTCACCTTCTATATTTTGGGCAGCTATTTCTGATTTCTTATATATTTAATCCTCAATGTAATCCAGTTCATTGACAATTCGAATTGTTTTTTGCAGTAAGTAAGTTATTTACTTTTTGCACTAGTGCAAAATGTTAAACTTTTGGCACAGTACATAGTTTAAAAAAAGTCACTTTTTGCACGATCTCAGAAAAATTATTATTTTATTATTATAAGCGTCCTTTATACTTACACGAAGTTTTAGCGTTACCTGCCATACAGTCGATTCACAGGACACCATTTTTTCAGTACATATGAAGTGTATTAGTACCCCTTCGGATTCTAAAGAGGATAACTTAAGCAAGTGTGAAAGTTGGTGTTGTGGTAGTGGAAAGCGTGTCCTGTACATATCAAATGTGTTTGCAATACATCGAGCAAATAATCTGTCTAGGTCTTGCATTATGTAAGACTTACAGTGAAGCTATTTTCATGAAAACCCCATGCGTATGAGTGATACAGTGCACTCAAAAGTGGTAGAGACATATTGAAAGATTTGCATTGCCCTGACCAATTATCAACATATTTAAGCTTTGTAACCCTATGGCAAATGAAGCACTTCATGCCATCTTTCTCCACAAATACTTAAATAAACTCAATATATCTAAAAAAAAACTGTCGCTTAAAGTTGAGAGATATAGCTCCTAAGATTTCTGTACCTATCTCAGGAATCAATTGGTTACCATTTTAAAAGTAAGTTTGAAAACCATGTCACAAAAATATCATTGTGAATGAATTCCTCAACTTAACAAATGGTATCGAACAACCACCGTACTTCCCTTATTTATATCAGTTCTACTCATTAAGAATCTGATTCACACGCATAACCTAACTTACTGCTTGATCATTGAATTGAAGCCAATATTACTCAAAGAATCATCAAAGTATTGAGAAATTATAACGAATTTAAAGTTTCTAGAAGCTTGAAGCTTTTATAAGGTGATCAGGAACACAGATTCTTTGGGAAACAGTATTGAATAGCACTTTCATAGTTGCCCTAATAGATAAGGAGTCTAGCATCATAATACAACACTAACGCAGGAAAATGAATAATCCAAGGTCGATTACAGAAGAGTAGATTGTGTTCCCATGCCAGATGTTGGAGAAAAGTTTGTGACATAATTGGCAAGATGTCAAAGAATAACAATTCAGATTAACTAAAGAACGAAAGAATTAATAAACACTAATATGAGCATATTCCACGAAGTAAGGGTCGAGAACAGTCAATTTAATTAATAAACAATTAAATAAATAAAATAAATTTACTAAGTACTTGACAAACAACGCACATAGAGAAAATCAACATATTGACAACTAAATAGACAGGATTGAAATCAATTGATCAAAAAGAATCCAAAGGTCAATTCAAATAAGATAACATCGATTGGAGAGAAATGAGAAATGATTGAAATATTTATTCATTGTTTGTACAATCCCACGAGTTTTTTCTCGTTCACTGTCCAATCAATTGCCATCAAGAATAACTTTTTTGCTCTGAAGAAACGGTTTGTTTGAGTTTTAATGCTCCATCAATGCTCATTTAACGTGACGTAATTGAATGGTACATCTTTGTCAAGATCTAAAGTGATTGACAAAATGCTGTTATTTTGTTAACATTTTAATAATCTTTAATGAAATAGGATTTAAGAATTCACATCAAATTGTGAAATTGGATTAAATATAGTCTGCATTGTATTTCCTACGGAAATTTGCAATCTTTTTACTAATTTTGATCAAAATAATTTTGAATGGAAATTAAAGGATTGTTTTACGAAAAAAGCTATTTCTGTTGAATCGTATGAAAGTTGAAGGAATTATGATTTTCTGTATAAAAAATCATATTCAAGTGACAATAGTCGCTGTTAATAGGAGCAGATAAAATAAATATACTTTATGAGAATCTTCATTGATGACTACGGAATTATGCACTATGCACTATGAACATTGGTACTGGAACACTGAATATGTTTTACTCTAAAGACATGTATATTGTTTATATGAACCGTATTTCAAGCATTAAATGCTAGGAAAAAAGTGTGTTATTTTCCAACACTAGAAAAATAATATATACTGTCATTGGAATCTATAAATTTATATATAATTCATATGAATGCTGATCAACAACTCCCATCCTATTTTATTCAACTTATCGTCACCACAAACAAAAAGATACTTTGATGTGCTAAATGGAGCAATGAGGTAGGGCGAAGCAAGCATAGATTGGCGAACAACAGAATTTACGCTGTTGCGATTATAGATGCATATTGCTTATTCTTCTACAGATTGGCAAATTAATTTTGGCAGTCGGAAGTTTGGCAACATCCGATGCGTCGTAGCAAAGACGTATGCAGATTGCAAGAGCTCACTTCGATGGAAGAATTCATAAGCTTCGTTTCCACAGTACAGTTCAGAGAAAAGTGTGACAATACTAACTTGTTATGGCGACTCCAGAAAGTAACGTTGTTCATAGAAAGTTGAGTGAGCAGTGTCGTGAAATAATTATGAACGTTTGAAATTTCATGACCGAAGAAGCAAACAATGGCAAGTCAACAATTCCAATAACAAAGGTAAGTTTTAACTATTGCAATAAAATTTTTAAACCAAAGTAATTATTTAACAAATTTACACTCGATAGTAAATTTTTTAAATAGATTTTCGTACATAAAATATTTTTTCTACTACTAGCTATGAAGTTGACAATTATTGCATCTTCTAGCCAACTGAGAAGTTGAATTTCTCTATTAGTGGTTAACAATTTTTTCTATTGTTAACCTAGGTCAATAGTGGACAAATTCAAATGTTTCTAGAATCCACGGATAGTAATTTAACAAAAACTTGTGCAACATAATTTTGTGTACCCAGGAGATTCTCTATAACGTATTTGCTTTTTGAAATTACCACACAATAAAATTATTTGAATAAAAATACCATTAGTTTATAATTCGCGCTCAACCAATAATGACTGATGACATCCCGTAACTACAGCATGGCGATAATTACAAACATTGGGTTCGTTCAGAAAACACAACCGTTGCGTGAATGTTCTGTGAACGCACTTTGATACATTACATTATACGCTGGAATTGTTTCTTCATAATAATTCCTGTTTATTTCACAACTACCACGTCTTCTTACATTATATAATCATGTGGTAATAGTTCCTGCAAATCTTCTATTGTATGGGTTATAATATATCTGTTTGTATTAATTATATTACCATCATCTAATAACGCAAAAAATAGATTGTATTTAGCCATAATTTCAATATCAATGTTTTCCAAAAAAATGATCGTTCAGCAGACACACGTCAACAATTACCATTTGTTGCTCCGTGATCGCTCATCAACGGTTCAGTTATAAGTTATGTTATGTTATGAACGCACCTGTTGTTTACACATAACTTTTACTAGTGGAAATGTCAATCTGTATAAAACTACTTGATTATTGTTTTATTAGTGGAAAGGCGAATTTACATTCCTGTGCTTCTCGATTTACTCAAAAATTTTTTTTTTAATTTTTGTCTTAAATTTGGCTAGTAGTGGAAAAAATTGTATATACACCACGGTGATGAAGACATTTATAGGCCTCGCACCTTATTCCGCTCAGGACAAAGCCCCTCGCGAAATAATCTTGGCGCTCGGTCAATAATAACAGTCTTTACCACCTTGGTATATAGTATACTATATTTGTTAAACGATTTAAAAAAGTGACATCAGGGTGAGACAAAGTGTTTTATGTACTCATGTGTCAATTTTATGCTCCGTTATGTCATCATGACAAACAAATCGACGATATTTTTAGTCCATTTAGAGAATGAGACATTTTTTTGGTTTTTGCATGCCTGCGGCTCATGCGTCAATTTTCCTACTCGTGAAAAAAAGCACCACTTTATGCACTCGTTACATAAATAACTATTCTGTTTCTGTCTACAAGAGTATATAAAAGGGCACATGTTTATTTTGTGGAGGATACCTATTTAAATGTAATAGGTTTTTTAGCTTATAATTATAACTATTATACTCATTTCATACCTATCTCTTTTACGTTTCGGTTTTATTATTTGTTTTGAACCATCTTCCGATTTCAGTTACAGTTGCGGTTTGGTCATATTGAAAAATGTTTGAACTAAAATCTGCAGATAGCTTGAAACAACTAATGAACTGAAACGTAATATAGAATTTTTGAATTTAATACTTCTTTTAAATGGCTGAAAACCACGACAAAAATTTGTATTTCAAAGAACGGTCACTGAAACCAAATTTAACTACTTCCTCATTTTATTTGTATAAAAATACAAATGAGTAAAACTTTTAATACAACATTTATATCGACTTATTCTATTGTCAGGTCATTGAACGAGTTCCTGCTGCTACGAAAGTTAGCCAAAGAACGCTTTCCCGTATTAAAAAAGAAGCTCTGGGAGGAAGTAATGCTGACACTGATGTACCTACTAAAAAAGAAAGAACGTCTAGTATCCGTATGGATCAATTCGATAAAACTGTGCTTAGAAGGTGTATAATAAATTATCACATATCCGAGAAAAAAGTACCCACGGCTACTATATTTGAGAAACATAAAAAAGTGCAGAGAATAGAACAAACCTATCATTTATATGGATGATACGTACATTTATTCATGTCAAACGCACCTTAAATGATGGAGCGACAAGTGACGAAGGATTAAGAAAACCCGTTTCAAAAGGTAATAGGCTAATTATTGTGCATGCAGGAAGTGAAAATGGTTTTGTACGTAATGCTGGTATTATGTGGAACTCCCAGTCAAAACGGGAGATTTTCAAAATGAAATGGCGTACGAAAATTATGAGAAGTGGGTACAAGAAAAACTTATTCCAAACCTACCAAAAAACGCTTTTGTGCTAATTGATAACGCCCCATATCACAATGTTTTAATGAAAAATTACCTACGAGTGCTTGGACTAAACAACAATTAAAAAACTGGTTTTCTGAAAGAAACATATATTACAGTGAACCAATGTTAAAACCGGATCTTTATAACGTTGTAAAAATGTACAAACTACGATATAAAACTCATAAAACTGATGAATTGTTAATTCGACATGGATTGCAAGTTTTAAGGCTACCCCCTTATTACTCGGACACAAATCCGATCGAAATTGTTTGACGGCACTTATAGAATATGTGGCCAAAGGAAATGTTGCCTTTTACAAAGGATAAAGAATTTTGTAATGAATTTTTTGACACATTTTCTGCAAATGATTGGAAAGTTAGATGTGACCATGTTAAAAAGATTGAAGATGAATTTATGAACAATGAACCACTTTTAGATACCGTTGAACATAATATTATTATTAATTTGGCCGAAGACGGAGACAGCGAGGATAATGAATTCGATATAGAAAGTGATTTTGAAGAATCATTTGTAGATGCACATCATTATTTTACTGTGGATGATCCCTGTATATCTAAAACATATTTTTCATTATAGTGTTTGTTTGTAGGTGGTATGACTGAATACATTGAACCCAACACATGTACAAATGTGATTAGGTATTATAAAATTGTAGATATTAGAGACGAATTCCACTAGATCAATATAATATTTGTAGCACAACTGTACATAGTTCTAAATATACAATAATTGACGGCACCCAGAACCAAGATTTTTTTGTTTTGCTCGTCTTAACTCTGTAAAAAGTGTGAAGGGATGTTCTAATTTCATAGTAAATATTTGCAAAAAACTCAAAAATAGACATATGAAAGTAGAAATATCTACCACAAAAAAGCTTCAATATTTTATTTATATTAATAGTATACTTATACCTCTAAAGGCGATTTCCCCAATTTGTTTTTCAAATGTTACCTATAAACCCGAATTTTTACATGATTATCTACTACGTATTATTAGGAATAACCATTTCAGAAATCTTAACAGGTAGGTATGTCATTAACTACTACATTACTATGAACTGATAGTTAATAAAAAAGACGATCAGAGAAGAATGGTTTAAGATTACCGGGCATTGAATAAAATAACAAAAAAAAACAGTTTTCCTATGCCGCTGATAGAAGATGTTATTGACAATTTGGGCGAGTATAAGTATTTTACTAGTGTCGATCTGGCATCTTGATATAATCAGATTTTTTAGATCCCAAATCTGTCCCTTATACAGAATTTGTCACCCATGAAGGTCATTACGAATATTTAAGAGTTCCATTTGGCCTTTGTAATGCCCCCTTAGTATTTCAACAAATTATGAACGTAATTTTTCAACCATTAAGACAATTGAATGTGATACTATACCTGGATGATATATTGATACAATCTAAAACTATTGAAGGAGGATTGATAATGTTGGAAAATGTTTTGGAAATATAAGCAGAATATGGTCTTACATTGAAATTGACCAAATCAGTATTCCTAATAAAAAAAATAACTTATCTGGAATACGAAATTTCATACAATCAAATAGCTCCATCCACAGCCAAAACTCAAGCAGTACGTAACTTTCCTTTACCAAAAACACAACATCAGCTAAGGCAATTTTTGGGATGAGTGGGATTCTTTAGGAAGGTCATTGAAGACTTTGTCAGAATAACGGCTCCTCTCACAAAATTATTTAAAAAAATGCTACCCGGAAATGGTCTGAATGGTCTGAATCACTTACGAAAATTATAGGAAATAATATTTGTTCAAACCCGGTATTAGGTATATTCAACCCTAAATTACCAATAATTTGTTGCTTTGCGGCGATTCTAGTTCAGAAATATGAAAATAAAGAGAAACTTATAGGATTTTTCAGCAAACAAACTACAGATCCAGGAAATAAATACCATTCTTTTGAATTGGAACTCCTTGCAATTGTCAAAACTTTGGAAAAATATCGATACTACCTAGTGAGTACCGAATTTACAGTTATTACAGATTGTAATGTGGTCAAAAATGCACTGAGTAAACAAACAATAATCCCACGAATTGCTAGATGGGCTTTAGTTTTAGCCGTTTATATTAAAGAAATCAAAAACATTTTGTTAAGAGGAGACTCCATAAACAATAAGGGTGTATTTAATGATTTTGACCTCCGTGGAAACAAAATATATCGTATAACACTCCACGGACGACGTCGGTATGTGCCTAAAAATTGTATTTGGCAAATAGTTTAAGCTAATCATGATGATGTAGGTCATTTCGCGTTTGATAAAGCTCTTAATATAATCAAACAATATTCGTTTCCAAAAATGTCCATATTTGGAAAAAAATATATAAATGTATTAGTGTTTTCAAAAATAACTACTAAACATCAGGTAGGCATAAAATGAAATGTAACTTCTGTCATTCTGACGATGATATTGACTTATCGAAACAATTGTCAATTTTTTAGAATTTTCAATAACTTTTATTATATTGTGGAATTAACTAGAGACCGTGAGTTCCATTTAAAAACACTTATATGAGCATATTCCACGAAGTAAGGGTCGAGACAGTTAATTTCATATAAATGTATGTTTAAACTGCCTCTATTACAAAGAAAATAGTGGTAAAAAGGGGTTATTTGCACTCCCTACCCAAGTATGCCAGACCACACCATAGTCCGTCATATCGATCATTTGGGACCCTCTATAGAAACTCTTGATAAAAATAAATTTTTATTAGTAATTGTGGACGGATTTTCAAAATTCATATTTTTAAGACCAGTTCCAAATACTACTACCAAGTCAGTTTTATAAGTACTGAATGAAATATTCACTATCTTTGGTAATCCTAAAAGAGTAATAGCAGATGCAGGTAAAGGATTTGTATCTAATGATTTTAAAAGTTTTCTAGACCCGAAGGGTATTAAATTATTCACCATAGCTGTAGGCCTACCTCGTGGAAATGGCCCGGGTAAGAGAACGCATAAAACAGTACTTGATGCGCTGGCAAAACGGGAGTAGATACGGAAAGCAACAAATGGGACACGAAAATCGGTATAGTACAACAAGACATCAACAGCACAAAACACCGAATCACACAGCATACGCCTGCAAAACTTTCATTTGGATTTCCCTTGATAATGGATAACGACATCCATGTTGCAAGTGACGAGAGCAACACAGATGTCACTAACATTCGCAAAGAGACTGCGAAACGGCTATAGAATAATAGACTTAAACAAAATGTTACCTTCAATCAGAAGAGACTACCACCAAAAATGTTTGGGATCGGGGATTTGGTTTTAACGAAGGTTATTAGCAATCCAGCAACCGGAGAAAGTAAAAAGCTGCTACCTAAGTTCAGAGGACATTTTAAAATAGTAGAAGTTCTACCAAACGACAGGTATAGAGTATACAGGGAGCTTTCAAGGATTGCTCACAAATAGATATTAGTTTTATTTAATTATTTCATTTGTTCACAGATAAGTGTCTGTGATATTAAGTTGTTGAGGACACCAACAGGTCAGGATGGCCGTGCAGTAAATCCCTACGATATGGGACACTGGCACGGCACCCGCCTATGATATATATATGTATATATATATATATATATATATATATATATATATATATATATATATATATATATATATATAAGATGTACGAATAGTGCGTGACATATGAACAATAAGCAACGAATAGATTAGTGGGTATTGCACGCAAATAGAAGAAGGGGCTACTGAAAAGAGTGGTAACCGCAGACATGCATGTTTCTAGCTTATTAGCCGTCATCGGTACGGTACAACCAAGAAAAGATGTGAAACATGAGAGCAAAGGTGTTGAATGAAACATGAGAAAATATAACAGAATTCAGCAGGATAGTCAAACACAACATTTGTGTCAGTAATATTAGAAGATCTCGAATATTCGAGACAACAACCAACATAGACACGGAGGTGCATATAACACTCCCGTCTGAAACTTCCGACCCAGATTAATGAAATAATAACAAGATGTACGAATAGTGCGTGACATATGAACAATAAGCAACGAATAGATTAGTGGGTATTGCACGCAAATAGAAGAAGGGGCTACTGAAAAGAGTGGTAACCGCAGACATGCATGTTTCTAGCTCATTAGCCGTCATCGGTACGGTACAACCAAGAAAAGATGTGAAACATGAGAGCAAAGGTGTTGAATGAAACATGAGAAAATATAACAGAATTCAGCAGGATAGTCAAACACAACATTTGTGTCAGTAATATTAGAAGATCTCGAATATTCGAGACAACAACCAACATAGACACGGAGGTGCATATAACACTCCCGTCTGAAACTTCCGTTGCTTATTGTTCATATGTCACGCACTATTCGTACATCTTGTTATTATTTCATTAATCTGGGTCGGAAGTTTCAGACGGGAGTGTCTATGTTGGTTGTTGTCTCGAATATTCGAGATCTTCTAATATTACTGACACAAATGTTGTGTTTGACTATCCTGCTGAATTCTGTTATATTTTCTCATGTTTCATTCAACACCTTTGCTCTCATGTTTCACATCTTTTCTTGGTTGTACCGTACCGATGACGGCTAATGAGCTAGAAACATGCATGTCTGCGGTTACCACTCTTTTCAGTAGCCCCTTCTTCTATTTGCGTGCAATACCCACTAATCTATTCGTTGCTTATTGTTCATATGTCACGCACTATTCGTACATCTTGTTATTATTTCATTAATCTGGGTCGGAAGTTTCAGACGGGAGTGTTATATGCACCTCCGTGTCTATGTTGGTTGTTGTCTCGAATATTCGAGATCTTCTAATATTACTGACACAAATGTTGTGTTTGACTATCCTGCTGAATTCTGTTATATTTTCTCATGTTTCACATCTTTTCTTGGTTGTACCGTACCGATGACGGCTAATGAGCTAGAAACATGCATGTCTGCGGTTACCACTCTTTTCAGTAGCCCCTTCTTCTATTTGCGTGCAATACCCACTAATCTATTCGTTGCTCATTGTTCATATGTCACGCACTATTCGTACATCTTGTTATTATTTCATTAATCTGGGTCGGAAGTTTCAGACGGGAGTGTTATATGCACCTCCGTGTCTATGTTGGTTGTTGTCTCGAATATTCGAGATCTTCTAATATTACTGACACAAATGTTGTGTTTGACTATCCTGCTGAATTCTGTTATATTTTCTCATGTTTAATTCAACACCTTTGCTCTCATGTTTCACATCTTTTCTTGGTTGTACCGTACCGATGACGGCTAATGAGCTAGAAACATGCATGTCTGCGGTTACCACTCTTTTCAGTAGCCCCTTCTTCTATTTGCGTGCAATACCCACTAATCTATTCGTTGCTTATTGTTCATATGTCACGCACTATTCGTACATCTTGTTATTATTTCATTAATCTGGGTCGGAAGTTTCAGACGGGAGTGTTATATGCACCTCCGTGTCTATGTTGGTTGTTGTCTCGAATATTCGAGATCTTCTAATATTACTGACACAAATGTTGTGTTTGACTATCCTGCTGAATTCTGTTATATTTTCTCATGTTTCATTCAACACCTTTGCTCTCATGTTTCACATCTTTTCTTGGTTGTACCGTACCGATGACGGCTAACGAGCTAGAAACAGGCATGTCTGCGGTTACCACTCTTTTCAGTAGCCCCTTCTTCTATTTGCGTGCAATACCCACTAATCTATTCGTTGCTTATTATTATATATATATATATATATATATATATATATATATATATAAATATATATATATTTATATATATCCAAGATGTCACACTCCACCATTTGAATAATCCTATGATTCATTACTTATTTGTCTTTTGTAAAGAGTGAATGTATAAAACGTTTTATAATTATAAATGTAAAAGTTAATACGAATCGTGCCTCTATATTTATTATTCGATTATCTCTACCATCCGACTACACTATTTATTTTTATCATTATTTTATGACCTCTCTGTTTATAGACCTAACCTTCCAGAAGCACTAAAATTATCAAAAATGTATTAAAGAAGGCACATACAAGTTCTTATATAAGCAATTTCACATGCATGGTTTTTATTCATTCACCATTTCGCTTATAAGTTTTTTCAAATATAAACACGTTCTATCTCGCACCCCATTAATCCAACGCCAACACGGAGCTTTTACGCTAACTCCTAACTACTGAACTATTCAACGATTCATTTCCCGTGTTGACCAAATTCCGATCGGATTGTGCTTATGTAAATTAAACCCTGTTCCATCTTTTAGAAATTAAAAAATTATGAAATGGATTTTCCATTTGATATCTGCCATATTATTCTACACAAATAAGGAATTTTGACCAAGAAATATTCGAGATACTGTTTTATAATAATCAAACACAAAGTCATAGTAAATGTATATTAAACATAATCAAAATTAATAATTATAACTTTGATAAATAATTTGAGAATCACGTCATCATTTACCGTAAAACGGGGCGACTTGATACCATTTTTGGAATATTCGATATCCTACCGCCGTTTATTTACCGTTCTAATACAAATAAAAATTATTTTAGATTACTTTGAGGTGGTGGCTATTAGACACAACGCTTGAAAAAATTGTACCTCCCTGCACTCCGTAGGAAAAAAATATGGAAGGTCTTTTTTCAAGTCACCCCATGTTGGGGCGACTTGAAATTTGTCATTATTTGACATTGTTATTTC
This sequence comes from Galeruca laticollis, assembly GCA_963921935.1. Taxonomy (NCBI): domain Eukaryota; kingdom Metazoa; phylum Arthropoda; class Insecta; order Coleoptera; family Chrysomelidae; genus Galeruca; species Galeruca laticollis. The sequence goes on from OY998176.1 coordinate 165,171,023, forward strand.
ATAGAAAATATGAAAATGACAATACATACAGAAAAAACCAAAGTAATGATAGTAAATGAAAAACAGCGAGAGGGGAGTAACTGCAAGGAATTGAAATGTAATTTCAAAACAATAGAAAGAGTAACAACTTTTAATTTCCTAGGAAGTATCATAACAGAAGAAGGGAAAATAGATGCAGAACTTAATAACAGAGCAAATAAATCAACAAGATCATATTATTCCTTAAACCGAACAATATTAAGCCATGAACACATTGATATGGACACAAAGCTGGAAATCTACAACAAAATTACAGTCCCAACTATAACTTATGCTAGCGAGAACTAAGTAATGCAGAAAAAACAGGAAACAAAAATAAATGCAGTGGAAATGAATGAATGAACGAAGAAATCAGAAGCATAACTAATCAAGAACCAATAATATCAAAGATTAAAAAAAATTAAACTGGTATGACCACCTAGTAAGAATGAAGCAAGATAGAATTGCGAGAAAAGTTAGGGAAATAGGAATATCAAGAAAAAGACAAAGAGGAAGACTCAGGAGGAAATGGATAGATCAGATTGAAGAAATTTGGAAAAAACAAGGGAAAAACATTAGGAGAGATGGAGGCATTGGCCAGGGACAAAAAAGAATGGAAAAAATGTGTACATGAAAACTCCAATCCGACGCCTGAGAAGGCATAAGGATAACAGAAAGAAAGTTATGTCTTATTAATTTATGAACTTCTTTTGAAGTAGCCAATAATATGTTCTCAGATTCAGTGGCGTCTATTTGAGTTTGGTTGAAATATATTTTCTTAATAAACAGCGAAAACGTCCACTTTCTGTTTGATGTTCCTTGCCCATGTGCCGTTTTTTTTTCGTATAAAAGGTATATTTAGAAATGGATTTCATCTTTTTGGTCGCCTTCCATAGGGAGTAATCACGGATCAGCAGTTAGTTCACTCAGGTATTGGGTGACTGACTCATTTTTGATTTCTGTGATTTCTATTTTTAGTTGTTGTGTTAGCCCATTTAAATTATTTTTATTTTCTCCTATTCGTGTCCTTTGCCATACCTATCTAACCTTTCTTATTGCTTGAATCAAGCCTCTTATTTGTTTGGGGTATCCTATTGTCTTTATTTGAATTATGGGTGAGTTGTCCCACGCAGGCTGTTGTATATTTGAGTGAATGAATGTTGTATATTTGTCCTTCCAATTATTCTATCATTTGGATAAAACCATTCAGCTGAATTTTTTTAGATTGAAAGCTTTTCCAGTCCGTAAATTTGTTAGACAGTGTGGTTTTAAGTTCAGTGGTAACAGCATGTTATGGTGAAACATTGCGCAGACAATTGCACAAACTCAACATTACCTTGGCTAAGTATAACAGGAAATCGGAATTGATAGAAATACAGGAAATAATAATCTGGCAAAGAAGTTATGGAATCAGTCGTTATTCATGTTCGGACCGACAATAGTAGCAACGATAGTGACAGTTCCATATCAACAGAAGCGGACTAAATCCTTTTATTGAGGTACTTTAAATCATTACTTTATCATATAATATATTTGTATTATGAAATATCAAACATAGCAGTGATGTATGAAATAAAACACAACCGATATTTTGAATTATATTACGATAATATAAATAGTTCAGTTACCTCCGCCACTGGCGTTTTTATGTACCGATAGTGTAGCTGACTAATTTAATTTCCAGTTTCTTAGACAATAGAAGTTTCTAGAGAAATAAGTTGGTATAAAATACAGTCTGTTTCATTTAAAATAACCGAGAAAATCTAGGGCTTTTGTTGCACTATGTATACAAAATGAGATTTTTCAGATATATGATGAGTTGTAACAAAATTAGACTACCTACTACCAAATTCTTTTGGCATTAAGAAATTAACCCTAAGTTGTTGATATCAAATAATAGAGGGTAATGATTTAGTTAAGATTTTCACATTAAAGTGGTCATATCTTTGGAAGTACCCTGTCGAACCAAGGAAAACCCTATATCACCAGAATACGAAAATGAGCAAAACAGAAATTCATGATTATATATACGGTGTTTAAAAATACATATGCTGTAACCTTATGCAACAACCCGATTATTACAAAATAATATTAAAATTTCAAGCTTTTGACTTCCTATAACTTTGTTATAAAACCTTTCTTGAATTCCGGAGTATAAATTGATCACCCGGCATATGTACTAATTCCTAAACAAGCTATAGTGATAAAATTGAGAATATTGTTTAAGTAAACTTACCGTTAATAGAATTAGAAGTATTGAGAATAAGACGAAACTCACCTGAAACGAAACAGTATATTAAATTGTAATTAATGCATCATTATAACTAATTGAACAATATCATTAGAAATTATTCAACAATCTCATTCATCCACGCTACTCATCAATTCACACATGTAATGTGTGAAATATCAATTAAAAATGAAACAGTCAGTGACCCAGTTTTCCCAACAAAACAAGCCTCGTGTATATGGAAGCATTTGGGACAGATCTAGATCTATTTTAAATCATTGAAATAGGGAAAGCTGGGTGATATAGATTACTGGAAAAAAAGAATCCCTTAAATATCTGCTTTATTAGGGAAAAAAGTTTGTTCTATATTTTCCTTCTGAAAGAAGATATGTTTTTCAATATTTATTGGACATATTCAATTATACTTATAATAATATCAAATGTTATTCCAAATTGGTTCAACCAGGTCACATACAGTTCAGCATTGTGTGTGATCAAGTGTTGAATTTCAGCTTATTATACCGATTATGTTGGATATACATTTAGTCTAGATCTTTCTTAACACAATTCTCTACAAGTATAATTTCATTGTGTATTTGGTCGAAATTATTAACTGAATGCGAAAATTTTAAAGGTGATCATCGTCATCAAGCCGTTCAAGCCTTGAAGATTATAGCTAATAAAATGGCCGCCATAGACGTTCAAGTAATTTTATGGAAGGAATATTTGGTCAAATTGACATGATCTTTCAATTCAACTAACCACACACCTTCACGCAGGCATGAAGCAGTGTCAGTTCAGTATCGCAGCGGGCGAAGAGTTTTGCTTCTTTAAAAATGTCTACAGACAACGCTTTAGCAATAGTTTGTTTTTACGGCCCACAAGAGGACAAAAAATCGTACTGCATGGTGTAAAAAGTGGCTAATGGAAAGAGACGAATACCCGCATATAAACTTGTTTAATGAATTGAAATTTGCTCCTTAAGACTAGCATAATTAATTGCGAATGAATGAGACAACATATTTAAAGCTTCTGTCCTTAGTCAGTCCATTCATTGAAAAAAAGACACTGTTATGCCAAAATCTATATCACCATATGAAAGGTAAAGTGCAACATTGAGATTTCTTGTCTGGGAGGACCTATGAAAAGCTAAAATTTTCAACAATCATATCACAATAATAGACTCCGTAACTTCATGTTCCTCCTTTTTAAAGGCAAAAGCTGTTAATTTTTTTGTTACTAGGTCACGGTCTGCATTCGGTTCGATTTTTCTATAATTTTAAAATGAGCAACATTCTGCTTATTTCTGTTATGGTAATTGATTTTTTATGTTCCATGAACAGGATTCATTTTGATATATTTGTAACAATTCTTCTAATACATCGCGGTTCGACATTATGTAATGCAACAAGTCCTCGTAGGAACATTTCCGCAGCAACACACAAACTCAAATTTTTAATCAAACAGTTCGATCAAATAAAAATACTACAAATCGTTTGACTACACATTAAATTTGATCAAATTTTTCCACAGATATTCATGTCAGTTTGATCAAACTGTTTGGACGAGCCTGTTTGATCAAATTACTTGAAAGCCTATGGCGGCCATTTTGCTAATGCAATAAATTTTGATCTATTTATCGATGTGAATCATTCCTCTTTTCCCCTACTTTTTCAAAAAATTTGCTGTAGGTCCTGGGTATTCTTGTTATCTTTTGCCACTCTACTTTGTTTTTACATTTTAATTTCCAATTTTCTATTTCTATGTCCTTTGTATCTCCTTCAATTGCATCTCATTCCGATTATATTCCTAGCTTTGATAAATATATTCTGATATATCTGATAATTTATAGGCATTTGATCGTACCCACTATGAAAATAAATATTACAGTTATGTTAATTCAACATCACATTTTGATAATGTTCTTCCTTTTTTTCCTCTCGTTTTCATCACATGCACATCCATACAACCGCTTATACCCAGCTTTTGTGGCTGTTAACTTTTGTGATCTTTCAACTTAACGTCTCAGCGATGCTAAAGCACTGCCTTTTTACATTACAGTGATGTTACTAGAACTTCCTCCAAAGGAAGTCTTTATAACGAACTAAAAACAACATTTCTGTTGCATTCAGAAATGCCTTTTAATTTCTCGTCAATGTTAATGCAATGTCTAAAAAAAAACATCTTATCAATGATCTAAATGCGACATATCAAAAACAATACAGTGTATTCTCTTAGATGTTGTATGGACATAAATTAAACCTCTAAATAACATACCTCAAACATTCTAGATGACATCCTATAGATGTTTCTGTGCCTAATGATCAAATACAGGGTGAACAACTAAGAACGCCGACTGTCGGCCATATTTCAAAAAATAGTCATGGTACAACTTTAAGAATATACCTTCAGGAAAATGACCTCAAAAAATCGCTGGAAAATGTTTTTGAGTTCCTAAAATATCTGCTATGGGGTGGAATGAACACTTAAAAACATAATACTGTGATTATCTCCAAAAAAGACATACTAAAGGTATCCTAGAAATACAATTTTTGATATATTGTTGAGATTATGAAAAAATGTAGTTAGGGACTTTTTGTCCTTATCCTTCAAGTAAGGAGTGGGGGAAGGTTCAACCTAAAAAACAAATGTAACACTTTTTTGTTTTTTAATCGATATCAATGTTTTTGGCGTAATTTAAGAGTTTTTCCTCTTTAATAAGATATGCATAACAAAAATAACAAAATTAGTCAATGTAGTCAACGCTATGTGAAAAAGTCGACAATTTTCCATTTTCTCGGAAATTTCAAATGTAATGAGACATTATTTAAATTCTGATGAAAAGGGATTCACGTTATCAGATATAAAAATTAAAAAAATGCTTCAATTTACATTTGAAATTTCCGAGTGGATACAAAATTATCGAATTTTGTTATCCATCTTATTAAACAGAAAAACTGTTTTAAATGCAGCTAAAATCATTAATATCGGTTAAAAAACGAAAAAGTTATACATTTGTTCATAAGTTTGAACCTTCCCCATCCATTATTTGAAGAATAATGGCAAAAAATCTCCTCAATTAAATTTTTTCATAATCTCTTCAAGATTTCAAAAATTGTATTTTTAGGACACCTTTAGTATGTTTTTTTGGAGTATTATGTTTTCGAGTGTTCATTCCACCCCTAGAGGATATTTTAGAGGCTGCAAAATATTTTCCAGCAATTTTTCAGTATCACTTACCTAAAGGAAATTTTTATGAAAGTTGTAGCATGATTATTTTCTGAGATGTCGCCTACAGTCGTTCTTAGTTGTTCACCCTGTACATTTAAAATAAAATAGCAAAAAAAAGCAATAAAGGATTTAAAACGTTTGTTTATTCACTTTTAATGAACAGGACAGTAAATTTGAAGAAACAGGTACAAAATTAGAAAAAAAAATATCTTGTCCAGGAATCCAATCTCATAAAAAATAAAATTGTGTAAGCATATTACATAACAAGTGTGGAAAGTAGAAACTATTGAACCTATTCAGTGAAAGCAAGGAATAACAAAGGGTATAATAATCTGTAGTTGCCATAATGTAACATACTTTGAAACTGAATTATTAAAGTTTAACGGATACCCATACATTACAGCTAGTTTGCAGAAAATTTATTAGAATAGTTTTTTAATAATATTAAAACTAATAAAAATTTTACACCATAAAGATTTTATGAAATATTACGATAAATCAACAGAAATCAAATCTGATTAAATAAAATTCTATCGTTTACTTACGATTACTTTTTCTTACGCAAGAGTCGCTGTTTCGAGTGCCTCTACCATTCCACAACGTACCCTTCAAAATCCTTATCTGTGAAACATTTAAAGGTGTTCTGAATAGCAGCTAATAAAACAATTACTTTAGATCAAATTGTGCCCATGGAGACCTTTGATCGATCATCATAAACTACATCAAACTTGATTTTCAGCCAATTGATTTGGACCCATTTTCCACAAGATATATGCGGGGCTCTTCAAAGGAATAACAACATACTCTATTTCGAGAAGTGACTTTTAATCATGTACCTTCTATTACATGCCTCACTCCGTTTCGCAGGTAAATTCAGATGTGCCATGAAAATTCATACTTCTTTTCTGTATAAAATAATATACTATTCTCATCTTGTTATTTTCATCCTAGAACATATTGTATATTAACATCGTGGAATTGTAACTTAATGAAAAATAAGCATCATTGATACACTGTATACAAAAAAAAACTACTTATGAAGAAGAGATATGAACACATTATCAAGTTAAATGAGTTTATAATTGATTGTATACAATTGAGTATCCAATAGCTGTGTTTCTACAATAATAAATAATTGAATTCTGTTTGTTGACTGGAACATTAAGTGCCATAAGTAACATATTCTTCAACTAGATTAATATAGGTACCATTGTAAGGGACACCTACAGCTTTTTTATTGTATTCAGTGTATTTTCAAATGGAAATGAGCTTTTTAACAGAAATTACTGTTTTTAAAGTCTTAAACAGTCTCTAATTGTTCACAAGAATTGTTAGTATTAATTTTAAAATTTTCTGAACCTGCAATACTATATTGATGCTATGACTGCCACTACAATGTCTGTATCACACTATCTGAAATAGTTATTCCCCCTTCTTTACATAATTACCAACTATTTGTTTTTCATTTTATTTTGTAAGTAGATTCTGAAACATCTTGAACATTGAAAATATTTTCTTCCAGATTCAAATCTCTGCCAACATATGAGCATGATTTATTATTAATAATAATATCTACCCTATTGCAATATTAAGTTTTTTGAAGGGTATAATGCATATCTAGGATTTAAAATATTGTGAATCGTTTTTAAAATATACTTACTAACTAAAATATTTTAAAAGTTGAAAAAACCCTTATTTTGTAAACTCTATTATATAATGTTAGTGTACAATTCCGCCACCTGGAATTTCAATGTACAATAGCCGATTAAAGTCTTGAATGAGTATTAAGTTTTAATAATTATGATTTTGGAATAGGTACTTACCGATAACAGCTGTTGTTCTTCCATTATAACAAGAATAATAACTAAGCAAAGAAACTGAAGCTAAGTAGGAAATAACGAAAATGAAGACCACTTTATTCAAGTACTTGCAAAAAATGTGCTTCCTGCAAATAAAATATAACACAAAACTGAAAACCATTCGCCATTTCATGCTTGTCATCACAGAAAACAGACCGTCATTTGTTTCCACAGATATGTTCTTTCGTCAGTTCCTCTTTGGTTTCTTCTTTTTTTTATGATACTGTGATGTTTAATATGAGATATTACTGAGAGTTTTATGAACTAACATCATGAAGATGTAATCACATAAACTCACTAAAAATTATTTCGAAAGATGTGAAAGTAACTGCAACATGTGATCACCTTAGAAACATGTTAATTTGTGATATTACAGTAACGTTTTGTATGTGATATTAGTGAGAAGTATACAAATTAACATCGTATGAAGGTTTCCTATAGGAAGTTGCTAAAAAGAAGTTCATAGGATGTGTATGTAACTGCGAATTCAAGTATTATTGTGTACATCAAAAATATGTTTTATGTACATGACATGGATGTTAATAGAGTTGGTAATAAAATTAAGACATCTAGGAGATATCTTATTAACGTTTGAAAGAAACATCGCGAAAAGTCTCTAAAAAGATCATCACAAAAAAGACTTGTTATGTTTCTTGTTTAGTGGGTAATGATCGATATTCCATTTTTGTAAGAATTTTTTTTAATTTTAGTATGTGTATCAAACTTGATAGTTTTAAAGCGTGAACCGAAGAATACTCACACAGCCTATGGCTACAGTAACGTCCTTGAAATAATCGTAAAATATAAATTTCTGAGAAGCGAGAACCCTTAGGTAAGCTATGGGAGCATATTGAAACATACGAAGATAAGATATCGTCTGTTGAAGAAAATTGCATGAATATTATGTATTCTTAAGAGTCGTTTGAAAGGTTTTTAGTTACATTCTTAGGCTACATTTCGCACAGAAAAGGTTGATCTTACAAATATAGTTATATTCGCGTTTAAAGATAAACTATTTGTGTTTGAGTGTATTCTGCTCAATCTTAGTGGTTCGAATCGTTTTGGAAATTAGGGTAAGTTTTCGCACGAGTTTTGTCCATTAGCATTTTCTTTATTTCACAATCAAGTAATTTCTTTGAATGAATTAAATATTAATACTAATTAATATTTTATAGTCAATTTGATGAACTCTGATTTAGACAACCTAATTTTTAAAGTTTACAGGGTTATATTATTTGACTGAAAGGTATTTGGGAAAGTACTTTTATATTTTTCACTACGAGGTGTGATAAAAAATAAAGTGATTAGTAATATTACATTGTTTGTTCCGTCGTAGTACATTGCGGTCAGTGTTGTTGCCCTGTTTTTTTTATCGATCCATAGTTGGACACTGCGTTTAGTGTCGACGGAATGGAGAATTAATATTTTGTTAATTCTATCAAATGGAAATTAAACCAATAATAAGTTCTTGATATTAAGCAACTTTATTATTGTTGCTTTCTAGCTAAAAATAACTGAGAGAGATAATAATTTCAGTGTTTTTAAATGAAACTCAAGGTCTCTAGTTAATTCCACAATATAATACAAGTTATTGAAAATTCTAAAAAATTGACAATTGTTTCGATAAATCAATATCATCGTCAGAATGACAGAAGTTACATTTCATTTTATGCCTACCTGATGTTTAGTAGTTATATTTTTGGCTAGACCAAGAAGTAACCTAACTTGTGATTGGCTTAATATATGTTTATAGAAAAAAGAAGAAGATGTGATATTACAAATATTGAAGCTTAGATATTATTAGCCCTATGGTGATATCCCGGATATCATTTTTCCAATTAAGATTAAAACAACCAGATAAATCCCACTACGCAAAACATCTACTTGACACCAATCATTCATTGACACCTAACACAGAACTAGAAGTGCTGCATATTTGTGAAAAGAAACAAGAACTGGATTTCCTTGAAGAACTGGAAATTAGAAGACATTTAAGAAACCCACAATATGAAGTTGTCAATGAACAGTTAAATCTAGGGAATTCTCCACTAATAAACTGTCTTCTTAAGTGATAATTGTAAAGATCAGCAGATATAATTTTCCTGGTTTTCTATATCATTGCACAGTTATACTGATCTTAATTGGAAAAATGATATCCAGGATATCACCATAGGGCTAATAATATTTAAGCTTCAATATTTGTATTATCACATCTTCTTTTTTCTATAAACATATATTAAGCCAATCACAAGTTAGGTTACTTCTTGGTCTAGCCAAAAATATAACTACTAAACATCAGGTAGGCATAAAATGAAATGTAACTTCTGTCATTCTGACGATGATATTGATTTATCGAAACAATTGTCAATTTTTTAGAATTTTCAATAACTTGTATTATATTGTGGAATTAACTAGAGAATTTGAGTTTCATTTAAAAACACTAATATGAGCATATTCCACGAAGTAAGGGTCGAGACAGTCAATTTCATAATAATTTCAATAATTTACCAATGTCAATTTTTAATTACTTTCTTTAATTTAAAAATAATTTTGGTAGACTTCATTGCTCATCAGTCTCTTTTCAATTTCAGGTACGACATCTCATACCTGTCTCCGCCCTAGTACTTAAGTATTTTTTTGTTATTTAACATTATTAATACTGTATTTACAATTTATGGTTGTTAAATATTTTCTTTTTATTGTATATATTATTATTGATTGATTTATCTCTTTATTTTTTTTTATCTCTTACAATTAGTTTTCAGATATGACTAAAATCTTGAAAATCATGTATTTTGAATAGAATTTCACTCGAAATCGTCTGTCATCTGTCTCCAAACACCAGTGAGATGTCAATGGAATTTTTCGTAATACATATTGGTAATGAAAGATGAATTTTTGTTTCAGTTCATAACCTCATAAAATTCATACGTTTTTTCAATTACTCAAAAACAATACTGTTATATAAATAACAGTATTATTTTTGAGTAATAAGAACTATTGGTATAAAACTTACATGGAGGTCTTTACTTTTCTGATTTCAGAAGAAAAGAAATTACTGTTTGTTGCGAATAAATGTGCTACTGTAAAACAGTAAATTCTCGGCAAATTCGAACTGTTTGCCTTAATGAATCCATTATGTTTATATTAGTTTTCAAAGATGAAATAAGCTTATTTTGATTAAATTAATTAAGAACCACTAAAGACGTCAACCAAACAACGATGCCTTTTAACAGCGTCACATCATAAGGTGCGTTCAGAAAACACAACTGTTGCACAACAGTTGAGTGAATGTCCCTGAAAGCACTTTGATTAGTGAGCGAAAGTCAACATGTTTTTTGAGCGGTCGTCATTTTTCTGAGTGGTTCTCAAATGCACTTACTGACGACATCACGTGGCAGATTGTGAAGTTTTTAAATAAGTGAAATAATAATAATATTTATTCTCCATGTAAATTCACCATTACAAAATATATACTTACATAAAAATCTCATAATATTTAGAAAAACCATAGGAGGGCAAGCCCTCGTGCGTGGCATAGAATAAAACATTTAAAATATAAGTATTTATATAAATCTAGAACATTACCTAAACAATCTAAAATTAAAATTGCATTGTTAAGTTTGATTGATACTTTAATAATTATGATAATTTTAAAACAGTTACACAATTTTATAAAGCAACTAAACAACTATGTGAGTGAATAAATAAATAAACTCTTAGGTATCCGAGAGGTGTGGATAAACCTGTTTCGACAAAATACAAATAAACAAAATTAAAAATACAAGTTAAAACAAATACACTAAATTTAACAGTATTTCAAATTATTCAATAGTTTTGAATAAAATAAAATTAGGACTAAAGTAAATATATGTACATATGGACAATATTATATTTAAGCGAACGCAGGATTTTGAGTAAACGTAACTTCTATATTTTTTAAGTAAAGTAATATGTGTTTACCCCACCATAACAATATGACAGAAATTTCTTGTCTGTTCCAAGAGAAACTTTTTCAATTTTTTTCTGAAAACAATAACACTACTCATATTCTTGATACTATCCGGAATACAATTAAAGATTTTCGGAGCTAGAAATGAAAAAGATCGTTGACAGAAGGACTTTATCATTCTCGGAGCAATGTAGTGGTACTTGTTCCTAGTTACATATTTATGTGCAGGTAAGTTTGTTACATCTTTTATTGTGTGGTATTTTATAGATGCACATAGACAGTACAACTGTTTTAGGTCCATTATGTTGCTTTCCCTTCAAAAATCTTTTTTGAATGATTTCTAACCGGAGAATGTGAGTTTTCAGGGCACTTCCCCAAGCCAGTATACCATAACGGAGGTGACTTTCCACTAGTCCGAAATACAGCATTCGAAGGTATCTAGCAGTTATGAATTATCTGAGGTATTTAAATTTGTAAAGAACGTATTGTAGTTTTTTTATAATAAATTTAATATGACAACCCACTTTAAATTTGCATCCATGATAATACCCAAATATTTCACATTTGTTACAGGTTTGATGCTAAAATGTTGTCCGTTTTGTGATATTTCAAGAGGTTTGAATAGTTCTATGTTTCAATTGGAGTCAAATAGTGGTAGGTAAAATGTTTTTTGAAATTTATGGTAAGTATTTTATTATCAAACCAGGTCTTTATCAGTTTTAGGTCAGTTTCTGCTTTTAATTTTAGCTCATACCAATTATCTGCTTCATAAGGAATAGCAGTGTCATCAGCGAACCCAGTTATATGTCCTGCACTGCGCAATGAAAATAATCCATTCATGTAAAGATTGAATAAAACGGGGCCTAAAATTGTTCCCTGAGGTACTCCATATGTTATATCTCTTTGACCACCGGCAACCCTTACTATCTGTTGTCTCTCTGACAGGTAACTCGTAAATAGTTGTGAACAGTTGTTTCGTATGCCAATTTTTTCCAATGTTTGCAATAGATTGCTATGGCTAACAGAATCAAATGCTTTGGCTAAAAAAACTTTATTATTATTAAATGCTTCATAAACGTTTGATGTTAAATTTAAAACGGCATCTTGTGTGGAGTTATTTTGCTTAAAACCAAATTGCTTGGGTAAAATTAAATCATATTTGTTTATAAACGATGTAAGTCTATTTTTCAATAGTTTTTCAAAATTTTTTGCCATGTGTGGAATAAGTGATATAGATCTATAATTCGCGGCAAGGGTCTTATCTTCATTTTTGTATACGGGTATGACTACAGTGCTTTTAAAGGATTTGGGCCATATACTTTTCCTATACACATATTTATGATATGCACTAGAGGATCAAGTATAAATGGTGAAATTGCTATTAGACATTCCGCACTTATATCATCAATACCAGTTGTCTTTTTACTCTTCAATTCATTTATTTCATTATTTTTTAAATTTCATACCTATTTGTGGATAATAAAACAATCGAATTTGGCAAAGAGGCATTATAACCATATATTTGATGAGAGTTACCATTCATTTGTTTGGCCAATCGCTTGCCCATTCCTGAAAATACACGATTGGATTCATTCGCAATGTCACATGGGTTTGACAGTATATTTCCCATTGGACCCTTAATAGCTTCATAAGGCATTTTTACTTTTTTTGTTCCACTCAAATTTTGCACCACGCTCCATAATTGTTTATTGATATTTGAATTTTCCTTGATCTTCTCCGTATCAAATTTGCGTTTTGTTTTTTCAATAAGCGAATGCAGTTTATGTCTGTATACCTTGTATTTTACAAGTAAATCACAGTCATTGGGATTGAGCTTTGTTTGTCGATATAAACTGTTTTTTACATTAACGGATTCGATGAGAGCTTTTGTAACCCATGGCGCAATTTTTTGTGGTTTTTCTATTTCCCTTTGTAAAATAGGATGTTTTTCTGTATAATTGTTATTAATTTTTCTGCAGGGTCTGGATTATTACAATTCAGGATAATGTTCCACGATTCTTTGGATATATTGTCTACCAGTTTTTTATAGTTGACCTGCTTAGGATAATACTCTGCTACCTTTTTAGTTGTTTTATTATCAAAAACTATTCGCAGCGCTATTGTATAGTGATCTGTTATATTAGTTTCTATTATTACAGGGATGATATTTTCTAGAATGTTAGTTTTTAGACTTAATAAATAAATGATCTAAGCAAGCTGCCATTCTGGTTGGGTTAATAATGGTGGACGTAAATCTACACTCACTCAGGCCGCTTAGATATTCAATGGTATCATAATTTAAATCCAATTAGTCAATGTTAATATCTCCAACAAATAGACCACAATTTTCACAATTGACACCACCATTATATAGGAAATTTTGTAAATTATTGATAAATTCAGGTATACTTGGATTATTATTTTCCTTAGACGGTGATCTATAAAAAGCAAGAATCGTAATTTTATTGTTATTATTGATAGTTACAGTCACTTTTAAAATATTTGTGGGTTCTAATTTTAGGACATCATATTCAAAAGACTATTTGCAGTTTATGTCACGACTCCATCAGTTTTATTCAGATTGCCTTTGTTGTATATTATATTATATCCCGGTATGTTATAGAAATTGATGTCAGTAATCTTCCAGATCTCAGTTAGAACTAGACAATCAAAATCTGTAACATTAGATAACGAGAGTTTAAGCTCATTTAGATTTTTGCGTATACTTCTGATATTGTTATGAAGTATAGTAAAGTTATGATTAGTTTGGTTTATTTTGAAAATCTCGTGACATTCACTGAAATCTCTTACGTTATACGTTTCAATAATGGGTACATTGAAAGCCCTTAAATACTGATCCATTATAGATGTATAAATAATGTAACAAACAATTAAAATTTGGGGTTTAAATCAGTCATAAACTAAAAATCACAATGAAATAACAGCATTAAAATATATGTTGAGGAGTGTGCCTATACATCCAATAATAATAAAGTCCCACAAGCAAGTACAAGAAAAACTAAATCTAAATGCACAATCCAATGAGCGCCAAAGAAAAAAATTAATGGAAAACTTGATTACCAATAACTGCTGTGTAACTGCAATCATTTATTTTGCCAGAGCCAGTCTGGGATCTGGTATTTCGATTTTGCGAATGTCCCTGGTTTCCTTGAAGTTTTCCTGTTTTAATAGGAGTATTTGCTAGGTATTTCAATTGTTTTTTATTTCCTAGTTCTCGTTGTTCTATTCTTTTTGGTTTCATTGTAGTCAATTCTTCGAGGTCTTCGTCCTTTTTATTTGAGTAGGGAGTGGATGGACCACTATGGGTTTAGTGTATAGATTCGGTTGCTTGTTCAATTTCTAAGATTTCACCAGCTGTATACATAGCGTCGTATACATACAATTTTTTTCCTTTAATGTAACATTTGTTGTTTGCTGTTTTTACCTTGTTCAAATGTCTCCTTAAAGTCGCAGTAGTTTCACGTTGTGCTGGTGTCAAGTCATGGGATATAAATATATTTGTTCCTTTAAGCTTGCTGCTGGTTTTCAATATCTTGCTTGTAGTAAGGTATGAAACAAATTCTACTTTCACTGGTGCCTTCTTACTTCTGCCCAAGGAATATATACATAAATAACGAGTGATACGTACGAACTGATTTATACATACACTTAAAATTATTGATCTTAACCCTTAGGTCATTAATATCTGATAACATAACCGACATAATTATTAAGTGGCATCTCTTTCTAATAATAGTAAAGAACACAACAAAATAATTTGACATTTGTCGGTTATGTTATTAGATATTAATGACGTCAGGGTAAAGGTCCATAACTTTAAGTATACATCAATGCTTCCTACAGCATAACGGATACTAAAAAAGTACACGAATTAAAAATTGGTTACTATTTATATACATATTGAAGTGCATGGTTCAATTATATTGCCATCATCCAATAACGGAAGAACTAAATTGTATCTAGCCATAATTCCAATTTTTCAATATTTATACTTTCCAAAAAATGATCATTCAGAAGACACACGTCAACCATTCGTTGCTCAGTGAGCGCTCACACAACATAAGTTTTCTGAACCCACCCATAGCTAACCTTTATATACGGAGAGCTTCAGATGATGTTTGCAAAAAAGATGATGTTTGGAAACAGGTGACGTCATGATCTCTGATCGGTGTTCAATGTCACGTGACTTGAGACTGGTTTAACACTCGGTTAGGCGCACCCCTATCAGATACATATAAAGTCGCTATAGATCTGAAAGATCCAAATGAGGAGTAACAAATAATACCGGAATTTTGCACTGAATTTTTCATTTAAAAGGTGGAATAAATGAGAGAACGACTCTATGTATTTATTTGAAAAAACTAAAAGTACACTCAACTTGCAAACTGAAAAATAATTGGAAAAAAAAGTCATGTCTCTTCATCATCAGAAGGAACTTTCTTCTCGGTTTCACAACCATCTGCACAAACAAAACCACAGTACTGTAGGAATAAGTATAAGCCACACTGTTTGCGGGAGTACTATGTTAGTCTTCTTTTTTTTGTTTGGAGACCTGGGCGGCAACGATTTCAGGAATTCGTTTCGGATGAGTCTTCCACAGAATTGCATCTCGCAGTATGATCAGGAAGTTTGGGTAGAGTTTCCTGAAGCCTCATACGTATTGTGAGTGGTAAATTCAGCACCAACATTCGCCTCGCTAACTGGTCTTTAATAAGTTCAACCCAAGCTGCCTCAGAAAAAGGCGGTGTTTTATTTTTTAATTCTCCTTAGAAAAAAAAATTGGGAATTTATTCCAGCTAGGTTCAATATTGAATAAAATATAACCATACTCCTGTACGTTGTATGACGAACACATCTCAACAACGTCCACTCCTATTTTATGGTGGTTGTAATATGTAATGATTTCTGGTGTTGTTCCTGGTAATTCATCAATTTCATCATCTGTGTGCATACTGGAAATGAAAATAACATCTTTCTTATTGATCTGAGTCTGGGGCACTTAGGAGACTATTGTTCCTTCCTTCCTGAATGCAAAAATGTTAGCCAAGTTCTCTCTATTTTTAATGTTTTTCAACTCTTTCGGAATTTGCCATTTTTTTTCTTTAGTGATCCCACGAACGGCAGGTGATAATTCTTTGCCAACTTACGAAATAAGGTCATATATGAAAACCAATTATCCGCAGTAACATTGCGTCCAGAATTGCGAATAGGGCTTATCAACCGCTTCACAATATCTACGCTGCTGTCACTAATTTAAAATGGCCCCTCTGGCTGCCTGCCTGCGTAAATTTCAAGGTTACAAGTATAAAACATTTTCGAGTAAACTACAGCAAAACAATTTAGTCCACATTTGGCTAGTTTTAACGGAATATATTGAATGAAGAACATTTGCCACGAAATGCCTCCAGTTTCTCTTCGATCGTGACATCTGCATCTCTTTATCTTGCGATTTTCTCACGAATCGAATCAATGTATTGATTCATGAACGTCACAATGGTATCCAACCTATGATCAGTGAAATTACACTACCAGTATTACAGGATGCCCTCTACATTTCTTGCTCTTCTAATAACACCTGGAAGTTTCACCAACAAGTTGTGAGAATACTTTTTTTACGCTTGGTGTACGGATGTTTTTTCTATGACAAGGTTTCTATGACCTTTCTTCCTTTCCTCCGATTGCAAACGTAAAATTCCGCGTTATCCTCGAGATCCAAATCCGACTCCGATTCAACATCATCCTGCTCCGAATGTGGACCTTCGCGCTCTTCTATTTGTTCTGATGCATCTGTGTCGTAATCTTCTTCATCCGTCATATACAGATTGTTTCAGAATATTGGCATAGGTCAAAACCTTTCGATGACATGGTGAACCTGTAATATCAAAATAATTCATGTATAAATAATAATCTCAAAATTATATGAAGCGCACGACAAAACTGTGACAGACACATAAAGGATGCAGAAGATGGCGGACAGGACAAAAATGGTCGTTATGGACCTATGGGATCCATCCCCTACATATCACACACAAAGAATTTTCTCAAAAACTAGAATTGTGAAGGATATATCCTACAAATAATAATTCACTATTATTTTCAACAAATATTAAAAATGATATGAATCAGAATTTGATCGCTAAGGCTGTAAAAGATTCAACACGTGCCTACAAAAAACCAGATCACCCACGAATAGTCAAAACAACACTAGAACGGAGCCACAGCTTATTAAGCTGTAACGGAGCTCTCGACGCGTTAGAAAGATACTGAATAGGGTCTCCTACTCCAAGGCGCATGCGTAACACACCAATTAATGCAACTTGTGGATCTCACAGATTCATAACGACTAACCGAGTGTTATATAATAATTAACTATTCGGTTTTCTAGTATTTCTAAGATAAAACTACCACCTTACGTTAAAATAATGTAATGTTTTTGTTATTTATTTAAACAATAAACGGGTGGGATAAATTTTAAACACTCGGTATTGCTACTTACTAATTTATTTAAACACTAACTCACTAACACTAATTTATATGTACTTAACTAGTCACTTAAATTTAATTTATATGCACACTAACTTATTAATTTATAACACTTTTATATTCACTTAATTACTGTTTAACTCACTATGGCAAATTATAAACTGAACTCATCCGCTGATCGGTCCTGTATTTATATCAAAAACTTTCTTTACTAGAACATTCGGGATGGGACATGCCTTTGGCGATATTTCTTAAAATGCCTTTCGAGAACATGTTTAGAAAGGACGGTCAATATAGATCCCAATAGACCTTCTCAGAATTCGGCGCGCTCGCCTTTTTCTCAACTCCGGTCACATAAGGTTACAGGGCCGTACTTAGTATCTGCTTCGGTATGAGAGTTCGTAACATTACCCCCTCCTTAAATGAAAGTTTCTCCTGGAACTTTTGTGTAGCCGAGACTGGATGTTTGAATCGGCAACTAGCCCCATTTCTACACTTTCCGATCTTATGAAAATAGCAGGGCACCGTCTTCATCGGATACTGATAACGGGGGTTGTAGCTGCAAATCAATATCTGGACACCGGTATCTTGAAAGATAATCTCTACCATGTTTCTGATGATTCGCCAATCCAACTGGTTACTCGCTATCTTAGGCATAGCCAGTTTCTTTACGTTGGATTCCAACACATGGTCTCGGAGGTTTCGAAGTGCTTCCCACACATCACGGTAGGTAGATCGATCTTGGAATTCATATTTAGTTACTACGTAGAAGACGTACCGCGAATTATGTTTCAGTTTCAGTGTCTTGCCAGGGGCTGGAATCTGGTCTTCAAGTTTTTCTAATTGCCCGAACTTCTTTAGAAAGACGGTTGCCAACCCTCGTGCGTTCTTGATACGGGCGGGGATGTTGTATGCCAGTGAATAATCTTCTCGGAGAGTGAACAAATCTTGTTGTTGTTCCGAAGTGACTCCATATCTAGCTTTCCCGGTACCTCCATACGCGCCCATAAATTCATCGAAGGTGAGGTCAGACACATTTCGAATAAGGTTTGCTCCTTCCTCTATGTCATGGTCTCCTTCGAATGGCGCTAGTCGGTTTCGGTGAACTACTTTTGGTTTTCCGTTGGGGATCTTGCTTATGCGATATCAAACATCATTGATCGTTTTCTTGATCAAGTATGGACCTTCCCAGGATTTTTGTAATTTTGGAGAAAATCCTTTTCTCCCCGCCGGGTTGTGTAACCATACTTTTTCCCCTTCTTTAAAACCGCCCTCTGTGGCCTGCGTGTCGTACCGACTTTTCATTCTGTCGCTGGCAACTTGAAGATTTGTTCGAACTAGTTCATGAATATCGTCCAGCCTTCTTCACAATTGGATCACGTAGTCTTCGCCTGCTATATCTTCTCCAGGCCGACAGCCAAATTCCAGGACACAAGGAAGCCTCATTTCACGTCCAAACAGGATTTTCGCAGGTGTTTCACCCGTGGACTCATTGACGGCAGATCGATAAGCCAATGCGAATAGGGAGAGATACTGGTCCCAATCTCTCTGATGGCTGGATACTACTTTGGACAGGTATTTTCCAATAGTCCTGTTCATTCTCTCGACCATTCCATCTGACTGTGGATGTAATACTGTTGTTCTGGTCTTCTTCATTCCCAGCTTGTCGCAAATCTCCTGGAATAGATGGCTCTCGAAATTTCTTCCCTGGTCACTGTGGACTTCCATGGGCACTCCATATCGGCTGATGAATTCTTTCACCAATACATCCGCGACAGTTGTGGCCTCTTGGTTCGGGATAGCGTAAATTTCCACCCACTTTGTAAAATAATCCATTACAACCAGTATGTACTTGCTACCATTTTCTGTCGTCGGAAATGGTCCAGCGGTATCTAAAGCAATCCTTTCGAAAGGGCTTCCAACATTGTACTGTTTCATGGGTGCCTTTCTCTTGCGATGTGGTCCATTACTCGTAGCACATGTCGTACATTTCTTACACCAGTCCTTCACATCGTCAGAGCTGTTCATCCAATAAAACCTTTCACGAACTCGCTGAAGGGCTTTCCTCACTCCCAGATGACCTCCCGATGGACTGTCGTATGACTACTTCAGTACCTCAGCTACTCTTGTTCTCGGTATAACTAGCTGTCTCCTCATCTCAGAACCATCATCGTTTTCAAGGACTCTTTTCAACAGCCCTTCTTCCAGGACAAGGGAGTCCCACTGAGCCCAATACGCCTTGAGTTTCGGTGAAAATCTTGACACTTCTTGCCAGGTAGGTCGCCGGTTTTCTTTCTTCCATTGCCGGATCATCTTCAGGTGAGGATCATTCTCCTGATCTTCTCTGATCCTAGTGGGTGACCATTCCTCGTTGACTACAGTAGTTCTTGAGACTGCAGCTTCCCTAGATTCCGCCTTGTTGCAGTGGGAGCAGTCTGTTGGGCACGGCCGTCTGGACAGGGAGTCGGCATTTCGGTGACTCACATCAGCAGGATGTTCACCCCTGTCTGATTTCCCCTGTGACTGGAGTTCTTGGGTTACAGGAATCTTGGGGCGCTTAGACGGACTGCGTACGTGCTCTAGCTCGCCACACTCCCGGCATTTGATCTTCTTTGGCATCTTGTCTGCCATACCTTTCAACAAGTTGACGATCTGGTCAAATTTGTAATCGTCATCTTCTTCCTGCATGGTCCTACCTTCGTTGTACCGCGAGCTTTTCTTGGCTGCTTTGCATTTAAGAGGTTCTTGGTTTGCAGGAGTCGTAGGACGCTTACACAAACTACGTGCATACTCTGGCTGGCCACAATTACAGCACCTGATTTTCTTCAGCTTCTTGTTCATCATACCTTTTATGAAACTGACGAACTGGTCAAATCTGTCTTCGTCACTTTCTTCTTGGATGGTCCTAATTTTGTTATATCCTGAAGCCTTCGTTGCTGCTTCATATTCAAGAGCAGCTGTCAATGCGTCAACTAATATTTTGGGATGGGCTAAACGAAGCGTCCTCTGCATATCGGGGTCACGCAAGCCATCAATAAAAGCCTGGATGCCCAGACATTCCATCATGTTCTCTGGTGCTGACGGATAAGCAAATCGAACGAGTCGGGCAATATCCACTTCATACTATTGAAGGGCTTCATCGCGTTTCTGCCTTCGGTTCTTCAGTTGGGACTGGTACAAATGTTCTAGATGTTCGTGACCGTACCGCATGTCCAACCTCTTCTTCAGCAGCTCGAAATCATCCGTTTCTTCCAGAGGTATCGTCTGAAGTATATCTAAGGCATCTCCCAGAAGCGCGATAGTTAGGTTCACTGCTTTCTCCTTATCGGACCAATTATTCACTCTAGCGGCTGCTTCGAACTGTTTTACGTAATTGGTCCACGACATCTTTCCATCGAACGTTGGGGCCTTGACTCGGGTAAAACTGCCAATATCATCTGTCTTGGGTTGTGTTTCTGGCTTGCAAATCTCGATCTTCTTTTCTTCTGCTGAAGTGTCCTGTGTTCTTATATCAGCAATCTTTGTCTCCAACTCCTTGATTTTCTCGTCCATCTGATTTTCCATCGTTGTCATCTTATTTTCAATGTCTGATTTTAGAGACGTAATTTCATTCTCGACGTCAGCAGCAATGTCATTTTTTAACGATAAGATATCGGCAGAAATGTTATTTTTCATAGTGGAAATCTTCTCGTCCATATTAGTAGAAATCTTGTCCATGTTAGCGGAAATATCGTTCTTCATATTAGCAGAAATATTTTCTTCCATGGCAGAAATTGACGAGATTAAGGTGGAAGCCTCGTCATTAAATAAAACTGTTTTTGGATCGAAGCCGTCTTTTCCCAGTGCCACTTGAAGTCTTTCTACTAACTCACTTTTCTTACCGGACGTTTCCAACTCACGATCTTCCAATTCTGCTCTTAATTCCGTCACTTTGAGATCACATAGTCTCTTGGCCATTTTTACGTAGCAATTTATTTATATTACCCCCTCACCTGACACCAATGTAATGTTTTTGTTATTTATTTAAACAATAAACGGGTGGGATAAATTTTAAACACTCGGTATTGCTACTTACTAATTTATTTAAACACTAACTCACTAACACTAATTTATATGTACTTAACTAGTCACTTAAATTTAATTTATATGCACACTAACTTATTAATTTATAACACTTTTATATTCACTTAATTACTGTTTAACTCACTATGGCAAATTATAAACTGAACTCATCCGCTGATCGGTCCTGTATTTATATCAAAAACTTTCTTTACTAGAACATTCGGGATGGGACATGCCTTTGGCGATATTTCTTAAAATGCCTTTCGAGAACATGTTTAGAAAGGACGGTCACAATAGATTACAGGGCCGTACTTAGTATCTGCTTCGGTGTGCGAGTTCGTTACAATAATGTTTTTTTTTTGATACAGTCAACATCCCTATTGAAGTTAGTTCTATAGCACTGTACATATGGGTTAATTTTCAAAGAGCTAATTTTCTACGTGTTCATCACTCACTTGGAGGTCCATCCAAATTGATTCAAATATGTAACCTGCTAATCAGAAATTTATGTGAACACTTGAAAATTTTGAATATGTTGGTTAGATACTTAGACAAGACATTTCTCAACAAACTTCTTTTTACATGTATAACCTCATTGTCTATTTGATCGGAACTACTAATGGAACGCGTAATACCAAAGAAATATATAGATTAGATTTGGGTTACGAGATCCGAAAATGAATTATTAACTTATAAAAAAATCTATTTGTATGAACGAAAGAGTTATAATAGTTATTTGTTTTACTAGGCATAAAAGCACAAGATTTAATGCCGCGGCTGGTGTTTCATAGCCGAGCATAGCGAGGCTATGAAACCAGCCATGGCATTAAATCTGCTTTTCTGCCGTGTGAAACATATAATTGTTTCTTCAAATTTGTTCCAATTCCACGCAAAATCGACTTTTTCATATTTAAATTGCATTTCATTACCAATATCCAAATAACTAAATTATGTTATCAAAGGTAACTGGGCCCTGCGTTACTATGTTTACCGCTGATGACGTTTGTTGAATATGTTTACTGTTTACTTTGTCAATGTCAATTTTGAAAAGTTATCATGTTAGAAATGGATTTACTGCAAGTGAGGATGAATTGATGCAATTAACACCACCTGAGATAAGAGACCAGGCGCGAGATGTGGAATTTAACCTTTTACCGGAAAAATCAAGAACTGTATATGAACTCACATACAGCAGATTCATAGAATATAGACAGAAGAAAAATATAGGATCTTCCTCTGAAAATGTGCCGATTGTCTATTTTTCCGATCTTTCAAAGAAAATGAAGTCTTCAACGTTATGGTCTACCTATTCGATGTTGAAAGCTACCCTGAACATAAAAAATAACATTGATTTGGCAAAATACCTGAAGTTACGGGCTTCTTTGAAACGCCAGTCAGACGGTTTCCATGCAAATAAATCCCGAGTTTTTCAAAGAGAAGAAATCGAGAAATTTTTATCAGATGCCCCAGATGAACTGTATATGTGTACGAAGGTAGGAATATATTGAAAATGATCTATTATGGATTAAAGAACTAATTTTCAATTTATATTTTAGGTTGTACTTATTGTTGCAGTCGCTGGGGCTTGTAGATGTGATGACAAATTGCTAATTATGCTACCAAATACTAAGACCAAAAGATCAAGATCTTTTGTAGTAACGGAATATTTAAGCGTTTACAGAAAATATGCAGCCTCCAGACCCTCGAATTTAAATAATCGGCGTGTCTTCTATAAGTATACGAACGGTAAAGCACATCATCAATTCATTGGCATTCACAAATTCGGTAAAATGCCAGAAGAAATTGCTACTTTTCTGGGACTATCGCATGCGAAAAAATATACCGGGCACTGCTTTCGCAGAACTTCGGCCACGTTGCTGGTGCATTCTGGTGGGGACATAACAATGTTGAAGAAACATGGAGGGTGGAAGTCTTCCGTTGTCGCGGAGGGCTATATTGAGGACTCGCTAGCCAATAAGTCGAACATCGGCAATAAAATATTTTCTGGCGTTTCTGGAGTATAAAGTGTGGATACTAAAGTTGTTAATTTTACTGGAAAGGAGGGAACTGGTCAGAGTTCAATTGTTTTAAATAATTGTTCACAATTCACCATAAATATATCTAGTAAATAAAAATTTCGTGTTGTAGTTTGTAGTTTTAATGCAATAAAACCAGTTTATTATTATCAGCATCTTTTTGAGTTTTCTTAATATCATTGTCAATTTCAATAACCAGTTTGATTCAAATTATTACTTGGAAGGTTGCCTAGCAACGAACTTTTTCTGCCTAGGCATTAAAAGTACAACTTCTAAGCCTGCCAAGTGTCATTAAAAGGCCGCATTTAATGTCATTTGGAGAAAAAACCTTATTTCTAATGCAAAGCTAATACAAAATAATTGGTATAAGGCTGCAAAAATTGGGCCAAGCCTTATAAATTTTTTTTCTTGCCAAATGATTTTTTAGATCAGCTTGAAATTAGTTGGAAAATAACTATGTATATATAAAAATTTTATCTGAATAAATTTAAGTCAATAAATTGAGAATTATTTGGAAGAATGTTTCTTTGTAAGTATAAATTGAAAATAGAAAAAGGTGGATAAATTTAATATATGACATGGTATTTTACGCGATTTAAAAAATTTTTGTGATTTTAATTTAATTAGGTATTTTAATTGTTTATTAAATGGAATTTTATTCTTTCTAAAGTCACTTGAGACGTGTACATGGCGTAAAGTTTTACTGCTATCCGTAGATAGCAGTTTTGGTAGTATTATTAATTATTTAAAATTATGCATTATTACCAAATGTCTAATTTCGTCCTTTATGACAATATGTGTACGGGAAGTCTATTCTTGAAATTACAGTAGTTTCCACACAGTAGTAAAGGTCGGAACACTAAATTTCATTAGATATTAAAACTATACTTATAGAGACAGTATAATTAATAAGTTCTTGAAACTATTAAAATGCATGTAACAAATGATGAAGCTGTCGATATGATTGCTGTAAAAAATGTCACAAGAACTTCTCTTGTTATAAATATACTTCATGAAAAATATTTATAGGCTATTACAGTGTACAAATCCAGTCCGGCATTTCCCATTCATTTGTCCATTTAAAAAAGTCTTGTACCGTAGGAATATAAATTTGGAAAATTGTAGTTATAAATTAGTTGCGATCATGTTTGAAAATATTAATCAAACCGAAATAAAACCAAAAAAAAACAAATCAAAATCCTGACAATAAGTAAATTGAATGGAATTTTTGTTGGAAGCACCGGTCAGGGATTATCTTCTAACAATAACAGGTTCAGAAATTCTATTACATATCTGCTACACATGGAGAAAATATCTAGATCAATATGTGAATTTCATTTTGTCCACTGAAACTCCGTTGTTCAGAACAGAGTCGTTTTCAAATTTCTTATGTTTCAATATTGGTATTTATATTGTGTGGTTGTATTGATTTTTGACATTGTTGTTATTTATCGTATTTTATTCATAGCGCATGCTTGTGTCCACATATCATACAAAATATTGATGAAGCAAGTTATTTTAATGTGCTTGATAATATTAATGAGCTTATTTTATCAATGAAAATTTCATTTTCCCATTTCATGTTATGTGAAACAAAATAACATTCTGTATGTATTATTCTATTGATTGAAATGTATTTTACACAACAAACCTTTATATATTTTCCCCTCAAAATTTCTGTATACATTAACAATAGTGAAAATGTTCAGTTCAAATTCTGGTTTTATAGGTATCCCGATTCCCATCAGATAAAATAAAGTTAATTGTAATGAACTGATCTTCATATAGTCTAGTTAATATCTTAAAGTGAAAACTCCGTCCTTTATTATTTGTTGTTCTAGCACATTGATAGTCAAGTTTAATTATAAAAACAAACATTGCGATTCAGGGGAACGCTTATGGAAAACAACTTTGATAGCAGAATATATAGGCCTTAATTTCAAACAACAAAAGCAACCAACTAGTCTGTAGAAATTCTTCTTTAAAAACTTATTAATAATAGATAATCTATAAATAAGAAGCCTTTTATGCTAGTACTGCCTATAGAATAATTTTTGTTGAAAAACTATCTAACATTGAAATTAGAGTCAATAACACTTGCTACCAAACGAAAATTACCATCATCCAAAAATAATGAAATGAAAATAAAGAGGCTTTGAGTTCGCCCCACAGCATTGACAAATCAATATCTACTCCAGTTCAACAGTATGATTATTTTGCAGGGTCGTTATGAATCAAACACTTAATTGTTCAATGTCCATCGTTCTCTGAAGAGAGAAAAGCCTGAAGTATTGATATTGACATAAAAACTATGCGCACAACTAACCTGGACGAAATATATATTTTTTTTAATTCAACATCGTTGTATAATCGCCGTTAGTGCTGTCTATTTGTATCTCAAAAATTTGTTACATGTTTTATTAATCCTCTATTATTACTGCAATTCTCAGCCGTTGCCGTTGATGCTGCATTAAGCATACATAAAAAAAGTGAGTTCATAGCGGATTTTTCCAATTAAAGGTTGGATCAAACAGACTCAAAAGTCACTGCTCGAGTTTATCTAGGGATGCTATCATAGTCCAGTCAAATAAGATTATTTGAAAAAATAAATTAAAGGTAGAACTCAGGTGAATCACTTATGAAGTAACGATGGTACTAATCTATTGTGAATGTTTGACAATGATCTGATGGCGCATTTGTGCATAACAAAAGGTTAAAGTTGCCCAAAAAAGATTTTGCATTTCGTGATGAAACTGCTGCGCAGGTGACATTGAATGTAAGAGGTAAGTTGTAGATATAAGAAAAACCTATAGAACAAAAAAATAACTATTTTTACAGAAGGCAAAAAATATTGTACTCACGGATTTACAATCTGCTTTCTTTGACAGGTTTTTAATGATGAATAAAATGGCTTTTAGGACGTTTCAAAAAATTAATTCGTTTAACTTTTATGGTATTTTTACAATAAAAAGACTTTTTTCCAAAAATTTGTTAATGTAATACTGAGAAGTCGTACATTCGGGCGCATGTTAGTTGGAGACGAGGTTTATGATCTAAAAAGGGTTTTATGAGGGTACCTAATCCTGTGGGTGAACTGCAGACTGCGGTCAGGGCTCGGTGCTGCGGATCATGAAGATAAGGTACGTGATCACTGCATTCAGGTTATTCTATTGGTCAATTGCAATTTCCACCTCTTAGAATAACAATATGTACGCAAAAATATCATTATGGTTATCAGTTTAAAATTTATTTCAACAGTGACGACATATTTGTTAAGTACGATATACAAAAAACTGAAGATGGAAGTGAAAGATATGATAAGTGAACGTGGAAATAGTCTAATTGTTATTGGAAATTTCAAATTTTATAAACATTGTGAATTAAAAAATGGTGAAACTTGTTGGTGCTGTGTGAAAAGGACATGTAAAGCTGAAATATATACAATGGGCGTTGAAAAGGGGATGTCTAAAATATTAAATACTCATAATCATGAACAGGAAAGTGACAATGCAATCAAGACAAACATTAAGTAACAAATTAAAAAGAAAAGCAGACGATATGATCGCTGAAAGGCCATCTAAAATAATTCGTAGTGAACTTTAATTAAATTCTAATACTTTGTCAACTTTGGCAGAAAAAGATATACAATATATTAAACGCAATATTTACAGACACAGAAATAAATCATTTCCAAAATTGCCTCAAAACGTTTCCGATGTGCACGATTTTTTCGAATCTGTTCAAGTTATGACCGTTAAAGAAGAAGAATTTTTGATAATAAACGACAGGATTAAAAATATTATAGTATTTTCGTGCACTGAAAATCTAAGTGTAATGTGTTAGTAATGATTGTTAATTATTGTATCGTTTTAACACTATAGTTTATTTATTGTCATTCTGTTTGTTAAGAAAAGTACTTTGTGAAAGAAATTATTTGTCTTGTATTTTTATACCAAAATAAATAAACTGTTTATATGATTATTGTTTTATTCTTTCCACTTTAAGGATTTATGGTCCATCATCAGTTATTTCATTTAATTTAACTCAACATCTAATCAGAGTTTATGTAGTTAAATTTAACGAAATGTCAAATGATGGACTATAAATGGCTAGGTTATAACAGATACCTGGAACAAAAACAGATGTAAAACTGAAGAGGAGGAGGGGAATAAGATTGTTGGTTCAGCGGCACATATTATTCTTCAAGATATTAGAAGAACTTATTGCAACATGGATTCATACAAATTACCAACCGCAGATATAACGAGTCTTCTTAATGATATGCCGACTACTTTATGACACTCCTTAGATGTTGTTATTCAACATAGCAAAAAAATAAACAATAGAGAAGCAAAAAATAAGTCAAACAGAGGCGTTGCTACTTTTGGACACGGATTAATGACATGTGTAAGGCCGAGATAAGTTTTATTATGCTCGGACTATCCGTCATGATGCATAAAAAGCATGCATCGAAATTTTTATTAGAATCTCTTTCCTACTTGAGATTCTGCGCCTCTGTTTTTTTGAGGCTTCGGTAGTAAATCAACCTCAGATGTATTAGTTAAATGAAGATTCGTACGTGCAATTTATTTATGATAACGCGGATCATAATACTCCGCCTGCTCTCCTTTCTCTTTCCGCTCCCGCCGCAGCGAAGTAAATCGAACCTTTTTTGACGTTAATTTTAGGTGGTTTGCACTAAAAATACAGCTGTACATCTTATGGAGCAATTAAAGAACTCTTTACGAAGAGAATGAGCCCTAGCACGTGATTGTACGGCTTCTCAATATTACATTAACAAGTTTTTGGTAAGAAGTTTTTTTATTGTTAAAATTGCATGAAAGGTAAACAATAATAAAAACCTGTCGACACAAGCAAATTGCAAATCCGTAAGTACAACATTATTATGCCTTTAGAAAAAAACGTAAATTCCAATTTTTAACACATTTTTGAAATTTGCAAACGAACTAATGGACCAATCTGAACGATTTTTTTTGTTTCGTAGGTTTTTTTACATCTATAAATTACCTCTTACTTTAAATGTCACCTGAGCTGCATGTTTCTTCAAGAATGCAAAAAACTGATTTTGGCAACTTCAACCCTTTGTTATAAACAAATGCGCCATCAGATCATTGTTAAACTTTCACAATAGATTGGTACCATCGTACTATATAAGGGGTTCTACATTTAATTTCTGTCATAAATCATCAACTTTGGAGTTAATTTGACTGGACTAATCAGTGCAGGTTTAATTATTATTCATTATACAAGTTTTCTTTCTCAGCGAAATTAAAATCATGATTATCAGAGTTATGAGATTTGTGACTATAGATTATTACCTAAGATCTAGAAGATTCTTACTTCAAAAAGAAATAATAACTACGAGAATTAAATACATATCTCTTTTGCTATATTTTAACATATCTCCTTTGCTATATTTTAACACATCTCTTTTGCTATATTTTATGACTATATACTCTTCCACAAAACGGAATCAATTGATCAATTTTCTATTTGTAAAAAACGTTAAGATTGCGTATTATTTATTTCAAATAAGCATTGTTGTTACTGAAACTTCAGGAAATATTTATTTTTTATTATTAAAACATCGTTCAAACAGGACAAACCCAAGTACAGGACAGGAACTTAAGTATATTGATTACAAAGAATAATATCATCAATCAAAGAAGAATACTTTAATCGCAGATATACGGCAATTAAAGATATCAAGCTGGTAACTTACATGATTACAAATCGAACACATCTTGTGATGTGGCGAAAATTTTAATATATTTGTTCGAGGGGTAGGAAGGTAAAACATATTGACAGCTCTTGAAGCTACTCTCGGGGTATTGAACTGGAACTTGCTTGTACATAATTAAACTGATTAAGAGTATTTACATCACCAGTGTGCTGTTTTGTAACTTTACTATTTCTCTTCATGTTCACATTTGGATTATGCTCATTGGACCCACATTCATTACTAATTTAAGTGGATATTCAATAATAACTTCGATTATATATTGATTCATACTCTCATGAGAGCAAAAGTTTTTCACTGGTTCAATAATTTCATGATATTCGTTATAGTCAAGATTATACACTAGAGTTACAGATAGAACACTTATGTACAAACACAATATTTAATACCTGTTTGTGGTGCTGGATCCAGTTCGGCTCCTAGTAGTCTTCTGAAGACCGGTAGGATGATTTTACTTGGCCTGTTTCTTATTCTTCTTTTGTTTATTACTGGTTGATTCGCTGTTATTTCATTTGTGCTGTTCGTGTTCAAAAGGATTGGTGCGGAAGGAGCACTGTTTGGTTTTGAGTGAGCTGCGTCTTCCACGGTCTCGTTTTTTTCCAGTTCTTCTAGTGAGTATGCTTTATATTCAACAATAGGTTTATTTCCTCTTATAAAGCAGTTCCTGCTATTTCCGTCCAAGCGAGCGGGGTTGAGGTGTTTTCTTAGTATTTGTCCTTCCCGTCTTTGTTTTAATGTGAGATCGTTCGCAATTTTCAAGCGTGTATCCTTAAGCTTGAAGCAGTTTTTCAAAATCAAGCTGTTTCGAAAATTATTAGTCAGTTCGATTTTCACTGGGCAATTTGGCCTTCTTCCTATTTTGTACAGGTCGCTAATTTCATTTTGGTATATCTCAACGTCGACAAGTTGTTTTATTTCATTGATAATGAATTCAGGCGTTTCATGACTGGGCTTATTCAATCCGAATACTATAAGATTCTTCTTTTTACTCTCTCTTTCAAGATATTCCTCTTTTTCTTTCAAACTCTCGTTTTCATGTTCAAGTTTGAGGATTTTCTGTTTCGCCTCTTCTATTTTTAACAAGAGCCTTGTTTCAGATGCTTGAATTGAATTTTTCAATACATTTCTGGACCTGATAATTTCATCAAATATTGCTTTGTTTGTTATTTGAAGTTCACTATCTTGCATTTTGCAAAGAAATCGAAGTGTATGATCTCTTTTATGAATCCAACAAAAAGAGCTCCGATAAGACTTTATTTGGTTAATTTCAACAGAAATATTGTTTTATTTATATTGTTTTTGCTTTGATCCGAATGCAGACTGTGATTATTTTTTTAGATAAACCACTTATAATCACTAAATTGAACAATATTTGTTGTTTTTAAAATGTGTTATTAGCTTATTCAGTTTTTAAAATCATGTCTAAACTGGGGCTACTCACAATAATGTTTACACTATACACACACACTGTGACGCTTCCAAATATACAAAATCCTACATGTTGTATAGTATCGCCTTGTTTGTCTGTCGCAAACTGCTTGCTCTCCATATCTCCGACGTTCCACATATTCCCCCAATCTTAATCCCACACTTTAATTTAAGTTTGAGGTGAATATATTGGTCTGTGATTTTCGCAACATGTTTGCTCTCCATGTTTGTATATGAGTAGTATTACATTTTTCCCCACTGTTTCGGTATCTTCTGTGTTTTCCATGATTTTTTATTTATTTCCTACAGCCATTCCTTTACTTCCTAACCCATACGTTTACAAGGCTGGTGTTATTTCAGCCTCTCCCCAAGCCTTTTCCTTTTAATATTATTGCGTTTTCAACTTTGGCCATTTCTTCTATCTCCAGACTTGTTCTCTTTCTATGTTATATTTTGATGTGGTACTGTCATAATTGCTTGCATAATATTGTAATATTTTTTCCATGTTTCTAAAACATCACCGTTATCTGTCTTCATCTGGATGCACTTATCTTTTATTGAATTTATTATTATTCCTTTCGTTCCATATAATCTCTTAATTCTTGTCCAGAATCTTCTGTTATTTATTTTTTGGGTTTCATTTGTTTCTTCTCCAAATTTATTCAAACTTCTTGATTAAGCTCTTTTAACTTCTTCTATAGCTTTATTTGTTTTCCTGTGATATCCTTTTTTGTCTTCTTGTGTTTTACTTTGTATTTATTTTTTATATGCAATTTTAATTTACTTTATAATTTGTCGTACTTATTTGTTCCATCCATCCATGCTTCTTCTGCCTTCTTTAAAATCGTCCCATTTCTCTTCTAGTGTCCATTCTTATCTCGTTTCTTTGTTTCTAATTTATAGGATACTATCTAACTGTATTGTTTTCCTTTTTCCCTCTTTATAATTTTGAACTCACATACTGCAATTATTAATCTTTGGTTTGAGCCTATTTCCGCTTATTTTCTTGTTTTTATTCTCTTGATCATTTCTAGTCTGTCTAGTTTTGTGTATATACTATACAGTCTATTAAGCTCCTCTCCTCCGCCACAAATGTATACTTATCTTTCAATATTTGTTCCCACTGTATATTGCCTTGTGATGATCCCAAAATGACATTATTCAAAAAGACATTGTTATCTTTGTGTAAACAATAATTTCAAATATTGATAGCGGCCAGTGAACTGATAAGGACAGCGAAATAGATAACAAACCCGTCCGTTTTGTAAATATCGTATTCGCACGACCTACAAGGTCAAGAATACCGGGCAGTGACTGTGTTAGCTTTATTAATTTCCTATAAATAGAGAAACTTCAATACTTGGAGGATGATCCACTATTATTGTTTTTTAATATAACAACCGTATGTATTGTGTGTTAATAATCTATATCTGTAGTTTATAAGTCTACTAGGTAAGTGTTTCTCGGAGATGAATGGCTCAAATGTCAGAGAAGTATTTACGAGGGGCACTTACTAAGTAACCACCACAGCCTATTAACAAATAATTCCTTTTACAAAATTCCATCATTTTTATTTCGTTTGTATTAATTGTATCTTATCGTTCTACTCTGGCATTCCAGATTCACCTAATATATTTTGCACATTTGAGTACAATTCGATTACTTCCTCCTCTGGTGTTACTTCTGCTGGACTGTAAATTTGTATGTTTATAACTATACCGGTTAATTTTATACATTACTGTTTGTTTCTTTACAATTATGTCCGCTCTTTCTTTTGACCAATTTTCTTCTTTTACTCCTGAATAATATATACTTGCTCATTTGTTGTATTCCCTTTTTTTACTCACTCCCGATATTTGTAACCTATTGTACTCCATTTCTTCAACTATTTTATTTCCATTCTGGTCTACTTGTTTATATTCAATAAATAATCCAAGTAGAGCAATATCAAGAGAACGGGTTAAATATTCAATTTTTCTACTACTACAAATCCACCAATGCGGAAAAACTGGATCAAGAAAACATCGTACTGCTGCGACGGAATCTCAAAACCATGTCCCAATTCAGGTATTGGAACATTTGGTAAGAAATTGAAACAACTACAAAAATTATGGACCAATTATTTTATTGTTTACCAGAACGGTCCAAATGTTATCGTTCATGGGATACTGAACAAGTATCATCCAGTGCAAATTTTGTTTACTCCAACGACAATTTTGGATGTCTATTTTTAATGTAGTGTAAACGTTGCCCCTTCAGAAAAAAAATTATTTTTCGGTAATCACTATCGTCAATCAGATGCTGTAAAGTTAAATTTTATATTCATTATATTTTTTTTCTTCCAAAATTCGCAAAACGGACGTTTCACTTAGATCGCATTCACCGGATCCTTATCTTGTGGGTTATCTTCTACATTTAATAATACATCCAATCTCTTTTGTCGCTCGGCTTTGAGTCCCCATGTTTCGAAAGATCTCCGACAGATTTTAACTGACTGAATGTTTGTACTACTCCACATAGCATGAACTAGAAAATGTGACGTTCAGGATAATACTTCTGATTAAAAATTCACCTCAGAAAGCGTTTGTGATTTAACACCCACTCCTCTAAATATTACCTATCTACAATCATTTGGCTTCGGAAAAGCCTATTTTTTAAAAATGAAACATTCTTCAAGATTAAATTTACTGTTTCGACCCCAACTCTTTGGATTCTACTCATATTACTTTTTTAGGAGAAACTAGCTGTTTCTAGATAATTCCACAAGATATTGAAAAATTGTTGGCAATTCTAAGAAATTGACAGTTGTTTCGATATTGCTACCAACGTCAGAATGACAGAAGTTACATTTCATGTGATACCTACCTGATGTTTAATAATTATTTTTGGCTAGGTAGGTCCCTTCTTGGTCGGTCTTGTATATTGATTCATTTGAGTGCCTTCCAACTCCTATAATTACAAAACTATTTTCAATGTTTTTATTTCCGAAACTTTTCCTAGATCTATTGAAAAAGATAGTTTGAAGTTTCAGCTTGTTCACATCTAATTGTTAAATTTATACTAGCTCAAACTATTGATATATACCTATAAATATTTATTCAATCTTTTAATACCAATATGACTTTCATATCGTTCGTAAATGCGTATACAAGCTGATGCATCACTTCCTATTGGAAATTTGACTCCAGTTACTGATTAATTCAAAATGTTTCGAGCCAAACTTAGATAAAAAAAATCCTATAGAAAGGTATTCACTATCATATATTATTCTGAACCTACATCATATTGTTGTAATTTAGTATTTTTTTAATAACTGAATATTGTTAATACGATGGTGTTGAATAATGACTATTAAGTACCTTGTTTAGTGTAAAAACGACATGAATGTAGGTCCAATGAGCATAATCCAAATGTGAACATGAAGGGAGATAGTGCAGTTACGAAACAGCAAACTGGTGTAGTCCATGAATCCGACACTGTCTAAGTCACGTATGAAAGTTAAAATTATAGCGGATGCGCAGGGATTTCTTAGAACTGTTCACGATTTTTTGTGACTATTCTATCTAGACATTGTTTTTGTGACCAGTCTTATCTAGAAAATACCAGAGAGTCGATTGTTTTTGTATAAGCCGCAATCTAGAATTATCTAGTAAAAATGGCACTAATATATAAAGGATCGACCAGCGGGAGAGTTTGTGTGATAAAGTTATCTCGTGATATAAACAGCGAACAAGTAAATAGCCTAAGAAGTGTGTATATAAATTAGTTTAAGTGAATATGCTGTATATATAATATAAATTATTGAATAGTGTAGTGAATAAATAAATTAGGTAGGTGAACCTACTGTGTGTATGAATTTATTCCAACCGTAATGAAAACGTTTTAATAAATAAGAAAAACATTACATTGGTGTCAGGTGTGGGGTAATGTGAATAAATTGCTACGTAAAAATGGCCAAGAGACTATGTGACCTGAAAGTGACGGAACTAAGAGCAGAATTGGAATATCGTGAGTTGGAAACGTCCGGTAAGAAAAGTGAATTAGTAGAAAGACTTGAAGTGGCACTGGAAAATGACGGATTGATCCAGAAACAGTTTTATTCAATAACGAGGCTTCCGCCTTAACCTCGTCAATTTCTGATATGAAGAACGATTTTTTTGCTATGAAGAACGACATTCCTGCTCACATGGACGAGAAAATTTCTGCCATGGAAGAGAAGATTTCTACCATGGAAGAGAATATTTCAACGAATGTGAAAAGCGATATTTCTGCTATAATGAATGATACTTCTGCTATGAAGAACGATATATCTGCCGATATCTTACTAATGAAAAACGACATTGCCGCTGACGTTGAAAATGAAATTTCGTCTCTAAAATCTGAAATCGAGAGTAAGATGTCAATTATGGACGAGAAAATCGAGAATAAGATTACAACGATGGACGAGAAAATCAAGGAGTTAGAAAAAAAGATGACAGATATAAGAACTCAAGACACGCCAGCGGAAGAAAAGAAGACCGAGCAAACAAAACCTTGCAAGCCAGAAACACACCCTAAGTTAGAAGACATTGGTAGTTTTACCCGAGTTAAGGCCCCAACGTTTGATGGAAAAATGTCGTGGACCAATTATGTAAAACAGTTTGAAGCAGCCGCTAAAGTGAATAATTGGTCCGATAAGAAGAAGGCAGTGAACTTAACCATCGCGCTTCGCCGGGATGCCTTAGATGTACTTCAGACGATACCTTTGGAAAAAACGGATGACTTCGAGTGGCTGAAGAAGAGGTTGGACATATGGTCATGAACATCTAGAACATTTGTACCAATCCAAGCTGAAGAACCGAAGGCAGAAACGTAATGAATCCCTTCAAGAGTATGAAGTGGACATTGCCCGACTAGTTCGATTTGCTTATTCGTCAGCACCAGAGAACATGATGGAATGTCTGGGCATCCAGGTCTCTATTGATGGCTTACGTGACCCCGATATGCAAAGGTGCTTCGTTTAGCCCATTACAAAACATTGGTCGATGCATTGTCTGCTGCTATGGAATATGAAACAGCCACGAAGGCTTCGGGATATAATAAAGTCGGGACCATACAGGAAGAAGGTGACGATGACTGACTTGACCAGATCGTCAACTTGTTGAAAGATATGGTAGACAAGAAGCCGAAAAAAAGCAGGTTCTGTAATTGAGGCGAGCTAGAGCATATGCGCCGTTCGTGTAAGCGTCCTACGACTCCTGCAAACCAAGAATCTCTTAAATGCAAAGCAGCCACCTGGGACTCGCGGTACGACAAAGGTAGGACCATGCAGGAAGAAGATGACTATGACAAACTCCACCAGATCGTCAACTTGTTGAAAGGTATGGCAGACAAGAAGCCGAAGAAGATCAAATGCCGGATGTGTGGCGAGCTAGAGCACGTACGCACTCCGTCTAAGCGCCCCAAGACTCCTGCAACCCAAGTCACAGGGGAAATCAGACAGAGGTGAACATCCAACTGATGCGAGTCACCGAAATGCCGACTCCCTGTCCAGAGGGCCATTCCCAATAGACTGCTCCCACGGCAACAAGGCGGAATCTAGGAAAGCTGCAGTTTCAAGAACTACCGTAGTTAACGAAGAATGGTCACCCACTAGGATTAGAGAATATCAGGAGAATGATCCTCAGCTGAAGAAGATTCGGCAATGGAAGGAAGAAAATCGGCGACCTACCTGGCAAAAAGTGTCAAGATTTTCACCGACACTCAAGGCGTATTGGGCTCAGAGGGACTCCCTTATCCTGGAAGAAGGGCTGTTCAAAAGAGTCCTTAAAAAGATAATGGTTCCGAGATGAGGAGACAGCTAGTTATCCCGAGGACAAGAGTTGCTGAGGTACTAAAGAAGTTAAACAACAGTCCATCGGGAGGTCATCTGGGAGTGAAGAAAACCCTTCAGCGAGTCCGTGAAAGGTTTTATTGGTTGAACAGATCCGATGATGTAAAGGACTAGTGTAGGAAATGTACGACTTGTGCTACGAGTAATGGACCTCATCGCAAGAAAAAGGTACCTATCAGACAGTATAAAGTTGGAAGACTTTTCGAAAGGATCGCTTTAGACATCGCTGTACCATATCCCACGACAGAAAATGGTGGAAAATACATACTGGTTGTAATGGATTATTTCACAAAGGGGGTGGAAATTTACGCTATCCCAAACCAAGAGGCCACAACTGTCGCGGATGTATTGGTGAAAGAATTTATCAGCCGATATGGAGTGCCCTTGGAAGTCCACAGCAACTAGGGAAAAAATTTCGAAAGCCATCTATTCCAAGAGATTTGCGACAAGCTGTGAATGAAGAAGACCTGGACAACAGCATTACATCCACAGTCAGATGGAATGGTCGAGAGAATGAACAGGACTATTGGAAAATACCTGTACAAAGTAGTTTCCAGCCATTAGAGAGATTGGGACCAGTATCTTTCCCTATTCGTATTGGCTTATCGATCTGCAGTCATTGAGTCCACGGGTGAAACACCTGCGAAAATCCTGTTTCGACGTGAAATGAGGCTTCCTTGTGACCTGAAATTTGGCTGTCGGCCTGGAGAAGATCTAGCAGAAGACTACGTGATCCATTTGAGAAGAAGGCTGGACGATATTCATGAATTAGTTCGAACAAATATTCAAGTTGGCAGCGACAGAAATAAAAGTCGGTACGACACGCAGGCCACAGTAGGCGGTTTTAAAGAAGGTGACAAAGTATGGTTACACAACCCGACGAGGTGAAAAGGATTTTCTCCACAATTACAAAAATCATGGGAAGGTCCATACTTAATTAAGAAAAGGATCGATGATGTTATATATAGCATAAGCAAGATCCCCAAAGAAAAACCAAAAGTAGTTCACCAAAACCGACTATCGCCATTCGAAGGAGACCATGACCTAGAGAAAGGAGTAAACCATATTCGAGATGTGTCTGACCCTACCTTCGATGAATTTATGGGCGCGTATGGAGGTACAGGGAAAGCTAGTTATGGAGTCACTTCAGAACAACTACTAGATTTGTTCACTTTCCCGGAAGATTATTCACTGGCATACAACATCCCCGCCCGTCTCAAGAACGCACGAGGGCTGGCATCCGTATTTTGAAAGAAATTTGTGGAAAGCACTTCGAAACCACCGAGACCATGTGTTAGAATCCAGCGTGAAGAAACTCGCTATGCCTAAGATAGCGAGTAACCAGTTGGATTGGAGAGTCATCAGGAACATGGTAGAGTTTATCTTCTAAGATACCGGTGTCCAGATATTAATTTGCAGCTACAACCCCCGTTATCAGTATCCGATGAAGACGGTGTATATCCATAAGATCGGAAAGTGTAGAAATGGTGCCAGTTGCCGATTTAAACATCCAGTCTCGGCTACACAAATTTTCCAGGAGGAACTTCCATTAAAGGAGGGGGTAACGTTACGAAACAGCACACTGGTACAGTCCCTGAATCCGACTCTGTCTAAGCCATGTATGAAAGTTAAAATTATGGCGGATGCGCGGGGTTTTCTTAGAACTATTTACGATTGTGACTATCTTATTTAGACATTGTTTTTGTGACCAGTCTTATCTAGAAAATGCCAGAGAGCCAATTTTTTTTGTGTAAGCCGCAATCTAGAATTATCTAGTAAAAAAGGCACTAATATATAAAGGACCGACCAGAGAGAGAGAGAGTTTAGTTTATAATTTGACATCGTGAGATAAACAGTAAATAAGTGAATATAAATTAGTGAAGTGTTTATATGAATTAGTTTAAGTGCATATACTGTGTATATAATACAATGCATATACTGTGTATATAATACAAATTAGTGAACAGTGTAGTGAATAAATAAATTAAGCCAGTTGACATAACGTGTGTGTATACATTTATCCCACCCGTATAAAAACGTTTAAATATATAAGAAAAACATTACAATACAAATTAACATAGTATCAATGTTTCCTATAGGAAGTCGCTAAAAAGAAGTTCATTTGTATGTAACTGCAAATTCAAGAACTATAGTGTACATCAAAAATATGTTTTAATTACGTGATATGGATGTTAACAAAGTTGGTTATAAAATTCAAACATCTAGGAGATATCTTATTAACGTTTTAAATAAACATCACGAAAAGTCTCTAAGAAAACATCACAAACAAGACTTGTTATGCTTATTGTATAGTGCGGACAGTTATGTCGATTACGGAACCTGGATTCATCTGTCAACATAATTCGGATTTTCGTCTAAAAGAATGGAACATTTTGCTATAAAGTTCAATCTAGGTACGCTCACTATCTTCAGGTCTCAAGTGATGCAGAAAATGAACTTTGTATAGAAAAAATGCGTTTTTATTTAGAATCCTCTGACAAGCAGAAAGAGAAATATTAGTTTTCAATTCAATTGGCGTAGTGATACGTGAGGATTATTTTCTACACTTTTGAAACACTGCAGTAATATTTTCATCCGTTGCGGCTCTTCTTCATCACGTTAAATGTGGTATATTAAAAAGTACCGAAATTAACACATAAACTTACAAAAGTTTGGCGATCAGGGAATGATCTGTGTGGAAAACCTATTCCATATAAACGCACAGCTTCTAAAGCTTCATATTTAATTTATTTTGATTTGTGTGAAAAGCCATTGATGGTAATCAAAACTTGTATAACTGACAGAACTTCATTGATTGAGAAATGTCAACAATTTTTTCCACAGCTACTTGTGATTTTAGTTTTATTTAGAACATTGTAGGAACTATTTTCCAAGTTTAGTCATTTGCAGAATTTCTTTCTTTCATTCAAATTTTCCAAAAAAATACAGGTCATCATAATAGTCAAGATAGATATAATTGTAAATGCAGTACAAAAATTTGTGTTGGTATAGTAATCATAGGGATTTTTGTTTGTCTTCCATAGAAAATAGAATAAGTGTAATGAATGAAATTTCTATTTGAAAATTTGTGTCCGGGCTTTATTTTGAATTACAAACAATTTTATCTTATAACCATTTTGCTTTAAATAATGAATAATGGTACATCTTGTAACATTTTCATGTTTCATTAATTCATGAATACCTTGTACATATTTTCTAAGAGAACGTTCTCCTATGGTGAACTCCATTCGTGAACACACGGTATAGAATATGGCTAGATTTACCGAATCAGTTCATAGATTTTGCTGAAAAATTCTTTTTACAAGGTGTGCTACACTTATAATATTCTGCCATCAAACACAAATTCTTGAGCACAGCGCCATCTGCATATTGACATTTTCAAAGTCAATTTATATCCAAACCTATTCACTTCCAAAATATCGAACTTGGGAGTTTTTCTTGGTGTCAATACATATGAATAGGAAAATGAAAAATTTTATTTAAAATTTTTGAATTTTTATTATTACCTTTAAGGGTTGAAGGGGTAGGTGAATAGTTTTATACGAAAAGTATAGTAGCACACATGAAAACTAACAGGATTCTTATTTTTCCTTCCCAATTTACTGAAATATATATTCATCACCATTATACACACATGTATTACGTACCCACAGGTATATTACTCTTGTCACAATTTCCAGATAAAATATTCGTATCCAATTTATAAAATTTCAAAACTTTTATTCCTCTATTAATGAGCTCGCTTTAATTCATATCTGAATGCCTGTCTGGGATCAGATTTCCCTAATCTCCATTTAGAAGAACAGTTCTGCACTAAGTTAAACGGACAGATTATGTTTACGGCGTTGGTTCCCATCTAAACCGGATGTTCGTAATTGTTATTGATCGCTTCCCGTAGCATATGTATGCAATACACAATACCCGCCAATTACTGCCGTTTTCTTCCCATTGTTCGAGAGTAAATTCAAGATTGAATTTCACCCAATCCTCTTCAATACATAGCATGTCGGCGGAGTCGAATTGTCTCCCAAAATAAAAATATTACCTGCTCTCAAAAAGGTGACGGTCGAATTGTCTCCCGGATGATTTTAATCCGTAATTAGCATAAGTACTTATAATACCTTAAAATCTAAACGTTGTTGCCAAATCGATCTTACTTATATCTTGACGAAATATTTGGAATGGTATTTCCTAATTTTGTTAAAATAAAACAGTACGTAGGAAATTATAATTATTTTATTATAATAAAACAAAGGAAAATATACAATGGTTTACTTATATATATATATATATATATATATATATATATATATATATATATATATATATATATATACTTATATATATATATATATATATATATATATATATACTTATATATTTCAAGACAATAATATTTACAAAAATGATATAAAAACTTTTTCACTCTACACACTTATAATACAAATTAGATTCTGCATTTAAAAGAAATATTTTTTAAAAACTGAAAATTGGTAATCCTGCCGTCTTGTAATTTTTCTAAATTATCTTCCAAAAACTTTTTTTTCATTAATACTTTTCGATCATATACTTTGACCACGGTATCAATACTTTGAAGCTTAATATAGGTATCTATTTGAAAATCTAGAAGAACTTTTATAAACTGGTTAAAATTTGGGTGTGTATTATAAAATGAAGCATTATAACGCGAATGAAAAGATTCGCATGCCTTTGTTGTCCTTTTTAAAGAAGAAGACTTTTCAGCCCAAATGTTAGGAGGAAAGGTAGAAAATTCATCTATGTAAGTTTCAACTAAATAGTCATTAAATTTAATCACCCTCTCATCATCTGGTTGAATTGCAATGAGATCAAGAACAAAGCAATCGCCAACGTCTTCTGCTTTAAGGAATGGTAAACCAAAAATATAAGTAAGGTATTTAGTTATATCTGTTTCTAAATTGTCTTTTAACTGACACTCGGTAGAAAGTCCTAAACTTTGAATTTTTCTATACCAACTTTGACCTAGGTGGAATAGACATCCCTTAATTTCTGTTTTTGGAAAAATTTCGCGAATTGCTTTGTGTATTGCTAATTGAAAATCTGAAGTTATAGTTTTTGGAAGAAAGTCGTGACCTGTTGTAGATAGATATATTTCTTTTAAATATTGTAAAGCTAATTTATACGATACTGTATTTTTATTTTTTAGAAGAAAGAAAACCAAAGGAATATAATGATTATTTTTAAAGCCATGAATGGTAAACAATTGTAAAAAAAATTTAGGGCAATAATCGAAAGTGCCATCAACATATAATTCACTTATTTCTTTCAGAGCAATAATATTTGTTTTACATGCAAACATGACTATATTATTTATTTCATCATTTTTAAGAATAAAATATTCGTCCCTATTAGTTTTTAAAGTAACAGAATTTAATAAACTATGAAATTCAACTATATTAGTTGGAAGTTTTGATGCAATTTTGGACCTAGCAGTATACATATTTTTTCTCATCCTTTCAACGTCATGAGTAGTAATAGTTTCACAATGGGATTCTCTTACCTCCTTTCTAATTAGGCCCATTGGTTTTGCCGAAACATCTTCTATTGCTTTAATTTTTACAGCATTGCTTAGAGTCTGCCTATTTAGAAGTTCTTCTGATAATTTCTCATGGTTGTGGTTTAAAGAAGATTCGATCACTTCTGGACGGTCCAATTTTGTTTTAACAAAAGCTTTGCACCGCGTTTTCCTGGACGCACAAAGCCATCTTTTTAGAGTGTCTCTTGCTAATAACTTGTGAAATGAAAATTTAAACCCATCGATCACTAACAAATCTTTGCCTTTTTCACTTTTGATTATTGTAGCCTCCATTATACGTATAGTTTCACTGTACCACTTTTAACTATTCAACAACTTCGTAAACAAACTTTACAACCTCTGAAACTTGTGAAGAATATGTGAAATATGGTTTACTATTTTTAATACCACCCTTTATAAGGCGAAGGAGGGAAAGTACTTTCAAACGATAATGTGAAATTAATGGTACCTACCTGTTTTTGGATTTGTAAAATGTTGATGGATTAACTTAACATTCTTTTAATGTTTAATGTTTAATGTAAGGATTATTTTCTTACTTTTCTATTTCAAGGTAGTTAAATGATTCTCATATCCTGAGAGACATTTTACAAAAAGAAAAAGGTATCAATAGTTCAACGTACTTTTAAAAATAAAAATTTTGATTTGGCAACAACGGTGTACTTTGTGAAAATTAATACCTTTTAATGTATATTACCTTGGGAGACAACTTGACCTATGATGGGAGACAATTCGACCTATAAAAAAACCACCTGCTCAAGACGGGAGACAACTCGTCCTTGCCCATAGCATCTAGTGTAAATCACTAATTAGAGACTGACTTCAAAATAAATTATTTGAATTTTGAAATGATTGTCAACAATGAATGATTTTACAAATATCGAGACAAATTGAAGAAAATAAATTACTTCTAGCTTTTTTTTTGAAAATTATCTTATTCAAAACTAATTTGTTTTCAATTGTGAGATAAGGGCGTCTTAAAGGCCGGTCCAGACACCACCATAAAACATTCACATAAGTCGTTCGACA
This sequence comes from Galeruca laticollis, assembly GCA_963921935.1. Classification (NCBI taxonomy): domain Eukaryota; kingdom Metazoa; phylum Arthropoda; class Insecta; order Coleoptera; family Chrysomelidae; genus Galeruca; species Galeruca laticollis. The sequence continues at coordinate 165,214,598 of OY998176.1, forward strand.
AAACGTAATATTTATGGTACGTCCACACACTTTCATTTTATCGTTCAAACTTAATACGACTTTCAGTTTTGCGACAATCACCATGGAAGAAATAATACGGTGGTCAATTTATGCCGTTTTTATTGCAAAAAAATCTTGGAATAACAAATACTACAGGGTAGTTAGCGTATTTAAATTGAAAACAAAATATAAAGCTGAAAATTTGTCTGAAGGTTCATTATGGATGAGTAAATAAAAATTAATGGTACTGCACTGTGTGCGTGAAGGCGGGGTGATGGGGATGAAAAGGTGCTCTTCTTCGATTTTTCGCTTATAATTTGAAGACGGCACCTCGTAGCGGAAAATTTCTTCCACAGAAAAGAAAGCCAATAAAATGTTCTACAAGATGAGTTTCTAACATTTGTTCGCTAGAATTCACCGTTTCTAATCTCTCAATTGTAAATCAATTCAGAAAAATAAGCTTATTCCGTCCTACGTTTTTGTCATAATTCCCTTTTTCACAGCAGATATTTTACAAACGGTGCATTGTAGAGAAAATATGGAAGGAATTTATCTTGTAGAAACTTTTATTGGCTACAAGGTGCCGTCTTAAAATTATAAGCAAAAATCCAAAACAGGGGAATTTTTATCCCCATCCTCCCCTGAAGTGGACGGGTTAGGGGCGGGGGCTTTTAGTATGTTTATGTCCGAAGTACCCCTAACACATTCCTGGAGCAAAACCCCCCTCCCCCCCGTCCATACACTCTACAACCCCCTCGTTGCTTATCCTTGGAATTAATAATTATTAAAATTAGTTTCGTCGGAAAAATTTATTTTAAAAGTGAATCACAAATCAACTGAAATGTCGGAAATATTCGAAAACTGCTATGAAGGAACCATGCTTCAAATATTTCGAGCCGTCACAATTTTGCTGGTCTAAAGCAGTTGCCAGTCGCCTGTTCTCTCAGCCATAACAAAAGTGAGCAATATTTGTACCATCTTGATATACTGGGCCCAAAGCACCGCTGTACGATTTCTTGAGAACTCAGTTTTTAAAACTGACTCTAATGCTGAGGCAATTATTGATACGTCATCGTAAATAGCCTTGTCGTTGGTTCCATTCAATATGTTCTCATAGTGCATTTTAATCTTCTCAATTTGTTCAATTCAAATAATTTCCTTTCTGATTAGTTGTTCCAGGAGTAAGGTACCTAAAACGAGTAGAGTTAATACATGGCCTCGAAATGCTCTAGCATATAAATGTCCAGATAACAAGAAAATGATTGTGTTTTTGGCATAAAGTTGTTCCCACAACTCTTCAATATCACATGCTTCCATTATATAACCAATAGCGCCCATATGCGACATTAGAAGGTGGAATCCATACGAACAATGACTGATGACAAGGGACTTCCCCTATAGCAGTTGATCAAACGTTACAATACATGTTTTCTGTCCTCGCCGCTTGCATTCTTGTAGTGCATGTTGAAGACAAGTATAGATAGTTGATAGATTTGTAGGTGACATATTTTCAAAAGGTAGGGGACATATTGCTGAAGTTTGAAAATCCTTACTTTCATTTTCCATTGAAATATATATATGAAACCACTCCAAGATGGGAGGATGATATCAAAACAGCTGGGACCTGACATCCACAGAACACTCATACATTGTGCTACCTTAGCAGCAGTAGGCTCTATTTTTGGAAGACCGACGTTAGAAAAAATCAGTTTGCTTAAACCACTGTTTTGTGGGCGATTGTATACTTTAATATGAATGTTTCAGTACTGTCCAATAGTCTCATTAACCGTAAGCTTCTTCGGTCGAGGAACAGGTGAGTCATTCTGAAGTAGGCTAGCCGGTGTGACACATTCAATTCTCCCATCACATGAAATGTTCCATGACCGTCAATTGTTCGAACATTATGATCCGCATTATCGAATACAAATTGTAAAAATGCTTCGGAGTCTATCCCTCATAAGATCATGTTCGGTTAATGAATCTTCGTATTTCAATACTTCTCTGTCAGAAATCGAAATTCCTATGTTGGACAACATGTCAATAAGTGTTCGTGACTCAAACTTCCTATGCAAATATATTCCTAGACCAACCTGCAACGGAGATAAATAGCTTCTCGGTCGGGCTGCAGCTATTATAATATTTGTCACAGTAACAATTTTCATTCCTGAGGGCTGCGAATGTTTACCTTTGGATTTCATAACAGATTGCAATAGACATTTCAAACTGTAGGGGATAGCACTATAACCTCCTGAAGCTATTTCTCCAATGCCAGGGTAGTTATCATATTTTCAGGTGACAGAGTTGATTATAATCGCGGCAGCTTCAACGATTCGCATTCGCTCGTCTGTACTATTTTGCAATTTGTCCTCATACCCCCGTATCATTCGAGATACGAGAAGCTGTACCCCGAAAACATAGAGTCCATTTTCCACTTTTTAATGTCATACAAATGGAATCACCATAAGCCTTAAGTTTCCTTTTAACATATTCTCCAGAATAAACTTCACCGTCGAGGGAATTTTCTTTCATAACTGACATCAACTCTTGTAGGTAATACTGGCATTCATCATTATTTTCTAGAAAATCACACCACTGACGAAATGCATTATGTTTTGTCAAGATTAAAGCGATTTTATTATCACACGAACTTGACGTTGCTTTAGGATTAGCACGATTTATGGTATTGGGCTTCGGACGCGACTAAGTCTATAACTGAGTTTACACGTACCAGAACATTATGTCCCCATTCGTCATTGCGTTCTTCACACGTTTTGATAATATTGTCTTTTATTTTCATATTTGAAGCTAATGAAATAGGATTTCGTTTCGGATGGTTATAGTCCGGAACTTCGGCACAAAAAAGACACATCGTTTTAAAGTCAAACTGAAAGTTTACTTGGCGTAATTCCCGATTAGGCTCTTCTTGGGATTCCTGTTGTTTCTCTTTTATACGCCGTATATACGTATATCTACATTTTGTATGTACCTCGAGGGAATGTTTGTTTTCATGCAATATATGCACATTATCATTCCTAAGAATTCGAACCCTTCTTATATTTTGAATTCCTTTCTGCACTTCAACACTTTGTTTGCCAATTAAAGTTTTATTACACAAAACACAAATTTCCTCCAAAGTTTCCATGTTAGGAAATAAAACACAAAGTTATTGCTCAACAAGAATGAAAAATCTTCCAAGGTATTCGAAAACTAGACGCGACTTATGTCGTATAAGTTCATAAACCGACTGGACAGACGCGCACGGCACACCGTCTTCTCTCTCCACCCGCTACGCGTCCCCACCACCCCGCACTGCAACATCAGAAATTAGAAATTACTATACTGAAAGCTACCGGCTTACGAATTTTCAGCTTTATATTTTGTTTTAAGAAATCTTCACTAGGAACGGCGGGATAATTACCCTGTATTAAAAAGGAAAAGTCGAAGAACAAAGTGGTCCAGGAAATGGCTTTTGAAGAGATACGAACTTTCTCGTGTTAAATTTTTAAACGAACTTCGTAGTGTATTTGTTAAATTTAGTAACGCCATACATATAAAAATGATATACAAGCATGCAAAAAATGAGATTTTTCGAAAAAACTGTGAATCAGATTATGCTCATTTACGAACTAAACCTTAGTTTCTACATTCTGAACCTACATATGGAATTTCATTGAAAAATTCGGTCGCGTTTTTGAGATACCATGTTGACGACCGACCGACCGACATTTTTCAAAAATAGGTTTTTGACTCTGAAACATGAATCGTGTACACCCACTCGAATCTCGAAACGTCAAAATAACTCCATTACAATACTTCCCTTATATGTATACATATTTCACATATACTAAACATTAGGTGAAGTAAAAATGGCTATCGTAGTTTTAAACTGAAAAAGACCCGCAAAATATTTCCAGACCATCAATTTCGTAGAATGGAATTTTGTGAAATAGTTATGGAAAAAATACAATTGGATACAATAAATATTTTGTTCGCAGATGAATCGACTTTTCTCATACACGATGCACATAATTCATCCGTTATTCGATATTGGTCTAGGACAAACCTACACAAACACTGCAATAGTAGAACTCGATACTCACAAAAGTTAAATATTTGGGCTGGAATATTAGGTGAAGATTTAATTGGACAATCTTTAATCAACAGCAATTTAACCAGACAAAAATATTTGAATACTCCGCAAAACCAAATTAGTCCCGCCCTTTCAAAATTCGGTGTGAACTTCAATGATATTTGGTACCAACATGACGGTTGTGATTCTCATAATTGAGGACCGTTTTATTAAACTCGATAACTACAAAATGAAGAATTTTCAGGAGAGCATTTTTTTATCTAGCTAATACAACAATACTTATTAACTAATATAAACATTTAATTAAAAAAATAATAATATATGGGAATAAATCGACGAGGAATAATTATATCGTATTAACTTTATTAGGAGTAAACAAAAATTTAACAAATACGCAGTTTTTTCGAAACTCGATAAGTAATGTACTTTAATAATGAAAATCCGAATAAACAACTTCACGTTAAATGAAAATAACGTTGTTTGAAAATAAAATAAATTTATATCACACATCCGGTTCGAAATCATCACATGGCTCTGTCTCATCAGCACTATCGTCAGTGCTACGGATAGTTCCCATCATAACTTCATGATAAAAAGAAGATGCTTCATCAGTGAGATCAATGCCGCGCAATAGCTTTTCGACATCAGCTTTCTTAAGGTCACTAACATGATTGACAGCTGGAAGGTTTTGAGCTGCCGATATCTGATTTCCGTTTTTGACACCTTTTTTGAACATGCTGACTACTATTTCATGGCCAGAGTACGAGGTACGACTTTTTTTGCAAATCACTGTCTTCTCCTTTTTCTGATACGTTAAGACCCGAGCTTCACTTATTTTGTAAGAAAGCTTTTTCTTTACAAGATTATGCGCTACTGACTTATAATGAAATGTATTCTAGTCTTGTCCCCAAACATTAACGGTTCCATGGTTTTTCAAAATCTCGTGGTACTCTCTCGGTTCTAAAATCATCATTATGCTATTCTTGTTTTGGGAGGAGTCTGTAAACAACTCCAAAATCAACTCATTCTTGCCTCCATCAGACAATGTGTTTTAAAGTTCAAGTTCAAGATAATGTAACAGACCAGAAGCTATATCATTGCAGTCACAATCTGCCTGCGTCTCTAACCAAACGTAGAAGCTGTTATCTTTTTTGGGTTGCTTTTTATGTTCATTATGTACAATACCTAAGTTATAGAGCCAAATTGGTCTTAAATGAAAAACTTCACCAACAGATATTTTTGGGAACGGGTGATTTTGTTGGCAATCGAAACAAACTTTGAAAGTAATTTCATTATGAGTATTCCTGTATTTTGAAAAGGCTTTTGCTCTCAACTTATGAAGCCTATACTTAGTGCAGAGTTTTCCTTTTTTTTGTATATTCACTACAAACTCCTTACAAATAAAACATGTATCTGAATGTGGATTTCTAAAGCCGAGGTTAAAGTTTTGATAAAAATTTTTGTTGTACTTAGCCAGAGAACATTTAAAATGTGTTGTGTCACAAAATATTTTGTACATCTTCTGTATGTTTAACTCAGGAGCAAGGTAGCATCTTCTACATTTTCTACGCGGGTAATGACTTTCTCTGTATTTGTAGCTGCTTATGTTTATCTTCCTTGATTCCGAAATGTCTTTATCAATCTGCTTTTATACACGACCTCCCCGCTTTTCAACTAATAGTTCTCCGGCCTGAATGTTTTTGAAATACCAGACAGCCTATCTTCACTTGCACTTAAAACAAGAAAAAAGTTCAGAATGACAAATAAATAAAAAAGATTTTTTGACATTCAAGTTATCTTTTGAAAAGTAGCAGCACAAACGGAAACATTGTCCCTAGAAGTTCTAATGGAGTATTTGACCGAAAGTTTTCTGTTTCGCCTTAAATTAATTCCATCTCTATTTTTGAGCTCAAGTACAACAACATGCATTAACTTTAGCGATATATGCATATGAAGAAATAAGAAGTTTTTTTAAATTTATTACCTATCGGAATATTACTTTTATTTTAAAATAATAGGTATTGTCATTAGAATTCGATTTGTATGCTTATTATAGAAAACGTTTTTTAATTTGTACTAGTTCGTTTCTCATTTGAAAATAAACGTAAAAACAGTAAAACCATTTTTATTCATACATACAAAAAAATCCAAGTGATCAGTCGGCATATTTCACGTCGCCAAATCTCAAAAAAGTAAAGGTTCTAACCGCTTTCAAACTGAAAACTAGAACAATTTTCAGCATTACAATAAAATGTTCAACAAATAGATCGGATTAATTATTTTAATCTGGTACAACCGTTACAACCTCTCGAATTATCATAATTAAAAGCTTTCTATAACTTGTTCTCGTGTTAGAATAATACATTTTACAATTAATATGAATGTACTATGAAAACCGGCAATATTAAGTTTACTTCACAACATTCACTGTTTTTGATATCCTGTTATTACCTACAATGAATTCATACTTGTTTCGTAACACATTGTCGTCGTTTACGTATATATATATATATATATATATATATATATATATATATATATATATATATATATATATATATCCACGAATACCTAATTAGTCGGCAAAGACTATCTCCTATATATATATATATAACAAAGAAGATGTAGGAATATCGCGTGATATGTTAACAACAACAAAGACATTCATGGGTAATTCACGCAAAATAAAGGGCTACTGAAATAGTGTGGTAACCGTGGACATGCATGTTTCTGGCAAAATGAGCCATGAATCTCTTTGTTATATATATATATATATATATATATATATATATATATGAATATTGGGGTATGCAGCAAGAGAAACGGAAAAAGTGTACTCTTAACGGAAAATTTTCGAGCTTTCGAGGATGATTGTCCTCATCATCAGGAATACTGAAATGGAAAAACAGCATTAAGATACTGTAGTTAATAAGTAAGATACAATATAGAAGAAATCGCAACAGGTGCGAACTTACCTTCGAATTGAGGTTAGAATCCATTATGTTGTATTGTAGTTTAGTTTAGAAATAACTGTTTGTGCAAATTATCCATTAACAAAGTCAATAGTATTTATTCACAAGATTTGTAAATTTTCTATAAATGAAGCAACTTCAGTATAACACAAATGGAATGAATTTTATCAAATGATACTCAACAGAACTATTGTAATTATTTTAATGCGGGAGAATTATTCAGAAGTGAACGTGACCTAAGCAAATTAGGCAACAATAAATTATCAATATTGAAATTATAATGAAAGCCACATTAATTATTTTGATTGTAACCTTAGCATAATTTAATAAATGAAATGGAATTATCTTCTCAATAAATGATGGGATACTATTATCCAGGTAGGTACTTATAAGTAGGTTAATTAATAAGAATATTTCCATCCTATATTAAAAATGACATATGAAGCAGGACATTTTCGAATAATTACAGCGAATATTTCACTCATACATGTTGTATCAATGCAACGAATGCTAAATTATTATGTTAATGGAAATTCAAGAATTACAGTGAAAATTTCACGTTGCCATGATAACCGTTGGCAGACAACGTTAAAGTAATAAACGTGAAACGTCAAAGAAGAGTTTCTTAGAGCTAATGAATCGATTCGGAGATATAACAGAACGGGATATTGACTAAAATGTCATTAAAAGTGTACCAAAAAACGCGGAAAAGAGTGAGAATAGTGTATGGAGACGATTTATGTTATTTTGCGACGAAAAAAAGTACAAATTTGATCGAGTGACTCCAGTATTCGAGCTTGCGTTTATTTTGAAAAACTGGGCCTTTAAAATGAGGAAGAAAAATGGTGATGACTATAAGGAACATACAGTAATTGTCCTTTGGAATGTTATTGCAAAATTACCAATGGATGAGTATTTTCATGAATATGGAATTAAAATGAACCCTTTCGAACAAATTGAATTTAAAGATGCTCGAGATGCAAGAAATGCCAAAAGAATGAACTTACAAAGCATGGAAGGCAAACGTAAAGCATTTTTGACTTACAATGAACTGAAACAACTTGTCAAAGCTTGTGACGAACATACGCCAGAAGGCCTACAGAAAAAAACTTTTTTATACTGTCTTATGAATTTGTTTGGAGAGGCGGAGAAGGCGTAAGAGCAGAAATCACATTCTTCAAAGAAGAAACCAAAAAACAGGTAGAATCCAATATAACCCAACTTTTTCCAAAACCACACAAGGGATAGCCGAAAATTAGCTGATAGAAAATGGCTGTTAAAGAATAATTCTAATACGATTTTTTGCCCAGTCAGACTATTTCTAAGACTACAAGAGGAAAAGCCACCACCAACCGACTATTTTTGACTCCAAATCTACATTGAAAAATAACCGGAAATTGGTTCAAAAACAGTCCCGTGGGTGTGAATGAGATATCGAATTGGACAAAAAAAACAAGCAAAAAAACAAGGCTTTCACACCACAAAGAAAATTTCAAACCACTCACTTAGAGCCATCGCCGTATCAAAACTGGCGAAAAGCGGAGTCTCAGAATAAAATCTAATTAAAATCACAGGACATTCTTATGCGAAGTCAATATCCAGCTACTTGCAAATGGACGAACAACACCATAAAGAAATAATTGAAAAAATGAGAGAACAGAAAACGCATCTTAAACCTCAACATAATATGTCTCCTTCTATGGCAAACAACAGCAGTTCCATGCCGTTGTCGTCGCTAAATCCACATATTGTTAACAGTTATCATAACTGCAATTTTTACTATTCAATAAATAAATAAATAGATAAATAATGTTCAGTTTGTTACATTACGTTATATTTACAATAAATAAATAATTTGTTTTTTATTGAGATTTTTAAGTTAGAGACGTTACATTACCTATCTGAATATAGTGGAGATATACAGTAATTTTTACGTTTATTCAAGAAACATTCTCCCTAAATACCGCTTGTGGTTAAAAATTAACCGGATAATTTCCATTCAAGCTTGTTGTCTACTTCCACTCGTTCTTCGAACTCGTGGAATTAATAACAACAAGCTTTCATGGAAATTATCAGTAATTTTTAAGCACTCGTCGTATTACCCCCGACAATTGCCCGGTAGGTATCGAAAATTTCCCTGGTCCGTGTGTGCATTTGTCATCTTGACATGCTCAAATATTCTATAATATGCTACCGAATTACTATCGTGCATTAAAATAAACCTGCTAATTTTCCTTACCAGCATGTTGTCGGTAAAAAATTGCACTCGCTTATTTTCATATATTTTTAAAGGAGCCCTCCTCCTTCGCTGTTGGGCTATTTTACCAAAATATAAAAATAAACTCATGCAGTTTTTAGACAACAAGCTTTCATGGAAAATTATCGGTAATTTTGATACACTTATGTAATTACTTCCCTAAAAATTTTTGACAGTTCTAACAACCATTCAAATTTTCTCATTCGGTGTCATATGAAACAATTTCACCCAATCATGTCAATATTACACTGATAATTGCATTCAGTGCAATTATCAATCACTATGACAGCACGATTGAGTTAGACAACTTCATTCCAAATAAATTTCAAAATGTCACGGTTTGGCAATGGGAATGTTCAAAGTATAAATGCGCTAATCAAAGAGAAAATTCCCAGAAATACAGCCTACAGTCTCAAATATATTTAGGGAATATTCATGGAATTTTAATGGGAAGAAGAATATGAATTAAATGAACATAGAAGCTTAGAAGAAATGGCGGTGATACTAGGTCAATATGAGAAAGAAAGACGGGACCGAATTTAAAGAACCAACGGTGAAGACAATGTGGAACGTTTCGTGCAAACTTTGGCAAGAAACGTTCTATACTTAATGACTAAAAGATTATGACTGGCCCGTTTAACAATATTGTATTTAAACCAGTCCGAGATGCCAGCGATGCAATCAGGAAGAATCTACACGCCGATCTATGTAAAGGTAAGTCCAGTTCAGTTCACTTAAATTAGTTTAAAGTTAACAAAATAATATTACTTCGAAATGAAAATACTCCTGAAGGTCTTATGCGTAAATTTCACCATATTGCTGCTGTAGAATTAGCGTGGCAAGGAGGAGAGACCGTTGCTTGTCTGTTTTTTTTTTCAAATCAAGAAAAATAACGATGACTCACCAACAAATCGCATTGAATACTATCCTGCGTTCATGGTTGGTTTCCAATAGTGAAAGACAAAGCTGCTCCGTACGTATTTGTCATAAACTGATATCAAAACGATGCGACAATATTACCTCACGAGGACTGTTCATAAAACCAAATCGACACTAGAAAAATTAAGCTGACAAATAATACGATAATGTAAATGCTGGAAGAAATACAATAAATGGATGGACTAAATCTGCTGCTAAGACATTTGGTTTGAATGTGAAGGACAAGAAGATAACGAATCACTTGAATAGGTCAACTGCTGTTAGCGAATTGGCAAAAACTGGTGTAGAAGAACAACAATTGCTGAAAATTACTGGTCACAATCATGAAAATTTTATAAAACCATACTTAAATTTCAATCAAGAATACCGCAACAAGATCATAAATATTATGCGTAGTAATATATCTTCTATAGTGGAGAACAGCGACGAATCGAATATTAATTTAAATTTTAATAATTGTACTTTCACTAACTGTACTTTTAATAAATAAATAAATGTTCCATTGTGTTATAAATTTTTTTTGTCAGAAAATTTTCCTCCCAATATCCCTCGGACATTAACAATTGCCTCATAATTTTATGACAAATTTCTCAAGCTCGTTGCTTGGTAACAACCCTCAACCTTCGGCTTCAGGCTCTTACCATGGAACGAGCTTGCGATTGTCATAAAATTATCTCGGCTATTATCAATGTCATAGGGATATCACTACTGATAATATACACTTGGTTATATTATTACTCCTAATCCAAATTCCTTGAATTTATCTTTCTCATACATTCAGTAGAATTGATATTTCTCATGCGGAACAATGCGAGTCGTTACTGCAAATTCTTCACTAGTGACTCAACCCGACATTGCACGATTGTAATTTATAGAAAAAAGGTGAACATGTGAAATTACTGTCTTTGATTATGGAATTTCTTTATGAACAATGTTTGCAGCTGATTTTGCGTAACATAATTCTAACAAAATTTGTTTCGAAGTGACACGCGGAAGGCCTAGGGCTAGGGAAAAACATCCAAAGCTTCATATCATGAATACGACGAACTTCACATTCACCACCAGTTTCCTTATTTATATTTAAAGTATTTTATCTACAAATGTCAGTAAAAGTATGATTTTGAACGCATGCTGTCTGTGCCTAAAACGTCATTTTATGACACTAGTGTTAAAAGAAAATATGAAAACATAATTCAAAATGAAGTGTTTATTCAATTAACCTTCATGGGACGGACATCAAAATTTTACGAAAAGGACTAACTGGGGTCCGAGAAGACCCCATGCGTAAAATTGCAGAAATGCTATATTTTTCTTTAAATTAAATATATAGAAAAGAAGTTTTATTAAAGTTTTACTATTAACCATTTATTAGTCAAAAATCATCACGAAAAAATACAAAATACCCTAATCACTAATACTACTAGCTACATATCATTTTAACATTTTTCACGAACTATCTCCGATTTTGAATGTTCTAGGCACACAAAGTTATTACACCTAATACATATTTTTCTGGATTTTCTGTCTTTTCCTCTTTGACACATATGGCAGCGCCCCCTGGTAATATTTTGTTGTTCAACTCTATGTTCTGTTGCATCCAGTAGTTCAGGAAAAACGTCTGTCATATGCCGTTTTCTATTCGTCTGAATGTATTTATTATTATATCGCCGGAAAACGTTTTTCTTTATGAGTTTTTTTCCTAGTCCCAAAATATACATTTCACGTTTATCCAAACTGTTTTTTCGCCAATCCGGGATTTGCAGTAACCACAATTTATAAGCATTTATTCCTGTGATATCTATAAGATGCGAAAATATTGCCATTGGCCAGAGGTTTGACTTTCTCTGCACTGTATATTCTTTGGCCAACTTATCTGAAGTGTCGACAGCACCTTTTGTTTTGTTGTAATGAAGAATAATTTCTGGTTTATAGTGCTATTCTTCTCCAGCTACTTTACTATCAGTACGCTCACTTGAAAGTAAGATGACAGCATGTTTTTGTTTTGGAACATAGGATACTACTCTTTGATTTCTAAAAGCAAACATACTTGGAAACTCTTTCTTGTACGATGCCGGTAGAAGTTCCCTGGGAATAAATGTTTTATTTTTCCGGAGGGTACCACATAAAGTAATATTTTTTTTCCACAACTTGTCAGCAAGTTCTAAACTTGTAAAAAAGTTATCGGCCGTTATTCCAAATCCGCCTTCCAAATGGTCTGTCAAATCTAGGACAACCCTTTGACCTTGACCCTTTTCCGCTTTGTTTTCCTAAAAATTAATAGATACATAGGAATATAAAATTTTCCTATATTGCTTTTCAAATAACTTACCCAAATAAACTTGCATGCTTGCAATATAAGAAGTGGTGCAGTCCACAAGAGCTCATATTTTGATTCCATACTTATCAGGTTTACTCTTCATATAGACACGGAATGGTGCCTTACCCCTAAATGGTACAAGCTGCTCATCTACATATAGATGGTCACCAGGATTAAGTGATTTTTTACAATTAGAAGTGAAAATATCGAATATATCTCTTATCGGAGCTAGCTTATCTACTAATTTTCGTTCTTGTCTTGTTTGAAAATTATCAAAGCGTAAAAATGAAGTAATTTGTTTGAATCTGTTCCTTGACATTGCAGCAGGAATTATAGGACGACAGTAAGAAATATCTTGACACCAGAGCATATCGATAGCCTCTTTCGATCCGTGAAGTGCGCCAAAAATAAGCAACAGTCCAATATAAGCTTCAATCTCTGTAGAATCAACAGGTACAAAAACTTCAATTTTATTCGGATTTCCTATATTCCATTTATCATAATATGTTCGTGCCTTTCTGTTTGTTTCTGTTACTATTATGTTCAGAATACCCGGAGATAGGAAAAGAAGAAAAACGTCTTTTATACTTGAGATATCAGAACTGTAATTTGTAAGGCCTACAGCATGTCTCCGAATATTAGCTTTTGAACGTCTAAGTTTTGTGTTTCCTGGAATTTTTGACCACTCAGTTCCATCTTTAGATTTATATACTGGAATGCCCTGGCTGTTACTTACAGTTGGTTCCTCTGGGTTCGTTTTCTCTATACTTTGATCAAGAACTATTACATCATTTTCTCCCTCTACTTCTGTGACAATGTCTTCATCTTCTAAGTCACTCGATGTTTCCTCATTAATAACACTATCAAACTCTGGATCATCACTTTCAAGTATACGTAACATCTCATCGTTAGTAAGCCCCTTGCGATTGTTTGTAAATAAAAACTGACTCATTTTCAAAACGATGTACCATACTCGCAATATCACAAGAGACTAATCCGAATATTCAAGTCTAGAAATTATATCGAAGTGCGGGTAAATTCCCTCTGAGTAGACAAGCGTTAAATGTATGGGATTCCCCGATTTTACTAACAGTTACCGGGATTATTTTATCGGACGTAAAAGACTGACCGGGGTCTGAAGGGACCCCTGGAATATAAAACTAGTTTTTGTTTATACTAGCCAATAAAAACTACTAAATACATCATATTTTATCAAAATAATTCATAAACTGCAGCTAGATGGAAGATCAATGTTTAAAAATTTGCGTTTGCAAAGATACAGCAAAAACATACGTCATGGGGTACAAACGGACCCCGGCCAGTCCTATGAAGGTTAAGCGCACAATTAGTGAAACTACAATTATACGAGTAATAAGAAACTCCATGGACAGTCTCATTGGTAGATGTAACAAAATTTATTTTGGTGAAGCTTGTACCAGGGCAGAGAGCAATGTTATCCGCCGAAGTTTTGGACAAAATTTTATCCGCAGTGTTCTGTTGCCTTTATAGCGAGTTTTTATATAACCCTCTTCCACTATACTGGACTTTAATTTACCGTGTCTTTTAATTGTAGTAAGATTAGCACCAGACTCCGCCAACAAACTAGCTGAGGAACGTCGGAAACAATGTCTAGTATAAAGATGGGGACCAGGCAAATTTAGAAATTCAGAAATGTTGGCAGGCATCTTCACAAATGTCTTGATTCCAACTGGAGTCCTGGCACATTTATTTTTAATGTATTATATAAAAATTCTTGAATGATTAATATCCGCTGGGCAAAGGGCTATGTACTTCTTATAGTAGTTCATATACAATGTACCACTTACAACAAAGGTGCGTTGCACATTCGTTTTAGTATCTGGTATATGCACAACTAGTGAAGTTCCGGAATTCTCGATATTATTTAATGTGAAATCGCACAGTTCCTCTCGATTACAGGCTCCAAAATCACCAAAAATCACAGAAAATGTCTGCGTTAGATATATTCCATCCGGGGCTTCTGCGACAAATTTGTCGATTTATTCTCTTGTCAATACTTTTGACTTTTTCGGTTAATATCCTTCACCCCTTCGCTTCAAAAAAGCCATAAGCTTGTAATATCTGCTTATGTCATAATTATTTATGTTCATCATCAACTTTAACATAGAGCAATTCGTCCAAAGCGTTGACGATTTCCATATTTTGTACTCTTCTTCAAAGTATGTAATAAGCACTTTTTTACTGACCTCCTTGCCACTGACATTTTTCTGATCACACCATTTCAAGAAACGATCGTATGAAAACTCGTACTGTCGCCTTGACTTACTAGGCAGTAATTCAAAAGCAGCTTCATTGGCAGCTTCTTGAATTTCCGGTAGTAGAAATTCATTTTCTTGATCACTTTTCATCAAGAAACGAAGAAAACGAGAAAGAATAATTTGTGATTTACTGACGTTATTTTTCAACAAAGACAAATCAACAAATTCGGTTTTTGTTTACCTTGGCAACTTGTTTCATGAATAGATCAGATGAAATTGGATTCACCCAAAAAGCACTGCTCCAGAATTTGTCTATATGATCTCCCATTTGTCGACTGGATGTCCATTTTAATTAGTCCTTTGGATTCACCGTTCGGGATATCCTTAAACTGTCCGTTAATGGACATTCAATAATAAGTGCCAGTTTTCCTTCGTATTTGTTTGTGTAGATTGAAGATATGCCTACTACAATTGAAATTAAATAGTAAAATTATTAACTCATCTAGATGGAAGTGAATTTGCAACGCTTGGTCATCGAGACTGCCACATCACATTATTAAAAGTGACCTGTAAGGATATGTGTCATGTTTTGGATAACTGAACGTGTATTGTAGGTAAATATTAACTCATTCATTTGACTTAAAGATTTTGAATTTTGCTGGAGCGATGCAAAAAATCAGTTTTTTATGTGACTATACAAAATGTTCATATAGTTTCTATCATTTGAATTTACATCAATCAAGTCAACATGATCATATATCTAAATGACAAAATACTTGTAACATTTTAAACACCTATTAACACTTGTAAAAGAGTGGAAAAGTGGAAGATCAGGATAAAATCGACGAGAAAATCGATTAAAGTGAATCGAGTTTATAGTGTGCATTTGATTCGAATGTATTATTTGCATTTTGAACTTGTAACCAACCTAATTATGATTTTATTATTTACGGTTTATAATGGTTCAGGTACTGTGATTGACTGTGAGTAGAGTAAGAGTATATAATGATATCTATGCCATATCGAAATCGATTGAAGTTTTAGTCATGTGTCATATGTCGGATAATTTTACCGCTATTCTCCTCTCAATTCAGTCTAACCTATAAAAAGAGAATACACCAATACCAAAACATTTCGCGTTTCGCGGTTCTTTTCTGTATTCAGTTGTTCACACCTTATCATAATTAATAATTTAACAGTTCTGCTGCTTTCATCGATTAAAAAGTAAGTTGTACGTGTAAATTACTTGATGTGAATTATCAGAAAAGTACCTGTTTTATTTATATATTTTAATATGCCTAAAATAAATAAGAAACACTTCATGGAGGCTCGAAGATTGTTACTTAGTCAACATGATCTCTTTGCGTTTGAACAATCGAACTCTATCATATTATATCCTACTGAGGATGAGGATTCTATATCTTCCAACGAAAATCAAGAGGATTACTCATAACCCAGTTCCGTAGTTACCTTTGATAATGAAATAGAAAACAGTTATTTTCCCTCTGAATCTAGCAGTGAAGCCGAATTCGTTACCAGAAATATACCATTTGTATCAGACATTAATTTTTCTCCTATACAATTTTCAGACAAATCAATACAAAAAAATACGATCAATAGTTCAATAGCAAGCTGAACAATAAAACACAAAATACCACATGTTGTAATTAATAGTTATTTGTAAAACAAGTGTCACAATGAGTCGTTTTGTAGTACGAGTGAAGTTTGCACAAACCGCGAAGCGGTGAGTTGTGCAAATCACGAGTACTACAGAAAGTCATTGTGGCACAAGTTTTACACAATATTTTTCATAATTCGCATTTATTTAATTATTTAAATAAAATAGAATTTCATATAATCCCTGTTTTTAAACTAGGAGGAGTGGTTTGAATTTAAGTTGGCAATTCTGTAGATTCCTAATTGGTCAGATCACAGATGGTTTTATTCAGAACTTCTGTCTTTTGACATTTTATAACCGAATAATTGTGTGAATTGTAAACAAATTTTCATTTAAGCAAAAAGAAGATGATTATTTGTTTAAAAAAGAGGTTCTTCGTGTATGCTCTTGCGATCTATTTATATTATGTCATGAACAGAATTAAATTGACTGTCTCGACCCTTACTTCGTGGAATATGCTCATATTAGTGTTTTTAAATGAAACTCAAGGTCTCTAGTTAATTCCACAATATAATACAAGTTATTGAAAATTCTAAAAAATTGACAATTGTTCCGATAAATCAATATCATCGTCAGAATGACAGAAGTTACATTTCATTTTATGCCTACCTGATGTTTAGTAGTTATTTTTGGCTAGACCAAGAAGTAAGCTAACTTGTGATTGGCTTAATATATGTTTATAGGAAATATTTCTAATGATATTTCAAAGATAATATCTTCAGCAACGAATACAACAATTCCTTTTAAAACAGAAAGTAACGTTAGTACAAAATTGTTAAATGTAAAAACAAAAATACCACTATTAGAGAAGTCAGGTATATATAAACTCAAATGTCCAGAATGTAATGCTGCCTATTTGGGTCAGACCCTTAGGAATTTTGAAATACGATACAGTGAGCACTTACGAGCATACATATTAAAACAACCAGATAAATCCCACTACGCAAAACATCTACTTTACACCAATCATTCATTGACACCTAACACAGAACTAGAAGTACTGCATATTTGTGAAAAGAAACAAGAACTGGATTTCCTTGAAGAACTGAAAATGAGAAGACATTCAAGAAACCCACAATATGAATTTGTCAATGAACAGTCAAATCTAGGGAATTCTCCACTAATAAACTGTCTCCTTAAGTGATGATTGTAAAGATCAGCAGATATAGTTTTCCTGGTTTTCTATATCATTGCACAGTTATACTGATCTTAATTGGAAAAATGATATCCAGGATATCACCATAGGACTGATAATATCTAAGCTTCAATATTTGTAATATCACATCTTCTTCCTTTTTCTATAAACATATATTAAGCCAATCACAAGTTAGGTTACTTCTTGGTCTAGCCAAAAATAACTACTAAACATCAGGTAGGCATAAAATGAAATGAAACTTCTGTCATTCTGACGATGGTATTGATTTATCGAAACAATTGTCAATTTTTTAGAATTTTCAATAACTTGTATTATATTGTGGAATTAACTAGAGACCTTGAGTTTCATTTAAAAACACTAATATGAACAGAATTATCTCTGTAATACATCTTCACATAGATATCTGGTAATTTATCCCAAAAATCGAACGCTTCCTATACCTATATATTGATCCTATACAATATAAAAATAAACAATTGACAAATCATTGATAAATAAACGTTAGCGTACTTTATTCATTAGTATTTTTAATATACAAATCATTCAAATTTACCTTTAAATAATAATTTGCTAGCTAGAACAACGCTAGATCATTTTATTTATAATTTTTTTCAAGGTTAAAGTCAAATGTCAAATGAAAATATAACTAAATGCAATAACCAACTTTACACTAAAAATTAGTATAACAGTGTTCAAAGAGCTTCATTGTGACACTGTAAACAATGGTATAATAAAGTCTCTTTCATACGCCAATTATAAAAAGATCTTTTAAGCACCCTTAAATCTTTTCATGATACCATTCCAGTAAATTCAAGAACGTTACTACATACACCTCGTAAAGCTGACAAAATATTCGTGGACCCAGGATATTATTATCATTCTGGTTTAGAGAATTGTTTAAAAAATTTGAATTAACAGTGTGCATCTCGTAAATTGATAAATGTAAATTGTATTGAAGTATTGATAAATATTGATGGCCTTCCATTATCAAAAAGTTCTTCTAGTCAAGTGTACCCAATTCTATGTAGTCTTTTTGTGAATGAAAAAGTAGTTTATATTATAGGCATTTACCATGGGTATGAAAAACCTAAAGACCCTAATGACTTTTTATCTTATTTTATTTATTGAGTAATTCATATAACTACAAATGGTTTCATACATAATAGTAAGTCATATACTCGTATATTCAAAATAAAAGCATTTGTTACTGATGTACCAGCCAAATCTTATATTCTCCGCACAAAAGTTCACTTTGGGTACTATTCTTGCACTAAGTGTGACATAGAGGGCAATTATATTGATGGTCGAGTCTGTTTCCATAATCAAAAATTTAAAACAGGAACAGATTTTGACTTTAGAGCCAAAACTCAAATTGATCACCACTTGGGAACTTCGATAATAGAGCAAATTCCAAATTTCAATTTAATAGATAATTTTGTACTGGACCAAGCCAAGCATCTTTTGCACCTTGGAATTGTTAAAAAACTTATTTATCATTGGTGTAATGATAAACCACCATGTAAATTGTCTTTCAATAAAATATCAGAAATATTAAATAATCTAATTAATGCACAATATAACATTCCTAGTGAATTTGACCGAAAATCTAGGCATATGGAAGAGTATATAAGAGATGGAAAGCCACAGAATTTAGGCAATTATTATTATATACTGGACCTGTAGTTCTAAAAAAAAGTATTGCGAACTGATTTATACCTTAATTTTATGTCTCTATATGTTGGGATTACTATTTTGTTAAATAAAAAATTACAAACACATTTTATAGAGAGTGCTCATAAGTGCTTATGCTATTTTTTTCAAACGTTTTTAATTCTATTTGGTGAAGAGAATGCTTCTCATAATATACACAATTTATTACACATAAGTGATGATTCCAAAAAGTTTGGTCCTCTTGACAAATACGGAGCTTATCCATTTGAAAATTACATGTCAAATATATTGAGTATGATTTGAAAACATGATAAACCACTTTAACAAATTGTAGGACGAAAAGAAGAAATGAAACATGTAGTTGATATGGATGAAGGTTCACATAGAGTTTGTAATTATCCAGAATTTAAAATAGAGCATAATACTCCTTACCAATTTCAAAAAGCTATATTTTTAGAGTTCACATTAACAACCAAGTGTCCAGATAACTGTTGCTTTTTAAAAAATGGCAGTACAATAATTATAGAGAACTTTATTACAGTAAATATTCAGAAATGTGTTGTTGCTAGAAAGTTTCGACAATATGATGATTATTACACTAAACCATCCTCTTCATCTGGTCTAAATATATATGCAGTAAATTTGAATGATCTTGATATTGTAGAGACATGGAATATTAATCAAGTTGATGTTAAATATATTTTAAGGAATTTGAAGAGCCAACCATCAGTTGCAATGCCTCTAGTACATATTTAACCTTTTTACGAATCTAAGAAGCCAACAGGTACAAGTGGCAAAAACTTAGTTTGAATAATATTAATACGAAAAAGCGAATATAAATTTTCAACAATTAACATTGGTACCTACTTAATTAATTTAATGTCTACTTATTTGAAATGGGATTACCTAATAAATATGGTAAATAATTAATTACCAAAAAATAGATATAAATATACAAAAATATTAACTGAAAATAAAAATGGACTATAGATGAGCTACATTTTGTAACAAAATACAAAACCATAATATACAACAAATGACAAATTAAAGGATAAACATTCCTTAGGACTTTTACAAACTAAAGATTATAAAGTTTCAAGTGTGCCTCCAACTTATTCTTAAATTGTGCTACTGTTGTCAAGTTCTTTATTTCCACTGGTAACTTATTGTAATTATTGAACGCTTTATACATCTGATTTTATATTAAAAAATGTACATATTAATTAAAATAATTTTATAAATTATTAAACCAAAAAGTATGAAAGGTAATATTTAAAGAATAGTAATAATAAAATAGGTTTTTATAGATTGAGGAGAAATGGGCACTAGTTCAATAGAAAAATCTTGGACAGTACTAGAGGATGAAAGTGTCGAGGCAGTGCCAACAGAGTGGATAGTTGGAAATAGCTGCTATTGGCCTCCTTGGAACCAAATAAAAACTAGGGATGCAATAAAAAAGGGAGAGTCATTTAGTACCTGCTGGCCTATATATAAGATCAGGCAATTGAGAAGCTCGACATTTGGTAAGCCTAAGTATATAGTTATAAAATATTTTTAAAATTCAGTATAGGTACTGGACAACTTGTTATGTTTCTGTTTTTTCTATAATGATTCACCAAATTATTTCAGTTTGCACATTTATTTATAGATGATTAATTTAGTGCCCGTTCAAAGTTGGAAAAAGCTTGCCAGACAAGTGACCTAAATTCGGAGTCTGAAGGGGGCAGCAAGAGAAGATGAATAAAAGAAGAAAAGTGTTTGACACATCAGATTCTGGAGAATCTGACAATTATTCAGAATTACCGCCTCCTCCAACAATTATTTTGGGGCAGTTTGTTATCATTAGTTTTATCCCAAATTAGTGTAACCATTCTTCTTTCAATAAACAACTTTTATTTAACACAATCCGTACAATATTTATTTGAACCTACCATTGGTTATGGGCCCAGAAGGAATGTGTTAAAAGTGGAAAATTATAAATATGTTAAAAGTAACAAAAATGGGGAGTGTTGAAAACAAACATGGAAGTATTCCTTTTAATGCAGATAACTTTGATAACTGAAAATTCCGGCTAAACTCAGTATTGAAAGCAATGGATTTAAGTGATGTCTTAAAAGAAGTGCCACAAAGTAGTAGGAACGATGATTGGCAATAGAAAAACAACAAAGCGTGTATGGTGATTATACAAAGTGTAACTGATACTCTCTTGGAATATGTGAAAGAAACGAGATGGTACAGAAACGAAATGATACAGAAATGAGAGTCTATTTTTAGCAAAAAAGCTGCATGCTCCAAATTGTATTTACTAAAAGAACTGATTGGCCTGAAAAATGAGCATGGGATGAATCTGCAAGATCATTTCTCAAAATGCGACAGAGTTTTTAGAGAACTTAAAAATTTAGGAAGCTCTTTTGAAGAATCTGATATGTCGTGTTTTCTGTTATTACCAATGCCACAAGAATTTGAAAATGCAGTTACAGCGTTACGAACAATGTCGGATAATGATCTAAAACAAGAAATTTGTCAAAAAAAAGACTTCTAGAGTTGTTAGTAAATAAAAATCCTGGTTAGAGTACTAGAGTAGGAAACGTGCTTTATTCTTTCAATTGAGAACAAAAGGTACTGAAAAGTTTCTAGTGTGGTAAGGTGGGATACTCTACAAGTATTTGTGGAAGAAAATGTCATGTGTGTGGCAAAATGGGATATAGAGCAAAGCAGTGTTTTAGAAATAAAAATAATAAACAGAATCATGACAAAAATCAAGCCAGTTATTCGAAAATAAATGTTGACAATGGTAGAAGCAGCGAAGGTGATTCTATAGCATTTTGTGCAATCTCGGATGTTCAGTCAAGCAAGACAAAATGGTAGGCAGACTCAGGGGTAACTTACTGTTATGTTCTCAGAGAAGATCTGTTGGTAATATGCGCAGATTCACAGAACCTAAAATAATACAGCTAGTAGAAGAAGGTAAGTTCATGGAAGCAACATGTTTAGGAGATATTGAAGTAGTAAGTAAAGTAGAAATTTATAATGTGTCAATAACTATAAAAAATGTACTGTGTGTGTCAAATTTAAGAGTAAATTTATTATCAATTTCTACAATAGAAAAAACTGGTTATGAAATTGTTTGTGCTAATGCTAAAATAATCGGAAAGAAAGGAAAACCTGTATTTGTTGAAGGTGCAAGATGTAACAATTCATATAAAATAATTTTTACACATAACAATGATGAATATGCAAACTTGACAGTCAATGGTAAAGATAAGCAGCTGTGGCATCTTAGGTATGGTCATTTAAATTACAAATCGCTTTCAAAAATTAAAAACATAATTTAACGGATGGAATGCAGTTTGCAAATTAAAAAATGGAGAACATATGTGATGTGTGTGTAGGATGTAAACAAAAATGTTTTCCATATTACTCAAATATATCTAGATCGAGTAGATTATTACAACTTGTACACACGGATGTTTGTGGACCAATTAAACCAATTTCTCGAAATGATAATTCATATTTTGTAACTATTGTTGTGTCATCTTTGTTTTGTACGACAAAAATATCTAAAATTAAATGCGATAATGGTGGAGAATATAGTTCTAAAAATATTCAATAATTTTGTTAAGAAAAGAAAATACATATATCCTACACTCCTCCCTATACTCCTCAGCTTAACGGAGTGGCTGAAAGAATGCATTAGATCCTGATGGATGACGAGATCTATGATTACCCAAGCAAACATGGATGGAATATTTTGGGAAGGCGCTATACTTGCAGCCGCCTACATTACAAACAGAGCTCAATCATGCTTAGTTAAAAATGAAACACCATATGAGTTATTTTAGAATAAAAAACTTAATGCTGCCAATATGAAAGTGTTTGGTTGTATTGCAAATGCAATAATTCCTTATTAATTAAGGCATAAGTTAGATGAAAAGGGTAAACAATGTTGATTCATAGGATATGCAGATAATGGATACAAAAAAAGAATTCAAAAAGTAGGAGAAAAGGTTCATATTCAAAGTAGTACAGAAGAAGAGAGACCCAAAAGACAAGTGAAGTTGCCATCGAGATTCAATGACTTTGAATAAGACCTTGTTACCGTCTTAACTGTTCGGTACCAATTTCTCCAAGTTTCCTTGGATGGGACCAAGATGACGTATTATTATTTGATACGATACCAGGCGATAAACAATTAAGCCGTATGCGAACGGCTCTCTTGTTTTGGTTGGAGAGCTAAGAGTCGTTGGTTTATTTTAGAAATGTTAATCAATCGGAAAGGTAGTTAAAGGGCGCCAGAAATTTTAATTCACACGAAAAATTTCAAAAACTGAGATAAGCGAGAGAAATGATAAAAAGTGAGGTATTTTCGGTAATGTGTCTGTGGAGGTTAGGGAAGTACTCACTAAAACGCGGTTTATTATGTTAACCAGTTTATTAACAGGTTTGACCAGCGTCAGTGAACAGAACATCAAAAAAATTACAATATGGGTACATGCATAACCGGGTACCGCAAAAATATTAATATATACATAAAAACAATAAAACAAATTATCACTCAACACTACACGGCGAGTCATACGGTAATTGTTCGAGAAATAAATAGTCTCCAAGGAACAACAAATATACAAATCAAAATCATATAAATACACAAGCGATAAATGTCGCAGAGTTTGCGAACTAAAAAATTAGTTTAGTAACGAAATTATTTTCCGTTTATTTAAAAAAGAAAATGTAGGATATTATATTACTGAATTACTCAAAAACAAAAAAACACATAGGCTTTGTGAAAGTTACGTCAATATAAGTGATCGGAAAATAATTTAATCTAGATTTGACGTGCACGCCGAATTTCTTAATGGTTGTTCTATAAAGCATAAACAAAGGTTCTCTAAAACAATGGCAATATTAGTAATAAATAAACTCGTTATCATAATAAAATAGTTCTGATACCGTATGGTTCTTTTGCTAAGGAAATGCCGTGACACTAAATTAGTCTTTTCACCATCGTCTAAGGAAAGGTGCGATTTACTCTAGGTAGGAGAGATACAAAATAATCATTTACGATATCTGAGTCCAACAGTCTCCAGTCATTCACCCCAATACTAATCAGGTGAAGACACTTGCATCAACGCCGGAGGCGTGGTTTCTCGATTAGGTCTATTTAAAAATTTAGGATAGTACTTGTAATAAATAATCCACTCTCACGGCGTGATGAAACAAATCAGACACTCGGCATTGTTCGGTAATTTAATGTCGGTAATAAACACAATAAACATATACTCCGGTAATTTGAATTCGCCGACTCAGTACAAGTAATATCGGTACTTTTATACGATACGATACGATAACTTAATCCTAATAACGGTGAATACGACACGTAAGTAGAGTTGACACTCTCGGAACTTTACAACTGCCTTGGTCAAGTATTCTTCGTAGACTGCCTCTCGTTACGAGATTTTTGGGGATAGATAGCCCTTTTTTGGAAATTCTTTCCAAAAAATGAATGTAAAATTAGTTCTAAAGAAGGAAAGCCATATAACAAACCATATAAAAGGAATCGGGCCGTTAATGCACAAATTACGCTGTCTACCCAGAATTTCGTGAAAAGTACATTTTTGTCCGAAGGCGATATTAAATTTTTTGTACATTCAATTGTCGCTTAGTTCAATTGAAAGGCACGATTGAGACGTAACAAATCTTTTCGGCGTCCAGAGATATATTGTTTCTAATTTTTTTTGTTTATTGACCATATGAAACTATATTCTACACAGTTCGAAGAAATTATTGTTACGCCAGGGCCGCACTGGGATAGAAATTTCTCGATTTCGCAGGGCGAAATGTAGGGAAATAAAAACGTTACAACCTAAGTTGTTGAGAATTAATTTCTGATGTCTCAGATGTTCCAAAATCATATACAGAGGTAGGGGAAAGGTCAAATTGGCCAAACTGGGAGAAAGCTATAAAAGATTAACTGGACGCGTTAAATAATAATGACACATAGAAGTTGGTTGAAAGACCTGAAAAACAGGATTTAATAAGCACCAGATTGGTGTTCAGGAAGACAGTGAAGGTAATTTTACTTATAAGGCAAGATTAGTTGCAAGAAGATATGAACGAAATAATTTTAATGAGTTTAGACAAGTACATGCATCAGTAGCAAGGCTTTCTACTAATATTCTTAAATTTATGGCCGTCAGCCTCATTTATACTTGACCTATATACCCACATTTTTTTGTAATTCATTCATTCAGATCGTTCTATTGTCAATTTTAATATACATTTCTTGCCTTCAGCTTCATTCATATCCTGAGTCTTTAGCCTTCAGCTAAAGATCGGGTTGATTGCCAAACTATAAATTATTAAATATGTGTTTCTGTTCAAAAGAGACTCAAGGTCCTCCGAGGCAATCTTACATCCTAACGGACACTATAGAGATTTGTATGTTGATTGCAGTGGTCGCGTTATAAAATTTCCATTCGCATGTGCTATTTTCAGATAAAATATTCTTGTACGGAATTTCCCCAAATTAATATATTATAAAAACATGATTACCTAGAACCCACCCCCGTACAAAAATAATGAGCAAGAAGAATTTTTAATTGCCCGAAAATTTTCTTATTAAATGTTTATTGACAGATTAAACGTTTAAAGATAATTTAATTACATATCCATATACAAAACTAAATACTTCATACCTTATAAAGCAAGTGAACGATGCAAGGTATAACTCTGAAAGAAGCTAAAATACAACAATGCATCAAAAAGCTCATTATCTGTTAGGGGCGAAATTTATGAGATGAGAGCAGTGATTGTGCACTAGTGTTCCTCGCCTCTAACTGTCTCAGTAGCTCAGTCGGGCGTAGGTTCGACAATAAAAATTGATTTCGATTATACTGGAATGTATAGGGTTAAATTTTCCAGAGCGCCACGGATTTATAGCCAGTCAAAATCCGAAACCAGGGATGTGACACTGCACTAATATTACTTAATAATAAAGATTGGCTATAAAGTTATGTAAATTTCATTAAAAAAATAAGAAAAGGTTCTTGCTCACCTCTGATTACCGGGGTACCTGGTGTTATTAACTTGGATCAGAACAAAGAAATATTCATTCACCTTACTACACAAAATATATTGAAATTGTTATAATGTACCGACACAAATGGAGCAAACAACAATATTCTGTGGTTATAAATAAGTACCCCACCAAATGAGTGGGTAAACTATGATTAAGATGGATGTATCAGCTCAATAAAGAAATATCACACATGAATTGATACTATATGTGACGTCACTATGATCTAACTGCTATGTACTGAAAAAAAATGCCTTAATGGGGGTATCAACTTAAGATCTAAGACTTAGGTGTGGTTATTGTATGGTAGTGGTAGTGGCCTCTCAGCTTCTCAATATTTTTACCTGAGAATCCGGCGCTTTGGTGAGTGTGTGGACTCTAGGAGGTATACAAGACACGAATACAAGCACGTAGTTACGAAGGAAGTGGAAGGTAGACTGTGTGAGGACAAATACTATGGACAGCGGAGACAATACACGTTGACAGTGATGGGTGGACGTTGAAGATGGCACCAAGCTGGGAGTTGAAATTTGAATGCAGTGACTTCAAACTCGATATCAGAATATGAATCTCCATCCTGATGTGAAGGTTGTACGTTGACTTGATGGTAGAATGTGGATTAAATACGACCAGATGGTCGAATGAACCCTAAAATAAATATTACCAGTCTAACTTCCGACTCCAATTGAGTACGGGGGCTCTTATTAGTCATAATACTAACCTCAATGTGACAGAGGGTTCTTGGACGGCCCTGCTGGTCTATTTGCCGTCTGACAACTAGCTCCGTTTCCGTGATTAAATCAATTAACGAATGGACTTCCTAAAATACACAATGCAAAGTCTCAGAGCTATGCTCGAGAAGTTCTACGGAGAACTTACCTTGACCCCCAAAATCCCGTTAAACGGAAAGATTTTCTTCAAAATATACAGCTCTATAATCGCAAACAATATAAGGAAATCTCTTAGCCAGACATTTCTCAGAAGCAGCCAACGATGGACTATATAATTGAAAGTTTCCAGCGAAAGGTTAGGAAATTCGACTCAACTCAACACGGAGATTTACTACTAAATGACAGAAATTGGCAGATGTGTACTTTAAGTCATCTGTTACCCGCCAAGGTGCGCTAGCAGTATACTCGGAACTTGGAACATCGAACGCCAACATTGAGTAGAATACAAATGTCATGACTTTATAAAAATTTTACTGCAGATCATGTCTATTACATTTATATTCGATATAAGAGACAATGAATAATCAGCCATTTGTCATTGAAATATAATGGTTATAGCAAGACCAGGAAAATTTTAAAGTGGCCAATCACGCCATCTCTGGCCGAACCAACACAACTACAATAAGGCATATGCCATTAGTCAAATCACATAGACAATAAGGTGTTGTGGAAAAACCAAAGATAGTTGAGGTGAATTCTAGGACACAATAACATTTGGGAAACTAAGCTGGCTTGCACAATAGACAAGAGTAATTTTAGGTTCATTCATATGTATCGAAGTGTAGCTCTTTCCCACACGTGGTGTAATTTACATTCAATACCTTACACTCGATACTTAATATTGACTCATTCCTAATTGCACTGAACTACACTCTACTCAAAGTGTAGTGGAAATTACGTTACACCACGCTACATCTCCAAGCAATCGTAATGACCAATGGACATGGTCTGTTGATTCTAATCATAGAACAATCGGAGTAATCGGGAGTGCAATCTAAAGGACCAAATGCCATGGCCCGTAAGTTCTAATCATAGAACAATCAGAGTCAGCAGAAGTGCAGTAAACAGGAGTGCGTTTGGTTATGACGAAGGGTGAAGAGTTTGTCTCTATCGAATTATAACATATCGATCAAGAAAAACATTTTTCTCTTAAACAAAAGGAAGGGTTTCATTCTGCAAAATGAGCCCGTAACATATCTTATACATATTCGTACATATAAACGAGAAGAATAGACTTAACATCATATTTTTTACGTCTCGCATTATTTTATGGAAACATGTTTAGGAGAATAATTCCTGTTTTTTCAACATTTAGTTTTTAAAATACTTTTATTCTCAATGCAGAAATTGATAAAATAACTATAGTACCTTTTCTCTGTTGCTGATAGATATTTCCGAACCTCTTTTGTGAAATCATACGACCTTCTCGAATTTTATCGACACAAGCTCTAAAGGCAAGAATCGAGTGTCTACATCACCGGTTATATCCACAAGCTAAAATGAGCCAATTGCATAAAATCTCGGAAATTTTATGTGAAGTGAGTTTTCTATGTAAGCTCATGAATATAACATTGTAGTACTAAATGGGAATGATGGAATATGAAAACTGATAACATTTCTATTTTATTCTCTGATTTTCTACAAAAACAATTTTATTCGTGAATAAAACATACAGTTACAACCAAAACATAATTTACATGAAAAAATTCTTGAATATGAAGAACAAATAAATTTCTTGGGACTAATTTTTGATCAAAAACAAACTGGAAGCTAACATCAAACAACTTGTTCTATCATGTCATCAAATCTTTTGAAGTGACTATCCAATGGGGAACGGATAGGGAATCTCTAATGATGGTATTAAGACCATTAGTTAGGTCAAAAATAGACTATTGTTGCATTGCGTACGTATCAGCAAAACAGTCAATCTTAAGGGTCCTTGATGTTATTCATAATCAGGCACTAAGAACAATACTAGCACCATTTCGCAGCATACTCGTAAATAGTTTGTACTGCGAAGGGGGAGAAGCAAGTTTAAGTGAAAGAATACAGATTCTAAGCGTATCATATGCAAAAAAAATATCCAGCAACACCCAATATATAAGAATAGCATCTCCATATTTCCTTCCGCCTTCCAATGTAAATACAGGAACCATCCTCTTATAAAAAGAAATAGCAGATATTTGGGAAATCATAACTCCGTTTCGTTTAACCTTTCCAAATAGAGTTGCTCATACCGACATTCATTCTTGGACACGTGTCTCTTCTAAAATCAATACTAACTCAACTTTACATTGAACTATTCAAACTACCAAGCACGTAAAATATCCGTTCTGGAGAACTATACACTATATATTATGTTAAAATTTTAATCTGTGTCTAATAAATATATTTAATAAGTTTTTTTATTATATAATTTCTTTTTCCTCGTATATAATTACTCTGGATTTCTTCTCATTTACCTCAGCTAGCGCTCGATATTTTATTATAATTATTAGTTTGGAATCAGACAGGGTTCTGAGCAAGGCCTTTGTTTTTCCGCAGAATATTTTAAGAACAAAACATGGAACTCAAATTGGAAAACAGTTTAATAACTTTGAAGACATAAAATATAACGCAAAGACATAAAATGGATGAATTGACAGATGGTAAGTGAATTTTTTTTAATGATATTGAAATGGAACGAGTCTTAACCTAGATATAATTTAATAAGTATTTAATATTACGAGTTTTAAGTTTAAAATTATTGTTCTGATCTAGAAATGAGTTCAGATATTTTCCCGTTATACTTTCTTAGATGTTCATCCCAATTTTTAATTTATTTGAAAGTATAACGATTATAATTGGTACCAATCATAGAAAATTATTACTAACCTTCGAAAGAAAAAAAACCGCACAGTAACTTCTTTCTTCTCCTGATGTGCCGTCAGCAGCTGTATATCACCATGTAGACAGTAATTATTACTCACTGGATAGCTGCTTTTAATCTTTATTTTAAGAAGTTGTTCTCAAATTTTTAAGGAATTCGCCAATTAGTTAATTCTGTACATTTATTCCATCAACCATCGTTTATATCTTATTTTGCTTCTTCATTCAGCTGTGTAACTTTAGAATTATTATTAAACTTCTTAAAAATCTAATATTAATATCTTTTTTCGCCTCGACACCAGATTTATTTATTCCTCTTCCTCTTAGCAACCATCATTTCCTTCCTAGATACCAGAGTTTTCTTGTCCTCAGATTGGTTGAAATCTTAAGCTGGATCTCCTAATACAGTTCATTTCGATGTCACCAATTAATGTTATATTTCATTGGTTGACTTTCATAGAAATTTGTACATATGTTACAATAACAGAAATTATTATGTACAATATAAATAATAACTCAAAACATTGTTACTACTTTTAGAGATCATTATAAAAAAATTAAATAAATTTTTTTCTATATATTCGCAACAATATCAACAAATTCTGACAGATAGAATTTCTATGATTCAATATTGTGAAAGTTCAGATGACAGTTCAATATTCATGAATTTTGATACACAGGGTGCTCCCCTTATTAACGTATATTATAAAAAAATGTTTCTTCATTATGAATAAAAATATTTGCTATAATATATTATCATATTGACGGACTCACTAAAATTATTAGGAAGAATCTACGACAGGCATAAAATAGTTAATTTAATTAGAAAATAATTGAAATATTTGTACAACCATAAACAAGATGTCAGATTCAGTTGGGTTCCTTCTCACGTAAGAATCAAAGGTAATGAGGAGGAATATGAGAAAGTACAAGCAGCAACATCTCAAAACAGCCCAGCTTGTAATCTATCGATATGGGCTGATTCGAAATCATACTTCAAGGATAAAGTTATAAAACGCTAGAAATGTTTTTGGTGAGAATCCGAATCGAAAATAAAACAATTGAAATATAATTTCGGACCTTGGCATTTATATATAAAAATCCAAAGGTACCAGGTAATCATCCCCTGGCTGCACCTAGGACACAAATATGCGCATAAATATTTGATTTCCAGCGACAATCCGCCTTTTTGCAATTTCTGTAATGACCAAATTAGTCTAGATCACCTACTAATCGTTGGCCTGGAGTATGATCTAGAAAATCTAGAAAACCCATCAAGTATTATTGCTTTTCTGAAAGTGCAAATATGTTACATAAGATATAACTATTCTACCGATACAGAATATATCTAATCGTGAGTTATACACTGAGAAATCCAATATTTTTAAGTTTTCCAGCGAGTAAAACACGAAAAACGGATTTTAGAAAAATATCGTCGTGGGCGTCTGCCACTTTTTCTTGTTAGCACGATACAGCCTTAGGGTGTATATAAGTGACCAATTTTATGATTGGATATTGTGCAGAGCATCTCATGGATGAGCCATACTGATTTTCGGCTCACGAGTGTCAGTACAACAGGTGCTATGCTACCTGAAGTACCACATTTTGGTCATATTTGTAGAAATTTTAGTTTGTTAGCACGATACAGCCCCCGGAGTGTGTAAAAGTGACCAATTTACTGTTTCGACCCACACACACACAGGCCCACGTGACAAAACTCGTCTCATTAAGCATCCACCCCCGGACTACGTCCGCGAGTGAGTGCGAAGTAGGACCTTCCATCCACTTCCTGTCATTCCGACAGGACCTCATCGTAGTTGGCGTCTCGCGTCGCGTATTCTCCCTCATATTTCTCTAATCCTGTGAATGATTCCGGGAGGTAGGTCTCCATATCCTTTCTAAGGGGTAGCTCTGGTGGCTTTACTCCCTTGTCCTTTCGCGGTTGTTTGTATCGTCGTCGAAGTGTGTGTGTGTGTGTGTGTGCGTGATCCCTACCTCAGCCGTAACTTTCCTTGCCTGCCTCGGCGAGGAGGGCCCTAAGCTGAGTCGCCCTTCCTTATAGCTGTCCCCGATGTGTAAATCGGTGACTACCTTATGCAGTAGCGCGGAATTACCGTATCGGTGGGATTCCTCATACTTCTTACTTCTTTTCCCCGATTGCTCGTCTGTACGGTTTTTTTATTTTGGTTTTTGTGTACTGGCTTGCGCCAGTACAGTTTTTTGCGTGGGGATCTTCACGCATAGTTTTCTATTTGTTGTCTTGGTCTCTTCTGGCCCCCTCCTTCTTTCTTGTAGCTTGTTAGGTCCCTCAGTTCTGCGTTAGGATGTGTCTTCAGCTCTTCGAAGAGTTTCCTCGCACTTTCGTCCATTATTTCATGTACTTGTGTACTTGTCTTCCTTCGTATATATCTACATTCCTTTTGTTCCATTGGGCGTTTGTCGCTTGTCTTAGCGATATAATCTGTTGCACCTCTAGTTTTTGTCTGTTTGTTTCGCAGGTGTGTCCCCAGGTGACTGAGGCGTACGTCATATTGGGTTTATGATGCTTTTTATAAATCTCAACTTGGTCTTGAGGAAGAGTTTACTTTTCCTGCGTTCATGGTGTTTTCTATTTTTGGGATGTTTCCAGTGTATATGTTATATAGCGTGGGGGATAGTACTGCTCCTTGCGGTACTCCCGCTTCTTGATGGTCTACTTCCGATCTCTTGTTTGCTACCTTTACTTCAAATTTTCTCTCCTTGAGATAGCTGTTCAGCAGTATCATCAGAGGTTTTGTGTATCCTGCCTCTTTCATTTTGTAAAGTAGTCCTTCGTGCCATACTCGGTTGAAGACTATACTCATATCGAGGAATATTGCTCCTGTTGATTCGTTCTGATTGAAACATTGAGTTGTGGATTCTACAAATATGTTGTTGTTGTTTGGTGCTATGTTCTCTTCTGAATCTGAACTGTTCGTCTGGTATTACATTTAATACTCTTGTTTGTTCGTTTAATATCCTCATTATAGTTCTTTCTGCTATTTTCCCATTGCTGGTAGCAAACCAATAGGTCTGTAATTTTGCGGAAACGTTGGGTTTTTCCGAATTTTCGCAGCATGATTATTTTTGCATGTTTCCATCTTGTCAGAAAGTATTTCGTCCCTAATATACCGTTGATGATGTTATTTAAGTATGTGATACCTTTGTTGGCCATGTTTTCAACGCTCTGTTCGATATTCGATCTTTTCTGGGAGCCTTTATCTTGGAAGCTACCCTTGGCAGTTCTTTTACTTCTAGAAGAGTTGCGAACCCTGGGGGCTCATGCTCCTCCTCCTCTAGGTACTGGCCGATGCTTTCTTCTACAATGTCTGAGAAATTCATGTCTTCGTCATAGTGTTCATTAAATGTTAACTGAGTTTCTAGCTTGCTTTTCAACGCTTCTGCGTTTTCTTGTTCGGTGTAGATCATCCTGTTGGCTCCGTATATCGGCGGCATCGGTTTTTAATCCTCTCGTAGAACATTTGCAATATTCCATATCCCCGGTTTTTGCGGGTCTAGTTCGATGATATTTTAATCCGTTCTTCGCTCCTGCGTTCTTTTAGTTTTCCTTGTATTTCTTCTTTGATTTCCCTAGCTCTCCTCAGTTCGTCGGGATATTGGGTCCTGCATGCCTTCCTCGTGATTCGGTTCTCTTCCCCAATTAAAATTTTCAAGTCGTCATTTATGTTATTGAATTTGCCTTATTTGTCTGCTACGGATGTTGTGGTACTTCGTTCTAACGCTTCTGCTAGTGCTCCATCGAAGAAACAAACTTGCTCTTCCAGTGTTTCTGCATTGTTTATTTCCACTATTGGCCTATTGACTTGTCCTGCGATTCTTCTGAATTTTGTCCAATTCGTTTTCTTCTTTATCTTGTCTGATGGTCTTGGTCCATCGCCTACCGTGATGAGGATTGGCTAATGTGCGTCGCCTCCTTCAGAGGTCTTGATATCTGTTGATACCACGTTGTCTTTCAACACAGCGATATTTAAGACATCGGGTAGACCTCCTTGTGGTGGGTAGTTAGTAAATCATCGGGTGTGTTGATTTGGTATTGGTAAAGCTCTTTTTTTGCTAAGATCGATGTACCGCCGGAGTGTCCATTCGTGTTGTTTCTATAAAAGTTATCGCCTGGCCAGGTGAATCTGTGGGGATAACTTGGTAATATTGTTCCTTGCAGAGCGAAGATGTCGAAATCTTCTACCTCCAAGATTACTCCCATGGTATTTCGATTTTTTCTCAGTCCTCCTGTGTTCCACGATCATATTTTCAGTTGATAGGGAAGGTTGTCTGCCATTAATTACTTCGCTGCGTAATTAATGTGGTTATGAGTGTTTGCATGGTTTGCAACATACTCATAATGTCTGCGTTTGCGGCACTCTGGGTGGGTGCCTTTTTCGCCTCTTCGGGCGCATGTGCGTAGCTAACTCTTGCTGCTACTGTACTTGGTCTTGTTGTGTTTTCTCTCCGCCTTCTTCGGGTTTTTGGGACACCCTCTGTAGTTGACGGGGTGATCTCCTTCGCAATTCTGATATTTGGGTCTCTCTGCTTGCCTCACCGTGCAATCTTCTGCCCGGTATCCACCGGCGCATCTGACGCAGTGCAATTCAGAGTTGCACGTGCTCTGTCCGTGAGGGAGTCCTCTGTAACACTGTACTGCTCCAATGTGTTTTTTCTGGTCTACCACACTTATTTTAGTGTGGCATAAGTACCTTAAATTTTTGTACGTTTTTTCTTCTTTTGGTTCTATTACCACCATGAATATAGGTAGTATTGTTATCTTGGCCGTATACGATCCTACTTTGCATTGGGGTTTTCATTGTACCAGATTTCTCCGGATTGTAGTCCACATTGTTGGGGACTTCAGTACTTCTAGTTCTGCGTTAGGTGTCAATTCATATTTGGTGTCAAATAGATGTTTTGCGTAGAGGGAGTTCTCTGGTTATTCTAATCTGTATGATCATAAGTGTTCACTATGTCTAATTTCACAAGTTCTATGAGTTTGACCCAAATAGATACATTACATTCTGGACATTTAAGTTTATATATAGCAGACTTTTTAATGGGGATATTTGTCTTTTTTATTTTAACAATTTTGTTCTCAGATTACTGTCTGATTTAAAAGAAATTGTGGTTTTTGGTGCTAAATATATTATCTTTGAAATATTATTAGAAATATTACCAGCATATGTGATGGTTTTGTATTTCTTAGGAAGTATTAGTTGTAATGTCACTTTTTCCTCTTTTTTAATAAGTAATTCATTTATTATATGTGATGGATAACCGCAGTTCTATTTTGTATCTAATCAAAGCTCAATATTCTCAGTAACTCTTGTTTCTTCATAATTTCTCCTGTTAAAGTTTGTTAGCGTAATTTTTTTACTGTTTATTTATATTATATAATATTATTTTTAGTGAAAAATGTCATTCCTGATAAAAGGTTTCGCTTGTTCTGAAACCCCATAAAATGAAATAAAATTCAAGTTTTTCAAAACCCGTCCCATTTTATAGCCATTTTTGCACTAAGTTCAAAAATAATGTATTAATTTAGTGAGTGACGTTTACGAAGTACCAAGTAACTGCCAACTTTTGTAAATAATTTTCAAATTGCCATTCTTTAAGAAATATTTGACAACAATGTTAACTATTCGAGAATTATAATGCAATACAGAATAATAATGTGAGAAACACTAAGTAATGAAAAAACATCTATTCAATATATCCTCCCCCAGCTTCAAAACATCTCTTAATTCTCTTCCTAAATTCTTTGAATATATTTAGCAGCATTTCTGGAGTAATTTCGTTAACGGCATCAATGATAGCTCGTTCCAAGTGTTCAATATTATGGTTTAAATTATTTGCGTAAAATTTTTATTTTAAGGAGCCCCACAAAAAATCTAAAATAGTTGAATCGGGGGATTGGGGCGGAAGAAATATTGGTCCATAACGTTTCATCCATCGTCCAGGAAAATATTCATCCAGCCATCCTCTAATTAGCAAAGTCGAATGTGACGAACATCCATCATGTTGAAAGTACATTTTATGCCTTTGCTTCAAGGTAATATTTTCTAATTCAGGTATTAAGAAGTTGTCCAGCATATAAAAATATACAGTGGTGGGTTTAAGGGGAAGGGAGGGCAAAGCCCCTTCCCCACAAAGCAGATACACTCGAATAAAAAAAAACGGAAATTTCGGTCCATCCAGTCTCAATTATTATTCATTGAAATCTACCAATTAATTATTAATGTATGATGATCGTTTCATGCTATACGTTGTGAATATTTTATGCACTGAAAAACTCGTCAAACCTTTAGTTCATATCTGCGGCGGTTCCACGAACAGTTGAAAAAACGAATTATTACTCAGATTGACAAATAAAATAGATATGTTTATTTTGACTTTTTCCTGTCCCAAACATTGAGTCACATTCTAAGCTAACTTGCGGGACACTTCCACTGCTTTGCCATATTTAAAAATCCTCTTTAGTTGCGGGAAAAAAGAAATTAGAAGTTCAATTGAAAATTTGTTAAAAAGTTATGCGAATAAAAATAAACGGTTTTAAAGATTAAAACTAACTTTTCCGCATCTGTGGCCCTGAACAATATTCTATCATTAAATTGTTACTTGTATACACTTCGAGGGATGTATCGTGCTAACAAATCGAAATTTCTCCAAAAATAACCAAAAATTTAGTATATCTAGTTTTATAGGTCCCGCTGTACTCGCTCTAGTCAACTGAAAATCAATAGGGTACATCTGTGAGACACCTTGAACAATACTTATTCATAAAGTTGATCAATCGTATACTCTCTGGAGGCTGTATCGTGCTAACAAACTGAAAATTCTCGAAAAACGACAAAATGCCGTACTTCAAGTACCATAGCACCCGTTGTACTGGCTCTGGTGAGCTGAAAATCAATAGGGTTCATCTGTGAAATGTCCTTAACAATATTACATCATGAAATTAGTGACTTATTGCACTCCGGAGGCTGTATCGTGCTAACAAGACTTGCAAGCAAAAGTGGCCGACGACGACGACATACACACAGGATTTTTTTTCTAAAAACCGTTTTTTCGTGTTGTTGTTGATGGATAACGTAAAAATAACTTCAATTCAAATTTCCAACTTGTTTGTGGGTAAACCAATACTTTTCTCGCATATTAGATAGGTTGGGCGGAAAAGTAAAAAGTCATACTAATTTCTGCATTTGAGTTGCTGCTTTTAAAATCAATTAATAATACTTGAATTTCATTTAATGAAGGCATATTCTTATATAACTTTTAAACAAGAATTTGTTGTATCCGGAGATACCTTTATGGTTATAACTAAAAGTGACAACATTGCTCAAAATTTCAGTACCTGTTAATGTGTCAATAGTAATCTATTTAGTAGTGTTGTCCTTGTTTAATTACCATATAAAGAGAGATGCAAATATCGTCAGACTGTGTCCGACGATCATTTTAAATAAGCCTTAGTATTGTAGTAAATAATGTCAAACGTGGCTTGTTTATACGAGCGCTATTACGACTAGAGAGTAAACATTTAGTTCTTTGGTTTTGATGTGTTTTTCCAGACTTTTTAGTGTGAAAATAAACTTTTAAGTTAACTAATTTAATGTTTTTGGATTATCATGGTTCGTCTGCGCCAAGGTTGTCAGAAAACCAGCCGAAATTAGCAATGCCATGTATCTACAATACCATCCCCACTTTTTGGAATTCATTCATTATTTCACTACTGGCGTTTAGAATTGTTGGCCGCAAAAATAAACGAGCTTATGAATGAATAGCCCTCTCTATGTTTATTATTACTCTAAGAATTATTATTATTCTTTTCGCCCACCCGCCGGTCAGCCCGACGACCGCATTTCCATTTCCGTTCATATATTCGTATAAAATTGTTGACGATCGAGAATGATTTTGTAACGTGGCTGCCAATGACGAATCGTGTTAATTTCTGTGTTCAGTGATTCAGTGTTCACTGTTCAGTTTTCAGTTACTGAGTGAGGTAGTTGGTGGTAACTTTGCATGAGTAATCTCGAGTCGTAATGGAACGAGCAAGTGATATAAGAAGTTTCTTCGTACACGAGGCTGCAAAATTTGATCAAGAAAAGATTAAACCATCTACATCAGTAGAAAATGCCTTGCTTACTAATAATGATGACACCGATAAAGCCAGTGGAAGTTGTAGTGAACTAGAATTAGATATTGGCGATGCAGTTTCAAGACATTTAACTGCCAGCGAAAGATATAAATATCTAAAACATGGATACCTCCAGATAATTATAAATTTCTTTCTAAAATTGAAATTGATCATACTCAACGGTTTCAACGAGAGCTGGAGTTAATTTACAGGTGAGTGTTATCACTTATGTTATATATTTATTTTTTCCAAGTCCAAGTATCTACTGACTGCAATTTTTATGTTTCCTCATTGGTCACCTTTTTACAGCCGATTGAAACGTTAGTAACAGAACCAATGCATAAATATAAAAATGCTACAAAAGATTCACAAGACCATTCTTATAAGCAATATCACAATAAGAGTGTTGAGCGTGCAGGAGAATTCCTGAGAACATTTGAATCTGGAGCGAGCGTATCTGTGCTGACGAACAATGAAATATTATTCAGCAGAATCGAAAGCGTTTAATGTCGATTATGAAAACAATCGTATTTTGTAGACGTAATAATTTGCCTCTAAGGGGTCATAGGGAAAAAGGTACATTGAGCAACGAAAAAACTCTACAGGAAGCCCTTTCTGGTGCTCCTGGAGTTTTTCGAGCACTTCTGGCATTCTGAATTGAATCTGGGGATAAAAATGTATCAGAACATTTCGAAACAAGTGGAAAAAATGCGACTGTGATAAGTAGTATTATACAAAATGATGTGATACATTCAATTGGAGAAGAATTACAGTCAATAATTTTAGAAAGAATCAGAAAATCGAAATTCTTTAGCATATTGGTAGATGAAACTACTGACTCTTCGCGGAAGGAACAAATAACAATATGTATTCGTTATGTAGATATCGGCAGTGCAGAAAATAATTTTTTGATCCGAGAAGACTTCGTGAGTTTTGCAGAGAATAAATCCGTGAATGGAGTTTCCATAAAAGAAGCTTTGTCAAATGAATTCACGAAGATGAATTTGGATCTTTATAACTGCAGAGGCCAAGGTTACGATGGGGGTTCAAATATGGCAGCCAAAGAAAATGGTAATCAGTTGATAAATTTGTTATTCGATATAAAACTATTTCTTCAAATTGTAGGTTTACAGGCCCTTATACAAAAAGACTATCCTCTAGCACTCTATACTCACTGTTTCAACCATTCCCTGAATGTATGCATTTGTCATCTGAAAATTGTATGAAAAATATGATAGGAGTTGTTGGCAAAATTTCCCCATTCTTGAGTGCTTCACCAAAACGGTTTGACTTATTGCAGAGAATAATCACCGAAAATCAGAACAGTAGCGAAATCAAGAAAAAAAGATTAAACTCGTATTGTGAAACACGCTGGGTGGAAAGGCACGATACAGGCACGATACAATTATTATCTTTCAAGAGCTGCTCCCTTTCATAGCTCAGGCCTTAGATTACCTAGAACATGATCAAGACCGTGATACAGCCTCCAATTCAATGAGCTTCAATGCCTGTATCAGGAGAAGTGATTTCCCGATATGTTTGGCTGTAGTTGCATATTGCTTTTCTTATAGTGTGAAGTTGAGCAAATTATTACGAAGTCCCACACTGGAGTTTTCTGCAGCACTGGAAAATTTCCAGACTCTTTTAATAATTTTCCAAGACATGAGAGAGAATGCTGAGAAAGAATTCCATACAATATTTTTAGAAGCTAAATCCATTGCGACTGGCTTCGATGTAGAAATAACTAAGCCAGGGTAAGTCTAAATAATTTTCTATACTTGATGAAATAATAAAGATTTTTTTATTTTAGAGTGTGTGGACGACAAACTCAAAGAGAAAACCTTGATTCAAGTTCGTCTCAAGAATATTATAAACGTACGGTATTTACACCTCATATTGATCACTTTTTAACCCAGCTTGATTCACGATTCAATAACAGATTAACTAAAATATTACCTTTCGAAGGCCTCATCCGAAAAAGTTATAAAATTTACACCACAGAAATAATTGTCAAGGCTTGTTTGGTGTATGAAGCAGACATCAATATATCAAAACAAGAACTGAGAGCTGAAATAATAATGTGGCAAAAAAGATGGGAAGATAAACCAGATTTGGACTCCACAGCAATCGAAGCACTTTGTTTTGGGGTGAGTTTGTTCCCTGCAATAAAGATTTTACTGCAGATATTTGCGACTCTACCTGTATCAATGGACAAGAGCTTTTCAACCATAAAGCGCCTAAAAACCCATTTGAGGTCAACCATTGCGGAAGAGCGTTTGAATGGTCTAACTTTACTTAATATTCACAAGGAAGTTGATTTGAATATTGAAAATGTGATAAATAGGTTCGCCACAAGTAAACCCAGACGAATGAGCCTCAAAGACTGGTGAGATTTAAATAATTGAACTAAAAAGATGAATAAGCTATTTTCCATGATTGTTCATTGCTTAGCCAAAATAAAAAAAGAATGGTTGCTCTGGTGTTGCTTCGTTTAAATATTTTGGTCAATCAGTATCACGACTAATTTTGGTAACACTTTTTATTTTTGCCTCGGCCCTCCCCAAAGCAAGATTCTAAACACGCCACTGCAAATATACCTCCTGATTTAATGTATCTTCCAGAAAATACGTTTCGATTATTCGATCCGGTAAAACCGCACACCAAATATTAACTTTTTTAGCAAATTGACTATTACAGTTAATCCTGTAGCTCGGGTTTTCACTAGCCAAATATCGACAATTTTGGGAAGAAACGACTCCGTTTGTTGTAAACGTTGCTTCATCAGAAAACAAAATATTATTGTGAAAGAAACGGTCATGCATGAGTTTTTCACAAATCATCGCACAAAAGTCGAACATTGTGTCATAATCATAATCTTGTAAGGTATGAATAAATTTCGGTTTTGAATGGATGAATTTTGTTTTGCTTAAATATTTTCTTTAAGTGACTCTTGCAAAAACCACCCTCCCTGCTCGTTTTCGTAGACTCAAATTGGGATTTTCCCTTAACGAATGCATAGCTAGTGCACTAGCTGCATCATCCTCCTCAACGTACGCCTTTTACAATTTCTTCCATTCTTGAACAGATCCTGCTCATCAAACTTCTTTATTAATTTTTTTAATCCACACCGCGTGATGGGTACATCTGGATATTTTTCGTGAAATTTTGCATTTGCATACTTCCCCCATATTAACACTTAATAAGATATACTCTTTGCTGAATAGTTAACGTTGTTGTCAAATATTTATTAAAAAATGACAATTTGAAAATTACTTATACAAGTTGACAGTTACTTGGTACATCGTAAACGTCACTCACAAGATTAATACATTATTTTCGAAGTTAGTGCAAAGATTCATACGGTTTTCATAAAGCTGGCTATAAAAAGACACGGGTTTCGAAAAACTTGAATTTTATTTAATTTTGTGGGGTTTCAGAACAAGCAAAACTCATTATCCACTAATGTTTAAGCATTTTTCACCTATAGGATACCCCATCTGTGGACACGCTGTATAATCTAACTATAAGCGTATACATTTGTTTTCCATGAGAACTATATTGAAATGGATGTACCATTATAATAAGTAAGGAAACCCTTAAAATGCTTTCTATCTCTAGATACAGAAATATTCTTCTGTGTTGCTCAATGAATATTTAGTAATACCTTCCAGAATTCAATTAATCCGTTTCACTTCAACGTGGATCTATTACTAAATATAGAATCGCTCGAGAACAAATGTGATTAACTGCAATCTATTAAAAACTGGGGCATCATTTATTTCTGTTGTGGCATTATTGTTACCAGTTTTGAAGATTACTTAAAAAATATAGATTCTTTAAAGTTACAGATTCTATTGAAGTCAGTGATTATCAGAAATGGTATTTGGACAGGAAAACGGGACTAGTCAAATAAGTAACACAGTTTATATCGTAGCACATAATAAATGCTACAGATTATTGACGTGAATTCGTGATTTCTTGCATGTTACGATGCTTTTTTCCACATCTATACAATTATCCGTGTAATGGACAAGTAACTGGAAAAACTCAATATTTACTCTCATTACATATTCATAACGGAAAAAAATTGGAATTCATATCTAATGTTCCATTATTAGGTTTTCCATTAATTTAATGACCCATTGTTCTGAATTCCGCGAAATAACTACCCATTTCTATTATAGATGCAGTAGAATTATTTTGATTCAAACTTTAGGTTTTGAAGAAACAATAAATCATCACAATAATGTATTACTCAAATACTTTAGTTTGTAGTCAACCTCTGTTTACATTAAAATAAATTGTCAGTAAAAGACGTAAATGAGTGTCATTTCTCAAATCTAATGTTGCAATCTACACAAACGACTTGTGTGGATTCATTCAGCTGTTGGGTTATTCGTTATACCACGGGCGAGGTCAATGTGGTGAAATACGAGATAGTCAGTCATGTTTGATTAGGATTCGGTCTTAAGTTAACGGATTGACATACAGTTACATAATCTGTAACGAAGTAATTAGAATTCCCTATTGCCTCAAAGATTATTTGAACCATATCCTTAATAAGAATATTATTTGAGATAGAATAAGATATCGGAGCTTCTTAATATGATTTTCACTAGTGCATACAACATATACTAGTAGAGGAAGTCCATTGCTCTTTTTCAACATTGGCAGAAAACAGGAAAACCCCAAGAAGGATAGTCTCACTTCAAATATCTCGGTTATTGAGTTAGTCAGTTAATGCACAGGGTAAATTATTAGACAAAGAAATGAACGGAAGTACATAGGAAATAGAAAATGTATCAAATCCAATGTATTCAATCGACGAAAACTGTTAAAAGGGGAGTAAGAGGAGTATGAAGGAGAAGCAGGACAGAAGATTTTAGATAAGCGACAGAAGAAGAATTATGTTACGAAACAGCACACTGGTATAGTCCCTAAAACCGACCCTGTCTAAGCCAAGTATAATAGTTAAAATCATGGCGGATACGCAGTTATAAAAAACTGTTTACGATTGAGACTATCTTATCTAGAACTGGTTTTTGTGACTAGAGTTATCTAGAAAAGGCCAGAAAAGTTATTTGTGTGTGTAAGCCGCAGTCCAGAATTTACTAGTAAAAATGGCTTTAATATATAAGGGGACTGATCAGGAAGAGTTAGTTTAGTTGATAATTTGACATCGTGAGATAAACAAATAAATTAGTGAATATAAATCAGTGAACTG
Organism: Galeruca laticollis; assembly: GCA_963921935.1. Classification (NCBI taxonomy): domain Eukaryota; kingdom Metazoa; phylum Arthropoda; class Insecta; order Coleoptera; family Chrysomelidae; genus Galeruca; species Galeruca laticollis. The sequence continues at coordinate 165,257,971 of OY998176.1, forward strand.
TTTATATAAATTAGTCTAAGTGAATATACTGTATATATAAATTAAGTGTTAGTGATTAGTGAGTTAGTGTTTAAATAAATTACTAAGTAGCCATACCGAGTGTTTGAAATTTATCCCACCCATTTATTGTTTAAATAAATAAGAAAAACATTACATTGTTGTCAGGTGTGGGGTAATATAAATAAATATCTACGTAAAAATGGCCAAGAGATTAAGGGACCTGAAAGTGGCGGAATTGGAAGATCGTGAGTTGGAAACGTCCGGTAAGAAAAGTGAATTAGTAGAAAGAATTAAAGTGGCACTGGAAAATGACGGCTTTGATCCAGAAACAGTTTTATTTAATGACGAGGCTTCCACCTTAATCTCGTCAATTTCTGCTAATATTTCTGCTAACATGGACGAGCAGATTTCTGATATGAAGAACGATATTTCTACTATGGAGAATAATATTTCGGCTAACATGGACGAGAAGATTTCTGATATGGAGAACGATATTTCTACTATGAAGCATGATATTTCGGCTAACATGGACGGGAAGATTTCTGCTATGAAGCACGACATTTCTGCAAACATGGACGAGAAGATTTCTTCCATGGAAGAGAACATGGACGAGAAGATTTCTACTTTGAAGAATGATATATCTGCCGCTATCGTATTATTGAAAAACGACATTGCCGCTGATATTGAAAATGAAATTTCGTCTCTAAAATCTGAAATCGAGGATAAGATGTCAACAATGGACAAGAAAATCGAGAATAAAATGTCAACGATGGACGAGAAAATGGAGAATAAGATTACAACGATAGACGAGAAAATCAAGGAGTTAGAAGAAAAGATTGCCGATTCAAAAACGCGAGGCACGCCAGAGGAAGAAAAAAAGACCGAGCAAACGAAAGCTTGCAAGCCAGAAACACTACCGATATTTGAAGACATTGGCAGTTTTACCCGAGCCAAGGCCCCAACGTTCGATGGAAAAATGTCGTGGACCAATTATGTGAAACAGTTTGAAGCAGCCGCTAGAGTGAATAATTGGTCCGATAGAGAGAAGGCAGTGAATTTAACCATCGCGCTTCGCGCAGATGCCTCAGATGTACTTCAGACGATACCTTTGGAAGAAACGGACGACTTCGAGCAGCTGAAGAAGAGGTTGGACATGCGATATGGCCATTAACATCTAGAACATTTGTACCAATCTCAGCTGAAGAACCGAAGGCAGAAACGTGATGAATTCGATTTGCTTATCCGTCAGCACCAGATAACATGATGGAATGTCTGGGCATTCAGGCCTTTATTGATGGCTTACGTGACCCCGATATGCAGAGGACACTTCGTTTAGACCATCCGAAAACATTAGTCGACGCATTGACAGCTGATCTTGAATATGAAGCAGCAACGAAGGCTTCAGGATATAACAAAATTGGGACCATCCAAGAAGAAGGTGACGAAGACAGATTTGAACAGTTCGTCAGATTAATAAAAGGTATGATGGACAAGAAACCGAGAAAAATCAGATGCTGGAATTGTGGCAAGCTAGGGCATGTACGTAGTTCGTGTAAGCGGCCCAAGACTCCTGCAAACCAAGAACCCCAGTCACAGGAAAACTAGAATGGGTCGGCTACGAGGGGGCAGCACCGACCCATGATCGTTCCAAAGACCCTCTCATACTGATAGCTTCGTTCAGATGTCGCAACGACAGTGTATATGTGGATGGCGAAGTAAATGGCAAGAAATATGCTCTGCTGGTTGACACTGGAGCAACTAGAACCATCATACGACCAGAGATAACAAACCCCAAGAAGAAGCTTTTACCAACGAGACTGCGACTGCGGACCGCCACAGGCGAGAGTGCCAACGTTCACGTGAAAACACAAATCCAATTGGGAATTGGAGCAGAAAAGTTCACGCATACGGTAATCGTAGCTGACATTGAAGAAGACGTGATTCTGGGAATGGACGTACTTTGTTTTGGGGTGAGTTTGTTCCCTGCAATAAAGATTTTACTGCAGATATTTGCGACTCTATCTGTATCAATGGACAAGAGCTTTTCAACCATAAAGCGCCTGAAAACCCATTTGAGGTCAACCATTGCGGAAGAGCGTTTGAATGGTCTAACTTTACTTAATATTCACAAGGAAGTTGATTTGAATATTGAAAATGTGATAAATAGGTTCGCCACAAGTAAACCCAGACGAATGAGCCTCAAAGACTGGTGAGATTTAAATAATTGAACTAAAAAGATGAATAAGCTATTTTCCATGATTGTTCATTGCTTAGCCAAAATAAAAAAAGAATGGTTGCTATGGTGTTGCTTCGTTTAATTATTTTGGTCAATCAGTACCACGACTAATTTTGGTAACATTTTTTATTTTTGCCTCGGCCCTCCCCAAAGCAAGATTCTAAACACGCCACTGCAAATATACCTCCTGATTTAATGTATCTTCCAGAAAATACGTTTCGATTATTCGATCCGGTAAAACCGCACACCAAATATTAACTTTTTTAGCAAATTGACTATTACAGTTAATCCTGTAGCTCGGGTTTTCACTAGCCAAATATCGACAATTTTGGGAAGAAACGACTCCGTTTGTTGTAAACGTTGCTTCATCAGAAAACAAAATATTATTGTGAAAGAATCGGTCATGCATGAGTTTTTCACAAATCATCGCACAAAAGTCGAACATTGTGTCATAATCATAATCTTGTAAGGTATGAATAAATTTCGGTTTTGAATGGATGAATTTTGTTTTGCTTAAATATTTTCTTTAAGTGACTCTTGCAAAAACCACCCTCCCTGCTCGTTTTCGTAGACTCAAATTGGGATTTTCCCTTAACGAATGCATAGCTAGTGCACTAGCTGCATCATCCTCCTCAACGTACGCCTTTTACAATTTCTTCCATTCTTGAACAGATCCTGCTCATCAAACTTCTTTATTAATTTTTTTAATCCACACCGCGTGATGGGTACATCTGGATATTTTTCGTAAAATTTTGCATTTGCATACTTCCCCCATATTAACACTTAATAAGATATACTCTTTGCTGAATAGTTAACGTTGTTGTCAAATATTTATTAAAAAATGACAATTTGAAAATTACTTATACAAGTTGACAGTTACTTGGTACATCGTGAACGTCACTCACAAGATTAATACATTATTTTCGAAGTTAGTGCAAAGATTCATACGGTTTTCATAAAGCTGGCTATAAAAAGACACGGGTTTCGAAAAACTTGAATTTTATTTAATTTTGTGGGGTTTCAGAACAAGCAAAACTTATTATCCACTAATGTTTAAGCATTTTTCACCTATAGGATACCCCATCTGTGGACACGCTGTATAATCTAACTATAAGCGTATATATTTGTTTTCCATGAGAACTATCATTGAAATTGATGTACCATTATAATAAGTAAGGAAACCCTTAAAATGCTTTCTATCTCTAGATACAGAAATATTCTTCTGTGTTGCTCAATGAATATTTAGTAATACCTTCCAGAATTCAATTAATCCGTTTCACTTCAACGTGGATCTATTACTAAATATAGAATCGCTCGAGAACAAATGTGATTAACTGCAATCTATTAAAAACTGGGGCATTATTTATTTCTGTTGTGGCATTATTGTTACCAGTTTTGAAGATTACTTAAAAAATATAGATTCTTTGAAGTTACAGATTCTATTGAAGTCAGTGATTATCAGAAATGGTATTTGGACAGGAAAACGGGACTAGTCAAATAAGTAACACAGTTTATATCGTAGCACATAATAAATGCTACAGATTATTGACGTGAATTCCTGATTTCTTGCATGTAACGATGCTTTTTTCCACATCTATACAATTATCCGTGTAATGGACAAGTAACTGGAAAAACTCAATATTTACTCTCATTACATATTCATAACGGAAAAAAATTGGAATTCATATCTAATGTTCCATTATTAGGTTTTCCATTAATTTAATGACCCATTGTTCTGAATTCCGCGAAATAACTACCCATTTCTATTATAGATGCAGTAGAATTATTTTGATTCAAACTTTAGGTGTTGAAAAAACAATAAATCATCACAATAATGTATTACTCAAATACTTTAGTTTGTAGTCAACCTCTGTTTACATTAAAATAAATTGTCAGTAAAAGACGTAAATGAGTGTTATTTCTCAAATCTAATGTTGCAATCTACACAAACGACTTGTGTGGATTCATTCAGCTGTTGGGTTATTCGTTATACCACGGGCGTGGTCAATGTGGTGAAATACGAGATAGTCAGTCATGTTTGATTAGGATTCGGTCTTAAGTTAACGGATTGACATACAGTTACATAATCTGTAACGAAGTAATTAGAATTCCCTATTGCCTCAAAGATTATTTGAACCATATCCTTAATAAGAATATTATTTGAGATAGAATAAGATATCGGAGCTTCTTAATATGATTTTCACTATTGCATACAACATATACTAGTAGAGGAAGTCAATTGCTCTTTTTCAACATTGGCAGAAAACAGGAAAACCCCAAGAAGGATAATCTCACTTCAAATATCTTGGTTATTGAGTTAGTCAGTTAATGCACAGGGTAAATTATTAGACAAAGAAATGAACGGAAGTACATCGGAAATAGAAAATTTATCAAATCCAATGTATTCAATCGACGAAAACTGTTAAAAAAAAGGGGAGTAAGAGGAGTATGAAGGAGAAGCAGGACAGAAGATTTTAGATAAGCGACAGAAGAAGAATTATGTTACGAAACAGCACACTGGTATAGTCCCTAAAACCGACCCTGTCTAAGCCAAGTATAATAGTTAAAATCATGGCGGATACGCAGTTATAAAAAACTGTTTACGATTGAGACTATCTTATCTAGAACTGGTTTTTGTGACCAGAGTTATCTAGAAAAGGCCAGAAAAGTTATTTGTGTGTGTAAGCCGCAGTCCAGAATTTACTAGTAAAAATGGCTTTGATATATAAGGGGACTGATCAGGAAGAGTTAGTTTAGTTGATAATTTGACATCGTGAGATAAACAAATAAATTAGTGAATATAAATCAGTGAACTGTTTATATAAATTAGTCTAAGTGAATATACTGTATATATAAATTAAGTGTTAGTGATTAGTGAGTTAGTGTTTAAATAAATTACTAAGTAGCCATACCGAGTGTTTGAAATTTATCCCACCCATTTATTGTTCAAATAAATAAGAAAAACATTACATTGTTGTCAGGTGTGGGGTAATATAAATAAATATCTACGTAAAAATGGCCAAGAGATTAAGGGACCTGAAAGTGGCGGAATTGGAAGATCGTGAGTTGGAAACGTCCGGTAAGAAAAGTGAATTAGTAGAAAGAATTAAAGTGGCACTGGAAAATGACGGCTTTGATCCAGAAACAGTTTTATTTAATGACGAGGCTTCCACCTTAATCTCGTCAATTTCTGCTAATATTTCTGCTAACATGGACGAGCAGATTTCTGATATGAAGAACGATATTTCTACTATGAAGAATAATATTTCGGCTAACATGGACGAGAAGATTTCTGATATGGAGAACGATATTTCTACTATGGAGCATGATATTTCGGCTAACATGGACGGGAAGATTACTGCTATGAAGCACGACATTTCTGCAAACATGGACGAGAAGATTTCTGCCATGGAAGAGAACATGGACGAGAAGATTTCTACTTTGAAGAATGATATATCTGCCGCTATCTTATTATTGAAAAACGACATTGCCGCTGACATTGAAAATTAAATTTCGTCTCTAAAATCTGAAATCGAGGATAAGATGTCAACGATGGACAAGAAAATCGAGAATAAAATGTCAACGATGGACGAGAAAATCGAGAATAAGATTACAACGATAGACGAGAAAATCAAGGAGTTAGAAGAAAAGATTGCCGATTCAAGAACGCGAGGCACGCCAGAGGAAGAAAATAAGACCGAGCAAACGAAAGCTTGCAAGCCAGAAACACTACCGATATTTGAAGACATTGGCAGTTTTACCCGAGCCAAGGCCCCGACGTTCGATGGGAAAATGTCGTGGACCAATTATGTGAAACAGTTTGAAGCAGCCGCTAGAGTGAATAATTGATCCGATAGAGAGAAGGCAGTGAATTTAACCATCGCGCTTCGCGGAGATGCCTCAGATGTACTTCAGACGATACCTTTGGAAGAAACGGACGACTTCGAGCAGCTGAAGAAGAGGTTGGACATGCGATATGGCCATTAACATCTAGAACATTTGTACCAATCTCAGCTGAAGAACCGAAGGCAGAAACGTGATGAATTCGATTTGCTTATCCGTCAGCACCAGAGAACATGATGGAATGTCTGGGAATTCAGGCCTTTATTGATGGCTTACGTGACCCCGATATGCAGAGGACACTTCGTTTAGACCATCCGAAAACATTAGTCGACGCATTGACAGCTGATCTTGAATATGAAGCAGCAACGAAGGCTTCAGGATATAACAAAATTGGGACCATCCAAGAAGAAGGTGACGAAGACAGATTTGAACAGTGCGTCAGATTAATAAAAGGTATGATGGACAAGAAACCGAGAAAAATCAGATGCTGGAATTGTGGCAAGCTAGGGCATGTACGAAGTTCGTGTAAGCGGCCCAAGACTCCTGCAAACCAAGAACCCCAGTCACAGGAAAACTAGAATGGGTCGGCTACGAGGGGGCAGCACCGACCCATGATCGTTCCAAAGACCCTCTTATACTGATAGCTTCGTTCAGATGTCGCAACGACAGTGTATATGTGAATGGCGAAGTAAATGGCAAGAAATATGCTCTGCTGGTTGACACTGGAGCAACTAGAACCATCATACGACCAGAGATAACAAAACCCAAGAAGAAGCTTTTACCAACGAGACTGCGACTGCGGACCGCCACAGGCGAGAGTGCCAACGTTCACGTGGAAACACAAATCCAATTGGGAATTGGAGCAGAAAAGTTCACGCATACGGTAATCGTAGCTGACATTGAAGAAGACGTGATTCTGGGAATGGACGTAATGAATGTACATGGTTTCCAATTAGACTTCAGAAACAGAACCATTAAAGTGGGTTCCGAGGAGGTATTCCTGCATCCATATGAAGGCAGCGTGGTGTTAGCAGCTGTACAGGAAGATACCGTTTTACCTGCACGGCTACAGGGAATCATGGAGGAAGGTACACCGGTTATGATGGAGCCAAGGAACCACGACGAAGAAGTTGGCAAAGGAGTACCAATTGGAAAAGGATTGGTTACATCGGCGAAAGAGATCCCAGTACGTGTAATAAACGTGAATGATTACCCAGTTACCATCAAGAAGGAAACCAAGATTGGATCCTGCGTACCAGTGACGTCTATAGTTCGTCAAACAACGACTACTGACAATTCCAATGCCAGATTCGAACAAATGTTATCAGTAGCTGGTCAATCTTTGGATCGAGCTGAGAAAAAGAGAATGAGAGAATTTCTCTTGCAGTATCGGGACTTATTCGTACCAAAAGGAGGAAAGACTGGCAGAACATCAGCCGTCAAACACAAAATCGATACTGGTAATGCTAAGCCAATTAGACAATCAGCTCGAAGACTTTCACGAGCGAAGAGAGAGGAAGCTGAAAGAATAATTCGAGAGATGGCAGAAGAAAAAGTAATAGAACCATCTACTAGTCCATGGGTGTCTCCAGTAGTGCTCGTCAAGAAAAAGGATGGAGCTACGAGATTCTGCGTGGATTATCGCCAGCTTAACAACGTGACGAAGAAAGACAGCTATCCTCTGCCTCGAATTGACGATACGCTAGACACTTTGGCCGGCAGCAAACTGTTTTCCACCTTGGACCTGAAGTCTGGTTATTGGCAAGTGGAAATGGACCCAGAAGATAAAGAGAAGACTGCTTTTACCACCGGATCTGGATTATGGCACTTCAACGTCATGCCATTCGGGCTCTGTAATGCGCCTGCAACATTTGAAAGACATGGAAAATGTCTTGAGAGGGTTGTCTTGGAAGACATGCCTGGTCTATTTGGACGACATCGTAGTACTGGGGAAAACATTTGACGAACACCTGAAGAATTTGGAAGACGTATTCAAACGACTTCAAGCTGCCCAGCTCATGTTAAACCCTAAGAAATGTCAGCTGTTCCAAAACCGTGGCAACTATCTAGGCCATATAGTGAGCAATGAGGGAGTGGCGGTGGATTCAGAGAAAATTGCTTCCATTCAGCAATGGCCGCAACCAACAGAAGATTTATCAGGAAGTTTGGAGATATTGCTAAGCCTCTAACTCGACTTACAGAAGAAGCAAGAGCTTTCCAATGGGACGAAGATTGTCAAACGGCTCTTGATACCTTGAAGAGGCATTTAACCACGGCGCCGATATTGGGATACCCTTTACCAGAGGGAGACTTTATTCTGGACACTGACGCAAGCAACGTAGGAATTGGTGGAGTGCTCTCACAGATCCAAGGAGGGCAAGAAAGAGTGCTGGGATATTTTAGTAAAGTCCTCTCCAAACCAGAACGAAACTACTGCGTCACAAGAAGAGAACTTTTGGCTGTAGTGAAGTCCGTGGAACACTTTTACCAGTATCTCTATGGTAGGAAGTTTTTATCCGGACTGATCATGCAGAACTCAAGTGGTTGATGCAGTTCAAGAATCCCGAGGGCCAAATCGCTAGATGGATTGAACGACTTCAAAAATATGATTTCAATATCGAACATCGAGCCGGAGTGAGTCACCGAAATGCCGACTCCCTGTCCAGACGGCCGTGCCCAACAGACTGCTCCCACTGCAACAAGGTGGAATCTAGAAAAGCTGCAGATTCAAGAACTCCTGTAGTCAACGAGGAATGGTCACCCACCAGGATCAGAGAAGATCAGGAGAATGATCCTCACCTGAAGATAATCCGGCAATGGAAGAGAGAAAATTGACGACCTACCTGGCAAGAAGTGTCAAAGTTTTCACCGAAACTCAAGGCGTATTGGGCTCAGTGGGACTCTCTTGTCCTGGAAGAAGGGCTGTTGAAAAGAGTCCTTGAAAATGATGATGGTTCTGAGATGAGGAGACAGCTATTTATCCCGAGAACAAGAGTAGCTGAGGTACTGAAGAAGTTACACGACAGTCCATCGGGAGGTCATCTGGGAGTGAAAAAAACCCTCCAGCGAATCCGTGAGAGGTTTTATTGGATGAACAGCTTTGATGATGTGACGGACTGGTGTAAGAAATGTACGACTTGTGCTACGAGTAATGGACCACATTGCAAGAGAAAGGCACCCATGAAACAGTACAATGTTGGAAGCCCTTTCGAAAGGATTGCTTTAGACATCGCTGGACCATTTCCGACAACAGAAAATGGTAGCAAATACATACTGGTTATAATGGATTATTTCACAAAATGGGTGGAAATTTACGCTATTCCCAACCAAGAGGCCACAACTGTAGCAGATGTATTGGTGAAAGAGTTTATCAGCCGATATGGAGTGCCCTTGGAAGTCCACAGCGACCAGGGAAGAAATTTCGAAAGTCATCTATACCAGGAGATTTGCGAGAAGCTGGGAATGAAGAAGACCAGGACAACAGCATTACATCCACAGTCAGATGGAATGGTCGAGAGAATGAACAGGACTATTGGAAAATACCTACACCTGCGAAAATCCTGTTTGAACATAAAATGAGGCTTCCTTGTGACTTGGAATTTGGCTGCCGGCCTGGAGAAGATCTAGCAGGCGAAGACTACGTGATCCAATTGAGAAGAAGGCTGGACGATATTCATGAATTAGTTCGAACAAATCTTCAAGTTGCCAGCGACAGAATGAGAAGGCTGTACGACGCGCAGGCCACAGAAGGCGGATTTAAAGAAGAGGACAAAGTATGGTTACACAACCCGACGAGGAGAAAAGGATTTTCTCCGAAATTACAAAAATCTTGGGTAGGTCCATACTTAATCAAGAAAAGGATCAATGATGTTTTATATCGCATAAGAAAGATCCCCAACGGAAAACCAAAAGTAGTTCATCAAAACCGACTAGCGCCATTCGAAGGAGACCATCACATAGAGGAAGGAGTAAACCTGATTCGAGATGTGTCTGACCCCACCTTCGATGAATTTATGGTCGCGAATGGAGGTACCGGGAAAACTAGATATAGAGTCACTTCGGAACAACAACAAGATTTGTTCACTCTCCCGGAGAATTATTCACTGGCATACAACATCCCCGCCCGTATCAAGAACGCACGAGGGTTGGCAACCGTCTTTCGAAAGAAGTTCGGGCAATTAGAAAAACTTGAAGACCAGATTCCAGCCCCTGGCAAGACACTGAAACTGAAACATAATTCGCGGTACGTCTTCTACGTGGTAACTAAAAATGAATTCCAAGATCGATCTACCTACCGCGATGTGTGGGAAGCAATTCGAAACCTCCGAGACCATGTGTTGGAATCAACGTGAAGAAACTGGCTATGCCTAATATAGCGAGTAACCAGTTGGATTGGCAAATCATCAGGAACATGGTAGAGATTATCTTTCAAGATACCGGTGTCCATATATTAATTTGTAGCTACAACCCCCGTTATCAGTATCCGATGAAGACCGTGCCCTGCTGTTTCCATAAGATCGGAAAGTGTAGAAATGGGGCCAGTTGCGGATTCAAACATCCAGTCTCGGCTACACAAAAGTTCCAGGAGGAACTTCCATTTAAGGAGGGGGTAATGTTACGAAACAGCACACTGGTATAGTCCCTAAAACCGACCCTGTCTAAGCCAGGTATAATAGTTAAAATTATGGCGGATACGCAGTTATGAAAAACTGTTTATGATTGAGACTATCTTATCTAGAACTGGTTTTTGTGACCAGAGTTATCTAGAAAAGACCAGAAAAGTTATTTTTGTGTAAGCCGCAGTCCGGAATTTAGTAGTAAAAGTGGCTTTAATATATAAGGGGACTGATCAGGAAGAGTTAGTTTAGTTGATAATTTGACATCGTGAGATAAACAAATAAATTAGTGAATATAAATTAGTGAACTGTTTATATAAATTAGTCTAAGTGAATATACTGTATATATAAATTAAGTGTTAGTGAGTTAGTGTATGAATAAATTAGTAAGTAGCCATACCGAGTGTTTGAAATTTATCCCACCGGTTTATTGTTTAAATAGATAAGAAAACCATTACAATTATATAGTAGCGATGGAAGTTATGGTCTTCGAGATAAATGTTTTTAAAAACGAAAATTATAACAGTGACAACTTTATTCAATAAATTATACTGACATAAAGAGTAAAGAGTTACAATAACATTCATATGTATGACCTTTGTTGTCGAGTGCCACGTCAGCGGGTTCCATGACGTTGTGTAAGCATATTCGGTACTTTAACTAGCGTGAAGTGCAGCAGATAAGAGAAAATTAAGGACAGTAGAACGTTTACTACCATATAAGGTACCTAATACCGTTTTTCAGACATGTTCCGGTTCATATTTGAAGGATACTCTATTTAAGAGGGTCCTCACGTTTTAGGAACCTGAAAACAGTGGGCACCCGTGAGTTGCAACAAACTTTAGGTCATTTTGTAAACAACGAATGTAAAGAACGCAGTGTAATTAAGTGTTGAAATTTTAACACAATAAAACTTGGACCTCTGTCTTGAGGATCAAATATTTTGATTAAGTTTTATATTGTTATGAAAAATATATAAGCCATTAAGCGATAGTGCGATTTTGATAGTTTTGACAATTTGTGGTCACCAATTTGGAAACCTGATCCTCAAAAGGAAGCTCAGAGAATTCGATTCTGAAAATATGAAATCTCAAATCATTGTATTTTTGGAGATTTGTTGCACGAAAATTTTTGCAAACGAACAACTTTTTACTTTAGTTCAACCGTTCCACCTTCTTGATAGATGGCGCTGTATAGAACTTCAATGACAGATAACGACGGTCAAATCATAGACAAATAATATTATTACTTTCTCTATGGGTCAAATGTTGTTGTCATATGTTTTGTGTCCATAAAAATATCCCAAATTTATAGTTTACTGTTTATTGTATTTGTAAGTGATTATTATTAAATTTGTAGCCAAGATTGCTTATAGGTGAGACGTGGGAGGAGTCGAGTGGGGAACTGAGTGAGGACTGCGTTGCGTTTACTAAACGTAATCTTTGCTACAAGAGCAACGATTGATTTATTAGATCATTGCGTGTTATTATTCATTGCTAAGTTGCAGCACTTCAGCTGTTTTTAAGTTATGGAAAAAAAAATTATTCCAACCCCAAACTCCTTTACAAACCTTAGAAAGATATGTTTAAGTTGACCTAAGACACTACCATTACGTTTTCTTTATCAAAATTATACGGAAAACGATTTCCAAAGTAATTATAAACAATGATTTAAGTTTCTCTCTACATAACAATATTTGTAATAGCGTAAGTTTGGCAATCAATAAGGTGAACCCTACTTAGCACATCAATAAACAGTTTGATGTTGGATTTTATAAGATATATGGGAATGGTTATCTATTTTTTAGTTTGCCATAGTCTATGGCCCATAGGTAATAGTAGTTGAATAAAATTAATGAATGAAGTAGATAACATTACATAAAAGTTTTGAAACTTTGTCTGGTCAATAGTCGAAATTACCTTGCAAATTATTTGATTATATAAGCATTTAAAAAAATCAAAGAAAGTAAGAACCCAAATTATTATTAAAAGATGACTTAGTAATAGTGTTAGTTGTTGATATTAAAAAAACAAAGGATGACTAAAAAATTAATTTTGTCTAACTACTCAAGAAATGTCAATAGCGCCGCTAAATAGAATATAATCCGTTATACTCTCTCTAGTGAGGTGAAAATCAATAGGGTTCAACTGTGAGACACTCTGAAAAATATCCAATTAAAAAATTGGTCACTTGTGTACACTCTGGAAGCTGTATCGTGCTAATAACCCGGCATTTCTCCAAAAAATGTTGCACTTCAGGTACCGTAGCACCCGTTGTACTAGATCTAGTGAGCTGAAAATCTATAAGGTTCATCTATAAGATGCTCTGAACAATATCCAATCATGAAATTGGTCATTTACATACACTCCGGAGGCTGTGTCGTGCTAACAACCCAAAATTTTTTCAAAAATGTGGCACTTCAGGAACCATGGTACTCGTTGTACTAGCTGTAGTGAGCTGAAAATTAACAAGGTTCAACTATAAAAAGCTCTGAATACTATCCAATAATGAAATTGGTCATTTGTATTCACTTCGGAGGCTGTATCGTACTAACAAACTGAAATTTCTCCAAAAATGTCATACTTCAAGTACCATAGCCCCCGTTCTACTGGCTCTGGTGAGCTGAATATCAAAAGGCTTCATTTGTGAGATGTCCTGAACAATATTCAATCATAAAATTGGTGACTTGTTGGAATTCGGGGACTCTATCGAGTTGTACCGACATGATTTTTTTTGTACAAACCATTTTTTCGTATTGTTCTTGCTGAAAAACGTAGAAACAACTCAAAAAAATCCAAGATTCCAATTTTTGGGGTAAACCAATACTTTTCTCGCATATTAGATGGCACGGAAAAGTAATAATACCAATATTATATTATAAAAAAAATTATATATCATTCAGGTGATCAAACATATGTGTATCTGTCATTTTATAGAGGAAAAAAGAGAATGAGCCAACTAGGTTTTTGTACAATGAAGGAAAAATGTTTCAGTTCTAATCTGTATATATCAATCTCTCTACAATGAATACATTTTTATTTGTCATTTCAGATCTTTCGCTTTACATTTTTTATTAGTTGTTATAATTGTTATCTACGTTTTTTTAAACGTTTGCTATTTTAAATTGTAATTCGTCACTGTACCCTACTTTCCTGTTTCTATTAAATGTAAAACATTGTATTACAAGTAAATATTTGTATGTATAATAAAGAAATTTGGAAACTATTTGTTTTTACATAAAATTGAATATATTTACGCATGGACTTGAAAAAATTGCCTACATGTCAAATAAAATTTGAAAGCAACCAACAGAAACTCTGAAACTGATACAAATATGGTTAGATTGAGGCAAAGTTGTGACACGACGTTCTGTGTTTTTAGACAAAATGACCTTTTTTCAATCATGTACATTTGCAACTTTCCCGCAATTTGATTTCCTTAGCATGAAACAAACAAAAGTTTATAAAGATGAAAACATTTTATTATGTTAATTTAAATGGTTCAAATTTTGAAAGGTAGAATGTGTTTAAAGTATGTATACTTTTCTTCCATTCTTGATTTCTAGCAATTCCCACAATGCTGTCACTTAGTATCCATATTATTAAATAGCACATGTCCTCTCATGCAATATGTGATGCACCTTGTATCAGGTGATAATAGTTATATTTTTCAATTATCACTATTATATTTTTATCAATATGAATTATGTAATAATTGTCTTTTGAGAGCGGTATTAATTTTTCTTCAATCAGATACTTGAAAGGTCACTTCATTAAACATTTATCTCTAACAGACCCATATTATCATTAAAATAGGGTTCCAAGAGAATGTTGAAAGATGTTCTGATGATACTAGAACAAACAATTAGTATTATTTATCTCATATTTTCACATTAATCAAATAATCCAGTAAACATTACCTCAAACATAGCTTTTAAAACTGAAAAATACGCATTGCAGGATAGTTTACGTTATCGAAACTATAATTTTTGATATCGGGTAGATACGATTACTTACTTTTTAACAATTTATTCATTTCAAAAACACTTATGAAACGCTCAAATAATCAAAAATCTACACTCAAATGGAAATACTGATGTCAGCAAGTTTTGTTTGGTTGCACCCTTAAAATAGAGATAAGGTTTCTGTGCTCACAAAAAGTTGAAATATTTGAAACCATAACCATAACAGCTCATCCAGAGATGCGTTTCTTTTAACTGTCAAGAAAGACAGAGAGAGAAAATATGTTGAAAAAGTGAAAGCTGATTCAGTACTACTATTGACATCTATCGTAAATATTTTGAAGCAAATATTTACTAAATTAGTAACTAGTGATGTGTAGGTTTTTAGGTTTATATACCTATTAGGAGGTCCCCCTTAAGTGCTTGTCCCACATTTTGATTGAAGCAATACTTTTTATGACATATACAAAGTATAACTTTATTTTGAAAACCGGTTTATGGTTGAAAATAAAATATATATTTATTATCATTGTGATATGTAATTTTATTTATTTCTATTCAAGTGGGTTGCTGATGATAACAAGAAATCGTGGAATCAACATTACTGCGCAATAGAGTGCGTCGAAAAAAATTAATGATTTTTCTGAAAGTCGGAAAAGTTCCCTATTGCTTTAAGAAGAAAAATGATTTAAACATTTTTGAAATCAGTTAACAACTTCCGCTCGCGCATCGCACTCAAATTTTGAGATTAAATGAGAAAATCAGAAATCTTCGTGATTTTTTTCAGCCGTTTAATTCTATTGAAACTATGACACTCTGATATTATATGTCTAGTCTATAGCAAGAATAACTTATAATTAAGTATTTAAGATCATTTACTGAATGTTTTGTTAGCTTGCACAACATCATTGAAATTGTTAAAAAATGAGAAAGTGATATGATTTTACTACTTGAACAGTTTGTGTTCAACGCTATGGCATAGTTCCATGCGTTGTAATCCAATATGCACAAAGAAAAAAAAGACTTTGCTGATAGCTGTATTATAAGAGTTTATAACGCTCTACTTTACAAATGGCCATTTGGGGCCGCCATTACACCAATGGGACACCAGGTCCGACTCGTTACTTCTGATAGTCAATCACTTATTTTGGCCCAACGGGGCTCCGACACTAACTACTATAATCCGATACTCTCCATTGTAATCACTGAGTACTTAAACCAAAAAATAATGAAACATTTCACAAAGAGCATGACTTCCGGTGTTAGACATTAAAACATTGTCTCTCTCTCTCTCCCCCTCTCTCTCTCTCTCTCTCTCTGGTACTGTTTTTCACCCTGACGCATCCTGTCAGAAATGGACTGCGCATAGGATACCGGTATCTTTCTCATTGGCTGCATTCTAAGGTCACGCCAGAACGCGCCAACAAGAGGGATTCAACACGTCTCGCACACTGTGTAATGTAAGAAATAATTAACAAAAATAGAATTCTATCGATTTGCAATCGCCACAGTTGGGATTTGGTCCAAATCCAAACATACTGGGGGGCTACAAGGAATATAGCAGGGATTACCCTGACTTAAGTCGGGGCAGTGCATATACATAACCGTAAGGGCGTTCTTACTCCCTAGTAGAACGGATACGTTGAAAAAATGTCACTGAATTGTTCCATGCTTAGTTGTCTGGTACAAAGGAATCGTCTGGATATCGATAGGTTGGAATAAGTGTCGTAAAGGCAGCTCATTGAAATGAAGGAGGTATACACTCAACTGTAGGGGACGGCCAATATGATGTTCGAGTCTTTGGATAACACCACTCTTCCATCCGATGTTAGTCACAGTGCCATCACACCCTACCACTTCCAGTGTTTCCAAATAAACATCATTTTCATACAAATAAGTTATAATATTGCGGGCTATGTCTGCTGCTGAACTGAAGGAGGGAGAAACGTGCCCGATATACACTGACCCAGGTTCCTGGACAAGATAATAGTGCTCCTCCTTGATAGTTTTGCGAAATTGCTTATTGTTCACATTTTCTATGAAGAAAGTGCCATCTTTTCTACCATCAAAGTAAGGACCCCAATATTCCTCAGGAGGTTTAAATTCACTGATTATTGCTTTCCTAACAAGACTCTAGCCTCTTCTTATTTTACTTTTCTCAATGACAGATGAAGGGTCAGTTTCGGTTATTATCCCGAAGTCTTGCAGAACACTTAATGCTATGAGAGTCGTTGCCCGATCAGACACTCCTAAGCGATCACTGTTTAGCGCCGTTGTACCAAGTTGAACTTCCATTTGTCATTTCGCTGTTGTATTTAATGAACATGATCACACTCGTCTTCAGTAAAACTGTCACTATCGATTTTCGAAGAATCTGCTACTTGAGATTTGTCTTTAGTGCTTACACTCAGTACTCGATTTAATTCACGATCTTTCCTCTGAGCTTTCAACATTAACTTTTTTGTAACTATTGTGTCAATGGATCCGATTTTCCCTATACGGTAATTCCTTTGAAGGTACATAAACCGCAATTCAAGAACAGGAATATTATTTTCCTTTTCACAAGAACATTCAATAACAATGTCACATTGACAAATATTTGGGGCTATTTGCAGGTACAATTCAATGTAATAGTGCATTTGCAAGTAGCACGGTCGAAATGATTTGGCTTTAGCTTTAAATTCATCTAGCCTACTTTTAAACAATTCCTTATATTTATTACGTTTATGCGACCCCAAGATAGAAATAAAACCACGAATTGAGCAGGCCAAAAAACATTTATTAATATGAAGCAATTTTTCACGAGACGCGAACCGAGCCTAGAACTTCGAATGTGCATGATCAGATGCTATATATTTTCAACCTTGTTATATGGCAGTGAAGGGTGGACTCTCGATGCGTATACAGAGAAAAAGTTGGACGCGTTTGAGATGTACCTATACCGTCGTATGTTAAGAATATCGTGGGTGCAGAAAATCACCAACACGTAAGTCCTTGCGCGGATGAAAAAATCCATAGAAATGATGTAGATTGTTAAGGAGAGAAAGACGAGATATATAGGCCACATAATGAGAGGTGAAAGGTATGAACTCTTGAGACTGATCATTGAAGGAAAAATACAAGGAAAAAGATCAGTGGGAAGAAGACAGAATTCCTGACTAAAAGACTTAAGATGGTTTGGATGTACCTCAATAGACATCTATCTTCAGAGCCGCTACATTCAGAATAATGATTGTCAATTGGATCGCCAACCTCCGGCGGGAACGGCGGGTTAAGAAGAAGATTACGCTTATAGGATTTCTTTTCTTCGTGTAAGAACCATAATAATTATTGATGAGCGTTACAATCCGGCTTTTTGACTATCAAAGAGGAGCACTATTCTCTTGTCCAGGAACCTGTGTCAGTCTATATCGGGCATGTTTCTCCCTCCTCCAGTTCAGCAGCAGACATAGCCCGCAGTATTATCACTTATTGGGATGAAAATTCTGTTTCTTTGGAATCACTAGAAGTGTTAGGGTGTGATGGTACTGTAACTAACACCGGATGGAAGAGTGGTGTTATCCAAAGACTCGAACATCATATTTTAATAAACTGCCTTCACGACACTTATTCCAACATATCGATGGCTAGACGATTCCTTTGTACCAGACAATTAAGCATGGAGCAGTAGTAAAATGATATAATTTTATCATTTTTTAACAAGTTCAATGATCTCGCGCAAGTAAAAAAATATTCAGTAAATGATCTTAAATAATTTTTCATGAATTCCTCTTGCTATAAACTAGACATATAACACTATAATGTCATAGTTTTAATAAAATTGAACGACTGGAAAAAATCACGAGAATTTGTGATTGTTACATTTATTCTCAAACTTTAAGTGCGATGCGCGAGCGGAAGATGATAACTCATTTCAAAAATTTTCACATCATTTTTCTTCTTAAAGCAATAGGCAACTTTCCGACCTAGAGCGTTTAAAAAACATATATTTTTCCCGACCCACCCTACGTGCAATGAATCAGAAAGTTTCAAAACAAATTCTACCGACAGCAATTCCAAATGATTACAAAATTGTGTAACTCAGTGACTGTAGACCAAAATGAAGAACGGACCTGACATCCAAAAAGGTTATAATCGTATACAATGTAATTTTTTTAACTGTGGACATAGGAAATTGCACGTTAAAAACTGCACCCCATGTTAACTTTTGATCAACTACATATTCATTGCTAATTTTAATTGTAATAATGGAACACCAATAAAACTGCATAATGCATACTATTTGAGCGAGCGCGAATAGTTGTATCTAAGTAATTTTTCTCTTCAAAGTTGAGAAAAATAAATGTAAAAATTTGGGTAGAAAACATAGTATCCTAACAAATGAACGGTTTTAAAGATCAAAACTAATTTTCCGCATCCGGCCTCAACAATATCCTATCATAAAAGTGTCACTGGTATACACTTCGAAGGCTGTATCGTGCTAACAACCCGAAATTTCTCCAAAAATGACCAAAAATATTGCATTTCCAGTGCCATAGCACCCGTTGTACCAGCTCCAGTGAGCTGAAAATTAATATAGTTCGTCCATATGATGCCATGAACAATCTTCAATCATAAAATTGGTCACTTGTATACAATTGGAGGCTGTATCCTGAACACAAACGGAAATTTCTCCAAAAATGTCGTACTTCAAGTACCATAGCGCACGTTGTACAGGCTCTGGTGAGTTGAATACCAATAGAGTTCATCTGTGAATGTTCTGAACAATATTCGATTCTAAAATTGGTGCCTCGTTGTACTCCGGAGGTTGTATCGTGCTAACAAACTTAAATTTCACCAAAAAGGACAAAAATGTGGTACATCTGGTACCATAGCACCCGTTGGACTGGATCTGGAGAGTTGAAAATCAATAGAGTTCATCTGTGAGACGCCCTGAACAATATTCAATCATAAAATTGATCACTTGTATACACTTCGGAGGCTGTATCGTGCTAACAACCTGAAATTTCTCCGAAAATGACTATAATGTACATCTAGTAACATAGCACCCGTTGTACTGGATCTGGTGAGATGAATATCAATAGGGTTCATCTGTGGGATGTCCTGAACACTATTAAATCATAAAATTGGTGACTTTTTGCAGAGGATTTTTTTTTCCAAAAACCATTTTGTCGTGTTCTTCTTGGCGGAAAACGTGAGAATAGCTAAAAAAAATACAAAATTTCAACTTTTTTTGTTGTAATCAAATACTTTTCTCGCATATTAGATAGGTTGTGCGGAAAACTAAGAATGGGCTTTAATTTCATGACATTTCATGTCAAACTGTTTGTTATTGTTGATAATTGTTCATAGTGTCTGTTTTTACGGCTGAAGAACATAATGAAATGGTAACAGCATTCATTAAGGGTAAGTCCAGTAAGTAATTGACTGCCATCTTTTCTTAACCCTCCAAATGATTCTAAGCAACAAGAAAATTCCTCCGTTCTTTAATGGTATCACAGATCATCTCTTATCACACAAATTTCAGTTACCTCAAAGGTTCAGTATCTGTCGCTTTTGACAAATATTCGTTCAATTTAGCCTACTTAATTTGGACTCATTTTCAGGCATTTTTTTGACTTTTAACGACAAAATAATTAAATTAAACAAGTTCCTGTTTCGCACTGTAGAAATGCCTAACACACGTATTGGAAACTATTAGTATGCAACACTTCCTCTGACAACTAATAAAGTGATGAACAAAAATCTGATAAATGAAGAACAAGCAGAAGTTGATGATAATAGTAAATATTTCCTTCCCATCCTACACTTAACCTAGAAAAACAAACCTATGATTCCAGCATAACTACGCGTAGTGGTTTCTATATATACAAGTGGAACACTCGAAGACTAGTCATTACACCTCTGGAAATAATCCTGAAAAGGTAGTTTATTCTCATGAATCAGTTTTTGTTATCTCAATCGGCTGAATTCCATTTACCTCCGAGTTATGATTCTTAATCTACAGACAGGGCTGAAGATAAATTCGACGTTAAGGTTGAGAGACATCCAGTCGTGTTCCATTCTTACGTAGTTCTGCTCCATAATCCAGGTTATTTCCCAAAAAAGTGAGTTAGCTCAGGGCTAGTAATTTCCAAATTTGCAAGTAAAATTTTAAATTATTTATCGTCGTTATAAATTTTTATGAGGTCTTTTTGATTGTTCTTTCCCGAATAACTTCCTAGATTTGAATTTGTATTCCAGAATAATGTGAATTGTGCACTTTTACTCCTATCCAGGTACGATTGAGGACATTCATATAAAAACTTTCCTAAAAAAACACATTTATCATGCGAGTTTACGGTTTTGTTCACCGTTGGTGTTTTGTATTACCAAAAATTTAATTCAGTTGGTTTATATTTTATATGAGTTAATTTCCACTTCTACACTGTTTCTGTATCCAATGTGCTTTTGGTTATCTGGTTCTACGTCGTTCGGTAATTTTGTTGGTCGTTTTTGTGATTCGATTGATCTTCATTTATTCTAGTATTTTCAGAGACATTTATTTTTGTCTGATTGAGTCAGACGCTATTAATGATTTCTTTTTATAACGTTCGCTACAATTCTGATTCAGTTCATGACTTTTATTGGTTCTTTATTCCATTACGAACGGAAATCAAGGTTTTCAACCTATTTTAAGGGAGTGTTTTAAATGAAATTTACTGTTTCTAGTTAACTCCACAGTATATTGAAAAATGTGTGGAGTTAACTAGAAACAGTAAGTTTCATTTAAAACACTAATATGAGTAGATTCCACAAAGTAAGGGTCGAGACAGTTAATTTTATTTTAAGGGAAACTACAAGATTTGCAGACTCCTACGGATTTATTAGTAAAAATGAGAGGCATTTTCGCAAGCTGTTTAAGCTTTCATATAAAAAGAATTTTCAAGCTCGCTTTTATGGGAATTTCTTCCTATTTATATTGTATATTGACATTTGAATAGTTGGGCGTATGATATACTGTTCTAGTAGTCGGACAGACAAGCGCTGATCTGAATAGGTTGAATAGTCTGGACCTCTTCTTCTTCTTAAAAAAAGACGTCAAAAGCTTCAGTTGAATCTTCTTCAGAGTGAAATTTTTTAAATTAAGTACAATATTAACTTCAGAAATAAAAAGTTACCAGTCGTACTACGGTACAACTACTTTATTTGTCCACACGTTGCTGTTCATGCTCATTCTTTTCTGTATGATGTTTATTGAAGGTATATTCTAATTTATCTATCATTCATTTTTTGGTCTTTTCATTATCTTCTTTATTGTTAATAAAATAAGTTCAAGTTTCATATGCCTTATGATACAATAATGTTCCAGTATCACTAATATTACCCTAAAATTTAAATAAAATATTGATACTTCCTAAAGTGAGGTTAATATTATAAACCTACCTGGTCTAAAACACGATCTACATCTGTGCCTGTGCAAACATTTTTTCTTAGCTACTTCTACCAGTTGTTTTGCTATTGAAGCCATTTTTATATTGAGCGGTAAGTATTAACTGACAGTAAGTAATTAACTATTATTAAGCGAGAACAAACATTATTCTTACTAGACAATACTCCGTTGTTAACAGCATTCTTGGTGCAAGAAAAAGAGAAATTTGAATAAATCTAAGACATAATTGAGAAATTAGAGAAACTATAAGTGCAATAGTAAGATATAAAAAAAAACAACCTAATCATATTTAAAATGTCTTAGTATTTCACTACAAATTGTAGGCTGTTTAAAGAATTCATCTCTGTGATAAAATCAAGTTTTGAAAGTTGTCTCTCCATTGCACAAAAAATAAACAACGTTTGAAAAAATGAAACACTGGCATATGTGCTTTTTCAAAACTATAAAATCGGGTGGTAACGGCAAGGTTATTAGAGAAAAATTTTCTTATTGCTTTTCCAAAGATTTGGAAAGTATTCTTTACATTTTCAAGTATAAGCGAATTGAGATTGATATAATTGTCTTAATAAATTTGAAAATATACTTATATTTGAACGTTAAAAACATATTTTAAGTCATAAATATGTCATTTTGATAGACCTTTTATTATAAATATTCGTCTTTTTCATTTATGCTAAAATTGTTGGAAACACATTGAAGATTGTAGGTTATGTTATGATAATATAAGGTTAATAGATATTAAAATATTCTTCGTTATTATATATTAATGTCAAATTATTATACCATATGTCATGTTAATAATGTGTCTATGATATTTAAAATTATAATAAAATATTGTAGCGAATTCGATTTATATAAAATTGTCTAAAATATTAATATCAATTAACTGAAATAAAATATTTTTCAAAAACTAATTAAAACGTTAATTTATATATTTATTTATATAGTTTTGATTGCGAATAGAAATTTAACTATTTTCTTATTCGCCATCAAACATATAAATAAATTTTTTAATTATTTTTATAAAATATTTTATTTTTGGTAATTGATATTAATATTTTAGATACTTTTATATAAAACGAATTCGTTATACTCTTATACTATAGTTTTATTTATATATAAACAAATTATTAACATAACATATAGTATAATGATTTGACTTTGAGTTGCATATAATAAAAGAATATTTTAATATCTATTAACCTTATATTATAATAACATAACCTATATTCTCCTATTTGTTTCCAACATATTTTGCATAAATAAAAAAGTAATTGTTTATAATGAAATGTCTATCAAAATGACATAAGTCTAAAAACATTTTTTAAAAGCTGAAATATAAGTATATTCACGAATTTATTGAAATAATCATATCAATCTCAATTTACTAATCCTTGAAAATAGAAATAAAGCTTTCCGAAAGCTTGGAAAATAGTGAGGAAAGTTTTCTTTAATAACCTTGCCGTTATCCCAATATATATATATATATATATATATATATATATATATATATATATATATATATAAACAGAGACAAGTAATCACGGCTGAACTATTAACAAACAAAATTGAAAATATCACGGGGATTGCAGCCTAAATAATATTTATATTCTTGTTATACAAAACCGAGCGCTTTCGAAAGACTATTTCTTTCTTTATCAAGGTTGCATGTTAGAATTATAAGAAATCAAAGAAAACAGGATACATAGTAATCACATCCGACTTAAGTTAGAGCTAAAATCAATGCCTCAACATTGAATTAAAATGCAATAGGAAACCAAAAAATTGAAAAAGTGAACAAGTAAAAAATTGAAAAAATTGAAACATTGAAAAATTAACATCATAAAATTAATACTTAGCTAAAATCCCTCCTGAAGGAAACACATTTTGGTTTTTTTAACTTCACCACTATTACATTTTGACAGAAAATATTTAAAACTGATTCGGTTGTTTCAAGTGTATCTAGTTTTTGGATAGACAGTAATGTTTTTTACTTTACCATACCTGCTTTCAGTCGTATTCTCTTCAAACGAGTTTGTTTTATTATATGTCAAACATACCAGGGTAGTTAGAAAATTGCAAAGTGGGATACCAAATGTTGCACCAAAACCAGCAATGAGATTAATATTTAAAATTTTGGATCTTGATGTCCAATTACTGTTAAAAAATTATTCTTCTTGCAAAAAAATTCTTTTTCTTTCATATAACAGTTGCCTGCTGTTATCATTTGGTAGGTTATTTATAACAAGGAGTTGAATATGCTCAGAGCCACCAAACAGCATGAACTCTCCCTTCATCCGTCCCGCGGCTGTGAACACATCCAGGCAGTTATTGCGTGTAAAAAAGCACAGGCTAAAAGAGGACAACACCAATAGGTGGTAAGTTTTATTATTACAAGAGGTTTCCTTACAGAAAAGAAAAAATTAATCAAAGTCCAGTCTCTCACCCTGGAATTTAAGATTCTGAAATTGCCAACTTCAGAGGCTGTCACCCTCTGAGTAGCAAGAGTTTTTTTATATTTTAAATTTTTTAATTTAATTATACAACAAACTTCAAAGGGGGAAATGGCAAGCCCCACACCCTGTCAAGTTTGTCAGTCCCGACAGAGGTAGGAACTCACCACAACCTCCCCGAAATGCTGTTGGTTTAAGTAAGTACTCTCAATGCCTGGTGTTATTTGATTCAACATGCTATACTATTACTTTTTTGTGAATTATGTTATAGTGTGAAAAAATGTTTATAGCGGAGTTAGCTGATAGTGCAACGCCCGTGAAACCTAAGCTCTAGCACTCAACGTTCGTCCACTGCAACTTAAAATGGACGGACACCAGAAGTCAGAATATAATAGGGGAAGTGTCCTTAAAATGGGACAGTAATCTAAAACGGAATACCATGTTTTTTTTGTGAAACGAGTGTTGCCATCTAGCGAAATATTGATTTTAAACTTACCAACGGACTTTCAGTTTCATAGTGAATGTGATTATTGACACACGTAAGTTTTTATGTTATAAGTATCAGATAAAATGTTAAACGTTGATATAGTCATGAAAGTTCATCAATATATTTCAAGGTTAAGTTTGTAAAATTCACGGAAGTAAAATGTTGAGGTATAGATAAAACGGGATATGTGGCATTTGTTTAAAACGAGATCCCATTTTACCTAAACTATTTTGATAACATTTTTTACCTGCTTTTTCATTGTTGCAGTATCAATAGATACATAATATGGCGGGTGCATACTCAAGAAAAACCAACCGACAGAAGTGGTCTGAGGAGAACATGAAAAAAGCAATAGACATGGTATTAAATCGAGAATGTGGTTATCTGAAAGCGGCAAAACTTTGCCACGTACCAAAGAGTACTTCAGAACGTCGTGGTAAAGGAAAAAACAAAATAAGAAGAGATTCTCTCAAAGGTTTAGGTAGCAGACTTGTTACGTTTAACGAGGCGCAAGAAATGGACCTTGTTCGGTTTATTACCTACATGGAGACATTGATCTTTGGTTTGACCACGGATTTCGTGCGACGTTTAGCTTATCAGTTTGCTGAACAGAATAACATATCGCACCACCTCAGTACCGTGAAGAAGAAAGCTGGTTGGCACTGGTTGAAAAATTTCCTTAAAAGAAATAGACTATCACTTCGAATTCCAGAAGCAACCTCAGCTGCACGTGCCAGAAGTTTCAACCGAATAAACGTTTCCAAATTTTTTGACCTACTTGAACCACTTCAACAAAAACATAATTATTCTCCATAAAAAATCTACAATGTTGATGAGACAGGGATCACCACTGTACAGGGACGTCCCTCGAGGGTGATTGCATTGAAAGGACGTAAGCAAGTAGGGTCACTTACTTCTGCTGAACGTGGCACTTTGTGTACCGCAGTTATTTGTATGAATGCTGCTGTCAGCTATATCCCTCCTATGATTATATTTCCACGTGTTCGCATGAAAGCAGAGTTCCTAAATGGTGCGCCTCCTGAAACAATTTGTGCCTGCCAGCCCACAGGTTATATGCAACTCGATTCATTTGAGCAATGGTTTGACCATTATTTGAAGTTCTCTGGTGCATCCCAAAACGCCCCTACATTGTTGATTTTAGATGGACATAAAACACACACACAAAATTTGAACGTTATAGAAAACGCCAGAAAGTATTCTGTCACTATTTTATGTCTACCTCCGCATTGTAGCCACAAAATGCAATTTCTTGATGTTTCATTCATAGCTCCCCTTTCAACTTTCTACAATCAAGAAGTTAAATGTTTTCTACGTAATCATCCTGGAAGAGTAGTCACTATATATCAAATTGCAGAATTATTTGGTAAGGCTAATTTGCGAGCCATCACTCCTACAAACGCAATAAATGGTTTCAGGAAGACAGGTATATACCCAGTTGATCGTAATGTATTCACCGAAGATAATCAAATTTGGAAAAATGTCAGTTTTATAAAAGAGAAGTAGATTATTTAGGATATATTTTAAGCGACACTGGTATTACAATGAATCCTGGAAGAATAAAAGGAATTCTGGAGTATAAAACACCGAATAATTTAAGGACTTTGAGGGAATTTTTAGGGATTATTAACTATTTCAAGAAGTTAATACCAGATCTCAGTAGAAGAGAAATTCCTCTCATAGAATTATTAAAGAAGGATACTAGATGGAAATGGGATGAGAGAAGAGAAAAAGCATTTCAGGAACTAAAAGAAATCTTTCTAGATACTATGCTAATAATCGTGTACACAGGTGGATATTATAGCTTCAAGAGTATGAATTTGAAATCAAATATATTCCGGGAAAATTAAATGTTGTAGCAGATGCTTTAATTCGAGCAAATGAAGTAGGGAATGTACAAACTAAATTTCAAATAGGAATAAATCAGTTATACCAAACAGAGGGGATATTTACATTGGAAAAGGTTAAAGAAGATCAAAGACAACTCGAAGAGAAGAAAATCAAAGGTGCCTATAAAATTGATGAAGTATGGTATAAAAAATTGGAGGTTAGAGAAGTATTTGTGATGAGGAAGGAGTTTGCTAAAGAAATTATTAGTTATTTACATGAAGAGAATGGAAATATAGGAAAGAGAAAATTATGAACTTTGTTTAGAGAGAATTATGTTTCGAAGAAGGATTTAAGCATTGTAAAAGATGTATGTAAATATTGTAAGGTGTGTCATTTGGCTGAAAAAAAAAAATACCACAACAGTATGACAGCGAAGTCAATTGTAACAAATGAACCATTACAGATTGTTGCAATGGATTTTATAGGAAACCTAATAAGAAGCGGAAAAAGAAATAAGAATTTATTAGTTATTGTAGATGTATATAGCAAATTTGTTAGAACTTTTCCGTTGTTAAGTGGTTATTAAATTTCTGACAGCCCAATCATTTAACAAAAACTGTTGTAATATAACTATCCATCAGTATGTGAATCAAAAATAAAATATACAATACATTTTTTTAGTACTGAATTGTTCAAAGTTTGTAAATTATTAATAAAATAAAATTATTGGTGCAGTCTTAAATTTAATTTTCAGGATTGCATTCAGTATGTATATGGCAAAAGCTCAATTATAATATGAAGGTAGATACCAAAACAAGTATGGTAAAACGGTGTTTATCCTTAAATCGCAGATTTTGTTGAGATCACTTTAAAGACAATTAATCTCTTTCAAACATCCTACGTAGTAAGTTATGATTATAAAAAAAGTATAGTGTTTAACTTGTCGAAAAGTATTTCCTATAACTTGAGAACATTATCTAACTCGGCTGCTCCTTGTGCTTCCATTTCCCACTACTGAACTCCAATCCAAGGTAAGTCAAAACTATAACCAAAAAAATCCGACAACAATACACATTTCTATACATATACTTCCGTGTATTTATTGTCGAGCATTTTGTATGAAAAGGTTTAGCAAATTAAGTTTATTTGTGAATGAAGTTTGAGAAGCTAGGAATAGCTATTTCTATAACAAGGGAGGAAGGTGCTACTTTTCCTCGCGAGGATAAAGTAATCATTCGAGGGAGGAAAAGGCACTTTACACCCATGTTATACATATGTTTTTCCGCCTCCCTCAAATAACAAGACATTTTCAATAATTTATTTATGAAACTAACAAACAAAATTAATAAACAATACTAAGGATGAACTTCTACGAAACTTAGCTGGGCATCGAGGATGGACTTCTAAAATGCTTGACTGGGCATCGAGGAGGGACTTTTGAGAAACTTGGCTGGGAATCTAGGACGGACTTCTAAAATGCTTGGCTAGGCATCGGGGGTGTATATTTTTATTTGTACTCCAACTCCCTTGGGATTTTAACTGTCCCTCTATATCCCTTGGGTCTAACATAGTTTCTAACACGTGAGACTAAAGTGACTACTTTAGTCTCGGAGTTGCACAAATTATTTCATGGATAACGTACAATGACGTCACTTTTACTTTTCCTTCCTAGAGAGGAAAAGTACGACTTTGCTCCCTACAATGAGGCCAGGAAATGTATACTTTCGATAGAGGTAGGCGGAAAAATATTTTTTGTTATGAAATGTTTCACATAATCAAGTTAATTAGATCAGAATTGTCAAATTGGCTGTCTACCATGCCATATAATATGACCGGCAAAAGCTTGTATAAAAATAAAATAAAAAATTCGAAAAAAAAAATTTATACAAAAATAATTTTCAATTTTTCCTTGTATAATTCTTCAAGTCAAAAAATCGGTTTATTGGCCCTATACCAGTTGATTTTTGTCTTGAAGATACAATTTTTATTTCTGAGCTAACTCAAATAATAAAAAAGTGGAATTCAGTTGCAGAGCATCAGTTAAGTTACGGGGGTGGGGGAGGGGGATCGTACTTCTTTTTGTTACGGCGTTGACCCAAAGGAATTTTATTTTGAGGTCGAATGTCGATATCTCAATCCTTCTCTGAGATAGCCTTAGGGGGGCAAAGGGGGTTATTGGGGGCTGGAAGATTTTTTATTTCAGTTTTTTTCTCTAATTTTTATTCTCATATACGCTTGTCAAGCTTCGCGGGAATTTAAATTGATGCTCTCGTTCCCCTTGAACAAATACTTTACATTGAAAACTTTTATTTGAAATCGCCATTGAAGTGCAGAAAATCGGCATTAAAAACTCAGAAATTGGCACTAGGGTAATCCATTATAGGACGATTTCTGAAAATGCATTATTATTGCAACTAGTGAAAACTGTCCTATTTCAATAAATATAAATATTTAAATAAATTGTTTCGAAGTTATAATTTTTCACTTTTAATGAAGTCCTTCGCTTGAGATGAAATTTAGTTGCGTATTCTCAATAAAAATAAATTTAATGTCTAACAAAGCAGACAAGACAATCATAATCCATGAAAATAAGTATTTCTTTCATTTTCACCAATTTTCGATTTCAAATAAAATTTAATATGCACCTCGGGACTGAAGATCCTTTTATCACCCATGTGATTTATTTTCCTCGGCCCCAAAGGGCCTCTGAAAGTTAACTCCACATTCGTGATAAAAAAAACAGAACTTCAGTGCCTTCATACATAAATAACTAGTCACTATTTTTATTGTGCGGCGTGTCTTAATTTTTGAAGTTAATTTGTGTTTGTAATTTCCACACATTAAAAAAATTATGCAATGAAAACATATAATTCAAGTTTTGTTTCAATTATGGTATTATATATAACGTATTGCAACCATATTAAAGTTTTTTTCTGAGTTGATTTTACCTTTGTACAAGTAGGTTGTGGGAAGCAATTAACAAAACCGGTCGATAGTTTTTATCAGTGCCAACTTTTTTGTATTCTTTCATGTGTTTACTTAAAAATCTTCCGATAAGAGTTTTTAACTAAATAATTTTACCACATCATGGGGAATAAAAAGGGGACGATATTCTCGACGCAAGTGGAGTCAATTATGTGATGATGATCAAATGTTACCGATTAATAACTCTCATAACAGCAACGAGGTTAATGCAGTAAAACCAGTTCCAAACAATTTCAACTTATTGTCAGATAAGTACAATTTATTTACTATTTGGGTATACATTGAAAATATTGAAAGTAGTAATTTAGGAAGGCTACCGATGCCTGTTGGTCACATACTTTTTAAACAATTGAAGGTCACTAATATATTAGAGGCTCCGACACGGCGGATCCGGTGTAAGTGGCTTTTTGGGGTAGCACTGAGCAACGGCAGCTGGCTGCTCAGAACTGACCCCAAGCAGAGATTGAAGGAAAAACTCCATTGGTTAGGAATCAGACATCAAACGGCAGAGTGTAAACCACAGAAAGGCGTTTGAACACCGATGAGGAAGGCAAGGGGAAACCACCTCAATATATTTCCCTAGTATAATCATCATGATAAATGCACTTAAAACAATGGCCCTTAGTCCCCGGCAGTCCATCAATGGACCAAAGGTGCGAAAAATCCCCAGGAGGAAATTAAAAATTGGAACGTGGAATGTTAGAAGCCTGTTCCAGGCTGGCAAACTGGGCAACTTAACACTGGAAATGAACAGACTGAAAGTTGATATATTTGGAATTAGTGAAGCCCGATGGCCCGGTACTGGCAAATGCATAACTGATGGAGGAACATTTTACTACTCTGATAGTGACGATCAACAAAAGCATCCAAACGGTGTTGGAATTTTGGTAGACAAAGAAACAAGTGAATCCGTTACAGGATTTGTACCCCTCTCAGAGAGAGTTATGATGATACAGTTAGATACATCAAAGATACGAACAAATATATTTCTAGTTTACGCCCCAACGGCACAAAGTGAAGACAGAAAAATTGATGAATTTTACGGACAAATAGAACAATCATCTAAAAACATTAGGATACACGAACTGACAATTGTAATGGGAGATTTCAATGCCAAAATTGGTAGAGGAGGGGTTGTGGATGCCATTGGAGAGCACGGGCTGGGACAGCGTAACGAGAGAGGAGAGAGGCTGGTTCAATTTGTCCAAGAGAAAGATATAGTAGTGACAATCACCACAGGACACAAAAGATAAAATAGTAAGAAACCAGATCGACTATGTTATGATTAATAAACGATACAGAAATAACATAATCTCAGCCAAGACATACCCAGGGGCAGACATGGCATCGGATCATAACCCTGTATTTGCAACATTCAACCTAGCTTTAAAACGTATCAAACGGTCCAAAAGTGTAACAAAATGGACGTCACGAGATTAAGAAACAGCTAAACTAGATCAAGGGTTGAAGAACGATTTGCAGAAGAGTTGCAGTCAGCACACAGCAGAGATAAGGGAGACATAAACATCGAATGGAAGAAAATTAAAAACACAATTCTTGAAATAGGAAACAAAGAGTTGAGCGGGGCGAATGAGAAAAAGAAAAACGATTGGATGACCGATGAAATTATCAAATTAATCACAACAAGAAGAGAGGCTAAAACCACTGATAACAACAGATATAAAAGTTACATCGGGAAATACAAAAGAAAGTAAAAGAGGCGAAAGAACAATGATTGAATGAAAAATGTGCCGAAATTGGAAAACTGAAAAAAAGTACAAGACTCCTTCAATATACATACAAAGGTTGAGGAGTTCACTGGAAATTATAAAAAGAAGAACGCAGATATACTAATGGATGATAATGGGAATATAGTGGTGGAGCTGACATCAAAGCTTAAGACATGGAAAACATACATCGAAACGCTGTTCGAAGATAACAGAAATAGCCCCTTACCCCCAGAAAATGAACCAGAAATAACAACAGAAGAAATAGAATATGCGCTGAAGAACATGAAAAACGGGAAAGCACCTGGTCCAGACAAAATACCGGTTGAAATGATAAAACTGCTTAAGGAAAATAGCTTGGATGCACTTGCTGAGCTCTTCAATGCGATCTACAGATCGGGAACGATACCAAATGACTGGTTGGTGTCGAACTTCATTGTGATTCCCAAGAAAGTCAACGCAAGATTATGTAACGATAATAGGACCATAGGACCTAATGAGCCATACACTTAAATTATTTCTAAAAATAATTCACAACCGTGTGTATAAAAAACTGGATAACGACATCAGCGATACACAGTTCAGGTTACGTAATGGAGTTGGCACGAGATATAAATGTGTTGACTCAACGCTGTTTTGACGTTAACAAGGATGTGTACGCCTGCTTTGTGGACTATGAGAAAGCATTTGATAGAGTCCGTCATGATCAACTTATCAAAATTTTGAGAGAAAAGTAAATACATTCTTGAGGTCCCAGAATTATTGAAACCCTATAATACGACCACACAGCAAAATAGATAATAATTACACTGAAAACATCAACATCAAACGTGGCGTACGACAGGGGTCTATACCATCTCCGCTATTGTTTAATATGTACTCGGAAATCATCATGAGGGAGGCATTACACAATGAAGCAGCTGGAGTAGTAGTAAACAGAGTTCCTATAAACAATTTACGATTCGCAGATGATACCGTACTGCTAGCAGAAAGTATAAGTGACCTGCGAAGAATGGTCCAAAAAGTATATGAAACAAGTGTCCATTATGGCTTGAATATGAACCTTAATAAAACAAAATTCATGATATTTACCAAAAAACTAAATCAAAACACACAACTGATCGTATACCATCAGATGAAAGAGCGAGTCTATGAATATAAATATCTAGGAACTCTGATCAACAACAACAATGATTACTCATCAGAATTAAAATCGAGAATTGGAATAGCACGTAACACCTTTATTAAAATAAAGCAATTATTTTGTTGCAAAACTTTAAATAACCACCTTAAAACACGAAAGCTAAGATGCTATATATTTACAATAATGCTCTATGGAATAGAAGCTGCCACTCTAACAAAAGGAATGTTTAAAAATATAGATGCCTTCGAGATATGGCTTTACTGAAGGGTACTCCGGATATTATACGTTGACAGAATTATCAATGAAGAAGTCTTGCGGAGAGTCTCAAAGGATCTAGAACTGTCCCAAGAGGTAAAGGTCAGAAAATTTCAATATCTGGGCCACGTAATGAGAGTACAAGATACAAGCCGCTACAACTAATTATCCAGGGTAAAATAATAGGGAACAGAAACCTAGGAAGAAGATGGATGTCGTGGCTTCGAAATATCAGAGAATGCTTCAACTGTACATCAAGCGGCCTGTTCAGGGCAGCAGTCAGCAAAATAAAATTAGATATGATGGTCGCCAGCCTTCTCAAGAAGTCGGCACCTTAAGAAGAAGAAGAATATATTAGAAATTAAGAGTATAGGTAAAAATCGAATTGAAGTTTTGATAAAGTTTCTTCATGAGGCTAATCAATTTGTTAAAAATCCTTTGTTGGAAAATCATAACTTGGTAGCTTATATTCCAAATCATCTATTCGAATCGAAGGGTATCATTAGGGACGTTGACACTAAATATGATGAAAAATATTTATTAGAGAATGTAGAGTCTACCTCTCCGGTAATCAATATTTATCGTACTAAACGCAAAATCCAAAGAGAGGATAACACAATTGATTATGTACGAAAAAAACCATTATTATCAGTTTTGAAGGTAATATTTTACTGAAATATGTTGCCTTTAATAAAGTATATGGTCATGTAGAACAATTTATAGGTAGAGTAGTTCAATGTTATCGTTGTTTGAAGTATTAACATGTTTCAAAACAGTGTAAAAACACCCAAGAACGGTGTATACAATGCGGCGAAATAAAAACAGAGGAACACAGTTGCAATAAGGACAAACTTTATTGTATTCATTGTAAATCAAACGATCACATCCATATCTAAAAAATGCCTCAAATATGAGAAACAGAAAAAAAATTAAACTATTTTGGTTGAACAAAAAACGTCATTTCTGGAAGCCAGAAAATACTGTGAAAACTCTATTTCTTCTTTTGTAAGTCATGATTATTTTTCAGGCTTACGTAATTATAATAAAGCTTTCCCCTGTCTTACTCATCAAGTAAATAATAATTCAACACGACTATGATAAAAAATACTAGGGATAGCAATAGGTTAATTTCGTCGCTACCAAGTACAAGTGGTACAAAAAACTATTCAGTTGCAATGAAAAAGAAATTCAGAATAATCAACCATTACCTGCTAATCCCTATAAATCCAATTTTAGTAATATTGAAAGTGAAAAACGGAATATTGCTGATATTGTCTCCAATTTTGCATTCAATCTATTGGATAATATTAGCTCAGTAAAATACTTGCAATCAATTAATAAATGTTCAGTAATCAGTAGCATAAAACAAGTACTGGAGGATACTCCCACAGTTAATGAATATTAATGGCTCAGGAGGTTTCACTTAACATTATGCAGTGGAATGCCAGATCAGCTGTGGCAAATAAAAATAGTTTGCAACACTTTTTAAATTCTAGAAAAATATATGTGGCACTTATGTGAAACTTGGTTTAAAAAAAATATACAATATTGCCATAACGGTTATAATATGATCCGTAAAGACCGACATGATGGCTATGGTGGTGTTACCACTTCAGCTCATCATTCAATACATTTTTGTGAATTCAAAACTAATATGATTAGGTGTAGAGGCGTGGAAATTTGTGGCATAAAAATTAAATATGTTGAATCGGAACTAAGCCTTTTTTCTGTTTATAAACCACCTAAAATTAAATGTTCTGTTAATGATTGGCTTACACTTTTTTCACAAGCAAAAAATCCTATTATCCTGGGCGGTAATTTCAATGCACATCAATTATTGTGGGGTGCACATCATAATGACACAGTTGATATTATACAGCTAATCCAAGTTGCAGTTGATCTTAATCTAACGGTAATGAATAATGGACAACCCATAGTTTTGACTCGTCCTAATGAAAATGTTTCTGTGATAGATATCACCTTTTGTTCGCCTGAACTTGCTAATAGAATTAATTGGTAAGTATTTGATGATACATTAGGATCGAATAATTTCGTTATGCTTATGGAGCTTCCAATTGACCATGTTATTAATGAAATACCCCTTAAAAATGAATGTAACATAAAAAAAGCTAACTGGCCATTGTATACTGGTACAATTAAATATATTCTTCAAGAAGATTTCTCTTTAAACTCCACATCAGATAAATATCAAATCTTAATAAGCAGTAAAGTTATGCATACATTGCGAAACCACAATTCAAAACTAATAAAAACATAAAACGTTATTCCCCCCTTGGTGGAATTGAGATTGTGAAAACGTTTTGGAAGATAGACATTTGGCTTTTTCGACTTATGAAATAAATCGAATTTCCAAAACTCTTTCTTTGGCAAGAAATGATGACAAGAACTGAAAAAAAATTTGAAGCTATAGTTATCAAAACTCGATTGGGTATGTTTCTTTCCTTAATAAATCTGTTCTGTCTTCTTCACTTTGGAAACGAGCTAGAAAGATTTTTAGAAAACCGATCTCCAGCGTCAAGCCTTTAGATTATATATGGATGGAAGAATTTTTTGACAAAATTTCTCCTCCCTTCGCTGCAAAGTTATTTCCTGTTCTAACTTCATCTAGTGATCAAAACCATTTTCTCACAAAACCTATAACTTTAACAGAGTTCAACTATGTTCTTAAAAATCGCATCAGTATTAGTCCAGGACTTGATGAAATTAAATATTCTATGATTGACAACCTTCCTGTTATTGCTAAATGCATGTTAATTGATATATTCAATGACATCCTGAATAATATATCGATAATTAATTAGTTGAAGGATGCCATCATTATTCCTATTCTCAAGCCAGGTAAAGATCCCAATCATGCTGAATCATATCGTCCTATCACTTATGTCTTGTATGTTGAAAACTTTAGAACGCACCATTAAGCACATACTTGAATGGTGGTTATTTCAGAAAAACCTACTACCAAGAACCCAGTTTGGCTACAGAAAAGGTTGTGGTACAATTGACGGTCTAACAACTCTCGTAATCGATATTAAAAACACTTATTCCACCAATAGATATTTACCAACACTTTGCCTAGATATCGAAGGTGCTTATGATAGCTTACCTATTGTGAGAGAAAAAATGTTTAACAGCTTCCTAATACCGATTCGATTAACTGATGCAATCATTAACTTTTATTCTAATAGAAAATTGTATATAAGAACTCATAATAATCACTTCAAAGGACCTCGTTATAATAATTCAGGAATACATCAGGGTTCAGTATTGAGTCCTTTGCTTTTTATTCTGTATACAGCTGACTTTCATACTATATACGTTGAAAATATCACCCCAAAAATAATTCAGTATGCGGATAATTTTTTCTTATATTCAGAGGCAAAAAAAAATGATGACGGTGTAGAGACGTTAGATTAAATATATGGATCGGCTTATAAGTGGTTCATTAAAAATTATTTTGAAGTATCTCCCACGAAATCATCAGTTTGCATTTTCTCTAGGCATAACATCCCAAATATCGATACGATTCACTTGAATACACAAGCGTTTCCCTTTTGTAAATTGGTAAAATACTTGGGAATGATAGTTGATAGGAAGTTAACCTGGAAACCCTATATCGAACATATATTGAATATATGCAACAGACGTACGAATTTTTCAAAATCCATTTCCAAAACTTGGTGGGTTTTGATGTGTCGACTTCGCTACTCTTTAATAGATTTAACATTAGATCTATAATAGATTATGGATGTACACTTTATGGATCCGCAAGTAAACATAATTTACAAAAAAATGAGGTATTTCAAAACAAAGCCGCACGTATGTGTATGGGTGCTATGAGGTCTAATCACATTGAGCCACTCCACGTGGAAGCTTTAGAACCTCTTTTAAAATACAGAAGAAATTATCTTAGCCATAAATTTCTCATAAAAAGTATGTCTTCTAACGAATCTTCATATCACAAAATATGTAAACTAAATGAATTTGATTTAACTAACAACTACTGGATCCGAAAAACTGTAATTGGATCAGAAAAAAAATTACTTTAGATGATTTTGACTACTTTTTTCATATGTTTAATGTTATTCAACCCAGATATCATGTAAATCCTATGATTAGTCTTGCAATTTTTAACTCCATTTTAGAAAATTATCCTGATTCCATATATACAGACGCTTCCAAAACTTTATATGGAACTGGATGTGCGTTCTACATTCCAGGTAATAATGTCGAAAAATTGTTTAAACTCCCCTCAGACTTCTCAGTTTTCAGTGCTGAACCTGTGGGCATCTATGAATCGTTAAAAAAATTTTCTTCGTCCGAAAAAAGTTCTGCTATTATATTAGCCGAATCTCTGTTTGTGTTAACAGCCATACCAAATTCTACTATACCGGCTTTATCAGTTAATCTCTATATATTTTATATAAAAAAATTATATTTCAATTAAAAAAAGATAATAAACATGAAATTGACTGTCTCGACCCTTACTTCGTGGAATATGCTCATATTAGTGTTTTTAAATGAAACTCAAGGTCTCTAGTTAATTCCACAATATAATACAAGTTATTGAAAATTCTAAAAAATGGACAATTGTTTCGATAAATCAATATCATCGTCAGAAGGACAGAAGTTACATTTCATTTTATGCCTACCTGATGTTTAGTAGTTAATTTTGGCTAGACCAAGAAGTAACCTAACTTGTGATTGGCTTAATATATGTTTATAGAAAAAAGAAGAAGATGTGATATTACAAATATTGAAGCTTAGATATTATTAGCCCTATGGTGATATCCTGGATATCATTTTTCCAATTAAGATCAGTATAACTGTGCAATGATATAGAAAACCAGGAAAACTATATCTGCTGATCTTTACAATTATCACTTAAGAAGACAGTTTATTAGTGGAGAATTCCCTAGATTTAACTGTTCATTGACAACTTCATATTGTGGGTTTCTTAAATGTCTTCTGATTTCCAGTTCTTCAAGGAAATCCAGTTCTTGTTTCTTTTCACAAATATGCAGTACTTCTAGTTCTGTGTTAGGTGTCAATGAATGATTGGTGTCAAGTAGATGTTTTGCGTAGTGGGATTTATCTGGTTGTTATAATCTGTATGCTCGTAAGTGCTCACTGTATCGTACTTCAAAATTCCTAAGGGTCTGACCCAAATAGACAGCATTACATTCTGGACATTTGAGTTTATATATACCTGACTTCTTTAATAGTGGTATTTTTGTTTTTACATTTTACAATTTTGTACTAACGTTACTTTCTGTTTTAAAAGAAATTGTTGTATTCGTTGCTGAAGATATTATCTTTGAAATATTATTAGAAATATTTCCTGCATATGTGATGGTTTTATAAGTTTTAATTTCATCAGCTTGTTTAGGATATATTAGTTGTAATGCCACTTTTTTCTCTTTTTCACTAATTAGCCTATTTATCATATCTAATGGATAACCGTTACATGTTGCTATTTGTCTAATTGTATTAATCTCTCTATCAAAATTACATTTGTTCATAGGAACTGAAAAAGCTCTATATAATTCAATGATACATAGAGCTTTTTCAGTTCCTATGAACAATATCTTCAGCAACGAATACAACAATTTCTTTCAAAACAGAAAATAACGTTAGTACAAAATTGTTAAATGTAAAAACAAAAATACCACTATTTAAGAAGTCAGGTATATATAAACTCAAATGTCCAGAATGTAATGCTGTCTATTTGGGTCAGACCCTTAGGATTTTTGAAGTACGATACAGTGAGCACTAACGAGCATACAGATTAAAACAACCAGATAAATCCCACTACGCAAAACATCTACTTGACACCAATCAGTCATTGACACCTAACACAGAACTAGAAGTACTGCATATTTGTGAAAAGAAACAAGAACTGGATTTCCTTGAAGAACTGGAAATTAGAAGACATTTAAGAAACCCACAATATGAAGTTGTCAATGAACAGTTAAATCTAGGGAATTCTCCACTAATAAACTGTCTTCTTAAGTGATAATTGTAAAGATCAGCAGATATAGTTTTCCTGGTTTTCTATATCATTGCACAGTTATACTGATCTTAATTGGAAAAATGATATCCAGGATATCACCATAGGGCTAATTATATCTAAACTTCAATATTTGTAATATCACATCTTCTTCTTTTTTCTATAAACATATATTAAGCCAATCACAAGTTAGGTTACTTCTTGGTCTAGCCAAAATTAACTACTAAACATCAGGGAGGCATAAAATGAAATGTAACTTCTGTCATTCTGACGATGATATTGATTTATCGAAACAATTGTCAATTTTTTAGAATTTTCAATAACTTGTATTATATTGTGGAATTAACTAGAGAACTTGAGTTTCATTTAAAAACACTAATAAAGAACATGTACAGCTAATACGGATCAAAGCACATATAGGACTTAACGTAATGAGTATGTAGATCGTTTAGCTAAAACTACAGTAGAAAATGGCGCATTATCTATCTATTCACTTACTGTATCAGACGCATTTACCAATTCTAGGCAAAAATAAAATTGTCTATCGAACGATTATTGTAGAATATCTAATACACAATATTCACCAATTCAACAAGAAATTCCGAATTGCTGTTGGTTCAATTTTTATTCCTGCCCACGTAAATACGTTACAACTATTGTTAGATTACGCTTTGAACACGCATGTTATCCAACAAATTTATATAAAATGAAAATTCTTGACACAGGCCTGTGTCAACATTGTCGTATCAAAAGTAATCTGAATCGTATTTTTTTAACTGCATCTATTCCCAAGAAACTCAAAACCTAATTAATGATCTAATAAGGAACCGTTTTTTCCCACCCTTCTATATCTGCCATCTTTTAGCTTTAAACAAAATGGGAGTGCATAAGGTTCTGATGAAATTCATATATGAATCAAAGGTATGCTTGTGAACCACATTTGTTTACCTCTGTTCTCCCAATTGTAGTTATTCCAACCTTTCCGTGGCCTAGTTTTGTTTGTGATAAATTATAATGTCTTGACGGGCCCCTAGACAAGAAGCAAGTGACTCTCTTATATCCGTGTTGTATTTTTAGGTAGGTGATTCTGTCATCTCTTAGAATTGGATAGGTGTGAGTGAGCTGAATATTTTCTTATATATAAATAGTCTGTTCCTGTTGTGACTGGCCGAATGACGAGTGTCAAAGCCAATTAAAAAATATATTGAAGTTTCTGTTGTGACCCTTAAGACCTTATTAATTGGATATACTCGCTGTAGACAATGAATTTTATTAATAAATGTCGTTATTACTCGTGAATTTTTGATAGCTGTATACTTTATAAGAAGCGGAATGTGAAATTATTCTTACATATGTAAGAACAATTATTATTAACGAATATGTCAGGGAAGAATGGATCAATGCAGACTATCATCAACTATAATTTTTCAAGATTCCTATTTTCCTTTAGAAAGATGATTTGTATATCTTCTCCAAAACTTAGCGTTGTATTACAGATACTAATAGATAAAAAGCCGCAACAAACAGTATCTATTGATTCCGTTTATTATTAAATTGTCTATTTATAGTTTATGCTTTATTGATTATCAGTTTGGCTTTGTGGCTTTTGATGGAACATTATTTTATAATGGTAATATGAGGTTATTGTCATTTACCGTAATAAACCATTCTGATTGCCAGCAAAATTGTTGTATGAAAAGAGTAAATTTAGAAATATGTTATTTACTTTGATCAAGTTATTTATGAGGAATCAAGAATGATTTAGGCTAAAAGTTATAAATTGAGTGAATAAAACGAAGAGTACTCAGTGTGTAATTATTATTAAAATTTAGCTAAGCGCTTTCGGGCATTAGGCCATGTTTGTAAAATTTGAAAGAAAAATTTCAAAAAGTTGGACTTACGTCATAAAAAATCCTACAACAGTTGTTCGAAAAACATGCAATCAATAAAGAATGTGGAAATATATGATGTTACATCATTAAATAAATTGATTAAAAACATTGAAAAACCCCTTTCAAGAGGGTGTACAAGTATATTTTACATAATGAAACGTCACATTTAAAAGTGTAAAAATATAGCCTATCCAAACGAGGATTGGTTAATACCAAAGTAAATACGGTAGCGTCTTAGCGAGGATTGGTATTAACCGTTACGTCATCGTTTGATGTCAAATTACGTCACGGTTGAAACCACCAGTAACCCTGTCGGGAGCAGAGTTATAGCGGTTGACAGATGAGGAATTTCAAATTTGTTTATGGCATATTCATTAAAACTGAAGTTCTTAAGTGTCGAAATGGGAAAACGATAATGAACACTGAAAAACAAATCAAAACAGCGAAAATTTAACTAAACAAATCCTCTAGACCGTACAGAAAAGAGATAAAGGCAGGGAAACCATGTGTGTATGAAGTTTTTAGGTAGTTATGACAAACCTCGATCCATACTAGGCATGTACAAAAGAGAAGAAACCAAGCGAGATTAGAAAGAGAAGAAAAGAATGACAGATATGCCAAAAATTGTATGAAAAGGGAGTAAAAGTTGTAAGATAATTGTGACAAACCTAGATCCATACCAGGCCTATCACGAAAAAGAGGAAACCAAGGAAAAGAGTAGCTAAGAGTGGAAAGATAGCAGATGTGTTAGCAATAAGAATAGAAGGTAGTATGCCATACCTAAAAGTATACTAGGCATGCACAGGAGAAGAAAAAAAAATTAAAGAAAAGTGAAAAGGAGGGTATGATTTGCTAAAACTTATAAAATTGCTTGTATGCTGAACCAAACAATGACCCATACATAGCACGGTGTCCGAAGTACACTGTGGTAATCTAGAACCAGTTCCAAGAACAAATCCAGATCCATACTAGGCATGTCTCAGACAAGTTCCTGATGTGAAGTTTTATTCCTATTATTTTACAATTAAATATACGATGAATAGGTTAATAAATGGAGTATGAAAGTTTCTAGGTGTCTGGAACACAGTGTGTAATACAGTGATAGATGTAGTGCAAATGTGAAAGGTGAATAAGGTTGAGCAAACTTAGAGTAGAAGAAAAGAAGAAATAGAGGTGAAGAATAGATAGAAGATAGGAAAGACTCATTCATTCGCCTTTTTCGAATCAGCCGAGTGCTGGGCGAAATATTCTTGGACCGGATCGCCACAGTGAGAAGGTGAGACGCAAGCCCTAGAGGACCACAACGTTTGAACAGAGGCTGAAATTCACAATTAAGATGTACATGTGTGTTGAGACAGTGTTCTGAGTTAACCTTCATTTCCCTGAGTATTTTTAGATCCTCAAGCAAATCCATCTTGCTGAAGTTGTTCCTGGGAATATTATGCAGGATTTTAGAGTTGCTTGATGGAGAAAAGTTGTGGTTATTAAACTTAATATGGAAGCCGAAATTCGAAGAAGTAGGTTTGTTGAGATGTTTCTTGAATCTAGTACCTAAAGCACGAGTGGTCCTACCCACATAAGTAGATGGACAAGATTGACAAGTTAATTTATAGATACCACTTCTGGTCATTTATCAATAGAGTCTTTGTTCTTAGAGAAAATTGTGGAAATGGTACATTTAGATTTGAAGGATATTTTAACATCTTCAAAATTGTTAGTAATAATCTTTGAAATGTCATCTGAAACTTCACCACAATAAGTCAATGAACGATACTGAGTCGTTGTTGTGAACCTCGGGGTAGGCTAAATTCCTTCTCAGCCTCCTTGTTGTCTTCGAGACCATACTATCAACAATTTGAGGAGAATTACAATTGTTCAATGCCAACTGTTTCAAGATATTCAGTTCTACGCTGAAATTATGTGGAGAAAGAGGGACCCTAAGTAGTCTATATACATAACAAGATATAGCAGACATTTTGTGTTGAATATAATGGTTAGAATGTATTGGAATAAGATGATCAGTCTGTGTGGGTTTTCTGAAGGTATATGGAAAATTCAATTTCAGAATCTTTCTTTGATAAAGTCAAATCCAAAAAATTGATTGAACCATTGTTTTCGATTTCCAAGGTAAACTGTATGGAAGTTAAGTTTGCTGAGGACACTGTATGCATCCTCTTCATCTCCATTGATAAAAGCTTGAACGTCATCAACATATCTGAACCATTTAATGACATTACTAAAATATGAATTGTTATTGAAGATAACCGTTGACTCTAGTTGATCAAGAAACAAATCCGCTAACAATAGTGAGAGTGGTTTACCCATGGCTAATCCATCTGGTTGTCTGTATACTCTGTCATTGAAGGAAAATAAGTCCTGCGAAAGATAAAATTTCAGTAGAGCGACAATGTGAGATCTTGTAATTGGGTCAATGTTCTTAGATTGGAGTAGGTTGCTAACTATAGGGATTGTTTCTATGTTTCTATTTTGGGAACGTTGATAAAGAGATTAGAGACATCAAAAGAAACCATTAAAAAATTATACTGGAAGTAAAAATCTTTAATTCTATCTGCCAAAACCAAGGTGTTCTTAACAGTGTACCCTGGTTTATAATTTAGAGTTGTAGAAAGGAAGTTATTGACAAATTGAGATAGAAGCTCCAAAGGAGTGTTGGAAAAGCTAACAACTCGTCTCACTGGAAGGTTCTCTTTATGTATTTTGGGAACTCCATAAAGTCTAGGTATGTGGGAGTTAGTAGGAGTGAGATGTCTCGTATTGATGCCATGAGTGGAGAAAAATGTCTTATGCTCATTCAATATGTCTTATATATCAGGTGTTAATTTCTTAGTGAGATTATTGTTCATAATTAAGAAGTAATTATTTTGTAGAAATTCTTTCGTTTTATTTATGTAATCATGTCGGTACAATATGATTAAACAATTACCTTTATCAGCTTTTGTAAACATCAAACTATTAGTCTTCACCTTACCAGCAGTAACCTTCACCAATCTTTGTTATTTAAAGAATTTTGACTTCAATTTAGCCTTGTTATTATGAAATTCAGTGAAGTTTTTTTGTAAAAATAAATAGCAGCTACTATTTATGTTATTTTTAATATTATTATCTGGATTCAAACTTTCTAGTAACACGTCTACATCGATAGCGAGCTCTTCTAAAATTTTTGAATTTCAATTGTTCAAGGTAAATAATTTGAGACGATTATTTGAGAACTCAATCTCTTCACTATTGAATGTAGTGTTTGTAAGGTTAATAATTCGGTCATGAAATTTGAAGTTAGAAAACTTACCTGAGTTCGAAGCCGTATGTCCATGACTAGCTGGAGACAAGACCCTAGCCCAAATAAGCTGTTGAAGCTTTTTATTAACCATATTAAATTTGTTGGTACGTATTAACTCAAAATCATCCATATGTTCACTAAATCTCTGTTGAAAAACCTCGTAAGGAACAAGTTCAGTTATGTATGTATCTTCTCTTTACACTCTCACCCCGTTTCTTCTCTCCTGTACATGCCTAGTATGGATCGAGGTTTGTTATAACTATCAAACAAACTTCTTAACCACATTGTTTCCTTGTAACCTAGCTATGTATGGGTCATAGTTGGGTTCATCAATATACAAGTGTTCTATATCTTACAGCTCTTATCATCTTCTATCCTTCCCTTTCACTCTTAACATACTCCTATGAATTCTTCTCTTCTTGTATATGCCTAGTATGGGTCTAGGTGTGTAACAGTTACCTTAAATTCAATAATCACATTGTGTTCTTGACGCCGGGCTATGTATGGGACATAGTTTGGGTCATCAGGTCACAATCACTTTATCA
Organism: Galeruca laticollis; assembly: GCA_963921935.1. Taxonomy (NCBI): domain Eukaryota; kingdom Metazoa; phylum Arthropoda; class Insecta; order Coleoptera; family Chrysomelidae; genus Galeruca; species Galeruca laticollis. The sequence goes on from OY998176.1 coordinate 165,302,721, forward strand.
TTTACATCTAATTCATATGGGAGGCCATCAGCTGTTGGGTTCACCTTGCCAATGTACTTTTCCTCCTTCGTCACTACATTATGTAAACTCCCCCATGGATGTATTTACGACCAAATATTTAATTTATGTTACCTAGCTTTTTACACATATAGGTTTACTGCGCTTGTTTCCTGACTAGCTGGGGAATGGATCCAACCCCTAGTCACTTTTCTTTAGACAATCAAGGGTGAAGGGGCGTTTCCTATTCATCTACGATAGATGAATTTTGGAAATTTTGAATTTGAATAGAGATTTTTTAAATTGCTTATTTTATCACATCTTCAACTTAATTTCTAAATTTACAATAAAAGTAATATATAAATTTTCCTTCAATTTTCAGTTCACTACATGAATATTGTCATCCTTTTAAACATACATTTGATTCAATGTTCATCATACAAACACGTTGTATTATTATACACTTGTTGTTTTACTGCACGCTGGCGTATTAGCCACCGTCTATTAACGTCAAACCTGTCGTCAGGTATCATTTAGATTACACTTTTGAATGGGACGTTTCATCATTCAAAATATACTTGTACACCCTCTTGAAAGGGATTTTTTAATGTTTTTAATCAATTTATTCTAATAATGATGTAACATAATATGTTTTTTGACACTTGTTGTAGAATTTTTTCTAACGTAAGTTCAACTTTTTTAAATTTTTCTTTCAAACTTTACAAACATTATAATTTTATAGGACAGCTTTGAGAATGGACTAATGGCAGAGAGCGCTTAGCTGAATTTTAATAATTAATACACACTGAGTACACTCGTAGTTTCATTCACTCAATTTATATCTAGTGTGTACACCATACCCAAACAGTTCTGAAAGTTATAAAATTTCAGCAGTTCATTTATCGTTTGCAATTCTTTGAGCCCGTATGATTTATGTTGGTTGGTATATTTTCATTATTTTTCTAAAGATATACAGTAGAAACGCTGAGACTTTTCCATGGCGTGACTAATACATCAACCATATGCATCTTAATCAAAACAATACGACTAACGCTTGTTTGAGTTTCGTTTTTCTTTCTATTATTAGAAGAAAACAGTACCAACATAGTATGTGTTGAATAATATCGTCAACTAAGTCACGTGATGGAAAAGCTTCACCGTTTCTTCTGTACACGTATTGGAAAGACCGTATCCTTTGGTTGCACCAACTTGCTTCGAAAATATTAATTTAAGGCCAATTTTGCATTGAAAAAGATATTATTGGAAGTGTGTCAAGTTATTATTTAAACATCATATAATACCAATCGCAAGAACATAAGAAATATCTTAACTCAGATATGAGAAATACCTATTAGATTATGGCACTGCCAATATTTTAAGTTGAACTTGACCAGGGCATCAGGAGGAATCCAATATATGAGATAGTTTAGAGAAAAATGCATAAACTAAATAAATCTATGATAAATAATCTTGCTGGTTTATTATCATCTGCAAATTATTGAAGGTTGACATTAGTATGAACTAGGGGTTGCGATTTTAAAATCGTTATATGAAAGAACCCTAATAAATTTTGTAACGGTTTCGTGAAGCTATCAAAAAACGAGTAAATAAGCCGTTAGTTTGTTACTTTACATTTTAGAAAGGAAATACTAGGCCCTGGCCTTAGTTAGGTGTAAACGGAACTTTACGTGTGAGCTAATTTTAACTATTTTATTAGTGTTTTGAATGAAACTCACGGTTTCTAGTTAATACCACAATATAATAAAAATTGTGGAAAATACTAAAAAATTGAAAATTGTTTCGATAAATCAATATCATCGATGATATTGATTTATCGAAACAATTGTCAATTTCTTAGAATTTTCAACAATTTTTATTATATTGTGGTATTGACTAGAAACCTTGAGTTTCATTTAAAACACTAATATGAGTAGATTCCACGAAGTAAGGGTCAAGACAGTCAATTTCATTAACTGTTTCACCCCTAATGCAAAGTGAAATAATATTTTGAAAGTGATACATCATAAAACATTTATATCACGAATTCAATTTAAATTAGAATATAACCTACAAATAATAATCTAATATAAAATTTCCAAATAAAAATAGAAAGAACCCAAAGCTATAAAAGCTTACCTCAAATATAGTCTTGAAGTCTACCTAGAATAAAGCAGGGCCGGATCAAGAAATTGCATTTATTAGATATTTCAAGCTAAATCAAATTTTGGTCAGCTCACTTTTCTGGCTGAAAATTGAAATAAGTAGATTGTCAGTGTATAACGCTGAAACTGATTAGGTCCTGCCGAAATGGAGAACTTTGTGGAAAAATTGAGAGAGAAATTCAAATTTCAATAAATACAAACTCGCTTTATCAAAATGAGAAAACAAGGAGCGAAAACATGAAATGAAAAATTAAAAATGGAAATACGCCCACAAAACATAAAAATAGGGATGCTCGAAAGAGATATAATAAGAATTATTATATATATATATATATATATATATATATATATATATATATATATAATAAGTAACGAAGAGATTAGTGGGGGTATTGCACGCAAATAGAAGAAGGGGCTACTGAAAAGCGTGGTAACCGCTGACATATATATATATATATATATATATATATATATATATATATATATATATATATATATTTATATTTTAGCACATGTATTCTTGGGAGTTAGGTTCAAAATAATGACAATATAGCCATTAATCTATTTTAATTTCTCACTTTTATGTATGCAACGTTTCGACCGGCATCCCTGGTCTTTATCAAGCCAACTAAAATTACTATAATAACCTTAAAAAACATTGGTTACAACAATTCAGTTAAAAAGACGTGAACAATAGAACACTTAAACACATATTTTTACAATTACTACAACAACTTTGCAGTTTTACCGGTCGTAGAAAGACTGGTATTTGACCGGATCTTCATTATCTCTAATTTTGTTCTTAATACATTGACCATTGCCGTAACATATTTTTATTAAAATGATTTCATTTACCACTTGTGTTTAAATATTTCAACTTCATGCAAATATTCTATAGGAAAAACTGATTTTAAATTGTTGTTGTTGGTTTTTGAAATTTTAGATTATATTTGAATAAATTTTACTTATTAGTTTTATATCTTTTGTCATTTATTGCATTTTCATTTCTCTTTATTTCCATAGCTTCATAAATCTCTCTTTTTCTTGTGTGATTTTCTGCTTTTGGGATTTTGGTTTGTTCATAATTAAAAGTGTGTTTTTTTGGGTTTCGTGTTTGATTAATGCTGTTTGGTTTTTTTATCATATTTATTTGTTTTTATCCTATTCTGTAAGTATTGACTGGTTTGGCCTATATAAACCCCTTCGCAATTGCTACACGGTATTTCATAGACAATATGAGTTCTTTTTAGTTTGGCTGTTTATGATTTTAGTTTTGTAAAACAGCTATATTATATATATATATATATATATATATATATATATATATATATATATATATATATAATATTTGGAATAGAGGAAATCGAAAAGGGTGGCACAGAAATTCAAGAACGGAATCTTAAAGAAGTACGAGGTACGAATAGAAACAAAACATGATATAGCGGACATTAAAAGAATAGGGAGAAGAGGTTGAAATAAAGACAGACCAATGTTAATCAGGATGACAAGCAGAAGAATGGGAATTTGAAAAGCAACAAGGAATCTCAGTTACAAAGAAGACACCTCCTTAATCGCATAAAGCAAGCAGGGAAACAGGTACACTTAGGGACAGTTAAATACAATAACCTTATCATAAGCGGAACGGGTGGAGGGAGGATATAAAGCTATGGAAAACTGGAAAATCCCCCACAGCCATAGACCGTGTTGAACGAACGCCAAAGGAAAGGGGAAAAACAAGCATAGCGAGCGAAATAATCCCAATGGAGGACGATATAACAAAAGAAGAAACGTATGAAACAATGAGAAAGCAGAACTATGCACAAAAAAACTAGATCACGCTAGGGGGGGCCAGGACAATAAATATACAACACTCAAAAATAAGTAGAGACAACAATTTTAGGAACATCAAAAATGCTGAAGCAAACAAAAATAAGACGTTAAAATATCGGAAAACAGACACTCATTACATCAGATATCGAAAATAGCTGGAAAGAAATAAAAAACGTCGACCTAAGCAAAGCAAGTTAAGCGAAGAAAAGTAAAGAAACGGAGAAGAAATGGTAATTTAACCAACAGTGTGAAAAAGTAAGAATACAAAAAAACACGGCAAGATTAAAGAGGATAAATACAAACCAAGGATCGGACAGAACAACATACGAGGTAATTAGAAGTAGAGCAAATGCAACCTACAAAGAGAAAAAAATGCGTGACTAAATGGAATATTGAAAGAAATAAAGGACGATAGGCGTAACAACAACCTAAAACAATTTTACAACGAGATAAAAGCACCGACCAAATATTCCAATCAAACAAGGGGAATACAAAATAAAAATGGCGTAACAGTACATGAAAACACCGAAATTATAAAAATATGCTTTATGATGATTATGATGGAGACCGCAGGGTAGCAGAACATTTAGTAGCAGACTCAGAAACCAGTTCAGAAGACAAACTAATACAACAAATTTGGCGGGAAATAAAATGCCAAACGTATGGGACACTGTAATAGTAACACCTATCCACAAAAAGGAGATAAGGAAGTCTGCTAAAATTATAAACCAATAACCCTACTTGATACCACCTACAAAATACATGAAAAATAATAAATTAAAAACTAAAAGCATACACAGAAAACATGTTAGGAGATTACCAAAACGGGCTTAGATTAGGAAAATCAACAGAAACGGCAATGCACACCATCGAGTAGATCCTTGAAAAATCCTTGGAATACAACAATTATCTACATGCCATTTTTACAGATTCCTGTAACGCATTTGACGCATTTGACCCAAGATTTTAGAAGCATTGAAAATACTAGGAATCCCAAAGAAGCGTAGGAACTGGTGGAAATGTTGAGAAAACCAAAAATGCTAGAACAAACAAAAAGAAGAAGATGAAGTTACAGAAAATATCGAGCATCAGGACAGAAACATTAGAAGGTACTAGTCTAGGAAACAAAAATAAAAATTGCTTGGAACACAATAAAAAGACACACGAATTAACGATTAACAAGTGTATAGAAAATTCTGTCCTTACAACTCAGTCGAATATCGAAGTACAAAGCCTAAATCTAGATATACCCACGTGTCTTGGAAGCAATTCAAATAGAACTTCAACGCCAGACAAATCAGAAATAGCCAAAAGAAAATTTATTTATAACAATATGGAAGAAGATACAATTGGGTATGAGACAAGTGAATCCACCTCAGAGGGCTTAAACAGTTCACAAACAAAAAAACTTACCCATAAAAATGACAACTACTAAGGCCCAAGTACATAAACGAACGAACCCATCCTGGGCTCAGGAAGTAGAACACCAAATTGAAAATATCGCTGATAAACCAACTACCGACAAATTTAAGTCACAGTACGAGACCCCGATTAAAAGAAGTAAGCCAATTACAGCCAGAACACTAGACATGACGCCCAAGGATGTAGAGGATCTAAACGCTGTTACAACTGTTACGCAAAGTGAACAAATGGAAGTTTCCGAAGTGATGCCCGCAGATTTTATTAAACCGAAAAAGTATAGAAAATTCACTGAGATTATCAAACAATCATCCCAAAGTCAACAAACCGCAGTTACTCATAACAAATATGACTCGTTATCAGAAGTATCTGATGATGACCTACGCGAACCCAACACCACGCAAAACAATGGAGGTTTAGAAAACTCAACGATTCATCTAGCAGCTCGGAAGATACCGTGAATAAACAAGATAGCAAGCGAATTAAAACTAAAGAAACTACCAGCACCACCAACAAAAAAAGCTCCTCCACTTGCCCTCCCATCGTTATTGATGGCAATGTTTCTGCACACAGACAATTAGTTAGTGTAATAAGAGGAGAAATCAAAAATCATTTCGAAATTAAATACACTGATACACGATTTCACCAACTAATTCCTAAAGTTAGGTAATACCTAAACCGGATTTAGGAATTCCTGAATGAAATATGCGTTTCACCGTGCGTTAATATAAATAAAACGAGAGATATTTAACCTCTCAACAACGATTACAAACGAACTTTTAAGGTTAAGTATTACCCAAAAATTTTAGGGATTTAGGCGAGGGTTGTCAGCTGTCCTAATATTAGGTATTTCCTACAACTCTTACATCACTTATGTAACGGTGGAACGCATATGTCATTTTGGAATTCCTAAATCTGGTTTAGGTATTGCCTAACTTTAGGAATTAGTTGGTGAAATCGTGTGTAATAATTCTACCATGATATTTACAGAAGAAGTATCTGACTTTAGTAGCCTAAAGAAAACACTACGGGAAGAGAAAGTGCCATTTCACACATATTCCAGACGTGAGGAAAAAATTCATGCCTTCGTATTGCGAGGGTTAGCGGAGGGACTCCCACTCGATGACAAAAAGGACGAACTTACCAAAACATATAAAATCATAGTTAAAGACATTTATAGGATGACCAATAAGTGTAGGCCACTATACCTGGTGATAACTGATTGTAAAGTCACTCAGGACTTTTTAAACAAAAACGCAAGAGTAATCGAGCACAAACGTGTCCAATGGAAGCACAGACGTCAAACAAAACCCATCATACAATGCCACATCTACCAGCTCTGGGGTCATACCACATCATCAAATTGCGGCAGAGCCCCTAGATGTCTCAAATGTGCAGCCTCACATTTAACTCCTGACTGCCCGAAGGACAGGAGCAAACCTGCAAAATGTGCGAATTGCAAAGGTGACCATCCTGCCAATGCTGTAATCTGCCCAGAATACATAAAACTAAGGAAATGGTTAGAACTTAAAAGAACTGAAAGCACAAATAACAAACCAACAGCCACAACATTCATTCCCGCACTCATTCCTATTGTTAATCCATGGAACCAGAAAACACGCTCCGCATCCCAAGAATTCCCTAGTCTTCCCACCAAAGCAGTATCTAGACCAACCCCTCTAAGCTCTACTCCTAATTTCGCAGTCAACCCGTTAACCAGGAAGCCACTACAGATACAGGTCTATTCACACATCTAAAGGATTTATTTAAACAACTCCACGAAATTGTTAACCCGGGCGAACTGACCAGGGCTGTCTCTGACTTATTGCACGAAATGAAAGCTGCCACCAACAAGTTGGTGAAATTCACTTTTTATAACAACTTTGTCGCTGAAATAGATAGATATGACATCCAGACAGGTGAGTGGTAGAACAGGAATTCAAAAACGAAATCATCTCAAAATAATGTTCTGTAATGTACGTGGATTTTTTAATAAACTTCATCTCATCACACATTTTCTCGATATTCATAAACCAGATATATTCTTCTTAATCGAGACGCTCCTTAAAGCTAGCAAAACTGTTAACTTTCGAAACCCCGAATATTGTCTTTTTAGACAAGACCGCCCCGCTAATGTCGGGGGAGTTGGTATCGCAGTATTAATCAAATTTCCAACTGCTGTCACAAAATAATTCTTCTATTGAGCATATCGCTATATTGTTAGACAATAAAATTAGAATCTGTGGAGCATACAATCCTCCCGATAATAAGCTGAAAGATATCGATTTGTTCAAAATTATTAAAACACACAATAGGGTCCTCATAGTGGGTGACTTAAACTGTAAGCATCCGCTATGGGACTCCTATGCTAAATATCCTAACACAAATGGAAATACTCTCCTCATATTTTGTGATAACAGTAACTGTAACATTTTCAATACAGACGATCCCACCCATTTCTCTCATTCTAACTACATTCCGAGTACAATCGCTATAGTCATAGGGCGTAATGAAGTAATATAAACAATATTTCCAAAATGAAAACCTTAACCGTCCTCAACTCCGATCATGACCCTATCCTTATAGAATTAAAAATTACCTATAACTTATCTGTGTGAGCCTTTTCTACTTTAGTTTATTTCAAAAATGGGTATAGAAATAAGTTGAACGTGGAGAGTGACTTAAGGCTGAAATTATCAAGTTTCGATCCCGATATTGATGCAATAGTAAGGGACAAACAATGTCAGAAATTCCATTAAGTTTGGACAGCCATGTTAATATATCTATTAATAATAAATAAAAAAGGCTCTTCAGTAAAAAGTTCTTTTTTCCTTTTAGCATGGTATGTTTTAATTATATAATTTAATTTAATATTTACTGAAATATATGGGCATTACACATAAAGAAAAAGTAGATTATTGCTTGAAATGTAAACAACAAAGAGAATGATAAAGGTTACTGGAGTGTAGAAATCCGTTGACTGTGTTTTCCCATGTTTCAGTTAACATCTTTGCTCCCAAGTTTCACATCCTTACTTGGTTATACCGTACTGAGGACGGCTATTAGCCAAAAACATGCATGTCTGCGGTTACCACTCCTCTTCGGTTTCCTTTTTTTTCTGCCTGTATAATATATATATATATATATATATATATATATATATATATATATATATATATATATATATATATATATATATAAATCGGGGCGGGCGGCAAAATCGGTTTAAAAATATTATTGGACCCCTAAGCTTAAAAGGTTGAGAACATCTATAATATAGAACAATAACCCTACTTAATATCACCTACAAAATACTTGCAAATATCATAAATCGAAAACTCATAACATACACAGAAAAAAATAATAGAAGACTACCAAAACGAGCTTAAACCAGGAAAGTCAACACTAACGGCAATACACACCATCGAGCAGATCCTTTGCAAAATTCCTGGAATACAATACACTACATGATATTTTCACTGACTTCAGTATCGCATTTGACTCAATCATAAGACACAAGATTATATATAGAAGCACTAAAAACGCTAGGAATCCCAAAGAAACTTAGAGAATAACGGTTAATTTTCTCTTCTGAAAATTACCGTCACTGTTGTTCACTCTCATTTCAGATCAATATTTTTTTTGTGAATCTGTCATGATTATTACGTCATCAGCAAAAGCCCACCCTCATATTTCTATTCTTTGTAGATGTGTATATCTAACAAGTTGCTTTCTAATTTTTTGTGAACACATTTTTTTCTCAATAAAAAAATGGTTAGCACTTCTCATTCTCTTCACTTTCCTCTTGTGAAGTTTTCTGACATTATGACGAATCAGCTAGTTAAGATCATTATTTTGGACATTTTGTCCTCAATTCGTTCTACATACTCTATATGAATCTCATATTTACTAAAATACTTTCATATGAATACATAAGGTGAAGATAAGTGTTTCATATTTTGATGTTTAGGATCTGTTTATGGCTAATTATAATATTTGTTTATTCTTCTATTGTATGTTCTATTCATTCCTGTATAATACATATATAATACAACGAACAGACCAGCATGAACATGTAAAACTGTGAAAAATGGGCTGCAACAGATAAACTTGATATGACAAAAAGCTACAAAAATAGCCAAAAACAGGAGGAAACAGATAGCCCTCGTCGACGAGATTGGGCGAACCCACAAAACAACACAGGAGGATAGAGTTATACCGAAACTGTTGAAGCACGTCAGGTGCACTTACAAGGACAATTTAGAAAAAATATGCTACACCCATTACTGCTCTCCAGTGGCATGGTAAGGTAAGTGGCCCAAATATCGGCCACGTCCCAATTATCGGACAGTTTTTTGGTTTTTTTTATTTATAATAAGTTAAGTGTATATCTTTGAGACGAAAAATATATTCTTCTGAAAAATATCACATTTTGACAACATTGTCGACGCAACCTACCCCGTCTACGAACTTTTATAATTCGCAGTACGTTTGAAAACAGTCGAGTGGTAATAACATTAGACAAAGGCGTCATTTCGCTAGCGAAGTAGGTAATAGAATGCTATTCAGTAATCTTACATTTTTATTGTTTATTGAAAAAATATTTTTATGGGGTTAATTTTTCTAGTACTATATTGTATATTACCTATTCCACAATAATGAAGTTAACTGTCTCGACCCTTACTTCGTGGAATCTACTCATATTAGTGTTTTAAATGAATGATTTATCGAAACAATTGTCAATTTTTTAGAATTTTCAACAATTTTTCTCATATTGTGGATTTAGCTAGAATCAGTGAGTTTCATTTAAAACACTAATATTCCACAATAGTTTTTTTTTGTTAATTTATCGTGGTTTTTTCCTATAAAATGGTGGCCGATAAGTGGGACATATTAAATTGGGTTAAGTACCAGCCATCGGACAGGTGTCCGATAACTACAAGAATGTTTTTTAAACTGCATTACACAACACTGATGAAAAGTTTCTAAGATATTTCAGAATACATTAGTTCTTGATAAACCAATGATTTTTCGACCAGTTATCGGCATAGCATATTTCATTAAATGAAAGAGGAAATTTTTTTTTCGTTTTTTGGCTTTAATAGTTGGATCCCATTCAGCCACGAAATAAGTAATATGACATAAAAAGAGTAACAAAGGACATGTCGCAGCAAACATATTTACTCATATCCAAGTCACACATCATTCTTTGCCCTATACAACAGAATTCGTGGAAAACGAAGAAGAAAGGATAATAGACATGGACACTCGTTTCACACTAAGGTGCCCGTTATAGCGACTTTATTTACAACACACAATAAAGGCAACGGTAAGGGGGTATACCATTGTTACATAGGAAAGACAATAGGTATACTACAACTAACCTCTACCTTTCTACATCTAAAATACAGTTGTACTGATTTCTATATTTTTATTTTGGTACGTTTAAGAAATTCCCATAATATAGGGTGAACCATAGTATGTAGCCGACTGAGAAATAACAGAGAAACTTGACTTTGTGGGAGAGGAACATTTTCTTTAGATAGAGTTTCCATCAGGTATCTTGTAGCTTGACTATTATGTTGACAGCTAAACATCCAATGATTAATATCATCATAACTTCTATTACAATCACACAATTCGGAGTCGCTAATTTTAATTTTATATGCGCGTACTGTTGCATGACTAACGAGACATCTGAAGTACATAGCGGTAATCTTTCTTATAGGATGAATATGCTCATCAAGTCTTGTGGATGGAAGGGTGGGGTGTATTTTGCAATACGAGTTATTGCTTCTGTTGCAGAATTGTGACCATTCTATTTCCCAATTGTCTAATACTCTTCTTTCTTGAGCAAATGACGTCACTCCATGGTAATCAAAGATCTTCCGATCCGGAAAGAACTGCGGCTTTCGCTAGTTGATCAACTTTTTCGTTTCCAGAGATTTGAAAGTGGCCTTTGACCCACATAAACGTTACAGACTTGTTAAGTTGTCTTAATTCAACTAATATGCATAATATTTTTACGATTATACTATTGCGATATATACTCCTTGCAGAGTTTTTAATGGCTGTTAAAGCTGACTGGGAATCCAAAAGGATGACAAAGTTTTGATATCGGAGATTACTGTATAAAGCCCAATATAGTGCATAATATATGGCCAATAGCTCTGCAGTGAAGATTGAGCAATGACAATTCAATTTATATTGTAGTGTCGTTTCCTCGTTAGATATGTATACAGCACATCCCACACCTTAAGAAGATTTGGAGCCGTCTGTAAATATTTTGCAGAGATTACCCAGCTTTTCAAAAAAGTATTCTTCTATAGTTGTGCAATAGCTACTTGGTACGTCGTAATTGGGTATAACTACTGTACACGAAAAAAAAAAGATATGTCAGAAGGCGCTGAAAAAGCACTTTGTTCGTCTCTATTAATTGACAGGTGTGATGTATTGGGATATGCAATAGCTAAAATTGGAGAATTTTTATTTAGCCACCATTTTTCTGTTAGGTTGCTGACTGATAATTGACCTATCTTCTGTAGAATTACTTTTTGGTTATTTGATGTACATTTAAGAATACATTTTTCTGCAAGGAATAAGCGCCTCAGATGTAAAAGAGGTTCACCACATTCAGCCAACAGGGTGTTAGTAGGTGTGGATTTGAGAGCACCTAAAACCAATCGTAAAGCCTTGAATTGTATTCTATCTAATTTGATTAAGCGAGATTTTGTGGCTGAGCCATATAAAAAACTTCCATAATCCAAGATGGATCTCGTATAGGCCCTGTAGAACATAAGATTGGTTTTGGGGTCAGCGCCCCAGTCGTAACGATTAACAACTTTCAGCATATTCAAACTTTTTTCACATTTGACAATACATTGGTTTATGTGATCATTCCAAGTTAGTTTTGAATCCAGTGTGATACCTAAGTAAGTATAATTTCTATTAACTGATATCGTCATTTTAGTGAGTTGCAGGTTGGAAACAGCTGGTAGACGATGTCGTGTGAAGAATACAACAAAATATTTTTTAGGTGATAGGTGTAGACTTAGGTCTGAGAAACATTTATTACAATGTTGCATAATGACTTTTAGAGTTTCAATGCACTGTTGATAAGTCTTTTCCTTCACATATAAACAGAAATCGTCTGCATATTGCAATATGTTGCACTCTATATCCATAACATGTACGTTTAAGGTATATAGGTTAAAGAGTAGCGGGCTTAGAACTGATCCCTGCGGTAAACCTTTGAAAACAAGTCGTGGGCTAAGAATTTGGTTGTTGCACCAAATAAATATTTGTCTATTCATAAATAATTCAACCAAGACATACGCACATCTGGATAGAATACCAATTTGAATTAACTTATTAAAAAGAGAATGCAGTTGAACATTATCGTAAGCACAGGTAATGTCCAAAAATAATGCAGCAAGATAATTGTTTTCGGTAAACGTTGATTGAATATCAGTCACTACATGTGCAATGCAGTCTACTGTGCCTCTTTTCCTACAAAAACCAAACTGTGTGTCTGGAAAAACATTATTGCTTTCACACCACCATTTTAGTCTAATTTTCATAATCCTTTTAAAAGTTTTTAATAAACAAGACATAAGGGCAATGGGTCTGACGGCAGTTGAATAATTTAACTTTGGAATTGGAACGATAAGACATTGTTTTAAAGAGTCGCAATGGTCTCCTTGCATCAATATATTATTATAGATTTTGCATAAGAAGTGTAACGCTACGTCCGGCATGTTTCCTAGCATAAAGTAATTAATTTCGTCAATTCCTGGACTATACTTTTCAGAAGTTTTAATACTTGTTTTTATTTCATTGATGTTTATCGGTGCTAGTAAACAATGTTGTTCTGGAGAATTAATAAGCCAGTCTATTGGATAATGGACGTGGTCGGGTGCAATTTTTAGAAGCAAGTTTTCAACTAAGGTTTCGTTGACTATACAAGATTTTTTAACACTTTGAACGTTATTAACCCTTCTCCATATGTCGCATGGAAGAGTTTGTCTGTTAAGTGAAGAGCAAAATTTGGCCCAACTTGTTCTTGATTTGGTTTTGAATAACCGTTTACACATAGCATCTATTCTTGTATATTCAATGAAGTTAGAAGGGATTAAGATTGTTCTGTAAGCTTTTAACGCATTTTTCCTAGAATTTGTCGCTGCGAGGCATTCTTGATCCCACCAGGGAATGTATTTAGTCGGATTATGAGTAGTTGATTTTATTACCTTACAAGACTTATTTGCAGTTGCCGTTATTTTATCAGTGAGAAAAGATATCATGGCGTTAGAATCGTTGCAACTAGGGACGGATCGGAATGGTTCAATGATAGTGGTTTGATATAACTTCCAATTAGCGTTGGACATTGACCATTTAGAAGTACGCTCAACCGAAAAAATTTCCTTTTGGATATTGTTGATCACAATCCTAATAGGGACCTGATCAGAACCATATGTGTCCGATAAAACGGACCACGTAAATGAAGAACACAATTTTGAGGATAAAATAGTCAGATCTACAGCAGATGCAGCTTGTCCTGGAGAAGAAATTCTTGTGGCAAAATCGTCTTTACCTACAGCTAAAGCAGGAAAATAATCTAACGCTTCAACTAGTATATTACCATCTGTCGAGTACGTCTCCGAACCCCAGATTCCGTGATGAACGTTAAAATCACCACCGATGATACACTCGTGCTTAATATGGTTAAATAAATTGATAATCTTGTACAGTTGCTTTAGTTGTGGAAGGTTTGTACCAACTTATAATTGTCAATTTTTCATCACCACTACTAATGTTATTACCACATACTCCTATTTTGGGATTGAGGTTATTAACAAATTCAATAATTTCATATTTAATTAAGTTTGATATGAATATAGCCACACCACCATGTCCTTTGTTTCTATCTTTTGTTATTATAATAAAATTTTGAAACCTTTTGACATCCGCTGGTTTATACCAGGTTTCGGATATCAGAGCAATATCAAAATTGTTTTCAACATTAAATTGTGTTAACGAAAATTTATTGTAGTTTAGAGATCTGGCATTCCACTGAACTATTTTCAAGCTAGTATTGACCATGGTTAGTTGAATAAACTATCAACAATATTTTTAATTTTACTATCAATATCATTCTCGTTAAATATTAACTTATTATTGATTGCACATGAAGAAAATTGAGGCATATCTCGTATAAAATTTTCAAGCATGGTTTTTATTTTGGAGCTAAGTTGATGGCCAAATTGATCAAAATCAGTTCCAGTATTCTTTTGACTAAACTGGAATACAGGACCTGCACAAAAGCTGGTATTGTATTCTCTACGAATGGGAGAGAAGTCAGATAGAGTATTATTACTTTTTCTCTTTTTACGAGGATTTGAGCTAATTTTCGGAGTAGGTGAGGTTGGACTATTTTTTTTAGAGGCTTGCTAGAGTAACGATTTTGATAACTGGAAGGTTTTAGAGTGGGAAAATCAACTTCTGCTAGTCGAGCAAACCTATTTTTTTGGATAATGCTAGTGTAGCTGGGATTATCGACTACTTTTTCAGCCTCTTTAAATGATATGTTCAAATTAGCCATAGCTTCATTGGTTTTCCTTTGTTTTATATATACTGGGCATTCCTTGAATGAAGAAGAATGGTTGCTAGTTTGACAGTGAACACAGTATCTACTACAGCTATTCGGACAATTATCAGTTTGTTCATCTGATCCGCAATTTTTACACCTTTTATTACCTTTGACCGTACCTAAGACAATGATAACATTGCATGACCGGGCTAACATAGGTATTGACATTGATTATTAATGTAAATAAATTGTGGGATTAATTTGCCAACAAAAGTTACAATCATCATCTGCCTAGGAACCCGCTGTATAACGCCATCTTTCTCCACTATTCTATTCAAACGTTGTACCTTTCTAATTGAAACATTCGATTTTATAATATCTAAAAGAGTATTTTCGCTTAGAGATGTGTCCACACCTCTTACTATGCCCCGTTTTTCGGTTAAATAATTTGGAATGTATGCAATCAGGCTATTTTTCTCGAAAAATGGTTCTTCTACTAATTCATTAGCATAGTTACTCGAATTTACTTCAATTTTTACGCGATTTTTCCCAACACTAATTATTTCAGTAATATTATTTTCATAATTTGATAGCGCTAACAACTTTTCACCTAATTTCATCGGATGTAAACGACCAATATTTAGTTCTAAATGCTCTACAAAAATAAAGTATGGACCTAAATTGGTCGGTAGAAATCTATTGCCTGTATTAACTGGCCTACGGCCACTGTTTACATTACTTGATATATTCGAACCTATTAGTAAGTTTTTTACTAACTCCGTATCATCGTTGTTTTTGATCACCGTTTCGTTTGAAATATTATTAATTGTTAAATCCATGGTATTTTGGTTATTTTGATGATTCATATCAATATCTCCAGAAAATGTAATTTCTTCCACATGCACATTAGGACAATTTCTCCTCGTTGATCGCAGAGGTGGGTCCTTGCCCCCTTTTTCATATTGGCCACCGGAAATCTGGGCTTCAGAGCTGGGGCAAAACAAATAAATAGATAAAACTACTTACAGTATCGTTGCTACACTAATTATATACAACACAGAAAAAATAATAATAGGAAACTGCTAGGTAAGTAAATCACTTATCGCAAGAGAACTCAAATCGATACGTTCGCATTGTATGATAGTTCGACCGAGAGTCCAAAAGAGTTAATTAAATATTATATTTATGTGAGCACATTAATAAACTGCTATACCGATAGTTGGTCCATGAAATTACCGATATTTGGTACATAAACTGACTGATAGTTGAGATAGTTAATAGTAACGTTCAAATAAAAACAAAAAAGAACTAGCAACTGATTTTTGTATGTTATAAAACGTTAACTATTATTTAGAGTAGGAGCTTAATGTAAAAAATTGTTTTACTGAAGCTTGTTTTCATTTAAGTCTCCTATTAATTATTTTAATACATGTCCGATAGCTAGGACCATGCTCTATTTTTAAGTCTATTTATCGAAAGAAATTTCAAAAGTTTGAAGAAAAAAAAAGACATTTTGCCTGTTTTCAGAATGACCAAGAGATATCAATACAGTGAGGAAGACATGAAAAAAGCTCTAGAAGCCACTTAAAATGGCATGTCAATTCGAAAAGCTAGTGCGTGTTATAATATTCCTCGATCTACATTAAGAGATTAAATTGCAGGAAAAACACAAGTTGGATGAAAAAATGGCCCAAATTCAGTTTTAATACCTGAAGAGAAATACATTTGTAGATGATAAACTTGGCCGTCATTGGTATGAGAGCTTTTTAAGAAGACACCCTGAAATTTCCAAAAGGGTTCCACAGAGCCTGACTGGACAACGATCTAGAGTGACAGAAGAAAAAATACGCCAATGGTTGGATGAGGTAAATAATTATTTAAAAGAAAATCAAATCAACGTAACCGAACCAAATAGAGTTTATAACTGCGACGAAACGGCCGTTTTTTTGTGTCACAAAGATGAAAAAGTTGTAACTAAAAAGGGTGATAAAACTGTATACAACATGTCAAATAATAACGAAAAAGAAGCAATTACTGTACTTTTTATGTGCAATGCTGCTGGGGATCTGCCACCACCGCTTATTATATATTCTGATGAGAGACTTCCAAAGGAGGTCATTGATAATTTTCCGAAATCATGGGGGATTGGCCAGTCAGATAATGGCTATTTTTGCCCTGGATTAACGAAAAAACATTCCTATGCCGATACTCTTATTTGTTGATGGACATAAATCCCATTTAACAATGCAACTTAGCACGTTTTGTGCAGAAAATAATATTATTCGAATAAGCCTTTGTCCAAATAGCACACATATCTTACAGCCCCTGGATATGGCAGCGTTTCATCCACTGAAGGTAAAATGGAGAAAATCAGTAATTTATTGGAGAATGCATAACAAAGGCATAAAAATTACTAGAGAACAGTTTGAACTTTTATTAAAAAAAAACTATTGATCGAATGGAGGAAAATCTAAGACAATCAATAAAGAGTGGTTTTAAGACATGTGGTCTTGTTCCATTCAATGCCAACAATATTAAGTTTGACAAGTTTTTAAAAGATTCTACTACCAACCACTCCCTGCCCAATAACGAAATTGAAAAAAATGATGAAATCGTAGCTCTAGCCGTTTTCGAGGAGATAAAGAAAATATACCTCTCTTTAAATGCTCTGAGAGGATCTGGAAAGGAGACGTTGAAGATACAAATCTTTTCTATTTATAGCAAAAAATCTCTGACTGTAAATAATAAATTTAAACAAGAGTTGAATGACACTATAGTATTCGAAACAAATTTACAAGTACATTCAGAAACCACTAAACGTTTGTCTTCCTCTAATTCTCCTTACTCAGATCTAATAACAGAAACTGCAAAATCCAAAGAAGTTTTACAACTGGATGATAACACAGACTTTGTAAATAATCAAATCCTGCAAGAGTTGAACCACACCGTATTGTTAGAAGAAAATGTGCCTGTACATTCAGAAACTTCCTAACCTGTGTCTTCCACTGATTCTCTTAACTTATACCTAATATTAGAAATTTCGAAACCCAAAGAAGGCTTACAATTAGATGATAACTCAAATAAAAATTTGTTTTCAGTTCGAAATTTAACTAACACCAGTAACTCTAATTTCTAAACAGGAGATATAGATTTAAATGTTTTCTCAATAATTTCTCTTGTCGAAGAAGCAGAAAAACAAGGCGGTTCATTATCAAATGTCGATAAGATAACCAGTGACACTAACCGTACAAAAGCGAAGAAACAAATAACTCTTACGAAACAAACCCCGAAAACGAGACTGTAGAAAACAAAGATATAGATAGAGAAGAGCAGAAAAAACGAACAGAAAGATGATATCGATTTATCGAAACAATTGTCAATTTTTTAGAATTTCCAATAACTTTTTTTATATTGTGGAATTAACTAGAGACCATGAGTTTCATTTAAAAACACTAACTGAAGATAATTTAGAAGACGAAAATAAAGAAAACACAGATAAAAATAAATTCATCCAAGAGATTCTAGAGAAATCTTCCGTCACAAAATGGAAGAGTTATCAAATATTCCAATTCCTTTCCAGAAAATTGTCTTTTGGATAACACCACCAGACGAAAAAAAGAAGCAACTCAGAAAACCGAACGAAAAAACGCTATCAGTTGTTGTCTCTAAAGTTTGGCAGCAATATGAAAAGCGGAAATTGGACAAAAAGCAAAACGAACAAAAAGAAAAAGACAAACGAAAAAAATTCGATTGGAAAATAAAAAAAACAAAGCTACGGCTTCAAAAACTAAAGGGGAAAAGAAATGTATTCTTCCTAACGAAAAAAGGGTAAAAGAGGTTCAGAAGGGAAGAAGGTATTTAGTTGGTGACTATGTAATCGTGAAATACAACGAAGCTTGTTATCCTGGGTGCATATTAAATTATAATGATGAAAACCAGGAGTATACAGTTAAAGGTATGACCCCTAGTGGTGAAACCTGGAAATGGCCTGCCAGAGAAAATATTTTAACTTGCGACATAACGCAAAAAATTCAAAAACCAAAGCTTATATATAAATGGGGTGTATATGAAGTTGCAGTAATGAAATAATTTTACATTTTTTAGAACTACTTAGTTTGTTTTATTAATGGTTTTTTAAATCGTTATTATTGTTGTTTTTATTGTATTTTAAACAGTTTAGAATTGATGTTTTGTTTCTTGTTTTATTGTATTTTAAATCAATTTGAATTGATGTTTTTGTTTTATTATATATCCCACATATGCCGATAATATGGACATATCCCGTCCGATAAGTAGAGCTTCACTCTGTTAGAGCGTCCGATGACTGGGACAAATGTACCTTTTTTAATTAATTATTAATTATTAGACAATGATTTTTATTATTATCAAACGAGATGATATATTATGATAGACAAAGAAATATAGGAGCCTGAAATGCAATCCGCATCAGTGATTTTCGAGAACATATGTTGTTTTTGAACGCTTGAAGTTCGACTTTGCTCTTAAGCGTCCGAGAGTTGGCCATTTACCTTATCTCATTAAACAGTTGCCTTCGTCTGTTTGCATTATTCCTTGCTCTTTCTTTTTCTTTCTTTTGACAATCTTCCTATTTTCGCTGTGAACTTCCAATACTCCATATACCGATTTTACATATGTTTCTGTTCTCCTCATTTGCATTCAAGTCACTTTTATTCTTTTCCTATCTCTATGCATTATATTTATTCTGAAAAATGTCGTCTGACACAATGCATATTTGAATTTAAAGCATTCGCAAAGTTAATATGGTATTATAGTATACTGTTTTGATCAATATCAGTTAAAACTGAAAAGCTAGAATTAAAATCAAACAAGATTTATTTTTATATCAACGAACGATCTCTGAGATGATGTAAAAGAGGAAAAAAAAGAGCCTATTCCGTTTGATATTTCAAAACTCCCTGAGCGTCAATTGAATAAATAGTTAGAATAACGTATACACCATATAAACCAAAAGTTATTGCATTCCTGAACTCAGGTTTCAAGAATTACGACCAATAATAAAAGGAGTTCGAGGATAATATTTACGTGTGAATGAAGCTGAGATTTTTTATGGAAGCAATTAGGAAATATTTACGGGAATTTTAATAGCGACATTTTAATAATCCCGGCAAAAAAATTATAGGGACATTTCATAATTTGCTTCACTGCACCTAACGTAATTTATATTCTGAATTCCTTAGAAAAATTAAACTTATGATGTTTTTAAAAAGGTATGGAAATAATTCAGTATAGTTTATCATTATAGTGGCGTTTTATGGTTTATTGTTACGTAACGTATTATCCTTATTTGATATTAATAAAAATAAAATAACAGCTAAAAAATAATTTTCGTGTGTCTCTTTTAAGCCAAACACGAAATAATGCACATAGAGTTACAGAAGTACTGTTAGAAGAATTTTTATGGTTTTTGGCATTTTTTGCTAAGTTATCACATTTGTTCTTTATTGTCACGAGCAATTTGTGGTTAATCGATTTATGTAAGGATGCTCCGAATAATATCCGAATAAAAATTTGTGAAAGTTTTAGTGGAAGCGGATAAAAAATTAAACGGTTTTAAATATTAACCTTACATTGGTAACGCCCGGTCTGTCAGACCGACTTGGATAACTGTGACGAATAATTATCGAACGCACCACCGTGAGCGCTTGTCCTGCTCAGTAGCTTCATATTTTCAGTCTCCGAATTCAGTGTATTAAAATCATTCGCGAATGGCACGTCGTTCTTAAATCCTAGGCATTTCGGTCTCTGACACCGTTGTTATACTTTGTGTAAGTTTTTTAAGGAGTCTGCGAATTTTACCGGTGAATTTTTTCACTCTAAAAAATTTATTTTTTGTCCTAAAAATATTTTTTATTATTTTTTTTTAGATAACATGAGTTACGAAAAAGAACAAAATCGTCTACATGAAGAGTTACTCTCTAATGTCAAAGTAAACACTGCAATAGAATTCGATGATGATGATGATCCAACCTTGGGGAATGATATTGTTGAAGTCCAGGACATTAACACAGACAGTGAGCAGGATATGGATGAAGATGAAGTTGAAGAGAGCAACGTAAGCATTATAGACATAGACAACAACCAGAACCAGGGTGAGTCTTCCCATTCTATACCGGTTTATATTTACAAAGGTTCAGGACACATTACCTGGAGTAAAAGGAGAAGCGCGCAAACTATCTAATGCATCAAAAATTTGGGGTGATTTTATCACTGATAGTAGGCTAGAGAATATAGTCGGAAATACCAATATGTTTATTGCAATATCAAATATAGGTACCATCAACAGAACTGCCAGGCCTACTGACTTACTGGAAATAAGGGCATTCCTTTGCCTATTGTATATTGCTGGAATGAACAAAGCTGGTCGACTGCATGCTTCTGATCTTTTCAAAACCAATGAAACCTCATTAGAAATTTTTCGTCTAACTATGTCTCAGGCAAGGTTTCGCTTTTTGTTAAGTCATATTCGATTCGATGATAAACGAACCCGTGAAGAACGCAAAACGCTTGACAAAGTGGGTCCAATTAGAGTTTTTAGAAAATTTCAATTCCAACTTACCAAAGCATTTCTCTCTATCGGCTTACACAACTATTGATGAAATGTTACCTGCATTTAGAGGTCGCTGTCCATTCCGGATTCATATGCGAAGTAAACCACATAGATATGGCATTAAAATGTATTCTCTGGATGACGCAAAATTATTTTATATTGCAAAAATTGAGATTTATACTGGAACTCACTCACCAGGGCCATATGAAGTGGACAATTCAAACATTTCGCTTCTTCCAAGAATTTGCCAGCCAATTTGGGAAACCAAATGAGATGTAACAATGGATAATTTTTTTACGAGTAAGCTCGTCGCTGACAAATTACTAAATGATTACAAAATTACCACCTTAGGGACAATTCGAAAAAATAAACGGGTAATTCCGGCCGAGTTCAAGATAACACGTCCTGAAAAAACTTCTATGTTTGTCTTCCAGGAAAAATGCACACTTGTTTCCTACATCCCTAAGCCAGGAAAAAATGTTCTATTATTATCGACTATGCAGAATGATGATGCTTAAGATGAACTAACAGGTAATCCTGAAATGATTATGACTTATAATGGGACAAAAGGAGGAGTAGACGTCGTAGATAAAATGTGCGAAGCTTATAACTGTACCAGAGGTTCCCGTAGATGGCCAATGGTAGTTTTCTACACTGCCATGAATATTGCTGTTATTAACTCTTTTGTTATATGTTAATGTAACCAACAGGGCCAAAACCAAATTCCACGAAGAATATTCCTGGAAGCTTTGAGAATGGAACTAATAGATCCGCATATCAGGCGGCGGGCTGTTCAAGATAATATTCCCAGAGCCAAAAAAATGAGACTCTGAGAGATATGTGACATAAAAATTCAAGCAGAGGAAGCACCAAGAGGAAACCAATATGGTCGATTTTATTATTGCGACAGCAAAGAAAATCGAAAAACGAAGTATAACTGTCAAGTGTGCTAAAAATATTTGTGTTTAGAGCATATAATACCTGTTTGTAATGGTTGCTCTGAAATTCATAATCAAAATGAAGACAATGAAGACTAAATTTATGAATAAGTTTAATTTATAGACGTTTTTGTTTTTCGTGTTCCAATCATTTTAAGTTCAAGAATGTATTTCTTGCTTTATTTCAAAACGAATTTGTATCTTTTTGTCTCTAAAATAAAATAAATTCTTTTATACCGAACTGCGTGATTTATTAGTCCTATGTGATTTTAAAAAAACATATATTATTACTAACAATAACATAAATATCAAGGGGATAACACAAAGCATAGCTAAAACTCTAGGTCAAATAATCATTAACCTTTATATCAATAACATAACAATAAATCATTGCTTTCACGTGGTGGCAGAAAATTTTCCTATACTAACTAACGTATACACAAATCATATCCCGCATTTCTTGATTCGTAAAATGATTGTGACGAGGCAATTCAATCGAAAAAGTATATGGTACCTTTAAAAATGCAACAATGGGCTATAAACTCGCAGAAAAAAATATTCGCTGACAAGAAATGTCATTTACCAGCAACAATTATCTGACAGTCCATAGCACACTTTTCATAAATGAAATAATATTTGAAATCCCCTTCCGATACTCTGAACTGTTCAATTGCGTTTTTCTCGAAAACGAATGAGGATATCGTGTTTGAACAAGAGTACCAATATTACGTGGAAATGATGTTTATCTCAGACTTTTTAATAAAAATTAACAAAAAGTTACCAGTCAATTTCATCATCAGAAATCCTTCACGAGTCTCCCCCTGTCACAAAATGTCAAAATATACATAAAATCATATTGCCTGTATAAAATTATGGCTCTGTTCCGATTTTGATAACAATCGATAAATATACAGTGAAATTATTAGCAAAAAACGAAAAAAAAATTCAACTTTACCGCCTTTTATCTTTTTCCACAGCAATATTTTATTGAGGTATATTTGGTCCTATCGCCATATTTTGGTCCAAACAATCTATCCTTAGGGTATGTCCCAATAGTTATGAATCACCCTGTATATTGGTGTATTATCTTTCACTAATATCTTTTGCTCGTAAAAATTGTTGTGCGTTGAAATATCGTTTTTCAAAGCGAATATGTCTGCATACTTTTCACACAGATTTGTCAAATCATTCCCCACATACTCCAGTACTTCTAAATTTAATGACTTTCTCAGCTCTTTCATTCGATTCTTACTATCATTCATAATTGTGTATACCTCAAACAAATCCAAATCCAAGATATCAATGTCTGTAGTTTTTAATGAAATACTCTCGTAATTTGTGTTCAAAATTCTTACATAAGAGTTTTTTTCCTGATATTATTAATCTAGCTATAAAAACTCCCGGCGCTAATTCCTGTTGTTCTACCACTGTATCTTTTCGCAAATTCTTGAAATTTTCTACTAATCTGTACACCTCACATCTAGGGGTTATTGCTAATGTATCATATTTGGGGTTACCGAAAATCTGTATTGATACTTGATTCCTAGACTTACAATTTATGTGTAATTCTGATTGTGAATGAAAGAGCTGAGAAAGTCATTAAATTTAGAAGTACTGGAGTATGTGAGGAATTATTTGACATATCTGTGTGAAAAGTATGCAGACATATTCGTTTTGAAAAACGATATTTCAACGCACAACAATTTTTACGAGCAAAAGATATTAGTAAAAGATAATACACCAATTATATAAAAAATTATCGAACTCCACTTTCACAAACGAAAGAGATTAACAATCAAGTAGAGAAACTTATAACTCAAGGAATAGTAGAGCCTTCGGTTTCAGATTATAACAGCCAGTGTTGCTAGTTCCGAAAAAATCAGTAAGTCATGAAAAGGCATGGAGACTTTGTATCGATCTTAGGCAGTTAAATAAGATGAATTTCAATTACCCCGTATAGATGCAATTTTGGATCAGTTAGGCAGAGCAAAATGGTTTTCAATCATAGATCTTATGTCAGGTTTTCATCAAATACCTTTAGAACTATCTAGAAAGTACACTTCGTTTATTACAAAAAGGTTCTTTCCAATTTACAAGATTACCCTTTGGATTAAACATAAGCCCTAACAGTTTTTCATGAATGATGTCAACAGCATTTTCAGGTTTAACTCCAGTAAAAGTATTTCTTTATATGGATGATATTATTGTCATATGAATTTCGGAAAATCATCATTTAAGCAATCTTAAAAAAGTATTCGACGCATGTCGAAAATTAAATTTGAAGTTAAATCCACAAAAATGCCAATTCTTCAGGCGAGAGGTCACATATTGATCAAAATTTATCAAGTGAAGGTGTTTCACCAGAAAAAGCAAAATTGTCAGTCATTCAGCATTACCCAGGCCCAAAAAACGCTAGTGAGGTCAAGAGATTTGTTACATTTTGCAATTATTACAGACGTTTCATTCCGAATTTTGCAGAAATAAGTATACCACTAAATAAATTATCTAGGAAAAATGCGAAATTTGATTGGTCGGAAGAATGTGAGAACTCATTTCAAGTCTTTAAAAAAAGCGTTAATCAACCCACCAATTTTGAAATACCCAGACTTCAATAAACAATTAATCTTAACTACAGACGCTTCAAATAGCGCATGTTCAGCGTGTCAAAACTACGAAGGCATTGACCTACCCATTGCATTTGCATCCCGAGGTGGTAAGGAAAGTGAGCTTAAAAAACAAACCATCATAAAAGAATTATTAGTAATTCATTGGGGAATCAATCATTTTACATGTTATTTATATGGCACACCACATTTTATAGTGAAAACAGATCACAAACCACTAAATAATTTATTTGCAATGAAACAACTGACTTCGAAACTCACGAGAATAAGACTCGATTTGGAAGAATACAATTTTGAAATACAGTACGTTAAAGGAGAAGCGAACTACGTGGATAGTATATCGAGAATATCTCTAAGAGAACTCAAAGATTTGTACATAAATAGCTCACATGTCTTGGCAATCACAAGAACACAAATGCGCAAGTATAACGCTGGAACAAAAGTAGATCTCATGATCAAAGAGGAAGCAGAGGAAAAGCTAATAGATAAACCTTCAGTAATAAAAGTTTCAAATAATCTAGAGACACATAAATTACGAATTTTGCATTTTGAAAATAACCGTATCTCGTTAAGGCTGGGCAAGCGGATCAAAAACAAATTGAAATTTAGTGAAGGCTTAGCTATCGGAACACACAACTTCGATTTAGGACGAACATTGGAAAAGCTTGATTGTGAATTGTATTAGATTTTGAGATTCGCGTAAATTATCTAAATGAGATTTGAAATGAAAAACACTGAAACAAAAATATCCTTTTATATTTTTCTTATTAAATTAATGTTTGTTATAATATACGACTATCCGTAATATCATTAATATTTTTTTCTAAAATTCAGATCCTGATTAGTAAATAATTAATTGGGATAGAAAGTAATACATCTATTAATAATCGATTTAGAATGTTTTATTAGGAACAAAAGTGGATACTTTTGATATGATTCTGTTGGTTTGCAGTTTACAGTCTAGCCATAAAGCTACAGTACTGTCCAAAATTAACGCATTAATGGTTTTAAGCTATTTTTCTTCTGAACCATTGATTGGATACCGATTATTTTCTCCACATCACGGGACTACTAATAAAGAATTACTATTAGAATATTTTCTGAGGAATGTCGACGTTTTACCCATATACAAGGTGTATGAATAAAGTTGTGTTTTCCATCTTATTTTGCAATATATTAGATACCCATGCTAAATATCATTAACATTGCTTCATCTTTCCTCGATATTCTCGTGAAAAAGTCATCTGGATATCTCTGTTATCAAAGTAAAAAAGTACGTCCAATGCATAACGTGATTTTATTGAATTGTAATACGCATAAACTTTATTCACATTTAAAACAACTAAAATGTAAAGAAACACATCCTAAATAATCTGAAACAATCCTCTCGCAAAAAACACTCTCTTTTTTTAATTACCTCTTCACAGCGACTAGGCATAATTGAAATCAAGCGTCGTATTTGTTCTTGCTCAATTGCACCATAACTTCAATGTCGTCAAGAAAGACAGGAGATGGTTGCTGGATTCTGAGTTCACGATCAATAATATTCCCTATGGGATTTAGATCAGGGCTGCAGGGTGGGTAGTTCATGTTTTTTTTACTAATCTCATCGAAATAATTACGGATCCTACGTGCAACATGTAGTCGCTCATTAACAGTCATTAAAAGAAAGTTATTTCCTATATAAGGAGCAAAGTCTATTTTACGATAACTTAATCCTTCATTGATTAAAATAATTGCCCTCACACATTCATCGCGGCTCAGATTTCTTGTAAATGTCAATTTACTAACATACGCAAAGCAGCAAGACAATTTATTGAATTTTGAACAATATTGTCAGTTTTAAACTGACCAGACAATTTTTTTGATTTTTCCAAGCAAACTACCTACTTATATTTCATTATTGCGTATTACAATTCAATAAACTCACGTTATGCTTCCAACGTACTTTTCTTCTTCAATAACAGAGATAAGATGGCTTTTTAACGAAAATGTTGAGGACATAAAAAGCTTTCTCGCAATATTTATAAAATGTAGCATATGGTTCTCATAAATTCCACGGGGTGTTGCAACCTAAGATGAAAAAACACATCTTTATTTTTACACCCCGTATATGGATAAAACGTTAACATTTCTCTGAAAACATTAGTACTCAGAAATAGACCTATGATGTGAAAATCTGAATCCAATCAAGGGTTCAGAAGAAACATATTTTCACACTTATGGTACATTTAAGGTGGTGAGTTAACTTTGGACAGTGGTGTATATTCTCATTGAATAGACATAGATTGAAAAATGGAGAAATAGTTACGAAATTGTGAGAGGTTGATTAATTGGAAGTGTGTTTTCTTTTAATTCTGCTAGTCCTAGGAACTTGCATGAATAGCCATGATATGCGAATATAATAGATTATACTTGGTTTAATTTGGCAAATAAATATTTTAGTGAAGACATCCTTAAATTGTTTTGCACTTAAAATTTGACGGTATGATTCGAATTTTAGATGTCAATGTGCGACCTACAAAAAATATTACAATCACATGTTACTTATAGGTTGATAATGAGAGATGAATATTGATACTGCCAATAGTATTGTTTATTTTAGGACAGTCGTAGACAAAAAACTTGAGAAATGAGTTTAAAATTATTATGTTGTGCTGATGTTTGAAGAAAAATTAAATTTGAAATTTTTTATTAAGAACAAAAAATTGACTAAACTATTCGTTGTGCTTCACTGTACTGTACTTTAAAAACCTATTTACGAAATATATTTCAATATTATTATTTAAGATTATGATAGACAAAATAGAAATACAGGTTTTTCAATGTACATTATAATTATTAAGATGTTCTAATCGGAATTCAGATATTATTTTGTTCATTTTAAGATATAAAAATTAAACAGGAATAGTAAAGTGAACTTCGAGCTAAGAGTTCTTTTTGCCTTTTCTATCTCAAACGGCAAAGAATCATTTTATTCAAAATAAATATTGTAATATGTTGATTACCTACATTGAACTTAATTTGTAATGACCTATTTTTCTCTCCTAGATGGAAAGAATTCGCTAAATAATTCCGATAAGTATAGCTGCACAACTAAATTTTAATTTTGGCAGAATAAATAATAGTAGTTTGTGTAACTAGTGTGGATGGCTTCTGGTTTTATGTCAAATAACCTTACAATAGTATTGCCGATATATATTTTTCTTACTCATGGAATGTTCTATAGGTTTCCATTACCGCGGTTAATTTCCTGCAACCGAATTTTTTACTGGTAAGGCATAATTTCCTACAACTGCAGGGAAGGGGCCACTGAACGTTGGAAACAATATATAAATACGCATTTGGTCATTTTAAAAAATGAGCAATAATTATTTACTCATTACGAATTTTGTTGATTCCGTCTTCTTGTTTAGTAGACGGACATTTTTCCTTTTGATAATTAACAAAAAATAGTTCCATATATAGTGGTCTAAGCAATATTCAGGGTGATTCATAAGTAATGGGCCAAATTGTGACTACAGATTCAGAATACAAAAAGAATAGTATTCTCATTATCAAACAATGGGTGTAAATCTGCTTGTTAGTGATATACATGATGATAAATTGAATAGATTTTTATTAATAGAACAGTTATTTTTCGAGATATTGACTTGAAAATTGGGTATGAACAAGTTTCAGCTTGGACAAATAATAATATGAGAGAGGATTTGAATAAACTCGTAGATGTCGCCACATGCGCTATATCTAGTAGATGAAATAAGCTACAAATTTTTTGTCACTCAATAATTTATAACTCGCTCATTTAATTTGGATAGCCTCATCATTTCTGTGGAAATGATCTTCAAAATTTTTGACATATTTGTATTTAATTATTTCACCGCATGGCCCCATTGGCTGTACTTTACTTTTCTCTAACCGTAATTCATAATAATATTAAAATGAAATGATACAAAAATTGAATAATAAATCATATTTATGTTTATGAAATACTATACGCCCGTTAAAAAAAAGACGGACAACATTAGAACAGACTTGAGCTATACATGACAACTTTTTTCTAAAACCTAAAAGTTGAAGTGTTGTGAAACAGTAAAATTCAAATATCTCGAAAACGGTTAATATTTTGAATATCAAAGAAATACACTTTTTTCCCACAGAAATGATGAGGCTATCCAAATTTAATAAGTGAGTTATAAATTTGATGAGTGACAAAAAATGTGTAGCTGATGTAGCGACATCTATGAGTTTAATCAAATCCTCTCTCATATTCTGGTTTGTCCTTGCTAAAATATGTTCATATCCAATTTCCAAGTCATTATCTCGAAAAATAACTGTTCTATTAATAAAAATCTATTTAATTTTTTTCTATTTAACATTCTGTATCTCAGTAAGGAGCAGACTTAGACCCATTGTTGTGAATGACAATATTATTCTTTTTGTCTTCTGAATCTGTAGTTACAATTTGGCTCACTATTTATGAATCACCCTGTATGTTTTCCGACATCTCGTGAAACATGTCAGGAATTACAAAGGATCTGTCTGTTTTTATATAAACTAATTTAACTTGAAATTCATTTCCTAAATCTCTAACATGGTTTATTAATTTTGTTGTTTAATAAGGTTATTGGTCACAAAATACAGTAAAATAAAAAATGATCACTTTTATATATAATAAATTAGTATTAAAAATGTGATTATTAAAAAGCTATTTTTTCAGTGGCTTGAATTTGTGCAAAAATGTAAACTTAAATCTCTAGTAGCAAATGAAGTTAATGAAATGAAAAGTATTTGAAACAAATGCAAGCCACACAACCTACAACACCGAAAATTGTGTATATGGCAGCCATCAGGTACTATAAATGGGTGAAAACAATGCTGGAGGCCACGAGCAGCGCGTAATTGATCGCAAGGTATACTTTATGCGACTGTGGAGAACCGTGCAACTGCTCAAATTATGGTGTATAAAAAAGTACAAAAATCGGCTGGGAGGGCCTCCGGCTGATATTTTGCTAAACGATAGCAGTGGTCCATACCTTTCATTTGCGATAAGTTCTAGCCAAAGTCCTCGTGACCTCCGTATATCGGAAGTCACGAGTCCACGGAGGTTACGGCAGACGCAGTTTTAGCGCGTCGGAGGCCACAACAGGAAGATAAATAGGAATTCCTCACGAGTAGAATATGTAGTTAATATTTCATGTTAGTATGTACTATACCGTGTAAGTTATCTATGGTCATGAACATTGTTATTTATTGTCTAAAATATATGTCCCAGTGATTTTGATATAACCCAGGGGAATTATTTATTCTCACTGATTAGCGGTAAGTGTTCTCCATCAGTAATGGTATGATTGATGAAGGGCCTAGTAAGCAGAACACTTACTTTTAATCACCACAAAGACATGTTACGAAAATTGGCCAACGACGACATACACACAGGATTTTTTTTCTAAAAACAATTCTTCCGTGTTATTCTTGCTAAAAACGAAAAAATAATTAAAAAAAGTCCAAAATTCCAACTTTTTTGTAGTAAACCAATACTTTCCCGCATATTATACCTATACGGTTGGATGGAAAAGTAAAACGAACCAACCCAGGTCACAAGGGTGTAAACATATATAAAATACAGATATAGAAGTAAACAACAATGAAAACAACACACCCAGCTAATGGATTCAATAGCAATTAAAGAACTAAGGATATAATTAACATATCAGAAAACTGAATATCCGATTTTGAGGTGTTGCCAAATTGTGTCGAGAAATCAACGAATAAAATTATTGATTATATGGTTATATATACGATTTAATTTGTCTGTATCTGTTTTCTTGTTAATATCATTTTTGCTTTTTTGGATCATAACCATCTCACTAAATAGTATCTTTCTATAATTCTTCTCAAAATAAATAATACTCACGTTTTCAGAATCGAAGAAATGATTTCTTTCAAAATGGTGAATCTGCAAGGCTTTATTTTTGGATCAGTAAAATGTTTATTATTACAAGAATTTTTGTGTTCTCGAACTCCATCGCGTAGGAGTCGTTTGGTTTGGTCAAAATATGAAGCAGAATAATCCTGATAGGGAACTTTGTAAGCTAAATTCGAATATTTCCATTGTTCGGTGTTGTTTTTTGTAGCCCTGAAGAAGGTGACGAATTGCATATAAACGATGAAAAAAAAATGAGAGAGTCAAACTAGTAATAATTTTTAACTACGACCACCCCTGTAAGTAGTCAAAAACACACAGTCAGCAATTAATGTAAGACGTCTATTACGCACGGTAAAACAAAACGCACGGCTGTAAAGTAAAACGCACGGCTTCCATAGCAACCACTTAGCAACTGTCAATACACGTAGCCATTTTATTCAAAATGTATTACTTAGATATTTGACGTTGAATTTATTAACATTTATTGGATATGAGATTGCATTTAACACTAAGAGTTATTTGGAATTATATGATAATTGGTTCCGTTTCATTCAATCCGCATCTGTTAGCTGTCTTAATGTATCTCATATTAGTAAACAATAGTATATTATACACCAAGCGATTAAAGTGACCCATTTAATGCCGCGGGCGGTGTTTGATTTCTGAGAGAAGTAATCCACCTAAGGGATTATTGTCACTATAGTTGAGATATGTATACGCTATTTTTTGCAATTCGGGTAATTCTACATACATTTTTGATAAAAATAAATACTACTTAGAATGGACTTTTACGAAACTTGGCTGGGCATCGAGGATGGACTTTGTGAAATGCAACTTGGCTGGGCATCGAGGATCTACGTTTTTATTTGTACTTTAAATCCCCCAATAAGATTATCAATACAAGTAGGTTGTAGGTAAAGAAAAGTACGTAACACGTGTTGTAACGCATTTTACGCACTTACGGAATTACGCACTCGCCGCTACGCGGCTTCGTGCGTAACTTTTCCGTTCGTGCGTAAAATGCTTCTTACAACACTAGTTACGTAATATACTAATTTTATCAGCTTTCACTAGAACTTTTACAAGTTAATCAGTTTGTTCACTAGATCCATTTCGTCAGCTGTTGAGCTAGCTGCGATTTTGACAATTAATGTAACCAAGAATCTGTCTCAAAACACGACGTGGTCGCGAGTTTGCCTGGTTATAGAATATTCCAGTTAGCTGCATTTCTCCACGTAGCGTTGGAGCGTTGGATCTTTGCTGTCCCTTTCTGATGACGCGCTTAAAGGCAGAGGCATCACGAAGAAATTCAAATCTTACGTTTGCGTATTTGTATGCACCTCAACAACGGCGGTTCATATTTAGAGCTGGCAGTGGATCTCTCCTCAGAGAGATCTATTGCTTGTTTTAGGCGATTTGTGGCATGGCGAGATTCACTGGTTTCTGAAGATCTTTCATTCAAGCAGAGGTTCTCAACTTCTACTGGACTACATTTAAACGGTTTAGCGGGATCTGGCGTGAAAAGCTTCAAACACACCTAGTTCTTGTGGTTGGCGAGCAACTACTCTGCAAATCCAAAGGACTTAATACCCCTCTCGTCGGTAAACTTCATTACTTTGAAAAACTTGGTTCCAGTAATCTTAGAACCTGATTTTTTCAAGATCAGATTAAATAGACTGGACCGCTGTCAACTAATTCAGAAATTAGTAACTGCTTTTTGGAAAATATATTCGACCGAGTATCTTAATACGTTACAACAGCGTACAAAATGGATTAGACCTGCAGTAGAAATACAACTTAATGAATTGGTTTAATCAAATGCGATAGCACCTCGATGTGAAAGTGGCCCCTCGGTCAAGTTATCGAACTTCACCCGAGACGCGATAATCACGTGCAAAATGTGACTGTAAAAACTACAACAGGACAGGTTCGCCACCCGATTGGCAAACTGTCTGTTGCTCAATCAGGACAGTGAGCAGTTATAAAAAATATATTTTCAGTAGTCTTAAGATATTTTTCTAATTTTCAGAATTTTTATTTTATAATTTTTTTTCCTTACAGTTTATGTTTATATATTTTCAGAGAATATCATTTCTAGGTTAGATAAAACACAGGTATTTTGGCGGCCGGTTTATATTCATGCACTAATGAGTTTACAATTTTTCCTAATTTTTAAATACTTTTCCGCGCTGATCACAGGTAGCTGGTCTGAAGCGATCGGACGCGCATGACGTGTAGCACCTGCGCAGGAAAAAACCAAGGCGACCATTGACCACGACAAATTTGAAAACTAATTTCATCGATCAATACAAAATAAAACATTCAAAGTAAGTGAAATTAAAATATAGACGTTCACGTGATTAATGGAAAGTGTGAATGGTGGCAGCCTTAATCAGGGTACCCTGAGGTTTAGATGGCCAGAAATCCGGATAGTACCCATATTGCGAGAATAACAGTTGATTGTGAATAAATCTAGACAGTCCACTATTTTCTTTCCGGGTAATTTCATTATTGCGGAGATGAATATCCTTACTGATAGGGTCTAATTTTTTCTACTCCATATACTATTGCTAACAGTTCTTTTTCTACTACACTGTAATTTCTCTCTGATTTGAATAGTGATCTATTTGCATATACTATTACTCGATCATGTCCTTCATCGTCCTTTTGAATCAGAGCTATACCAAGTCCGTATTTTGGTGCGTCGGTTTGTAAATGGAATCTCTTTGAAAAATATGGGCAAATTACTATTTAGATTCAGTTTTTAAATTTGATGCCTCTTTCTGGTCCAAGCGTCGGATTTGGAACCCCACCATCTACATAACCTATAATTTTATTACGTATAGAATTCGTTATCAATTTCTTAATATCTTAGTGAAAAGTGGCAACAACAAAAATAATGCAATGTTTTAAAGTCGCATTGACCAGGTAGAGGAAAGGGGTATATTTTACGCCCATTCCGTACCAATGGGAAAAACAATTTTATGTATTGGCCGGCAAATATGTCCTTTAGCGTGAGAGAAGGATTGAGGAGTGATGTTAATTTCGTCCCCGAATATACTGCCTGGACAAAATTTTAGTGTGTTGTAAAAATCAATAACATTGCGACCCTTGAAGCCGCTGTTAATCATGAAAAACAATTAAAAAGTTCGGATACTGAAGCAGAAGAAAAGTGAAAAGTATTCTAAATAAAATGGTCCAGAATTCTAGTGGAGATTTCTTGAATGGCTGTAATCCATCGATAATAATATAATGAAATATATGTGTCTTTTACAATATAAAAAGCAACTAATTTTTCATTCCCTGATACCACATTTCACCTATTTTTAACTGATTAAGTACTGGGTCCTTCAGAGTTTTTAGCATAGTTCGACAATCTTTGGGCAAGCTAAATCCTTGTTGTTTCAATAAGCTCAACAGTTCATTTGTTGCTTCATGTGTAATTTTATATTTAAGACACCACTTTTGACGGAATTCGAGTTCTTGCGATAATTTTCTTCCCAAAATCTTATCTTCTCTTATGTCTACTTCATCACTTTTTTCCCTGACATATTCAGTAATTATTGTCACCTTTATCCAATTGTCTCACAGTGGAACTTTTAGTAGCCACTATAACTTTGTCAAATTCAACATTATCCCCTCCAGTGTTTACACAATCAGTTTCTTCATCATTGTCTAATTTTCTTTCAAATTTTCTATAAACAGTTGAAGAATGACAAAATTTTCTGGCATTGATACACGATGCCATCATGTTGATCTTATATTAAAAAAAAGTAATTACCTTTAACATAATAATGCCCTCCTAACCATAAATGCTAGTATATACTCATGAAACTAAATCTGCTGTAAAGTTCATATCCAAAGATATCTTTCTAGTCACCCAATCGTGGTAACAAACTTAAATAAAGCGCATGTTCAACTTCATACCTCCTCAAAAAATTATTGTGCACAAATTCACACAGACATTTTTAAGGCAATCGTTCAGCAAGATTTCCGTATATACCATATAAGTGAAAATAAAAAAAAATGTTGATCAGCTTTTTCGATTTAGGCTAACTTGGAAGGCTCCATTCCTATGTCTGTTGACCAGGTTACATGCCAAGCTCTCAAATCTGTCTCATTACCAGTTACAATGCATTTTATGGGGTAAATCGGTATTGACTCATTTGTAGAAAGTCTTCAGAGGCACTTACGCGATCGACCAAAAATTTTAAGATTTACACTTTCTTTAATTAGCAATTTAAAGTTCAATTGAAAGTGTGGATAGACGACCACAGCAAGATATCTCAACGGCTTTTGATTGTATGTGTCACTTATACTTACGTGCTCTAATAAGAATCGATCCACCGTAAGTTTTAATAACATTTCCAGAAATTCATAACAATAAAATCTATTTGCTACGCAACGTTTGAGACAGTAACTTTGTTTTATACTTTCATCCATGTCAGAATCGTAAAACGTACTTGGAATTAGCTGACCAAATGGAGCACTATAAACAAAGTTGATAATAAATGACACTGCGCTTCACGTGGGTATAAAGGACAGTTGTGTCAGTACAGAAAGATATTTGACGATCCGTTGAAGGGGTAGCTTTCAGATAATAAATTTCGGGTACCCAGTGAGTGTATATAATTTGATGCGAATTATTAATCATTTCAAGTTATTTGAATTCCGAGATAACATTTAAATTCCGTTATTACAGAAACGTCTGAAATTGACTTCATTTTTTAAATGGAATTTAATATTGATGAAAATTCATATTTGAATGGAACCGAGTTGTTTTATGAACCATAGGGGAAGGTTTAAAACGACATGAAACATCTTAATTTGGAAGCTAAGAAGTGGAGCATGCATAATTAACGAGAAAAAAACTTCCAAGATTACATAGGACGTAGAAAATGAGAAATCTTATTTTAACGCTAATGGATCCAGGACACTTCCATATGAATTTGCTTAAATATCATTGCGTTTGCTCTGCTGGAATAAATAGAAGATGACAAAAAGCACTCAAGAAAAAACCATGTGTGTGTACACTTATGTACGTACCTTAAAGATACTTGTTTGGTACTGAATTTTTGTTATATTTTCTTTCAGTAAATTAATTATGAAATATGAAGAAAATTAATTTTAACAAATAAATAGATATAAAAATCATGAGTGTGAGTGAGGGGACAATGGCTACGGACGAGATTCTATTCGCCAAATTTAATTCGTGTTTCGAAAAATTATTGATTGTCATCACATTATATTGAAAACCTAATTTCTCTACCGAGTTTAATAGTTTTTCTTTTTTTTCATTTATTATTTTTGTTGTTCTTTTTTTGATTTTTATTTCTTTCCATTATTTATTATATTTCTTTATTTGTCCTATTTTCTGTTTATTTTTTCTTCACATTTTTATTTTCTTTTTTGGTAATTCTTTTGGGGAACGCACAGAGACACTTAAATTTGCTCTGGGGTATGTCAAAGCTGGACAACACAGTGGGTGTACCACGTATAGATTGGGGGTGCAACATAGGTTAGACACAAAGGATCTTAGATACTAATTTTTAGTCTAAGAATATGTGTATACAAAATTCTATAAATATGTACATTATTTAAAATATTCTATTGATTTAAATTAAGTTGGTGCTGGATTAATACAGGAGATTTCTCTAGATCTAGATACAATAAATCCATTTTGTTTTGAATATTTTTACAATTCAAAATTTTAAGTTCTAGGTTTCCTACTTCGCCGCATTCACAATACGGTTACACAATTTTTGGGTATCAATTGCCCAAATATACAATATAACTTACAATTCTATGAGAATGGCTTGCACGCCGTGGATATAATTTTTTTAATCTTCTGTCAGTGTCAAAAGTTTTTTAAAGGCAAAGCGCCGATCGCGGTTTACGGTCGAGAGACGTCAACTCACCGCTGACGGATATAAAAGAAAATAAAATTAATCGCGAATGTTTGAAATCCGAACATATTCCCCGGCCTTGAGCGTGTACCGGCTCTAAACTAAAAAAAAGAAGAAAAGTCAAGTGAAATTGTAATTATCTGTTTGAAGTAAAAGACACAATTTTGAAATAGGACGTGTCAATTCACCATGGAGAGTTTTAATTTCAACTGCTCGGACCTTACCATACGCGCCAGGGAGAATTTCTACAATTCTGGCTCTAGGCGATTGCAAAGGAAGTACACCATCCTCTTTGAGCAGAACACGATCATTTACTTCTAAATTCTTCCGAGGGTGCAGCCACTTGGGTCGATTTTGTATGGTATTCAAATATTCCACATGCCACCTTTTCCAGAAATTCTGTTGAATACAGGAGCATTTTTGATAAAAACTTGAGCGATTTTTAGAAATATGGGTAATACTGGGTTCCGGGCAGGAAGTGAGGTTGGTCCCAATTAAAAAATGACCAGGAGTTGAACATTCCAAGTCGAAGGGATCATTTGAGATGGGACATAGTGAGCGCGAATTCAGAATTGCCTCGATTTGGGTCAAAACCGTGGTCAATTCCTCAAAGGTCTGATTTGAATTTCCAATTTGGAGTTTGAGTGACTTTTAGCCACAATAATTTGGGACTCCCAAACACCGCCCAATAAGGGCTGAGAGGGGGTATGAATTTCCAATCAATAGAATTTTCCGATGCGAAAGTTTTTATGACATCTGACACATCAGACCCTTCAAAATACGAATAAAGTTTTCGAAGTTCATTACGTGACCCCGAAAAATGTGTAGCGTTGTAGCTGAAAATAATGGATGGGTTAGCTCTTCGAGACATGAAGCGTCTTAATGTCATTAGAAAGGCTTCAATTGAGAGTGAGGAAACTAACTCTAAGTGTATGGCTTTGGTAGCCACGCAAACGAATGGTGCGATATAGCATTTTGAAAGGGGGGGGCTTCCTTAGCTTGGAAGTCTTATTCATAATGGGGCCACGGAAATCCACTCCCACCTTTTCACCAGATCAGCCATTATTTGTTGAGAAGCTTGCAGTTGGAACCGGAAGCAATTGTTGCAGTTTCGAATTATCCTTTTCATCTCACGAAGAGCGTTAAGGGGCCAGTATTGTAACGTTATGCTAGCTAATACTGTTTGTGAGCCAGCATGACCAGGGCGGTTGTGCTAGTGTGCGAGAATCATGGATACTAAATGATTCTTGGAGGGGAGAATAATCGGGTGTTTTGACACTCGGAAACGTCGGCATTTGTCAACCTTCCACCCAGGCTCAAGAATCCATCTTGATTTATAAAAAGTTTCAAAGAGATAAGATTTTTGTTTGAAAGGGGTTTATCTGCTTTCAACTCAGATATCTCATTAAAGAATTATGTGGACTGTATATTTTTATGATCAGGATTTTTGCTGAATGTTTTTCATTCACATTCAAAGATCCGACTAATTTGTCGTGGGGGGATTTACTATTGCGAAACCACCTGAGACAATATGCCACAGTGTTGAGCAGGCGGGATAATTTCGAAAATTTTGAGGAAAGATCTTCCCAAAAGATTACAGTTGGATACAGATTTGGGCATGTAACCTTAAGGTTTGTCCTTTTTTGTTCGGGTGAATCAGCCATGTCAAATTTCGTATCAAGGTTTGAGAGTTCTAGCGAAGAGTCCGACAGAAAAGATGGACCGTGCCACGAAAGTTTGGAGGATAGAATATCCTTGGCCGATAAGCCACGAGATAAGGGATCAGCGGCATTGTCTATTGATGATATATGACGCCAAATCCAATTTTTTGTGAGCTCCTTTATTTGGGAAACTCTATTGGCCACGAACACTGACCAACGAGAAGGGTGATAGTTAATCCAACATAGAGAGATCTGTGAATATGACCACAAATTAACTGAAGAAAATACAATGCCGTCGTAGACGGAAACAACTTTTTGAGTTTGTCTTGATAACAAGAGCATAGCTTGCAGCTCAAGACGAGGTATAGTGAGATGGAACGCATATGCGCAATTCGAGACCTAGATACGATTAAATTACAAGTGACAGTGTTGTCAGAATATACCGTTCGAACATAAATACAGGCAACGTATGCCTTTGCTGCGGCTATCTGAAAATCTATGAAGCTGAACATGTGAGATTTCTT
Organism: Galeruca laticollis; assembly: GCA_963921935.1. Classification (NCBI taxonomy): domain Eukaryota; kingdom Metazoa; phylum Arthropoda; class Insecta; order Coleoptera; family Chrysomelidae; genus Galeruca; species Galeruca laticollis. The sequence goes on from OY998176.1 coordinate 165,341,886, forward strand.
TTTTGAGAAAAGTATGTCGAGGTATCTTGAAATCATTTAGGACCGGGATGTTTACAATAAACAAGTGCCAATCATGGGCGAGAGATGGGGGTAAATGATCATCCCAATTCAAGCTTGCCTTCCAAAGGGACTGCATGAACATTTTTCCAATTAATATGACCGGACCAATTAATCCAAGGGGGTCAAACATTTGGGATATGATCGAGAGAGCTTTTCGTTTCGTGATGCGTTCACAGTGAGTTGATTTTGGGAAAGAGATAGTAAACACATCTAGACAAGGTTGCCATGGAAGGCCCAAAACCTTGTTGGAAACATCATTTTCAATTGGTACATCGTAAGACCTAGATCGAGAGGATTCAGAAATTAGTTCTAAAACTTTGGGGGAGTTCCTAGCACCATTTGTGTAATCGAAACCCAGAGCTACTCAAGCGAGTATTGAGTTCCTCGTGAGGTGATTTAAGTGTTGCAATGTCATTAGAGCCATACAGAATGTCGTCGACATAAGTTTGAGTAAGGATAGCTTGAGATGCGAGAGGGAAACTTTTTCCATTAACCAGCACAACTTCTTTCAGTGTGCGCGTGCTGAGAAAGCTGGCGGGCTTTGTCCCATATGTTACAGTCGTCAATTCAATGGACTGTATGGTGTCAATGGGTTGATTCCTCTAAAGAATATTTTGCAAATATGTTTGACTAGGATTAACCTTCACCTGCAGATACATTTTTTCGATATATGCAGTGAACACAAAAGAGAACTGACGAAAACGACAAATAATATCAAACAAATTGGCTGCACTTGATAACCTTTCAGAGTTATATCATTAAGCGAATAGCCGCTAGGAGTTTTACAGCTAGCGACAAAAACAACACGGAGGGGAGTACTCGAATTCGTTTCCTGTACTACGCAATGATGAAGCCAAAATATTTATTTTGATTTAGCGCATTGTGAAAAGAGAGAGGTACGTAACGCGCATGGTTCAAAGCTACATATTCATTAATGAATTTTCTGTAGTGAGAAAAAAGAACGGGTTGCTTCTGGAATCTTTTTTCAAGATTCAAAAATCGTTTTTTCGTGATTTGAAAGGAATCACCAAGTTTTGTGACAGCATTGGTAAAGAGCAGCGCTAAGTTAACTTGAAAAGATCCATCTTCCAAAATTTTAACACTTTGTTTGAAGTTCTGTTCAGCAAGATCTTCGGGGGTTTACAATTTATGCGGGGGCAAATCTTCTAATTCCCAAAATTTGTTGAGCAAATCATCAAGAGAGGGAGAGTCGAACGAAGTTTCAAGCGTATTAACCAAAAACGAAGCACTTTTAGAACAAGAAGATTGTAAAACATTTCCTGCGATCACCCAACCTAACACAGTATTTTGTAGTACCGGTTGATGTTTTCCAAATCTTATTACACTATTTGAGAGTAGATCATAATATATATATCTGAGCCTAACAACAAATCTATTTGGGATGGCTTAAAAAATTGGGGGTCTGCTAATTCGAGAGTATGGAAATTGATTCCGGAGCAATTGGATATTGAGGCAAATTACAGCTGATACAGACACATTTTCAAGGACATTGGAGAATATTTTAAATTGAGCCATAGTATTTGAGACCAAAGATTTTTGGGTAATTCCAGAAATTTGCAGCCTTCTTTTATAAACTTTAGCATCTATTTTGTTCAAAAGGTGCTCTGAAATGAACGAGTTCTTAGAAACGTTGTCAAGAATACATTTTGCTTGAATAGTGGTGCCATTTTTGGAATAAGCCGTGACCGTGGCAGTTGCTAATATAACATCATTGTTTTCTCGAGACAAATTTGACATGCTATATGATGTCGCAGTGTATAACGAGCTACGCGAATTCTCAGGCATCTAATTCTCCCGTGTACAAAGATAAGCGCGAGGGCTAGAAGGCCTTTGTGATGATGATCCTTGATCAGAATTTTGCCTGGAATTGCTCGCGTGCGAATTTTGGCGAGATTGACAACTTGCAAGTGAACTATTTGCGCAATGTGGCTGAGAAGTAACCAAATAATTTAAATTGTTTTGCGTAGCATTGGCCGAAGCACTTGAGTAGTTTTGCCGAGAATGAGCCTGATGTGGCTTCTTTAAGCACAACGAAGAATGATGGGGTTTAGAACAAGTAAAGCAACGTTTAGATGGGCAATTAATAGCTCTATGCCGAGTACCAAAGCAGTTTGTACATACATTATTTGAATGTACAAATTCCAATTTCTGATTATGTCCAAAAATTTGTTACACCTATAAATTTTATGCGATTTATCATTACAAAAAATACATTTTATTTGCGGAGTATGAGAATTATCTTCAAAGTTGTTTGAATAATAAGAAACAAAATTTTTCAACTGAGTCATTTTCTTTTTTATAGTTTGAGGTTAAATGGAAGAAAGTACCTTGCTTCTCCAACAATACGAAAAAATTCATCAATCGTGGACAATGCGGACTTGTCTCTTTGATACTCATATTCCCGTTTCGTGGCGAAATCCAATTTTCTTACGATTGTATTTATCACATTAAGTGTTCAGTGTCAATATTAAAACTATTTAACGATTTTATGTGCTGTTTCATATGAGTAATAAATTAACGTATACATTGAGCATTGCCTTTCCATAGGTTGGGGTAATCAATAATTGAGTTAAAATGCGAATTAATAATTGCGAGATTGTCATTATATCTTTCAAATAAAATATCTATTGCGATTCAAAAATTATCATTTATATTTACAAAACTAGAAGTGCTGCATACTTGTGAAAACAAACAAGAATTGAATTTCTTTGAAGAATTGGAAATTAGAAGACACTTAAGAAACCCACAATATGAAGTTGTCAATGAACAGTTAAATCTAGGGAGTTCTCCACTAATAAACTGTCTTCTTAAGTGATAATTGTAAAGATCAGCAGATATAGTTTTCCTGGTTTTCTATATCATTGCACAGTTATACTGATCTTAATTGAAAAAATGATATCCAGGATATCACCATAGGGCTAATAATATCTAAGCTTCAATATTTGTGATATCACATCTTCTTACTTTTTCTATAAACATATATTAAGTCAATCACAAGTTAGGTCACTTCTTGGTCTAGCCAAAAATAACTACTAAACATCAGGTTGGCATAAAATAAAATGTAACTTCTGTCATTCTGACGATGATATTGATTTATCGAAAAAAATTTCAATTTTTTAGAATTTTCAATAACTTTTATTATGAGTATATTGTGGAATTAACTAGAAACCCTGAGTTTCATTTAAAACACTAATATCATTTATAAGTTCCAATGCGTTAATTAATTCTAGGGGTTCATTTTTTAAAGAAGCTTTCGAATATACGAGTTTTTTTACTTCGAAAAGAGCGGGGTTATTCGTAACCAGCGATGTACACAATTCGAAAAATGATGACCATTTCGTGATAACGCCGTTAAATTCAGTTATTTTTAATTGAGGTAATTTTGCAATATGAGACGAGGAGTCATTATAAATAATAACTTGAAAATTAACATTTCCTGTGCGATGGGTACATTGGAAAGGGTTTGAAACCTTCTCTGCATCTTAGAGAGATAGACCAGATACCTTTCTGTCGTACTATCAAATTCATTTACACTATGAAGCTCACTAGCATCGCACTCAAGATCGATTATGTCATTTTCAATTTTTTCTACAGTAACGAAGGCGTCTGTTAAGGCACTTTTGCGAATCTGAAAAACATCATTTGTAATATCGAGATTACTATCCAACCAAGTGATTAATCGACTAAAAGCCGATCGAGCGTGCTTTCTAGATTTTTTGAGAATATCCATATCTGCCAATTACTATATTTAAATTTTCAGTGAACGAAAATGCGAAGTACGAGTTGTGAAAAATGTATCCACGACAAATATGAATATTCTTCGCTTTAAAAATACATATACGAGAAAACTTACAAATATTTGAATGAACAACTAGTACGAAATTAAAATTTGGGGCTTGAAACCGGCCCTGTTGCACTACCAACCACGCGACTTGCTGTTTAAGGGCACTACAATAATTCAAATCAATTCAAATTCACAGTTTTTAAACTTCAAAAATGTTGTTTGAATTGAGCGAGAGAGTTTTTACGTTATCGAACACAATAAGATTCAAATTTTCATTAGAAACTATGCATAGTTTAGAAACCCAAGGAATACAGATTGGGAAACATTTCGGAAGAAATTGGAAACCAATCTAGCCTCACTTGACCCAGTCTCAGGGCAAGGGGTTGAGAGAATGACTTGTGACATTAACAATGCCATAATGAACTCATATACCGAGACCTGCCCTGAGACGGTCAGAACGACCAACCGAAATGCACGTTGGTGGAACAGGAAGCTCGAATCAATGAGAAGGAACGTTCGAAGGCTGTACAATCAGTGCAAACGCACAGGAAATTGGGACAGTCACATGAAGGGGCTCACTGAATTCAATAAGGCAGTAAGAAAAGCCAAGAGAAGCTCATAGATAAATTTCTGTCAGGACATTGAAAGTGTCTCTGACTGAGCAAAACTCCACAGAGTCATGGCTCAAAATCCAGTTACCACTTCAGATATCGTACTCAAAGAAGACGGCTCACACACGGATGGACCGGAGGAGACACTGGCAGTAATGCTCAGTACGCACTTCCTGGGATCCACCGAAATACAAGACGAAGCAACGAGCGAAGTCAGAGAAGAACGGCAAGTGACCCGCGGTCTGGCAACTCGTGATAACTGGACTTGTGCAAAGTCCATAGTCACAAATGGATCTGTGACATAGGCTATTCAATCTTTCAATCCCTTCAAGGCGCCTGGAATGGACGGAATTTACCCTGTACTACTCCAAAAAAGCGACGACATAATAGCTCCAAGACTTGTGAATCTGTTGAAACTAAGCCCAGCCACAGGAGTTATACCTACGGTGTGGGAAATATCCAAGGTGGTATTCGTACCAACACCTGGAGGACCCTCTTACGATACTGCAAAGGCTCATCGTCCGATAAGTCTCTTGTCTTAAGGCACTAGAGAAGATGATAGATAGGCATTTGAGGGTCACGGTGCTGGGCGACAAGCCGCTGCACCCCAATCAACATGCCTACCAAAGTGGCAAATCTTGCGAAACAACAGCCTTGCATAGCTTGGTCAGCAAGATACAGCAAGCCATTACTTAAAAAGAAGTTGCACTGGCTGTGTTCCTGCTAAGTAGCAGGAGAGCACAAGCATCCGTGTGGTGTCACAAGAGAGGTGAAGATAGAAAGAGGATGCCCACAGGGAGGCGTTCTGTCACCAAAGCTGTGGAATCTGGTAGTCGACGACCTTCTTGTCTCACTAAACGAGCAGGGGTGGTATGCTCAAGGATATGCTGACGACATCATAATTCTAATACGGGGCAAACACGTGGGCATCTGCCTGGAACTAATGCAGAGGGCAATGTCCGTAGTGGAGAAATGGTGTGATGCGGATGAATTGTCTGTCAATCCCTCGAAAACCATCATGGTACCATTTACAAAACAGCGAATCCCAGAGATTACTAGTGTACCAAAACTCTTCGGCAATCAGATAAAGGTTGCCAGGGAGGCAAAATATCTAGGAATCCGGTTAGATGACAAGCTAACCTGGAACAGCCATCTAGCAAGCATCACAAGCCGTTCTCAGATTACGCTAATGACGATGAGACGAGCAATTGGATGCACCTGGGGACTAACTCCGACAATGGTAAACTGGTTGTACACCAGAGTAATCACACCAATGATGGTGTATGGTGCGATCGCATGGTGGCATAAAGTTCAGCAAAGCACAGCCGCCAAAACTCTTTCTAAAGTTCAGCGAGCTGCGTGTCTGAGCATTACAGGCGCCATGAAGGGCACCCCAACCGCAGCATTGGAAATACTGACAGTCGGGAGGCCCTTTTGGCCTTAGCAAGCCACAGCTATACGTCGAAGATAGTGTGGGACTGTCAGAATACCTTGGCAAAAGACAATAGAGTAATTCTTACTTGGGTGCCAAGTCATACAAGAAAGGAGCTCATCTCACCCTCATGGGACCAGAACCAGCATGCGGCGTTTCATACAGCGCCGTACGAAAAACTGTTTCCAACTGGGTGTCTCTTGAACACCAAAAGCGCTGGAACAGAATCACGGGACATGCTCAGTTCAAAAGAATGCTAAAAGGACCATCGAGTTCCTACGCAGCAAATGCTTTTAGACTGGGTAGGAAAGAACTGCGAAAAGTGGTAGGATTCATAACTTGCCACTGATATTCAACTCACACCTAGTGAAAATGGGTATTGAAATAACAAATTCCATTTGCAGGATGTGTGGAGAAGTAGAAGAAACGGCAAAGCACGTGATCTTCGATTGCCCTGCCCTGTGCAGAAGGCGAGCCTCCTGTCTAGATATCTTCCTAGGCACAAATCAGGAGGGAATGCAGGAAAACATAGTCCGACGAATCTCAATGTTCGCTAATAATTCAGGATGGGACTCTGCTTAATACCTGTGAGTGGGGGTGAACAATAAACCAATCAATGGCTGAGCGGCAACAATTAGGGCACCTGAATCCTAGCCCCCTCGTGACTTAAAAAAATGCATAGTTTACCTTATAAGTTGATGCAACTTCCAAGGATGCCCATGGGAACAAACACATATCCAGGAGGAAACATGAGCACAGCAATATATCCGGGTGAAGAAGGACCAATGTGGAGGGCGATGGTCGTCTCCATCGACGCGATTTCTTTCTAATTTTTGACGTTTAAATATTTCCCTCAAAATCTTTCCTCGCGGGTTCCATAAATCAGATTAACCACACAATTTCCAATTTATTATGTGAAACAATTACACCATTTTTGGGTATTAATTGCCCAAATATACAATATAACTTACAATTCTATGAGAATGGCTTGTACGCCGTGGACATCATTGTCAAAATTTTTTTGAAGGCAAAGCGCCGATCGCGGTTCAAGGTCGAGAAACGTCAACTCCTCGCTAACGGAAATAAAATGAAATAAAACTAATTGCGTATGTTTTAAATTCGAACAACCGCTATATATATATATATATATATATATATATATATATATATATATATATATATATATATATATACGTTCAAAACCTTAAATTACTTAGTACATATTAAATAAATTGCTTAATTAGCATATTGTGTAATAACCTGATGTTTTATAAATTGTTGAACCTTATATTTGCTTACATTGTATTTTTTACCTTTTTGAATTGTTTAGTTTATATGGTCAGTCTAGAATCTACTTCGAATCTTGAAATTTGTAACTTCTGTTAAATAAATAATTTTATAAAAAACCTTTTTCCGTGTGTAAAAAGTTATTTGGCGCAGTCAGTAGGATATGTTAAACGGGCGCTAGCGAATATAACAATCGGTTCGTATCAACGATTTATTAACATACCTTAAGTGAATAATTGGGACTCTTGGTTGAGTGAATTAAGTAGCTTAGCTCGAAGACAGTTGGCTCGTACGAAGAGGAATTTCAAGGGAATATTGGTAATTCCAACTACAGGTACAACTAGATGGCGAAAGCACTCCTAATTTTCATGTAAGTACTTTATGTCGTATAGAGAAAATAATTGTTTATTTAATTCAGAAAGCTCTGACAACTCAGATTCTGATTTAGATTTTGGCTCACAAACATATCGTAACCGTAAAATAAATATTGAATTATCAAAACCTAGATATAAATTAAATACATTAGACAAAATGCCGGTAGATCAAGTGGTACCGCAATTGAAAAAGGAATATCTGGACATGATCCCAGAATTCCATGGCGAAAATGCTTCATTACCCAGATTCATAGAAATTTCTGAAAAATTAGTAAATAAATTTTACAATACAGTAGATATAACAGATTTTCAAAACGAATATTTGATGTCTAGTATTTTATCTAAAATTAAAGGCCTAGCCGCAATAAATATTTCAGCTTGTAGTATTTCAAATTGGCAGAATTTGAAAGATGCTTTATTGAACACATACGCTGATAAACGAGACATTTACACGTTAAGTATTGAAATACAATAGGATACAGCATCTTCTGAATATACAAACATCGTTATTATTGACACGCTCAAATGCAAGTGAACAAGCCATTTTAGGTAACTATTTTAGGAATTTAGCACTAAGAGTATTATTGCGCGGATTAAAGGAACCTCTCGGCACACTAATGAGTCTAAGAATCCTAGCGATCTAAACTCAGCTTTAAATGTTCTAACGAATGACTTCCAAGTTTATTTAAGTAATAATAATAACAATACACATCCAAAAAATTCATTTAATAAGCCTAAGTCACAATTTAATGTTACATCACATAACAAAAATAATTATCCTAATAATAATCAAACGGTAATCAGACCGAATTTACAACATAATTATCAACCAAAATTTAATTTAAATTTCAACAATGGAAATAATTTACCTAGTACAAGTAGAGATACAAATTTTCAGAATAGAAATACGAATGTTTTCAAACATAGTAGAAATTATCTATTTCAAAAACCTACTCCAATGAGTATATCTACTTCTAATACGTACAATAAACCAAATGTACAAAATAAAAATAATGAATAAAATCAAACGCATTTCGTAGGTAATAGAAAAATTTTCATTTCGGAAGAAATACATAATATGGACGATACTGAACGTCACACTGATGTTGAAGATTGTTTTTTAGACGAAATTGCCTCGGAAGAGACAGACACATAGAAATGTTTAATTTTACGAAATATGAAAGTGAATTACCGTACATAATATTTCCTGAACAAAATTTAAAAGTAATGATTGACACAGGTAGTACAAAAACTATTGTAACAACTGAAATTGCAAAGAAATATTTTTCAAAAGCAACTATGAAAAAATCTTTCAAAGTAACTTCTGCTTTAGGCTCAAGTCAACAAAATTATTGTACAGTAATTCCATCTTCAAAGATATTTAAAATGAAAAATAAAATGAGCTTAGAATATTGTATATTTAAATTTCACAATCATTTTGATGGCTTATTAGGTTTAGATAATCTGAAAAAATTGAATGCAACTATTGATTTAGTGAATAATGTTTTAATTACGCCTTATAGTGAAATAAAAATAAATTATTTTCAAATCAGAAGCGAGAACACGAATTGTATAGTAGTGCCTCCGCGAACTGAACAAATAATTTAATTGAATATTGATAATATTAATAATGGCGATATAATTATACCTTATACAAAAATCAGAAAATTTGAAATTCCCGAATGTCTTACAAATGCGGAAAATAGTCAAGCCGTATGCACTATTTTAAATCCGTCTGAGTCATATTTTAAAGTAGATTTAAGTGCTCCTTTAGAGGTTGAACAGTTCGACGAATACGAACAAACCTTGAGCCCTAATTTTAATGCTATTTATGCAGAATAATTCAAATTTGATATTAATGAAGTTCGAACACAACATATGAATTCTGAAGAACGCAACGCTATTCTTAAATTAATTAAAGAATATTCTGACATTTTTCATGTTGATGGTAATCAACTAACTTTTACTAGTAAAATCAAGCATAAAATAAAAACTACAAATGATGTACCTATCTATACTAAATCGTATAGATATCCAGAAGTATATAAAAAAGTCCAAAATCAAATACAGAGTATGTTAGATCAAAATATCATAAGAGCCTCATCCTCACCGTAGTCGAGTAGTATTTGGATTGTTTCAAAAAAATTGGACTCTACAGGTAAACAAGAACTCAGAGTCGTCGTAGACTATCGCAAGCTTAACGAAATAACTATTGGAGATAGATATCCATTACCAAACATAACTGATCTATTGGATAAATTAGGACGTTGCCAATACTTCACTACATTGGATCTTGCCTCCTAATTTCACCAAATTGAGATGACTGAAGAAGATATACCCAAAACGGCCTTTACTACTGAAAATGGCCACTGGGAATTTTTGAGAATGCCATTCGGACTAATGGGAGCTCCAGCAACTTTTCAAAGAGTGATGGACAACATTTTAAGAGGTATCCAAAACGAAAAATGTTTAGTTTATCTTGACGATATCATTATATTTAGTACAAGCTTGCAAGAACATATAAATAATTCAAAATACAAATTGACAAATCTGAATTTTTGAGGAAAGAAGTAGCTTATTTGTGACATATTGTTACCCCTGAAGGTGTAAAGCCAAATCCCGATGAAATAAGTGCTATTCAAAAATTTCCCATACAAAAACTAGTAAAGAAATTAAAGCTTTACTCGGACTTCTTGGATATTATAGAAAATTCATTAAAGATTTTTCAAAACTGACCAAACCTTTAACTAAGCGTCTCAAGAAAAATGCAGTAATTAACATAAAACATCCTGATTATATTAATTGTTTTGATACTTGTAAGAATATGTTATTAACTGGTCCTATTTTACAATACCCCGACATTTCTCGTCCATTCAACCTCACAACAGACGCAAGCAATATTGCTCTAGGCGCTGTTCTTAGCCAAGGAAAAATCGGAACCGATTTACCAGTGGCATATGCTAGCAGAACACATAATGATTCTGAAGTAAATTATTCATTAATTGAAAAGGAACTTGTTTGGGCTGTAAAATATTTTCGCCCATATCTTTTCGGAAGAAAATTCACTATAGTAACAGATCATAAACCACTTCAATGGTTATTTTCTTTGAAAGAACCCAATTCTAAATTAGTTAGATGGCGGTTGAAACTCGAAGAATACGACTATGATATAGTGTACAAGAAAGGTGCATTGAACACTAATACTGACTGTTTATCACGAATCCAGCTGAACATGGATGAAGTAAATTCTTCGGATAATCCTCCCAAAAAATTATTAGTTTATATGGAAAGATTAATTTACTCACTTTCGAATAATACTAAAAATAAAAATGTAGAAACCGAATCACTTATTGTAGAAGCTGAAGGTTTTAATGACGAAATTGATGACGATAATAATACTATTCACACTAACATAGAAAATCCTATTGCAGGAATACCTATTTCGGAATCTGCAGTGAATGTGGGAAAAAATCAAATTATAATCTCTGAAGTAAATTTTGAACCAGCTATATCAACTATAATTAAATTATATGAAACTAAACATAGAATTCTAGTACAATTTTCTAAAAATAACTTTGAACAAGACGTAATAAATTTTATGAAAGAATATGTTGTACCAACAGCAAAATATCATTTTTATTTTGAAGATCCCTTATACGAAAAATTGAGCACTGTTATACAAGCATACTTAAAAAATTCACACAATTCATTTATCAAATGTAATAAAATATTAATTGAGATCCCTCTTAATGAAATCAAAGAAGTAATACAAAACTATCATGAAAGTAAACGGAATCATAGAAGATTAGATGAAACCGAAAATAATATAAAATCTCGATAATATTGACCTAATCAAAGATCTTCTATTCAAGCGTACATTAACGAATGCGAAATATGTCAAATAACAAAATATGATCGCAAACCCGTGAAACCATATTTCAATATTACCCCAACAGCTAGTAAACCATTTCAAATAATACATTAAGACACTATTACTTTAGAAAATACGAAATTTCTTACTATTATAGACTCATTTTCAAAATACGGGCAGTTGTATAAATTGAACTCAGTCCAAGGTATAGAGATAGTTAATAATTTAATTAGATATTTCACCCATCATTGTATACCGGAACAAATAATATCCGATAACGGAACAGAATTAAAAAAATAGTTTAGTAAAAGATTTATTAGAAACTCGTAAAATTCATTTTATCAGTTCACAACATCCTGAAGCAAACGGCACTGCAGAACGATTTCATTCAACAATTATTGAACATATTAGACTTTTGAATAATCAGAACGAATTTAAGAAAGAACCTATTGAAATAAAAGTAAATTATGCTCTTTTGGCATATAATAAGTTTTCACTCAGTAACTAAAACCATACGAACTTATTACAGGTCATTTAGAGAATAACTCTTCTTTTGATTTAGACATTGATCGACAATTAGTAAATAATTATATTCATAATCACAAAGAGAAAATGAAATTACTTTATTCTAAAATAAATAAATCACTGCAAAAAACTGAAGATAAAGTTATTTCAAAAGCTAATGAAAGTAGAGAAGATCTTCCAGACCCTCTACCTACAAAAGTGTTTGTCAAAAATAAGCAAATTAAAAGTAAGACAAAAAATAAATATCAACCTGAAAAAAATAAAATCTGTAAACAGAAAACATAAAACTGCGAAAATTGTAACGCGTCATTTTAATACCGCTGAAGATATTCATATTTCAAATATAAAACGACCTAAGAAGAAACCTTATACTTTCATTACAGAATAAGTTTAATATTAGAACATTTAAAACAAATGAAGTTTATCTACACATGTTACATGATAACTTCATTTTTATTAAACAATATTGAATTAATTCTTAATTATTTATAATGTAATATTAGATATTTCCTGTTCATTCTGCAAACTAAGGACATTGCATTTGGGTATAATTAAATGAAAGAAATTATTTACAGAGTTGCAAAAAATATCTTCGTATTATAAATCACAATTACCGTTGGAATTGAAATACGAGACTATTTTAAACTTTGAATCAATTTTAGATATAACATGTGGAGTAAGTAAAAATAGATTAGAATATTTTTTATCGATTCCTATAGATTTTAATATTGAGTTTGAGTTATTTTTTTTATTACCCATACCTACTAAGTACTATCAGAATTCGTAATTATAATACCAAAGTATTTGATAAGATCTGATACACAGATAAAACCTCTTAACGATATTTGTACAAGAAGTGAAAATTTTCAACGTGCTTCACACCTTCAAGATAATAATAAACAGTTATGTGAAGAACAAATACTATTAATGGAAAACTCTACTAACTGCGAATACACTAAAATCAAAATTATTGAAAATCATTTGGAAATTATACCAGAAATAAACCAATACCTAGTAGTATTTCCAGAAGAAAAAAAATTGATAATTATATGTTCAGAAGGCACAGAAATCAAAATTTTAAAAGGAATTTTCCTAATCAAAAATTCGCCATGTAAAATAACTTTTAAAAATCAAGAATTAATATTTCAAGATAGAAATTTTGGTCAACCACTGGTACTGAATAAACTTCAGACACATTTTATTAAAATTAAAATCCAGCCTTTGGAAATAAATTTGAAAAAATTAAAATTAGAAGAAATATCTTCGCAAGGATTGACACCAATTCAGGAAGAACAATTAAATCTCCATATTCCTAGCATATGGACTATATTTCTATATTCTAGCGGAGTATTGATAATTATTTGGCTACTCTTGAAGAGAAGAAGAAAATCAGAAGAAAATCAGAAGAAACTCCAATGGAATTACAAGAAGAGAAAATTCAACTTCCAGGGGGTGCGCCGATCTAATGGGGGAGGTGTTATATACCTTAAATTACTTAGTACATATTAAATAAATTGCTTAATCAGTATATTGTGTAACAACCTGTTGTTCTATAAATTGCTTACATTGTACTTTTAATCTTTTTGAAATGTTTAGTTTATATAGTCAGTCTAGAATTTACATCGAATCTTGAAACTTGTAACTTTTGTTGAATAAATAATTTTTTAAAAAAACTTTTTCCGTGTGTAAAAAGTTATTTTATATATATATATATATATATATATATATATATATATATATATATATATATTACTACATACACGTGACTGCAAATAATTTGTATATAAATGAAATTTTATCTAATCACGTATAGTGGTAATCTCTGAATCTCATTTGGGTCGGGTTCTTTCGGAATAAATTATATACAGTTATTTATATTCAGGAAATACGTTCAAAACAATTCTTTATTAATATATATATTAAAACACACAATCAAATAAAACTTACAAAACAATTCAATTGGTACTATCATGGCCAAATAACAATTTAATATTTATAGTTCCTAACATATAATCGATAGTGCGCAAACTCAAAAGACATTCGTTTCATCCCGTTAAAGATTTTCGTTTGTCGAAATAATAACAGCGTTAGCATACACATAGAATGATAAAATTGTACGTATGTTTAATACAAACGAAATATTGTATTGTGATTGGAGTAACTGAATTATTGTATCGTTATTTGAATGAAAAGGTAAGCTTCCCTATTGTGAAATATCAGTAATAATAATTAAACTATTTACAACCTACAACTAAAAAGGAAAATTATTTACTTACAATTGTCTCTATTGTAATGGCGGCTCGATAGTAAATTGTAATCACCTTTCAGATACACGACGGATCTATGTTCCAAGCTTCTTATTTAGGAAATTACTTGATACCAAAATATTACGTGTTGATATCAAAATTGTCTAATAGCTTAAGATGATGCTTTTCAGGGAATGTCTGGACTTCTCTGGTTTCTGTGATGTCTTTCTTCTACATAACCAATGGATAGATTGATGTATATTTATCTTCCGATAATGTCACTGACATGTATACAACGTAAGTTAATTTTTATTTACTTGAATATATTTTTTCAGTACATTCATATATGCTTCTCGAATCTTTTCACTTCTTCTTATGTTCTTTATGCGTGTCTATTTACTTATTTCACAATCAAACAATTCTCTCCTTTGTAATATGGTTTCGTATATTTAAAATATCTTTTATAATATGTTACTTGTGTATTTTCTTAGTTGAAAATCGAATAACTCATTTCTCTACAATATAATCTTTGTACTTTATCTTTTAAATTCTTCCATGTTTCAATATTTTTACTCCAACTTTTTCATTCCTTTAAAATCAACAACCTCCCACCTTCCTTTTTTTCTTAATTCCTACTAGCTGTTTTTATATATTTTTTTCCGCAAATTGTATTACCTTGATTGTCATTGGTCGCGTTTTATTTTACATGTCGCGCACTTATCACCAATCACCTTTGTTATGATTATTGTTGCGTATCGACTTAAATTAACTTATTTACCTGAACACATGTTTAATTTTATTTTCTTTGCTATATTATTCATAACGATACAATAGTTTTTTAAATATAATCTGTTGTTCCAAATGTCTAAATTTTTATATGAGGATGGTGTAACATTATTTATTTACAATATACGAGGATGGCTCAATATTTTTCATCTCCACTGATATAGAAAATGGGTTACAGGTTCATAAACATGTGAACAATTTTCTTTTTCAGAAATTGAAATTGATTAGAAGAATCACACCTGGATAAATTCTCAGAAAGAAGAAGATGTTGGTTTATTCTTATGATTGATACATTTATTCAAATTAATAACTACTTTGAATATAGTTATCAGTTACCAAGGGAACTGGAGAAATTTTATTGTACACTTTTCACAAGTCGTTGTCTAACTTTTAAACAGAGATATATAAATTACTTAAAATGTTCTAGCTATGTGCGTTATAAATGTTTCATGTAAACCTCAACAAAACAGAAAAATGTATGCTCTCATAAACATATATTTAAATTCGTGTACACGCACAATGTCCAGAATATACATGAGTAGTCCAGTAACTTTATACATCACAGCATGCGTCAAATCCGGTAGTTCTGATTTTTTGCAGACTTGTTGATGATGTTGGCCTAATGAATAATCAAAGTTTGTGACCTCGAGCGCCGAACGCAACTTTGTCAAAAATCGAAAAATCCGCGAAAAAATCGTTTTTTGGCGATTATAACCCTAAAGGACTAGTTTTTGAAAAAACTTTCTCATGACGTTTCCAAAGTAGACTACAATATGGCACTAGAACTGTCTCTGTAGAACAAATAGTTTCCGTGATTTTTTTCGAATTTTTTGCAATTCTGTCGTTCAGAATGAATTTTGACCCTTATTATACTATCGAAGCCCTGTACTTTTATGGGCTGCAAGCCACTCAACAATTTAAATGAAAAAAAAACTTAGGGAAGGTGAGAAACTAGAAAAATGATAATCTTTGAAGGCGTAAGGGGTGTACCCTAAAATTTATGTTGGGCAGTTTCAACTAGAACATACAATTCGAATTGTTTTTATGTTAAGTTTACCATAACTGAACATATATTGGAAAAAAAATATTTTAACAAGAAGTTTTTTTTAATTCAAAAATTAAAGTTTCTTTAAACTTTTTTCAAAACGCAACTTCTACAGTTTAAAAAATTTTTTAACGATTTTTTATTAAATATGTTCCTTCAACAATTATCCACAAAACTGTGCATGAGTATTAAGATAGACGCTATAGAAAAAATTATGTAAATCTTGTACATAAGTTTACAAAAATTGGGATTTTCAAAGTTTTTGATTTTACAAATTTTTTAATAATAATTTTAACATTATAGACCTTATTCTTTGCACAGTTTTGTGAACCACACATGTGTCAATGTAGGAAAGAAATATGAGAGCTGTAACTTATTTTATTCAAAATCCTTAGGGATTTAAAAATCACACAAATTGAAAAAAAATTAATATGAGAAAATCGAAGATAAGGTTTTCATTCTTGTTTATAAACATTTACTATTTAGACTGTACCAATAGTAATAAAACTTGTATTTAAAACACTGCTGACCTTCATCTAATATTCAAAAACATATAATCATAATCATATTATTATATTGTTTTAACTAGTATTAAACCTAAATATAAGAATTATTAGAATTGAGCCAAATAATTTCAAATGTTATTCCCAATCAAATTCGCAGAAACGATGGCACATCATTGAGAAAAAACGAGGTAGAATGTAAATACAAACACTATATAAAAGAAACAGTTACAGTAAAATAACTAAACTGTTCAAAATACAATTGTATATTGGTATTTAATATGACGCATGAAGTTCATTTTCAAAGAGCTCTTTAAATTGGTTTAAAAGGGTAGGGGATAACCCAGAAAATGCTTTATAACTTTTTTTATAATTGAGATACCATTTTGAAACTTTGCATCAATGTTAAGAGTGACTTAACAAACTAAGCTAAAAAACGAAAAATCGATATTTTTGATAATTTTTGTGTACCGCGTCCCCTTAATCTCGGAAACGATTGGGTCTACAGAGACAATTTTAGTATCATATTGTGGCAAATTTAGTTTACTTTAAAAACGTCGTAAAAAAGTTTTTTCGAAAACTAGTCCTTCAGGGTTAAAATCACCAAAATTTGAAAAAAAAAAAACCGTTTTTTCGATCTTTGACAAAGTTGCGTTTAGCGCTCGAGGTCACAAACTTGGATTATTCATGACACTCACATCATAAACAAGCCTGCAAAAATCTTAACTACCGGATTTGACGCATACTACTCCATACTTTCCGGCAACAAAGTTACTGGGTTGTCATTGTCCAAATTTATAGAGGGTTTTATCATCTTAGAATAGGCATGGTGGTTAAATATTACCAACATATTTTATTTATTATGTACAATTTGGATATCAGTACACTCACCAAACAGCATTATCAAAACATGGGTAACATCATTCAACCCAGTTGAATTTCTACTGTCAGCGGCCCAAAGTTCAATTTCATGTATCAGTAGTACTCTCCACTTACCTGTAACAAAAAGGATTCATTATATTATTTCAACTAATAACAGTGACATGCAAAAATTTCCGTTGATAACTAGAGGACCCGTGCTGCTCAGCATTAGGATAGACTATGTATAAGAGGGTGTAATTATTACATAAAATCATTTTACAGTTGGGGAGGGCGGGTCACAGTGGCCAGTGGGAACAGTGGCCACTTTGAAATAATTTTAAAATGCATTCAGTATATGTGTTGCCATCTAGCAGGAAGCCGCTAAACTGTGCAAAGAATAGTCTCCGTCATGTGCTGGTTCCTAAATTTGTTGCAAATTAGTTTTATTGCATTTTTGTGTCTATGGTGCTGCAAGTGTAGAAATCCGGCGAGTATTGTTTTTTGTACCATTACAAATTGAAGTAATTTTTGACTACTTAGTTATATCGTGTTTAATATTGATACATTATGCTTATAACCAACGCATGCTAGGAGCTAGAACCTTGGGAAGAAAATTTTAGATAGGAAATTTGTTTAGAGGTTAGATTTGTACACAGTGGCCAGGATCATTTGAGACAGAATGGCCACTCTTCACTATCAGACTTTGGTGGCCACTGTGACCCGTACTCATAATTAGTCGATTTGTGTTCAGCATTTCTCCTTCATATTTTCTTTCAAGACTGGAGCATACTTTTAAATTTATTTCAAGTTGAAATATTGTGACGATGCTACGCAACAGGAAACGCAAAAGCAATATTAGTCTAGCAGATGAAAACGATATGAAATCGATTGTTAGATCATTAGATGAAGGTTTATCTACAAAAGCGGCTGCAGTTCGTTACAATATAGCACGAACCACATTACGAAGGTATATTAAAAAATGCCGTAATATAAATATAAATTGGGATGAACCAGAATTTCCAAAAATGAAGCCAAACAATGAATTCAGAAAGATTTTTACTAACGAAGAAGAGGTGGAGTTATGTGAATACATAAAGAAATGTGGGAAACTACACCATGGTTTACCACCCAAAGCTGCTAGAAAACTGGCATTTGACCTTGCAGTGGCTAACAACAAGAATATTCCGGAAAGGTGGCAACGAGATAAATCTGCTGGAAAGGAATGGTTTACGGCGTTCATGAAAATAAATCCTACAATTTTCTTACGAACAGCAGAAGCAACTTCGATATCAACTAATTATTGATTGGTAAGCAATAACGATGATATCACTTTGCCTAATTCTCAACCAGAATCCTCGACGTCTGCAAACCAAGGTCTTGGTAAACAATCAAAAACATCCTCAATACTACCAACTCAATCGATAGTAAAAAAAGATCAGGAGAACTGGATCAACGGTCTCCTAGGAACAAAAGATTACTGCCAATGGGTGGAAGGGGACCTAGAATCCGAATCACGCACATGCATTGATTTGTTTGAGCTTTTCTTTGACTCTGACATAATAGATTATATTGTCGCTAAAACGGAAAAGTACGCTTTATTTACTAACCATCCCAATCCTGAAATTACTAAATCAGAAATAAAATGTTTTCTGGGAATAATGATATTGAGCGGATATAATGGATTACGTTGTATCAGGCAACAGACGATTCTGTTCAGGTATAAATTGTAAATAGTTCGGAAGAACGATGTGCTCCAAATGTGATGTAGGTGTGTGTAGTTCTTGTTTTTCAACATATCATACTTTATCAACAAATCATTCCCATTCGAATACAAAGTTATAGAATATTCTCTTATCTTCTGAAAATAATACTATATTATTGCATAACCACTATAGTAGTCATGCTAACGCCCAGTGATACCATATGGTATCAGGGAAATGAAAAGATGATCCGGCAATGGAAGAAAGAAAATCGGCGACCTACCTGGCAGGAAGTGTCAAAATTATCACCGAAACTCAAGGCGTAATGGGCTCAGTGGGACTCCCTTGTCCTGGAAGAAGCGATGTTGGAAAGAGTCCTTGAAAACGATGATTGTTCTGAGATGAGGAGACAGCTAGTTATCCCGAGAACAAGAGTAGCTGAGGTACTGAAGAAGTTACACGACAGTCCTTCGGGAGGTCATCTGGGAGTGAAGAAAACCCTTCAGAGAGTACCTGAAAGGTTTTATTGGATGAACAGCTCCGACGATGTGAAGGACTGGTGTAAGAAATGTACGACTTGTGCTACGAGTAATGGACCACATCGCAAGAGAAAGGCACCCATGAAACAGTACAATGTTGGAAGCCCTTTCGAAAGGATTGCTTTAGACATCGCTGGACCATTTCCGACAACAGAAAAAGGTAGCAAATACATACTGGTTATAGTGGATTATTCCACAAAATGGGTGAAAATTTACGCTATTCCCAACCAAGAGGCCACAACTGTAGCAGATGTATTGGTGAAAGAATTTATCAGCCAATATGGAGTGCCCTTGGAAGTCCACAGCGACCAGGGAAGAAATTTCGAAAGTCGTCTATTCCAGGAGATTTGCGAGAAGCTGGGAATGAAGAAGACCAGGACAACAGCATTACATCCACAGTCAGATGGAATGTTCGAGAGAATGAACAGGACTATTGAAAAATACCTGTCCAAAGTAGTATCCAGTTATCAGAGAGATTGGGACCAGTATCTTTTCCTATTCGCATTGGCTTATCGATCTGCCGTCAATGAGTCCACGGGTAAAACACCGGCGAAAATCCTGTTTGGACGTGAAATGAGCCTTCCTTGTGACCTGGAGTTTGGCTGCCGGCCTGGAGAAGACCTAGCAGGCGAAAAGGATTTTCTCCAAAATTACAAAAATCCTGGGAAGGTCCATACTCAATCAAGAAAAGGATGAATGATGTTATATATCGCATAAGCAAGATCCCCAACGGAAAACCAAAAGTAGTTCACCAAAACCGACTAGCGCCATTCGAAGGAGACCATGACCTGGAAGAAGGAGTAAACCTTATTCTTAATGTGTCTGACCCTACCTTCGAGGAATTTATGGGCACGTATGGAGGTACCGGGAAAGCTAGATATGGAGTCACTTCGGAACAACAACAAGATCTGTTCACTCTCCCGGAAGATTATTCACTGGCATACAACATTCCCGCCCCTATCAAGAACGCACGATGGTTGGCAACCGTCTTTCGAAAGAAGTTCGGGCAATTAGAAAAACTTGAAGACCGGATTCCAGCCCCTGACAAGACACAGAAACTGAAACATAACTCGCGGTACGTCTTCTACGTGGTAACTAAAAATGAATTCCAAGATCGATCTACCTACCGCGATGTGTGGTAAGCACTTCGTAACCTCCGAGATCATGTGTTAGAATCCAGCGTGAAGAAACTGGCTATGCCTAAGATAGCGAGTAACCAGTTGGATTGGCGAGTTATCAGGAACATGGTAGAGGTTATCTTTGGAGATACCGGTGTCCAGATATTAATTTGCAGTTACAACCCCCGTTATCAGTATCCGATGAAGACGGTGCCCTGCTATTTCCATAAGATCGGAAAGTGTAGAAATGGGGCCAGTTGCCGATTCAAACATGCAGTCTCGGCTACACAAAAGTTCCAGGAGGAACTTCCATTTGAGGAGGGGGTAATGTTACGAAACAGCAACCTGGTATAGTCCCTAAAACCGACTCTGTCTAAGCCAGGTATTAAAGTTAAAATTATGGCAGATACGCAGTTATAAAAAAACTGTTCACGACTCTACGTCTATCTTATGTAAACATTGTTTTTGTGACCAGAATTATCTAGAAAAGGCCAGAATCAATTGTCCGGAATTTACTAGTAAAAAAAGCTTTAATATATAAGGGGACTGATCAGGAAGAGTTAGTTTAGTTTTATAATTTGCCATCGTGAGTTAAACAGTAAATAAGTGCATATAAATCAAGTGATTACATAAATTAGTTTAAGTGAATGTACTGAATATATATAAATTAAGTGATTAGTTTAGTGTTTAAATAAATTAAGTAAGTGAACCTACCGTGTGTTTAAAATTTATCCCACCCGTTTATTGTTTAAATAAATAACAAAATATTACAATATAAATAAGAGGAATATTTAAAAACTAATTAATATCTTAAACGATTCAAAGATGAATCTTAAATATTGTAATGTTTTTCTTATTTATTCAGACGTTTTTATTACGGGTGAGATAAATTTATACACACACGTTATGTCTACTGATATAATTTATTTATTCACTACACTATTCACTAATTTATATTATATACACATTATATGCACTTGAACTAATTTATATAAACACTTCACTTATTTACTGTTTATCTCACGATGTCAAATTATAAACTCCACTGACTCTCCCTGGTCGGGCCTTTATATATTAGTGCTTTTTTTACTAGATCTAATGTTGTTGTCCTGGTCTTCTTCATTCCCAGCTTGTCGCAAATCTCCTGGAATAGATGACTTCCAAAATTTCTTACCTGGTCACTGTAGACTGCCAAGGGCACTCCATATCGGCTGATAAATTCTTTCACCAATACATCCGCGACAGTGCTGGCCTCTTGGTTCGGGATAGTGTAAATTTCCACCCACTTTGTGAAATAATCCATTATAACCAGGATGTATTTACCGCCATTTTCTGTCGTCGGAAATGGTCCAGCAATGTCTAAAAAAATCCTTTCGAAAGGGATTCCAACATTATACTGTTTCATAGGTGCTTTTCTCTTGCGATGTGGTCCATTACTCGTAGCATAAGTCGTACATTTCTTACACCAGTCTTTCACATCGTCGGAGCTGTTCATCCAATAAAACCTCTCACGGACACGTTTTCTTCATTCCCAGATGACCTCCCGATAGACTGTCGTGTAACTTCTTCAGTACATCAGCTACTCTCGTTCTAGGATTAACTAGCTGTCTCCTCATCTCGGAACCATCATCATTTTCAAAGGACTCTTTTCAAGAGCCCTTCTTCCACGACAAAGCAGTCACACTGAGCCCAATACGTCTTGAGTTTTGGTGAAAATCTTGACACTACTTGCCAGGTAGGTCGCCGATTCTCTTCCTTCGACTGCCGAATCTTCTCTAGGCAAGGATCATTCTCCTGATCTGCTCTGATCCTGGAACATTCTTTATTGACTACTGTAATTCTTGGAACTGCAACTTCCTCAGATTTCGACTTGTTGCATTGTGAATAGTCTACAGGGCATGACCGTCTGGGCAAAGAGTTGGTTTTTCGGTGATTCACATCAGCTGGATGTGCAGCCCTGTCTGATTTCCCTTATGAGTGGAGTTCTTGGGTTATAGGAGTCTTCGGGCGCTTAGACGGACTACGTACGTGTTCTAGCTTGCCACACTTCCGGCATTTGATCTTCTCCAGCTTCTTGTCTGTCATACCTTTCAACAAGTTGACGATCTGGTCAAGTTTGTCATCGTCATCTTCTTCCTGCTTGGTCCTACCTTTGTTGTACCACGAGCTCTTCGTGGCTGTTTTTCATTTGAGAGGTTATTGGATTGCAGGAGTCGTAGGACGCTTACACGAACTACGTGCATGCTCTAGCTCGCCATAATTACGGCATCTGATCTTTCTCGGCTTCTTGTATATCATAGTTTGGATCAAGCTGACGATCTGGTCAAACTTGTCCTCGTCGCCATCTTCTCGAACGGTCCTAACTTTGTTGTAACCCGAAGCCTTCGTTGCTGCTTCATATTCAAGAGCATCTTTCAATGCGTCAACTAATGTTTTGGGATGGGCTAAACGGAGCGTCCTCTGCATATCGGGGTCACGTAAGCCATCATCATGTTCTCTGCTGCTGATGGATAAGAAAATTGAACGAGTCGAGCAATATCCACTTCATATTGTTGAAGTGCTTCGTCACGTTTCGGCCTTCGTTACTCCAGCTGGGATTGGTATACATGTTTTAGATGTTCGTGACCATATTGCATGTCCAACCTCTTCTTCAGCTGCTCGAAATTATCCGTATCCTCCAAAGGTATCGTCTGAAGTACATCTAAGGTATCTCCCCGAAGCGCGATAGTTAAATTCACTGCTTTCTCCTTGTCGGACAAATTATTCACTCTAGTGGCTGCTTCAAACTGTTTTACGTAGTTGTTCCACGACATTTTTCCATCGAACGTTGGGGCCTTGACTCGGCTAAAACGGCCAATATCATCTGTCTTGGGTTGTGTTTCTGGCTTGCAGATCTCGATCTTCATTTCTTCTGCTGAAGTGTCTTGTGTTCTTAAATCGGCAATCTTTGTCTCTAACTCCTTAATATTCTCGTCCATCTGATTTATTCTACATGTCTGATTTTAGAGACGAAATTTTATTCTCGACTTCAGCAGCAATGTCATTTTCCAATGATAAGATATCTGCAGAAATCTTCTCGTCCATATTAGTAGAAACATTGTCCATGTTAGCAGAAATATCATTCTTAATAGTAGAAATCTCGTTCTTCGTATTCCAAAAATCGTTCTTCATTGTTAAAATCTTCTCTTCCATGGCAAAGCCGTCATTTTCCAGTGCCACTTCAAGTCTCTCTACTAATTCACTTTTCTTACCGGACGTTTCCAACTCACGATCTTCCAATTCTGCCTTTAACTCTGTCACTTTTAGGTCACTTAGTCTCATGGCCATTTTTACGTAGCTATTTATTTATATAATCACACTTCTCACTCCAATGTAATGTCTTTCTCATTTATTTAAACGTTTTTATTACGGGTGGGATAAATTTATTCACACACGTTATGTCTACCAACTTAATTTATTTATTCACTACACTATTCATTAATTTATATTATATTCGCATTATATGCACACCATCTAATTTATATACACACTTCACTAATTTATATTCACTTATTCACTGTTTATCTCACGATGTCAAATTATAAACTCCACTAACTCCCCTGGTCGGGCCCTTATATATTAGTGCATGTTTTACTAGATAATTCTAGATTGCGGCTTGCACAAAAACCATTGACTCTCTGGCATTTTCTAGATAATACTGTTCACAAAAACAATGTCTAGATAAGATAGTCACAATCGTGAACAGTTCCAAGAAATCCCTGCGTATCCGTCATAATTTTAACTTTCATACATGGCTTAGACAGAGTCGGATTCGGGGACTATACCAGTGTGCTGTTTCGTAACAATATTAGTATCCTTATCCAATTTCCTTCACCCATCCCAAAAATTCCGTTTTCCTAGGCAACTCCTCGAACTAGGGAAATGCTCCACCATTGCCCTGGAGCGAGAAAAGTGTATTACTTTATCTGTTACTAACACTCCGTTACCAGTGATAATAGAAATAGCGTGTAAAAGAATTAATGAAACAAAAATAGTATTGAAACTAAAAAAGAATATATTATACATATGTGTTCGTATTTATGTTTGAATTTATAAAATAGTTGTGTGAACCGTGTTGCATCATTGCTATGAGCAAGACTCATGCAATACAAAGAACGGTGCTGACGAATGCACTAAGCTTGCATGCTAATAACACACAAAAGAAGTGGAAGAAGTAGCTATTTTTGTGATAGATGGGGATATGTGTCACATGCAGTAGTTTGGAGAATAAAAAGCACTACTAGGTAAATAGTAGAATCATATTTAAAATATATACTTGGTAATTATGGAAATAAAATAACAGTGGTTTCAGACGGTTATCTCAACATTCCAATCACAAAAGTACAAGAACGAGAAAGAAGAGCATCAAAGACATTTTCCCATACATTAATAGAACAAGCAGATTGTCTACCAAACTCTCAAAACAGGAAGAGATGAATAGAAGTAGTTACAATAAGGTACTTGCTGAACCTGTTAATGTGGTTTCTGCGGAAAATGACGCCTACACTGTCATTGTCGTCCAGGCATTCCAGTATGTGCAAGGTTGTACTACTGTTGTAGTGGGAACTGACACAGATCTCTTGGTTTTACTTGTAGCCAGCATGACGTCATTTTTTTCTACTTACATTCTTCATCTTCAGTGTTGCAAGTATACAGCAGACTGAGGGGGGGCGGAGCTTTTACGAAACATTCATTGACTGGGCTATGGAGTAGACAAAAACAATATTGCATAGAACATGCGATTCGAAAATTTTTAGGATAATTAATAACTAATTAAATAATTGTAGTAAGATTTAGCTTGTGTAGCTTGAAATAAAAATGAAGAAAAACTTTTTCCATGAAAAACGTTACTAATGCAGAAAACATAATCAAAAAGTTCGAAACTGAATTAGTTCCCGGTGTATACATAATAGACGGGAGTTTCAAAATTGGATAAATTCTTCGCGAGAGTTTCTTTGAAAAAAAGTATTTTTTAAGGCACGACTTTTCTATAATTAACATTGGATTATGATTTTTTTCCTGTTCACTTTTTGTTGATGTATAATGAAAGCATTCTACAGAAGAATGTCGAAAGAATCTGACGTTTTTTCACAAATTCTAGAATAGATAAGAAATATTTTTTTATTGTGAAATATTCAACAATACCTAGTCATTCATGTTTGGACTAAGGAATCTCAAACAGAAGAGCGCTTCCTTACAAACATTCAATGCTGTAGTGTCAACAATTGCGATAATCAGTCTGATACCCAACTCCGGAAGGAGGATGGAACCATGTATAAATTTGTTTGCACGTTAGCTAACGAAAAAACAATATACAATCTAAAGACGTACATAAATCATACATATTGTTCTTAAATCCACATAAGAACCTATCTGAATGAATACGCGTTTTTTATAGTTTTGGTGTTAAAGTAGTCGACAAGACCTTGATAATTATTTCCCAATTTGCAACTACAATGATAATAGTTTCGAGAAACAAAAGTAGTGATTCATAGAGATAATTACCATTCAATACAACCGAGAAAAAAAAGAAACAAAAAAGTTAAGGTCGTCAAACTACTTTACGACAACTAACGATTGCCAATGAACGTATTCAGCTACAGGCATAATTCGGAATCAACGACTATCTCAACTTAATTTTGTTGTGAACGAACCGGCATTGAATCAACCTACGGATAATTACCGAAGCAAAGTCACGGACTACTAGTCAGAGCAATAACTTGCTTCAAATGTAAAAGCGGCGTTGGCTATTTAGTATGCTTCGTTTCGTATTTTACTTATTGTATAATGCCCTGTAGAAGGTGAATTTCATAAGATTAACAATTATAATGATATAATCAGTAAAAATTAACAATTATTACTAGGTATTTGATGTGGGATAAAACGCTGATTGTAAATACAAAAAAAAATACGAGGCAAACCTAGATACTTTTTGAAATTAGAAAAAACATCGAATGAAAACAGAATAGTTGCTGAAGCATGTTTCACAATCCACATATTTCGGGTTTAATACAACTTCGCACGACCATCTCGGCGCCGTCAATTTGGCGCGAGGACAACTCGGCGTAACAACAATTCGGCGAGTTAAATTTATTAAATAGAAAATATACTTTTTAAAAAGATTTACTTGAACTTAGTGATTAGTTACGTTTGAAGCTACAATTATGACTGATTTCTTTTTAGTTTACAAAAATAAGGAAAATGTAGTATAATGTTGAATAAAGAAGAAAAGTATATGATAAGAAGATTATAACAATTGTGTAAACAGGATGTCTCCACGTGTTTGCTGATTAAGGATAAAATTATAAATCCAATAATGTGGGAAACGTCCTATCAGCAATTTAACAATAATATTATATGAGTGTTTTTAATGAAACTCACGGTTTCTAGTTAATTCCACAATATAATAAAAATTGTTGAAAATACTAAAAAATTTACAATTGTTTCGATAAATCAATATCACGATGATCTTGATTTATCAAAACAATTGTCAATTTTTTAGAATTTTCGACCATTTTTATTATATTGTGGAATTAACTAGAAACCGTGAGTTTCATTAAAAGCACTAATATGAGTAGATTCCACCCAGTAAGGGTCGAGACAGTTAATATTATATGAGTTTAACAGGGTGTCTCCATATGACTCTTACCCTCGTTGTTAAAGACACGACCTCGTGGCTTTGGCTCCAATAGGGATTGGGGTAGCTCCATTGGTTAACCCTGGGATTGTTCTGGATTTTTGATTTTTCTAAAATATTTTCTATACAGATACAAAAATAGTAGAATTAATAAAATGAAAATAATTATTGTTGTTATTCCTGAATGGCTTTGATGAAGTTCTATAGGTAGCAAATTTGGTTCTTGAAACTGTGGTAGTAGCTTGGTTGGATCGTCCAGATGTAAATTGTTGATGCTGATTTTGTGATGAACTTCTGTGGATTCTTTGAGGCTGGGCCATTCTTGAGTAAATGTTTTATTGGATCTTATCCAAGTGTGTTTTTGAAAACAATAGATACAATCATTGTTTCCTAGTACGATGTTACATTTCGATATTTTCAAAGATTTAAAATTCTGTTTGCAGTCTTCATTGATGGTAGTTATCTTCTTTGAACAAATTATTGTATTTCCATTAGTTAATTGTGTTAAAAGTGAAAAGTCGTTTTTCACTTGAGTGTAGTTGCAGAGTTAAAGGTCTTCCAAGTTACAAGGGTCTTCGCGTGGTTCCTTTTCGCAATACCAGAACGAAAAGGTCTTTTTGCATTCTTTGTTTGTCCATTTTGTTGATCCTTTGGAATTTAATGTGAAGGCGTATGGGGGTAGAAGGATATTATTTTCTTCACTGGGAATAGGGATAATTTTGGAAATATAAAGTAATTCATCGGCTAATATGGGTATTTTACGAGTAATATATAAAGTTTTTGAAGTAAACATAAGATTGACTTTGATTATTTCTAATAAAGTAGGAATATCGGAAGCGATTTCATTGTGAGAATGAATAGTATGTAAATAATTAAGAATTTCTTCTAATTCCTTTTGTTTAATTAAGTCTACATTTAAAATTTCTTAGTTACTAAATGATATTGTTCTTAGTAAAATTTGAATATAATTTCGTAGGTCTCTAATTTGTTGTAGTTGAATATGAATAATAATTTCGTTATTCAATCTATCATTTGAAGTATTTAATTCTCTTAGAACGTTTTCAGCATAATTTTGTATTTTACGTAGGTCTGTTTGCCAGCGTTGAGTAATCTGTCCTGCAAATGAAAGCAACTTCGAAATTTCAGTCATTAGTTTCTTTTCATTTAAATTGATTTTTTCAAATGTATTTTGACTTTCGATTAGGTCGTTTTGATCAAGATTTCCTGAAAGATATTTTACTACTGTACCTAGGCCATCTATTAGACCTCTTTTTATTACTTTATTTGATCGGGAATACATTCTAAGTTTATTTATATCTTCTGAGAGTAAGTAGATATCTCTGTTATAAATTTTTGCTAAAGTTATTGTTGAATCGTCAAGTCTACTGGCTAAACTAATACTAATTTACTATATGAGTTTTCAATTTCTTCAATACTTATACTAAAATAAATCTTATGCTCTTATATTTAGCTAATCCTAAACTATCTAATATGTAACCTGGGGGTTCAATTGTTTTGACTTGAAGTGCCTGGGTGGCTATCTTCATGGTTAACCTGGAAAGATTTACTATTTTTAATCATTTGTTTGCTAACCTTTTTAGATTTTTGAGAAACTATCTTATCGTTGGATTGATTTGTGTCTACCAATATTTTCTTATATTTAGGTTTAATTTTATTTCGTGGTTCCATATGTAAATATACGACATCTGTTTTTGGGATATCGCCTGTTCGTTTACTATTAATATTATTCGGTTATTTTTGTTAATTGTTTTTGATAAAGATCGTCGAAAAATGGCATAATTTCTGTTTTTCGATATTCTTTGTAATTTTGGAATACTTGTTTATGGGGATTTCATGAAGATTTAGATTTTCGTATGGTCCATAAAGAAGTGAAAATGGGGTAAAGTTTGTTACTGAATGAATTGATTGATTATATATAAGAATAGCAGTTGTAACTAAGTCGGTAATATTTTCTTTTGATTTTTGTCTTAGGATTCTTAATTTTTCGATTAAAGTTGAATGTGTTATTTCTATGGGAGAATTGCCAGTATGAGATTGGGGTGTTGTATAATGAATTTTTATATGAAAGAGTGACATGAATTCTTTAAAGGTTTCGCTAGTGAATTCTCTGGCATTGTCGCAAGTTATTTGCGAAGGGTGGTTATGATGAGAGAACTAATGACGGAGTTTACTAAGTATAGTGATAGAATTTGAGTCACTAATTTCTTAATCTTGAAGGTACCTAGAGAATAAATCGAGTATTGAAGAAATTGTTTATTTTCTATAGAGAATACGTCTATGTGAATATTTTCGAAAGGTCTTTTAGAAATAAGTGGGCCGGAAAATGGAATTTTTCGAAGGTTTCTATCATATTTTGAGGTGAGACAATTCACAATTATTAACGTGATTCGTTACTAATTCTTGGATTTTTGGAAAATAATACAGGGACTTTATATGTTTTGTAGTTTCTGTGATACCATTATGAGTTTCTGAATGATAGTCTGAAATTAATCGGACTTGTTCTTCCTTATTAATTATGTCTTTTAGAAAAGTATTTGTTTTAATGATTTTTACAGTTGGTTCCAAGATTTTTGAACATTCTGTAGAAGCAATATTAAGTAATGAATCATTGGGGCAGTATATATAGTATGTTTTTGTTGGATCAACTATTTCTAAAAACATATTACTTATAACGTTATAGTCGGATCCTTTTCTAAAAGTAAGAATATAGCGATTTTTGTCAAATGGCTTAGAATAATCTATGTCGTTTTTGTCTCCGTATTTTAGGATTATTTGAAAATGGGCGGAATTTAAGGTTTTTTTTGAAATTGGGAAACCAAAAATTGGATTTTCTTGTGCGGAATGTCTAGTGTCGCCTGAAGCGGTACTTTTGTTATCGTCGGGTACTTTACTTAAAATTTCGTTAGCATCACTTAATGCTAGATTTGGATCGGAATTTGCTCTTGCCATAGTTGAAATGGCATCGATATCATCAGGGTTTTGTTTGAATTCTTTAGCATTTGTTTTTGAGTTTGGGGGAGTAATAACTATATCACTAATTATATTAATTTTTAGATCACGTGTAGGAAGTTTTTTATAGATTGCATTGAGTTCAATTCTCGATAATGCATCAGCGACGTAATTTTCTTTGCCTTTTTTGTAATTAATTTCAAAATCGAATTCTTCCAACTTTAGTTTCCATCATATTAGACGTTGATTGGGTTCTTTAAGAGAATGTAGCCAGACGAGTGGCTTATGATCAGTTTCAATAATAAATTTTTTGGAATATAAATATGGTCGGAAGTGTTTACAGCTATCGATTATAGCTGAGAGTTCTTTTTCGATAGTGCCATAATTTCTTTCGGCTGAATTAAGTGTTCGAGAGTAAAAAGCTATTGGATGGGAATATTGGGAAAGTACGCTTCCTATAGCGATGTTTGAAGCGTCTGTCGTTAAAGTAAATGTTTTTGTGAAATCGGGGTATGCTAAAATAGGAGAATTACAAAGAAGTTGTTTGCATTTTTGGAAAGCATTGAGGTATTCTGGGTCCTTTAAATCTAATTTAGTTCCTTTTTTAAGATATTTATTTATTGGATAGGTTATTTTGGAGAAATTTTGAATGAATTTACGATAATAGGAGAGCATGCCGAGAAATGATTTTATTTGTTTTTCGTTTTTGGGCAAAGGAAAGTTTCGGATGCACTTGATTTTATCTGGATTTGGTTTAATACCATGAGGGGTTACGACATGGCCTAAGAAGGCAACTTCTTTTCTGAGGAATTCTGATTTGTCTATTTGGACTTTCAAATTATATTTTTCTAATTCACTGAATATTTGTTTTATATGAAGAATATGGTCTTGGAGTGACTTTGAAAAGATTACTATGTCATCCATGTATACGAAACATTGTTTATAGAGAAAAGGGCGGAGAATTGTGTCCATGACACGTTGAAAAGTGGCAGGAGCGTTTTTTAGGCCAAATGGCATACGAGTATATTCGTAGTGGCCATTATCTACTGTAAATGCAGTTTTTTCTGCCGAATCTGGGTGTATTTCAATTTGGTGAAAACCTTGTGCCAAATCTTAAGTGGAAAAGTAAGTACTTCGACCAAGATTGTCGAGAATTTCATCGATACGAGGAAGGGGATATTTATCTTCGATAGTTTTCTTTCCACTGGCGTCCATTCGTTTGGGGACGAGAAAGGTAGGGAAACTGTATGGAGATATACTAAGTTTAATTATATTATAATCTAGGAGCTTTTGTATTTGATTTTGAATTTCTTGTTTCAAATGGTGAGGGTATCTATATAATTTTTGATAAATCGGTACATCGTCGGTACATCGGAATCTGAAAATAAACTATAGGCTGGTTCTGGGTTTATAATGGAATTGCTTGCACCAGGGTCAATCAATATTTTTAAGTCTAGATTTGAGAGGTATATAAATGGAAGTTTAGGGGCTGAATTTATATTATTTATATCAATTCCTAGGCTCGTAATTAAATTTTGAGTTTCATCGTATTGTTCGTTTTGGGGGTTAGCATATGACGATTCATCAGAATTTTCGTCAGTATCTTCAATATCGAACAATTCTTCGACAACTACGTTCGGAGGTAATGTTTGTATAAAAGAATTTTGTTGTGGAGGTCTATAAGTATTTGCTGTAGATATACTCATTGGGGTTGGTTTGTAATTACTTGTGGAAGGTTGAGAGGGACGATTAAAATTTTGATTATTAGGAGATTGTGTTTGTCTATTATTTGATTGATTATTTGGTCTTTGATAGTTATTTTGGTAATGGAATCTTTGATTGTTATCATTATATCTGTTAAATGGTCTATAATTAGGGTTTTGAGGAACTTGTGGTCTTTGAGACGAATTATAATTATTAAATGAAGGTTGGTTTCTTGGTGATTGATTATATGAAGTATTATGTTTTGGAGGTGGGCGATTTCTTTGACCTTTTTGAGATCTAAGAAAGTTAGCAAATTCAACTTGGGATCTTTCGTTGTCTAGTCTCCTACATTCGTACAATGCTTGTTCTAGAGATGAAATTGATATATGAAGTAAATGATCTCTGTAGGGATTTAAGAGACCTGCTTTAAATACCATAAGGGATTGGTTAGTATACATAGTTTCCTTATAAATTCTAACTTCTCTGTTATCAGAATTTCTAGCTAGGTGTTCTTCAAGGACTTGTAATTTTTGAGAAATTTCGTCATGAAATTCGGAGAATGATTGAGAATAAGATTGAATAGAAGTATTTAAATCGTGTGCTAATATTTCTTCAGATCCAGGATCGCCAAAACTAGTGATGAGAGGTGTTTTTAAATCGGACCATTTATCAAAAGATCTATTTATGATTACGTCTCTAGCTGGACCTAATAATTTAGATTTGACTTGCTCTAACAGAAGATTGTTGAAAAAATCATTATTTTCGGTTTTTAAAAGAGTTAAATACTTTCCAGATTGTCTTAAATAATATGCTAAATCTTTAGAACCCTCGTTATCTGTTGGAACAATATTGCTTGCTAAAGATGATTCGATTAGTGAAATTGCAGTAGACATCTCGGTATTAGTATCTAAGTTGCGACTTGGAGGTAATGGAGATCTGGATCGACATACAGATAATGGAGATCTGGATCGATCACGATTTTGTGACATTAACAGATTGACTTTAATAATATATTAATTTTATACAACCAATAAAATTGGAATGTTTAAATTGCAATTCAAATAACACTTATAATGTAGTAAAAAAAATACTATAATAATCAAAACAATTATTAGCCGATAAATAATAAAATTGAAGGAAAAACTTACAGGAGGATGCACTGAAGGAACATCTGCGAGCTTGTTCCTTGTCTCCTAATTCTCTGAAGGAACTTGAGCCGTCTTCTTGAACAACCGTCTTCTTCACTGGAGGAGTTGTCGGGTTGGAGTCAGCCTTTTTACACACCGTAACTTGTTTCACACAGTTTATTGGTTCGGATACTATCTTAATTTCTTGATAGAAAACGTAGACTTTTTACCACACAGAAAGGGTATTTTCTACTGACAGTATCCTGTTCGCAGCGCCAGTTATATTTATTAAATAAAAAATATACTTTTTAAAAAGATTTGATTAAACTTTGTGATTAATTACGTTTGAAGTCACAATTATGACTGATTTCTTTTTAGTTTACAAAAATAAGGAAAATGTAGTATAATGCTGAATAAAGAAGAAAAATCTATGATAAGAAAATTATAACAATTGTGTAAACAGGATGTCTCCACGTGTTTGCTGATTAAGGTTAAAATTATGAATCCAATAATGTGGGAAATGACTGGCGCAAGGACAAAACGGCGCAGAAACTAGTTTACTTTCTTAACAAACTAATTCAAATATTTCAGGTACTCAACAAAATTCCTTTATTTGTTCACTTCGGAAACTAGTCTATTAAACTGATCGAACTATATTTACTTATCCAGAACGATTATAACACACTTACAAGGTATAAAAAATTGTTAAACATTTTGCTTCAAATGATTGCAATATAATACAAGTTACAACTTAAACAGCTATTTATAACCAAATACAAAAATACCTGCAGTAATAGTATCGGATTAACGAGTTTTACGAAAGGAAAATTTTTCAAGAAAATATTTTGATAATGACTTGCTTAGTTAGATACTGGCATTATCATTTTGGATTAACAATTTTCACATCTTCTCTGGAAAAAAATTAATAGCAACTACTTCATAGATTCGATAACACTCAAAAGTCGAATATCCGGTGATAAGACCAACAGGTAGTCATAAATCTATTTAGTAGAATACCTTCAAACAAAAATATTTTGACACAAAAAACATATAATGCACAATCACATTATTAGAGCTATTAAAAGTATTTCTTATACAAAAGTTTATGAATTGAAATAAATGCCCTCTTTCATTATATCGAAAATTTTAGACAATTAACTCTGATGTACGTCGTTTCTTGTAAATAAGGTAGTTTAAAAAACATTCTATGTCTATTCATGTGCATTTGTAAGACAGACCATAAAACTGAAATGTTAAAACTATCAGTCTAAATACTTCTTGACGAGGTAAAAATAGTGACCCCTTACAAAATATGTGATATCAAATCATACGATGTATAGGGTGATACAAGTACTAACTATATCTTCTACTTTATCATTTTAAAATAAGGGTATGCTATAACTACATATTCACACTTTATTCGTTATTAGTTCGAAAGTTTCAAATAATTTATATACTTGCGTTCAGCCCAGTTTAAATAATGTTTGTGTTTGTTTGTATTCTTTCTAGTTTCATTTTAATGTATTTTGTTTTTAAACCGGTCTTATTGTAGTACAGATAACATTTTTTTGTTCGGGTTGTAGTTCTGACTCCCGAATTATACCATCGAAAAGCATTACAAAGAAAATTCCACATATGTTTCGCTTGAATTACAAAGCGAACAATAAGCTTTTTTTCAAATAATGAATAAATTGCAGGATAATGGGCTTGCTATTCAATTTTTCGAAGCAGGGTTTGTTTAAGTGGGTATTTTGGAATATATTTTATGGTACAAATTAGTACTATCATAGTGGAATCGACTTTTGTGTTCCGGTTTTCAAGAAACATTGCAAAAATCGGAGGATAATGGGCTTACTATTCAAATTATCGAAACATGGAGGTGCGTCAAGCTGCCCCCCCCCCGGGTAGATTTTTTCAGCAAAATGCTAGCACACATAAAGGACACCTAGCACACCAGTTTTTATAGCTAGTACACCAACAGCTTACAATACAAATGCTTTTGAATTCGGGTGGGGTCAGGTTAACGCTAGCCCCCCCTGTTGTAATTTTTTCGCCAAAATGCTAGCGAGCACAAATGAAGGTCACCTAGCACAATTTAGTACAACATTTGTTTATGGCTAGCGCACCAACAGTTTACAACAAAAATGATTTTGAATTCAGGATGGGCGAGGTTAACGTTACCACCACCGGTGGCAATAAAAGACACCTAGCACACTAATTTTTATAGTTAGAACACCAATAATGCTTTTGAATTCAGGGGGTGGAGGTGTCTGCAAAATAACGCTATAGTTACACGAATGAATATGTTGGATGTATTTGTTCCTAAACATCATTTTCCTAAACGGCATTATTGTTGTCGACAATTGCCGGATTGTGCGTAATATCTATATTTTCCCATCAGCAGGTTATTTGATTAATTGATTATTATGTAATTAATTAATATTTATTTGACTGTCTCGACCCTTACTTCGTGGAATATGCTCATATTAGTGTTTTTAAATGAAACTCAAGGTCTCTAGTTAATTCCACAATATAATACAAGTTATTGAAAATTCTAAAAAATTGACAAATGTTTCGATAAATCAATATCATCGAAACAATTGTCAATTTTTTAGAATTCTCAATAACTTGTATTATATTGTGGAATTAACTAGAGACCTTGAGTTTCATTTAAAAACACTAATAATATTTATTTATTTTTAATTATTGCTAAAAGTTGAAAGAATACAGAAAACCTTTACATTTAAACAATTTTTGATAAAATCATAGTAATTTTAATAAAACAAATTAATTAGATTGAACCGTTTAGTAACGGAATCAGAAACAATCCGTGCATAAATCAGTTGCAAATTACGTCAAAATAAAATAAAGGCAACGACAAAACGTTTACGTGTAGGCATTTTTCATCTGTTGGATAAATAAATGTCCAAAAAAGCGTAGCTGTTGGATATGTCCTTTAGACAAAGTTGTGCAATCTGGGAAGGGGGGGCTGAGATTCACAAAAATGTGAACCGACCGATGTAGAGACTCGAACAATTTGACCTCAATGGCATAATCCAAAGTTTTAAAAACCCAATACACTAAAATTGTGGACGGATTGGAGCAAAGGAGTTTAACTCACATTCGTATTCTTAGCAAGTTCTTCTATTTGATATCCATATTGTAAAAAAGCATGAATAATTTAGTCCACTATTTTTAGAAATCCGCCATATTGGATTCAAAGTGACGTCATTTTATTTTTCGAGTTACTCTCAGCAAGCCCTTCCATTTGATACCCATATTGTAGAAGTGAATGGAAAATAACTAGTCCGCCAACTCTGGTGAATCGCCATGTTGGATTTAGAATGACGTCACATAGTTAATCATGCATTGGCATCCAAACGAAACATGTACAGTTGGTCCGGTTAATCTTTTCCTATGCGTCATTAATATCTGATAACATAAGCGACATAATTTTTAAGTCGTATCTCTTTCTATTAATGGTGATGTACAGAACAAAATAATTTGACATTTGTCGGTTATGTTATCAGACATTAATGACACATGGGAAACGATTCACCGGACCAACTACATACAGAATTTCAGCCCAATCGGTTGAAGATACAGTTGAACTATTGGATCTTTACCCGTGTCTCTTTATTATCTGATAACATAACAGACATAATTATTAAGTGGCATGTCTTTCTATTATTAGTAAAGAACAGAACAAAATAAATTGACATCTGTCTCGGTTATGTTATCAGATATTAATGACGCACGGGTAAAGATCCAATAATTCAACTGTATCTGCTTCACAACTGAGTTGCAAGATTACGACCGAACAATTATACATTGCCAGTTAAATATTAAAAGCTTTGAAAAATACATAATAGTAATGGTATCTTATGATATGCCAGAAAAATAGTTGAAGCTCTGATTAGCCGGCTCTAAGAATTAAAAACTGTACGTTCCAAGTAAACTTGGAAATTTAAAAAAAATCTGATAGTGAAATGCAATTTATATGTTATCATTACAATGGTTATCCAACCATCAATTCTGGCAAATTTAAATATAAAGTTTGAGATATCTTTTAAATAAGACTACAGTGAACCACGATCAGTTCAAAAAATGTATTCTAGATGTATTGAAACATTTTAGGGATCTCAGTCGCCCCTTCCCAGATTGCACAACTTTGTCCAAAGGACATATCCTACGGCTACGCTTTTTTGGAAATTTATTTATCCAACAGATGAAAAATGACTACACGCAAACGTTTGTCGTTGCCTTTATTATAGTGTCACGTAATTTGAAATTAATGTGTGCACGAATTATGTCACCGTTTCTTATGGAACCTTCAACGTCAGCAGATTCTCATATCATCATATTCATGCAAACTGTTGTTTCTGCATTTTTTACTTTATTCGAATTATATATTTTGTAGCTCAGTTCTTTGTTAATCTTTAACTTGTAAACTTGAAAATATCTAATAAAAGTAGTTAGTTGTATAAATAAAGTTTTTAAAAAAGTAATTTCGAGTATCGATTATAAATCTGGCGCAGTCAGTAGGATATCTAGAATTGTCGCGTATCGAACGTGTCTAATTTTCGTTTCAACGATTAACTAGATATCGAACCGTTGTAATCTGTGATTGGAGGTGTCGGAAGTGGAGAGGCTCTCTAAAAATCGAGAAAACCCATCTATTTGAAGACCATCGAAGCCCTTCAAGACGGAGGACGACGAAAGTTGAGACAAGCATCGCTCAACTTTGCAAGGACTACGAAAACTCAATAGAGAAAGTGTTCGTCCTTATAGTTACAGCCAAGGAATGCTCAAGTTTACCTTAATTATCCTGTAAGTAATCAATAGTATACAATTAATTAATTTATTCATGTCAGTAGATTCTTTAATTAACAATTTAGAAAAATTAAAAATTAATACTTTAAGTGACCTTCAAGTTTCTAATCAATCGACACGAAAAAATAACGTAAAAATGACGGAATTCAAGGCAGAATACTTAAATTGCGTACCAGAGTTCGATGGAAACCCCAACGAACTTTACCGCTATTTATCTGTCTGCGACTCAATTATTAATACTTTTTATATTAGAGACCAACCCAACCATTTCCAAAACGTATATTTAATTAATTCACTAATTTCCAAACTACGAGGAAATGCTAAACTTGTAGTTAACATACAAAATGTGACTTCCTGGACATCTCTTAAAGATACACTTTCTCGAAATTTTGCGGACCAAAGAGATGAATCATGTCTTAATCGTGACCTTGTTATGATGAGACAAGGAAACGGTGAGAGACCCCAGCAGTTTTATGACAGAGTGTTAAATATTTTAAACCTTGTTTGTAGTTATATAGATCTGCACGAACAAACATTAGAAAATAAGATACTTAAAAGGGATTTATACAACAACCTAGCTTTGAAAACATTTTTGTCGGGTCTTAAGGAACCTTTAGGAACCACAATCCGCTGCATGAAACCCAAAACCTTGAGTGAGGCATTACAATACGTTCTAGAAGAAGATAATATGCACTACTTCCAAAATCCACAAAATAGAAATTTACCTAGACAACCAATGCCTCAGTCAAGACAACAATTTGAACCAAATTTTAACAATCAGTCTTATTTTAATAATCCTAACAATACGTATAATCGGAACAATTTTAATTCACACACACCGAATAATACTTTTATAACAAGAAACTCATTTCCGACAGGGCCTATACCAATTCAAAGTCAACCAATAAGAAATCAAAATTTTCCAACTAATTCAGTTTTTAATCAGAATAGGAATGTTAACGTTTTTAAGCCGAACCAACAACAAAACCAAAATTTGCCAAGGGCCACCCCTATGAGTATCTCTACGCGTAATACATTTAATAGAGGAGCGAGTATTTCGACGCGAAATAATCAAAATTTCTCTCACCCATTTAACCAAAACCAACAAACACGAAATTTTGTGTCGGAAGAAATATTTAACACAGAATGCCAAGAACCTGGTCCCTCTTTTCAAAATTTTAATCCAAATTTTTCCAGTAACAATGTTTGTAACGAAAATTATAATATAAATGAAAATGAAACACTTGATAATGAAAGTTATGACCTAATTGATTTAAACGAAACAAATGTAAATTTTCAAAACAAGCCTCGCCGGAGAAATCCGAGATAATACCACAAATTATATCATTTAATAACACAAATTCCAGTGAATTACCTTATATAATTTTTCCTGAGCATAATCTAAAATTTTTAATTGATACAGGCTCAACTAAATCTTTTTTAGACCCCAACGTAGCTTATAAATTTTACCCAAAACAAATAAATAATGATCCATTTATAGTTTCAACCGTATTTCAAAAATCGGCCCACAAACACAGTGCCACTGTGACAGCTTCAAAAATTTTTGAACTACCAAAACCAACAAATATCAAGTTTTATTTATTCAAATTTCACAATATATTCCATGGACTAATAGGCCTCGATAACCTAAAATTATTACAAGCTAGTTTAAATTTTAAAGAAGGTTTTCTATCGACACCTTATACAAAAATTCGATTGCTTTATCACCCAACTCAAAACGAATCAAATTTGATAAAAGTATCTCCTCGGTACGAACAAGTAATTAAAGTTAGAGCCTCTATACCCAATGTTGAAATAATAATTCCTCATCAAAAAATTCACAATTGTGAAATACCCGAATCATTGACAATAGCAAAAGACGGTGAAGCTCTAACAACAATTCTTAATAATTCAATGGACCCAATTACTCTTGACTTTTCCGAACCAATCGCTGTAGAAAATTTTGACAAACAATTCATACAACAATTTGAGTTAAATAATTTTGACGAAATACCAAACCAATGCATAGACTTATCAAAATTCAGAACTGACCACTTAAATTCTGAAGAAAAACTTGTAATATCCAATTTAATAAAAGAATATTCAGATATATTTTATCAAGAAGATTTACCTTTGACCTTTACAAACAGAATAAAACATCAAATTAAAACCACAGACGAAATCCCTGTTTACTCTAGACCATATAGATATCCCTTTATTTATAAGAACGAAGTACAGAAACAAATAAAAAAAATGTTAGACTCAAAAATTATTAGGCCTAGCAACTCACTATGGTCATCTCCTATATGGGTTATCCCAAAAAAATTAGACGCTTCAGGAAAACAAAAATGGAGAGTTGTAATAGACTATAGACAATTAAACTCTAAAACCATTGACGACAAATACCCTCTCCCCAATATTACTGACCTATTGGATAAACTAGGTAGGTGTCAATATTTCACCACCCTTGATTTAGCCAGTGGCTTCCATCAAATCGAGATGGATGAAAAGGACACCGAAAAAACCGCGTTTACCACCGAAAACGGTCATTGGGAATTCTTAAGAATGCCATTTGGACTGAAAGGAGCACCCGCTACCTTTCAAAGGGTAATGGATAATATTCTTCGAGGTATACAAAACGAACAATGTCTTGTATACTTAGATGATATTATCGTATTTTCAACTTCTTTACAAGAACACGTTGAACGCCTTAAAAATGTTTTTCAACGACTAAGAGAATCAAATTTTAAAATCCAGCTAGACAAGTCTGAATTTCTTAGAAAGGAAGTGGCTTATCTAGGACACGTTGTCACTCCGGAAGGCGTAAGGCCGAACCCGGATAAAATTAAAGCAATTAAAGAGTACCCTATACCTTGCAATACTAAACAAATTAAAGGATTCCTAGGACTTTTAGGCTATTATCGTAGGTTTATACCGAATTTTGCAAAAATCACCAAACCACTAACAAAATGTCTAAAGAAGGGAGCTAAAATTGTACACGATCATGAGTTTGTAAAATGTTTTGACAACTGTAAAAACCTTTTAATTAACGAACCAATTTTAAAATACCCAGATTTTTCTAAACCATTTAATTTGACAACCGACGCGAGTAATGTCGCTATAGGTGCAGTATAGCCTATGCATCACGCACCCTAAACGATTCGGAACAAAATTATTCTGTAATTGAAAAAGAACTTTTAGCTATTGTTTGGGCAACCAAATATTTTAGGCCTTATCTATTTGGAAAAGAATTTAATATCATCACCGATCATAAACCCCTAAAATGGCTTTTCTCCCTTAAAGACGAAAACACTAAGTTCACCCGTTGGAAATTAAAACTATCAGAGTATACTTATAACATTATATATAAAAAAGGAACTTTAAACTCTAACGCTGACGCACTTTCGAGAATAGAAATTCACACTAAAGAAACAGACACCTTTTGGAAAGAATTAGACGATATACTTTCAAATATAGATCAGCATAACAAACAACCAACAAATCTCTTCAACTACGACCAACCTAACACTTCCCAAAAAAATGACCTAATTGACCTTTATACTGACAATTTTCCCCTTCCTGAAAATCTAAGTGATAATGGAGACGATATCTCATTATTAGTTCAACCAAACTCAGAACCCGAAAATGACCTACCAGATCAGACCGAAATCCAATCCAATAACGATGACGAAACTATTCATTCCAATATTGAACAAAACCCAACCTTCGAAATTCCAACCATAAATACTGCCGTTAACTATGGCCAAAATCAAATCATAATAAATTCCGTTCTCCACTCCCCAGCTAACCCCAAAATTAAAATTCTTTTTGAAAACAAAAAACGTATTAAAGTACAATTTTCACAAAACAACTTTGAAAAGGATGTTATCGACTTCATAAAGAATTATATTAACCCACAGACACAACACTACATTTACTTTGAAAACCCTGAAATATTCGAACCCTTTCTAGTAATTTTACAAAAATATTTTGAAAATTCTTCCTTAAACCTTAAAAAATGCATGAAAAAATTAATCGACATAACAAACAAAAACGACTTAAAAGAAGTAATTCAATCTTACCACGAAAGTAAAAGCAACCATAGAGGTATCGACGAAACATACCAACGAATTAAAGAAAAGTATTACTGGCCGTTTATGAAAAACTCCATACAAACATATATAAATGATTGTGAAGTATGCCAACAAAGTAAATATGAAAGAAACCCCATTACAATAAAAATGAACCAAACCCCTACTGCCAACAAACCCTTCCAAATATTTTACATAGATACATTCACGATGGAACAGAATAAATTTTTGACAATTATCGACGCTTTTTCTAAATATGCCCAGGCATACCACCTGACTACCTTGTCCAGTACTGAAATAGTTAACAACCTTGTAACCTTCTTTTCTCACCATGGTGTACCCGAACAAATTTTCAGTGACAATGGCACTGAATTTAAAAATTTCGTTATTTCAGAACTCTTAAGTCTTCATAAAATAAAAATTCATTTCTGCTGTCCGGACCACCCTCAATCACAAGGTTCGATCGAAAGATTTCATTCAACCATTATCGAACACATTCGGTTATTAAATACGAGAGGTTTCCTCAAAACACCTATCACAGTAAAAATGATCTATGCAATTCTCGCATATAATAATTCCATACATTCCACCACAAAGTTAAAACCTATCGATGTTATTAATGGCCACCTAAATACTAACGATCCATTCAACCTAGAAATAGATAAAATACTTCTAAACGACTATATAAATGACCACAAAGAAAGGTCCAAAATACTTTATTCAAAATTAAATGAAAATTTGATAAAAGAAAAAGAAAAACGAATCGAAAAAATTAATAAAAACCGCGATGACCCCCAAATATTTGAAAAAGATCAAAATGTTTTCATCAAATTACATAAGAGACAAAAACAAGCAAATAAGTTTAAAAAGTCGACAAAAATTAAAAAGTTAAATCGACAGAAAAAAATAATTACCACTGATTCTCAAAATAAAATTCATATGGATAATATTAAGCGCCCATTAAAAACTACATACGAATTTTGAACCTAAAATAATTTAAACTATTTCAGATCTATGGGAGCCTTAGGACTTTCCCAAAGAAAAATAACCATGAAAAATATGGAGAACAATTTTGGACTAATCCCATTAAAATTAGGAACCGCAAAAATTAAAGAAAGTAATTTCAATATCATTCATTATTTTGATTTGAATCCAATCGTTAACGAAGTCAAAAAATTAAATTCTCATTCGAAAGATCTAAAATATCAAATTTCTAAAAACTTAAATTATTCACATGATGTTTCAAACTACCTGAAAATTCTGAGTTTCTCAGAAGAAAAAGTTCAAAATAAATTACTCGAAATAATACCGTTGTCTCATAGATCAAAAAGAGGACTTATTAATGGTTTAGGATCTATTTTTAAAAGTATAACTGGAAATTTAGATGCAAGTGACGGAGAAAGATACGAACAAATAATCAAAGAACTTCAAGGAAACCAAAATCAATTAACCAATAATATAAAAGTACAAAATTCTCTTTCTATAGCATTAATAAACAAATTTACCTTTACAATCAATCAAATAAGTCATAACGAAAATCTTTTAGAATCAAAATTGAAACAAATTGCATTAATCGTTGAAGGAAGCGTCTATCGAGAAAACGCGATGTTCATTAAAGATACTATTAACCAAATTATTAACATGCTGGAAATAATAATCTCAATATTACAAGATATTGAAACATCAATAACATTTTCGAAGCTAGGAGTCATGCATCCAAGTATAATAAAAACAAACGATTTTTATAATGAATTATATCAACTACAAAAAAGGTTAGAAGATGGTCAGTTACCTATAGAAGTAACCTTGCAAAACTTATTGCTATTTGAAAAAATCATAAAAATCCACTGTTACATATTAAATAGAAAAATAACTTATATATTACAGATTCCAATAACGAATTCTCAGAATTTTGATTATTATCATTTGTACACTATCCCCATTAGAAAAGAAGGTCAATTTAAAGCAATTATCCCAAATAAAATATATCTAACAAAAAATAACGTTCAATATGCATCTATGAGCAAACCTTGTCTGGGACTGTATCCGTCAACACTACATCTCTGCGAGTACACCGACCTCCAAGATGTTAAAGATGAAAATCCGTGCGAAGTGGAACTACTAAATATAAAAAACACTTCCAATTGCCAACAGTCAAAAATCAGCATCCCCAAAACGTTTTTCCAACGTCTGGACAACACCAACCAATGGATTGCAGTTTTTCCATTTCAAGAAACCATTACACTGACATGTCATGATCAAGTCGAAACCATAACAGTCAAAAATACATACCTTATACGAATACCAAAAGGATGCCTAATAA
Organism: Galeruca laticollis; assembly: GCA_963921935.1. NCBI lineage: Eukaryota > Metazoa > Arthropoda > Insecta > Coleoptera > Chrysomelidae > Galeruca > Galeruca laticollis. The sequence goes on from OY998176.1 coordinate 165,386,373, forward strand.
AAACACAAGTCACCAAAATAGTAAACCGAAATGACATCCAAGTCTCAAGTCAACCCATCTTGTTTCCTGAACTAGAAGTCAAAGCTATGGAAATACAAAACGTTCCTACCAGTATTCAACTGCAAGACATCAACCTAGATGACCTGAACCAAATTAAAACCAAAATTCTCGAAAATGATCCAGAGTTAAAATTTCAGAAAATACACCACACTCCCAGCATATGGACAATTATAATTTATTGTCTATTGGTTATACTAGGAGGATATATCATTGTTAGAAAACTATCGACCCAATTCAAATCTAAGAAAAAAGAAGATCAACCAATGGACCTGGAATCTATTCAACTTCCTCGCTAACCCTCAGAGTTGAAATTTCGAAGGGAGGAATTATGTCACCGTTTCTTATGGAACCTTCAACGTCAGCAGATTCTCATATCATCATATTCATGCAAACTGTTGTTTCTGCATTTTTTACTTTATTCGACTTATATATTTTGTAGCTCAGTTCTTTGTTAATCTTTAACTTGTAAACTTGAAAATATCTAATAAAAGTAGTTAGTTGTATAAATAAAGTTTTTAAAAAAGTAATTTCGAGTATCGATTATAAATCTCACGGATTGTTTCTGATTCCGTGACTAAATGGTTCAATTTTATTAATTCTTTTCATTAAAGTTACTATGATTTTACCAAAATTTTTTAAGGTGAAGGTTTTCTGTATTCTTTCGATTTATTAATTAAGTAATAATTAATTATCAATTAATCAAATAACTTGCAAGATGACAAAATATAGATATAACGCACCATCCGGCAACAGTCGACAACCATAATGCCGTTTGGGGGCCATTTTATATAGGAAAATGATGTTTAGGGACAAATACATCCAACATATTCAATTGTGTAACTATAGCGTTATTTTGCAGACACCCTCCACCCCCTGAATTCAAAAGCATTTTGGTATGCTAGCTATGAAAATTAGTGAGCTAGGTTGTGCCAGGTATCTTTTATTTGTGCTAGCATTTTTGGGAAATAATTCCTATCGTGGAGGAGGGGGCTAACGTTAACCTGGCCCCTGCCGAATTCAAGAGCATTTTTTTTTGTAAATTATTGGTGTGTTGGCTATAGAAAATTGTGTGCTAGGTGTCCTTCATTTGTGCTAGTATTTTGGTGAAGAAAACCCAACCGTTCAGCTTGACGGACCTAAAGCAGGGTTTGTTTAAATGGGCTGGCTCTAATATTTTGAAGTATTTTTCGTGGTAGAAATTAGTACAAACTTAATACTAATATAATCGACTTTAATATTTGGTTTTTCAGAAAATAATGGAAAGGTCGGAGAAGAATGGGCTTGCTACTCAATTTATTGAAACGGGGTTTGTTTGAGGGGGTTGACGTTCATATTTTTTTGTGGTACAAATTCAGTTTTAATGGAATCGACATTTATATTGGGTTTACCAAGAAATTTTGAAAAGATCGGATGATAATGGGCTTGCTATTCAGTTTACCGAAGCATGGGGTTGTTTAAGTGGGTTGTCTTTAATATTTTGGAATGTTTTTCACGGTACAAATTTAGTTTTAATAGAATCGACTTCAAAATTTAGTTTTTCAAGAAATATTAAAGAGATCGGAGAAGAATGGACTTGCTATTCAATTTATAGAAACTGTGGTTGTTTGAGGGGGTTGATGTTAATATTTTGGAATATTTTTCGTGGTACAAATTAGTATAAAATTAGTAGTAATAGAATCGACTCCAATATTTCATTTTTCAAGAAATATGGTCTTTCCAGGTTAACATGAAGCTGGCAGCGCCATGTATTTTTCTTCCATGGGTAAGGGTTCAACATTATTTTTTGTGGTACAAATGAGTAATAAAAATCGTAATACGTTCGAATTGGTTCTACTAGCTTCACAAAGGTGTTAGTTTTAATTCTCCTCTACCCAGTTCTTGTTCTGCTTGGCCCTAACATATTTCTCAGAATCCCTCTTTCCGTGATTTTTAAGTCTTCTTTTTTGTTTATAACAGTTGTTTCTAAATCATACGCGAATACTGGTCTTATTAGTGTTTTGTATATTTTTATTTTGGTGTTTTGCTTGTGTCTTCACTTGTCACGAATTTCTTATTTCTGAAGTTAGCTTGCTTTCCTTTAGGTATTATTTCTTGCACACGTTCTTTTCCTGTTTGTCCTATCGTCATATCTACCTAAGTAATTAAATGTTGCTACTTTTTCAAATATGTATCTCCGAGTTTCAAAATTCCTTTCGGTGTTTCTGTTTTTCTTAACTACTCTCATATATATTTTTTCTCTACGTTGATTTCCATTCCAAGTCGTTTTGCCTCCTTGTCTACTCTTTATATTGTTTTTACAAAGTCCTGCCTGGGATGTTTTATTATGGATAAATTGTTTGCATATCCTATAATTTGAATTTAGTAACGAATGATAATTTTGCTTTCTAGTTTTGCTATTCTTAGTATACTCTCCAATGCCAAATTAAATAAAGCTGGGGAAATTGAGTCTCTTTGTTTGATCACGTATTTACGTGGAATTCCTCTGATGTGACGCATTAGACATTGTCATTTTCTGCAACTCTGTCAGTTATTAATTATTACTCAATATTTCTAGCGGTTTCATCAATTCATTTTTGTCTATAGTGTCCATAAACATTATATAAACTTCCTTCCTGTGTTTCCATGCTTCTTCAAATATTTATTGTAGCGTATGTATTGCACTAATAGTTGGTCCACTAGATCTAAACCTGCTTTGGTAGTCACCTAACACATTGTCTGCTTCTACTTTCGTGTTAATATTATTAGTCACTATTTTATATGCGGTGTTTAATATAATGTTGCCTTGTAATTTTTGCATTGTCTTTTGTCTCATTTTTTGTGATTAGAAATTATTCCCGTATTCCATTCCTGGGTCATTTTATTTTGTATCCATATTTGTTTTATTAGAAGTGTTGATGTAGTTTTGACCACCATATTTCAATACTTCTGACTCTAATTCACCTCCTGGAGATTTGCCATCTATTAGTTTTCTTATTAATTTATTCTTTCACTTCATACGTTTCTTCTTGTATTTGTTGTGGTACGGTGTTGTTTTCTAGGAGGTGTTCTGTGTCTTCACTCGAGACTGTTTCATAATCTTTCCAGGCATCAACCACATTTTGTGTATCATTTTCGGTTTGGCCAATTTAGTTTACTAACTCTCTTGTTTTCTTGTCTTATTATGTTGAGTTTTCATCCATTTCTAGAATTGTTTTATTTTGTGGTTGATACTGTCTTGTTGGATATCATCTAATTGTTCATTTAAGCAATCATTCTTTTTTTCCTGTACATAATCCTGACCGCGATTCTGTTTATTTCATATTCCTTTTTATATGCCTCTCTTTTTGAGCTGACCCATGTAATTTTTGCTGCATTATTCTGTTCTTTCTTTCTGGTTCACAGACTTCGTCATACCAGTCGATTTTTTGTAGTTTGTTACTTTATTTCCAGCACTTCTGCCGCTGTTAATATTTTGCTCTGCATGCTACTCCACATCAACTTTATAATATTTTTATTCATTGTTGTCTGGTTTTGTGCGCCTTTAATATATGTTTCCTCGTATTGTTTCCTTGTTTGTTTTGTCGCTAGGTTTTCTACGTTGAAATGTTTTGTGTTCCTTCTTCTATAATATATATTCACCTCTTTCAAGAGACGCATTTTTGTGATTACCAGATAATGATCTGTGTCAGCGTTAGCCCGTCTATATGTTTTTGTGACTATCGTTTTGTTGCAAATTTCTTCAGTGGCTAGAATATGGCCTAACTGATTTTCTACGTACCCACCTTGGTGTCTTCAATTTGCCTTATGCCAACTATAATATGTTAATTTGGTTGAAAGAACTGTTCTGCTAATTGGCAAGTCCTTGGACCGTTATCGTTTTGAAATGTCCTGTATTGTTCCTTTTGAATGAAGTGCCTCCTATCACTATAAGTTCATCTTTCTTTGGTATATTAATACAAACATTCAAAACTGTCTCATAAAATTGGTTTTTGATTTGCGAATCTGCCATTTCGGTTGGTGCGCTTAGGATAACTGCAGTTATTGTGTTTTCCCTATTTCAATTCTTAAAGAGGCCATTCTTCCATTTTACGGCTTAAAGTCGATGATGTTATTACTCATAATTTTGTTTACGTAAAATCCAACTCCATTACTGCCTTGTTAATTTTCACCACTATAAAAAAAGCTGCTACCAACACCTTTATTTATACAGTATTTATCAAAATTCCAATACTATTTATAAACCAATATGTTAATTACACTATATTTAACTAAAAATGAACTGGAGTAATAATTAAGTTTGTGCAGGTACACATTGAACCAAAACAGAATATCAAATCTCGAGAGTTTTATATACTCAACCTTTTAGGTCAGTACAAGGTAATTTGGGTTTGAAGATACTAATATCGTTTTATTTTCACTTTCATTCACGAAGGGTCTCTACGAATGGTTGATGAATAATGTTGAAACTGGGTCATATAAAAGTTGTTTATAATCCGGAATAAATTACAGTTCCCATTTCAAACATGGAATAAATTACGATCAAAAGGCTTAAGCTGAAGCTTTGTGGTTGAGTGGAGATTAACTGAAATATACCTTTCTACAATTGAGAATATATGAATCTTTCTTGATTGTTCATCATAAGGATATGTGAATATTTATAAATATGTACTTGTATCTTAAAACACTCTTTCATTCATTTTTTATTTCCATGTTTTCAAAGAAAATTATAAGTCACATCATATACTTGACCGATAAAAATTTTAGTACTTGTCATGTTCCAATATTATTTTACACTTCTCGTTATATTCATTATTATCAACATTCATGTAAACTCCAAGTGTAAGTTTATATTAATTTTCAATAACTAGGTTTGTTATTTTCCATTTTATGACAATGAACAGGTTATGTTCTTAAGTCCACAAATAAATTTCTGGGGACAATTTTTCTATGAACGCAACGGAACAATGGAAAGAAAACTGCTTCTCACCGCGATTTGCACCTTTAGAGTGTCCCAGGGTTCGGTTCTCGGGCCGTTATTTTTTTTCATCTTTATAAATGATATTATCTTGAAATTGCTTTGTGCACATAACCTACAACTATATATTTCTATAACCATTATTAATGATAGCCAGTTTCTTCAATCTGATATAGATACACCTTTTGAGTGGTGCGAGAAAATAGACTCCCTCTTAACATTTCCAAATGTAATACCTCATCTTTTACAAGAAAACTAAATGTATGTCAAGTTAGCCCGCCACCAGCGAAATTTTGATCAAAGACAGTACAAGAATTATGGGCTATTTATGGACTAATTAGTTGCTCTAATTAAAATTTTTGGGGTTCAACCGTTTAGCGGGAATTTCAGCTTAAAATGGAGGGGGCTAGATTGACTCAAGCTAGCCCCCTACATACGGAAAGAGATCACCAATCGAGAAAACAAATACCCCTGAATTTTGGGCTTTTTTGAGCTCTCAGAATACGCAAACAGATTTAAGAAAAAAGCAACCGTTTCGGAGAAAATCGTTTTTAAAGTTGCTTGAGAGTTAGCCCCCCCCCCCGACACAGAACCAGTGCCGCAATTGAACAAACGGTAACGCCTGAGTTTTGGGCTATTTATGGGCTCAGAGAATATGCAAAAACATTTTTAAACCAAATAAATATACAGGTTGTCACTAAAGTGTGAAATAAATTATTTCCTAGACTATAAATACTTTTAGGAATAGCTGAAACACGTCGATTTTTAATATTAAATTCCCATTTTTCCTTTAATTGCCTAAAGACATTACGCAATCGGTCTTGCCATAGTGATGTAAACAAAAATATGGTTGACATGAAAGATGGGTCTCTTTATTTAGCAGGAATTAAATCTTAAAATTATGAGGGAGGTTCCCTACATACGCAAAGAACGTGGCAATCTAACCAACAGCTGCGCCTGAATTTTTTGCTATTCATGTGCTCTCAGAATATGCAAAAGCAATTAACAAAATAAATATACAGAGTGGAAATTAAAATTTTTTTTAAGGTGGAAAATTTCAAAACCGGAATTTTTAAAAAAGGACGATACTAAAATGTAGTGCTATATATGGGCTAACTAGTTGCTCTAATTACAATTTTTGTGCTCCAACCGTTTAGCAGGAATTAAATGTTAACATTATGGTGGAGCCCTTTACATACTATTTATGAGCTCTCAGAATATACAAAAGCTGTTAACAAAATAAATACACAGGGTAGAAATTCCAATTTCTTTAAAGTTGAACAATTTCCAAAGCTAAATTTTAAAAAAGGACGGTACTTAAAGGTAGTGCTGTTTATGGGCTAATTAGTTGTTCTAATTACAATATTTGGGCTCCAACCGTTTAGCAGGAATAAAATTTTAAAATTATGGGGGAGGCTTCCTACATACGGCAAGAGCTTAGCAATCGAAACAACAGCAACCAATGCATGCATTTTGGGCGATTTATGGGCTCTCAGAATATGCAATACAGGGTGGAAATTTAAATTTTTTTAAAGTTGGAAAATTTCCAAATGTCCCTATAAAGTGTGAAATATATCAATTAGATTTTTCCTAAACTAAAAATATTGAAGAAAAGCTGAAGCTAGTCTATTTTTATTTTTAAATTCCCTTTTTTGAGCCTATAAAATTTCTATGATCTTGTAGGGAAGCCCTAGGCATGTAATTTAAAACTTCATTATTATTATTATTTTCATCGTATTTCATTTCTTTTAATAATAAATCTATTTTTTAAACTTCTACTCCCTGTATATCAAAAACAAAGTTGTTACACACCCTGTATATTGTAACTAAGGTATTATATGCTACGATGTTATTGTGAGATTTTAGTGTTTAGATATTAAGATCATTTTGAAGTACTTTTATTACTACTGGGTATAATACCTTAACTATTTTATCTATAACGATCCATAACTTTGTGTTTTATATTTTATAGCTTCAATTATATTCTTTTTGAATAGAAGAATAGATTATATGAAAAACCTTATATACAACCGTAATTTATATCAATAATGAAAAGGGAACAAAAAATATTTCTGGAGACTCATTTACTTGACTTAAGGTATTCCATATGTATACCTCTCAATAGTGTTCAATTATCTTCCATTAACTATATTTTGATTCATCTCCGCACCCGATTTATTCTCAATTTTGAGATACTTTATATGTTTCTAGATTCATCAGTTATAACCTTATTAGGAAAGCTTAATGTACAATTCAAGATCTCAAAACAACACTACTAATAATAACAAATACTTTAAGTGAGAGATAAAAGTAGGTACATAATATTTTCTAAGTGAATGAAAAGACAACTGTGATGAATACATTTTATTTCTAGAAGAGCATTGGGGCAATTGAAATTGCAGCTCATAAACAACATAAAAATGAAATCGGGAAGCGAATTCTTTGAATAAAATGCGGGAGATGGAAATACATGATAGGAGCCAATAAAAAACTAAGCTCTATTTTTATTTTTCAAAGTGCTTCACTCGAAAACACAGAAAACATTAATTAACAGAATAAAAAACCTTCTTGAAAGAGAATATGTGATTAAAAAAGTGGATGACATTAGCACAAGCACTTTTATCTCTGCAACAAAGGAAATTTAATTAGAACCAAATTATACATCATCAATTTTACTTTACAAGAACATTAGGACTAAATTTGTTTTTCCTCACAAATTATGGTACCTATCTTAATTATTCAGAACTAAAAAACCAAAAGTGTTTGTATCAAGAAATTTAATGACATATTTTAGATTAATATTTTTTTTTACTTTGGTAGGTACTTTTTTCAGTCTGGTTTTTCAACGATCAGTTTCTGCTTCTTGCTATGATTAAAAAAATTAATAATCAAAAAATGAATGAACTTTCTTTCAGTATATGAAAAAAGTGACATACAAAGTACCTACTAAAACTCGTTAACGCAATTAAAAAGAAACATAAACCAAACCGTGTTCATGTTGTAATTTGTGGAGTAGGTACCTTTATAAAATAAGTTGACATGCTGACAAGAGGAATCATGTTAACTCGTTGTTTCAAAAATAACCATCAACACGTTCAGTGCGCATGACGCCCCATGTACACCATTTTAACAAACCAGCATATTTTGCTAACACTTGCAGCGGATGTGTCGAAACATTGGGAGCACGTTTAATACAGTTGGGTTATTGTAAATTCGGCGTCGTCTGTGATTTCATTAGATTTAAGAGACAAATTTAGCAGCGCAGTATGGGCGATTCAGTGTTGAGTGAACCAAGTACCTCAAAAGGAAAGTGGCGGAGAATCAAAATTGAAAACCTCACAGAAGAAGAACTTTTACGTGTATTAGGGGATTCAGATATTGAGCACTACGATTTTAATAGTGAGAGCCCCTATGTCCCTAGTGATTATGAGTTGTTCTCTGATGAAAGTGAGTATTTTCGTTTTTCTAAAATACGTGCAGTTATTTTTTACTTGCTTTTATTGTAGATAAAGCTAATCAAACCACCTCAACAGTTGATGACATCGGTATTTTAGAAGGTAGTACGAATATTGTGGACAATTCGGTTGTATGGAATGATTTTTGTACGGAAATGAAACAAATTGATTTCCAAAAACTCCAGGTTTTTTAGTTGCAATTCTTAAGGATAATGGTCTTTATGATTATTTTAGATTATTATTGGACGACAATTTGTTATTAGATGTTGTTAATGAAACCAATAGTTATGCTGAAAACATTTTTCATTTCTGTTGGTTTTCGGGATATTCAAGAATAACTCGGAGAAGTGTTACCAAGGACGAGTTACTTTAGTTTATTGGACTTATCATCTGAACAGGAACAATCCAAGTGCAACGTTTTAAGGGACTATTGGAAAAGTCATTGACTTTTTGGGATGAAATGTTTTTGAAAATATATGAGTCGCGATCGCTTTTTCCTAATTCTGAGAAGTTTGCATTTTGCTAGAACTCCAAGTGAAGAGGAAACAACGCCAGAATATTATCGTTTGTATGAGATTCGACCATTATTGAATTATTTCCGGGAAAAAATGAAAACTATTTACTACCCCAACATAAACTTGTTCTTGGATGAATCAATGTTGATATGGTGTGGGAGACTTGTCTTCAAGCAATATTTGAGAAACAAGAGCCACAAGTACGGTATAAAATTATTGTATATGCTTACAGAATCGGATGGCCTCGTAATGAATTTGATGGTGTATACTGGAAAAGCAGATGGGTATGTTGGATTGGGACATGCGAAAAAAGTGGTTTTAAATTGGGAGGATACTAAGTGCAGGGAGAAAAGAAACTCCTAAGGACGTCACGACCGTAAAACTAAACGAAAGGTGCATATAAACAAAATGTTTTGATCGGAAAGTGGCGAGACAAGAGGGATATTGTTTATATATCTACAGAATTTTCAAATGATATAGTCGCGGCGCAAAATACAAAAGGTATTATCAAAGAAAAACTTGCCCATTGCAGAGTACAATAAATTTATGAGATGTATGTATCAAATGATGTCGCAAATCACTTCGGTAGTAGTATAAAAAACTAGGGATACATATATTCCAGCTACTACTTTTCAATTCTTACATTTTCTATAACAAGCATTCGAAAAAGCGGTTATCCTATTACGGTTTCCGTTTATCCATTCTAGAAAGAATTCTTGTTGAAGAACAAACCATAGCTGAGCCAAAAATCACAAAACAAGGTACAAAGCACGTTCCTGAAAAAAATTAAATAAGGAATAAATAAGGAAGAGTTTTACGAAAAAGATGCAAAGTGTGTTGGGCAAAGGAAATAAGAAAATATTCTCCATATCACTGCACTCCATATCACTGATAGTCCAGGTCTATGCGTTGGAAAATGAATATCATGAAAAATAATTTTAGTTTCAAAAATCAAATTTTTAGTTAGGACTTTCTTAGTTTTGTTTTGTTCCAAGTTGAATACTTCAGTTTTACTGCGTTCGTTTTTCTCGTTGTTTGTTTACCATATTATTACTTTTCCGCCCAACCTATTTAATATGCGAGAATGTAATTTTTGGAGAAGTTTCAGTTTGTTAGCACGATACAGCCTCCGGAGTATAGACAAGTGATCAATTTTATGATTGTATATTATTCAGAGCGTCGCAAAGATGGACCCTATTGATATTCAGCTCACTAAAGCCGGTACAACGGGTGCTATGGTACTAGAAGTACCAAATTTTTGTCATTTTTGGAGAATTTTCAGTTTGTTAGCACGATACAGCGTCCAGAGTATATACGATTGATCAATTTCATGATTGAATATTGTTTAAGGTGTCTCACAGATGTACCCTATTGATTTTCAGTTGACTAGAGCGAGTACAGCGGGTCCTATAAATCCAGATATACTAAATTTTTGGTTATTTTTGGAGAAATTTCGGTTAACACGATAGATCCCCCGAAGTGTATACAAGTAATAATTTTATGATAGAATATTGTTACTTGTTACTTGTTGGATGACTGGTTTTGTGGCATTGTGTTCGATTCACTTCGTTTATTTTCATTAAGTACCTTTCTTATGGATATTATAAAAATATATTGTAATAATAAAATACATGATTTATGACTCACTGGTGCGTCATGAGCACACTGAGGGGTCGAGGAGTCTGTTCCCTCTCGCAATCGACGTAAAGTTGGAAGGCAGAGGGAGGCAGAGCCCAGGGGATAGGTTTTGCACGGAGAGTCCTAGGACATTGCACCTCCTTAAACTGTCCCAGGACCGCTGGGTACTCCCAAGATGATTGGGAGTGTGTGATCATAGATTACATCCTTCACGTGGTGGCCCTGTTGCAACTGAACTCAGCGGATCTAGACCGGAAGTTCGATAAACATCCCCCAACACAAGGTGTCAAGCGACCCGTGCCAATGGGTGCATGGCGGTGGAGGAGCACCGTCGCAAAGGAGCCTCTGGGAAACCGGGCGACCTCCCAGAGTATTAGCCTTATTCTCCCAAACGGGTCACTGGGGAAATGGACCGCACTAACCCGGTACTTGTGGGAATAGATGGAAGACCCGATAACAAAACAAAAAACTCCTGAATTGGAATGTGGCCAAGAGACCGCAGGCATTCCTATTCAGTTAAAAACAAGCAACAATTCTCCTACAGCGATGGAGGAGGACAAGTTGCTAAGTTCTGGGGAGGAGGGAAACACCTCAAAGAACCCAGGTAGGCAGTCGCCAAAGGAATAACCAAAAAAGAGGCTCTCTTGAGGCAAACTGGGGCGTCTAAGGAGAGAAGAAGCCCTCGCTAAAGGCGAGAGGATTCTCCCCAGAAAAGAAAGACAGTTGGCGTGGAAGGAGAAGCATGGTGCTCCGGCTGAACCACCCCTTAGCAAATCCGGTTCCTCTGGAACCCTGGGTGCGGGGGTGAAGCCGAGGCAATATGCGAAACCAGAAGCCCAACCGTCATCATCCAAACACGTAACTCCAGGAGGGAAAAGGTTGCACTCGCAGCGAACTCCGGAGGAATCTGTAAGGATGACAAAAAGATCCAAGGCAGAGGGAAGCTCAGCAAGAACCTTAAAGGCACCTGAGTCCTTCGCCGAGAAACTGATGGTTGAAAAGATGGCAATTGTCCATGTGAATCATCCAGAAACAAGGCTGGACAAAGAGGCAGCCTTAAAAATCACAATGAGAACGGTGCCGTAGTTGTAGGCTGCATAAATTATATCACAAAGGCATGGTTAGAAGCCCAGTTCAAGCAGCTGAATCCGTTTGGCGAGATTCAGCTGAGACTGGGTCCGGCCAAAAACCTTGTGAAGATGTGCAAAGTCACAACTTTTGTACCACGATCCACGGGAGCGGAGACCAAGGAAGACGTGATGCTTGGTCTAAAGAGCCAGAGTGGATTAAACACCGAGCACTGGGCTGTTGTGGGTGGCAATACCTCGCCATAAGGACAGTTCCTAGTCATCCACATTGACGACGAATCCCTGCAGAAGCTGAGGAGGAGGAGTATGCGCCCATTCGTGGGAGCAGAAAGAGTTCTCTTCAAGTTGCAGGGTAGCAATGATGACCGCAGTGCTGCAAATCAACCAGCACCACAGTAGAGCGGCAACGGCGACGCTCTGCCAGAAGATCCTGGCTGATGACATAGGAGTGGTTCTTATTCAAGAACCATGGACCGTCAAAGGCAAAGTAATGGGAATGAGCGCTGCGAAGGGCAAGTTAATCTACGACACAGATAATGCAAACCCAAGGGCATGTATTTTTATCAGGAATAATATCAAAATGTTGAAAATAATGGATTTATGTTCTAGGGACACTGCCGTGACTGAGGTACACCTGCAGGCAGGTGATGGGAACATCAGAATCCTGCTTGCATCAGTGTATCTGTCATACGATTCCACAGAAGAACCTCCGTCCATGGAAAAGGACGCCAATGCCCACTATCTGGCCTGGGGAAGCTCCAATACCAATAAACGGGGTGAGTACCTTAATGATTACCTAATAGAGTCGAATCTAACTTTATTGAATCAGGGCCGGAAGCCAACTTTCCAACAAAGAAGGGGGAATTTGCTTAGGGAAGAGGTTCTGGACATAATTAAGGGCTGAGAAGTATTAGACGAAGCCTCAGCGTCGGATCATAATTACATATCCTTTACTATTAAGTCGACCTACAAAAAAGAGACTTATAGAAACCCAAGGAATACAGATTGGGAAGCATTTCGGAAGAAATTGGAAACCAATCTAGCCTCACTTGACCCAGTCTCAGGGCAAGGGGTTGAAAGAATGACTTGTTACATTAACAATGCCATAATGAACTCATATACCGAGACCTGCCCTGAGACGGTCAGAACGACCAACAGAAATGCACGTTCGTCGAACAGGAAGCTCGAATCGATGAGAAGGAACGTTTGAAGGCTGTACAATCAGTGCAAAGTCACAGGAAATTGAGACAGCCACACGAAGGCGCTCACTGAATTCAATAAAGCAGTGAGAAAAGCCAAGAGAAGCTCATGGAGAAATTTCTGTCAGGACATCGAAAGTGCCTCTGACTGTGCAAAACTTCACAGAGTCATGGCTCAAAATCCAGTACACTCCAGAGACCGTACTCAAAGAAGACGGCTCACACACGGATGGACCCGAGGAGACACTGGCAGTCTTGCTCAGTACGCACTTCCCGGGATCCACCCAAATGCAAGTCGAAGCAACGAGCGAAATCAGAGAGGAACGGCAAATTGCCCGCGGTCTGGCAACTCGTGATAGCTGGACTTTTGCAAAGTCCATAGTCACATATAGGTCTGTGACATGGGCTATTCAATCTTTCAATCCCTTCAAGGCGCCTGGAATGGACGGAAATTACCCTGTACCACTCCTAAAAAGCGCCGACATAATAACTCCAAGACTTGTGAATCTGTTCAGATTAAGCCTAGCCACAGGAGTTATACCTACGGTGTGGGAAATCTCCAAGGTGGTATTCATACCAAAACCTGGAAGACCCTCTTACGATACTGCAAAGGCTTATCGTCCGATAAGTCTCTTGTTATTTCTTCTTAAGGCAATAGAGAAGATGATAGATAGGCATTTGAGGGTCAAGTTGCTGGGCGACAAGCCGCTGCACCCCAATCAACATGCCTACCAAAGTGGCAAATCTTCCGAAACGGCCTTGCATAGCTTAGTGAGCAAGATAGAGCAAGCCATTGCTCACAAAGAAGTTGCACTGGCTGTGTTCCTGGATATCGAAGGAGCATTTGACAATACGAGCACTCGCTCAATAATGTCAAAGCTGGAATCCAGAGGCACAGACAGGACAGTCACGCGTTGGATAGAGAACATGCTAAGCAGCAGGAGAGCACAAGCATCCCTGTGTGGTGTCACAAGAGAGGTGAAGACAGAAAGAGGATGTCCACAGGGAGGCGTTCTGTCACCAAAGCTGTGGAATCTAGTAGTCGACGATCTTCTTGTCTCACTAAACGAGCAGGGGTGGTATGCTCAAGGATATGCTGACAACATCATCATTCTAATACGGGGAAACACGTGGGCATCTGCCTGGAACTAATGCAGAGGGCAATGTCCGTAGTGGAGAGATGGTGTGATGCGGAGGGATTGTCTGTCAATACCTCGAAAACCATCGTGGTACAATTTCCAAAACAGCGAATCGCAGAGATTACTAGTGTGCCAAAACTCTTCGGCAATCAGATAAAGGTTGCCAGGGAGGCAAAATATCTAGGAATCCGGTTAGATGACAAGCTAACCTGGAACAGCTATCTAGCGAGCATCACAAGCCGTTCTCATATTACGCTAATGACGATGAGACGAGCAATTGGGTGCACCTGGGGACTAACTCCGACAATGGTAAACTGGTTATACACCAGAGTAATCAGACCAATGATGGTGTATGGTGCGATCGCATGGCGAATTTATTTAAACACTAAACTCCTGACTAACACTCAATTTATACAAACTTAACTATTCTAACTATTCACTTATGTTTAATTTGTATACACACAAACTTAATTATCAATTTATATCAACACTTTACTGTTCAGTTTTTAAATGAAACTCACGGTCTCTAGTTAATTCCACAATATAATAAAAGTTATTGAAAATTCTAAGAAATTGACAATTGTTTCGAAACAATTGTAATTTGTTTAGAATTTTCAATATTTTTTATTATATTGTGGAATCAACTAGAGACCGTGAGTTTCATTTCAAAACACTAATATGAGCATATTCTACGAAGTAAGGGTCCAGACAGTTAATTTCAGTTAACTTTACTGTTCGCTATTTAGGTGTATTCTTATTCATTTCACGACATCACTTTATAAACTAAACTCTCCCGCTGGTCGGTCCTTTATATATAAGTGGCCTTTTTTCTAGATAATTCTAGTTTGCGGCTTACTCAAAAACAATTGCCTTTCGGGATATTTCTCGAGTACTGGCTCAATCCATAAAAGATCTTTGGAGAACATGTCTATAAAAACGGTTACAAAAAAATCCCAATAGACCTTCTCAGATTTCGGCACGCTCGCCAAATTTTTATCTCCATTAAAGTAAGGTTACAGAACCGTTCTTAGTATCTACTTCGGTGTGCGAGTTCGTAACAGTACACATCATACAAAAATATCTAATACTCTATCAATTCACTTAGTTTTTGTAGAAGATATATCTGAAAGTTAGCATGTAAACTTAGTCTTAGGTCGCATACGTGCCCTTACATTTAGTCGCGCGAGCGTGCGCAACCTAATCGCGCGAATTTGGAGTGGTTACTCTAGTCTGCACAATATTTTTGGTGCTGAAAGGATAGCGACAGACACACAGAAGGGTCAGTCAATATTGATTCATAACTGGATGATGCGCAGTTAGAAAATGGCTTCTTTAAAATGTAGATGATATAATTAGAATAATTTAGGGAAGAACGGGTCAATGAGTATTTCACGGATAGGGAGGAAGACGACGAAAATCATATGACTCTTAATAATCTCCTCAGACGGCCTGTAAAGTTCTTGATTATTTTAGGATGATGCCTGAAACCTTTGTTTAAATTTTAGTTGGTGATTCTTTTAATCTTTAGGATCCTAAATGGTACATAGGATTGGAATCAAAATATTTTGGTTTTAGTCGCGCGAGTAAAATAGTGCAAAACCAACATGCATTTAGTGTTAGCGCCCTCGTACACGCTGTGTTATTGTTTGTTGCTAAACATTTCTCACGGGTTGAAACGATTGAATTAAGTACAAAATTGTAGAAATTTCAGCAGCATATATTTTCAGTTGTCAACTCTGACATTGCACCTGTCAACATTTTTATTTATTTACATGGTTACCGGTTAATAAATCATGATACCGAACATACCCCCGGCCTTGAAAGGTCTAGCATCCAATAATGAAGATATCCTAAATAAAACCATGTAATAGATCAAACAAAAAAGAAAAAGTTCGAAAGTTAGAGTAAGTGTCTTAATTGTTTTCACCACAGTGTTCGTCTTCCATAGGAAGTTTACACAATCCTGCGCACTGTTTTTGAGCCCATCCTAATGTCTGCTACTCTTACAACTCCATTGGAGCCGAGGTATAGTTTGCTAATTCGTCCTAAGGACCATTTGAATGGTGGAGTATGTTCGTCCTTTAACAGTACTAGTGAATCGACGGTTGATGAACCTTGGTTGGACTTCCATTTAGTACGTGATTACAATTCTGGAGAATATTCTTCGGGCAATTGAGCCCAAAATAATTGCTGTAGGTGTTGAATATATTGGAATCTGGATAGCCGATTCAGAGGTTATTGCGTCAAGTCTGGATCAGGTAGTGAAGTAAGTGCATGACCAATAAGGAAATGTGAAGGTGTGAGAGCTTGGCAAACCATGGGATCAGGAGAAAGTGAGGTAATAGGCCGTGAATTTAAAATGCCCTCAATTTCTATCAAAACCGTGGACCAGTCTTCGAATGTACTTCTAAAATCTTCCTTAAATGTGATTTTTTAGATTTAAAACCGGCTTCCCAAATCCCGCCCATATGGCGAGAGAAGGCAGGAATAAATCTCCAATTCACCCCAATGGCGAAGAGATTTTTGCAATTTATTCTGATTAAAGAAAACGAATTTATCTAGTTCCTTAATTTCTGATTTAGCGCCAAAAAAGGTACCATTGTTGGAAAATATTTCAAACTGTTTTTCGCGTCTTGCTATGAATCGACGGAACGCAGCGATAAAGGATTCTGACGCCAAGTTACTAACTAACTCTATATGTACACATTTTGTTGTGAAGCCAATGTAGGCTTCAGTGAGCTTCGCGCCACAACCCCCTTTTAATTTAATTATAATAGGTCCCGCATAGTCTACCCCACTAGTATGAAATGGAAATGTCGGACACACACGCTGCTTAGGTTAATTTCCCACGATTCGTATACTTACTGAAGGGTTCACACGAGAGCAACGTACGCATCTGCGAACAATTTTCCGAGCTAGTGCTGTCCCGTTTATGGGCCAAAACCTATTACTTATGGAGTGAGCAAGTGCTGAGAACCAGCGTGATATAAGTTAGCGTGCTCTTGCATAGAAATAATTTTAGTGAGATGATTAGTGTATGGAAGTAGTGCTGGATGTTTTTTCTCATATGAATAATTTGATTGTAGAATCGAGAAATAAATTTAAGCATAATAGTTTACTATTATTTGGTAGAGCTTTGTTTCTAGACAGGATAGTGATTTCCTCTTTAAACGCATCATGCTGGGAAATTGTTACTAATGAGTAAGTTGCCCTCCTTAGTTCGGTTGCAGTTGAAGGTTCAACATTTCTGTTTTGTATTGTTACTTTGAAGTTTGAAGTGAACCTCCAGCACCAAGCCACAACTCTTGGTAAATAATTATATGATGAAAAGTTTACAATTTCACACAATAATTGTACGGTATGACAAGAAATTTTTGGATTTCGCATCTTCGGTAAGTTACCCTTAAAGCGAATCGCAGATTTTCGCCACTCCTCTTGAGTATTTTTTAGCCATGTTGAACCGGACTACCATGAGGAAGAGGTCTCCAATTCACCAGGGCTGACACCTCTTGTTAATAGGATTGGATAGATGGATTATCTTGGCTGACAGCATGATTCCAATCAATGGAGTTTGTGAGGTTTTGAATTTGTACGACCCGAATCTGAAAAAAGGTTTGTAATAAATGAGGCTGGAATATATACCTCTCTGAATAATAAACTTTTCACGGCTTCTGGTTTTTGTGACTTCGCAAAGGCCTTCGATTGTATTGATCATGAAATTTTGATAAACAAACTAGAACATTATGGCATCCGTGGTATTCCTTTGAAATGGTTTGAATCTTACTTGGAATGTAGAAACCAACTGGTACGAGCAAATGGTAAAGTTTCGAAAAATTTACCAGTTAGCAGTGGTGTACCCCAGGGTTCAGTTTTGGGTCCAATTCTTTTCTTGGTATTCATTAACGATGTCACAGACTTACGAATTCATGGTAAATTCACTTTAATTGCCGATGACACTAGTGTAACCTGGAGCCGTTTAGATATACGAACTTCACATTCTACCATAGGCAAAGATCTCATTACTATTAAGTCCTCATCTGACTCGAACGGGCTTTGTTTCAACACTGAGAAAACTTTAGTTTTATCTTACAAAGGAGTTTTGCAACCTCTCAAACTCAACAATGACGTAATAAGATCTTCAAATTCGATTATTTCTTGATCTCCATATTGACAGTGCCCTTAAATGGTCTATACATGTATACATTTTAGCGGAAAAATTATCCTCTGCTTATTTTGCCATTAAATCTGTTTCTAAATAGCTTGATTCTTGTACTGCTTCAACAACTTACTAGTCTTTGTTCGAATCGCACCTTCGCTATGGTTTGCCTTTCTTGGGGTCTTGTAGTTTACACCTCTTCACATCTATTTTCAAACTACAAAAAAGAGCTATTCGTTACATTTATGGTTTGAGTCGAAGGACGCATCGAGAATTATATTTTAAAAAATACAAAATTTTAACTCTTCCTGCTCTATTCGTTTCGAAATCCGTGTGTTTGGTTCGCAAACACTTTCACAATTTAACTGAGAGGAAAATTCATAGTTACCCTACTAGCAGAAAAAAATTTCGATATCTAATTAACAATACCCAACTCTGATCTGGTAAAAAATTTCATCACCTTCAATGCCAAAAAACTATTCAATCAGCTTCCTTTAGAATTAAAAGTGGAAAATACATTAAATAGGTTCCGGAGATTAACAACGGCGTTTTTGCTTGAGAGACCTTATTATTCAGTGGCAGAATTCTGAAATCAACCCTAGACTTTTGAGTTACATCGGCGTAGTTCAATATTTTGGTATGATGTACGATGGTAACATTGTATTATAATTATTAATTTAAATTTGTATTTTTATAAATTATGTTCTGTATTGTTAGTATAGTCAATCTTTTTTATATTTTTATTATATCTTTATATTATTTTTTATATACTTTTTCTATATTTATCTATTTTTAAATTATTCCGCTTCGTCCATAAAATTGTAAAATTTTTCATGACAATAAAGCTTATGTCTCTCTCTATCTCTCTCTCTCATCCATCTTGGTGCATTTAGACAGATATATTCACGCAATGGTTCAACCATTTTATAGATTATGTAAGAATAAGTGCCGAAAACCCTGTACTTTTAATTTTGGACGAGCATCACACATATACTAGAAACTTAGGTTAGGTTAGGTTAAGTTACTACGCACAAAATTTAACCGCTCGACAAATCTGTTATAGAGGCTTTGAAAAGCTACTACAATGAAGAAATTCGCCAATTTTCAATGCAAAATAATGGCCCAATATCTCATTTTGACTCCAGTGACATGCTTGGTGAAGCTATTTAAAGATACAAACTGGCGCGAAAGGGCAGTCAATAAATTTCGGCAAACGGGTCTCTTTCCGGTGAACAAACATAGTTTTACCGAAGAAGATTGTCCAGTGGACGCAGCACACAAAAATGAGGAAGCGCCTGCTGAACATTAAAATCAGATAAACGCGCCGCGCGACCAGGAAGGTACTGAGGAAGGGACAAATGGTCAAACTAGTTTTTTCATAACACATTGTTCCTATTCATGTTCTTAAAAAACGAAAAGGCACAAGAGGCCGCAAATTGGAAACAGTTTAAATTTTCACTACAACGCCAAATAAAAATGAACTGAAAGAGTCTGTCGAAAAATGAAAAGGTAAAGTTGAAAGAAGAGTTGGGTTCGACGGAAAGAAAAAGCAAGCTGACTATTCAAAACCTGCAAAATGGATGTTGACACCAAAGTAAGTTCAAGTTGTGTTAGAAAAAGAGCGAGAAAGGAACTGGTAGAAGACGACACATCTTCCGATGATTTGGATGAAACTATGCCCGCTTGGGTGACTCTACTTGCAGGAAGTATTCCCGGTTCAGGACGTTTTACGACTGACTTAAGGGGAGAAATGTGGATACAATGCCTAAGATGCGAGCTTTGAACACACTAACTGTGCGCCGATGCAGAACGTGATTACTATATTTGCGATTTTTGTCGTTAATATTTTTCTCATTGGAAAGCACAAATATTTTTTATGTATGTATTTCGTTTACTTTGTTGCCATAGTTCGATATAATCAACATTTTGGACAAGCTATTGCAAATTTTTTATTTATATTTTATGATATAGTTTTCGAAATATTTCAATAAATAGAAGTGGTATTCTATAATCCCTGACTTTACTCTATCTGTGGCAACCGCTCTTGCCATTAATAAATATTGAGTTCGTCACACGTTGACATTGGTCCATAAAATATTAAGAACCATATATTTGTAATGCGTTATAAGATTATTATAAAATAAACATGAGAAGACCTCCCCAATCTGTTATTAGGATATTACAGATTTCTTTTCAAGAAAATACAAAAACTAACCACTTCACTGATGCTATACAGAATAAATGTTATTCGGAGTGAACAACCATGTTTCCATTTGTAAACACATCAACAAGATCGGATGTAGGAGGCATAAAGTTCTCACTGTCTGTCTTCCTATTATTTAATCTTAAGAGAGAAAGAGCGTTTATTGTGTTATATGTCACCATTCGGATGAAACCTAACGAGAAGATTTTGTTGTTAAACTGAAATTAGAAGTATAAAATTTTCAAAACAGCACTTTCTTTCAAATAAAAATTTATGCCGGTTCTCGAAAATCTCCTCGAGTCAAGTGATGAATACAGTTGTTTTAATTCATTAGATTCGCAGAAATAGTGATACTATATTTTCAGAGAAGCTCTGTCGTAAAATGAACAATTTATTGTCTCTTGAATTATGATAAAAAGACGAATTTTCGAGCAAAACAGGCAGTAGTGAATTATTTCTCGTCCAAACAGTGGTAAAACATATTTTGTCCGAAATGTGTGTTTTAATTATCTTAACAACTCAGTGAATCTCTCCGGTCAGAATAAAAGTCTCAATTAATCAACTCAAAAGTAAACTTAATATCAAACCGGGAAAATTACGATTTTACCTAAAAGTATAAAAATATTTACGATGCGAAATACAACAGTGATAACTACAAGTATTTTAGTTCAATAATTATCGGAGAGAAATACATATTTATCATACAAGCATCTGTGAACAACTGTAATTAAATATCTTACCATCAACTCGCCGCATCATTTGTTGTTTTTTCCTTAATAACTGTTTTTTGCAAAATTTGATTTACGTTGTTACTATTTGAGTGCTTTTTTATTCAACGTTACTCAAAATTACGACGGGTCCACTCCACTAATCTATTTTATCTACAGCAGACTGGTTTGTAATAAACTAGCACTAACTGTTAGTATAATTTGTTCGGAAAATAAGTTTTTTTGACAACTCCAGTGATTTCTAACTAATCAGAAAGGAATGTTGACAATTGCTGGGCTGAACCCAAAAACCATCGAAAAAAACATAAAATAGAATTTCATCATACTGAATTCGTTGTAGCACTAGTTTTGTTATAGTTCATTTTCAGATAACGATGTTTCCGTTTACTACAGCCTTCTTAGCTTATATACATTTTTTGTGAATAAGCCTATGCCCAGCGTTATCCAAATGGGATTTTACAGCTTTAAATGGAACTTACTGTTTCTAGTAATTCCACAATATATGGAAAAAATTTGAAAATTCTAAGATAATTGACAATTGTTTCGATATTAAATATCATCTCGTCAGAATGACAGAAGTTACATTTCATTTGAAGCCTATCTGATGTTTAATAATTATTTTGGTTAGAGCAACAAGTGACCTACCTAGTGATTGACTTAATATATGTTAACAGAAAAAAGAAGAAGAAGATGTGATGTTACAAATATTAAAGCTTAGATATTATTAGTGCTATGGAGATATCCTGGATATCTTTTTTCCAATTAAGATCAGTATAACTGTGCAATGATATAGAAAACCAGGAAAACTATATCTACTGATCTTTATAATTATCACTTAAGAAGACAGCTCAAAAGTGGAGAACTCCCTAGATTTATCTGTTCATTGACAACTTGATATTGTGGGTTTCTTAAGTTTCTCCTAATTTCTAACTCTTCAAGAATATCCAGTTCTTGGCTCTTATCACAAATATGTAGTATTTCTAGTTCTGTGTTAGGTATCAATGAATGTTTGGTGTCAAGTAGATGTTTTTGCGTAGAGGGACTTATCTGGTTGATTTGATCTATATGCTCGTAAATGTTCACTGTATCTGATCGCAAAACTTCTAAGGGTATGAATCAAAGAAGCAGCATTACATTCTGGACATCTAAGTTTATATATACCAGACTTCTTTAATGGGCATATTTTTGGTTTTACATTTAACAATTTTATACTCACATTACTTTCTGTTTTAAGAGAAATTGTTGGTTTTGTAGCTGAAGATATTATCTTTGAAATAATATTAGAAATATTACCTGCATATGTGATGGTTTTATAATTTTTTATTCCATTAGTTTGTTCAGGAAATATTAGTTTTAATGCCACTTTTTCCTCTTTTTGATTAATTTATTTATTTATCATATGTAATGGTTAACCGTTGGATGTTCCTATTGGCTTAATTGTATTTATTTCCCTAATAAAATTACATTTGTTCATAGGAACTGAAAAAGCTCTATGTTTTATTGAATTAAATGCTGCCAATTTATGTGACATGTGGTGATTTGAGTTATATGGAATAGTTACATCAGTGTGTGTTAGTTTTCTGTTAATTGAATAATCAAGTACATTATTAATTCTTTGAATTTTTAATTCACGAAAATTGATTGAGTTATTTCCTTCAATATAGTGAACAACAGTTAGATGTATTTTTCAATTACGAATTTACACCAAAAATTTAATTAACATCATATTGTGAAATTAACTAGAAACAGTAAAAGTCTAGTTCAGTAGTCCCATGCTCCTCAGAACCTGAACCGGACCAACGAATGTTATGATTTTGGTCTCATTCGATTCGGAATGGCATCTAGAACATTCTATCAAAGTTGCAAGAGGAGTTGAAAAAAAATGCAAAAGTTATAAACAATAAAGTAAACTAAAAATATAAGGGTTTGGTTTTTTTGAAATATTTCAAAAATCATTTGAAATTATCGAAATTTGAAAAAAGATCCTTAAAGAACAGGACATTTCCTAAAAAAGTACCGACCATTTTTATAATTTTAATTTAGCGGCGAATGTAACGGTAAAACTGCGTGGTTTGGCTGCCGCGCGCATCGCCCCAATCTGACACATGAACTAAAAAAATTATTTTAACTTATTAAATATTAATATTGAGGAATAAAAAAATTTGGGTACTAAGTAGACATATGAATAAACAATAATCCGTAAAAAGAAATTTTCATCACCATTTTTTTTAATTATGCTTTTGTTAATTAGTTAATTTTCACCATTTTATTGTTAACATAAAAACGCTGATTATTTCAAAACCAGAAATCTAGATTTTTTTTATTGTTTGGAGTTAATCTTAAACGGGTTTAGAAGAGATCCCCGTTGGAAAAACTCAAAAATTTTGATTTTTCAATTTTTTATAAACAATCAAAAGCATTAAAAAATTAATTATATAAATAAAGCCATCAGGAAAATTTATTTTCCAATTATTGTTAATATTTTGTTTTCTTATTGATGAAAGCCATATGATAATATTTTTTTTTCAATTTGTAACTAACATTATTTAAATAATTGTTATAAACAAATGCATTGTTTATAGATTTTTGAAAACTTTTTTTTGGAATTCCATTCTTGATGAAAATAATGATTTTAATAAAAAATTCGTTTCTTAAAAAATTCATTATCAACAAAAAACGGACTTTTGAATTAACAATTTTTTTTGTTACTAAATATTAATATTAGGGAAACATTTTTTTTAAATCATTATTTATGAAGTTCTTTCGTATTATAATTTTTCATTTGTTTATTGAACACATAATTTGTTATAAACAAATGCATTTATACGCAATATTTTTTTAAATACTAAATAATATTACAAAATCAACCATATATAATTTTTTATATGAAAAATTTTATTTATATTTTTTATATAATTTTCAAATATATTCTACTTTTGGACTTGTAGTTTTCTTTCTGTTTTTGCTTATTGTTATTAAAATAAATTAACTATTAAAGATACGACAAAAACACTTCAATACTTTTTAGTTCGTTATTAATTTTTAAACAGATTGAGCTCTGGAACGAACCTCTAACTCAATTGTTTATTAACTTTTTTATTGTTATTCATTAAATTCACCCGAAGTTTACTTTTTTTATACTTTTCAATTCAAATATCTTATAAACTAATGAAAATATGATAAGAACATTTCAAGACTTCATTGTTCTTCGGTAATAAATGAACAAATTCAGCCTTGAAAGCAAGCTTTAACTTTATTATTTGAAAAATTATGAATATTAATATTTAAAATTTTTTATTAAAATCATTATTTTCATCAAGGAGAGAATTCCAAAAAACAAAAGTTTTCAAAAATTTATAAACAATGCATTTGTTTATAACAATTATTTAAATATTGTTAATTAAAAATAATAAAAAATTATTGTCATATGGCTTTCGTCAATAAGAAAACAAAATATTAACAATAATTGGAACATAAATTTCCTGATGGCTTTATTTATATAATTAATTTCTTAATGCCTTTGATTGCTTATAAAAAAATGAAAAATCAAAATTTTCGAATTTTTCCAACGGGGATCTCTTCTCAACCCTTTTATGATTAGCTCCAAAAATAACAAAAAAAAGTCTAGATTTCTTGTTTTGAAATAATCAGCGTTTTTATGTTAACAATAAAAGAGTGAAAATTAACTAATTAACAAAAGCATAATTAAATTAACTGTCTCGACCCTTACCTCGTGGAATCTGCTCATATTAGCGTTTTAAATGAAACTCACGGTTTCTAGTTAATTCCACAATATAATAAAAGTTATTGAAAATTCTAAAAAATTGACAATTGTTTCGATAAATCAATATCATCGTCGCCGCTAAATTGAAATTATAAGGATTGTCGGTAGAGTTCCGGGATGTAGGACTTTTTCTAGGAAACTTCCTGCTCTTTAAGGTTTTTTTTTAAAATTTCGATTATCTCAAATAGTTTTTTAAATATTTCAAAAAAACCAAACCCTCATTTTTTAGTTTACTTTATTGTTTATAATTTTCGCATTTTTTTCAGCCCTTCTTGCAACTTTGATAGAATGTTCTAGATGCCATTCCGAATCGAATGAGGCCAAAATCATAATTTTCGGTGGTCCGGTTTAGGTTCTGAGGAAAATAGAACTTGTGAACCAGACTATAAGTTTCATTTAAAACAGTAAAATGAGTAGATTCCACGAAGTAAGGGTCGAGACAGGTAATTTCAAATAAGATTTCACCACGGTTTCTAAGTTTCACTCAGCTACCTCATCGTTTGCGAAAAACTGGAACATCTCCTAAATGAGAAAATATTATTGGCCGACCTAGAACGATGAGAAATCGGCGGGGTTGGTTGTAAGTTGGCCATTGCTTTGTAGTTGGTTTGCTTATTTGCTTGCATGCGCTTGCTTGTCTGCTTGTGGGTAGCTTTCTGCAGCCCATTGGAGAAATGCAACCATCGAGTGTCTGCCTCCTCGTGGCACCGCCGGATACGTTAGCACTGCTGATCATCAGTGACAGCAGTGTTGACCAACCAAATGGCACTCCAACGAAACCCAAGCTAAGGTGTAAGGAACGTGCCGATGGCTGAATGGCCGCAGGGTATGCGACCGTGAACGTTCCCCTGGGGATACCAGGCGACACCCCCTTGCATATAGCATTTTCCTGGCATGCAGGGCTCTGCCAGGAATGACAAACCTTTCCCTAGCAACTCGTGGGATCAGAAATGAACGAAGAAAAAAAACAAAAAATAACAAAACCGGAGGATGAGCGAGAACGCACACCTCCAAATGAAAAGCACCGTCGAGGTAAAAGAGTCTGCGGTGCTGAGGCAAAGAGAAGAAGGAAAGCGAGGCAGCAGGCTAGAGTCTCTACGGACACCACCAGCGCCACTCGCCCCTTCCTATCTAAATCTGGCACCAACGGCCTAAAATACAAGGGCAGCGATGTCAGTTCCTCCTCCAAAAGAGGCCCGGAACGCGTCGCCTCCTAAGAAAAGAAGCGCATCCGCTCCAATACCTCGGAGGAAAACTCCACCCGTGGAAAGAGGATACGGATGGACGCAAATACAAAAAGCTATAGTAAAGCAGCTACCAGTCATCTAAAGGGTAGCTATCATAGACGATCCATACGGTAAAATAACTATCGATAATGGAGACCTTGTCAAAACACAACTAATGGAGGCTTTGGACAAAACCCTTATGTCCGCCTCCAGCAGTCAGAAAAAGCCACCTACCTTTAGGTCATGGTCGCACTCTGGCGAAATAATCAAAGTCACCTGCGATAATGACGAAACGCTAGAGTGGCTAAAGAACACGGTTTCACAACTGGAACCATGGAAGGAGGCTAAGCTCGACGTGGTACACGTCGACAACCTCTTCCAGCTGACGAAAGCCACCTTCTGGGTCCCTAGCGAAGCTCACGCTTACCTGGGTGACAAAGAGGATGTGCTGCGCAGGCTGGACAAGCAAAATCCCGACCCTCGGGTGGATGCATGGTTTTGCTTCCACCACGAAGCGAAGGTCGTCTTTGGTGTAAGAGACGAGGAAATGGGAGTCCTAAAAAAACGATCAATGAGGATGAGCTACGCGTTCACCTCATTGATTGTAAAAACCAAAAAATCTGACCCGGAACGGAGGAGATCGAGTACGGATCCCCCTCTCCCATCCGAGGAACCCCAAGGAGCTGTTGCTACTGCGGAGACTGTCGAGCCATCTTCCAAGATGGCGACCGACAGTCTCCTGGAGGAACTAACAGCTCTAAGCTAAGACACAGGCGACGTCAACCCACCTTCAAGTGAGGAAGTGGAGATGGCCTAAAAAGTAGCCATAAACCATCTCACCACCATCAAGCAGAGATGGACAATGGAAAGGTAAGATTATTTCAGTGTAACCTTCAACACAAAAAAGTGGCTACGGCAACTTTATGCCGCCACTTGGATGTGATGCAGGATACAATAGCACTTATCCAAGAACCCTGGATAAGGCAAACTAAAATTATGGGACTAAATAATCCAAAAGGTTTGATTGTCAGCTTCCCAAGCAATCAGCAACCTAGGACGGCCATATATGTCCCTAGGTATTTTAAGACCTACCCACTGACGCATTTTTCGTCCTTCGACCTAACGGTAGTGAAGGTTGAATATGCACAGAAAGGTCAAAAGAAAGTGTTAATACTGGCATCCGCAAACCCCCCACTCAGACGCAGCTGGACCACCACCAACCAAGGAGCTGGAGGACCTTGTGGAACACTGTTTCACCCAAAAGCTTGAATTGGTAATAGGCTGCGATTCAAACTCTCACCATGTAAGCTGGAGCAGCAAAGATATTAACACTAGAGGTAAGTTTTTTATGATTATATAACTAACAAGAATCTCTGTATTCTAAATAGAGGTACTGAACCAACTTTTATTAACTCTCGTAGTCAAACGCGAATATATATTACCCTATCTACTATAAACACTCCGAATATAATTTCCGGCTGGCATGTATCCGACGATATTTCAATGTCGGACCACCGCTGGATAAAATTCGAAATAAAACTAGCGCTCACAACCTCTACAATGACTCGTGACCCCAGGAAAACGGATAGGACAAAATATGTCCACTGTTTGAAAGGGGATCTGCGAGGAGTCGAGGAAGAGCTGCCCAACAATAAAGGAGATTTGGAAAGTTATTCTGAAACTATCCAAAACTCCATAATTAATGCCTATAAGATGTCTTGCCCACTCAGGCGGGTCGATCTTGATAGATCCTCCACTCCGTGGTGGTGCCATGAGATTGACCAGCTCAGGGGGACGTCGAGGTAATCCTTTTGTATGGGAATAAACGAACGATTATTCCTTAAACACACATAAAGCTTCAATAGCTCTTATTTCACTTGGAAGGATTGGATATCATTCAAATTATCTTGAATCGTTGATAAAAATCAAATATATTTTATGAAGTAGAAATTTTTTATTTTTTGACATTGACAATTTTTTGTAACTGACAGAAAAACTTCCAAGGTTGAATTGAAAATAAATATTTAAGCTATCATGTTAGCAGTTAGACAAGTTAGAAATTAAACATAACTCCCGCCTTGGACGTTTTCCGGGAGAAAACTCCAACTTAAACAAAACACTTCACTTCAGATAACTTCCGCACACAACACAGTACATAAAACATAAAAAATAGCTAACCTAATGACAAAGTTTAAGATTTAACAATACACAAATCTAGGTATCATCAGGAAGGGGACATACCTTCGCTATAGACCTAAGAAAC
Organism: Galeruca laticollis; assembly: GCA_963921935.1. Classification (NCBI taxonomy): domain Eukaryota; kingdom Metazoa; phylum Arthropoda; class Insecta; order Coleoptera; family Chrysomelidae; genus Galeruca; species Galeruca laticollis. The sequence continues at coordinate 165,414,781 of OY998176.1, forward strand.
GTTCCATCTGATGTTTTGACTCTAATTAAACGAACTTTGCCGTCTGAACCCTGAATAATTTCAATGATTCGCGCGAGAGCCCACCTGAAAGGAGGCAAGTTATCCTCCTTTAAAAGGACTAATTGATTAATTTCCAAATTTCGGGTTTGATTGGTCCATTTTGGCCTTTGCTGAAGCCTATTAAGATATTCAATGGACCATCGCTTCCAAAATATTTGTTTGAATTTAATACACTTCTGATACATTGACAATCGATTTTCTGGAATATTACTCAAGTCTTTGTCTGAGAATGCTGAAAGATTGTCGCCTATTAAAAAATGTCCCGGTGTTAAAGAGTTTAAATCAGTCGGATCATTTGATAAAATGCTAAGAGACCGCGAGTTCATGATGCTCTCAATGCAAACCAAGACTGTCGAAAATTCCTCAAAATTTAGAACTGTTTTACCAATAGCTTTAATCAGATGATGCTTAGCACCCTTAATTGCGGCCTCCCAAAGACCGCCCCAATGTGGTGAACGAGGTGGGATAAATTTCCACTGAGTCTCATTTTTCGAAAAAAAATTTTCAATAGACTCAATATTACTTTTGGATTTAAAAAATTCGTATAAGGTTTTCAAATGGTTACTGGAGCCAAAAAAATTAGTGGCATTGTCAGAGTATATTACCGAAGGATTACCCAGTCGGCCTATGAAACGTTGTAATGTGAGCAAAAATTGTTCTGTCGACAAGCCCGACACCAATTCTATATGGACGCACTTAGTAGTCATACATACAAATATAGCAATATATGCTTTAACTTTAGAGGCTTTGCGTAAATTCGAGGTTTTAATTAAAAATGGACCCCCAAAGTCCACACCGACCTTTAAAAATGGACGACAAACTGAAATTCGATCTTTAGGCAGATCTGCCATCATTTGCTCAGCACACCTAGCTTTGAATTTAAAACAAGGGATGCACTTGTGGATTATGCGTTTAACAGCTCTAAGGCCATCTAAAGGCCAATAACGTAGTCTAAAGTTACTTAACACGGTTTGAGCACCGGCATGATATAATTTAAGGTGCTCTCTCCGTAGCATCAAATCAACAATGTGGCATCTAGCGGGCAATAATATTGGATGCTTTTGTGCAAATGGCAGATCAGCATTTGACAATCTCCCGCCAACGCGGATTAAGCCTTCCAAGTCAATAAAGGGATTCAAAGAATTAAACTGTTTATTTCGAAGGACCTTTTTGTTTTTTAATAAATCTTTTTCTTGAGAAAAATAATGTTGTTGCAAAACTTGCAATGTTGCCTTTAAAGCATGTTGTAATTCATCTACTTTTAAAGGACCAAACCTTTTATCATCTTTATATTGTAAATTATGTCTAAACCGAAGACAGAATGCAACTATACGTTGTATTTTCAGAAAATCTGAAAACCTATTGAAAATACTTATCATATAATTTTCAGTAGAGGTTGTACTCATAACAACTTTTCGTTCTTCCGGAATTTTCTGAATATTAACACTTGACTGAAATGAATTTAAATTAAAATCAACATTTTTCAAATGTGAGGGCCCTTGCCACCACATATTATTAGAAATAAGTTCTTGCGCCATCATACCTCTAGATACATAATCCGCTGGATTTTGTTTGGTAGGAATGTACCTCCAGGTGTACAAGGATGTTAGTTCTTGAATTAAAGAAACTCTATTAGAGACAAATATATTCCATCTACTTGGATGTGATTGTAGCCATGCTAACGAAATTTGCGAATCAGTCCAAAGATTAACACTGGCTATTTGGAAGCTATTTTTGAATGTTTCTAAAATACGATGGGTGACCTTTGCTGACAACACGCATGCGCATAATTCCAATTTTGGAAGAGAAATTGTTCGCAAAGGACAAACTCTAGATTTGGCACAAATTAGATGACAAGAAACACTGTTATTTTCATAAACAGTTCTTAAATATATACAACACCCATATGCCTTTAAGCTTGCGTCTGAATAAGAATGAATCTCAATTCGCTTGATATTGCGATTATTAATTAAACATCGCGGAATTTCTAACTCTGATAATTCAAGAATGTTTGTAGAAAATTGAATCCATTCGTTACTTAACTCTAAATTTAAACAGTCGTCCCAATTTAAATTCAATAACCAAAGCTTCTGCATGAAGATTTTGGCTGTTATGACAATTGGAGCAACAAGCCCCAACGGATCATAGATTTGAGCTATAATAGCTAAGACGTTTCTTTTCGTAATTGGATTTACATTTATGTTCTTGGGCAGAGAAATAGAAAAGTGATCTGATTTCGGCTCCCAAAAAACACCCAGCACTTTATTGGAATTACTCTCAGAATTTATAGAGTAGTTTTTGGATTCAGTTTCTGAGGTAAAATTGTTCATAAACTCAATGGAATTTGAACACAATTTATGAAGTGTAAATTGGCCTAAATTAAGTAATTTTATTAATTGGGTTTTCAGTTCACAGAGCTCCTCGAAAGAGTCAGCTCCAGCCAACACATCGTCAACGTATGTTTGAGTTTGGATTGCCATAGCTGCCAACGGAAATTCTTTTTTATACATGTCTGCCAATTCAACGAGACAACGAGTGGCTACATAAGGTGCAAAATTTGTTCCGTAGCTAACAGTTAACAATTCAATGCATTTAATATCATCTGTTATATTTTCTCGCCATAAGATGTTTTGTAGGTAAATGTGATCAGAATTAATCAAGATTTGCCGGTACATCTTTTCGATGTCTGCAACAACAGCCAACATATAAGCTCTAAAGCGACACAAAATGTCAAATAGCTCTGGCTGAACAACAAGCCCTTTTAGACATATGTCGTTTAATGAATATCCCGAGGTGGTTTTTAGGGACGCGTCGAAGACCACTCTGAGACGCGTTGTAACTTTATCATTGCGAATCACACAATGGTGAGGTATAAAATATTTGTGGTTATTGTGAATATTTTTAAGATCAAGAGGAATGTACCGTGCATGACCTAAGTTGATGTATTCTTTAATAAACTCTGAATATTGGTCAAACAATGACTTATTTTGATGCAATCTTTTCTCTAATGAAAGAAAACGTTTTTTGGCATATGAAAAAGATTCGCCTAGTTTAGAACTCTCAACGGGCGATTTAAATGGCATATCCACTTGAAATCTACCATTATCCAAAATTTTTGTGGTATCCTTAAATATTTGTTCAGAAAGTTCATCTTCACTTGATAAAATACGTCCTTGTGGCACATCTTCAACTGCCCAGAATTTTTGCAGCAAATTGTCGATTTGATTGAAATTAATGAATAAAGAATGTGAGGGAACTTGATCACATGTTATAAAATTTGACAAGATTGTTGGGGATAGGACACCTCCTACCACCCAACCAAGATGAGTATTTTGTAATATGGGTAGGTTGTCCCCAAGGTTAATCAGACCAGGTAAAAGTAATGAATAATAAACATCTGCTCCTAATAACAAATCTACGTGATCTGGAACATCATAATTTGAGTCGGCCAAGACGATACTACAAGGGATTTCTAATCGATCTGTTTGTAGAGGAAATTGAGGCAACTTAGAAGAAATAAAATTTGTTACGGAACAATTTACTTCAAATGTTTTTGTGGGATCAACCTTTGAGAACAATTTAATATCTATTCCTTCACTTACTTGCATGTGACCTGATACACCACAAATTGACAAGTTTTTATTATAGGTAGGGAATTGTAGTCTTTTCGCTAATTTATGTGTGATTAGTGATACTTGAGACCCACTATCAAGCACGGCTCTGGCAGATATTAAATGGCCATTGTTATTTGAAACATGTACGGATGCAGTTGCCAATAAAATATGAGATTTTTGGTTTATAAAAAGGCTTGACATAGTGTTGGATTGTGCCCCAAGCTTGTCACTAGTGGAAGCTTGAGTAACCTCCGAATTTTGTATTTGTTCTATGTTAGAAGCTTGATCTGAGTTACTACTCGATTTGTTCATGGAATAACCTTTTTGTTTGTGATTGGTAGGCCCACGATTGGAATCAAAACTCGAATTTTGTTGAGCATTTATTGTATTATTGTGAGAATTATTAGATTTTGACGAATAATCGACAGAATTTCCCGCATGTAATAGGGAATTATGAGCTTCGCCGCAAATAGGGCAATTCTTCCACTCACATTGACTCACATGATGTGGAGCAAAACATTTTAAACATAACCGATTTGAAAATATAAACTGTTTTCTTTTATTCAATGGCAATTCTTTGAATTTGAAGCATTTAAACATGTTATGATTTGACATTTTGCAAAACAAACAACTTAACATTTTATCTACATTAGCAAAATTAGAGTTTTTACGAGGCAACTCTGGCGAAACCAAATTTTCAGCAGCCTGACATCTTTTCTCAACGAACTTGAGGAACCCGTCTAAAGTAGGTAAAAGAGTAGGACCTCTTTCCAATTCATACCCACGTCTAGTGTTAATGTCTAGTTTTTGGGACAAAATATACACCAAAATCAAATCCCACTCTGCTATAGGAACATTCAAATTTTTTAAGCACTCAGTGTGCTGTTTAACTGTGACAACAAAGTTACGCAAATTCATTGAATTACTTTTATTTATTGATGGAACGTCTAATAGGCCCTTGATGTGAACGTAAATATTCGCTAACTTATTTTCATATCTTTCCTTAAGTATGTCAATTGCTACTGACAAATTAGAGGCGACCAATGGTAAATTTGAAATTAATTTTTGAGGTTCACCCAGTAAATTTGATTTTAAATAAATAAGTTTTTGTATTTCTGCCAAATCATCATTGTCTAAAACAAGGGCTTTAAAAATATCATAGAAACCATTCCAACTTTGGTGCCCACCTGCAAATTTGTCAATTACAATTTCAGGCATCTTAGATTTTACCTCTGTTTTAACATTAACATTTTGTATGGAATTTGCGTGATGACCTTGTTGGTTTGTACCTTGAACGGTAGCATTATCTTTAGGAGAAGAATGATCAATCAAAATTTTTAATTGAGTTTTTAAAGTACAATATTTTTCTTCATAGTCACTAGGGTCACCAATCTTATCAAGATCTGTCTCGGAGCCCTCAATGACGTCCTGAGACTCACAAAATTTTTTGAAAGAAGTTTCAAGTAGCTCTAACCTGGTATCATATTCAAGTTTATGCAATAAATTACCTGCATTTGCATTGATAAAATTCTCTATTCTAGTGATACTACCTTTAGCAGTTCTTCGAGCGGCGTGCGCTTTTAATAACAACGCATCCGGATCCATGTTTGATTACAGGTTTATATACGTAAAAAAAGTTTGCAAACTGTGTGCGAAAACTCGCACGTCAAATGTTGAACAGCTCAAAAAATAAAGAATATATTGGAAACGTCTGACCTGAATGAGTCCTTGACAAAGTCCAATTCACAATCGGTCCAGTCCAATTACCAGATACCAGACACACATTCCATTTTCCAATTTTAATAATTAGGATTTATCGCTGGTTTTATGCTCTGTCCGACTCGAGGGATCAAATTTATGTATGGGAATAAACGAACGATTATTCCTTAAACACACATAAAGCTTCAATAGCTCTTATTTCACTTGGAAGGATTGGATATCATTCAAATTATCTTGAATCGTTGATAAAAATCAAATATATTTTATGAAGTAGAAATTTTTTATTTTTTGACATTGACAATTTTTTGTAACTGACAGAAAAACTTCCAAGGTTGAATTGAAAATAAATATTTAAGCTATCATGTTAGCAGTTAGACAAGTTAGAAATTAAACACCTTTAATAAGGCTAAAAGAACCAGACTCAATGAGGATTGGAACTGATACAAGTCTCACCTCATGGAGTATAAAAAAGTCATTAGACAAAAACAAAGAGAAGCATGGAGAATCTATTGCGAAGAAATCGAGGATTTCCCCCAAGCAGCTAGACTCCAAAAAGCTCTCTCAAAAGATCCCCACCGTCATATCGGTATACTAACCAGAGAGAATAGCACAAAAACTGCCAACCTAAAGGAAAGCCTTCAATTATTGATGTCAACTCACTTCCCGGACTCCAAAATCACAAATTCGGTAGCCTGGGAGGATGAGGAGAATCATCACCCGACGGAAGACGACTGGCGTATATCACGTCAGATCGTCGACTCGGACAAACTGAGGTGGACCGTCTCAGGCTGCTCCCCTTTAAATCCCCGGGAACAGACGGCATTTATCCAGCCCTACTTCAGTGGGGCCTGGATGACCTAATGCCGCACCTGGTAGGAATCCTCAGATCCTCATTGGCACTGAGGTATATTCCAAAAGGTTGGAGAGAAGTCATAGTCGTGTTCATACCAAAACCAGGAAGAATGGACCATTCCATCCCAAAAGCATATCGACTCATTAGCCTCACATCGTTTTCATTGAAGACTTTGGAGAGGCTGTGCGAACGATACAAAAGAGATGTGGTGATAACACGAAATCCACTGCATCCAAATCAACATGCATACACTCCAGGGAAATCCACCGATTCGGCTCTTCATCTTGTAGCGGGCCGCATCGAAAGATCGTTGGAAAATAAGGAGTCCAAACTGGGTGTATTCATAGACATAGAAGGAGCATTTGATAGTAACACTTTTCCTAAAATAACTAATGCACTTTCCAACAAAAATATCCCCCAAACCATGAATGGCTGGATATATAACATGCTCTCAAAAAGAGCGATCAAAATCAGTGTGGATGATGTAATCATCAGAGGCTTGGTTGTAAAAGATTGTCCACAGGGAGGGGTGCTCTCGCCACATGGTCTTAGACTCCTTGGTCAGCCACCTCAACGAAAGCAACTTCTACACAATAGCATACGCAGATGACCTAGTGATACTGCTAACAGGAAGATTCGAGGAGACACTCTGCTCTTTAATACAAGAGGCCCTCAATATCATAGAACAATGGTGCAGGGACCATTCGCTGTCAATATATCCAAAAAAGACGGAGATGGTTCTTTTCACGAAAAAAAGGAAGCTTGCAAAACATCAAGCCCCAAAGCTCCTAGATACCAAACTTAATTTCTCTTCAGAGGTGAAATATTTAGGGGTCACCTTTGACAGTAAGTTAACGCGGAACTCTCACTTAGAAAACAGAGTTAAAAAAGCATATATTTGTTATGAGCTGTGTCGTAGAACCATCGGCCACACCTGGGGAATGTCACCGAGAGTTGCTGCCTGGATCTACACTGCCATCATCAGACCTATGCTAACGTACGTCGCGATTGCCTGAGGAGCTAAAGCAAACCAGCTGACAGTCGTCCGTAAACTGGATCAAATCCAAAGAACAGCATGCCTCAACACTACAGGAGGCATGAGAACCACACCAACAAGAGCTATGGAGGTAATCCTCGGTCTCACTCCCCTTGACATATACATCAAGGAGGTTGTTTCGATGACCATGACACGTCTACGCTCTACCGGTATACAACCTGATGTAGGATCCGGTAAACTGAGACGTAACTTGTTGCATGAGGCCCTCAGGGAGGTCCCACTGCTGCAGGCCAATACGGACCCGATTCCACCGCGATATGCCTTCCACAGGCCCTACAAGGTAATATTTTAAAACAACGAACAAGACCCAACGGAAGAAGACGCAATCCGCCTCTTCACAGATGGGTCTAAATCTAATGTGGGTTCAGGATGTGGAATTTTATCCAGACCCTTGAATCTAAACATAAAATGGGCAATGGGCTGCAATGCAAGTGTTGCTCAAACAGAGCTCACTGCTATCTGCATCGCTGCAAAGAGATTACCAAAAGGAAAGCCACAGGTAATAACATATACATCCTTACAGACAGTAGACAAACACTACTAGCCCTGAACAGACCACGTATTACATCAGGCCTAGTACTAGAATGCCACATGGCCTTAATCGAAGCCTGTAACAACAACACGGTCACTTTAGGCTGGATTAAGGGCCATGAAAAATCGAAAGGAAACCGTATTGCAGACTCGCTAGCCAGGAAGGCAGCTTCCCAAAAACTTTTGGGACCTGGCACTTTCATTGGTCTATCGGCGTCAGCAACGGTCGACCTATTAAACGAACACTCCCTTAATAAGCTTAAGGGTAGATGGGACGACGCAGAAGGCTGCAGGCTTGCCAAGGAACTGCTACGATATCCGGACAGCAAAGTAGCCAAAAAATACGTGACTATCAACAGGCGGAACCTACGAACAGCCACGGGTATTCTGACTGGTCACTGCCACCTACGAAAACACCTCCACAGACTGGGTCTCTCTGACACCCCACTTTGTAGAGGATGTGAGCAAGAAGATGAGACTGTCGAGCACATTCTTTGTGAATGTCAGCCACTCTCTCATCTTAGGTTTCATGTATTCGGCGGACACAGGCTAACACACGCCAATATGAGGGAACTTAATTCAGGCGACGTTATCGCCTACTTCAGAGAAGTAGGCTGGATGACGAGCTAGAATGAAGTTTTGAACCTCAGAAGGATGCACAATGGGCCAATTGTGGCCTAAGTGCTGTGGGGTCTACCCACCCTTCCAACCTTCACAGATACAGATAGGATGAGAAATCCACACCTGCTAAACCATGTTGTACTGCTTGGAAATATAGGAAACGAGATTCATTGTAACTGATGTGGTTTAACATTTGCTGAATAATGTTTATACTCTCCGTACACAGTAATATCAATGTATTTTTTGTCCTTGCGGTGACTTTCGTAATGGGTAGGTCAACCAGAATAAGTACAAAAATATACTTCATCACATTTTGAATATCAGATAAGTAATAAACCGATGGTCTTGAAGTCTGTAACCTATCAAAATGTTTATTTTTCAATAATTTTTTGCCAGACCACTCTCAACATATTTATTACACTGATACATTTTTTATATAAAGTATATGAAAATCAAACAACAACATTTCCGCCCGACCAATATTAAGACATTATTTATGACTGAGTCATACAAATATATTGTGTCATACTTACTCTGGAGGGGAACGAAATGATTTTATAATTTTTTCAAAAGCTGTATGTAATTATTGTCAAAAATGGCTGTTTGCAGATTAAAAAAGAATGTTATTCTTAGGTTTCAATTTAATATACATTTTAATATAATATTTTCACGTGCAACAATTATCACACAATAGTGAAAAGAGCCCTCAAATGTTTTTAATTTAATGTTTCCAAAACTCATGGGCTTGTAATTTTTTTGAGTTTATTTTATTTGTTGGTTACTTAAAGTGTTTTTTGACCTGTATTTGCTATTAATTGTAGTCCCTTCATGGCTTTTTTACAAAAATATCATTATTTCCTGAAATTATCTCTATTTCTATCTAATTATAACTTCTACAGAATATTAGATTCTCGTTCGAACTATCCTACAGTGCGGACGTATCGATTTGAATTCTCTTGCGATAAGTGATTTGCTTACCTAGCAGTTTGCTATAATAATTTTTTCTATGTTGTATATAATTAGTGTAGCAGCGATACTGTAAGTAGTTTTATCTATTTATTTGTTTTGCCCCGGCTCTGAAGCTCAAATGTCCGGTGGCCAATATGAATAAAAGGACAAGGACCCACCTCTGCGACCAACGAGAAGATATTGTCCCAATGTACATGTAGAAGAAGTTACATTTTCTGGAGATATTGATATGAATCATCAAAATAACCAAAATACTATGGATTTAACAAATAATAATATTTCGAACGAAACGGTGAACAAAAACATAGATGATACGGAATCAGTGAAAAACTTACTAATAGGCTCTAATATATCAAGTAATGTAAACAGTGGTCGTAGGCCAGTTAACACAGACAATAGATTTCTACCGACCGATTTAGGTCCATATTTTGTTTTTGTAGAACATTTAGAACTAAATATTCGTCGTTTTCATCCGATGAAATTAGGTGAAAAGTTGTTAGCGCTATCAAATTATGAAAATAATATTACTGAAATAACTAGTGTTGGAACAAATCGCGTAAAAATTGAAGTAAATTCGAGTTACTATGATAATAAATTAGTAGAATAACCATTTTTCGAGAAAAATAACCTGATTGCATACATTCCAAATTATTTAACCGTAAAACGTGGCATAGTAAGAGGTGTTGACACATCTCTGAGCGAAAATACTCTTTTAGATATTATAAAATCGAATGTTTCAATTAAAAAGGTACAACGTTTGAATAGAACAGCGGAGAAAGATGGCGTTATACAGCGGGTTCCTAGGCAGATGATAATTGTGACTTTTGTTGGCAAATTTATCCCACAATTTTTTTACATTAATAAAGTTAGGTGCACTGTCGATACCTATGTTTGTCCGGTCATGCAATGTTATCATTGTCTTAGGTACGGTCATACATCTCAATGCAAAGGTAAGAAAATGTGCGAAAATCGCGGATCAGATAAACAAACTGATAATTTTCCGAATAGCAAACTAGCTACCATTCCTCTTCATTCAAGGAATGCCCAGTATACATAAAACAAAGGAAAACCAAGGAAGCTATAGGTAATTTGAACATATCATTTAAAGAGGCTGAAAAAGTAGTCGATAATCCCATCTACACTAGCATTATCCAAAAAAATAGGTTTGCTCCACTAGCTAATTTAGAAGCTGATTTTCCCACTCTTAAACCTTCCAGTTATCAAAATCGTCCCTCTAGCAATCCTCTAAACGGAAAGAATCCAACCTCACCTACTCCAGAAATTATCTCAAATCCTCGTAAAAAGAGAAAACGTAATAATACTCTATCTGACTTCCCTCTCATTCATAGAGAATACAATACCAGTTTTTGTGCTGGTCCTGTATTCCAGTTTAGTCGAAGGAATACCGAAAGTGATTTTGATAAATTTGCCTATCAACTTAGCTCCAAAATAAACACCATGCTTCAAAATTTTATACGAGATATGCCTCAATCTTCTTCATGTGCAATCAATAATAAGTTAGTATTTAACGAAAATGATGTTGATAGTAAAATTAAAAATATTGTCGACAGTTTATTCAACTAACAATGGTCAATACAAGCTGGAAAATAGTTCAGTGGAATGCCAGATCTTTAAACTCCAATACATTTTCTTTAACACAACTCAATGTTGAAGATAATTTTGATATTGCTCTGATATCCAAAACCTGTTATAAACCAGCGGATGTCAAAAGGTTTAAAAAATTTCAATATAATAAGAGAAGATAGAAACAAAGGACATGGTAGTGTGGCTATATTCATATCAAACTCAATTAAATATGAAATTATTGAATTTATTAATAGCTTCAATCCCAAAATAGAATTATGTGGTATTAACATTACTAGTGATGATACAAAATTGACAATTATAAGTTTGTACAGACCTTCGACAACTAAAGCAAATGTAACAAGATTATATCAATTTATTTAACCTGATTAATCACGAGTGTATCATCGGTGGTGATTTTAACGCTCATCACGGAATCTGGGGTTCGAAGACGTGCTCGATAGATGGTAATATACTAGTTGAAGCGTTAGATTATTTTCCTACTTAAGCTGTAGCTAATTATGGTTGTGCCACAAGAATTTCTTCTCCAGGACAAGCTAAATCTGCTGTAGATCTGACTATTTTATCCTCAAAATTGTGTTCTTCATTTACGTGGTCCGTTTTATCGGACACACATGGTTCTGATCACTTCCCTATTAGGATTGTGATCAACGATATCCGAAAAGAACATTTTTCGGTTAAGCGTACTTCTAAATGATCAATTTCCAACGCTAATTGGAAGTTATATCAAACCTCTATCATTGAGTCATTCCAATCCGTCCCTATTTGCAACGATTCTAACGCTCTGATACAATGACGGTAGCTGCAAACAAGTCTTGTAAGGTATTAAGATCAACTACTCATAATCCGACTAAATACATTACCCTGGTGGGATCAAGAATGCCCTGCAGCGACAAATTCTAGGAAAAATACGTTAAAAGCTTACAGAACAAACTTAATCCCTTCTTACTTCATTGAATATATAAGATTAGATGCTATGTGTGAACGGTTATTCAAAACCAACTAAAGAACAAATTGGGCCAAATTCTGCTCCTCACTTAACAGACAAACTCATCCAAGCGACATATGGATGGTTAATCACGTTCAAAACGTTGAAAAATCTTGTATAGTCAACGAAACCTTAGTTGAAAACTTGCTTCTAAAGATTGCACCCTGTGATGATCCCGAAAAAGACAGACAGATATAATGGCTCTATGGTGAACATAGCTTATACGAGGGGCACTTACCCGACCACGTCCATTATCCAAAAGACTGGCCTATTATTTCTCCAGAACAATATTGTTTACTAGCACCGATAAACATCAGTGAAATAAAAACAAGTATCAACACTTCTAAAAAGTCTAGTCCAGGAATTGACGGAATTGATTACCTTATGCTAGGAAACATGCCAGACGTAGCGTTACAGTTCTTATGCAAAATCTATATTAATATCTTGATAAAAGGAGACAATTGCCACTCTTAAAAACAATGTCTTATCATTCCAATTTCGAAGTTAAATGATTCAACTGCCCTCAGACCCATTGCCATGTCTTGTTTATTAAAAACCTTTTGAAGGATTATGAAAATTAGACTGGAGTGCTGGTGTGAAAGCAATTATGTTTTTCCAGACACACAGTTTGGGTTTCGTAAGGAAAGAGGCACAGCAGACTGCATTGCACATCTAGTCACAGATATTCAATTAACGTTTACCGAAAACAAATACCTTGCTGCGTTATTTTTGGACATTACCAGTGCTTACGATACTGTTCAACTGCATTCTCTTTTTAATAAATTATTTCAAATTGGTATTCCATCCAGATGTGCGTATGCCTTGGTTGAACTATTCATGAATAGACAAATATTTATTCGGCGCAACAACCAAATTCTTGACCCACGTCTTGATTTCAAAGGTTTACCGCAGGGATCTGTTCTAAGCCCGCTACTCTTTAACCTATATACCTTAAAGGTACATGTTATGGATATAGAGTGCAACATATTGCAATATGCAGACGATTTCTGTTTATATGTTATGGAAAAGACTTATCAACAGTGTATTGAAACTCTAAATGACATTATGCAACATTGTAATAAATATTTCTCAGATCTAGGTCACCTATTGTATTCTTCACACGACATCGTCTACCAGCTGTTTCCAACCTGCAACTCACTAATATGACGATATCGGTTAATAGGAATTATACTTACTTAGGTATCACACTGGATTCAAAACTAACTTGGAATGATCACATAAACCAATGTATTGTCAAATGTGAAAAAAGTTTAAATATGCTGAAAGTTGTTAATCGTTACGAATGGGGCGCTGACCGCAAAACCAATATTATATTCTACAGGGCCTATTAGAGATCCATCTTGGATTATGGAAGATTGTTATATGGCTCAGCCACGCAATCTCGCTTAATCAAATCAGATAGAATATAATTTAAGGCTTTACGATTGGTTTTAGGTGCTCTCAAATCCACACCTACTAACACACTGTTGGCTGAATGTGGTGAACCTCCTTTACATCTAAGGCGCTTAGTTCTTGCAGAAAAATTTACTCTTAAATGTACATCCAATAACCAAGAAGTACTTCTACAAAAGATAGGTCAATTATCAGTCAGCAACCTAACAGAAAAATGGTGGCTAAATAAAAATTCTCGAATTTTAGCTATTGCAAATCCCAATACATCACACCTGTCAATTAATAGCGATAAGCAAAGCGCTTTTTCAGCGCCTTATGACATATCTTTTTTTTCGTGTACAGTAGTTATACCTAATTACGACGTACCAAGTAGCTATTGCACGGCTATGGAAGAATACTTTGGAAATCTGGGTAATATCTGCAAAATATTTACAGACAGGTTCAAATCTTCTCTAGGTGTGGGATGTGCTGTATACATATCTAACAGGAAAACGACACTATAATATGAATTAAACAGTCATTGCTCAATATTCACTGCAGAGCCATTGGCCATATATTATGCACTATATTGGGCTTTATACAGTAATCTCCGATATCAAAACTTTGTCATCCTTTCGGATTCCCAGTCAGCTATAACAGCCATTAGAAACTCTGCAAGACGTATATATTGCGATAGTATAATCGTAAAAATATTATGCATATTAGTTGAATTACGACAACTTAATAAGTCCGTAACGTTTATGTGAGTCAAAGGCCACCTTCAAATATCTGGAAACGAAAAAGTTGATCAACTAGCGAACGCCGCAGTTCTCTCCGGATCGGAAGATCTTTATTTACCATGGAGTGACGTTATTTGATCAAGAAACTTTGTGTAAAGAAAATGTTCCTCTCCCACAGAGTCAAGTTTCTCTGTTATTTCTCAGTCGGCGACATACTGTGGTTCGTACTATATTATGGAAATTTCTTAAACGTGTCAAGAGAAAAAATATAGAAATCAGTATAATTGTATTTTAGATGTAGAATGGTAGAGTTTAGTTGTAGTATACCTATTGTCTTTTCTTTGTAACATTGATATACCCCCTTACCGTTGCCTTTATTGTATGTTGGAAGTAAAGCTATGACGGGCAGCTTAGCGTGAAACGAGTGTCCGTGTTCATTATCCTTTCTTAGTGTTTTTAAATGAAACTCAAGGTCTCTAGTTAATTCCACAATATAATACAAGTTATTGAAAATTCTAAAAAATTGACAATTGTTTCGATAAATCAATATCATCGTCAGAATTCTGACAATTGTCAATTTTTTAGAATTTTCAATAACTTCTATTATATTGTGGAATTAACTAGAGACCTTGAGTTTCATTTAAAAACACTAATATGAGCATATTCCACGAAGTAAGGGTCGAGACAGTCAATTTGATTATCCTTTCTCCTTCGTTTTCTACGAATTCTGTTGTATAGGGCAATGAATCATGTGTGACTTGGATATGAGTAAATATGTTTGCTGCGACATGTCCTTTGTTTCTATTTTTAATGTCATATAACTTGTTTATTCGTGGCTGAATGGGATCCAGCTCCCAAAGCTCCAAAAAAAACAGAGTATTAGAAGACAATCTTAGAAAACGAATATATTTTTCATAGGATTTTTAATTAAAATACTTGAGAATACGGCAGAAAGAATACAAAGAAATGTCAAATTCTGAAAAAAAAATTTATTGTTTCATCATCGTTAGTCACGGATGAAAATTGTTACTTTTTTATAAATAATCATCGCTTTCGTCTTTACTCTATTATTAAATGATGAAAAATAATCTTCATAACCTGGGATGGCTTCGTCTTTATTATGCTGCGAAATTTGTTCGGCCGTCAGCGGTACTGCTTCGTCTTCAAACCATTTTAGTTTATCCCTCAAACTGGCTTCTAGGAAGGTTTAGTCGTAGAACTTAATATTTTAATTAACATAGATATTTAATCTACTTATACCTACTTATATCCTTTTTTGCTTTGTGTTAATTCTTGTTATGTATGGAATTTAGTTTCAAAATATTTCTTGTTTCTCGAAAAAAAAAACTGAATGTATAAGTAAACAAATGTTATTATATAACTTAAAAATGACGAGGACGTCATAAAATCAGGAAGGCTGAGTTGTGGCATTATTTATTAGACACCCCTTTTTTTTGGATTGGTCATCCTATGTATGTTGACAGTTGATGGAAGGATGGTAATCGCGGGATAAATAGCACGTTATTGTCGTGGTGAATGTTAATGAAAATTGTGAGTCACTTATTTGTTAAAATACATCCATTAAAAAAGTATAGAGTTTTTATACTACGCCCCAGAATTATCACTACACGTGTATTAGCGTTTCCTCGTAGTTGAGTGAAGAATGCTAAATATCGGAGTGGGATTTTTTTTGTGACCCACTTTGTATATCTACTCCGTTTCTGAGGTTTCTCTATATAACAAAATACGTATTGTTTCATTGTGATTTATAAATTCCATACATTTTCACAGTGAATGAATAGTTCACTTCGTTATAGCGCTGAAATAAATCTTACTAGTAACACAGACTCATTTCCCAGGAAATTATGTAGCAAACACGTACTTACATACTACGTATATCACTGTTTAGTGAGCATTCGACAAATGTATTGACGCATTCTGTCAATCGTATTTCGAAAAAAATGGTTGGGGTCCGTAAAATTAGTTAAATCTAATCTTGAACAAAAAGTGACCTTTCGTGGTATCAGCAAAGGGATGTAACTGTTGATTGTGACCATTTTCCACGAAAGTAAAGCGATTTATCTTGATTTCGTTGAAGAGCAACCCTCCATCCATATAATCAATGTGGATCTTAATGGTTTCTACTGAATTCACTTCGATTGCCAATATACGTTCTCTATCTTTTAAATCAATTGTGTCAGTGAGATTAGAAATCTAATTAATTTCACTTATAAGAGGTACTTCTTGAAAATTAGAGAGGGATAAATATGTATAAAAGAACATAATGAAATTCATTTGAAGGTGAATCACTTTATTAGACAAATAAAAAAGTTGTTGAAGTGATTGAATGTATCATAACCTAAAGGTTAAAGCGTATATTATGGCGAATGAATAATTCACGTAATGAACAAGAAAGGCAGTGGCAGATAAAGATAAAAAGTTGATGAACTTCTAACGAACGAGGGACCAATTGCACTGGAAGAATTTTAAGCAAAATAACATCATAGAACTGAAAGATAACGAGACTGCAAGTGAAGTTTCTGCTGGCTAAAATTATACTAAAAGTTTCATATTTCACGACATAAAATGCTAATTAGAACAATATAGATTGGTAAGACTCAAATACATTGTAAATCAACAGTCAAATGGTTTGCAATTACATTTATATAAATTTTCATTGACTAGATTCCATACACTGTTTCTAAAGTTGTACCATTCCTGTGGTAGCTTTTTAACACAAAACTGCAGCCATTTCAAAGCCAGACAGGAATTGATTAAATCGGAAAATCCCATGACAATCAAAAAACATTCACATCTTATGGGTAACAATGATTGAATAAACTTCTACCAGTGCCAAAACCTTTGAAGATTTCATATAGTTTGAATGGATGTCAAAATGACTTTGAACCTTGTTTGAGATATCAATTAACTGATATATGACAAGAGTAATTATCATTAAATATGGGAGGGAGGGTTCACATAAGAAAATGCGCTAATTATGATTATGGAATCAACAGCAACAGGGCTGAACGCAAGTACATAAATTATTTGAAGCTTTCAAATTATTGAGGAATGAAGTGAAAATATGAAGCCATAGCTTATCTTTATTTTAAAAAGATTATAAGTAGATAGTATTTGTGTCACGCAATATATTGTATGATTTGATATCATATCTTTTGTAAGGGGTGTACTTGCGTCACCTATTTTTACTTCGTCAAAAGGTTTTTGGACTGATATCAATACTTTTTGTACAGTTCTTAAATTGAATTCTCATATACTTTAGAAAAATAGTATAGATTTTTTCCATAATTTGTTAGAGGTATGCAGTATTTAAGAAAAATTTCTTGTTAAATAAAATTTTGATAAGGAAAAAACTTTTTTATAGCATCGCATGCTTTTTTCGAAATATTTCAAAAAAAATATTGAAAAATCAGTTTTTCTCGAATTTTGTCAATGGAACGAGAAAAATTAAGTGAAATTTCAATATTTTCACAAAAAATCGATTTTTCTTACATTTTGTTAACCCTCAACTGGTCCGGTATCGCCTGACAGACTACTTGACGTTGATAATTTGTTCTTATTGGTTACATATACCGCCTACTTAAGAACCACGCCACCTATTCTTTCTCTTATTGGATAATAGTACATAGCTACAGTTTCGATGTGATAGGTTTAGTTTGAAAAAAGAAATAACAGCAAATAGTTCTACCGTAGTCTCTCAGACGACGCCGTACCGTTTGTGTAACTTTTTTTAGTATTGTAGTTGTTGAGGAATATGTCCGGTCCATCAAAAAGGGTACGTATTGGTGACCGTAATTACGAGGAAATTCTTCAAAAATGGTTCGACGAAGATAATGACAGTGGTAGTGATATAGACGATGTGTCACAAGAATATATTGAGTCTGATCATGATTCGAACTCGGAAATTTCGGAATCCGAGTGCTCTGACGAAATCAATGAAGTTGACGTTACTGATGACATGAAATCTTATAAATATGGAAAAAATAGATACAGCTGGTGTAAAAATTGAATAGATTAGGCTTTTACTTGATGGTGCAGATTGTGCAGATGGTACAGATGGTGTACATCAGAAGTACGTCCATCATCAAAAACACGAAAACATAACATAGTTATGAAATTACCCACTCTCAAAACCAAAGCAAAGGCACTCGGCGAAACTGCGAATCCGTTATCTGTTTGGAGTTTGTTCTTTAGTGCTGATATATTAGAGCAAATTATTCAAAACACAAACAAGAAATTGAATGCAATGCGCGTAAGGTATTCAGCCGATTCCCAACATCATCTTAGAGATACAGACAGTCTTGAATTGAATGCATTTTTAGGACTTCTAGTGTACACAGCCATATTCAATTCCAGTCATGAAAATATTAACCGTTTATTTGCAACAGACGGAACGGGGAGAAAAATATTTAGGTCGGTCATGAGCCAGAAGAGATTTGCTGTTCTTTTAGCCGCCATACGATTTGATAATTCAGATAACAGAGAAGAGAGAAAAAAGGACGATTCAATTGCAGCTATGTCATTTGTGTTTAATTCTTTTATAAACAATTGTCAAAGTGTTTATGGACTTGGTCAATCGGTCACAATAGATGAGATGCTTGTGAGTTTCCGTGGCAGATGTCGGTTCAAGATGTACATACCGAATAAACCGGCAAAATATTGACTCAAAATACAATGCATGACGGATGCGCGAAATAGCTATTTATATAATGCATACATCTATAGTGGTAAAGATTCGTAAGGATTGGGTATCAATGATGAATACAAAAAACTTCAAAAACCTACTCAAGCCGTTTTATGCCTAGCAAAACCGATTTTTAACAGCAATCGTAACATTACAGCTGACAATTGGTATACTTCTATTCAGCTATTGGACGTTCTGAGAGCCAACGGTTTGACTTATGCTGGTACCATGAAAAAAAATGAAGCCAAAATACAACCGTCTTTTCTTCCAAACAAAACCAGAGCTGCAGGATCCACGCTTTATGGATTTAGGGAAGAGTATACTCTAATTTCTCATGTTAATAAGCCTGGGAAAGCTACAATCCTAGTATCATCTATGCATGACAGACGGTACACTGATCATCTAACGAACAAACCGGAAATAATTACCTACTATAATGAAAATAGAGGGGGTGTTGATTCTCTCGACGAAAAATGTTCCCAAAGCACCTCAAGCCGCCGTACTCGGAGATGGCCTCTAGCAATTTTCTTTCGTCTCTTGGACATTTCTGTCATCAATTCATATATCCTACACCAATGTTTTGAAAATAATCCAACAATAAGAGAAAAAAGTATTTTTGCACTTGAGTTAGCCATGCAATTGGTGCAAGATCATATGAAAAGGCGTTTAGCACTTACAAATATTCCTCGGGAACTACGCTATACTATAAGACGAATACTTCGAGTTCCAGAAGAAAAAGAAGACGCCAACAATGAAGCTTTAATTCTGGAAAAACGTAAGATTTGCCATTTATGTCCAAGTAAAAAACGTAGAATGACAAGATATTTGTGCCTGCAATGTGAACAGCCAGTTTGCTTAGAATGCACGAAACCACTATGTAATAATGAGCGTCAACGAATTCGGCACTATTATAATCCCCTATTACCTGCACCCCCTCTTTACCTGGACAAGATACATGAATTCGGCACTACAGTTTAGCTTTCTAATCCCTAATCTACGTCCTGTTTATAATTACCTGTGGGGTGTACATCAAGAAGCTCCCACATCATGAATAATACGATAGCGCAAACAAGTGAACGTGGCAAACAAATTTTAATTGTTGATGGTGGCAAATTCACATTTGCAAAAGTGTTGAAAACCGAAGAAACTTTTTGGAGGTGTAACGTAAGATTATGTAAAGCAAAAGTGGGGCCTGAAAAAGTCATATCAAGATGTGAATTAGAACATACACATCCCAAAAATACGAAGGCGCTAAACAGGCAAATAGGTTTGTGGATATGTATTTTTTAAATTTATTCGTGCTTTATTTATGTTTATTGTGTTGTATTTATTTAAAAAGCAATTACTGATTGGATATTATTATTTTAGTTAGCAACAGTGCCAAAAGGAAGGCAGAAGAAGACATTACAGAAAAACCTTCGAAAATTATTCATTTAGCATTGAAAAACCATGTAGAAGCAATGGAGACTTTAACTGTAAGAGATATTAATTATCTATGAAATAATGTCTACTACAAGCGAAAGAAAATGCAGCCAAGTTTACAGACGAGTGCAGAAGCAACCATTAGAGTTTTACAAAATTTGGAATGTAAAACAATTAAAGGGGAAATTTTTTTGACAGGTCTTGCGAAAGAAATTTACGTGTTTTGTGTAATTGCGACACAATATATTTAGATGATACTTGTAATTATTGTTTAAATTATTTTTTTCAACTATTTACTTTACATACTTTTATTAATGGTCATTACATTCCACTAGTGTTTTCTACTTCACGAAGTAAGAGTACCTCAGTTTATATAGACACATTTCAATTTATTAAAAAAAGTGTCGAGAAGTAGATTTAGATTTTAATCCAAAGTTTATTGTAGTAGACTTTGAGAAAAGTATACATAATGCTATAGAATTTGTTTGGCCCATGGTGATGATAATAGGGTGTCGATTTCATCTGGCCCAAAGTTGGTACAGAAAACTTCAAAAACTAGGTTTCGCTTCAGAGTATCGTGATGCAAATAATGAAGTAGGAAGATGGCTAAACTATGTCTTTGGTTTGCCATTTTTACAGCCTAGTGAAGTATCAGACTGCTTTGCTTTAGATTTAATGAGTACTCAACCTAATGACAGCAGAGTAATCGAGTTTTCAGATTATATACTGGAAAATTATATAGATGAATAGCAAGCTATGTTTCTACCTAAAATTTGGGCTAGTTGCACTAGTTCAATCACTAGAACAACTAATTGCTGCGAATCATTTCATTCAAAATTTAATGAATGCTTTTATAAAACACATCCATCGCTATTTATGTTTATTAACATTTTAAACAATTTTCAAACTCAGACATATGTTAAACTAAATAGTGTTCATGAACCTGTGTGCCACAAGGATCTTAAAACAAAATGCAGACAAGTATTTTTAGAACAAAAAATTGCTAACTATTTTGTAAATAAAATAGATAGGCTACAATTTGTCAAATGTCTAGGATATTTTTATAAACAATGTCCATAGTGTAGAACAATTCAAAAATAAATACATTTATTTCTAATCTTTGTTTTTTAAATTTTAAGAAAACGAAACAATTAGGTAATAAGATAAAGTTGATAAACGGTGCCCAGTTCGAGTACTTGAATAATGTGTAATCCGAGGTCTAGTGCCGAATTCATGCGTAGAGATTAAGGAGCAGGTATGTGGTGCCGAATTCATGGCCGCCCGTAATAATTGCTCCTAGGAGCAACAAGTTCTTTTGATGTTGAAGAGAAACTGCTATAGATTTTTTTGTTTTAAACATTTATTTTGTTTACTTACCTTTTTAAAAACCTAATTGTAAAATACATTAGTATTTTCAACGTTTTTTAAATTCACAAATTTATATTTAAAAAATAAGTGTTTTCTTTTATTTAGTTTTCTGCATTATACATATTTTAATTTCCAATTCAAGATGGTGTTGTTTAACTACGTTTATTTTAATAAATTTTGATTAAGATATGTTTACACAATCCGTTTTTGATAACATATTTGTTTCTTAGTTTTTATAAGCCGCCTAAAAATAGGTCGTCCATCAGACTACGCCGGACCGTTTGCGTCCCAAATCTGGTGCCGGACCAGTTAAGGGTTAATGAAACGAATGGAAAGTAAAATTGAAATATTTTTATGAAAAAACGGCTTTTCACACGTTTTCTTCATGAAATGAGCTACATTTTTTTGGTGATAACCATGGGCCTCTCTGAAATCACTCCAAAATTGATGATAGGCATGGTAAAAATCATTTCCGACTACTTATTTCTATTTAATGTAACTAAAAGTGCAATAAAAACAAAAAAACAAATATTTTTCGATTCACGATCTAGACATGTTTAAACTATATACATTCAGATAGCAAGTCGTTATGCGAATTATTTATTAGAAATTAGTATCATTCAAGTGATCTTATTAGTTTATTTTCCCCTTAGCCAAAATTGATGTTTTATGAAAAAAAGTTCCTGTATATATAGAGTGACTTTTCATTGTTTAATTTACATGCCGTAGACAGTTTGTATTGAGCTTATTCGGTGTGGTATACTTACGTCACTCGGCAACCACAGTTGCCTATGATCACTGCTCACCCCTTTAGAACTCAATTACTGTACAATTTTATATAGATTCACACGAAATTCATTTACCTTGAGCGTATATGTATAAGCATACTTCAATTTAGATAACAAAATTTTCGTTCAGTTTAATATGAGAAAGTCTCGTATCCTTTGTGTAAGAGTTATACCTACCATTACTTCAAGAGCATTATATTTAATTAGCTAAAGTTGGGGCAATCCTTTCTCAAAGAAGATAGACTGTGTCTCGGGAAACACTGAATACGTATTTGTGAAGTACATCTGGTAAGAAAATTAAGTTAGACGTGTAATTTTCTTATTTTGAAATGTGCTGGGTAACCTGATTGGCAAAACATATTTTGTTTTAATTTTGTTTATATGATAATGTATTAAGTCATTCAATATAAGTATCAAACAGTAATAAGTCAATATCTTTTATCCCGCGCATAAATTCAACAGGTTATGGTTTCAGATGCGTTTCTGTAATAAGTCGTGTAGGTCGTTGAGCTTTTCTGATTGTATCGTTGTTGGTAATTAATGGATATTTTAGGTTCTTTATTCAATATACACAAATCGAGTGTTTTAGATATATCTATACTTGTTAACTAGAAAAAGAAAAAATCAAGTTTGTTCTTTGACTAATATATCGAGATGACATAACATATTTAAAAAATATATTTTTGATCTATGTTACCGTTGAAATGAAATAAAATATATAGAAACAACGACTTTAGTTCTGGAATGAGAATATCTATGGGAATTTAGATTGTCCCAATATATTGATCCTTCAAGCCGTATAGTAATATTCAATTGGAATGTTTGGAGATTTGAAATATTGAAGCATTGGACTTTCTGTTTGACCTGTGTTACATTTGTTGAATTGGAATATCAAACTGATAACAGATATTGAAAGAATTCTATGTATTACATGTTCTGCGTAGATTTGCATTACTGGAATTGAATTGGAAGTTAATTGTGGTTGATAGCATACAGTTTAACAAAAAGATCAATCTTTGGATTATTGTTTGTTGATTTTGTCTCGAATCCTATTTCAATAGGCTAATTTATCGAACTGAAGAAGACCTAAGCTTGGTAAGTTGCCGTTGTTTACTTTTTTGTAATTTATTGCGTGGTTTTGTATCTTTATCAACCTAATTTGTATGGGTACTAGGTGAATAACTAAAAAAGTAATACTCTCAGAAAGTTCATAAAAATTTTACTTTGACCCTCTTGGATTGGTAGGACCTTGTGTCATATTGACAAAAATTGTAGTCAATTCAATGTGGTGGAATGGTCCTGAATGGTTAGATTTAGAAAACACCTATTGGCCAGTGTCTCGTATGTTTAAAAAACCTTTAACAATTCCTCAGACCAAGATTAATTTTTTTTAATTGTACGACCAAGCTGAAGACTTTTTGTTTTGAGAATTATAATTGTTTTAATAAGTTAAAAAGGCTTTTTAATTCCGCATATACAAGACCGCAATCAGACCTATATTATTCTATGCAGCAGAGACCCGATCTGAGACCTCTAAAACGAAACGGATACTGGAGACTACAGAAATTAAAATAGTTCGAAGAATAGCGGGAAGAACACTAATGGATAGAGAAAGAAGTGAAAACATAAGACGAACATGCGGGATAGATAACATCAATGACTGGGTACTGGATAGAAAGATAAAATGGAATGAGCACATTGACCGCATGACGGAAGAACGAATTGTGAAAATATCAAGGGACAAATCACCAGCATGACAAAGAAGCCTTGGAAGACCTAGGAAAAGATGGAGTGACAACCTCCCAGGTGACTGAGCAGAGGCAATGATGTGAAGAAAAACAGGCAATGATGCCTATACACAGCAGGAAGAAGAAGAAGAAAAAGGCTTTTTGCGTTTTGCCTGCGGTTTGAAGGTAGGATAAAAAAAGAGAAAGTTGAAATTGGATGTATAAGATCTATGGAATTGATTAACTCATTGGATAAATTGATTAGTATGTTTCAAAGAGAAACATTTTTTCAGGAGATAAATAAACTACAAACGGGAACGTCATTATCTAATCAAAACTTACACAAGTTAAGTCCTTTTCTAGACCAAAATGGATTCCTTAGGGATTCCATCGTTTGGTTAAATTGTTTTCTGAAATTATTGTAATAAATTCTAGACCAGATACAAACAGCATAGAAGAATGTCAATATACATCATCTCGCATACTAATCGTTAGACTGCGAACAGAATCTCAATTTTTAAATATAATATCGATATATGCACCCGAAGATAATAAGCCGAAACAAGAGCGAGAAATTTTCTATGAACAACTTCAAAATATTACAAAATCACTACCACAGAATGAATCGATAATAATCCTTGGAGATTTTAACGCGCGCATTGGTTACGAAGTGATGCCAGGCGTAAAACAACGCTTTAACGAAAATATATTGAACGACAATGGGGAGTTGCTGATGAACCTATGTTCGCTATGTGATCTAAGAATCAATAACACCTTCTTTGGACTCAAACCACAGTACAAATCTACCTTCCGTAACTCCAGGGGACAACAATCAACAATATATTACATCGTAACCAATAGACATATACACCCCGCACAGATACAAGAAGTAAGGACATTAAACTCCGCGAATGCAGGAAGTGACCACAGTTTGCTTCTTGGAAAAATCAAAATGAAACTTAACCTGGGAAGGAATAGAGAACCAAGAGCACACACAGAAAAAATAAACATCGAATCCTTGTGGGACACAACCATAAAAGAACTATATCAAAACCGTTTAAAAGGAAAAGCGATAAAAACTTATAGAAGAAAATGATGACATTAACAACAGTTGGAAGAGATTAAAAGAAAATATCATAGAAGCAGCGAGTGAATCGCTTGGAACTCGGACTATAAGACCGCAAAAACAAGGAACGAACACAACACCGTGGTTCTCCAACAAGGTCAAAGAACAGTGCAAAACGAAAAAGAAAGCGTACTTAAACTACATGTCGTCACAAACGGCAGAAGCATATGAAAAATACAAGAGAATTTGATAATAGATAACTTAATATTAATTATTTATCTATGGGTTGACAGGGGATTTAGAAATTAGTTTTGATAAACGGGAAAGTATTTTTGACGATCAACGTGATTTATTTCGATAGTTACTGAAAATTAGGTTAAAATTTTAATAGAAAACGGAACATGTGTTATAAATTAAATAAATAATCGACGTACTTACATAATCGAAATAAAATATGACTTTTCTTTCGAAAAATCTAGCTCTTTGTAGATTTTTTACTCTGGACGATAAAACGTAAGCGTCTAGATCTTGTTGTTGTATGATGTAACCGGTCGGAATGGTTACGTCCAGTACGGCCATACCTGATCTCTCCGATTCTTGGATGTTATTCCATCTAAACGAGGACAAATCGATTAGAACAACAATGTACCGTTCAAATCAGGCGAATATGGTGGTCGTTTGTTGAATATTTTGACAGGAAATTCATTCATAATGACATATTTACTTTTGACGGCTCAATTGTCTATAATCTAAAGTTTTGGCGGTAATTTGAGTTTTAGAAAGACACGGGAGTCAAATCGGGTGAATACAGTACTTAATTATGGTTCAATTGTCCATAATCTAAAGTTTTAGCGGTAATTCGAGTATTTGAAAGATATAGGAGTCAAATCGGGTGAATATGGTGGTTGTTTGTTAAATATTTTGACCGGAAATTTGTTCAACATGACAGATTTACCTTTGACAGCTACAGAAAGTCAAATACAAACTTAATTATGATTCAACTGCCTATAATCTAAAGTTTTGACGGTAATTTTAGTTTCAGAAAGAGACAGTAGTCAAACCTGGTGAATACAGTGGTTGTTTGTCGAATATTTTCACAGAAAATTCGTTAAAAATGACAGATTTACCTTTGACAGCTGTAGAAAGTCAAATACAAACTTAATTATAGTTCAATTGTCCATAATCTAAGTTTTGGCGGTAATTGGAGTTTTTGAAAGACGCAAGAATCAAATCGGGTAAATTTGATGATTGTTTGTTGTAGTTTTTGACAGAAAATTCATTCAAAATGACAGATTTACTATTGACGGCTGTAGAAAGTCAAATGCAGACTTGATTATGACTCAATTATCTATAATCTAAAATTGTGGCGGAAATTTGAGTTTTAGAAAGAGACAGGAGTCAAATCGGGTGAATACGGTGGTTGTTTGTTCAAATTTTCAATAGGAAATGATATATTTACCTTTAACAGTTGAAGAAAGTCAAATACAAAGTTGTGGTGGTTCTTTCGACAGAAAATGATATATCTACCATTACATGGTGAAGAAAGTCAAATATAAAGTTAATTATGATATGAATGTATATCATCTAAAGTTTTGTCGGTAATTTGAGTTTTGAAAGAACAAGGAGTCAAAACGGGTGAATATGGTGGTTGTTTCGACAGAAAATCATATATTTACCTTCGACTGCTGAAGAAAGTCAAATACAAAGTTAATTATGATATAAATGTTGATAATATAAAGATTTTTCGGTAATTTGAGTTTTATAAAGAACAAGGAGTCAAATCGGATGAATACGGTGGTTATTTCGACAGAAAATCATATATTTACCTTCGACAGGTGAAGAAAGTAAAATACAAAGTTAATTATGATAATATAAAGTTTCGTCGGTAATTTGAGTTTTGAAAGAACAATGAGTCAAATCGGGTGAATACGGTGGTTGTTTCGACAGAAAGTTATAAATTAACCTTTGACAGGTGAAGAAAGTCAAATACAAAGTTAATTACAATATAAATGTTGATAATCTAAAGTTTTGGTGTTGATTTGAATTTTAGAAAGAACAAGGAGTTAAATCGGGTGAAAACGGTGGTAATTTCGACAGAAAATCATATATTTACCTTCGACAGCTGAAGAAAGTCAAATACAAAGTTAATAATGATATAAATGTTGACAATATGAAGTTTTGTCGGTAATTTGAGTTTTAGAAAGAACAAGGAGTCAAATCGGATGAATACGGTGGTTGTTTCGACAGAAAATCATACATTTACCTTCGACAGCTGAAGAAAGTCAAATACAAAGTTAATTATGATATAAATGTTGATAATGTAAAGTTTTGTCGGTAGTTTGAGTTTTAGAAAGAACAATGAGTCAAATCGGGTGAATACGGTGGTTGTTTCGACAGAAAATTATAAATTAAACTTTGACAGGTGAAGAAAGTCAAATACAAAGTTAATTATGATGCACTAGCAGATGAACAACAGGGGTTTAGATCGGAAAGATCCTGCACGGACGCAATATTTGTCATAAGACAAATAACGGAAAAATCGATCGAATATAATCGACCGGCCTTCATGTGTTTCATTGACTTGCAGAAGGCCTTCGATCGAATACCATTAAAAGACATAATACACCTTCTCTATGATAGACAGATACCATACAATGTCATTAATATAATCGAAAATATATACTCAAAAAATACGATCCAAGCAAAAATAAATGGTGACCTAACTGAACAGATACCTGCAAATATGGGCATTAGGCAAAGGGACTCTCTCAGCCCGCTCCTATTTAACATAGTGATGGATGAAATCATAGAACAAGTACGCAAACTAAGAGGATACAAAATGGGAAATAAAGAGGTCAAAATCCTGTGCTATGCAGACGATGCGGTACTGTTGGCGGAGAACGAGGACGATCTGCAAAGGCTACTGTAGCAATTTAACAAAACAGCAAAAAAGTTCAATATGACAATATCAGCGGCAAAGACAAAATCAATGGTTACTTCCAAGACGCCGATCAGATGTAAGCTTGTGGTGGATAACAAAATAATACACCAGGAAATGAAATTTAAATATCTGGGAATCGAAATATCTGGACACGGAGACGTGGAGACGGAAGTAAGAAGCCAAGCTACAAGAGCCTCAAGAGCAGCAGCATACCTAAATGACACAATCTGGCAAAATAAATACATTCGAACTGAAGCCAAATCCCGCATATACAAGACCGTAATCAGACCTATATTATCCTATGCAGCAGAGACCCGACCTGAGACCTCTAAAACGAAAGGGATACTGGAGACTACAGACGAACATGCGGGATAGATAACATCAATGACTGGGTACTGGATAGAAAGATAAAATGGAATGAGCACATTGACCGCATGACGGAAGAACGAATTGTGAAAATATCAAGGGACAAATCACCAGCAGGACAAAGAAGCCTTGGAAGACCTAGGAAAAGATAAAGTGACAACCTCCCAGGTGACTGAGCAGAGGAAATGATGTGAAGAAAAACAGGCAATGATGCCTATACACAGCAGGAAGAAGAAGAAATTCTAGACCCTTTTGTCACCAGTGTAACAAATGGCTATTTTACAATGGAATAAATTGAATTACTTTTTATTTTTGGGTTTTGGGTGGACCTAATTTGGCTAAACAAGTGTTCCACAAATGTATTAAATATTTTAGAGGAAACCCTAAACCTTGTGAGCAGGTAATGGGAATGCTTTCAAAAGAGCGGGTCAGACCATCCCCGCTGTTTTATTTAGTTGGACTGGACTACGCAAGTCAATTTAATATCAAGAGCAAGTATGGTAGGAGTGAACAATTTAATAAATGTTATATATGTTTATTTGTATGTTTTTCTACCAAAGCTATATATATATATATATATATATATATATATATAGAGGTAGTTTCAGATTTAACAGCGATGCTTTTATAGCCAGCTTCCATGTATGTATTGCTAGAAGGGGAAAACTCTCTGATAATGGAACAACCTTTGAGGGTGCAAACAATCAATTTAGAAATCCTTGGAAACTCATGTAGAATCTCCTAGTGACAAAATTGGAAATGAATGGGTTCTCTGGGGATTTATTCCGCTAAAATCACCTAATTTTGGAGGACTTTGGGAAGCAGGGAAATAGTGCAAGTTTCACATGAAACGTATCTTAGGTAATTCACCACTGTATATACACAAATTGAGCAATTCTCAATACGCGTTCGTTATACCCATCACCATCAAGTCCAGATGATATAGATGTTCTGAAACCGGCTCATTTTTTAATTGGAAGACGCCTCACCTCCCTCCCAGATCCAGATGTCCGTCATATTTCAAAAAATAGATTGTCAAAATGCCAACATTTACAAATCCTTCAACAACGCTTTTGATCACGTTGGTCATCATATTACATAGTAGAACTTCAAAAGAAAGCAAAATGGCATACCGAATGTCGTTCTATGCCATTAGATGAGTTGGTAATTATATAAGAAGACAATTCACCCCCGTTGAGACTCAATACAAAATATTCTGTTTTTACTTTCAATACAAATAAAATTATGTTTATAGGGATTGGCAGATGATGGTTGATTAGTACCAGAAGTAGGAGGGAACATTGACGAGCAAGAACAAGAATGATTGGTCGGAGAGTTTTCTTTCTCATTGGAAATAGTTTAACCTATTGCTTTCCCTAGTATTATTTATCATAGATTGTGGTGAATTATTATTAACGTAGTGTTTCAAATGAAACTCACGGTTTCTAGTTAATTCCACAATATAATAAAAGTTATTGAAAATTCTGAAAAATTGACAATTGTTTCGATAAATCAATATCATCGTCAGAATGACAGAAGTTACATTTCATGTGATGCCTACCTGATGTTAGTTATTTTTGGCTAGACCAAGAAGAGACCTTACTTGTGATTGATTTAATATATGTTTATAGAAAAAAGAAGAAGATGTGATATTACGAATATTGAAGCTTAGATATTATTAGCCCTATTGTGATATCCTGGAAATCATTTTTCCAATTAAGATCAGTATAACTGTGCAATGATATAGAAAACCAGGAAAACTATATCTGCTGATCTTTACAATTATCACTTAAGAAGAGAGTTTATTAGTGGAGAACTCCCTAGATATAACTATTCATTGACAACTTCATATTGTGGGTTTCTTTAATGTCTTCCAATTTCCAATTCTTCAAGGAAATCCAGTTCTTGTTTCTTTTCACAAATATGCAGCACTTCTAGTTTTGTGTTAGGTGTCAATGAATGATTAGTATCAAGTAGATGTTTTGCGTAGTGGGATTTATCTGGTTGTTTCAATCTGTATGCCCGTAAGTGTGCACTGTATCGGATTTCAAAATTTCTAAGGGTCTGACCCAAATAGACAGCATTACATTCTGGACATTTGAGTTTATATATACCTGACTTCTTTAATAGTGGTATTTTTGTTTTTACATTTAACAATTTTGTACTAACGTTACTTTCTGTTTTAGAAGAAACTGTTGTATTCATTGCTGAAGATATTATCTTTAAAATATTATTAGAAATATTTCCTGCATATGTGATGGTTTTATAAGTTTTTATTTCATCAGCTTGTTTAGAAAATCTTAGTTGTTATGCCACTTTTTCCTCTTTTTTACTAATTAGCTTATTCATCATATCTAATGGATAACCGTTGGATGTTGCTATTTGTCTAGTTGTATTAATCTCTGTATCAAAATTACATTTGTTCATGGGAACTTAAAAAGCTCTATGTATCATTGAATTATATGCCGCTAGTCTGTGTGACATAGGGTGATTGGAATTGAATGGAATTGTCACATCAGTCTGTGTTGGTTTTCGGTAAATTGAATAATCAAGTACATTATTAACTCTTTGAATTTTTAAATCAAGAAAATTGATTAAGCTATTTTCTTCAATTTCGAATGTAAATTTAACTTTTGGGTGTAAATTATTGATGTGGTTGAAAAATACATCTAATTGTCGTTCACTACCCATAAAACAAGCTAATATGTCATCTACATATCTATACCAAAATGAAATATTTTTCGATATATTACTTTCAAAGATCTTTCTTTCTAAATCCGATACAGTGAACACTTACGAGCATACAGATTAAAACAACCAGATAAATCCCACTACGCAAAACATCTACTTGATACCAATCATTCATTGACACCTAACACAAAACTAGAAGTGCTGCATATTTGTGAAAAGAAACAAGAACTGGATTTCCTTGAAGAATTGGAAATTAGAAGACATTTAAGAGACCCACAATATGAAGTTGTCAATGAACAGTTGAATCTAGGGAGTTCTCCACTGATAAACTGTCTTCTTAAGTGATAATTGTAAAGATCAGCAGATATAGTTTTCCTGGTTTTCTATATCATTGCACAGTTATACTGATCTCAATTGGAAAAATGATATCCAGGATATCACAATAGGGCTAATAATTTCTAAGCTTCAATATTTGTAATATCACATCTTCTTCTTTTTTCTATAAACATATATTAAGTCAATCACAAGTTAGGTCACTTCTTGGTTTAGCCAAAAATAACTACTAACATCAGGTAGGCATCGAATGAAATGTAACTTTTGTCATTCTGACGATGATATTGATTTATCGAAACAATTGTCAATTCTTTAGAATTTTCAATAACTTTTATTATATTGTGGAATTAACTAGGAACCGTGAGTTTCATTTAAAACACTATTATGAGCAGATTCCACGAAGTAAGGGTCGAGACAGTTAATTTTATTATTAACTTGATTGGAAAGAGTGTGGAAGTCTTTATTATAATTTGATAGTCCTGAAAAACAATTATTACCTACCAAAGAAGAAATAGATTCTCCACAATACTTTTTAGCTACCAGAAATTAAGTTATTCGTTCAACCATAATAGTTCAAATTTTTTTGTTTCTCATATTGAGGGTATTTTTTAGATACATTTTCAAAGAATACAATACACTTTGTCCTTATTTCAACTCTGTTTCTCTGTTTTTATTTTGCGGCATTGTATACAACGTTCTTGGGTGTTTCCAGACCCATAAAATCTACCGACGGGTTTGTTAATAGCTTCGTACAAAGGTGAAATAAATACTGTGAATTCGTTCAAATATAGAATTAGAATAGTTTAATGATAGTATTAAATTAATTTGTCTATTTCTATATATAGTCCCAAAGAACCTACCACAATTGTATATATCGTTCTTGGGTGCTTTTGTTAATTAAAGCAGATGATTTGGAATTACTATAATGTGAATTGCAATCAGAAATGAAAAACATGAGCTTTTTTCTTAGTTTTATAACACAATTAATATCTCATTCACTTATTAAATGTCAAAATTGAAAATAGGTACTGTTCACATAATGTATTATAAATTCTGATGATATAAAGTTAATTATAGTAAATTTAACTAGATGTTCCAATAACTAACACCCCTTGTCAATTTATAGTCATTATGCTTTATTCTTTGATGACATAACGGTCCACTCAGTAGCTTTATACAACCTTGATTGTCTTCGAATATTTTGGTATGTCCAATTTTCGATCAAAATTATTTAAAGTGCGTTCAATCCAAATGAGTTCACGTAAAGCCTCTGCGAATGCGATAATTCCAGCTTCAGTTGATGACAAAGCGACTAACGTTTATTTTCGACTTGTCCATCAAATTAATGCTCCATTGTAAATAAATCAATATCCGGTATTTGATTTTGATGTTCATAATCTCCAGCCCAGTCTGCATCTACGTAACATTGAAATTCTCCTTCATTTTCATGGTCACCAAGTCGTAATTTCAATGACTTTGTTGGCTCTGAATATCTAAAGACTCTCTTTTCTTCAGTTCAATCACACAATCTTGGACTGTTTACATGTCTTGCCAATATGGACGTTGCAATTGCAATATCAGGTCTAGTACTGATTGACAGATAAAGCAAAGATCCAATTGCACTTCGATAAATTTCTTGTGATTCGAAAAGTTCCTGACTCATTGTTTGACTTAAGTAGCCAACATTTATTGGCGTTGTTGAATCCGTAGCATATTTCAAATTAAATTCCTGTAGTTTCCTCGTGATATATTTTTCTTGATTTAGGCTGAATATACCGTTCTCATCTTTATCAAATTGAATATCAAGATAAAATTTAAGTTCTCCGAGATTCTTAATAGTAAATTCGGCATTCATCTGTGATTCAAAATCATTTATTAATTCTTCGGTTGTCGCAGCAATGACATTATCATCTACGTGATTACATATGTATATTGTTTGACCATCCGTCTGCTTTGTGTATGAACATGGATCATTTTTACTTTGAGCATATTCGTTTTTCTTCATAACTGCATCGAATTTATTGTTCCATTCATTAGCACTCTGTTTAACACCATATAAGTTTTTTAAGAGCTTACATACCTGATCCTTATCAGAAGAAGTGTATCCTTTCGGTTGCTTCATGTAAACTTCACGTGACAGATCACCATTCAAATATGCAGTTTCGATGTCGAAATGTTGAACCTTCATTTTTCTTTTACCTGCCACAGCAAGAACAATTTTGAGTGTGGTAGGATTTGCCACAGGTGCAAAAACTTCTTCATAATCACGACCATACTTTTGTGAGAAACCCTTTGCCACTAAACGAGCCTTGAACTTTACGATATTCCCATTTTGATCAGTTTTTGTCTTGTACACCCATTTACATCCAGTTAGTAGCACTTGAATTTGGAGGGAATTTGGTCATTTCCCAAGTTCCAAAATTTAGAAAAGATTCAATCCATTGCTGACTTCCATTTAACAGCGTTTGGTCCACCAATAGCATCATCGTATGTGACTGGATCAACATCCACCATTTTTTCAACTTTGTTAATTTCCATTATTAAACATTTTGGTAGAATACCTTTATTTGATCGTTCAGAACGTCTGAGTTTAGTGACATCCAGTTGATATTCCCCTTCTGAACCCGGTTCAGATACTTCAACTTCTTGGTGTAACGTCATTGGTTGAAATCCATCGATTCGATTATCTTCAACTGCTAATTCAATATCAGGTTGTTCGACAATTTTATCATCAATAACTTAACATCACGACTTATTTTAATGCGATGAGTATCAGTGATTGAAAGTCGAAAGCCATATCCAACAAAAATTAATTTTTCAGACACATCGTCCAACTTTTTGCGTTGATCTTTTGGAATGTGAATTTATGCTGAAGTTCCAAAAATATGAAAATAACTTATATCTGGTTTCTTGCCGTGCCAGTATTCATATGGAGTTAATTCCACACTTTGAGTAGGTAAACGATTTATAATGTGATTAGCCGTTGTCACTGCCTCGCCCCAAAACTGTTTGTGAAAACCAGAACTAGCCAGCATACAACGTGTCATTTCGATCAAAGTACGATTTTTACGCCCAGCCACTCCATTTTGTTGAGGTATTTTAGGTACCGATAACTGAGTTTTAATTCCTCTTGATCTGAAACATTTACGTAAATTACCATCCATATAGTCACCACCTCTATATGATCTGATAACCTTTGGTACTTTACCGTACTGAGTTTCCATCATTTCAACCAACTCGATCATTTTATCACGA
Organism: Galeruca laticollis; assembly: GCA_963921935.1. Classification (NCBI taxonomy): domain Eukaryota; kingdom Metazoa; phylum Arthropoda; class Insecta; order Coleoptera; family Chrysomelidae; genus Galeruca; species Galeruca laticollis. The sequence continues at coordinate 165,449,592 of OY998176.1, forward strand.
ACATCTGATTTCTGTTTAATAAAATAAATATGTGAATATCTCGTGTAATCGTCAATTAAAGTGGATATATATCTGTTTCTTCTAGATGTTGGCATCTGTATAGGTCCACATACATATGTATGTACCAAATCCAACTCTTCTTTTGTTCTGGTCCATGAATTACGAGGAACAGGATCTCTGGTTTTCTTGCATTGTAAACAAGTTTCACGAATATCACTGTGACTGCATTCTGAAATTTTAATGTTGACTGATAAATCTGCCATTTTCCTTATATCAATTAAATTCCGATGACCAAAAACTGTATGCCATTTGTGAATGCATTTCGATTCACCCGAACTTGATGCGTTGTAATCCCGATTCGATGGTGTTGTTTTATAAACATAATTTTGTGACTTTACCGTTATCAATGTTTCACCATCTTAATTGATGTCACACTTCTCGCCCTTAGAAATGATACTGCAGCCATTCTTTGCAAGCTTACCAACTGATGAAAGGTTACATTTTAATCCAGGTAAAAATTGCACATCATTCAATTTGAATTTATTGACAGCAGTTTTGAATTCTATGACTCCGATTCCTTTTATTGGTAAATTTCTACCATCAGCCAAATTCACCGAATCATTGCTTGATTTGTTCAAACTTTTAAAGAATGTTGCATCACCACACATGTGTGCCGATGCACCAGAATCAATACACCATTCGGCTATATTTATATTTTGATTGACCACTAAACATACAGAATCACCTTTATTATCACTTTTGTTTTGTACTGCATTTGCTTGTCGTTGACCTAGATTTTCTTTCTCTTTGTTATTTTTCCATGCTGCAAATTTACGGCATTAACTTGTGATGTGACCTTTTTTACAGAAGAAACAATACATTGATTTCGAACTGTCTGATACGTTATTTTCTTTTATGGCTCTCAATGCTTTTTCACCACCTTCATTAACAATTTCGATTCCTTGTCGTCGTCTATATTCTTCCAAAAGTTTGTTTTTCACCATAGTTTTAGTTAAATCAGCCACAGGACGTGGTTCAAGAGCCGTTATTAAAAAATCATAACTTTCGGATAAACTTAATAAATATAACTCAAATGAAAGATCATCTGCAATTGGTTCACCTAATGTTGTCAATTGATCTATACATTCGTCCATGGCATTTAAATGTGTTTGCAAAATTTCCACCTTCAGGCAATATCATTCGACATAACCGTCTTAAAAGTATAACCTTGTTTGATAAAGTTGATATTTGATGATATTCTTTTAATGCTTCCCACGATGCCTTTGCCGATGTTTTATTCTTAATATGAAAAATTTGATCGTCTTCAACAAACAAACAAATATATGCACGTGCTTTACCGTCTTTTTATTCCATGCCTCTAGTTTGGTTCTATCTGATGGTGCTTCTTCGATGATTGTTGTCCATAAATGTTTTATTAATAAAAGTTCCATTTTGTACTTCCAGACTTGATAGTTTCCAAAGTTTAGTTTCCCTACCTGCACTTTTGTCAAATAAGACATTTTTGTGTTTTTATACTTTATTAAAACTTAAAAATATATGCGCCAATTAAATTATTGATGTTTCCCGTAGCTCGATTACAATTTTCTGGGCCCATAAACTGTTAAATAAAGAAGAAGATATGGAATTACTAAAATGTGAATTGCAATGAGAAATGAAACACATGCTTTTTTTTCTTAGTTTTATAACTCAGTGAATATGTCATTCACTTATGAAATGTCAAAATTGATAATAAGGTACTGTTCACATAATGTATTATAAATTTAAATGATATAAAGTTAATTGTAGTAAATTTAACTAGATGTTGCAATAACTAACAGTTTTTACATCGATAATAATTACCGACCGGTTAAGCTTCGTACAATGGTGGAATAAATACTGTAAATTTGTTCAAATATAGAATTATAATAGTTTAATGACACTATTAAATAATTTTCGTCATTTCTATATATATCCCCAAAGAACCACCCAATCATCACCTACCACAATTCACGCACAATATAAGAAGATGGAGTAACAAATCACCTGCCAATATATATGTTTGTTTAATGCCTACCAATATTCATGAATTATGACAATCAAAATATTTTTAACTCTAATGAACAATATTATGAAGATGTATACAAGAAACTCACCACATCACGTGGGGGGCACGAATGCCGATATAAAAAACCTGGGTTGCTTCGATAATATCCCTTCTCAATCGATGTAAAAAATAATTCTATAATTCCATTTGTTTAAAACCTTGATAAACATAATATTCGATTGTGTGGATGGATATGTTACTATTTACATAAATATAGATATAGTATAAACTAATCTGATAGACAGTTTGAAATTAAAGACTTAAAAAGCAGTAGACGCAGAATCATCAATAAAATATCAACAAAATAAGACTCAAACATTCTATTGTATGGCGTTGTTCAACTATATATAAATATAATATCCTCATTGCAGTATATTCTAATAATAGAGTGTACATTGTCACATGCATGATCAATATTTAATACCTGGGAATACATATAGACAATCAACTTAAGTGAGAAGTACATATGAATTAAATATGCCGAATATTGATTCAATAATTGATAAATTATGTCCACGTTATATTCCTAAGTTTGCTTTATTGAAAAAAAACATTTACCATTTCCTTGTGGTTACTTATATCAGATATGGTTCAGGTGTTTGTATCCCTCAAACTGACATTTATCCTTTAGAAATTATTAAAAATAAATTATTTATTAATATATAATTGAATGTATCCTACTAAGAATCTCCATAAAGAGTTTGGTGTGTTTGATCTTTGACAAATTTTTTTGTTTCGAAGTATTTGTTCGTTATTAGAAATGCTCTTGACAAAAAAATTACGCAAAACTTCTCATAGTTGTTACATATCCTTTGTTCCAATGTTTCTGACTATTTTTCCGATTCTTTGCGATTTCTTAGTTATTTGTGCAAATTTCCAATTCCTAATGCATTTAGTTCTATTATAAGTTTTTGTATCAGTTTCTTATTAGGTCTCTCCTTCTCCAAATACCGCCTTTTTTACAAATATTTGGTCCTTTATTCTTGTAACTATTAGGTAGTACTTCGATTTCTTGGTAAGTTTTTGACTTTACATATATTTTCTTCTCCAAGCATGATCTTGTGTCGTAGTTCCTTCAAAGATTTCCGTCATTTCATATGCTTTTTCACTCTCTGTTAGTTATCCAATTTTACCCTGCAAGTGGAATACTATTTGTATTATTGTTTCTAATACCGGATGTCCATCTTTATTTTCCCTCATTTTAACTGCCCATAACTTCTAAACGATTTGAGATAGAAACATGCGGTATTCACTAACATGTTTCATTTTAGCACAAGTTTTGTTTAAAAAAGTCAACTTTTTTTTTCGTTTTGCTTACGTCACAACAAAAATGGCGGTTGTTTGACAATTTCTTTATCGACTTTTCTTGACGGAACACCCCGTATATTTTTCAGCAGTTTGAAGGAACCGTCCTTCACCTATTTTTCAGTGCAATTTTTTTTGAAATCGGTTAACGTGTGACTGAACAATTAACTTTTAAAATGAGAGATGCAAAGTAGTACTTAATCACAAAACGTAACAACAATTTTATTCAAAACAAGAGAAACAAAAAAGGGATAGTTCTAATTAATTAAATGTTCAATGTGTCGTCTTTCTTGATCAATACACTTCCTTAACCTTACATATAAATTTGTAAAAGAATTGCCCAACATATCTTGAGTAATGCTGTTAAATGCATGACGAATATTAATCTTTAATTCGTCCAAATTATGTGGTGTGGGATTATACTCTAAAGATTTTACATATCCCCATACAAAAAAATCAGGAACTGTTAGCTCACATGAATTAGAAGCCCATTCTACTGGACTACTTCTGCCAATCCAGTTGTCACCAAATTTATTGGAAACAGAGTTTCTAGCTATTAAAGAAAAATGGGGGGTGCTCCATCTTGCTGGAAATGAGTTTCATTCCAATTACCATTTAATTGTACATCTTGACCCAACTGTGGATAAAAAAATAATTCCAACATATCTGTATAAGTATTTCCATTGATTGTTTTTTCAGCGTAGAAGAACGGTTTATAGATTTAATTGTTGTTGACAGCACACCACACATTTACCTTAGGTGAATCTCTTTCATATTGTTCAAACTCGTACGGAATAACTTCAGACCAAATTCTGCAATTATGTTCAATAACTGCTCCAGTCAAATGAAATGTGACTTCATCAGACATTATTAGATTGACGTTTGGTATATTCCTCCTGACATCCATTAACGTTTCACACATAAAAACACGCTCTTCTAAGTCCCTCTCATTCAATTTCTGATGAATTTGAATTTTATAAGATTTTAGTTTTATTGCTTTCAAAATGTTATGAGCTTCAAACTTACTAATGTTGAAGTAGGAAGCAACTTTTCTTAACGACGATTTTGGATCTCTCCTAACAAAGTCATATACAGCTATGGTGCCATCTAAATAATTATTAACTTCTAATTATTTGTGAACTGGGTGGTTGTTTATTAAAATCTCTGAAAAAATGTCTTTGAGTTAGAATCACAAATTTGGTTTCAGCAAAGGTAAGTACAAAATTTGCTTTTTCTACGTCTGAAAACACCATTTCCACATAAAAACAGACAATAACAATGACTGACAATTCACAAAGTTGATAAATTTGACATTTACATAAATCTTCCAAAGCTTACTATGATTAAAAGTAGTAAGCAAACATCTCTCATTTTAAAAGTTAATTGCTCAGTCACACGATAACCGATTCAAAAAAAAATTGAACTGAAGAATAGGTAAAGGTCGGTTCTTTCAAACGACATAAAAATATACTGGGTGTTCCATTAACAAAATTGTCAAACATCAGCCATTTTTGTTGTGGCGTAGGCAAAACGAATAAAAAAAAATTAATTTATTTAAACAAAACTTGTGATAAAATGGAACATTTTAGTGAAAACCGCATGTTTTTATGTCAAACCGCTTAGAACTTATGGGCAGTTAAAATGAGGGAAAATAATATTGACTCTAAAAGTATTTGATGATGGTTGAGTTGCATTATTTCGTGGGAAAACTTTATTTTTTCTTATTGCTCTCATCAGTAAATACAGTTCCAAATATTCTATTTGTCCTACTTATCAATTATTTGTCTCTTGTTCTAAATTTTAGAAAAGTCAAGCCTAGGTTCTGTTCATAGCTGTTTTGCACCATGTTTAGTGTGAATAGTTGGTCCATTCTCTGCTTTCCGTACTATTGTTGCTACTATTTCTTGAATTACAACAAGCTAGGCTATGCTTCTAATGTTTTCAAATTGAGTTTTACCTTCTTTTTTAAAATCGTTTTCTTCCATTGTTGCAGTGCTCTCGCTTGTCTTTATATTGTAAGACTTGATTTGTGCACTTTCCTGTTTAGATCTTTTTGTCCTGCCCTCAATCACCTCTATCATTTCTTTTCTCTCTAATTACTTTGGTTCTTCAATTTATTATTCACTGTCTTCCATCCCGTTTTTGTTGATTGCTCTGGAGATAAGTCGAATAAATAAGAATGTTTCGTTTTATCATTTTATCTACTCTGACTACATATTTGTTGCTGTCTCTTCTCAACAAATTGTCACAGTTTATTGTTACTTAATTTATTGACATTAGTGCTTCCTCGCCATATTGATGAAATCACTTCGCCTCTTTTATTCATCACATTTCCAAAACAAGTGTGTACAACTTCTGTAATAACCTTCCCAAGTATTTTTCTCATCTATCTATTCAGTATCTGACATCCACATGTAGATACACGCCTTATCCATAATCCATATCTGTTCTGAGCTGATAATAACCAATTTTCTCCGGCGATCCTCATAATGTCGTCATACCATCTTGTTAGTAGCCTTCCGGGTTTCCTTTTTTCTTTTTCTCCGTTTATTTTTACGACGTGTGCAGCACATCTCCACTTATCTCCGGTTATAGTTTGATGAACAAAACGATTACTTAGCGAACTTTCTTTGATGAATCCGGCAATAAAAAGATCAACTGTTACCTCCGTGGAAATTTGTGAAGTACGAGAGGCACCCATTAAACTGTAATGGTTAACGAAAACAGAAAACTTGATTGAACTTCTACAGGTTATACTGGGGCTGTAGTGGAAGTTAAATGACGCCATGTCATCTTTGAAAAATCAAATGAAGACAGAAATCAAAAGGCAAATATCTACAAACTCATCTTCATTACATGTACCTATTAAACATGCGGATTTACTAAAAGATCATTCTCATCCAGCCATTATTATTAAGCCGAAAAGCACCAACCTGCCGCTTTCACAAACTAAGCACAATGTATTCAGTGTTTCATCAAGCCAAGTAGCTTGGCTTGAAAACAAAAAGCTTGGCTTGGCTTGGAAATCAAGCTTTTTTAAAAGAAAAAGCTTGGCTTGGCTTGGTTTTTGTAAGTCCAGGCTTAGCTTAGTTACCAAGCTTTTTCAAGCTTTCAAGCTTTTTCCCTCACCTGGCCGATCACGTGTTACGTTTACTAACCGTTCTCTCTTCCGCCCTTTGTTTTAACGTTCAATTCCCAGATTTCTCAGTCACAGTCACAGCTTACCTGTTCCAACAAGTTACAAAAAATATGAGTGACAACAATACCCTATCAGATATCGTCGATTTCGAGGAACCCTTTGAAGACAGCCGATCCGAATATGTAGCAGAAGAAGGGGAAGAAAGTTTGTCTTAGCAAATTAAAATCATAAAGGTCTCTAGTTTTTTCAAAATTAGTCCAGGGCAGACAAAAACAGACAGAACAGCAGTATGCACTTTGTGTACACGAAAATCAACTATACGCAAAATGAAAAAGGGGGCAACTACGTCTTTTAAAAGACCTTTACAAAGTAAACATAAGGATTCTTACGAAAAAGTCTTTGCGCAGGAGAAAAAAATTGATGAAAATCCAAATAGTTCTAGCTCTGTTTTTAACTGGCTATAGAGCCGGACAACTCCAAGTGAATATTCGGTAAGTTTTTAATCTTATATAGGTATTATTCCGTTTTGAATCGAAATGTCAACTTTTGAGTTGTTTTGCCTCGATCTCGAATTTACAAATTATTATGACTCTCCGGTAATTTAAAACGTGATGTGAATTATTCTTTAATTACGAAATAATAGTATTATTGTGCGGAGAAAGAATTCTTTTAATTTGGTAGGTAGGAGTGGTCGCACTTATATTATTTGTTTTTTTAACAAATTATTGGGATCAAGAGTAAATAAAATTGGTTGAATGAAATTATATGGATCGTTTGAGGAGAAAAGGAAAATATTTAAAAAATTTTTATATATTGGGTTTAAGGGGGAAAGAGTGCTTCATTCAAGAAACAAAAAAAATGGATATGTCACTTCTTGGAAAACCAAACGTTAATTGAATTTGTTTTATTAGATTCCGTTCCTGCCAAGGGATCACTCTTTTGCTCAAATATTTGATAATTCTTTAAAATTTTCATTCACGAGATATGTATTTTGATTGTTTCGCGCATATTTTAAATTTAAGGGCACGTGAATTCATGCAAATTCTTCAAGTTAATATTGATGATACGACCGAAGGAAATGATACTGAATCTGACGAGGAAACCTTGGAAGTCGAAATTCACTGTGATTCCCCTGTCAAGAAAATCAAAGCTATTGCAAAAAAAATTAAAGAATCGGAACAATAAATTTTGAAAAATTTTGCAATACTTTAAAACTAATAATGAAAGTGCCAAAATTAGATGTGACTACAAGATGGAAATGCACGTTTCAAATGCTGTCTTGAGCCCTAAATTCAAAAAATGCCATTAACGTGCTTTGCGACAATGTGGGCGACTTAAAGACATTTCGAGTCACTAATAATGAGTGGCTCTTATTCAAAATGTTTGCAATTATCTAACATGTTTCAGTAAACTTTAAACAAATTTGGAATCAGAAAAAAAAGTACTCTACCAATGATTAAAATAGGAATTAATTTATTACTAGATAAATTAGAAAAGTGGACATTAGACTGAGATCAAAAAGTTGACAGGAACAACGTTGACGAAGCGTTAATATTATCACTTCAAGCAGGTCGCGATAAAATCTTAAAGCATTATGATAAAACAAACTGTACATATTGTGTAGTTTTAATATTGGATCCGCGAGAAAAAGTTGAAACTTTCTCAGCAGCTAATTGGGGAGAAAGTTTAGAAACGAAGGCCGTTGAATAATTTGAGCAAATATATAAAAGTACTTACTACTTTGTAAATAACGAAATAACGAAAAATTGGAAAACAATGAATTTAATAGTTGTACTGACACTGACGGCATTGACGCCGAAAACAATGAATTCGATATAGATTTTTTAAGTTTGTACAAAATATCGTTAACTAGGAATATTAATAATATTATTGCTTGGCGATATGGAATTGACAAATAGCTAGAGATACCACGAATTGAAGGCTCTGAAGATATTCTTAATTGGTGGCGATGCACGAGAATGCGTTCCCAAATTTAGCTAAAATGGCCAAAGATTTTTTGTCCATTCCTGTAACCTCTGCAGCTATCGAAAGATATTTTTCCCGAGCCACCCTTACTGTTACCAAATTACGTAACAGATAAAATGACGAGTCCATAAGGTGCTTGATGTGCCTAAATCTTAGACAAGAAAAGACGAATGGACGCGTAATATTCGACCTGCGTCTGCTAAGTGTTCTTTACCATATTTTAGTGGTCGCCATTTTTTAGGAGCCAGTTGTTTCATTGTAGCTTGTGTTTATTTTTGTGATTATTAATTCACCTAGAACTTATTTTGGACTTGTTGAATTTGTATACAATGGTGCAGTGTGTTGCGTATGGTTGTAAGAACAGAAATGATAATAAAGTACCAGGTTTATCGTTTCACAGGTGAGAAAAGTTTTGTATTAAATTGGCTCCATTACTAAATAAACCAAATATTTACTTCTTATGCATCCGATCTATCTGATAATTTTAGTACCTATTGTTGAAGATATTCGTTTATACTAGGGACATTTAATTGCTCATTATTTAAAATTTTCATTCATAATTTTGCAAATATCGTTGGGAAATACACTCTAAATTAGTGTAAATACCATGGGCGTAGGCAACTCAGTGATATTCACATCGGCGATATTTAAAAAAGTATTTCTTACTCTTACATCACTATTTGAATTATTTAATTTTACAAAAGTCTATATTATTTTCCAGATTTCCCAAATCTGAGGAAATGAGATCGCGATGGTTGGAGAATATGAAAATTGGATGCCAATAGATAATGACAGATTATGTTCAAAACATTTTGATGCAAAATTTTTCTATGTAACCAATTCCAGGGTAAGATTGATAAATAATGCAGTTCCAACAATTTTCGTGGATTTACCTAGTTATCTGCAACCAGCTAAGGTGACTGCTTTTTGAATATATTTTCTAGAGTTAAATAAACATTCATTATTGAAATATTCTATATCTACATATTATTTAAATGTGGTAATAATATGTCTTGCATAATTGGACATACTTATCTTGTATGTACATTTTTTATTCAAGAGAATTCAACACCAAACATTTAACTTCTGTAGTAAATTCATCATAAAATTGTATTTCAGGATAACCCAAGAAAAAGGACATACTCTAGAAGTACACCATAACCACAACCATCTACTAGTAGGCAAGACATTGACAGCCCTCGCAAAAAGAAACTGAAGAGAAAAATATATCTTGAAAAAAAAAAAAAGAAATCAAGAGAAAACTAGAAAAATACGTGTACTTGGACAATCTCTAAAAAGTCATATCTTTAAAACATATTATTAAGACCTTGCAACAGAAAAATATGATTTCAGATGAAAACGTCATTCTATTAGAAAGTATGTCAAATTTTCAAAAAGAACTGCTACAACGTAAAGTTGTAAAACAACAGAAATATAATCCAGAATTAAGAAAATTCGCTTTATCGTTAAATTTTTTGTCTCCAAAGGCATATGATTACGTGAGAAATGTTTTTGACACTTGCCTTCCTCATCGAAGTAATATTGGAAAATGGTGTAAAACCATTAATGCAGGACCAGGAATTACAATTGAATCTTTAGATGTTTTGAAATTATAAGTGCATAAGTTAGTAATAGTTGAAATGGCTATACGAAAACATTTAGAATAGGATGGGAAAAGTTTTTTTGGTTATGTCAACTTTGGGATTAATTTCAATACTGATTCAAATGCATTAATGGTACATGCAAATTCCCAGTTGGATACTTCCTGACTGATTCTTTAACTGGAAACCAAAAATCTTCAATTATTTCTCATTGTTTATCTGCATGGGCAGAAACAGGAATCAGAATTGTATCATTGACTTGATGGGCACCATCAAATATATATTTCTCATTTTCAAATGAGAAAATATATATTCTCTATTACCCGTGTCATATGATTAAATTGGTAAGAAATACTTTTGGGGAATTGAAAGTTTTCAAAGATAAAGATGTCAATCTAATAAATTGGGAATATGTAAGACTCTTGCACGATTTGCAAGAGAGTGAAAGTCTTCACTTAGGCAATAAATTACGGTCTGCCCATATGCACTTTTTTAAACAAAAAATGAAAGTGCGCTCGGCTGTCCAGTTGCTGAGTGCATCTGTAGCAGATGGAATAGAGTATTGTTTAAAAAAACTTAAATTAAAACAATTTGAGGAGTCTGAGGGAACTATTATATTTATAAGACATATAAATATTGTTTTTGATATTTTAAATAGCAGAAAGTTACAAGCTATGGGGCATAGAAAAGCAGTGTGTGCAGAAAATATTGATAATATTTCAAAATTTATAAAGGAGTTTATTATATACATTTCTCAATTAAAATATCCTAATGGCGAACTTGTAGTTACTTCTCCTCGCCGCACTGGATTTGTTGATCTAATAATAGATTTAAATGATGTTTTGAATTTGTATGATGATTTAGTGGCTACACAAAAGCTATTGATGTATCTTCCTTTATATAAAATTAGCCAAGACCATTTGGAATTATTTTTTTCATCAATTAGATCAAGGGGTGGCTGGAATAACAACCCCACTGCCCGTCAGTTTCGTACTTCCTACAGACAATTACTGTTAAGAACTGAAATACGTAGTGGGGGTGTGGGTAACTGCATACCTCTTGAACAAATCAATGTCCTTACAATATCTAGCGGTAAAATTGACCAAGGTAACCCCGAAAATCAAATTATTAATAGTATTCCACAATTTCATAAAGGAGAAGAAGCGCAGAATGTCAAAACGTTTGGTAATATTTTCAATGATCATACATACATAATAAATCCTACAATGCTTTCAAATTGTAGCCAAGAAATTGTGATATACATAGCGGAATTTGTAGTTAAGCAGTTACAAAAATCTATAAAATGTGAGAAATGTTTTGGGGCATTATCTGGAAACAAAGACAATTTTTTAAATTCACTAATCTCACAAAAAAATAAAGGAGGTCTTACATACCCGTCTGCGGCTGTAATTGAAATATGTAAAATTTGTGAAAATTTCCTTAAAGTGTTCAAAGAAAAAATTTTTACAACTATTAATCAGAAAAATTTTAAGAAATAGTATTGGCATGAATTTATTCCAGTCACTTGATAATCATATTATTGAAAATGATGTAAATCATGTTTATTTTTCAATGAAGTCTGTGTGTGTTAGATACATAAATATTAGAATTCATTCAATTGTAGAAAAACAAAGTGAACCTACTGATCACATACGCAATCGTTTTACTAAATTGATTTTGTTCAAGGGCCAATGAGTTTTGATTTTAATATTAATAAATCTGATTATACTATGTATTTTTTTATTTCATTGTTGCTTGTCCAATCATCTTGCACAAATATGAGAGCATGGATAAGAGAATATCACATATTTTGTCTTTTTTTCCGTCTTATACATGTAAATTGCATTAGAGAAGTGTTGAAAAACAGGGCAAGAAAACAATTTATGCGATATTTTTGTTTGCAGCAGCATATTTTTTACTAACATTAATTACTGTTTATAAATATTTACATATTTTTTCAAAATCATTAGCATTTTATTTTTACATTGCAATTTTTGAGTCGAATTTAAAAACAACCTTAAATTTACCCTCTGCTCCACCACTGATAATTGTTGATTGGAGCCAGTTGGTAACATAATTTGATAGTTAGTACACGTACATTCGTCTTTCCTTGTCCAAGGCCTAAATAGTTGGGTAGGACAAGAAGTATTTTAGATATTGGGAAAAACCGTCTTTGTTCCTTTAAGTAATTAGAATTAGGAAAACCTCTTCCTTATCTTTAAGTTATTCATTATATATGTTTTGTTTAGTTTTTGGAATTATTATTTATTTTCTTGTTTTTATTTTTATTGTTCTGCTTTTCCTTCTAAAGTCATGTTGTATTTTTATAATAATATATTGCTTTTTATATTCATGTTCATTATATAACTTGTTCTTATTTTTGATTTCCTTTTTCCTTTAGCGAATTATCGAATTAAGAAGACGCAATAACGATTTTATTATTATTTATTTAATATATAATTGCAAACCATGTAAGAAACCAGTTCAATATTTACATAAAACAATGTTTGTCTTATTACGAAAAATGGGTGTTTTGAGCAAGTAAATATTATTTATTGGAGTTATAATTATCTATTATAATTAATTTTTATTATTATCGTGAATGTAATATTTCTCATACATGCGAGTATATATAATTGAGATGTTATGTATATTTCTTGTACTGATACAGAAATATATGACAAGATAGAAATAAATGTAGATTGATAATGATGAGGTTTTATACCTAAATCATTTCTCCTTTTGGAGAGTTTCCTCTTCTTCTATTCAACGCATATCCTAAGAGTTTCCTTATAGAACTTTTCTGGAAGATATTCGACAAGACAATTGGTATATAAGCATAAAACCTTTTTTTCAACGCCCTTTCTAAGAACTTCCGTAGAAAACATTAAATAGATTATCTAGTTACTTTAAAAAAATGTATCACATTATTCTTAACAGTTAATACCTTCAACAGCTTGAAAACTTGGTAGTTCAAGCTTTTTTCAAAAAAAAGCGTGGCTTGGCTTGAGAAAAAATGGCTAGGCTTGGTTTGGTATTTTTAAAAATTGGGCTTGATTTCAGGCCAAGCTCAAGCCACGCCTTTTAAAACCAAGCCAATCCTGTGAATATCTGAATATATTGCATCTACAGCTTACGAAGGTGAAAAGTTAAAAGAAAAGGTTAAAGAATTCTGTAATGAATTTTTTGACACATTTTCTGAAAATGGTTGGAAAGTTAGATGTGACCATGTTAAAAATATTAAAGATGAATTTATAAACAATGAACCACTTTTAGATACTGTTGTAGATAATATTATTAATAATATGGCCTACGACGGAGATAGTGAGGATGATGAAGTTGATATAGAAAGTAATTTTGTAGAATCATTTGTTGATGCACATCATTATGTTACTGTTGATGATCCCTGTACATCTAAAACATATTCTTCATATTAGTGTTTGTTTGTAGGTGGTATTACTGAATACATTGAATGCAACAAATGTAAATAGGTCTTATAAAATTGTAGATATTAGGAACGAATTCCACTACAGTAATATAATATTTGCAGCACATCTGTACACAGTTCTAAGTAAACAATAATTGACGGCACTCAGAACCAAGATTTTTTTGTTTTGCCAGTACAAACTCTGTAAAAATGTGAAGGAGTGTACTAATTTCATAGTAAATATTTGCAAAAAACCCAAAAATTTATATATGAAAGAAGAAATATCTACCACAAAAAGCTTTAATATTTCATTTATATATACTTATACTTATTAGACCATCCCTAAAGGCGATTTCCCCAATTTGTTTTTCAAATTTTATGTATAAACTCGAATTTTTACATTATTATCTACTGCATATTATTAAGAATAACAATTTCAGAAAGCTTAACAGGTAGGTAAGTCATTAACTATTACTACGAACAGAGAAGAAAAATCTTTATCATATTGTACGATTTATCTTCAAAATCTACCTACAAATAAACCCCAATGACGAATATTATGAAGGAACCACTTCAAAGACATTAATTTTAAGTGAAGGTGAAAGTTTATGCCCCTTGGAATCTATTTATTATTTAGTATTTACATCACATAAAATGATAAAGGGTAACTATAGATTCCCCGTATGGTTTTTGAAGCAATAAATAAATATGTTTGTAGAAAAACAAAACAATTTTCGTAAAAAAATATAATGGTTTTATTTCCTTATTCATTGAATTATTAATAAAGAACACGTTAATGTTATTTTGTTTTGGAAACTCGATTTTATATAGCATTATACATGTGATACAATTTATTATTTTTAAATCCAAATTCATAATATTGTGTTACCTCGTACGTATTAGCAGTCTCACAACCTTTAAAACTTTGCATGCAGAATGTACGACGCCTGCTTTTCCCGGTAACTGCGATTACAACGTTGTCAAGTCAAGCTTTCAATAGGCTTGACCACAGTATTCTTCTTGATAAGCTCATAGCATTTGTCCTCTCAAATTCAACCAGCTTTTACATTCTTATTCACAGGTTCGTACACAATTTGTTCAAATATCTCTCTCTCTCTCTCTCTCTCTCTCTGCTCGTTTCCTCAATAATGAGGGTCGTGACCCCTTTGGAATGCCTCTATTCCTGTCTCCTCCCTCCACATTCCATTTAATTTCAAATGAATGGATTTAAATATGTCACTTATGTACTTTCATTAGGCGTTCCTCAAGGATCAATACTAGGATCGCTCTTATTTAACATTTTCATAAATGATATTTCTGAGTGCGCAAATGTCAACTACTTGATATATGCTGTTTATTTAAAACTATATTGCACCATCAAATGCATTAACGACTGTGAAAATTTGTCTTTTAATTTAAATCAAGTAATCAGCTGGTGTAAAAGCAATAACTTGTTCCTCAACGCAGGTAAAGGTAATGTGATGTCCTTCAGTAGTAAAACAATTATTTATTAGTTCAATTATTCTATTGACAATATTTCCCTATATCGGCCTGAGACACTTACTGACCTTGAAGTTATATTTGAATCTTCCCTTTTTTTTAACAATCGCATTGATTTCATAATTGCTTCTGTTAACCGCTCATATGGTTTTATTGTGAGAATCTCTCATGATTTCAGAAACGTGTCCACATTAATAACTTTATATTACCCTTTTATAAGATACGAATTATGCGTCCGTTTTATCAATGTCATGTTAAGCTTATTGAAGCAACTCAAAGGCGATTTTTAAGACTACAAAACCTGAAGGCTGATGCCGTTTACCCTCCATTTGGTATACCACAATCAGTTTTGTTACAGCGGCATAGTTAATTTTACTTTGAAATAAAGACGCCATTATTATTACATAATTTTTGCGTACAAATTAATAAATAATATAATTCACTGTCTTGAACTATTAGTAAGACTGTGTCTCGACGAATAGAATCCAGATTTTTATTTAAGTACGCCACGCACTAACATCCTGAAGAACTCTCCACTTCACACCACATGCATCATAGTTAATTCTATGAATTGTGATATAGACATATTCTTTTGCACGATACCTTTTATTAAGTTTCATTTGTTCACCTGGTAAAATGCATCATATTTTTGTTATTGTACATTATTAAAAATTTGTTAATGCCGGTGTATTTCCCTGAGCTGTAGTTGGTTTTCCCGTTGAGCAGTGTACCCAAATAAATAAATAAACAATATCTTCCATTATTGTTTGGTCTCTGATCCATTTTTTTCTCATTCTGTATTTATTCCTTATTCTTGAAATATTTTCAATAGACCATCCTTTATAAACTATTTGACCGCATCCGTTTTCTTAGAATGACTTTTATTTTACGTTTTCTCTCACGTGTCGACAACTCATAAATCATGAATGTCTCTTATTTTACTGGTTATTATAACCCCACAGATTTGTAAATATTTGATCATTCAAAGCCAGAATTATTTCGTTATTTCTTTGCTGAATTGTCCCCAGAGCAATTAGGTTTGCATTTATATTTAACTAGAAATTACTTTCCGTAATTTATTTCTTTTCGTAATCCAGTTCGAAACGAATTTTTATAGGAGAAGTTTTAATCACGACTCCGGTGTTCTAACGCTACGCTGCCAATCTCTAAAGTAACATCTCCAAGCTCTTTAAAGTTCAATATTGGTTTCAAATACTGAGGTCAGTTAATCGCTTGAACAAGATTTAGGTTGTTTTCGAAAAAAGTGTTAAGGTAATACTACCTTATTTATTTAAGAATTGTTTATTTGAACAATTTTTGGTTGATTTTGATAAAACAAAACAATGTAAGCATACAAATTAGAATGTTTTTTATCCATTTTATCGTCAACAAATCGATTATTACAAGATAAATTACAATGGAGATTTCAAACAATATGTCATAATAATAATTGATAATTTGATATATTCACTGAACAGTAATACTCTTTATTACACACCCGTCAGTTTCGAGATTTGGTGTGGGTTTCTTAAATTGAATGCTCGCCTATTCAAGAATTTTTGCAATATCATTTAGTAGTACGGAAATGGAGGTAACGTAAACTACAACTATTAAATCATGAAAATATGTTGAATTCGCAAGTCATTTCCTAAGTATTTTTTTGTGTATAATTCATATCAGAAGTCAGAATTGACCCATGTCAACATAATTTCCAGATATTTTAGGCAATGTACTTAAGAAACAGAGTTTCTGGGTACTTTTGAGTCATGTAAATAGGACCCAAGATTTTTTGGAGAAATTCATAAAGTCGTCCAGTACAGTCTATTATCATCTCATGGGCCATGGTACTGTAACTCTGTGCGACAAGTCATTCTGGCAATCCGCAAATTCAGAAATATCGCATAATCTACTGGTTACTTCATTCATGCGGTTGTTAACGACGCTCTGGGTAGCGCATTGCTATATTTTATTACATATTTTGAGAAAAGTGTTTACACTATAGTTGAAAGTCGAAATTCTGTACAGAGACTCACCACTTCCCAATAAACATTGTATTATAAGCGGTGTTGCCAGATATATTCTAGTGATAGGTGATTGATTACACAAATAACAATAAAACCCATATATTTTAGTTTTTTTCTTTTACTTGTAACAAATATCTTTGCAAATATCAATTCAGTATATTGATTATAGATTTCAAATAGACGAGCTATGCATAAGCATAGCCAGTCTATTTGAATACTTTGTTAAAAAAATATTATTTGCGAGAATTTTGGCGTACGTGACAACTTCGAAGACTTACTTACTTGTGAAAAGAGACAGCTTGATGCAGCGATCTGTACAAGACAGAGAGGATAGAATAGGACACCTGCATAACTTATTCAGAGTCTAGTATTCATAGACGTAACATTGTGATTGTTTTGGAATTTTATCAATTTGTGCTTTTTGTGTTTTTATTTGATTAGTTACAGCTTTTTGTTTTTTTGTACGTTGTAAATTAGGGTTACTTTTTATTTTTTGTTAACAATAATGGCCGAATGTAGGGGTGTTAGCGACCAGAAAGGGCGTCGTCCAAATGTATTAAGAGAAGAGAAAATTATTATTTTAAATGTTTATGAAGGGTTACGTACCAGGGATAAAAAATTAGGCGTTAGCGACGCTGTAGCTCTGTGCAGTTATTTAACAAAAGTTTCAGAGAGTACCATATATAAAATTTTGAGAAATGTACAAGATGGGACGTTGATAAGAGAAGGAAATCAAAATTGTAAGCAGAAAACTAGAGGAAGAAAAAAATTGTTTTAGACAACCAAACACGTAACGCTGTATGTAGACTAAAACATTCTTTTTATTTTAAAAATGAAGTCACCACATTAACCAAAATTGGTCAATGGCGAAGAAACTATTTAAAGCAGATACGACAGTTTCGTAACGAAAGAAGACAAATTTATTATCTTGACGAAACTTGGGTTAACGAAGGTCACACTGTATCAAAAGTATGGCAGGACTTGAATATCCAAAGCAGTCGACAAGCCTCTATGGAGGGTTGGTCTACCGGTTTGAAAGCTCCTTCTGGAAAAGGGCGCATTATTGCACATATCGGCAGCGAAGAAGGATTTGTGAACCGAGGCTATTGACTTTCGAGTCAGAAACTAACTTTTCCGCATCTGTGGCTCTGAACAATATTCTATCATAAAATTGTTACTTGTATACACTTCGGGGGATGTATCGTGCTAACAAACCGAAATTTCTCCAAAAATTTAGTATATCTGGATTTATAGGACCCGCTGTACTCGCTCTACTCAACTGAAAATCAATAGAGTACATCTGTGAGATACCTTGAACAATATTCAATCATGAAATTCATCAATCATATACTCTCTGGAGGCTGAATCGTGCTAACAAACTGAAAATTCTCCAACAATGACAAAAATTAGGTACTTCAAGTACCATAGCACCCGTTGTACTGGCTTTAGTGAGCTGAATATCAATAGGGTTCATGTTTGATACGCTTTGAATAATATCCAATCATAAATTTGGTAACTTGTTTATACTCCGGAGGCAGTATCGTGTTAACAAACTGAAAGTTCTCCAAAAATGACAAAAATATCGTACTTAAAGTACTGTAGCACCTGTTGTATTGGCTGTGGTGAGCTGAAAATCAATAGGGTTCATCAGTAAGATGTCCGGAATAATATTCAATCATAAAATTGGTGATTTGTTGAACACCGGAGGCTGTATCGTGCTAACCAACTGAAATTTTTCAAAAAATGACAAAATGTCGTACTTCAAGTACCATAGCACCCGTTGTACTGGTTCTAGTGATCTGAAAATCAATAGGGTTCATCTGTGACATGTCCTTAACAATATTCCATCATAAATTGGCGACTTATTGCACTCCGGAGGCTGTATCGTGCTAACAAGACATGTAAGGAAAAGTGGCCGACGACAACGACGACGACGACGACATACACACAGGGATTTTTTTTCTAAAAACTGTTTTTCCGTGTAGTTGAAAACGTGAAATTAATTTTTTTTGAGGTAAACCAATACTTTTCTCGCATATTAGAGTTGGGCGGAAAAGTAAAATCTGGTGATTACCATGAAGAGATGGATGGTAACAGATTTGAAACATGGTTTAAGTCAATATTAACAAAAGTGGCTCCCGGTTTGGTAATAGTTATGGATAATGCTTCATACCACAGTCGTCGTCTGGAGCACATACCTACTTCAGCTAGCCGCAAGTGTGTTGTAATGGATTGGCCGGCAAGTAAACATATTCCGTTTTGAAGAAACAATGCTAAAAACTGAATTATTAACCCTGGTGCGGCAACATACAGCCAATTATATAAAACATATAGTTGATGAAATTACAAAAGAATTTAACGTTTCAGTTCTTAGACTTTCGCCCTACCACTGCGAATTAAACCCGATAGAGCTTATTTGGGCCGAAGTGAAAAACGAAGTTGCACGAAAAAACCAAACATTTAAAGTGGTTGGCGTTAAAAAACTGTCTTACGATGCTTTAGAGACTGTTACTGCTGATACTTGGCATAAATGTATTCAGCACTTATATAAAGAAGAAATGAGGTTTTGAGATTTGGACATACGTGTTGAAGTGGTGACTGAACCATTTATTATAGAACTGCGAAAAGAAAGTGATAATTCGTTTTCTAAGGAGTCATCGGAGAGTGACAGTGACGCCAGTTAATTTTTTGAATGATTTTACGGACAATAATGAGCGGTAAATAATCTTTGCTTTCAAAATTATCAGTAGTAATACAGCAAGTGTAATGATGATTATCGAAATACAAATTTCTTCGATTTTGAGAAACAAATTGTTGTTTGGAAACCGCTTGAGCGCGTAACCGCGAGTGTGGTTTCCTAAAACAACAATTTGTTTCGAAAAAGAGAAGACATTTTCGATAATCATCAATTACACGAGTTGTATTTGTCAAGATTATTTCAAAAGAACAATTAAAATTGAGCTATGATGACGTTCTTTGCAAAATTCCATGAATTGTTTCCACGCGTACTTTTTAGATCGCACGGTATTTTGCGGCATTTGTTCTTTTGCTTTCTTTTGAATCTCTTTTAGATCAAACAGACCAAAATGGTTTTTAGAATTCATTCTTGATACAATAATTCTGACGTTTCTTTATTAATTTGACATTTTCTGTCAGTCACTATATTTTGAATATCGAATAAAACAACTAATGACAACGCGAAACACACATATAGGAAAATTGCATGTATCCAATCAGGTGCCGAAGTACAAAATCGAAAACATGGTGTTTTCAGATATCAATCCTCATATTTAAACCAAAGGCGCGTATTTTGTATTGAGTGAAATAATCATTGATATTAGTTAAATATTCAGTTTTTGTTATTGTCCCCTTATGAATGATCCCCGGATTTACAGCTAAAAAAAATGTATCGTTTGAAAGTAACTGAAAGATGTGAAACAATAGATTGTAAAAAATGTTTTGCTTCGTATGCTACAAGAGGCTCGCTCGTGTATTTATTATCATAATTACACGATCGTTGCATAAAACGTTATTATGATCAACTATACATTCCTGATGACATCTGACAACAGTATCTACACTCCTGTTTATTCTACCAGCAATTTCTCGGAACGATAGCACAGCTTTCCAAAGACCAACAATTCAACCTCTCTCAAACCCAGTTAGCTGCCCATAAATTGCACTTCTTCGCACTCTAGGCATTTATAACTTGTGATTTCTTGTAAAGCATCGTTTAAAATCACTTTGCTCAAATGAATTCAGCATTCTTATGTTGGTTTGTCCACTACTTACAGCAAAAAAATAATTGAATAAAAACAGAAATATTTATGGAATAAAATAAAATTTACTTGGTGTTAGGATTTCTATGTCACTATGTCTTATTGTTTTAGGTATTTTGTTTTTCATTGAATAATTTTGAACACACTATTCACCGTGTTCCAATGACCAATGTATCGTATTCAGAGACTAAACGTAAACTAAAACTTTTTTCCCCACAAATATACTAAATTTTACGCGCCAATACCATTTTTCTTGCGGTAAAATCTACTCAAGCAGGAAAAATTTTATATTTAATTTTTATTTTCTAATAAACTATATAAGGTGGACTATCAGGGATTGGTCCTTTGTCTTTATTTAAACATACATTTTTTAACATTTCATAATACCTTATGATTGATAGAATGCTCGACGATACACAATTTTTCTCTACGACCATATTTTAAGTAAGCTAAATGTTCCTAAAATAGAACGTTAACGGAACTCCTCGTTGGGTTGACAACAAACTTTCCATCACAATCGTAAATACCACTCTTTTCCAAATGTAGTATTTCATCCTTAGGGATAATTAGCTACTGTTTCAAAGGACTGTTTGATTTAGAAATTACATTTAAGCCTTCGCTGTTGAAAATTGAAATGTTAGAAATTAAAATTAATTAATTAATAATTAAAATACTTATCCATTTTCAATTCTTTCTCATCTATTTTACAATGGAACCAAAATGGTTTCATCGATAAACTTCCAATACTACAAAAGATTATAAACGAATTTAAATCTGACATAATTTGTTTGCAAGAAACCAACCTAAAACATAGCAATGTCCAAACATTAAATCAATTTCAAAAATTTTCTAAACATCGAGATACTGCTCAAAAAGCTAGTGGAGGAGAAGCAATCCTCACTAAAAATAATGTCGACGCCGTGGAAATTCCCCGAAATAGTAATCTTGAAGCCAATGCTATTAAGATCCCTGACAAACAAGACTCGCATATCTGCAACCTATATCTTCCTCCAGGATCGCAAATAAACCAGCAGGACTTAGGCAATTTGATGCAACAAATCCCCCATCCTAGAATCATACTAGGAGATTTCAATGCTCACAACTATCTTTGGGGCTCAACATCTCAAAACACAAAGGGTCACCTTGTAGAGAAATATTGGACGACTTTAACCTTTCTGTTCTCAACGACGGCAGAGCCACAAGATTTAATATACAAACCGGAGAATCCTCATGTATTGACCTTACTATCTGCGATCCAACCCTAACTCCTTCGTTAACATGGGACAGACTAGATTATACCTACAGTAGTGACCATTACCCCATTATTATATACAACATTCTGCCTAGAACAGCCTCTCAACATAGACGTTCGGATCCGTCGTTAAACTGTAGGTCCCTTCTATCTGTGGTAACTGGAGAGCACAACACAGGTAGAAGTGAGAGGTCGCCTACGTCCGATCACGGATATGGCACTGTAAGAAGAAGAAGAATATACAACAATACAAAGAATAATACCAAACAAAGCTTCCATCCTAAATGGAAACTTAAAACTGCTGACTGGCAACTCGACTCCACTGTCATTGAAGAAAAAATTGAATCTTGTACTATCCTACCTAATATAGACGAATCATTAGAACAATTTATGGAAACCATAAAACATGCAGCAAATATATCAATTGGAAAAACATCTTACACCAAACAGCACACTCCGGTCCCATGGTGGAATAACGATTGCGAAGCAGCTCTAAGAGCCAGCAAAAAAGCTTTCAATAGATACAAACGATATAAGACTCTGGAAAACAAACTTCAATTTTTAAACTTACGTGCAAAATCAAGGCACACGATCAAAAGTACAAAGCGCAAATCTTGGACTGAATATGTCTCATCATTAAACCCAGATACACCAATGACAGAGGTCTGGCAGAAGGTACGCAAAATATCTGGCATTAATTCAAGTAATAATATAAAAATACTCAACATGGGAGGAACTATATTGACAACTTACTCAACTATTGCAGATGCGCTTGCTGTAACGTACGAGAACCGTTCCTGTGATTGCAATTATACGAAAACTTTTTTTGCTCACAAAACACTAGAAGAACAAAACGGCCTGGAAGTGACTACCGAAAATGACAATCCTATAAATGTACCGCTCACCATGTCTGAATATGGAGACGCCTTATCCAACCTTAAAGATACTTGTCCGGGTCCTGACCAAATTCCATCTACCTTTTTAAAACAACTTCCTTCCAATGCCCACGAACATCTTCTAAAACTCTACAATGTGATCTGGTCGCAACACACCTTTCCAAAAGCATGGCGAGAATCCCTAATAATACCTGTTCTAAAACCCCGAAGCCAAATATCAAATCCTCAATCATATCGACCAATTTCTCTTACTGCAGTGATTTGTAAGCTACTAGAAAAAATCATTAACAGAATACTATTGTGGACATTAGACCAACATAATTTAATAATACCTGTACAAAGTGGCTTCAGATTCGAAAGATCAACTACCGACAATATTATAGACCTGGAAAGTAACATCAATGAGGCATTTGCACAAAAACAAAAATGTTAAGCAGTCTTTTTCGATATCAACAAAGCATTCGATACTGCCTGGCATGATTACATTATCAAAAAACTTCTGAGCTGGAATATAACAAGTAACTGTCTACACTTTATCCAAAACTTTTTAAAATAACGAAATTTTAGAGTATTAGCAAACGGAACCACGTCAGAATTAAAACAAACAAAAAATGGCATTCCACAAGGATCCGTATTTAGCCCCACCCTTTTTATCATAGCAATGAATGATATCATACAGGCATTAAAACCCCCAATGAAAGCTCGTTTGTATGCGGATGACTTAGTTATCTATTGCAAAAGCAAAAACGTGAACAATCTAAAATCTCTTACGCAAGAATTCATATCTCATCTAGAGGAATGGTCGGAGAAAACAGGCTTCATGTTTTCTACTAGCAAAACTCGCTTTATGTTATTCTCCAAAAAGAAAACAGTAAACATCCCAGATATTCATTTATATGGACAGAACATAAAAGCCGAAAAGTCACTAAACTTTTTGGGTACAACCTTTGATGAAACGCTCAATTGGAATACACACATTAATAACTTAATATCTACGTGTCAAAAGAGACTTAACCTCCTGAAAACACTATGCAATAAAAACTGGGGCGCTGATCGAGACACTCTTCTAACATTATACAGGACGTTAAATAGATCGAAATTGGATTATGCAGCAGTCGTATACTCGTCAGCCAACAAACGAATCCTAAAACGGTTAGATATAATACAAAATACGGCTTTACGGATAATAACGGGAGCCTTTCGTACATCTCCAGTTGTAAGCTTATACGCTGAAGTTAATGAACCTTCCCTAGAAGATAGGCGTATGTACTTGAGCCTGACATATGCAGCTAAAACGATATACAATCCGTTCAACCCTACAATACATAACTGCTCTCCTCAAAAACTCCCAAATTCTTTCACAATTAAACCTCATGCTCCCAAACCCTTTTATGCTAGAATAAAAATGTACCTTGAAAAACTAAGCTTCTCCTTTCCCAAATGTTTCCCTCGACTGACTACATCTACTCCCCCTTGGCAAATCAAAAAACCAAAATGTTTAACCACTCTTAGCTCTCTAGATAAATATTCGACTCCCAATTTCAGTATTAGATCAACCTTCAAAACAATACTAGAAAATTATACAGACTATCGCAAAATCTATACCGATGCTTCGAAATCTGCAGCTGGCATTGGAGCCGCGGTGGTAGTTACAAACTCAACTTATAAGTTCACATTTCCAGATACATATTCCATCTTCTCAGCCGAATTATATGCCCTATATGAAGCCTTAGCTAATATAAATTCATCTTCAAAAACTCAAAACCATCTTATTCTCACAGACTCCCTCAGCTCAATAAAATCCATACAAAAAATATTCACAAATCACCCCCTTGTCTTAAAGATTAAAGAAGAACTCAGAATAGCTCAACAAAACAATAAAGATATCATCTTTATGTGGATCCCATCACACGTAGGAATAGATGGCAACGAGGAAGCTGATCAAAGAGCAAAAGACGCCACAACAAACGAGGATGCTCGAGTAGTGCAGTTTTCAGTAAGTGCGGATATTAAATCTATAATTCAATCTAAAGTGAACAGTGTTTGTGAAGCTAAGTGGAAAACAGCGGGAACCAAACTTAACGAGGTAAAAAAGTCTACTGAACCGTGGTCGCTCCTACCAAAAAATCGTCGCGATCAAGTGCTATCAACACGGCTACGTTTAGGACATACCCGGCTAACTCATAGCTATCTATTCGACAAAGGTCCCGAACCAAAATGTAGTTATTGTGACTCAAAACTAACTATTAAGCACCTACTTGTTGAATGTCCTCAACTAACACAACAGCGACAACTGGCACAACTCTCCAACAATGGATTATCCGACGTATTAGGAACAAACTACAATTTATGTAACCTAAAGACATTTTAGTGTTTTTAAATGAAACTCACGGTCTCTAGTTAATTCGACAATATAATACAAGTTATTGAAAATTCTAAAAAATTGACAATTGTTTCGATAACTCAATATCATCGTCAGAATGACAGAAGTTACATTTCATTTTATGCCTACCTGATGTTTAGTAGTTATTTTTGGCTAGACCAAGAAGTAACTTACCTTGTGATTGGCTTAATATATGTTTATAGAAAAAAGAAGAAGATGTGATATTACAAATATTGAAGCTTAGATATTATTAGCCCTATTGTGATATCCTGGATATCATTTTTCCAATTAAGATCAGTATAACTGTGCAATGATATAGGAAACCAGGAAAACTATATCTGCTAATCTTTACAATTATCACTTAAGAAGACAGTTTATTAGTGGAGAATTCCCTAGATTTAACTGTTCATTGGCAACTTCATATGGTGGGTTTCTTAAATGTCTTCTAATTCCCAGTTCTTCAAGGAAATCCAGTTCTTGTTTCTTTTCACAAATATGCAGCACTTCTAGTTCTGTGTTAGGTAGCACAAGCCAAAAGTGCACAAGCTGGATCCCAACAGTATAGTTTCTTTGTGGACTGCTGGGAAGTTTGGATAAGTTCAACTTTTATGTAAGCTCAACATTTTGAGGTGGCCACACCATCTTTTCAACGTTAATATATCTTAATTATGTAGGCTGAACTATAGTTTTTATTATTCTGTATAGGTACTTGTTGCAATGTGAACATTTCCCGTTATAATTATTATTTATATTTTTGTCAGTTTAAGAAATGTTTTCATATTTTTAGTTGAAGTAAGTTTTACTCCTCAGCAACAAGAATTGCTGGACACAGTTAAGTTGGATGGTACAATTACCTTCAACAGGTAGGTTCTTTTGTATTGTGAATGTAAAGAGTTGTTTATTCTCAGAAATGCAGGCAGAGTTTGTTTCATGGTATACATTCCCAGACTTATACATTTTTTAATGGTTTTATTATTTTTTTGTATGTATATGTGAATAAATAAACCCCCACAGAAGGCCTGCCTTTGTCTGGGGTTGTGTAAGGTAACAAAATACTTGGGGGAAAAGTAATAATCGTAATGATATCAAATATTCTTTCTATCCATTAACAATCATTTTTACTTGCTATTATTGTTTGAACCATTTAACAGTATTTTCCCCTATTTAACCCATTACATACCAGTGATGCATTCACGCAACGCCTTAAATTATATTTTTTGTATGATAGCATAACATATTTATGAGATTATATACATGAAATTAGGACTATAATTGAACTAAAATATATTTAGTTCAATTAAGGTATTGTATAAAGGTTCACTAAAAGTTTTATTACTTTTTTATTATTTCACCACTCGATGAGTAAGGGGTTAATATTTCACAAATAAATTACATTGATTGTTATTGAAAGTGCTAACATTTTCTCTTGTTTAAATAGCTTCTGTATGTTTATTTGTAGCATCGTTTAATAATTGAATCTATTTTAATGTAATAACTTCAGATTCTTTTTAGATTAGATAGAAAATAAAATATATGTATCTATAATTTTTTATGTTCATTATTGTACTTGTAAATGTTTTTAAAGTATCTGTAATAAAAAAAACAAGAAATTTTATTAATAAATTTATAAATAAACCGTTTTTTATTTCATCTTCACTTCAGGGTGTACTTTTATTATACATTCAAAAATGAGGCAGTTAATAACAAATGCATTTAGTTGGATAATATTGATTGTATAATGGAGAACTACCCATGTTTCTGTTGTACCTCGCAGGTAGTAAATTACATTTGATTCGAATTCTGAAAGTTCGAACCATGTTCTGTGGTTTGAGCTTCAGAATTTGAATCTAATGTAATTTACTACCTTCGAGGTACTGGCAGTACAATAAATTTCCGCTTCTATTTGCCGCCAGATGGCGGCAGTATCGAAAAATAGAAACTGTAAATATTTTTTTAAAAATTTACATTATCGGCCTATTTAGAGACACAACCGCTGCAGTAATTGTCGCATTAGATTTCATACTCGACAAGAGAGCACTTTTCATTCTATCCTCTGGTCTGTTTTCTGTGAGTATGTCCTTCAATACTTTATTATGAATAAGTTGACTAAGCTTATTGCTACTCTTCCAACAAATCATCGGATTTTTGTTTATAGAAAAGCTGTTTTCGTATGTGTACGGAATAGGTGTATTTGATTGCATGACACTCGTGATATTCTCAAGCTGCTGTGTTAACCTCAAGTGATTGATATTCATTAAGTATTTCTCAGAGGCAAATTTAACATTTGTTATCTTTACTATGATATATCCATATCAATTCATTTTATTTTTAATAAAGTGGAGTTATCCGGAAAGGAGCAGTTTCAACACAGTAGGTATAATGGAATGTAATTATGCTCGATTGTCCATTTGTAAAATTGTCCTTATTATATTTGTCCACGTTCAACATAATTCTACATAATATCCTGGTAGTATAATTGTTTTAATAACCAAGATGGCTACATTGTTAGCACAAAACGAGCTTTTACGTTATTAAAAATTAAAAAAAATTCTTATGTTTGATGGTTAGTAGTATTTTTATTCACGAATATATTTTGAATGCATAAATGATGTTGGGTTACATAGCAGGCTATATTTTTGAGATAAAAATATTTCTATTTATTGAATCATATCCAATTAGTTTCGCATTCGTGCGGTATTTCAACAGAATATTCTATTGCAACGCTACATTTTCAACTGAATATTAATGGTTGAATTGAAATTTTTCTTCGAAAAATAACCAAGTTATTTCAATAAAATTAGAGTCAAGCGTTAAGATACAGTATACGCAATTTGAAATGAGTTTTTTTCATTGATTTCACAGTTCGTTGAACTATGGTTTGATTCGAACGAAGAAAGTTTTGTTTGATTTTGCAAACATTTGTGAAACAAAGACCTTTTTTAGGATAAGAACGTACCGGAATTGAAAATTGTTTCCTTTTTCTTTTCGTGAAAATGTAATAATAATGATTATGAAGAGCTTATATTAAATGAATCTAAATTGTTAGTAGAAAACTAAAAAAAATAAAAGAAAGTGCATTATAGGGAGGTTCAAAAATACAACAATATTTGACACGTTTTATAAACAGTATTGCTTTTTTGAAATATTTGGCATACTCGTGTAACTTGCCTCCTTTTAATTCCCTCGAACAGTTTTTCATTATAATCCACGGACAAATACTCCTCCCGCAAAAGGTCCCTACCAGAAAATAAGTCGATCCCACTTCCCAACAAAATGTCCTTATTCAAATTACGTGAAACTCGATACTCTTCCACTTTTTCCAAAGAGCTCGATAGTGAAATACCTTTGGGATCTCCAGAAAACACCAAAACCCGCTTACTAGGCAAGATCGTCTTAATACTAGACAAGTTCCTTGACGCATTACCGGGATTAGGAGGTAGTCTTATTTCATTGAGAGTCGACCTATGGATTGTTGACAAATTTGCGAAAGACTGCCCAGGTTGAGGGAGAATTTCTAACTGGGGAGGTTGAGATTGACGAGAACGCTCCTGTATAGAAGCCTTGCTTCCCAATGATTCGAATAAACAGGGAGCCTTAGCCATCAGTTCATCTACTTTCGCCCTATGTCGGACACCATCATCACCTGCTTAGACGTTAGTTGCCCGTTACAACCGTACTATGACATGCACCAACTGATTCTGTAATTTCTGGAAATTACCACTCATACGATTTTCATTGAACTCTCCTACACCGGGCTCAATCTGATCTAACTTATTCTCAACTGCACTCAAATCTTCAGTAGCTGTATACGGATACTCTGGCGGATCTATAATATCATCCTCATTCTCCACTTGCAACGCTAACGCTAAACAACGCCGCATCTCAGACACCGTGCCACACGCAATAGCACGTATTGTCAACTCATACACAAGCTCATCCTGAACCATTCGATTATCTACAAACCTACTAGACATTATCTGTTCAACCTGACAAGCAATCCAGGCAACAAACCAATTTCCAACCTAGCGGAACAATAATTCTTCACAGACACACCTGTACCTCAAGTGGGCCTCCCTCCAACTGAAACCTAATGAGGAATTTAAAACCCAAATACAGATACCGAATGTCCAAAAGTCTCTATTTATCCAGACAATATCTCCAACCCATAGAGTTTCCACGAAATGTACTTCTCGAACCAACGCAACGTTCCTTCCTCAAAAGCGATTCCAAAATACAGGAGTCCACGAGCCCAAGGCAGCAGTTCCAGAACACCGACCCACTAAGGTTCGAACCCACAATGCCTACAATCGTCGAAAGTCAGATAAACTTACAATAAAGTAAAATATTTAAGAATTCAACTGCTGATCTGACACCAAAATATATACACAGTGTGACCCAATATGTAACTTACCTTGAAATTTACAAGAAAAAATAAGCATATATAAATTAATATTTTACAATAGATTACCAGATAAAATTTCAAAATTACAATTGTAATCAATCAATAATACAAATATCAACGATGTTCTTATCCACTTGCTATCTGAAAAAAAAACAAAGCGCATCAACCAATGAACAATTTGTCTGTTTCCACTATTAAAATTTCAGTTTAATATTTGACACTGCTCAACAAAATTCGGTAAATTGTTTACCACTTACGTCCCATAAAACAATTCCCTTCAAGACCTCAAACCCCAGATTTACTACAAACACTTAAATCTGGCATTATCAATAACTAATTAAGGGAAATGATTTCCACGTTACGCCCACAATTGAAACAATTACCTTCAAAGTTAAGCAAACCCCAAATTTACTATAAAAACCCAATTAAATCCGGTGCAATCAATTACATATACACAATAACTGAAGTTGAATTACAATGACTGTAAGTTTCTAAAAAAAAGTTGAAAATTTATCAAAGTTCAACAAAAGATCAAATTTACAAGGTCCCAACTAAAATTTACAAGCGGCCCCACGTTATGGGCACCAAAAACCTATAGCGAGGAAACTGAAACTCTCCGTACTCGTTATCGATATGCGGGTTGTCTACCGTAGTACAACCCGTGCTCGCCAGTCGACTAGCTTCGAGTCGAAGAAGGGGTGGATTCTTCAAAACTTAAATGTTTACTAAAAGGGTGCCATAGAAGCTTTGGCAAGCACCTAAGACTTCTTATGTTAGCCCACTACTCCTCAGTGGGTTAACAGCACTAACCAAACACTCTGAAAATGTTTTAGGAAAGTTAATATTAAAAATGAAAGTCAGCAAATATCCCCTGATTGATGTTTAATATTTTCGTGGACCTTATGTCCCTTTTCAAAATAAGAGATACAAGTTTACAAAAAAAAATTATGAAATTAATACCTGAGCTCAGCTGAAGGCTGTAGCTCCAGTATGTAGTTAGGCTCAAGGCCGAAATCTACATAAAAATTTAATTCGTACGCTAAATTAGCAGCTACAAGCGAAAAACTCCAGAATACAATTTGTAAATCAAACAAGCAGGTTCTACGATACCTGAGTAGAGCTGAAGGCTACTAACTCAGGGTGCAGAAGAGCCGAGGGCCCCAATCTACACAGATGTCTCAAATTACAGTTCAATTACAGGAAACGAACATGCACAATGTTTCAAATTCTGTGAAACTCTAACACCAAAACTACAATTGATTCAATAAATTGGGTTCACAGTACCGCAAACTATATGAGTTTAAATATTTATAAATGCTATTACATATATAAATGAAAATCGTCAGAGACAGAATAATATACCTTAATATCGCAGCACCCTGGTACGTACCGTGGTATACCTAGCGTTTGAAGCCAACAATTTAATATTAAAATAAAATGTTTAACGTTTTAAACGTTGAACGAGTAATATCACTTAATTAGCGCAAAAATATGACATAAGAAAAACCATATAATAAAACTTTAGTAAAATTTTGACGGTAACAAAAATGGATAAACGTTGGAAGTATATAACAATATTAAATAAAATGACGTTTACTACGATTTTCCTGCTTCAGAACAGCAATCGAATCCCTCGACGTCGACGCTTCAAAAAAATATTCCAGCCCTCCTGGCAACTGATCCAGGCGAGTGGTCTGGCTGACTATACTCCTCAATCGGCGGATAAATCCATAAAATCCAAGATAAATAGAAAAAAACCCAAATATTGAGTCCTCGAGCAAAACGCCTAACAAAATATCCATGTGGTTGTTTGAATCCTGCAAAAATCCTGGAATTCGCTGCTCATCGGAACAGTTTTCCACAGCAAAACGCCGGGTTGAACCCCCTAGATGATAACTCACACCGTATTTTCCTTTCCCAATCAGATACTATACTTTCAATGTAAAATGGCTGCCTAAGTGTACGAATTTTTAAAACTCACACAACGTGGTCTATTTTTCGACGTCCTGATGGGGAACAAGCTTCGTTCTCATTACACTGGCCTCTCGTCAAAACTAGCGACAGTCTTGCCAAATTTAATTTATAACGGTAGGGCGATTTTTCGCGTTACAAACTGAAAACACTACTTATCATATATTTATTAAGCAGAAACATGTAGGAAATATAAGTGTTAAATCGTATATATTAACGTGTAATATCACAGATCATTATGCTGTAACAGCTATATTTATTAAGACACACTTGCTCAGATCCAAGAAAATAATAATAAAACATCATACACAATCAAAAAAATAAACACAGAAACATTGTTTACATTAATAGGAAACGAAAACTGGACAAAGGTCACTGCAGCAAATGATGCTCAAGTTGCTGCAGAGTTTTTTACAGACACTTTTCAGCATTTGATAAATGAATGCACGGTAATAAAAATCATTCGGGAAAAAAAGTCAAAAAAATAAACCTTGGATTACGGAAGGCCTTACAAGGTCCATTATCACAAGAGATACAATAAAAAACGATTATGTAGGAATTTCTCGCTAGATTTAGAAAAGCAATATAAAGCTTATAGGAATCGACTGAATAATCTTTTAAAAAAATTTAAGTACAACTAGAGGAGACCAGGGAGGGTTCATACTACGGGAGGGATGATACGCTTTCAAATTTGCCGCTTAAAGCACTTGTTGCTTGGTAGATTTGGCAACATCAGCACATTTGATGCCTGTTTGCTGTATTAGGCGGTTTCAAGAAATTTGCGAAGAAAATTTGTTTTTACTGTATAAATTACAAAGTTTCGGAAGGTAAGTGTAAGCGTTTTAGTAAAAAATGGTTGAGATTATCCTATTTATAAGTTTTTTATGATATAACACAGTGTTTCAGCCACAATTTGGTACTAAGTAGATGCCTGAATGTGGATTCTGTTTACAAATATTATAGAATAGGTCACGTACGGAAGGATTGATACATTTCATTTCGGGGAGACTTGATACATGTATCAAACCTCCCACTCTCAGAATTCTAGGTTGTACCTACATAAAATGTTCTTTTTAATTTTAGGATGCCTTTCAAATGGAAGAAGAGAACTAATAGAACACCGGCTTCACCTGAACGGATGGAAACAGCCGCCCAAGAAATTATACACGGAGGTAAATTGAAAAGTACGGCTAATAAATATATCTGACAAAATGACACTGAGAAGATATGTTGTCAAATACAAGAAAAGGGGAGAAGAAACTAAGTTTCAAATTTTGCGACTTCTCAAATATTTAATTCCGAAGAAGAAAAAAGTTTAGCCAAATATATGCTAACTGCGGCTAAAATAAATTATGGGTTTACTTAGGAAGAGACGAAAAAGTTTGCATATTTGTATGATTTGGAAAATAAATAAAAACGTCCCTTCAAATTAGCTAAAAAATGAAATGATTTCCTATGCGTGGCTTAGAGGGTTTATGGAGAGAAACAATGAACTATCGCTTCGAAAGCCAGAGCCAACGAGCATTTCATGTGGATCAGCTTTTAACCAGCACACTGTAGTAGAATTTCACAGTTTACTTGGCGGAGTACTACGCCGAGATCAATTTGAACCAGATTCCATATACAACTATGACGAGACTGGCATCCAGACTGTCCACAAACCTAGCAAAATCATTTCAAAGAAAGGACAAAAGCAAGTATCCAAAGTTACTTCAGGAGAACGGGGCAGACAGTTAAAGTCCTGTGGACCGTAAGTGCCATAGGGAATTCTATTCCTCCTTTTCTTGTTTTCCCGCGTGATCGTGAAAGAGATTATATGACCATTGGTGCACCACCAGGATCCAAAGCTGCTACTCATACAAGCGGTTGGCTGACATATGAAAATTTCCAATTATATCTGTCACATTTCATAAAATTAGCAAAATGTAGCTAGGTTAAGAAATCCTTACTTAATTTAGATAATCACAACAGCCACGTATCCCCTGGTGGTCTAGATATATGCAAGCAAAATGGCATCGTTTTATTAACCATACCGCCACACACAAGTCACCGCCTGCAACTACTTGATGTTGCGGTATACGGTCCGCTCAAAACGTACTTCACTAAAGCTTGCGATTATTTAATAGTAAGGAATGCTGGCCAAACTATTTGTTTGAAAGATATTATCGCGCTTGTGGGTACTGCAAATCAGCGAGCTTCTACTCCAATGAATATTAGCAAAGGGTTTTATCAAACTGATATCTACCTATACGATTCCTCACTGCAAAGATTACTAACCGACCTGATCCTCATCAGTCACAAAGTGCTACAGTTAATGATACGCTGGCATTACATGTCGGCAGAGAACATACTCCAGAATCTACTCTTAGGCCGAAACCTGAACCTTCCTGCTCATACAAGACTCCCGAAGAAATAAAGCCATTGCCGCAGGCACCACCAAGAAAGCAACAAACATCAGGAAGAAAACCTGAAGAAAACAAAAGTTCTCACTAATACCCCAAATATGGAAGAAATAAAAAAATACTATGAAAAATGGAATGAACAAAGGAATAAGGATGAATTTAAAAGAAAACGTATGGGCACTAATAATGTTGTTAGAGTGGGGATACAAAGAGCAATTGAAGAGGAATCTGAATCTAATAATTCTGTATTCGATCCATCATCATCGGATGAAATAACTGATATAGAAGACCAAATAGAAAATGAGAAAGAAGAATATTATTTTGTTAGAGGAGTAGTAAACTTAAAGTACTATGTTCTAGTGAGATTTACAACAAAAAAAGACAATAAAGCACTATGTTGGACAAGTTATAGAAAAAGTGGGAGATGAATATTTAATAAACTTTATGCGGCGGAAGAAGCCGGAATACCATTTCATATATCCTGTCGTGAAAGACCCAGGTCTAGTTTCTGAAGAAGATGTTATGAAGCTACCGACACCAAATTTTGTAGGTGGTACTGCCAGATCCACAAGAAAATTATCATTTGCCGTCAAATTTAATAAATTTCTCAATGTCAATTAATAATGAGTACTTTTAGGTCTAATAAATTTCATGGTTTGGCGTATTTTATGATTTATCTATTTTTTATCAAACCTCCTTTATACCGTATCAAAGCTCCCTCACCATGGGAGGGTTAATACACTTTACAGTTTTTTAAAAAATACCAGGTATCTTCTACTATAATCTAAACTGGCATGTTTCAACTGCCTACAATTAATTGCAACTTAGTTGGCTATAAAAGGCCGCTAAAACCGATTTCATTGAATGAAAATTTATTTCAATTTCCTAGGTCAAGGATCAACCGTATCAACTCTCCCTAGTCTCCCCTACTATAAAAACATAATAGCACAAAATCAAAATAACATGAAAAAAATATACCAAAATTTATTTCTGATAGAGATGGGTAGTTCGCGAACGAACTAGAAAAAGGAACTTGTTCAGTCAACAAGGAAAATGAACTAGTTCACTTTGCTAAAATGAACTAGTTCAGAATGAACTACTAATATGACTGAACGTGGACCGTAGACTGAACGACAGAACTAATAAATATGAACTACTATTACTACTATGACATGACTGAACGTGGACTGAACGACAGAACTCACATAACCAATAGCGCCGTGACGTGACGCTTCCGACGCGAACGAGCTACAAAGCTACTAGAACAATGCTTTAATGCACAATTCATATTTTTATTATGGATTAGTGAAGATTTGAGTAAAGAACTGCTGACCTATTCTATTTCGAAAATTTTGACTAATATTGTCTAATTAATAATTATGTATTTATAGGTACTGTAAAATACTTTAGTAATGAAAAGCGTGCTAATAACAATAATCTGATAAATTATTGTAACTAAAAAAGAATTATTGTATTGTAATAGTAATTCGGTTTCTGGTGTTATTAGTTCAATCGAACTAGTTCAGCGAACTAGTTCATTTTGGTGAACTATTTCACATGAACTAGTTCATTGAGATGAACTGTTAAGCACACCTCTAATTTCTGAGGCAACAAATGAGAAGTCTGGAAAAAGTACAATAAGCATCGATATATGTGATGATAATGGACAAACTTTCAATAGCAATAAAGAAATGGCAAATTTTTGTAGTGAATATTTCACTAACATAGGCACTAAAATGATTGAGAAAATAAATATACCACACAATTTCTCATTAAATAATATTCCCATTAATAATAACTCCTTGTCTTCAACTCCTGTTGCAGAGAATGAAGTATTCCACCACATCCATTCATTGAAAAATAGTGGGCAGGTTATGATGGAATCACTTCCTTTCTATTAAAACAAACTACAAGATACATACTGCACCCTCTTAGCCATATCATCAACTTAATATTTAGTAATGGAGAATTCCCGAAGAACTTAAATGCTCTGTGATAACCCCTATTTACAAAAATAAAATTTAAAAATTATCGCTCAATTAGTTTAATTAACAATTTCGTAAAAATTACTGAAAACTGCCTAAAACACGCTTAATAAACTTTATAAACAGCAACAAAATATTAAGTGAATCAGTATGGGTTCCGAGAAGGTAAAAGCACATCATATGCCATATATGAGGTTATTAATGAAGTGTCAAGCAATCTTGATAACAATAAAAAATGTATCGCAGTATTCCCGGATTTGGCAAAGGCCTTCGACACGGTACATCATGAAAATTTACTACACGTGTTGGAGCGTCAAGGAACTCGTAGTACTGTGTTGAGTCTTTTCAAAGACTATCTAAACAACCGCTTACAATATGTAAAAGTCAAAAAAATCTGAGTGAACCGCAACTGGTGAGAGTGGGTGGGTCTCACGGGAGAGTTCTAGGGCCTATACTCTTCAACATTTATATACATTCTCTCTTAACACTTGACATAGATAGCAAAGTTATGTCATATGCTGATGACAATGTTGCCATATTTAGTGGATATGATTGGGAAGTTACTAAGGAAAGGGTTCAAGAAGGTATGAGTGTCATAACGATGTGGTTGGATAGGTTTCAGCTGTCACTAAATGCAGATGAGACCAATTATATAGCATTTACAATCACAGACATAAACAGACCCAAATTTCACAGCATTAATATTAAGGGAATTGGAGACGTAAAGGAAGTTGAAAATACTTAATATTTAGGAGTTATTAAAGATAAAAATATAAAATGGAACCAACATATGGCATATTTAACAAAGCGAATTAGAAAACTAATTTACAAATTTCATCAGTTAAGTGATATCTTGAGTAAAAATATATTGATTTTGGTATACAAATCCCTAGTGGAATCACTTTTGAGATATGGAATACTAGTTCGGGGAACACTACATGAAAATTCATTAAAAACCTTGTCTACAATACAAAATAATATTCTGAAAAATATTCACAAAAAAGATAGACTATACCCAACCAGACTACTTCATGGAAGAGTTATATGCAACATAAGATCGTTGTACTTTCATACATTAGTAATATTTATGCATAAAAAAGCAAATCTAAAAAATCATATCTAGTTACGAGGTCATAATTCGCTGCACCTGCATCATATAACACACCATTAGTTAGAATTCATGTAAACTTGTTATCATACTTCATTAGTTGCTTTATATTTGTGAATCAATTTTTGTGTAACCACTCCGAGAATAACATCTCTTTTTGTAATATTTAAATGAAATATCTTTTAAAAAATAGTATTTCTGTTTGGAAATACATATCTGGTGCAGTCAGTAGGATAACGCGTATTGTCCTAACGTGTTCACAAAATACGAACTTACATCCCTTCAGTGGAGCCCGCCCCTTCAGTGGAACCAGTGCAAATCATCCCTTCTGTGGAAATCATCCCTTCTACGGTACAGTTACGTGGGTGGACAAAAACTGGAGAAAGGTACAACTAGCCAGGAAACCATTGAGGTAATTGCTAACTTTCCTTTTTGCCTTTTCTTTATTTTCATTAAATCGGAAAGTACAGTTGTTAAGACAATATCATTTGTGATTAATTAAAACCTTTATGATCGATACTGATTCCATAGTAGAATCTCTTAAGAGTTTAAATATCAGCTGTCAAAGCAATACAAGTAAAGTTGAAATGCCAAACGGTCAATTGGAACCTCGTCCTAATACTTGAGAGTTGTTTAAGTAAAAAATTTCAAATATCAAACCCCATGATGGGGATACGAATACTCTTAACAAATTTATTTCTCTTTGCGATAGCCTAATCGCGACGTATAAGGATTATAATGATAGAGATTTGAGCGATCATATTCTTGAATGCATTCAGGGAAAGCTTGTCGGAGAAGCCGAATTAATGGTCGGGAATAGAGTAGAGTTGAATAGTTGTGAACTGTTAAAAGGTGCGCCTAGACAATGTTTTTCGGACAAACGGAATTTAGAATGTTTAACGCAAGAGCTCACACGAAACAGGCCGCATAAAGATGAAAATTTGATAGAATTTGGGAATAGGTTGCAATTATTGAGGAGCAGCATCATACAAAGAATTAGTAACGATAATAATCTTAACCAAAAAGAGAAAATTATACATATGCAATTTTGTGACAATACCGCGTCAAATACCTTTATCGCGGGCTGCACCGGTAGTTTACGGAACAACATGCATTTAAAGCAACAAGTATCACTGGAGCACGCCATCGCTTATATTGATGCATTTGAAAATTTCTAAAAGCTTTATTCTCATTTAAACGATCAAACGCCCTACCAAAGTAAAAATAATTTCAGAAATCAGAATTACAGCCCCCGAACTCATCAACACCACGGTAACCAATATTATCATCAGTCAGCTTCTCCTTATCCCTCAAACCCTAATTCTAATGCGTATTTATCTCAAGGCCCTTCGTGGCCTCGTCAACCCATTAACGCTCAACCCCAACAATTACCACCCCGAAAATACCCAACTAATTCAGAAGTATTCGGACCTCCCGGTAATGTTTTCAAACCTAATCAAACTCCTATGCATCGTTTTAAAAAACTTGAGCCAATGGCTATTTCCACAAATTCAAAACTATTTCCATCATACAGTAAAAGATCGAATAATGTTAGAAACAATTATTTTCAAAATAACGGCCAACGGTCGAATTTCATAGCTGAAGAATTATTTTCTAATGACTACATTGGGACGGAATGCGAACCGACGCATGGAGACGTCGACGCAAACTCCCATTTTCGCGAGCAAGAAAACTATTCTGATTATTTTAGTGAACATTTTCAATACAATGTCTCAGTAAACTCCATAACTTAATCGAACTGAACATAAAATCCATTAAACCTGCTAATAGACACCGGAAGAACTCAACCTCTCTGGGAACCAAAACGCCGAGAATTTAACAGATATCATATGTTAAAGTTCATATTATACGATTTTCACGAATTCTTTGATGAAATTATTGGTATCAACGATCTAATTCCCATGAAATTTAACATAGAATTGAATCATGAGTGTCTTTTTAGTGATAGCGCTGTAATTCCAATTAAGTTTAGAAAATCATCCGATATTAAATTCCAAATATCAATTGGCCCTAGCGAAAGAATCGTAATGCAAGTCCCTGTTACAGTATCGAACGGAGAAATATTCATTGCTAAGATAGCTTTAGGTGATATATATATATATATATATATATATATATGTACCCGAGATGCTAACCACAGGTAATAATGGCTTAGTACTAGTAGAATTTATTAATGAAACAAATAAAAGTTTAGCTATAACGCTATTAGAACCCTACTGCAACCCAATTTCTACGAATGTTATAAATTTGAAACATTTAATCATCCCTTCTGTGGAAATCATCCCTTCTATGGTACAGTTACGTGGGTGGACAAACACTGGAGAAAGGTACAACTAGCCAGAAAACCATTGAGGTAATTGCTAATTTTCCTTTTTGCCTTTTCTTTATTTTCATTAAATCGGAAAGTACAGTTGTTAAGACAATTTCATTTGTGATTAATTAAAACCTTTATGATCGATACTGATTCCATATTAGAATCTCTTAAGAGTTTAAATATCAGCTGTCAAAGCAATACAAGTGAAGTTAAAATGCCAAACGGTCAATTGGAACCTCGTCCTAATACTTGAGAGTTGTTTAAGTAAAAAATTTCGAATATCAAACCCCATGATGGGTATACGAATACTCTTAACAAATTTATTTCTCTTTGCGATAGCCTAATCGCGACGTATAAGGATTATAATGATAAAGATTTGAGCGATCATATTCTTGAATGCATTCAGGGAAAGCTTGTCGGAGAAGCCGAATTAATGGTCGGGAATAGAGTAGAGTTGAATAGTTGTGAACTGTTAAAAGGTGCGCCTAGACAATGTTTTTCGGACAAACGGAATTTAGAATGTTTAACGCAAGAGCTCACGCGAAACAGGCCGCATAAAGATGAAAATTTGATAGAATTCGGGAATAGGTTGCAATTATTGAGGAGCAGCATCATACAAAGAATTAGTAACGATAATAATCTTAACCAAAAAGAGAAAATTATACATATGCAATTTTGTGACAATACCGCGTTAAATACCTTTATCGCGGGCTGCGCCGGTAGTTTACGGAACAACATGCATTTAAAGCAACAAGTATCATTGGAGCACGCTATCGCTTATATTGATGCATTTGAAAATTTCTAAAAGCTTTATTCTCATTTAAACGATCAAACGCCCTACCAAAGTAAAAATAATTTCAGAAATCAGAATTACAGCCCCCGAACTCATCAACACCACGGTAACCAATATTATCATCAGTCAGCTTCTCCTTATCTCTCAAACCCTAATTCTAATGCGTATTTATCTCAAGGCCCTTCGTGGCCTCGTCAACCCATTAACGCTCAACCTCAACAATTACCACCCCGAAAATACCCAACTAATTCAGAAGTATTCGGACCTCCCGGTAATGTTTTCAAACCTAATCAAACTCCTATGCATCGTCTTACAAAACCTGAGCCAATGGCTATTTCCACAAATTCAAAACTACTTCCATCATACAGTTAAAGATCGAATAATGTTAGAAACAATTATTTTCAAAATAACGGCCAACGGTCGAATTTCATAGCTGAAGAATTATTTTCTAATGACTACATTGGGACGGAATGCGAACCGACGCATGGCGACGTCGACGCAAACTCCCATTTTCGCGAGCAAGAAAACTATTCTGATTATTTTAGTGAACATTTTCAATACAATGTCTCAGTGAACTCCATAACTTAATCGAACTGAACATAAAATCCATTGAATCTGCTAATAGACACCGGAAGAACTCAACCTCTCTGGGAACCAAAAACGCCGAGAATTTAACAGATATCATATGTTAAAGTTCATATTATACGCTTTTCACGAATTCTTTGATGAAATTATTGGTATCAACGATCTAATTCCCATGAAATTTAACATAGAATTGAATCATGAGTGTCTTTTTAGTGATAGCGCTGTAATTCCAATTAAGTTTAGAAAATCATCCGATATTAAATTCCAAATATCAATTGGCCCTAGCGAAAGAATCGTAATGCAAGTCCCTGTTACAGTATCGAACGGAGAAATATTCATTGCTAAGATAGCTTTAGGTGATATATATATGTACCCGAGATGATAACCACAGGTAATAATGGCTTAGTACTAGTACAATTTATTAATGAAACAAATAAAAGTTTAGTTATAACGCTATTAGTACCCTACTGCAACCCCTTATAATCCCCATTTTTACGAATGTTACAAATTTGAAACATTTAATAGCCCGGATATATTTGAAATAAATAAAACTCAAATCCAAAACTTGATTAGAGCAGAACACATGAATCCAGAAGAAAAGTCGGAAATAATTAAGTTATGTAAACAATATAAAGAATTATTTTTAAAACCCAGCGATCCTCTTACGTTCACTTTGGAAGTTAAACACTGTATCAAAACCACCGACTAAGCTCCAGTTCACGTAAAATCGTATAGGTACCCGTATGCCCTTAAAGAAGAGGTGCAACGGAAAATAAATTATATGCTAGAGAAGGCCATAATAAGACCTTCGTCGAGCCCATGGCGCCTGTCCATATGGCTTGTAAAAAAGAAGCTAGATGCATCGGGGCAACAATAATAGCGGCTTGTGGTAGATGACCGCAAGCTGAATGGTAAGACTATAAGCGATCGGTACCCCATCCCAAATATAAATGAAACTTTGGACAAATTGGGGCGTGCCCAATATTTTAGTATCATTGACCTTGCTAGCGGATTCTAGCAAATAGAGATGAGCACTACGAGTCCTTTCGTATGCCCATGGGTCTAAAGAACTCGCCCAGTACCTTTCAGAGGGTAATGGTTGAAGTTCTTAAATATCTGCAGAACAGGGTGTGCCTTGTGTATATGGATGATATAATTATTTTCAGTACATGGTTGCAAGAGCGCATACAAAATCTTAGTTTTTGAAAAATTATGATAAGCAGGACTAAAGTTACAACTAGAATGATACGAATTCATGTGTAGAGAAGTAGAATTCTTGGGGCACGTTGTGACGCCCGACGGGATTAAACCCAATACCAAGAAGATCGAAGCCGTGCAACGTTTTCCTATACCTAAAACACAAAAAGATCTCAAATCCTTTTTAGGACTCTTAGGATACCATAGGAAATTTATTCGCAATTTTGCTAGGATTACAAAGCCATCAATAAATTGTCTCAAAAAGAATAACAAAATAGAACATTCACAAGAATTTATTAACTGTTTCAATCACTGCAAAAATCTATTAATTTCCGAGCTTATCTTAGCATATCCAAATTTTGAGAAACCCTTTGAAATAATGATGGACGCATCAATGTACGCCATTGGAGCTGTCTTAAGTCCCATTTGCTATGCATCCCGAACTTTGAATTCTGCGGAGATCAACATTTGTACTATAGTGTGGGGATGCAAATACTTCCGCCCCTACCTTTTCGGACGACAATTTAAAATTCTAAACGATCACAAGCCGTTAGAATGGTTGTTTTCCCTTAAGGAACCAAACTCTCGCCTGATGCGTTGGCTGTTAAAACTAGAAGAGTTCGAGTATACAATAAAATATTTGTTCCTTCACACCCATACTTGTCACGTAACGAAGAAGATGTGCAGCTTGGAAACCAAGAATGCGAAAAACTGGAGGAAATTTACTATTGTACCCAAGCAACAATTCCCACTGATAACTGTACCGACGAACTGATAAGAAGTGGAAAATTACCGGACAGCTGCTACGCCACTAAGGTCCATATCCAAAATCCTTTAATCGAGCAGATAACAGCTAATGAAGTTCTAATAATCCCTGCGAGACAAGTAGAAACAAAATCAATTTGCCGAAACAACAGAATATTCGAAGTAGCATAACCAACCCTTATTAACATACCAGAAGGATGCGAAATCTCCACGCAGGAATTGAAATCCTCCAGAGTCAAAGGAATTATCGAAGGCAAGCCATTAGTTTTACCAAAAATCGAATTAAAACAAATTAAGATCAGAAAAAACTATCAAACGCCGAATGTATCAGAAATAAAATTTGATGAGTTATACGAAATCCATAGAATCGCAAAACACCGATAGATAAACAGCATAATACACACGAAATTCGAATCCTATTAATATTTCCAACAATCTTAATCATTGGAGGTATCGTCGTAACCTTCTACGTAATTAAACGACGATGTGAAAATCAAAAATCAAGAAAGAAAAAGTCAAAATCATCGAAGAAATTCCCTTGGAGACAGTTCACGAAAATCACTCCGTTATTTTCGCCTCTTAAGGACGGAGGAGTTCGAGGTCATAATTCGCTGCATCTCCACCATATCATATATCATTAGTTAGAATTTATGTAAACTTGTTATCATAGTTCTTTAACTGCTTTATATTTGTAAATCAGTTTTTGTATAACCACTCCGAGAATAGCAACTCTCTTTGTAATAATTAAATAGTGTTTCTGTTTGGAAATACATATCTATCTCGCATAATATTGTGACTCGTATCAAGACGAGCAGATTGCTGAGGGTTTCTAACTCTAATAAAAATGTACATGCAAGATTTGCTTACCATCCAGCCCCAAAGGTGTACAATTTGTTACCTATGAGTATTAGAAATATTGAAATCTACAAAAAATTTCAATGCAATGTAACATGTTTATAAATGACAACTATGTTTCATTTGTGAAACTAATTGATAAATTCACTTTACAGTTATTCATAATTATAAAATTATATATATTGATTTATCGAAACAATTGTCAATTTTTTAGAATTTTCAACAATTTTTATTATATTGTGGAATTAGCTAGAAACAGTGAGTTTCATTTAAAACACTGATATCATATTTGTTGAATTAAAAAAA
Source organism: Galeruca laticollis (assembly GCA_963921935.1). Taxonomy (NCBI): domain Eukaryota; kingdom Metazoa; phylum Arthropoda; class Insecta; order Coleoptera; family Chrysomelidae; genus Galeruca; species Galeruca laticollis. The sequence goes on from OY998176.1 coordinate 165,493,692, forward strand.
AACTCCGTGATAAATACGCTCTGCACAAAACAAGTATCAAATCACTTAGGTGCATATTTATACATACGTTTCATTATAGTGGAAGGTATTGCCACCGAAGTGATTTTTAGTGTTTTATATTAGGTATATTAAGAACCATATCATAAAAGTTTATTGGTAATTTTAGATGATAGCATTAAGTATTTATATTATGAAAATGTGTGTATAAAAAAATAAAAAAACAAAATAAATATCGTGGATCAGTATATAATATTTTTTTCATGGTTTTACTTGAACTTTCAGATTAATTATTCTATCATTTTTTATTCATTTGCGACAGAATGAGCATAATCAATTTTTATATTATTCAATATACGTAGGTTTCTCTTTTAAGCTAATCTTCAATGTTGATTTTTATATAAATATTGCTTTTGAATGCGTATCGTCCAGTGCGCTTCTGGCTTTTAATTGAAATAAACATGACATCATTCCAGAAATTAGCTATTCAAATACATCAGTAACATATTTCAGTTGCCAGGGTTAACTGTACGGATTAAAATTTACCACGTTATAACATAAATTAAGTTTCTGAGGTTGACGTTGACTTTCTTCTCCTAGCCCCAGCCCTTCATTAATATTTGTCGTCTCATTGACCATTTTCCATTACCACATTCCTTAATTCCCGCGTAATATACTTAATAACTCCTTGACCCTCCCTTTAACCTCCAATCTCGTATTCTGTGTTTAAAAAATTCCTAGAATTTCCCTTACCTTTTCCGTATTGTCAAATATTTTTATCTGGTTGAAATTATAATGATACAGAAGAATTATATGATTCGTATGTTTAGAAATGCAAACAAACATTGATAAATTTATCTCACCAATATGTAATCTTCCATTGAGTTTGGAACATTTCTAAGCGTTATGTTGGTGCGGAAGAATTTTTCACCTTTCTCAAAACTCGATTGTTCTCGTTTTCTCGACTTGAATTCGAGTAGTTAAAGACTTAATTCGTGAAAAAATTAATAAAATGAAATTTACTGTCTCGACCCTTACTTCGTGGAATCTACTCATTTTTAAATGAAATTACCTGTTTCTAGATAATTTCACAAAATATTGAAAAAAAAAAGTTCAAAACTCTAACAAATTGACAAATGTTTCCTTATTAAATATCATTGCCAGAATGACAGAAGTTACATTTCAGTTGACGCCAACCTGATGTTTAATCATTATTTTTGGCTAGGCGAAGAAGTGATTGACTCAATATATATTAATAAAAAAAAGAAGAAGATATGATATTACAATTATAAGATATTATTAGCCCTATGGGGATACCCTGGCTATCTTTTTCCCATTTAAGATCAGTATAAATGTGTAATGATATAGAAAACCAGGAAAACTATATCTGCTGATCTTTACAATGATCACTTAAGAAAACAGTTCAAAAGTGGAGAACTCCCTAGATTTATCTGTTTATTGCCGACTTGATATTATGGGTTCCTTAAGTGTCTTCTAACTTCCAATTCTTCACGAAAATCCACTTTTTGTTTCTTATCACTAATATGTAGTACTTCTAGTTCTGTGCTAGGAGTCAATGAATGTTTGTTGTCAAGTAGATGTTTTGCGTAATGGGATTTATCTGGTTGCTTTCATCTGTATGTATGTAAGTGTTTACTGTATCTGATTTCAAAATTGTCTAACCAAATAGACAGCATTACATGATGGAAATTTAAGTTTATATAAACCAAACTTATTTAATGGGGATGTTTTTGTTTTTCATTTAACAATTTTGTACTCACATTACTTTCTATTTTAAAAGAAATTGTTGTGTCTGTTGCTAATAATATTATCATTGAAATATTATTGGAAATATTACCTGCATATGTGATGGTTTTTTAATTGTTTATTTCCTTAGTTTGTTTAGCAAATATTAGTTGGAATGCCAATTTTTCCTCTTTTTTATCAATCAATTTATTTATCATATATAATGGATAACCGTTGAATGTTGCTATTTGTTAAATTGTTTTAATTTCTCTATGAAAATTACAATTGTTCATATGAACGAAAAAAGCTCTATGTATCATTGAATTATATGCTGCTAATTTATGTGACATAGGATGATAGGAATTATATGGAATAGTTACATCAGTGTGTGTTGGTTTTCTGTAAATTGAATAATCAAGTACATTATTACCTCTTTGATGTTTTAAATCAACGATATTGATTGAGTTATTTTCTTCAACTTCTAATGCAAATTCAATTTTTGGGTGTAAAATATTAATATGGTTTAAAAATACATCCATTTGTCTTTCACTACTTATAAAATAAGTTAATATGACATCTACATGTCTGTACCAAAATAAAGTATTTTTTGAAATATTACTTTCAAATATTTTTCTTTCTAAACCGTCCATATAAATGTTTGTCAAAATTGGTGATATAGGGCTTCCCATTGATAAACCTTCATTTTAAATCTATATCTTACTGTCAAAAGTGAAATAATTCTGAATAATACAAACATAAAATAAATTAACTATATCTGATATTAATCCTCGTTAAATATTTTTATCTTCTAGTAATATTCTTATAATGGTTGGACATTCTTTAGGAGGAATTTCAGTGAACATATGGGTAACATAAAATTAGTTTAGAGTTATCTTGCAAGTTGAATGCTTTTAATTCTTTCATTAGTTCTATTGAATTTTTAATTGAGGATTTAAATATATATCCGTAATTATTTGGAATATTGTTAAGTTTTTCTGCTAATATAATATTAGTACTGTGAACATTACAAACTACAGGTCTAATTGGTTTCGTTATTTCATGTAATTTAACGGTTCCATATAATTGAGGAGATTGAGGATTTTTATTTATGATGGACTTCTTTTCATAATTTGAATTTTTAAGAATATCTCTTACATTATTAGAAACCTTTTTTGTTCAGTCTGCTCTAAAAATTTGTACATCGCTAGATTATATAGAGTTATATGTTTTTGAATTATAATTATAAAAAACTCTGAGAGTCTTATACTCGCGGATGACTTTAAAATATTGAAACGTGTCAGGAATGTTAGAGATTGTGTATTAGTCCAGAAAGATTTAGATAGGGTGTATGAGTGGAGTGTGCTTGATAAGTTATATTTCAATGTAAATAAATGTTTTACTTTAACAATGCCACGTTTAAAAGATCCGGTCATTTTTGAGTATAGAATTAATGATGAGTCATTGGAACGTAAATATGAAGTGAAAGATTTAGGAGTTACTAACAATAACATATTCTCATTTGCGGGGCATATAATGAATGTAGCTAACTACGCAATAGGTTATTGGGATACATAATCAGACAAACTTCAAATGTTACCAACATTGAGGCCATTAAAATCCTTTACTTCAGTTTAGTTAGACCCAAATTAGAAATTGCAAGTCAGATTTGGTGTACAGAGTATCAGACTACATCGTATTCCTTAGAAGAAATACAGAATAGATTTTTGATATATATTTATTATAAAAAGTATGATGTTTACCCTGATTATAGTACAGTTAGGAGTTTTCATCTTAGATCTGAGTTTAGCATCCTTTCCTTGGAGGATAGGAGAAAGTATGCTATTCTAATATTTCTACACAAAATTATTAACAACAAAGTTAACGCACCTCAGATTTTATCTTTAGTGGGGTTTAATGTTCCACCCAGAAGAACGTGTAACTGTACTATGTTCAATATTTCGTTCGTATCTTCTTTAAAGTCCCCGGAGGTAGCCATGTGTCAATTGGCAAATTATTTTAATAGCTTCACTGAATTAGAATTTAATTATTCATTAAGCATCTTTCGTAGCTTGGTATTGAACCATATAATATAATTGGCAGTGTATATATAGGTATTACATAGGAGTAAGTTATTCATGATGTTAGTCTTAGTGTTCTAACCGTTGATATGCTATTGTACTGTGTATTTGCTTTTTTTATCCTTGTAATTAGACCTGTAAAATGTCTGTTTGGATAATAAATGAATAAATGAATGAATGAATGAATAAATAAATGAGTAAATAAATAAATAAATAAATGAATAAATAAATAAATAAATAGATAAATGAATAAATAAATAAATAAATAAATAAATAAATAAATAAATAAATAAATAAATAAATAAATAAATAAATAAATAAATAAATAAATAAATAAATAAATAAATAAATAAATAAATAAATAAATAAATAAATAAATAAATAAATAAATAAATAAATAAATAAATAAATAAATAAATAAATAAATAAATAAATAAATAAATAAATAAATAAATAAATAAATAAATAAATAAATAAATAAATAAATAAATAAATAAATAAATAAATAAATAAATAAATAAATAAATAAATAAATAAATAAATAAATAAATAAATAAATAAATAAATAAATAAATAAATAAATAAATAAATAAATAAATAAATAAATAAATAAATAAATAAATAAATAAATAAATAAATAAATAAATAAATAAATAAATAAATAAATAAATAAATAAATAAATAAATAAATAAATACTCCTAATAATATATTGGCAAAAAACCTTGAGAATATACTACATAATTACGGATATATATCTAAATACTCAATTAAAAATTCAATAGAACTCATCAAAAAATTAAAAGCATTCAACTTGCAATATTGCTCTGAACTCATTTCATTTGATGTTACTAATATGTTCAATAAACATCCTCCTAAAGAATGTATAACACTTGTAAGAAAATTACTAGAAGATAGAAATATCAATCGAGAAATAATATCAGATATACTTATTTATTTGATGTTTGTATCAGAATTATTTCACCTTTGACAATACGATATATATTAAAAATTAAGGCAAATATTTTTATGGAAAGTATAGAAATAGAATTCTTTGAAAGCAATATTTAAAAAAAAAATCTTATTTTGGTATAGATATGTAGGTGACATATGAGCTTGTTTCTTAGGTAGTGAACGACAATTAGATGTATTTTTCAACCATATTAATAATTTACCCCAAAAAATTAAATTTACATTAGAAGTTGAAGAAAATAACTCAATCAATTTTGTTGATTCAAAATTTTATAGAGGTAATAATGTACTTGATTATTCAATTTACAGAAAACCAACACACATTGATGTAACTGTTCCATATAATTTCAATCATCGTTTGTCACATAAATTAGCAACATATAATTCAGTGATACATAGAGCTTCATCAGATCCTATAAATGAATGTGATTTTGATAGAGAAGTTAATAAAATTAAACAAATAACAACATCCAACAGTTATCCATTACTTATGATAAATAAATTATCTAATAAAAAATAGGAAAAAGTGGCATAACAACGTATATTTCCTAAACAAACTAAAGAAATAAACAAATTGTAAAACCACCAAATATGCAGGTAATATTTCTATAAACAACAAATACCACACTTTCTTTTAAAACAGAAAGTAATTGGAATACTAAATTTTTAAATGTACAAACAAAAATATCCCTAATAAAGAGGTCTGGTATATATTAACTTAAATGTCCAGAATGAAATACTGTCTATTCGGATCAATATCTGAGAAATTTCAAAATCAGATACAGTGAACACTTACGAGCATACAGATTAGGACAACCAGATAAATCCCATTATGCAAAACTACTTAATACCAAACATTCATTGACACCTATCAAAGAACTAGAAGTATTACATATTTGTGATAAAAAGCAAGATCTGGATTTCCTTAAAAAATTGGAAATTAGAAGACACTTAAGGAACCCTCAATATCAAGTCGTTCATGAACAGATATATCTAGGGAGTTCTCCACTTTTAAACTGTCTTCTTAGGTGATAATTGTGAAGATCAGCAGATATAGTTTTCCTGGTTTTCTATATCATCGCACAGTTATACTGATTTTAAATGGGAAAGAGATATCCGGGATATCGCCATAGGGCTAATCATATCTAAGCTTTAATATTTGTAATATCTTATCTTCTGCTTTTCTCTATTAATATATATTAAGTCAACCACAAGGTCACTACTTAGTCTATCCAAGAATAATTATTAAACATCAGGTAAGCATCAAATGAAATGTAACTTTTGTCTTTCTGACGATGCTATTTAATATCGAAACAATTATCAATTTCTTATTATCTTTAACATTTTTTCAATATATTGTGGAATTATCCAGGAACAGTTAGTTCCATTTTAAATAGTTATATGATCCAAATGTGTTAGTAAACCGCTGTACGAACCTTTCACGAGTTAGAATCACTCAGAAGGAATTGACCTACTCTTTCCCAAGCTTCATCTATCTTAGATTTGTCTATGGAGCCCTTGGAAGTAGATTCGTTTGTATTTGAAAGCTCCACATATAAGTCAATTCTGATCGAAACATCTAATTTACTTTGGTTTTTGAAGACCATGTTTGAGCAGTTTTGCTTTCTTGGTTTTCACGACACCGAGCAGATGAGAAGACCTAAGAGAATGAAGCTATTTGAATGAATGAATTGGTGTGACAGTGTTAATTAGAACGTGGTGTATGCATGCCTGTATTAGCGTTTCTTTATTTTAGGCTCTATGGAATTTCTCTTGGAAAAGGAGTTAGAAGATTTGAATTAGCCAGTGAAGAAGAAATTGCTTGTTGATTGTAAACAAATGGATTAGCAGGAATAAGTTGACCTCGGCTATGATGTGTTCGCAATTAGAGGTTTGTAGTGACTTTTGGATTTCGTCTTTACTTAAAACTGTTGCACTATTTATTGAATAAAGTATCAGGTAATCTGTGCTGACAAGAAAATATCGGAAAAATTGAATTTTTAAACATAAACGGAAGGTTCTAGTCCTATTCTTAATAGTATAATAATTTTGAAATACTATTATCAATTGAGGTCAAACTTTGGTCTCTGTTCCAGTTCTTATCAAAAATCAAAGTCAAGTAATGTTTGTAATACTAGCTCTAACTTGAGAATAACTTCTTCGATTCTATCAAGGAGACCTGGTATTCGAAAACTTAAATTGAAAATTCAATTGAAGTTAGTAGATGCTTATGACATGGAAACAGTTCGATTTAGAACAAGTCATGCACAAATGCGAGGAAGTAACTGTTGTTTGGTTTTCTCTTGTGCAACTACTTCTGAATTAAAAAAAAAACATGAACATCAACGTAGTCGTGAAATTATGACATTTAGTTACAAACTTTTCCACGACAATATCGCTCGATTGCATATTTCGTCTAGTTTAATTATAAATTTAATGAATACGTTTAGCGCAATATTGCATGAGCAAATGACATATTGTCACAAGAATTTTTCACAAGAGGGGTCAGATAGGATGGTGTTCTGAGGCCACTGTTGTTTATTATTATGAATTGATATTGAAATAGGAAAAGTGTGCAGAGGAGGAACAGAAGAACCAGAGACATATAAAACATCTATAAGAAAATATGAGACCAGGAACTTGTGAATCAAGAACCGAAAATTGACATCTCAAAAACAGAAATGTCAACAGTAGCATGAAAACCCGAAGTGGTTAATTGAGAATAAAGATCTGAAACAAAATAAGCGCGTTAAATACCTAGGTTCCATATTTAAGAATAAATATCAACTAAAGATACAAATTAACAAATTCGAATAAATGTTTTCATCGAGAGGAGAAGGTATCAGACATTACAAAAATTAGAGTATGTAATACTACATAAATACTCATTAACGTTAGGTGCGAATCGTGGATAACGAAATGTGGTACTTGAGAGCACAAGAAGATATCAAGAACAACAAATTCGTAAGGGACAGTAATAGACATGAAATTAAAAAGATAATTACAATGGCTTGAGCATATTGCAAGATTGAACAATAGTTAAACAATAAGAACAGCGAGGATCAACAATAAACGAAGAAAGAACAAACCAGTATAAATCTAGGTAACATGTCGCTGTTACTTATTCGTCGGCTACTCCCACCTCTAATTCCAAATCCTTTTAATTCAAATATTAGGAACATATCGGTGATCGTTTTTACCATCGTTAAAATATCTACTTAAACTACGATTCAAGTCGAGCTCGCTCCCTTTTGTTCATTCTTCGCTGTGAAGCATTTCAGCATTCAGCTTTTAAATGTTACTTTGTGCGTGATTCTTAATTTTCCTCGCTGCTCTGGAGCCTGTACGAATCTATACGCACCTCTACGGAAGTTACGGATCTTTACAGACTTCACACCATCCACTCTACCGGACCATACAGCTTCCGAGTCCAGATACCGACAGCTCAAGAACCGTGAATACTGCTGCGAGCTGAACGTCCCGAGTCTTCCCAAGATAAGTCCCTAACTTATTTTTGGTAGATATAAAATATTGAGTTGGACTATTTAATTGTATTAACTGATCTTTATTCGAATTATATTGAGAATATACGGTTTATGTAAATTTATTTTTGTGTCAAATAAACCCATTTCTCCCGAAATTTTGTTTGTTTCACCTCATCCCAATTGAGGTAATAAAAAATGGTGCAACTAAGGCTGAATTCACCACCTGAGGAGAGTCCCAAGGCCGGGGTAACTTAGGAAAGTGACAATTGGCGCCCTCCGGTATATTATTTTTTTACTGATATTGGGGTTTTGTGACATGGAGATATGAAATTTCGTTGTTATTAAAACATTCAATTACAAATATTTAATAATACGAATACTGCAAAATTAGCGTCTTAAAATATTTTTTGCATTTATTTTTTTAGGAAAATTTCCTTTTTGTTGTTTTTTCATTGTTGACGGTTGGTTTTTCGGTCCTTCCAGTTTTTTTTCTTTGTCAAGGTTAATTGCTTGTTGGATTTTTCAACACATTTCGTTATAATTAACTTTCAATTTTATTTTTCAAATAGATTGTTCTTTCAGACTCAATAATTTTGTTAAAACATTTAACATACAATGCTATTCAAAAGTAATACTTTGAATAATTTTTTTTCTTGGTTTATTTTTAAAAGGAACTTATTTATTTTTCTTAAATATATTTCAAGTTAAATTTATTTAGCATTTTGATTTTATTCTAAAATAAAATGCAGGCAAGTCATTTAAACTCTCATATGAAACTAAAATCAGAAATGAATCTGTACCTAATACTGTTGACGAGAAACGTAGGCTTCTTATTGGTTTATTGGCTTGTGAAAAAGCTAATCGTTGTTTTTCATTGCCAATTAATACGTATACTTTTGAGGAGAATCATTTAGAGACTCGTAACTTTATTCAAGACTTGAGTGAAGTAATAATTTCAATGGAAATAAACGTAAACCTGTTTTTAGCAGAATAAACTCCAGGTTAACTGATTTAACTAATACAATAAATAGATTAAATATTGACCCAGATGATGATGAACAAGTTCAAGTTAACAATTCATTGAATAGGGATGTACTTTTACTGAATCTTATTTTGATATGAAAACTACTCTTTTTATTTCAGTTGATAGTGAAGAGTCATATAATAATCATGTTCCTCTTGCTTCGTCTTTTTTATCTTCATTTTCAGTCCCACAGTCTCGTCATGATCCAGTATACAAGTGGAATATTTCATTCTCTGGAAAGAATGAATCACTCCATCTTTTTTCAGGAAAGGTTGAATTACTTAGAGTTTCTAGAGGTGTATCTGATACTGAATCATTTTTGCAGTCTTGTGAGTTCTTTCGAGGCAGTGCTTTTACATCGTTTCTCAATAATCGTAGTAAATTCAGTACTTGGTCTGATATTGTTGCTAAATTAAAAGCAGATTTTCTTCCGTATAGTTATGAAACAGATTCAGAATTAGAGATTTTAAATCGAACTATGGGTGAGAATGAGCCCGTTACTGTTTATATTTCTTCTATGATAGATCTTTTTGATCGTTTACCGAATGTTGTAGATGATAAATCTCGTGTTGCAAACATTCGTAGAAATCTTTTACCATTTTTTGTTTCTGCTTTGGCATTACATAGTCCCAATACTGTTGATGAGCTTACCCAGCTTTGTAAAAGAGTTGAAGAATCCAGAGTTTGGTCTGATCGTTATCGACCACCTTCTTCGCAAAATTGTGTACTTGAACCTGATTTAGCTTGTCTTTGTGTTTCATCAAATTCTTCTTCTAAAAGAAAAAGCTCCGCTGATGTTTTCGTTTTGTCTTCTAGTTTATGTTGGAATTTCAGTAGAACTGGTCATATTTTTAAGCAATGTAATCCTAAGTCTATTTTTTGTTATGGTTGTGGTGTTGAAAACATTACAAAACCAAAAAAAGAGGTTCAGACTGGTTCTAATAATCTGACGACAGTCTCCAGCCCAACACAAACCACTTCGGAAGTAAAGTCAGGAAGTTCAAAACGCAAATCCAGCAAACCGTCACAAGTCAAAATTAACTTCAAATTTTTCTCCTTCGGCTACTGAATGGCAAGGTTATCTTAGTTTTGTCAGAGATTTCTTATCGTCTTCATGTTATCGTACTGTAAATCTTGACAAACAATTATCTTCTTAAATGAAATTAACTGTCTCGACCCTTACTTCGTGGAATATTAGTGTTTTTAAATGATTTATCGAAGCAATTGTCAATTTTTTGGAATTTTCAATAACTTTTATCATATTGTGGAATTAACTAGAGACCGTGAGTTTCATTTAAAAACACTAATTATCTTCTTGTACTTTTTCACTTGTCAATCCTATACCGGATGTTGAATTATCTAATGATGTTTGTAGTATTGATTTAGATGTGCCTGTTTTCTCTGTGATACCTATGTTACCCACTCCTGTGGGTCATTCTTTGAAAATATTGTCAATTCTGTTACTACCGATATTTGTCCCTTGTTTGTTAAGAAACCAAATGATAATCGTCCTTATATGATTATCAAGGTTTTAAATACTGATGTTGTTGCAATGGTTGATACCGGAAGCAATTCTACTATTCTTGTAAACCCAGGGTTTTCGCTTATTAATTCTCTTCATGTACCTATTGAATATGATGCTTCTGTATCTCGCTACGTTAATAAATGTTCTGTTTGTAGTTCTTGTAAAACCCAAAATCTACCTAAAGCTGGTGTTATGGCTCAATACATAGATATTAATTTTCCTTGACAATGGATTTCTGCTGATCTTATAGGTACATGTCCAAAGTCAAAATCTGGTAACAGATTTGTTTTAGTGATTACCGATTGGTTTACAAAATTATGTCTAGTTCATCCAGTGCCACACGCAACTGCTAAGGGCATTGTGAAGTTTATAGAAAATCAAGTTTTTCTTTTTTTTTGGTGTTCCACAAATCTATTCTGTTGACAATGGTACTGTTTTCACTTTTTTCCTTTTTATGAATCTAATGTCACAGTACATAGGTCAAAATTTTTTTTATAACGGTCGTTATCATCCCCAAGCAAATCATAGAGAACTAACAAATAAAACAATTGTTACAGCTCTAAGGTGTTATATTCATGAAAATTCGTCTCACAATAACTGGGACACTTCGTTAGATAAGATTGCACAAGAAATTAGAACCACGAAACATGACGTTACGGGTTAGTCCCCAGCTTTTCTAAATTTTAATAGAAACGTTCCGTTAAGTGGAGATTTTCTGAAAACGCGAATAACTTTATCAACACTGGTGAAAAATTACAATCAATTAATGATGTTCAAACACTTACTAAACCTTTTGTTGATGTTCGTAAAAAGTTAAGAAATGCATATGAGAAAAATGCACAACATTACAATTTACGAAAGAGAGTTTACAATTTCATGTTGGTGACAGGTTATGTGCTTTCATCAAAATCTAACAATTTTATAGCTAAATTTGCTCCTAAGTACATATCTTATATTGTCAACAAAGTGATCTCGAAGTTAGTGTATAATTTAAAAGACCTTTCCGGTAATGATTTAGGTAATTGGCATGTTACAGATTTAAAAAATCAGTTTATTGAAGTAGATGAAAATCTTCCTGATTGTGAATGGACAAATTTTGAGAATACTGGAAAATAGAAATATACAGTGACAAGAAGCACAGCACCAACTTAGTTCACTACCGAAAAGTATGGCAAAATATTTACAACAACACCTTCACAGAAGAAGATGAATTATGTAAGTTTACATGAATCTATAATTTAGTTTAGACTCTTTGATTTTCTTACTACAATCCCATTTAAGGAAAGACGTTTTGAATCAATATCTCACTTCTGTTTAAAAAACTCATGAGATTTCGTTGAATAATATTTGTATTAGAATAATGCTGTACGTATGTATATGTGGTTCTTGAATATTAAACTACAATATCTGATCTTCAATCGGTTTTTCAAACTCCTGTAATCACTTTCTGAGATAATGGAATATTCTACCGGTGGCGGTTACAAACACTGTAGCAAGCAATTAACTATGCATACATAAACTGCGGTGAAATTTAGTTTAAACATATTGTTATTCAATCGAAGAGTCACAAAATTTCAAACACGATAAGATAAATTTATAATAAAGAAAAATGAACCCTATATAACATGGTGTTGAACTAAGGGTAAGTGGCGGTGGTGGATTACGGCAAATTGACAGTCGAATAATTGTCAACTTCGAATGCAATGCAATTAGAATTTTGATAGATAATTCCTCAATAAATTTTAAATCATTAGACAGTAGAAGGCATGTATAAAATGTCAAAATGGGATTACCAACATTTTCTTGGCAATACTGTCAACTACCCAATGCATTATTCCTAGGCAATCAAATAAGTCATGCTGAGAAATATAATAACATATTTAAAACGGCCGTTATAAAACAAGAATAGTTATAATATTCGGGATATGATGTTAAATAATGCTTCTAAAGTACGAATACGTTTCAAAACCCTATATCATTGTCACGGAACAGCACACTGGTATAGTCCCTAAATCCGACTCTGTCTAAGCCAGGTATGAAAGTTAAAATTATGGCGGACGCGCAGGGTTTCCTAGAATTGTTTACGAATAGTGACTATCTTAACTACATTGCTTTTGTGACCAGTCTTATCTAGAAAATGCCAGAGACAATTGTTTCTGGCAAGGCGCTATCTAGAATTCTCTAGAAAAAAGACACTAGTATATATAACGGACCGATCAGCGGATAAGTTAAGTTAGTTGATAATTTGACATCGTGAGATAAACAAGTAAATAAGTGAATATAAATTAGTGAACTGTTTATATAAATTAGTTTGAGTGCATATACTGTCTATATAATTAGTGAATAGTGTAGTGTTTAAATGAACTAAATAAGTGAACCCACTGAGTGTTTAAAGTTTATACCACCTGATAAATTAGAAAAACATTACATTGGTGTCAGGTGTGGGGTAATATAAATAAATGGCTACGTAAAAATGGCCAAGAGACTATGTGGTCTGAAAGTCACTGAATTAAGAGAAGAATCGGAATATCGTGAGCTGGAAACGTCCGGTAAGAAAAGTGAATTAGTAGAAAGACTTGAAGTGGCACTGGAAAATGACGGCTTTGATCCAGAAACAGTTTTATTTATTGACGAAGCTTCCATCTTAACTCGTAAATTTCTGCTAACATGGACGAGAAGATTTCTGCTATGAAGAACGACATTTCTGCTAATATTTATGCTAACATGGACGAGAAGATTTCAACCATGAAGAACGATATCTCTGCTAACATAGACAAGGTTCCTACTAATATGGACGAGAAGATTTATGCTATGAAGAACGATATTTCTGCTAACATGGACAAACTCTCTGCTGATATCTGATTAATGAAAAATGACATTGCCGCTGACGTGGAGAATGAAATTTCGTCTCTTAAATCGGATATTGAGGATAAAATCACAACGATGGACGAGAAAATGGAGAATAAAATGACAACTATGGACGAAAAAATCGAGGAGCTATAGAGTAAGATAACAGATTTAAGAACACAAGACACGCCAGCAGAACAGAAGAAGATCGAGTTAAGCAAGCCAGCAACACAATCCAAGACAGAAGATATAAGCAGTTTTGCCCGAGTCAAGGCTCCAACGTTCGACGGAAAGATGTCGTGGACCAATTATGTGAAACAATTTGAAGCAGCCGCTATAGTGAATAATTGGTCCGATAGAGGCAAGGCAGTGAACTTAACTATCGCGCTTCGGGAAGATGTCTTAGATGTACTTCAGACGATACCTCTGGAAGAAACGGATGACTTCGAGCAGCTGAAGAAGAGGCTGGACATGCGATATGGTTACGAACATCTAAAACATTTGTACCAATCCCAGCTGAAGAACCGAAGGCAGAAACGTGACGAAGCACTACACGAATTTGAAGTGGATATTGCCCCACCGGATCGATTTGCTTATCCATCAGCAGCAGAGAACATGATAGAATGTCTGGATATGCAGAGGACGCTTCGCTTAACCCATCCCAAAACATTAGTTGATGAATTGACAGCTGCTCTTGAATATGAAGCAGCAACGAAGGCTTCGGGTTAGGACCATCCAAGAAGAAGGCGACGAGGACAAGTTTGACCAGATCGTCACCTTGATCAAAAGACAAGAAGTCGAGCAAGATTAGATGCTGGAATTGTGACGAGCTGGGGCATGTACGTAGTTCGTGTAAGCGCCCCAAGACTCCTGCAAATCAAGAACCCCAGTCAAAGGAAAACTAGAACGGGTCGGCTACGAGGGGGCAACACCGACCCATGATCGTTCCAAAGACCCTCTCATACTGATAGCTTCGCTAAGATGTCGCAACGACAGTGTATATGTAGATGGAGAAGTGAATGGCAAGAAATATACTCTGCTGGTAGACACTGGAGCAACTAGAACCATTGTACGACCAGAAACAACAAACTCCAAGAACAAGCTTTCACCAACGAGACTGCGACTGCAGACCGCCACAGGTGAGAGTGCCAACGTTCACGGTGAGACACAAATCCAATTGGGAATTGGCGCAGAAAAGTTCGGGCATACGGTAATCGTAGCTGACATTGAAGAAGACGTGATTCTGGGAATGGACGTAATGAATGTACTTGGTTTCCAATTAGACTTTAGAAACAGAACAATTAAAGTGGGTTGCGAGGAGGTATTCCTTCATCCATATGAAGGCAGGGCGGTGTTGGCAGCTGTACAGGAAGATACCGTTCTACCTGCACGAAGCCAAACCATGATAGTAGCACGGCTACAGGGAATCATGGAGGAAGGTACACCGGTTATGATGAAGGGAAGGAAACACGACGAAGAGGTTGGCAAAGGAGTAATAATTGGAAAAGGATTGATTACGTCGGCGAAAGAGATCCCAGTACGTGTGATAAACGTGAACGATTACCCAATTACCATCAAGAAGGAAACCAATATTCGATCCTGCGTACCAGTGACGTCTAAAGTTCGTCAGACAACGACCTCTGACGATTCTAATGCCAGATTCGAACAAATATTATCAGTAGCCGGTCAATCTTTGGATCGGGCTGAAAAAAAAATGAGAGAATTTCTCTTGCAGTATCGAGACTTATTCGTACCAAAAGAAGGAAAGACTGGTAGAACATCAGCCGTCGAACACAAAATCGATACTGGTAATGCCAAGCCAATTAGGCAATCAGCTCGACGACTACCACGAGCGAAGATAGAGAAAGCTGAAAGAATAATTCTAGAGATGGCTGATGAAAAAGTAATAGAACCATCTACTAGTCCATGGGTGTCTTCAGTAGTGCTCGTCAAGAAAAAGGATGGAACTACGAGATTCTGCGTGGATTATCGCCAGGTTAACAACGTAACAAAGGAAGACAGCTATCCTCTGCCTCGAATTGACAATACGCTAGATACTTTGGCAGGCAGCAAACTGTTTTCCACCTTGGACCTGAAGTCTGGTTATTGGCAAGTGGAAATGGACTCAGAAGACAAAGAGAAAACTGCTTTTAATACCGGATCTGGATTATGACAGTTCAACGTCATGCCATTCGGGCTCTGTAATGCACCTGCGACATTTGAGAGACTCATGGAAAATGTCTTGAGAGGGTTGTCTTGGAATACATACCTGGTCTATTTGGACGACATCGTAGTACTGGGGAAGACATTTGACGAACACCTGATGAATTTGGAAGACGTATTCAAATGACTCCATGCTGCCCAGCTCATGTTAAACCCGAAGAAATGTCAGCTGTTCCAAAACAGAGTAAACTATCTAGGTCATATAGTGAGCAATGAGGGAGTGGCGGTGGATCCAGAGGAAATTGCTTCCATTCAGCAATGGCCGCAACCAACCGACAAACATCAAATTAGGAGGTTCCTTGGACTTTGCACGAATTATAGAAGATTTATCAGGAAATTTGGAGATATTGCCAAGCCTCTAACTCGACTTACATAGGAACCAAGAGCTTTCCAATGGGACGAAGATTGTCAACGGTTTTAATACCTTGAAGAAGCATTTAACCACGACGCCTATATTAGGATACCCTTTACCAGAGGGAGATTTTATTCTTGACACTGACGCAAGCAACATAGGAATTTGTGGAGTGCTCTCACAGATCCAAGGAGGGCAAGAAAGAGTGCTGGGATATTTTAGTAAAGTCCTCTCCAAACCAGAACGAAACTACTGCGTCACAAGAAGAGAACTTTTGGCGGTAGTGAAGTCCGTCGAACACTTTTACCAGTATCACTATGGTAGAAAGTTTTTAATCCGGACTGATCATGCAGCACTTAAGTGGTTGATGCAGTTCAAGAATTCCGAGGGCCAGATCGCTAGATGGATTGAACGACTTCAAGAGTATGATTTCAATATCGAACATCGAGCTGGTGTGAGTCACCGAAATGCTGACTCCCTGTCCAGACGACCGTGCCCAGCAGACTGCTACCACTGCAACAAGGTGGAATCTAGGGAAGCTGCAGTTTCAAGAACTACTGTAGTCAACGAGGAATGGTCACCCACAGGATCAGAGAAGAACAGGGGAATGATCCTCACATGAAGTTGATCCGGCAATGGAAGGAAAAAAATCGGCGACCTACCTGGCAAGAAGTGCCAAAATTTTCACCAAAACTCAAGGCGTATTGGGCTCAGTGGGACTCCCTTGTCCTGGAAGAAGGGCTGTTGGAAAGAGTCCTTGAAAACGATGATGGTTATGAGATGAGGAGAAAGCTAGTTATTCCGAGAACAAAAGTAGCTGAGGTACTGAAGGAGTTACACGACAGTCCATGGGGAGGTCATCTGGGAGTGAAGAAAACCCTTCAGCGAGTCCGTGATAGGTTTCATTGGATGAACAGTTCCGACGATGTGAAGGACTGGTGTAAGAAATGTACGACGTGTGCTACGAGTAATGGACCACATTGCAAGAGAAAGGCACCCATGGAACAGTATAATGTTGGTAGCCCTTTCGAAAGGATTACTTTAAATATCGCTGGTTGTAATGGATTCTTTCACAAAGTGGGTGGAAATTTACGCTATCCCGAACCAAGAGACCACAACTGTCGCGGATTATTTGGTGGAGGAATTTATCAGCCGATATGGAGTGCCCTTGGTAGTCTACAGGGACCAGGGAAGAAATTTCGAAAATCATCTATTCCAGGATATTTGCGAGAAGCTGAGAATGAAGAAAGAACAGGATAATTGGAAAATACCTCTCCAAAGTGGTTTCCGGCTATCAGAGAGATTGGGACCAGTATATTTCCCTATTCGCATTGGCTTATCGATCTGCCGTCAATGAGTCCACGGGTGAAACACCTGCGAAAATCCTGTTTGGACGTGAAATGAGGCTTGCTCGTGACCTGGAGTTTGGCTGTCGGTATGGAGAAGATCTAGCAGGCGAAGACTACGTAATCCAATTGAGAAGAAGGCTGGACGAGATTCATGAATTAGTTCGAACATACCTTAAAGTTGCCAGCGACAGAATGAGAAGTCGGTACGACAAGCAGGCCACAGAAGGCGGTTTTAAAGAAGGGGACGAGGAGAAAAGGATTTTTTCCAAAGTTACAAAAATCCTGGGAAGGTCCATACTTAATCAAGAAAAGGATCAATGATGTTGTATATCGCATAAGCAAGATTTCCACCGGAAAACCAAAAGTAGTTCACCAAAACCGACTAGCGCCATTCGAAGGAGACCATGACCTAGAGGAAGTCGTAAACCTTATTCGAGATGTGTCTGACCCTACCTTCGATGAATTTATGGGCGCGTATGGAGGTACCGCGGGGAAAGCTAGATATATGGAGTCACTTCGGAACAACAACATAATTTGTTCACTCTCCCGGAAGAATATTCACTGGCATACAACATCCCCGCCCGTATCAAGAACGCACGAGGGTTGGCAACCGTCTTTCGAAAGAATTTCGGGCAATTAGAAAAACTTGAAGACCAGATTCCAGCCCCTGGCAAGACACTGAAACTGAAACATAATTCGCGGTACGTCTTCAACGTGGTAACTAAAAATGAATTTTAAAATCGATCTACCTACCGCGATGTGTGGGAAGCACTTTGAAACCTACGAGACCATGTGTTTGAATCCAGCGTGAAGAAACTGGCTATGCCTAAGATAGAGAGTAACCAGTTGTATTGGCGAATCATCAGGAACATGGTAGAGATTATCTTTCAAGATACCGCGGTGTCCAGATATTAATTTGCAGCTACAACCCCCGTTATCAGTATCCATAAGATCGGAAAGTGTAGAAATGAGGCCAGTTTCCGATTCCGGCTACACAAATTTTTCAGGAGGAACTTCCATTTGAGGGGGGGGGTAATGTTACGAAACAGCACACTGGTATAATCTCTAAATCGGACTCTGTCTAAGCCAGGTATGAAAGTTAAAATTATGGCGGACGCGCAGGTTTTCCTAGAATGACCATCTTATCTACATTGTTTTTGTGACCAGTCTTATCTAGAAAATGCCAGAGACAATTTGTTTTTGGCAAGCCGCTACCTAGAATTCTCTAGTAAAAAAGGCATTAGTATATATAAAGGACGGATCAGCGGATAAGTTAAGTTAATTGATAATTTGACATCGTGAGATAAACAAGTAAATAAATGAATATAAATTAGTGAATTGTTTATATAAATTAGTTGAAGTGAATATACTGTGTATATAATTAGTGAATAGTGTAGTGTTTAAATAAATTAAATAAGTGAACCCACCGAGTGTTTAAAGTTTATCCCACCCGTTTACTGTTGGAGTAAATTAGAAAAACATTACATTGTGCCTTGATTCTGACGCTGTTTGAGATTTATCTCCAGAAAGCATCAATATTGGAGTTGTACGATACACAGGTTATCTTATTGGGCAGAGAAACTTAATCCGCCAGAGATCTTATGATAATAAGGCCGACAAAGATGTAGTACAATGACGGATATAAAACACAAAGAGCATAGGACCTGGATGACACTCGTTATATCTAACAGTTAGTGCTAGGACATCAAATATCTTGCAATGCGCAGAGAAAAATAGCGCCAGGTGTATAGGAAGAAAGCATATATTATCTAATTATTATAAATGTTATAAAGATGCGCAAAAAGATTACGTAGCCAGACGATGAAGCCTAGAATGGTTTAAGAGTGCCTAGGTGAACTAACTTCACTGGCACAGCAGAACAGCATAGAGCTGGATATAACAATATCAAGAAAATTGCCGAAATAGGGTCAACTGGACCCTATTAAAACTAGGCCACTTTCTAGGAATATGCAAAAGTTTATTATGTAATTCTGTAAAATATTGGACAAAGATCAAATATGAAACTACGAAGTAATGTCAGTTATAGAATCCGGTATATCTTCCATCATCGGGTCGGTACAGAACGGGGGCTGATAACTGGGGAGTAAGGGGTAGGATGCGCCTAATATAGCCTCTTCTATTCAAATGTCAACCTCACCTTCGAGTGGTGCTACCTGTTAGATGACTAACGAAGCTCTGACGACCGAATGATTGCCGCTATAAGCAATCCCCCATTTACCGGCCAACAGCCTCGGGTGGAGTAGCCAGTGAATGGGAGGGCACTCTTTTGTCCTAGGGTTGAGAAAGTGGCTCTAAAGGCGGATGAACCAAGAAATTAGTCAACGGCATAAGAATACGGAATGCAACGGGAAACCACCGTATTAAGGATCTGTAAGATAGGTATCCGAAGAGAACCAATATTTCTGAATGAATGAATTTTACTCGTAATTTTCCGGAGACAAAAATACTTCCCCAATCGAATCTCTGGCGGGAACAGTGTTAAGTTATAAAAAAGTAGTCAGAATAAATCTACGAAGAAAGATCAAAATTGGTACATGGAACGTACGGAAAGGAGTTGGAATAATAATTCCTGAAAAACTATCTCCGAGTGTAATAAACTCCCACACTCAGATCGCATGGCGTTACTTAGATTGAAAGCGAATCCAGTTAATATCACCATAATAAAAATGTACGCCCCCACCGCATAGGTATCAGGAGACGAAGTTGAAGAACCGAGACAACTAATCCAACGTTAAAAAATACGAAACCTCATGCTAGGCGACTTCGACGCTAAAGTTGGAATGGCATACCAGATGAACTAGTAGGCCCTTATGGATTGGAAGAGACGGACGAACGAGGTGGGTGGCTACAGCAGTTTTGTCAAGAGGAACACATGAAAATAACTAACATTTGGTTCAGACTACCACCCAGGCGTCTCTACACATGGAGAGCCCCAGCAGACTGTCCCGAACATATAATTAAAAACCAAATAGACTCCATATTGATCAACAAACGATTCGGAACATCAGTAACAAGAACATGTACATACCCTGGAGCCGACGTCCCAACAGACGATGCCCTTCTCATAACAGAAATAAAAATAGCTAATAATAAAAAACCAAAACAAGAACCAAGGATCGATTATGATAGAATTGAAGACGACACTATCAAAAACAAAGTACGCAATAAATTAAATGAAACCTTAACAACTTTAGCCCTGTCACAATCAGCTGAGGAGATGAATCTTGACAACACATGGAAGGACATAGATAAATAAATACAGCAAAAGAAGAAATAGGATACAAACAAAATGTTAAAAAGAAGGAATGGATGACAGACAAAATATTAGCAATGTTTGAAGAGAGAAGATAATACAAAAACACAGACAGTCGAGACAAATACAGAATAATGCCAAATGCTATAAGAAGGGCAATAAGAACGGTAATAAATAGATGGCTGGAGGAACAGTGCGAAGAAATGGAATACTTACAAGAACAAGTTGATGAGTTTAACCTGCACACGAAAATAAAAGAAACAGCAGGAAACAAACTTTCTCCAACATACAAAATGATCAAGGGTAAATAGCACAAGACAACGCACAGAGGAAAGCTGTCTGGGAACAATAAATTGGCAACCTCTTTGCAGATGGAAGACCACGGTTAGAAGACATCTTAGAAGAGGATTTGTCTGGACCGCCAATCACAATAGAAGAGATTACTAGAGCAATAAAAATCTCGAAGGATAAGAAAACGGTTGGGACAGATCTAGTTCCTGTTGAACTGCTTAAATTATTATATAGCGAAGGTATTAAAATACTTCATAGGCTTTTCAACCAAATTTACAACAGAGGAAAATTCCCGAGTAAATGGCTTACGTCTCTTTTCATCCCACTTCCGAAAAAGAACAACGCAACAAGATGTGAAGACCACAGGTTAATCAGCATGGTGAGTCACACTCTTATAATATTTCTGAATGTCATTCACTACAGAATTTCCACAAAATGTGAAATCGATATTGTATCCTCTCAATTCGGTTTTAGAAGGGGTCTCAGTACAAGAGACTCACTAGTCACAACCCATGTATTGATTTAGAACTGCTACGACCAGAGAAAAGATGTAGTGATGTTTTTTTATAAACTACGAAAAGGTGTTTGACAGGGGGCAACATCACGAACTTGTTCAAATACTGAGGCGACTTAAAATGGATCAGAAAGATATACGCTGTATTGGAAACTTGTACTGGAACCAAACAGCTGCAGTTAGAGTTGACAACGAGGCCACAAAATCACAGAAGATCCTTAGAGGTGTAAGGCAGGGTTGTGTCCTCTCCCCACTCCTGTTTAACGTATACTATGAAAATATCTTTCTAGAAGCTCTCGAAGGACAACAATTGGGCATCAAAGTAAATGGCATATGGATCAACAATAAACGGTATGCAGATGATACAGTCCTGATAGCAGATAACATGAATGACCTCCAAAGACTTCTGGACATGGTAGGAATACATAGCCGGTTGATGAGGATCAACATCAATATGAAAAAGACAAAATTCCTAACAATCACCCGAAAATTAGATGATTTCCAGAATGCAAAGCTATCATACAATAGTGAAGATATAGAACGGTTAAAAAAGTTTAAATACCTGAGAACCTGGCTATGTGAAGACTGGTCTTCAGACGTGGAATTCAAGTGCCGGATAGGAAAAGCGAGAAGCTCATTCATGAGATTCAAAAACGTCTTCACGAACTCTGACTTCAACCTCAATATCATAATAAGGTTCACAAAATGCTACGTATGGTCCTTCCTATTGTATGGCATGGCAGGCTGCTGGACTCTGAAGGTGCATACCATGAACAGACTGGAAGCATTTGAAATATGGATCTATCGAAGAATCTTGAAAGTTCCATGAACGGCAAGAAAAATCAACGAGTGAATTCTGAGGAGAGCACGAAGAGAACTTGAATTGCTGAACAAGATAAAACGCAGGAAAACAGTGTACCTGGGACATATGGTACGCAACGAGAGATACCAATTGCTCCAACTAT
This sequence comes from Galeruca laticollis, assembly GCA_963921935.1. Lineage (NCBI taxonomy): Eukaryota > Metazoa > Arthropoda > Insecta > Coleoptera > Chrysomelidae > Galeruca > Galeruca laticollis. Next base: position 165,516,332 of record OY998176.1, read on the forward strand.
TAGTAGAAGGAAAGATAGAGGGAAAAAGGAGAGTAGGCAGAAGGAGGATGTCGTGGCTCCGAAATATCGAACAGTGGACAGGAATGAGAACCACAGGAGAATTAATCGACACCATAAGAGACAGAACGAAATGGTCAGAAGTAGTCGCAAACATCCATTAATTGATAGCAGAAGAAAGAGAAGAATCTAGTAGATCTTCCATCATCGGGTCGGGGGCTGATAACTGGACATACACCTGCATGATTATCCGATACAGTCCATAAGACATACAGTAAATAAATGCGAGGTATCAAATAGCAAATACAAACGTGGTCAAGAGGTGTATGACACTCACCTGATTAAGGATTTGCTTAGACTGTACCCGGCATAATATTTTTCTAGGGAATAGTAACACAGAAGCTATATGGGCTAAGAGAAAAATAAGATAAAAAAAATCAGTGTATGTACATTGTGTCACACTGTTCACATGAAATTGAGCAGCTATAAACCGTCAAAAATAATGCGTATATTATCATGAAAAGACTAGTTTTTTCTATTATTTCCGGTCAAGAACATCTAAGAATATTTGTTCATTCGTAGAAATAAGGACCAATAAATGGACCGTTAAATAAACATTGATTTTCAATATTGTTTGAAAATTGGTTTCTCGCATCCACTTTGGTTTTCCTTCCAATAATGACAATTATGGCGATTAACAATACCATTGTTATGAAATCTACATTCATAACTCCATAATATATTTTCCAAGAAATGAGGGTTATCATTAATTTGCACTGATGCTTCAACAACAGAATATAACCGCCTTTTAGGATCTGTAGGGACTAAGGCATGTGCTAACTGAATTTTATATGGACGGTACTAATTATTTTTTAATACTCTTTGTATTGAACTTCTCCTTATTCCTGATTCTTGTTCAAGAAATCGTATTTGAGTATGTGGCTTAACCTGAAGGTAAGCCAAAATGTGTATTACATTGTCATCTGTCTGAGCGGTCTTTTCGCTCGCGAGGAAATCGATTTATACAGCTTGGGAAAGAGTAGTTCTTAACATTCCTTCAACATAGGCAGAAGTATTTATGCTTGAAATTATTCTATGTGGAAAACGATTACATTTCTTTCAATCAATTTAGTAAAAATAAATAGCCCCTATTATCATCATTGCACAATCGAATGATGAAAAGTGTGGTGTCGTTGAATTGGTTTTTTAAAAAAAGTAATTATATAACGGTTCTCCCATTTAAAAAATTTGATGGGGTCACGTGATTAGAACAAATTTTTGTTGTTGGTATATTGTGACTACAACAAATCTCCATTGAGATGCACGTGTATATTAAACTTATAGAAAATCAGACATCTATAAATATTCATATTCACGTTAAATATTTTAAATCTACTTGTATAATAAAAACGTCGTTGTTGATTGAATTATTATGGTTTTTATGACATCTCGCCGGACCACAAACAATTTGTTATTGACTTTGTTTTTTCCCGCATTTCTAGGTTCGAGCTACACTTGAAAACGCATCGACAAATCTGACACTCAAACATCCTTTCTGACGGATGCTTGTCAGATATAATGATCTGCCATTTGAAAACGTTTCTCGGGATTGATACAGCCGAACACAACTAATATGTCAGTTTTAAGGATGTGTTTACGGACCTCCGTTAACGTACGTGCTCTCACGAAAGCGTCTAACGTTAATCGATGCTGTGCGAAGCCCTGCCGGAAATTTCCGATTCACCCTATTCTGTTATTTGGAAATTAGAACTTCAGTATACAATGCACATAACACCTTGATAGAATGTAAAGGGATTGTCTTAGATGTGAAGGTTATCTATCAAGAGTAACTGCTCGTCACTCGCGCCATGTCACGTCTCGACTCCGCCCACTTTTATATATTTTTGCGCTAGACGACAGGCATACATTTGCCATATAATTCATATATGATCTTCCAGTTGCAGCATCAATGATAATTTTCCATGTATTTATTAAAAAGATATTCAGTTCTAAAAAATAAAAGTTGTAACTTTTGTTAAAATATTTCTAAAGTTGAACGTTGGTCATGTGTGGTTTCGATATTTTCGAAAGAGAATCAATGTCGCCTCCGGTGATCCATTTCTTGCAGGTGTGGTGGTCGATGATTGAGTTTCATCCGCACTGATGCGCTGAATCTCGAATCGGGGCGTTATTATTGACGTCGTTCCCAATGTCATTCTTACGCAAGCCTGAGAATGCTCTATTTGCGTATAGTTTCTAAAATGATGTTCTCGAGCACCGTTACTAAAATCATCGAATTGTATCGTCCCTCACAACAGCGTCAGTAGACGTTACAATACAATTGTCACTTGGTTATGTCAAATGTAAGGGTGCATGTAAGGGTGCATTCAGATGCTACGTCGGGCGCGTTTTATGCGATCGGATGCTTACATCTGGTAAATAGTCGGGTCGTTCAGATGTTAACGGTAAGTTTTACCAATCGTCCAACCATTTAACCCAGTCGACACATCGGTAGAAATTGACCCGCATGCGCTTCATATTTTATAATGCATGATTGAGAAGTTTGGGTTATGTTTACAAAATTACAAATAATAAATCAATATTCAACGAGACTCTTTACATTTTTTTCTACACCCTTATGTATATTATCCATTTTTTGCACAATTTACAGAATGGAAATGTGGCCATGTTTTAACTGGCTTCGAAATAACAAAATAAATAAAATAAATAGGTATAATTAACTTAACCAAAAACTATAAAACTAGATTAATTAAAATTATTTGCTATTTCTTCTCTAAGTCTAGTTACTTCATTCTCCATTTCTTCAATATTTTGGATGGTATTTACTGTTGCATTGACTTCATGCAGAGCTAATTGTTCTCTTCTTCATAATTTGCCTCATCATCGTCAAACAGTAAACATATGTTGCGTAGAACTTATGCAGTTTGAACAACGTGGGAAATTACATTTGTACGATTTATGTCTAAATATTTTCTTCTTCTGAATCTTCCATATAACAGACAAAATGCCCTTTCAATAACTTGTCTGGCTTTAGCAAGTTGGGTATTGAATCTAACTTGATAAAGATGGAGATATCCCCTATCTTTATAACGTGCCACACACCAATCATATACTGGATATGCTTTATCTCCGATTATGAAAGAGCTTGGTTGAAAATAAACATCTTTTGTCTTATGAAGTTTTTAAATATGGTTGAATTCCTAAAAATTCGAATATCACTAACACTTCTGGGATAACCACAGAAAATGTCTAAAAACATTCTTTTGCTATCACAAACGGATTGTAAAGGTACACCATAAAAACATTTTCTATGTATGTATGTCTCTGGATTTTCATGACGTGCTTTTATGAGAATGTATGTTCCATCGATTACTCCAATACAACCATGGAATTGACACATAGAATAGAAGTGTTCCTCACTTAGAGTTCTTTCTACTAGTGTTAGCCATTCCAAAACTTTGTCGGTAATCGAAATAATTGCATTGATTACTCTCTCTATTGACACAAACAGAGAGGATTTTGCCATATCAAACCTGCTTGCAATGCTTCTCCAAAATAAAATCAATGTAAATATTTCATAATTTATTAATTTTTCCTACTTTACCTATAGCTATCTGGAGTGGCTCAAAATCCAAAGAGTTGATAGTAGCTGTAAACTAGGATCAATGTTTTCTTTGAATCTGTTGTTGCTTTTCAGCAAATGGGCAATTTTGTTAAATGAATTATTATAAGCAGACCTCGTCAAACGTAAATGTTGTTGGAGTTCTGCGTCAATCATTTTTTCTATGATCTTCAAAAATTTCCGTGAGTTCGAAAAATATTTTCTCTACTAACTAATGCCAATATACTTGTTTCAATATAATCGTGAGATAATGACGAGTCATATATATATATATATATATATATATATATATATATATATATATATATATATATATATATATATATATAAAAGTATTGGTACGTTTGACTGATGAATATTAACAAAATATGTTCATCAAGAACTGGGTGTAGCAGTCAACAGTGGGGCTGGTGAGAAATCAAACAATTTTATTATTCATCAAGCTTTCAACCCTTGTTTGGGGTCTTCCTCAGGATGACTACAAATATTATATATTTAAAAACAATACGTTACAAAACATAGTCGTACTTACTAAAATGGATTGTCAGATCGACTATACCATAAAAGTTGGAAACAATAAAAACTCAATAAACAATATATACATTTAAAAAACATTTAAAAATAACACAAAAAACCGTTACAAACAATAACATTGTACTGATTTGGATATTTTTATCGGACCAACCACACAATGAATATTACATTTTAAGATGTTAGAAATTACTGACAAAACTCCAAATGAAAACAAATGATAACAAATGGTAAAAGTGACAATTAGCATGGAACAACACGGTGAGCACGGAACAACACAAAATGGCCTTTAACTAAAATGCAAACCAGCGAACACTACATTAACGAAGATGTTATGCATTGTTAGTGTGCTGTGTTAGGGGAAATATTTTAGGAATTTTGTTCTTATTATTCTCATACTCCAAAATGTAATTATAGATGAGACTCAGATTTTGAGTATCTGATCTAGTGTTGAGGGGTCTTTCAATTTTATTAATAAACACCATCTCCAAAAAAATCCTTTTATAGTAGTTATTTTCTCCAATTAAAACTTCAACTCCTTCGAAATCCATATCATGTTGTGATTCAATAACATGGGTCGACAGAGCGCAAGACGGCCTTCCCAATCTGCAATCGCTTTTGTGAGATGTTATTCTACCCTGCAAAAGCCTTGAGGTTTGTCCAATGTATGCTTTATGACAATCCTTGCAATTGATCTTATACACAACATTGGAACTTTCTAACGGTTTGACTTTAGTTTTGGTGCGGGTTTTGTGTGAAAACTGTAGGTTCCCTGTTTACCCGTAACTTGAGACGTGTAAATGGCGTAAAGTTTTACTTATATCCGTAGATGGCAGTTTTGGTAGTATTATTTATTTATCAACATTTACTGGGGTATTACAAGTAAGTTTATGTATTCTTATTTATCTGTAATTGAGAATGAAATGGATAATTTCTCGAAATGTTAAATGCCATGCTAAAATGTTCGTAGAAAATTAGAAAACAAAAAGTTAGGTTCATTAATGTATGTAATCAAAATTTCACGTTAACGGTTGATGACTTCATCTGGTACTTCAACTCTGAATTTATACAGTAGAACGTAAACGTAATATTCTTGCGTTAACGTCTACGTACTACAATCACTCCAACTCTCTACTAGGTGTTCACCACATCGTGACCGGAAATGATACAAAAAACGGAAGTTTTTTTATAATAAATATAAGCATACATTTCGGCCGCATATTGCTGCCAAATTTCATACATGTCATGTGAACAATTTTCGAGAAATTGGACGGTCAAAACGTCGTGGGACACCTTGTATATGTATCATTCAACAAATATTTTGATACAATATCAATGAGTCAACATGAGATTTTTCTCAGCAGGTGAATTCGTAAAAGTAAGTGTTTTCGTGTTTTCGACGTTTCGCTTATTGAATCCTTTTTCATCACTATATTCATTTTTCAGACAAACAGAAACAGCGTCCATGCAACAGTCAAGAAGTGATCCAAGTAAGTCTAGAGGCAGTTTCATATTCTTGGCATTTCCAGCTAGAGTATTCCGGTGTCAAGAAGCGATCCGAATTGGTCTGGAAGGAGTTTGATATTTTTGGTATTATCAGCTGGACCATACTTTTGATAATATTTTTGGTATGGTTATAAATATGCTAATTACGTCAATATATTCGGCAAACAATCTTCTTTGTGAGAGAATGGTCTAATAAAGGCTCATCATGTACATAAAATTAATCGAAAGAAAGGACTGCGAGGAAAGAAGGAGTAATAGGAATTCCAACTATGGTTCTTAGAGTGTTGAACATTTGCTTCATAAATTATTTTTTTCTATCTTTGCACTTCATGTAAGACAGTCAATAATAATTGGGAGATCATGTTTACTATTTTAGAGAAAACTTGAATACAGAGAACAAAAATTACTAATATCAAATAATATCAGTGAAAAGCAAATGTAAATACAAATTAATTGGAAAATATCCATGATAACATTTCATTTTAATCCATTTTTTTAAATAAACGCAATTACTAGAGTATCTCGATTAGAATGAATTACTACTTCTTTGGGTAGGCGCCAACGTCTTAAACAGAAATCAACATCGCTTAAGTAATCGAAATTCGTGAAGGAAAACCATCGGCTAGTAAGAGCTTTAGCCGCTGAAAGTTATGTGCCTCGCCAATAAATTCGTACTATACAAGAAAGACTATTGTTTATGCATCACGATAACGTATAAATTCACAAGGCTATCATTTGCAATTGAATTTCTGACCAAACATTCAACAAAAATCATAGATATTATGGCTTCGATGTATTTCTTCCAAAACTGAAATTACTAATTTGAAGCACCCATCGTGGAACGAATATATAATAAAGAATTCACTAGGATGTATATCATAAAATAAATTTTCTTGAACAATCCCTAACTGACTGTCGTAAAATATAACCAATCGGTGTCATCGACAATTCGACAAGACAGAATTCATGTAAAGTTGAATCGTTATAAGCACCACCGAATATATTACTTATTCACGACAAAGTACATGCTTAATAGGTATTTCTCGGCAATATACTATTCATACTTCTAGAACGGAACATTACAGTTATATAAGATGGCTCTTCAAAAAACCAGGATGTACAGATCGACAGGAATAGCTTAAAACCTGACCTGAGTAGAATTGCATTTGCATGTACAAATTGCATTGAATATCCACGCCTGCACCTGCATAAGACGAAATTATCCGATGGAGTTCTTGTAGGAAGACAATATGTAAAGAGCGATAAACCCTTTACTCGTAGTCAACGTTTGCTTGTCCGTTCTGTTTCATATGTAGTTGGATTCATAGTATACAGGGTGTGAATTTGAAAATGTTCCACACTCCATATTTCGATCCCATATAAAATACAAAAATATGCAGTCACATCACACTTATTTTTGAGAGGGACAGTTTGTAGGCTGGTTTTCAATTAATTCACGTCAACCTTCTAGCGAGGGCGGACATAAGCCTTAAAATATTAAATGGATAGTGGGGTTGACGAATACCTCATTCTAAATATCGTTTAATTATCTTTTCAAAAATACTACACACCTAACCATTTATTTTTGCCTCTCGCGAGAAATTTGGTAAAAACTGTAAACACGGTTTAGGTATCACAATCACTGTGTGATATTATTTTAATGAATTAAAATAAATGAAACTGGTGTCGTATTCATCTAACGGTAAATTTTTAAAGTATTTGGGGGGTTGGTTTTCACTTACTTCTCTCCTCCATTTGAGAAATTTGATAAGCGGAATGGAATATTTTCTTATTTACTTTGCCCAACACACTTTGCATCTTTTTCGTAAAACTCTTCCATATTTATTTCTTGTTTAAATTTTTTCAGGAACGTGCTTTGTACCTTGTTTTGTGATTTTTGGCTCAGCTATGGTTTGTTCTTCAAGAAGAATTCTTTCTAGAATGGATAAACGAAAACCGTAATAGGATAACCGCTTTATGGAATGCTTGTTATACAAAATGTAAGAATTAAAAAGTAGTAGCTGGAATATATGTATCCCTAGTTTTTTATACTACCGAAGTGATTTGCGACATCATTTGATCCATTCATCTCATAAATTTATTGTACTCTGCAATGGGCAAGTTTTTCTTTGATAATACCTTTTGTATTTTGCGCCGCGACTATATCATTTTTAAATTCTGTAGATATATAAACAATATCCCTCTTGTCTCGCCACTTTCCGATCAAAACATTTTGTTTATATGCACCTTTCGTTTAGTTTTACGGTCGTGACGTCCTTAGGAGTTTCTTTTCTCCCTGCTCTTAGTGTCCTCCCAATTTAAAACCACTTTTTTCGCATGTCCCAATCCAACATATCCATCTGCTTTTCCAGTATACACCATCGAATTCATTACGAGGCCATCCGATTCTGTAAGCATATACAATTATTTTATACCGTACTTATGGCTCTTGTTTCTCAAATATTGCTTGAAGACAAGTCTCCCACACCATAGCAACATTGATTCATCCAAGAACAAGTTTAAAGTGTAGTAAATTGTTTTCATTTTTTCCCGGAAATAATTCAATAATGGACGAATCTTATACAAACGATCTTCTGGCGTTGTTTCCTCTTCACTTGGAGTTCTAGCAAAATGCAAACTTCTCAGAATTAGGAAAAAGCGATCGCGACTCATATATTTTCAAAAACATTTCCTCCCAAAAAGTCAATGACTTTTCCAATAGTCCCTTAAAACGTTGCACGCCGAATTTACAATAACCCAACTGTATTGAACGTGCTCCCAATGTTTCGACACATCCGCTGCTTTGTTAAAATAATGTACATGGGACGTCATGTGCGTCATGCGCGCGGCTGAAAAACAATGGTCACCACACGGGTGCGTCATGCGCACTGAACGTGTCAATGGTTATTTTTGAAACAACGAGTTTGCATGATTCCTCTTGTCAGCATGTAAACTTATTTTATAAAGGTACCTATTCCACAAATTACAACATGAACACGTTTTGGTTTATGTGTCTTTTTAATTGCGTTAACGAGTTTTAGTAGGTACTCTGAATGTCACTTTTTTCATATACTGAAAGAAAGTTCATTCATTTTTTGATTATTAATTTTTTTAATCATAGCAAGAAGCAGAAACTGATCGTTGAAAAACCGGACTGAAAAAAGTACCTACCAAAGTAAAAAAAATATTAATCTAGAATATGTCATTAAATTTCTTGATACAAACACTTTTGGTTTTTTAGTTCTGAATAATTAAGATAGGTACCATCATTTGTGAGGAAAAACAAATTTAGTCCTAATGTTCTTGTAAAGTAGAATTGATGATGTATAATTTGGTTGTAATTAAATTTCCTTTGTTGCAGAGATAAAACTGCTTGTGCTAATGTCATCCACTTTTTTAATCCCATATTCTCGTTCAAGAAGGTTTTTTATTCTGTTAATTGATGTTTTCTGTGTTTACGAGTGAAGCACAATAAAAATAGAGCTTAGTTTTTTATTGGCTCCTATCATGTATTTCCATCTCCCGCATTTTATTCAAAGAATTCGCTTCCCGATTTCATTTTTATGTTGTTTATGACCTGCAATTTCAATTGCCCCAATGCTCTCCTAGGAATAAAATTTATTCATCACAGTTGTCTTTTCATTCACTTAAAAAATATCATGTACCTAGTTTTATCTCTCACTTAAAGTATTTGTTATTATTAGTAGTGTTGTTTTAAGATCTTGAATTGTACATTAAGCTTTCCTAATAAGGTTATAACTGATGAAACTAGAAGCATACAAAGTATCTCAAAATTGAGAATAAATCGGGCGCGGAGATGAATCAAAATATAGTTAATGGAAGATAATTGAACCACAGTATACTGTGATTGAACACTATTGAGAGGTATACATATGGAAAACCTTAAGTAAAGTAAATGAGTCTCCAGAAATATTTTTTGTTCCCTTTTCATTATTGATTTAAATCACGGTTGTATATAAGGTTTTTCATATAATCTATTCTTCTATTTGAAAAGAATATAATTAAAGCTATAAAATATAAAACACAATACTCAAATTATGGATCGTTATAGATAAAATAGTTAAGGTATGATACCCAGTAGTAATAAATGTACTTCAAAATAATCTTAATATCTAAACACTAAAATCTCACAGTAACATCGTAGCATATAATACCTTAGTTACAATATACAGGGTGTGTGAGGGTGCTACTTATTGATACATATTACAACTTGGTTTTTGATATACAGGGAGTAAAAGTTTAAAAAAATAGATTTATTATTAAAAGAAATGAAATACGATGAAAATAATAATAATAATGAAGTTTCAAATGACATGCCTAGGGCTTCCCTACAAGAACATAGAAATTTCATAGGCTCAAAAAAGGGAATTTAAAAATAAAAATCGACTAGCTTCAGCTTTTCTTCAATATTTTTAGTTTAGGAAAAATCTAATTGATATATTTCACACATTATAGGGACATTTGGAAATTTTCCAACTTTAAAAAAATTTAAATTTCCACCCTGTATTGCATATTCTGAGATCCCATAAATCGCCCAAAATGCATGCATTGGTTGCTGTTGTTTCGATTGCCAAGCTCTTTCCGTATTTAGGAAGCCTCCCCCATAATTTTAAAATTTTATTCCTGCTAAACGGTTGGAGCCCAAATATTGTAATTAGAACAACTAATTAGCCCATAAATAGCACTACCTTTAAGTACCGTCCTTTTTTGAAATTTTGCTTTGGAAATTGTTCAACTTTAAAGAAATTGAAATTTCCACCCTGTGTATTTATTTTGTTAATTGCTTTTGTATATTCTGAGAGCTCATAAATAGTATGTAAAGGGCTCCCCCCATAATGTTAACATTCAATTCCTGCTAAACGGTTGGAGCACAAAAATTGTAATTAGAGCAACTAGTTAGCCCATATATAGTACTACATTTTAGTATCGTCCTTTTTATAAAATTCCGCTTTTGGAATGTTCCACCATAAAAAAAATTTAAATTTCCACCCTTTATATTTATTTTGGTAATTGCTTTTGCGTATTCTGCAAGTCAACCATATTTTTGTTTACATCACTATGGCAAGACCAATTGCGTGATGTCTTTAGGCAATTACAGGAAAAATCGACGTGTTTCAGCTATTCCTAAAAGTATTTATAGTCTAGGAAATAATTTATTTCACACTTTAGTGACAACCTGTATATTTATTTTGTTTAAAAATGTTTTTGCATATTCTAAGAGCCCATACATAGCCCAAAACTCAGGCGTTACTGTTTGTTTAATTGCGGCAATGGTTCTATTTCGTGGGGGGGGGCTAACTGTCAAGCAACTTTAAAAACGATTTTCTCCGAAACGGTTGCTTTTTTCTTAAATCTGTTTGCGTATTCTGAGAGCTCAAAAAAGCCCGAAATTCAGGGGTATTTGTTTTCTCGATTGGTGATCTCTTTCCTTATGTAGGGGGCTAGCTTGAGTCAATCCATTTTAAGCTGAAATTCCCGCTAAACGGTTGGAGCCCAAAAATTCTAATTAGAGCAACTAATTAGCCCATAAATAGCCCATAATTCTTGTACTGTCTTTGATCAAAATTTCGCTGGTGGCGAGCTAACTTAACATACATTAACTTTTCTTGTAAAAGATGAGGTATTACATTTGGAAATGTTAAGAGGGAGTCTATTTTCTCGCACCACTCAAAAGGTGTATCTATACCAGATTGAAGAAACTGGCTATCATTAATAATGGTTATAGAAATATATAGTTGTAGGTTATGTGCACAAAGCAATTTCAAGATAATATCATTTATAAAGATGAAAAAGAATAACGGCCCGAGAACCGAACCCTGGGACACTCTAGAGGTGAAAATCGCGGTAAGAAGCAGTTTTCTTTCCGTTGTTCCGTTGCGTTCATAGAAAAATTGTCCCCAGATATTTATTTGCGGACTTAAGAACATAACCTGTTCATTGGCATAAACTGGAAATTAACAAACCTAGTTATTGAAAATTGATATAAACTTACACTTGGAGTTTACATGAATGTTGATAATAATGAATATAACGAGAAGTGTAAATATTATTGGAACATGACAAGTACTGAATTTTTTATCGGTCAAGTATATGATGTGACTTATAATTCTCTTTGAAAACATGGAAATAAAAAATGAATGAAAGAGTGTTTAAGATAAAAGTACATATTTATAAATATTCATATATCCTTATGATGAACAATCAAGAAAGATTCATATATTCTCAATTGTAGAAAGGTATATTTCAGTAAATCTCCACTCAACCACAAAGCTTCAGCTTAAACCTTTCATCGTAATTTATTCCATGTTTGAAATGGGAACTGTAATTTATTCCGGATTATAAACAACTTTTATATGACCCAGTTTCAACATTATTCATCAACCATTCGTAGAGACCCTTCGTGAATGAAACTGAAAATAAAACGATATTAGTATCTTCAAACCCAAATTACCTTCTGCTGACCTAAAAGGTTGAGTATATAGAACTCTCGAGATTTGATATTCTGTTTTGGTTCAATGTATACCTGCACAAACTTAATTATTACTCCAGTTCATTTTTAGTTAAATATAGTGTAATTAACATAATGGTTTATAAATAGTATTGAAATTTTGATAAATACTGATATAAATAAAGGTGTTGGTAGCAGCTTTTTTTATAGTGGTGAAAATAAACAAGGCAATAATGGAGTTGGATTTTACGTAAACAAAATTATGAGTAATAACATCATCGACTTTAAGCCGTAAAATGGAAGAATGGCCTCTATAAGAATTGAAATGGGGAAAACACAATAACTGCAGTTATCCTAAACGCACCAACCGAAATGGCAGATCCGCAAATCAAAAACCAATTTTATGAGACAGTATTGAATGTTTGTATTAAAATACCAAAGAAAGATGAACTTAAAGTGATAGGAGGCACTTCATTCAAAAGGAACAATACAGGACATTTCAAAACGATAACGGTCCAAGGACTTGCCAATTAGCAGAGCAGTTCTTTCAACCAAAGATATTATTTTAATGAATTAAAATAAATGAAACTTGGTTTTCACTTACTTCTCTCCTCCATTTGAGAAATTTGATAAGCGGAATGGACTGTTTATGTTTATATGCTTGTTCAGTTTTGTACTGTTTATCAAATGTGTTTAATGATAAGTTTCTTTTTCTTTAAGCACTGTGTGAAGGAATTCGATATTTTGAAGTCTTGTAATAGTTGGCAATCTTTGTTCGCGTAATTGAATAGTTTTAATTCTTTGGTCTTCCCAGGAAAGGATTAGTTAGTATTGTTCAGCAATGTTCCTTTCTGAAGCTATATGTACTTGTTTCTCGACAGCTTTCGATAATAACTGGAGCATGGTGTTTTCTGATGAACTTTTGATGAATATGGGTTTTAATGGAATACTAGTCCATTTTTTCATTAAAAAATAGTCGGAAACTTATAACATTTTTTTATTTCTCACAATTGACTGACAACTAACTTCTTTTTTCTCTCTATGACGACGGTTACGTTGTAGTGAGTGGATAAGATAATTGCCCATCTACTGGAACTCTAGGTTTGTTCGAACAAACAGTTCACATACGATTCCCGAATCAGTTAGGAAAATATGTTTCGGATATGAGAGAAGGGGATAAGGTGAAGGTATGCAAATTCGAAAACAAATGGTTTCTTTTCGATCATACTGCCCGGGCGGCAGGTGAGTCCATGAAAATATAGAATCGGACACCAAATATAAATGAAATTAACTGTCTCGACCCTTACTTCGTGGTATCTGCTCATAATAGTGTTTTAAATGAAACTCACGGTTTCTAGTTAATTCCACAATATAATATAAGTTATTGAAAATTCTAAAAAATTGACAATTGTTTCGATAAATCGATATCATCGTCAGAATGACAGAACTAACATTTCAATTGATGCCTACCTGATGTTAGTAGTTATTTGCACAGTTATACTGATCTTAATTGGAAAAATGATATCCAGGATATCACAATAGGGCTAATAATATCTAAGCTTCAATATTTGTAATATCACATCTTCTTTTTTTCTATAAACATATATTAAGTCAATCACAAGTTAGGTCACTTCTTGGTCTAGCCAAAAATAACTACTAACATCAGGTAGGCATCAAATGAAATGTAACTTCTGTCATTCTGACGATGATATTGATTTATCGAAACAGTTGTCAATTTTTACGAATTTTCAATAACGTTTATTATATTGTGGAATTAACTAGAAACCGTGAGTGTCATTTAAAACACCAAATATAAATGTTTTGATTAGAAGCAGATTAATATTCTATCTGCATGTGGCATAACCTTCTTATAAAGGATTAGCACTGAACAAAAGAGTATGCAACTGGTTTATATTTTGTTGTCACTCAATGGTGCAAAACATACCTACACGTAGATTACCAGCTGATTATCAACATTATTATATTAACAAAAAAATTATGAAACAATTAGAGTAAACAGCATCCTAAAACGAACTATACAAGTACCTACTAGCAGTGCTTGGTGGTGTGCCAAGTTCTCTAAGCTTTAATGGTGGTAGAGATTGAAGGTTATCCTCGTTAGGGAGTATAACCACCTTTGTGATGGGGCTAGTGAGATATCCAAATTGTGTAACTACTTGGACCGAGCGCACTTTACAATCTGTTCCAGTGAAAACTTGTGTAGTGCGATCTAGTGGCCATTCCATGGGGGGATTATCTTCGTCTTTGAGAAGAGCCAAATCGTTCAATTTGAGTTCTGGTTAGGGATGCATCCATTTTGGACGATTCTGAAAACGGTTTAGGTAGTCCGTTCATCAGCGTTTCCAGAATTGTTGTTGGGCCTTGGTACAGAGCTGCTCGTGCTTTAACTTATTGATTGGAGTCAGAGAAAAATCCACTTCTGGATAAGATATGAGAGGAAAGTGCTCTATGAAATGATCAGGAGTCAAAAGTAGTAAATCGTTTACATTGTCGGACAATGGGAATAAAGGGCGTGAGTTTAGTATTGCTTCCGCTTGACTTAAAATGGCTGAGAACTGTTCGAAAGTGTAAAATAAATTTTTCACAATCTTTGCCAAGTGTACTTTAGTGCTTTTGATGGCACTTTTCCAGATTCCTCCCTATTGGGGAGATCTTGGAAGGAGCCGTTTCCAAGTGATTTTGGATTGATCGAGAAAATCTTTCAATTGAGGAGCATTGTCAAGTAGGTATTGATTAACTTCCTTCAAGTGATTGTTAGCTGCTACAAAATTTGTGGGATTGTCACTGTATATGACTGATGACAGTCCCCTACGTGCTATGAATAGCTTTAAACAAGCTAAGAAAGAGTCAGCCTTCGTAGATGAACATATAAAGACTGCTATATAGCTTCTCATTAAGTGGGATATCTTTAGTGATGAGGACTTAGTGAAGAATGGGCCACCGAAATCTACTCGAGTGTTGGCAAAAGCACGCAAAGGAGTAACCCTTTCTTTGGGCAAATTAGCCATAATTTGGATGGAAGCAATAGCATTGAATCGTTTACATGTGGGACATGAATGAATAATTTTCTTTAGAGATCTAAGGCCATCTATGGGCCAATAATGTAATCTTACATTATTAATTACATTTTGAGGGTTTGCATGACCATATCGTTTATGCTCATGACGTAAGATCAGGATCGTGAGATGATGTTTGGGGGGTAACAATATTGTGTATTTTTGGTCAAAGGGCAAGTCAGAGTTGGACAGTCGGCAACCTACTCTCCGGAGTTTTTGCATGAGCAATTTCCCCTGTACTATTACAGGATTCACTAATCCTAAGGGATCATAGCATCGCGCGACATGTGACAATATTTGTCTCTTAGTGATAGGGGACATTTCTTGCAACTTAGGAAGATTTATCTCAAAATTATCAGAAATGGGCTGCCAGAGAAGGCCAAGCACTTTACAAGGGGATTAATCGGGATTGAATTCTGTAACGACTGGTTCACGTTGAGAGGTATGGTTACAGAAGTTTACTGAGCTGGATCTCAGTTTGTGTAATTCGAAATGAGCAGGAGATAAAAGAGTAACCAGATAATTGTATACAACGTTTAAGTCTTGTGCTGAGTCTGCTTCTGATAGAATATCATCTACATAGGTTTGGAGCAGTTTGGTTTGTTGAGCAAGTGGTAAGTCAGGTCGTCGTAGAGCTATTTCTTTGAGTACTCTGCAGACAAGGAATGGAGTACTTTTCTGGCCAAAGGAGACAGTGGATCGCTACTACTGGCCTTCCGTTTTTAGGATATGAGTGTACTTTAGCGGTAGCTAATAGTATGTGAGAACCAGCAGTGTTTACCGCAGACAAGGTTGTAGCCTGCTGAGATTGAGCTTTCAAGTTTTCTTGGGAATTTGAAGCTGGCTTTTGCGTCAGATGCTGATTAGAGGGCATATAATTTTGGAGAGACTATGTCTTGAATTAGCATTAGTGAGGCGAAGAAGGGAGTGATGCTTGTTATTGTGAGTAGCACATGAACCTTTGAAGGTACATTTTTGAATAGAGTGCTGCAAACCTGAGCAGTTGTAACATATTTTCTGATTCTGACGAAGTTGTTGCTATCAGAAACAGAAATATTTCGAAAAGCATTGCAGCTATGAATACGATGACCACTGGTATTGCAATAATCACAGTTTTTGTTAACAGAAACATTTGAGCTTTATTGTGATTGAGAAGAGTGGAAAATGGAGACTGGAGAGTACGAAAATGTAGAACGATTGTCGGTGGAACTAGAGTGAAGAACCGCCCGCGAAGTGTGGATTTTTGGAGCGTTACCTTTTGAAGTATAGTGACATTGTTTAGTAACTTTTTTGGAATCTGAATATAAATCTGGATTTATGTTTTTCAAGACTACACAACGTTTTTTCAAAAAAAACCGAAATATTGTTTAGAGGTTGATAATTTATTTACCTCGGCTTGTTCTTCAAAAACACGACGAGTGTTAAAACCGAGCTATTGTTCCAGTACTATTAAAGAGTCAAACAGTGTTTCCTTATTAGATTCAACGGAATTCAAAGCATCTAGTAGTTTTGGAGCTAGCACAAAACTGTCGCATATTTTGAGAATTACACTTTTGTATAGTGGGAAGAGCCAACTACTGCTGATAATGATTTATTATGACGATTTGTTTTTTGTTCCTATACCGATAATCCAGAAGCTTCAAAGCTATCGCGTACGATTTGAGAATGTCTCAGATTTAGAAGCTAAATCTTTTAAGGATAAGGATTACTTTATAGTTTCTAGAATATTTGAAAAACAACTGAATACTTAACTCCAAGTAAAATTTCAAAGAAAAACACACTTAAAAACAAATGTATATAAATCCTATTCAAATACTTTATGCTGGCAACCCTAAAAACAGATTTAGGAATACTCAAAGCTATTCCTTATTGGATTGGTGCATTGTCAGCAGCTAACACAAAAGACACTATATAATCACAATGAAGTAGCTAATTTTACTCTACTGGTAATTTTTAAAGTTTTCTTTGAACCAGTCAAATATGTCCTGCCTCTGTCTTATTTTTTCATTATGCCTATTTTGCATTCTATTTACGATGTCTATAGCAGTGTACTATATATTTTTATCTTAACCTTTCAATTTTTTGTTAGTAATGGTTCTGTTAATTTTTTCATCATTGCTAGAAGCACCTTCAAGTTCACCTTCAGTACACGGTCTCTTCATGAAAGTGCCTTTACTGCTAATCGTACATATTGGGTTGTAATGGTGATCCTTAAAGTATATATGAAAGTCGTCAAAAATGTCCAATATAAACCTCCTGATTCCCTGTACTATTTTTTCCTTCAACGTTTTATCGTATGTTTTTTCAAGTTCCTTCATTTTACAGAACACTTTTCCCCCGACTTCCATGCTAATATTCAAGTGCGACGGTTGGATTATTATCTGTGGAAAATAAAGTTATTAATTATCTTTTTATTATTTTAAAACAATCTATAAATCGAAAGAGTTTGTTCGAAAGGAGTCAATAGAGTAATACTCATTGATTCCACTTTACCAATTTCCCCCCCAATTACGGATACTCCGTACCAAACGGAATATACTCGCCGGTTACGCGAAAAAATTCAGAAACTTCAAAATCTGAAACCAGAACTATTCGACAGTGAAAAATTAAATCGAGACAAAACTGTGTGTGTTAAAAAACCGGCTGTGACTGTGAAAACATCCCCCAGATCTAAATTAAAAGGTACGTCATATAAAAAAACAGTCACAAAAAACAAAATCAAAAGATTAAAAAAAAACTAACGAAAAATCAATCAGTGAAAAAGGTGATGGGGCCAATAAACTCAATACAACCCATGAGAATTTGAGCTCCATTCCCTTAAACACAAATTCACATATTCTTGAAAAATTCTCAAACGAAAGAGCGAGAATTTAAAATAAAACACGAGAATTACAGACTAAAAATAAAGATTATTTAAAAATAGCATACATTGCTGAAGAATCATTGATTGATGAAGATTCTGACATAAGCACACATAGTTTACAAAATATTAATACTATCCAAATTCCAAAACATACATTAGAAACCCTAGACGTTAGTACACTTTCAAAAAGCATTGAAATAATAAAACAACAAAACACAGCCAAAAAGTGCCCAGAAGAAAATGAAAAGTGTATAGGACACCAAAAAAGTGTCTAGGAAACACCAAAAAGTGTATAGTATCAAAAGAAAACTGTATAGAACAAAAAATTAACTCAAGCCCAGAAAGTAACTCATCAAAACGTGCAGAATCAACTAATTATAACATCAATTACGACACGCTAGATAACGAATTAACAAATTCTCAAGTGAAAAACTTTGAATCATCATTCCCGATTTGTCGCGGTAACAACACCAATCCCACGTCGACACCAGATAATCTGAATATTAATCAACAAAATAACCACAATCAAATGGAGGAAGACACAATTGGGCCAAACTCTAATGGTAATTCTTCAGACGACGCAGAAGACAATCAGCCAAATCACAGAAAAAATGATGAAATGACCACTAATGTCCAAATCCACGCTGCTGACAATGTATCATGGGCGCAAGAAGTGGGAAATATAGAAACAGCTAATTTTGTATCACAATATACAAAATTATCAACGAAAACTATTCCTATTGTCGCTAGACAACTTAATATGGTGTCTACCGATAATAAGAAGCAACACATTGAAGACCTAAATGCGATACAAACAATACCGCAATCCACCCAAATGGAAACCGAAGAAATAACGCCACCCGGTTTCGTTAAACCGAGAAAAACGACATCATTCAGTAACATTTTAAATAAAACTAAACAACAACAACTAATAGACACCCAAAACAGGTATGAATCACTAACTGAAGTAACGGATGAGGAAACAACAAAACCACAGAATGCACAAAAAAAAACGAAAAAAAATCCGCTTCCGGAAATTAAATGTCACTGACCTGAGCACAGATGAGGAAACGATAGACAAACCCAACATTAAAAAAACTAAAAAAACCACAACAAAAAAGGATAACGTTACGTGCTCTCCCATAGTAATCGAAGGGAATGTCTCCGCCCACAGAGACATGGTTTGTAAATTGAAAACTGAAATTCGGAAAAATTTTGAAATTAAATACACGAATAATTATTCCATAGTATTTACTAAAGACGTCGAAGATTTCGAAAAGTTAAAAGCTGAATTACGAAGAGAAAAAGTACCATTCCACACTTATTCCAGAAGAGAGGATAAGACGCACGCCATCGTTCTAAGAGGCCTGGCTGAGGGATTACAGCTAACAGATATAAAAGAAGACCTACAAAACAACTACAAAATCGAGACAAAGGACATATATAGAATGACAATCAAGGGTAGGCCGCTATACCTGGTAGTCACAGATTCGAAAATAACATTAGACTTTCTCAACAAGAATGTTAAAATTATCGAATATAGACGAGTGCAATGGGAGCACAGAAGACGAAACAAACCAATTATCCAGTGCCACATTTGCCAGCTGTGGGGCCACGCGACGTCGAATTGTGGCCGTGCTCCCAGATGCCTCAAATGTGCAGGAACTCACCTCACTCCCGAATGCACAAAGGAGCGAACAACACCTGCAAGATGTGCAAATTGTAAGGGTGACCACCCTGCAAATGCCGAGATCTGCCCCGAATTTGTAAAAAGAAAAATTTGGATTGAAGAACGAAGAAATTTAACCCAGAAAAACAAACCCACCCCTCCAAAATTCATCCCCGCTCCTGCACCAACAACAAATCCATGGACTAAACAAACAATCAACAATATAGATTTTCCCAGCTTACCCTCCAAAAACACCCCCCCGACAACCACGCAAAAATCCCACCCTCACCCCCATGAAAATAAAACAACCAACCAGCCACCACCTACCAACAGCGACATAAATCAATTCTCTGAAATCAACAACTTGTTCAGAGAATTAAGATCACTTGGCAACCTAGAGGAACTAACTAGAGCGCTACAAGACCTGCTTCAAGAGATGAGAAAAGCCTCAACCAAAATCGAAAAATTTACGATATACAATAACTTTGTAACTAACATTGACAGCTATGACATCTAAGCAGGTAGGTGGAAAAACAGTAATTCAAAAAAGATTCAATCTCAAAATCATTTTCTGTAATGTACAATCAGTACATAACAAAATCAATTTAATCAGGCATTTTCTCGACATTCACAAACCAGATATTTTCTTTCTAATCGAGACGTTCCTTAAACCAAACAAATCTATCAACTTCAGAAACCCTGAATATCGTCTTTTCAGACAAGACCGCCCCGGTGATGCCAAGGGGGGCGGTATCGCTTTACTAATCAAAAAAGACATCAAATTCAAACTCCTGCAACAAAATAAAACATCAATTGAGCATATCGCAATACTTTTTGATAATAAAATAAAAATCGTAGGGGTCTATAATCCTCCAAACATAAAACTAAAAGATGAAGATTTTTTCAATTTAGTAAAAACTCATAATAGGGTGTTGATAGTAGGAGATCTCAACTGTAAACATCCACAGTGGGATCCCCTCCTGTCACACCCTAACCAAAACGGAAGTACTCTACTGAACTTCCGCGATAATTTTGATTGCAACGTATTCTACACTGACACGCCTACATATTTCCCATTTGCAAATTTTTCACCTAGCACAGTAGACATTGCGATAGGGAAAAATATAAACAACATCACAAAAATTAAAACTTTAACAGACTTCAATTCGGACCATGATCCGGTATACCTCAAACCTCAAACTGAGACATAACACTCAAACAGTAGAAAACAAAATATATTATTTTAAAACCACAAATTGGACCCTTTATAGAAAATACATAAATTCACATCTAACAATAATTAGTGAAATTGAAAACATTAACCATCTTAGTGAAATAATAGAAAAACTTCAGACATTAATAGTAGATGCAAGAAATAAAACAACTTCAATAAAATTTAAATCTAGTAATCAAAACACGCTCCCGGACCATATCGTACAATTAATAAAAGAAAAAAATAAAGCCAGAAAAAAATGGCAACGAACCAGATCCCAAGAAGATCATTTGCTGGTTAAACACTATCAGCATCTAATAAATGATTCAATTAAAAAACACAAAAATGAAGAATGGGAAAAATTTCTGACTAACTTAAAACCAGAAGATAATTCTCTTTGGAAAATTGCTCGCCGTCTGAGAAACCAAACTAAAACTATCCCCAAAATTATAAACAACGATCTAACAATAACTGACAACACAATTATCGCAGAAAAGTTCGGTGAGTACTTTCAAAACAACTCCATTAATAATTCACCGCATTCACAATTCCACCAAAATATAACGAACGTTGTTCAACAACACTTACGGCAAATTAATGATTTAAACACACAAAATTTAACAACTTTTTCAGAGACATATATTACAATTCAACGTTTAAAAAACAAAACAGCCCCAGGGCTAGACGGTATTCAAAATATACTAATCAAAAACTTACCAAAAAAGGCTATTGTCCAACTCACTTACATAATTAACTATGTAATTAAAACTGGTCAATATCCTGATATGCTCAAGATATCCAACATTATACCCATCATCAAAGCGAATAAAGAACCATGTTATGTAGATAGTTATAGACCAATCTCCCTATTAAACAATATAGCAAAGGTGATAGACAAAATAATTTTAAAAAGGCTACAAACGTTTGTCGACAAAAATAATATTATTCCTCTCGAGCAATACGGATTTAGGAGTGACCACAGTACGGTCGCACAAATTATCCGAGTAATTAATTATATCCGTGGAGGTTTTCAGAAGTAACATAAAGCCATTATGGCAACCTTAGATATACAAAAGGCATTAGACTCCGTATGGCTCGAGGGGTTAATATTTCAACTAATTAAACTACATATACCAGACTATTTGATAAAAATAATTAATTCTTACTTAAACAACAGAATTTTTTTTTCAAAAATTGATGAATACATAGCGGGCCCATATTCTATTCAAGCGGGAGTCCCGCAGGGGTCGGTATTATCGCCTTTGCTATACTCCCTATTCACTCATGATCTTCCATCTTCACCCCAAATTTTAACCGCCATGTATGCCGATGACACGTGTTTTGTGGCATCTGCAGAGAAACCAGAACACGCACTAGATACTATACAAACTCACATTAACACCACAATTATCCCTTATTTTAACAAACTTAAACTAGCTCTAAACCCCTCCAAAACAGAGTATTTATTACTCAGGAGGAGAGCTACAAAAGTCTCCACATTGCAATCGCAGCTCTGTATTGACGGTCAGTACATTACCCCGAGTATCAACATTAAATACTTGGGATTCACAATGCAACAAAACTCAAGTGCTAGTGCACATATTAAACAACAAATACAAAAAGCCAAGATTGCAATGAGTAGACTCTACCCTATCATCAGCAAACACAGTAAACTCTCAACACAAAATAAAATACTCATTTACAAACAAGTCATTCGGCCTATACTCACATATGCAGCTCCTGTATATTACACTGGCACACAACATAATTTTTATTCTCTGCAGATGATACAAAACAAGTGTCTCAGAATGGCAATCAAACACAACACAATTTATCCTAAACTCCCAAAAACCTCTTGGTTACATGAGAAAGCCAACATACCTACCATCAAAGACTTTATAAACAAAATCTCAGATAAATTTTATAACTACTGTCTGCCACAAGATCTTCGTCAAAATCTCATAGACGCAAATCGCGCAGAAGGCATCCGCGATAGTGGGTGTAGGCTTCTGCATGGATCACTAATTACATAACATGATTGTTTAAAACTCCGAACCCATTTTCATCACAAGAGGCTATGCAACACAGGCAACTGCGCTGCAGAACTCCTTTTACTAACAATCCCGATTCTTAATAAATTACATCAATTTAAAAACAACGTCAGTCATGTTGCCAACTCGAAACCTAAACCCCCGAGTCACCCCTGTTTTTCAGCTGCTTTTCAGGGATAACTGAGCCGAAAGATGATAGGAGTCAAAACTATATGTTAGGGACAAAGTTATTGTAACAGCCAAACTATATGGATAATGCCCGATGAGCAAGGAACCATAACCACTCAGACGAACGCAACGTTACTAAAAATCGCCAGACCATCGGCATGGTATTCTACTCAAGTTTGTATTGTACTTTTATTTTTAGTAACTTGTAAACAGGGAATGACAAACTCAAATAAAGAACATTTTAAACAAACAAACTTTTTCCCCGATTTATAAACTTTAATTTTTTCACTCCCCAAACCGCCTTTTCATTTTATTGAGGAGATTCGAATTTATGTTCATTTTTATTATAAGTGACTATCAAAAATGTGGTTGCTTCATACGTGCACACATATTTTTGCTTTCTGGATCAGTACTACTTTTGCTGCAACCTGAAACTGGATTGCCAACAGTATTATTGTCACTGTTAACATTTTGTTCCTCTTTTTCTTTGCTTAAACCTCATACTTTTTTATGTTGGAATGTTTACTTCCTCCTATTTGTATAACTAGGTCATAATTTCCATTGCTGCAATATGCAAATAGTATAACTGTTGGCAATTACAAAAATAAATCGCAATCAAATCTATTTACTATCATATTTCGTAGCAATATACATAAAAACTGGTAAGTACCACAAGCAAAAGCAGAACGACGAAGAAAAAAACTTATATTCGTATCTTGATTTGTTTATCTCGGTTTTGTTTTTCTCTTTGATGGTCGAATAATCAACAAATAATAAAAATCATAAACAGTGCATGACATGTCGAAACCAGAAGTAACCGGGCTACTGCGGCTTACAAGATTTTATTCAATTCCAACAATATGGAGATCCACCTCATTACTTTATTCCAGTTAGACAGTGGCTAAATGATACATTTCCTTGCTGATGGATTGGTCGGAAAGTAGCAATGGAATGGCCACCAAGATCACCCGACTCATCATCTCTAGATTTCTTCATATGGGGACATCTAAAACCGATAGTTTATAAAACACAGCCTCCAGATTTGTAAGATTTAAAGAGAATAACCGCAATGTGAAGAGGTCTTCAGGCAGGAGGTTTTCGAAATGTTAGAGAGGATTATGTGATCAGAGTTTATCACTGTTTTGAAAATTATGAACAACATTAAGAAAATTTAATAAGTTACTTTTAATTATTTTTTATGTTTTATTTCAAATCAATTGATACATAAATATCTTCATGGTTTTACTTGAATTCTCCAAAAGAACAAAAAAGGGAGATCAAGTATTTGCTATTTTTGATAACCTAAAAAAAATAAGGTATGACTCAACCCCCATTCCATATAAGATTATAGGTGTTGTGCCCGCCTCCGCTAGACGGTTGACGTAATTTTATTCAAAACCCAGCCCAGGAACTGTCCCCCTTAAAAATGAGTGTAACGTAGCTTTGCATATTTATTAATTTTCTATATGGGCCAAAATATAGAGGGTGGTACGATTTCAAATTCACACCCCGTATATCTGTTTTGTCTCTTACTTTGATTCGTATCAGTGTAATTGATCAAGCTAAGCACAAATCGCGTTTCATTGTTGGTATATCGTAACAATTTTTCATTATTAATCATCTCAATTATTAATCACTTGTGTGTATTCACCCCAATTTATATTATTAACGAAAAGTTTTTATTATACATACATAAATTGACAAACAGTCACACAAGTCTGAATATTAAACCATGGCTCAAATCATGAATGCGAAATGCATTGAACTTTTTAAAAACCCAATAACTGCGAAACGGATCGGATTACGCGATTCAAATGAAGGTAATTTTTCTATGTAAAATTGAGCGTTCGACCATATTTTTCATTTTTTAGATTTAATTGAATAGGGAAATTAATATGATCCGATTTACTAAAATAACAAGTTCACTAATGCAATTTATTAGCAATGTTTGCATCCAAATTCGTATATCTCGTGCCTAAAAACATTAGTGGAAACTACTCACAGATAAAAATTATTCCTTAATTAAAAATCCAAATTAAAATTTTCAGCACATCAATATTGTTACGTGTGGAACAATGCCGGGTGTCCATCTTTATTCTCCCTCATTTTAACTGTCCATAACTTCTAAGGCGTTAGAAATATCAACATGCGGTTTTCACTAAAATGTTCCATTTTTGCACAAGTTTTGTTTGAAAAAGTAAAGTTTTCGTCTGACCTACGTCACAACAAAAAATAGCGGACGATGACAATTTTTTGTTGACTTTTGTTAATGGAACACCCAGTATATTTTTTTTTAGTTTGAAAGAACCGGCCTTCACCTATCGTTCAGTGCAAAAAATTTTTGAATCGGTTAACGAGTGACTGAACAATTAATTTTTAAAACGAGATATGCTAACTCAGTACTTTTAATCATAGTAAGCTTTGGAAGTTTTATTTCAATTTCATCAACTTTGCGAATTGTCAGTCATTGTTATTGTCTGTTTTTATGTGAAAATTGTGTTTTCAGACGTAGAAAAATCAAATGTTGTACTTACCTTGGCTAAAACAAAATCTGCGATTTTAACTCAAAGACGTTTTTTCAGAGATTTTAATAAACAACCACCCACTTCAAAAACAATTAAGAAGTTGGTTCCACACTTATAAAGATACTGTATCATTATCTCGAAAAAAAAGAATACCAATTAACAATTATTTAGATGACACCATAGCTGTATATGACTTTGTTAGGAGATATCCAAAATCTTCATTAAGAAAAGTTGCTTCCCATTTCAGTCTAAAGTCCATAACATTTTGAAAGCAATAAAACTGAAACCTTATAAAATTCAAATTCAGCTAAAATTGATTAAGAAGAACTTCGAAGAGCGTGTTTTTATGTGTGAAATGTTAATGGATCTCAGAAGGAGTGCACCAAACATTAGTCTCATACTGTCTGTTGAAGCCACACTTCATTTAGCTGGAGCAGTTAATAAACATAATTGCAGAATTTGGTCTGAAGTGAATCCGCTCGAGTTTGAGCAATATGAAAGAGATTCACCTAAGGTAAATTTGTGGTGTGTTGTCAACAACAATAAATTACATGGACCACTTTTTTTCGCTGAAAAACAATCAATGGAAATACTTATAGAGATATGTTGGAATTTTTTTTTTACTCACAGTTCGATCAAGACGTGTAATTAAATGGTAATTGGAATGAAATCTAATTCCAGCAGGATGGGGCAACCCCCCCCCCATTTTTCTTTAATAGCTAGAAACTCTATTTCCAATCAATTTGGTGACAACTGAATTGGCAGAAGTGGTCCAGTAGAATGGGCTCTTAATTCACGTGACCTAACAGTTCCTTATTTTTTTGTATGGGAATATGTTAAATCTTTAGCGTATAATTCTGCACCTCAAAATTTGGATGTATTAAATATTAATATTCGTCATGCATTTAACAGCATTACCCAAGATATGTTGCGCTAGTCTTTTACAAATTTATATGTAAGGTTAAACAAGTGTATTCATTAACAAGGGTGTCACATTGAACATTTAATTAATTAAAACTATCACTTTCTTCTTTGTGTCTTGTTTTCAATAAAATTGAATTTTATTGTTGTTACGTTTTGTGATTAAATACTCATTTACATCTCTCATTTTAAAAATTAATTGCTCAGTTACAGTTAACCGATTTAAAAAATTTTGCACTGAAAAGTAGGTAATGGTCGGTTCTTTCAAACTACAAAAAACTATACTGGGTGTTCCATTAACAAAAGTCAACAAAAACATTGTCAAACGTCCGCCATTTTTGTTGCGACGTAGGCAAACCGAATAAAAAAACTTAACTTTCTTAAATAAAACTTGTACTAGAATGAAACATTTTAGTGAAAACCGCATGTTTCTATCTCAAACCGTTTGGGCAGTTATGGGCAGTTGAAATGAGGGAAAATAAAGATGGACACCCGGTATATTGAACTTAGCAAATCAGTTCTATTGTAGCATTCATTGATATTGTACAGGTTCAAACTTCATAATTTATTTTATAAAATGCTGCATAAAATTATTACACGAATTTTTCTCTCAAATTAAAAGTCAGTTTGCCGTGATATTTATTATTCTTTTTACATTCGCATGCTTATGTAAACATACTCTCATCCACCATTTGCATTTTTTAATAAAAATTTGTTTGCTTTTGCTATAGAAAATTCAATTTCAAAATTTATCAAATGAAAGCAATTTTTGATCATACAATGTTAACCTATTTATTATCTCGCATATTTTTCATTTCGGGGGTATCACAAGCAACTAACTTCGCTATTCCTCCTATACTATTTATTTCTTAGTAATGTCCTAGGAGTTGTAGTTTTCAAAAACAATTTTAATCCAGTATAAAAAAGATTGCCAAATACTAATTATTACACAATCAAACATGAGCTCTAGAAAGTTTTGCGTAGACTAGAATGTATTTAGGACACTGAAAATCTGTTGAAATTTAACAAGATTTTTAGATCAGCACCGAATTTGAAGAGAAGCCTGAACCAACAGAAAATTGATTCACTTGGTTCATGACAATACCCAAATCAATATTTCTTGCACCTAGACACTACCTTCTCATTCCAGGGGGTATTGCGAATAAAGTGGATATTATACTCGGTAGCTACATTTACAATAAAATAATGATGAATAAAATAATATATAATAATATACTAACGTCAGATCACAAATATGTACGTGTATCGCTTGAATTGGCACATAAAACGGAAAATTCAGAATTCACTTCTCAGTCATCAATGGAAACCATACTGTTACACCTGTTCTATGAATGTCAAAATGGCAACTTGGACTGAAAATAAGGAGACGGCTCAATATGCGGAGTAGTCACAACCTCTAGAATTTTCAAGATTTTTCTATTGTGTTCCATATTGACGTACTAGTATGTTATAGAATATTCTAGTCATTTCTAGAAAGTTCTTTTTATATATTAATAGACATCAGTTGCGGCAGAGTCAGTCAGTCAATAGTTTGATGTATGAATAAGTTGAATTGTTAAAAAGTAGTAGGTATTGTATATTATCAAGTATTGAATGAAGTTGTGAAAGTTAGAACAGTGGTGACAGCGGTAAAAGTAATTTATGATCAATACCAGAAGTACAAATTACGACACCGATATGGAAGCTCATAGTGGAGCACCAGCATGGTTTCCTCAGACGATGAAGCAAGAAAAACAAAGAAGGAAAGAAGAGGATTAGAACGGAAAATAAAGCAAGAAACGGAGGAAGAGGAAATACGTAGGAATCAAGAAAAGGAAAAAAATGAACACAGGAGGAACGTAGAGAAGCTAATATTATAGGTACTGTCCGATTTTAGTTCTACTTTTAAAATTAAAATAGCGGCCCTAGATAACAAAATAGATACAATGGAAGAAGGCCTAAAAACAAACATAAAAACAGTTTAAAAAGATTTGGCAACAGTAGAACAATATTTAAAAACAGTAGAGAAAGATTTAAAAACGACGGAGAAAGATTTAAAAACAGACCAGCTTGACCTAAGATAAAAATTAGATGCATCAGTAAAGAAAAGAGAATCAGTTCCATTAGTGATAGCTCCAGAACTGAAATAGTAAATCAGATACACAACGAGGTTATCAAGCCACCTACATATGATGGCAACGCAACTTGGGAGACATATATCGACGCCAATTTGAAGCAGCAGCTAGTGCCAATGGGTGGAATGATCAAGAAAAAGCCACCTCCCATATGATTGCTTTGCGTGAACAAGCTGAAACACAAACTGTACTCTCAGGGTAAAAAAAAATATAAAAGAAAGGAATAAATAAAAAGAGAGTAGGTTCTTTCCAAACTGATAATGTGATTGGTGATAACAAAGCCAGTTCTCAGGGCTCTGTTATCTGAAAGAAGTTAGATAAACTAAAGAAAAAAAAAGGAAGAGAAAAAAATAAGATAAAGATAAAATGAAATTTAATTAAGGGCTCCACTAATTTTTT
The DNA here is from genome assembly GCA_963921935.1 of Galeruca laticollis. Classification (NCBI taxonomy): domain Eukaryota; kingdom Metazoa; phylum Arthropoda; class Insecta; order Coleoptera; family Chrysomelidae; genus Galeruca; species Galeruca laticollis. The sequence goes on from OY998176.1 coordinate 165,545,499, forward strand.
TCCTAAACAAAATTAGAAAAAATCAACCACATTCATCAGCCAACTCTTAACTGCTGTTAGCTGCTAGTTTTAGTAAATGTTCACAAAAAAATGTGCTGAAGGCAATTTTTCAGGTATTACCTGTATAATAAATAAAACGACTGAATCATAATATGTATGAATATAATGAATGTAAAATAAACGAGTTATGAAATTTTATAAAAAGTGGTTAGTAGGTGTCAGTATGAGTGAACAAAAAGAAATTTTGACCTTAAACGAACAGATAAAAATGATATTGGTAAAGTCATACAAAATAAAATTACTTAACTTAAGAGTTGATATTCGAAGGATGTATTCCGGAAAATCTTCTTTAATTGTATAATTGTCTATACTCTATACAGATGAACAGCTGCGTCCTCGATAAGCTCTTACAGTACAACCATTACTTGTAATGCCAGACTATTTGGTGTTAAAACAATAGCACACTTCTTACGTAAGGTACTTTGGTAGAATTTACTCACAAAAGCAGATTAGTCCTGGAGTTTCCGCAGTTATCCCAGCGAATTTGTTCTTAGAGAACAAGTTTTATATTGGATCAAACTTTTATCATAATTTTTGCGTCAACTAACCTCTCGAAAGATGTATCGTATAGTGGCGCATTCCGAATTCCTATTAAGGATTTTTTTGGAACGAGTTAACGTTTCAAAGCCGTATACATTCTGCAAGTATTACCCTTAGCTATGATGTCATTATCCAAGCTTTAGAGAACAAGTATAGACAGCAACATTTAAAACCAGTTTTCAAAAGTCAATTGAAGGTGAGCATGCAAAAATTAGACGAGAGCCTCCAAGAATATGGAAGTGACATACAAAGACCATTGAGTTCAGCTATCCACAGGCAACTAAAGAATTTTTAGAACAATTTGTCGTTCAAGCATTCATTGATAGTTGGAGAGATACAGAAATGCAACAAGCCCTTCGATTAAGCCACCATCTGACACTACAAGAAGTATTAACTTTTGCTCAGTAATTTGAAGCTGCTAAAACCATTTGCAAAACCAGACGTCCAAAATAACGTGGAGAATTTAACCGAAGTTATGAATAGAATCGCAAACCTACTGATAGACATGCTACAAAGTCCTACACTAATTCAAGAATCCCGGAAATTTTTCAACAGCGGAAGAATTGGACATATGCAGAGAAAATTTAGAGTTCCATCAAGATCTCGAAGCCAAGTTAGGAACTCGGATCACCAGACAACATCAAGACAACGTACATCCTTGCAGAGCCCAGTTAGAAACAGAGCTCGTAGCCCACAAGAAACAGCCCTAGAAGTAAATCTCCATACCAAAGTCGATCACCAACACCTGATCGGCGCTCTAATACCATCAATCAGGAAAACTACTGAAAGTCGACTATCCGGGGCGGTCGTCGACTAAACCCATTCAAAGTCCCACGATTCAAACATATTCTTTGTTTAAAAATGCCCGAAATGTAGCTGTTATGGGACAACTAGAAAATCACGATTGCTAATTTATTGTCGACACTGGGGCAACTAGATCATTTGTACGCCCAAATATGTTGACACAGAAATACGCAAGAGCAACTCAAGGCCTTGTGCTGGAAACCGCAACTGGTCATACTTCTCCGATTTAGGGACAAGTAACAGCATCCATTCGAATTGAAAACACGGCCATAGTTCACTTTGTAGCAAACATTATGGATGAATTTGTTTGGAGTTTAGACGCTGTGCAAGCAAATTTGTAATAGATTCGAGAGGCAAAATTTTATCCATCGACAACGAAGAAGTAATTCTGTGGTGAAAATGAGCAATCGCACAAAATGAAAGTTATAGTTGATGGAGATACGAGTATAAGAATTCCCGCAAATTTAGAAACCATTGTCATGGCTCATCTTAAAGACAAATCTGACTATTAGGTTTATTGAACCACATGTACCGACAGAAGATGGAGTAATGATAGCCAAATTTATAGTAAAAATTGAACAGCAAATTCATGTTCACGTTGCCAATACATCTAGGAGACCAGTTGAACTAAAGAAAAATCATGAGTTGGGATATTGTGAACCAGTGAAGAGCATAGTGAATTCGCCAGATAATCCCAAACCCAGAAAAGAGCCACAAAATAAAGTTGACCAACTTATGGAGACTTACGGAGACACTAATCAAAGACTGACAAACTAACACCCGAAGAAGCGAGCAAGGCAAAGAAATTTGTTTCGAATCAACTTAGCCTTTTCGAAACCGGAAAATCTACAGGGCGAACCAACTTGGTCCACCATAGAATTAGTTCGAGATGCACCACGTCAAAACCCAAGAAGGCTCCCATTCGCTAAACAAAAAGATTTAGCCAATATGATACAAGATATGTTGAATGAGAAGATTATTGAAGATACATCTGGACCGTGATGTTCTAACTAAGAAAGATGGAAGTACAAGATTCTGCGTTGACTATCGCAAATTAAATCAAGTTCCTATAAAAGACAGCTATCCCCTGTCACGTATAGACGAGTCACTGGACACCCTATTCAGCTCTCAGTGGTTTACCACATAAGACATAAAGAGCGGATACTGGCAAGTTGAAGTTCATCCCGATGATGGAGATAAAACAGCTTCCTCTGCTGGAAATGGCCTTTATCGATTCCAAGTACTTTCATTTGGTCTATACTTTCTGTCTGTGTTATTTAGATGACAATGATTATAATGGTAAAAACTTCCGACGAATATCTAAACAATCTAGAAGAAGTTTTAAGCCGACTGAAAAATCCAAATATAATTCCAAGAAATGCTTCTTATTTCAACGTGAAGTTTTATATTTGGGTCACGTTGTGTCAGCAGAGGGAATAAATAATAAATTTCAGCTATTCAAGACTGGCCAAAACCAAAAGATAAACATGAGGTTCGTCAATTTTTGAGTCTATGAACATATTCCGGAAATTTGTTCAAAATTTTCGAAAGATAGCCAAACCTTTACACAGACTTACTGAAAACAACACATCATTCGATTGGGATCCAGAATGCCAAAATGCCTTCACTGAATTGAAAAAGTGGTTGTCCCCTGCACCGGTTTTAGCGTACCCTAAAGAAGAATGTCAATTTATTCTCGACTGCGACGCTTCGCAACGTGGCATAGGAGCTCTCCTTTCACAGCAACGAGATGGCGAAGAAAAAGTAATTGCTTATTTCAGTAACACCCCGAGAAGGGCGGAGAAAAATTACTCCATTAGAAGAAAAGAACTGTAGTTCAATTTTGAAATAGTTTATAGAAAAGATCGCTATCACGGAAATGTGGATACCCTACCCAGAACGTCATGTACTCAACAACAATGCAGATATCGCCAAAGAATTGAGAAAAAGGAAAGTAATAATAACCAAATAAACAAAGATTGAACGATAGAATTGCTGCATGCAACAACAATAAGAAGCGACTTGGACTAAAACATGTGGTCAGTAGAAAACCTAAGAAAATTTCAAAAGAAAGATGAAGACTTAAAAGTTGTTCGGACATGGCTACAAAATGGAGTTAGACCCGATTGGCAAGAAGTGGCCAAGTATGGTTCAACGATAAAAACGTACTGGGCTCAATTGGATTCCCTTACTCTTCGCGATGGTGTACTCCATCAGACGTGTGAGAGCTCTGATGGTGTATCTACCACTAACTTGTCTTGCCTAAATCACTTGTTCATAAAGTGATGGAAGAACTTCATAGCACTTGTTCATGAGGACATTACGGAGTTGGGAAAATCTTAGCCAGAGTTAGCGAACGGTTCTACTGGGTTCACTGTCGCCAAGACGTTACAGAATGGTATAGGAAATGTGACTTATGTAGCGGAAAGAAAGGAGCAAAAACTAAAAATCGTGGAAAAATGGCTCAATATCTGTCCGGTGAACCATTCAGAGAGTGGGTGTAGACTTCAGATTAACAAATGAAATAGATGTTTGTTTTGACCTTTTCTTGCCCCACTGCTTTGCCATATTTACAAAGTCTCTCTAATTGCAAGAAAAATGAAATTAGAAGTTTATTTGAAAATGTGGCAAAATGTTATGCAAATAATAAAAATTCAAATTAATTTATGCATTTGAGACGCTACTTTCAAAATTAATTAATAATACTTGAATTTTAGTCTATAAACGCATATTCTTATATAAGTTTCAAACAAGCATTTGTTGTATCTTATGGTTATAACTAAAAGTGGCAACATTGCTCAAAATTTCAGTACCGTCAACTGAGGTGAATGTGGACAGTCGGGGTGAAGTTGGACAAGACGTAGTTTCTGATCAAATAAATTCATGACGCCACTGAAATTCGACCTTCGACCAACTTGGCGGTGAGTATTTCATCAGTGTGAATGTAGTAAGAAAGTGTGTTACATTTGGCGCGGTTTTTCAACGGTAAGTTGATTTTTTAATTATGTAAACAATTGATTTAAAAAGTGCTATTTTGGCAATTTGGTTTTTATAACTATTGAATGTATTATACTGATGTTCCTAGAATGTCCATTTTTGGCCACAATGTAGACTACAGTATAAGTAACTAACCTATAAAATTTTAAACTAATCTGCCGCAAGTTATCGAGTCCAGTGGCGTCACATTTAAAATTTTTTTTATTCCAGGGTACAGTTGGACACCAAGATGCCGCGTGTATATAATAGAAAAGTGGGCAAGAAACCCAACTGTAACTATTTGCTTTCTACAATGAAGAAGGCGGAGGAAGAAGTTAAATTAAAGAAACTTAGTTTTAGGGAAGCTACGGAAAAGTATTCAATTCCGAAATCGACTTTATTTAATCACGTTAAGGGAATAAAAAATAAAAAGAAATATGGAGGTCAAACCGTACTAACTTCCGATGAAGAGACATATCTAGCAGAAGGGATAATGAGTGCCGCTAAGTGGAATTTTCCATTAACCATAAAAGACGTGAAAACTGTAGTGAAATCATATCTGCATCGGCTGGGAAAAACCATTACAATTTTCCATGATAATGTTCTTGGAGATGAATGGGTAAAAAATTTCCTCAACAGGCACAGAGAATTATCTGTACTGCTATCCCAGAATATGGAAAATATCGTCAACTACGACGAAACCAATTTTTCCGACGACCCAGGAAAACTTAAAGATCTCGCCAAAAGAGGAGCAAAACACTGTGATCGCGTTATGGATAGCTCAGAAACAAGCATTTCGGTTATGATTGCTGCAGCAGCTTCCGGCTTTGTTCTTCCACGTTACGTAGTGTACAAGGCCCAACATATTTATCCGACATGGATAGAGAACGGTCCTTCTGGCACGGCTTATAACCGGAGTTAAAGTGGTTTGTTTCGAAGACTGGTTCTATAAAATTGCTTTTCCATACTTATCAAAGCTTGAAGGCGAAAAAGTGATCATCGGTGACAATTTTTCCAGTCACACATCCGTAACGGTTATCAACAAATGTCTTCAGCATGACATCAGTTTCATATTGCTCCCCCCAAACTCCACCAACATCTGCCAGCCACTCGATGTGGCTTTTTTTAGACTAATGAAGGAAGCGTGGAGATTTGTCTTAAGAAAGTGGAAAATGAAAAATCAGGAAGTCTTTCAGAAGAGCGATTTTCCAAACTTGCTATCCCAGACTTTTCAGAGAATTGACATGCGATCTGCGAATATTGTCAAATCAGGATTGGCAGCATGTGGAATAGTTCCTTGTGATCCTCAGCGAGTGTTGAAAAAACTGGTGGATTATCAAGAAGTTAATGTTGAGAAACATTGGACTTACAGTTTTGTTAGCTTTTTTAAAGAGAACCTTGCTCCTCCAACTCAAACAAGAAAGCCAAGAGGTAAAAAAATGGCCATTCAACCTGGCCAAAGTGTGACATTTACTGAAGACAATAGTGACATCGAACATGATAGTGACGATGAAGAGACCCTTTCTCCTGTGATTCAAACGAGAAAGCCAAGACGTAAGAAAAAGGCCATTATTGAAGATGACAGTGAAGTCGAAGAAGAAAATTACAATCAAGCTATGTCGGACCAATCTGAAATAGAAATAAAAGAAGATGAATTACACGAACTATACTATGACGAGGCTGAGCCAAGTACAAGCAACCCTGCTCCATCCAATGATAAGACTGAATTAGTTCCTACTAGCATCGGAGATTTTGAAAAAACCAATACGTCCTGGTGAAATTTGAATCAACTAAAAGAAATCTAAATTTTGTAGGTCACGTTGAAGACATTGATGAGATGTTTTTAACAGTTAAGTTCCTTAGGAAAAACTTTGAAGGAAAAATGGGGCATTTTTTCGTCTATCCAGATGTTGAAGACCAATCGACGGTGTCAAAGGAAGATGTTATTTATGTTTTACACCAACCTGTAGAATTAAGACGAAACCGTTTTCAGTTTCGAGATAATTTAACTTATGACACCATAGGTTGATGATTTTATATATTTTTTAGGTATTGTGTTCCTTTTTTTTGTTCCAGAAAATATTTCATTCATTTTTTTACTGGTATTTTGTTAAATATTTTTTGTTTTTTACGTTATATTTTTTTCTAGAAACTAGTTTAAGTTGATGTTCTGTGATTTAGGGAATAAATTGTTACTTTGTACCTACAAACGTTTTTCATTGGCCCAGCAAGGGTGCAAATTTTTTTGAAAAAAATTAGAGTTGTCCGACTACACCCAGTTCTCATTAAAAGTTGATTTTACTTGGTTTTGAAGTTATGTCCAACTTCACCCCTTTTTCTGGGTAGAGTTGGACACTACTTGAAAAAAATATTAGCGATTCTATAATTTTTGCAAAACTCGTATTTAGCTCATATGAAGGGGTAAACCTAAGGCAATTTTCATAATTTTTTTCAAAATTTTTGAGGCGCTTCTAACGATGTTATCTCAAAAAAACGTTGAAATGTGTCCACCGTCACCTCAGATGGCGGTACCTGTTTAATGTGTCAATAGTAATCTATTTAGTAGTTTTGTCCTTATTTAATTACCATATAAAGAAATATGCAAATATCGGCAGACTGGGATCGACAATCATTTCCAATAGGTCGTAGTATGTAGTAAATAATGTCATACGTGGTTTGTTTATACGAGCGCCATTACGACTAGAGAGTAAACATTTTGTTCTTTCGTTTTGATGTGTTTTTCAACACACAGCGATTCTATAATTTTTGCAAAACTCGTATTTAGCTCATATGAAGGGGTAAACCTAAGGCAATTTTCATAATTTTTTTCAAAATTTTTGAGGCGCTTCTAACGATGTTATCTTAAAAAAACGTTGAGATGTGTCCACCGTCACCTCAGTTGGCGGTACCTGTTTAATGTGTCAATAGTAATCTATTTAGTAGTTTTGTCCTTGTTTAATTACCATATACAGAAATATGTAAATATCGCCAGACTGTGATCGACAATCATTTCCAATAGGTCGTAGTATGTAGTAAATAATGTCATACGTGGTTTGTTTATACGAGCGCCATTACGACTAGAGAGTAAACATTTTGTTCTTTCGTTTTGATGTGTTTTTCAACACTTTTTGTGACAAAATAAACTTTTGAGGTAATTAATTTATTGTTTTTGGATTATCATGGTTCGTCGGTGCCCAGTTTGTCAGAAAAACAGCCAAAATTACCAAGGCCATGTTGCTACAATACCATCCCCACTTTTTGTAATTCATTCATTATTTCACTACTGGCGTTTAGAATTGTTGACCGCACAAATGAACGTGTTTATGAATGTATAGCCCTCTCTATGTTTATTATTACTCTAAGGTGTAGACATTCTCGGGCCACTACCAAAAACAAAAAAAAGGTAACAAGTAGGTAAGGGTAGCTATAGGTTACTTTTCCAAGTGGCCAGAAGTAGTACCAATTTCTCACCAAGAGGCTGCAACCCGACGGACCTGAAGCATTTATGAATATTGTCATCGCAAAACACGGAGTACCATTGGAAGTACATTCCGATTAAGGAAGAAATTTTGAATCAGAATTGTGGACAGAATTAATGAAAATCCTTGGTATTAGGAAAACTCGGACTACACCAATGCATTCACAGTCTGATGGTTAAGTGGAGCGTCATAACAGGACAATCTGCCAATATCTATCGTTATTTGTCTCCCAAAACCAGCAAGATTGGGATGAACTGATTCCATTGTTCATCTTATCTTATCGGAGTGCACAGCATGAATCCACTGGCTATACACCTTCAATGTTGGTCACAGGTCGACAAATGAGGCTTCCTAGCAATATTCTCTTTGGAAAACCTCCTCTCGTCCCGAGAAGAAAACCAAAGCCTGCCTCAATATGTTGAAAACCTTCAACAAAAGTTAGACAACATTCACGAGTTTGCAAGGACGCGACTGAAACTAACCAACGAAAAGATGAAGAGACGGTTGGATAAAAACCTTGAAGAAGAGATATTCAAGCCCGGTGATGCCGTTTGGTTGTACCAGCCCGAAGAAAGAAAGGGTTAACTCCGAAACTTCAACGAAATCGGGAAGGTCCCTACCTTATGGTCAAGAAAATCAACGACCGTATTTATCACATTCGTCTGACACTAAAAAATAAACCTAAGGTTATTCATATAGAGAGATTGACTCGCTATTATGGTGATGACCTACCCAATTGGTTTCAAGGAGACGTCGAAGTACCTGTTATTCGAGACGAATAACTTGATGAGTGGAAGCAATGTAACACATGTTCTATGAATGTCAGAGTGACAGCTTAGACTGAAAATAAGAAGAGGGCTGAATAGGCGGAGTAGTCACAGTCACCTGTCAAGGTGACAGTCTAGAATTTTCAAAATTTTTCTATTGTGTTCCATATCGACGTACTAGTATGTTATAGAATATTCTAATCCTTTCTGGAAAGTTCTTTCTATATAAATTGAGATCAGTTGTGGCACTGTCAGTCAGTCAATAGTTTGATGTGTTAATAAGTTGAATTGTTAAAAAGTAGTATTGTATTTTGCCAACTATTGAATGAAGTTGTGAAAGTTATAACAATACGAATGTCTCAAATAATTGGTATCAATAAATTAAATATTAAATAGTTTTACTGTTTCGACCGTTACTATGTGGAATCTACTCATATTACTTTTTTATAAACAATTTAATTTAAAAAAATAGTTAATTAACTTAATGCTAGTATCACTTCAAAGATATAAGACGTAAGAATTGAAAATGGCAAATTATAAACAAATCATATAAAAACTACAGAAATAAATCAACTTTGGCCTATCAAACACTTTTGTAATGTAAAATGTGGTGATTATCTTGAAAATATTGAATAAGAAAATGGCTTTTGTGGTACGATTTAACGACTAAGACAAAAGTGAACACTATGTTGTAACATTAAAAACAACAATCGATTGGTAAAGATATAACTAATGCCCGTGAAGCACAGTTCCTAGATAATAAGATTCTTCATAATGTTCGTTGTATCGAAATATTTGTAGAACAATTATACTCTACAATCCAACGCTCCATCATCAATAAATTCCAAATTAAAACTGCTCCTGGACGCGATCGGTTATACAACGTATAATTAAAAGATTTCTGCAAAGTTTATATCTTCAATATTATTGATGCTATTCATATTTTCAATAAAGGATATCATGACAAACAATAAGCACAATAATTGCAGTGAAAACTCTATTATCAACTACCCAATCTAACAATTGAATAATACAGCCAACATTTTTGACCAAATAATATTTAGTAGGCTTGGATAGCAAATGATAGTTTGAGTATTTTCACGGATAATTGTCAATCACGCACTCATGATTTTTAGTCAACGATAGCGGCGAGTTGATGTGGATTCCGATAGGGTCCATACCTTTTTTTTATTCAGTCTCTAGTCAAATTTGGTATAGCACCCTAATTAGTTGACTCACAAAAAGCACCATATATTACTAGTTCATCTAACTGGACGATATACTATCTTCTCCATGATCAACGATTTCACCGCCACTTTGTACATTTTGTGAATTTTTCTTGCATACCAACATCGTCATTTATACGCAGACGATGTTTGCAAACCGTGAGGTCGTCAAACAGGACAATGTGGAATCTGCAGAAGTACCTCCATTAGAATGTACTACGTTACATGGATAACAGTTAACTAGCATCAAGAATCATCAAGATGGAGTACACATCCGGAAATAGTTGCAAGCTCATCAGAAACATAAGAATACATTGGGATACAATTGAACAATATCACGTTTAAATATTTTGACTTAATGATGCATAACTAGGACCTCCAGATTACAGAAATAAGACATATCCCTGCTTGAGCTCTTTTCTAATCAGCTTTATATTTCATAAACTGAAATGGAACATGTGGACAATAACGGACTGAAAAACAGGAATATATCGTCATTATATGTAACGCAGATTATGAGCTGGTAGTGTCAAATAGACAATACAACTTACAGAAAATACAACAGACATTCAACTAGATTACAGAGAATTACACAATATGGTAATATCAACACAAGAAGTAATAGCCAACAGCATCTTCTCAACCAATGCCGTGTAAACTAGATATTGATCGTGAGATTGAGTATCAAGTAATATCGACAAAATATTTGGCAGCCTATCCAGCGTAACATTTATCAGAGAAATAGATACCAAGTGACGGAGGAGAAAAGTGAGAAAGACTAGATCAGAGATCCCCAAAGGTTTTTCCTCGTAGACCACTGTAAAAATTTTTCCACGCCAACGAAGAACCCTGTCGAGTCTTGCGTGAACCCCTAGGGGACCACCGGTATACTTTGGGAATCAAGGAACTGGGTAAAACCTAAAAAGAAGCGAAAATATTCGACAAAACTGCGATCACAAAGATATAGTATTAAAATAAGAGTGAAAATGAAGAGAAAACTGAAATCAAAATGTAATGAAAAACACGCAGACTACCGAAGATTGTAAGATATAACGAACTAAACGAAAGCTACTGTGAACATAATAACAGTAAGTTTCTTATCCGAATTTCAAATAAAATTATTTGTTACCTAGTAAATACAATTCATTAATCCTACATATAAATGACAAGAAGAGTTTTTTAAACTTTTATTGCAGATTTTTTCACTGTAAGGTAAAAAAATTATTACTATTAGTCAAAAATAAACTCCGACTTCTAATATATTATGCATAAATAGTCAATATACACGAGCAATGTTAATTTCAATGTGGAGAATTATTATGAGTTTAGGCTAAATGAAATGGTATTGGTTATGAGTACCGATAATTTGATAAGGTATATGATAGATGATAGGTGGTACGTAGATACTGCCAGTATTAGCAGTTTTTGTAGAATAAATCCAACCAGCGTCATTTCGTTCAGAATGAACTCCCAAACATGCTTCCATTCCAATACGATCTGATTCATTTCTGTTAATGTTATCGTCATCGCAGTAGTTTCTATGATTGAAAATGTGAAAGCTTTCGATTAATTTCTTAGTCCAGGAGGAATCGGCGCATGAGTACCGAAAACTATTCCACCTTAATTTTTTTATGCGATCCTCTTTGAATTGCCCTACTGATGATATGAATGCATGTTGCCATGGGGCAACCTAGTGCCATATTGTTTAAACCGAAATTGTTTAAACAATTGGAAGGAATTGTTATTTTTCAACCGGACACATTTTTTTATATTCTTTATTGAAATACAAATAAAAAAAGGTCCAATGACTTTTCACGATAAAGTTAATATTTTTAGAGATATGAATTTTTAAAGGTTCGAAAAATCTCAAATTTAGGTACTTTTGACCCATGAAAAATATATTAAAAAATAAAATAAAATATAAATAATAATTTTTTTAAATTCTTTATACAATAGTTAATAATGTTCTCAATAGAGATTTGAGAAAATTTCATTGTTTATACCTGTTTTTTAATTGTTAATTTCGCGCGCTCACAAGTATGCGTCGCTACCTTTAAGTATCGCCGTCTCTCTCTGACTCATGCGCTGCATCGGCCTCCCAGTGTCCTGAATTATTATTTATCATTTATCTAAAAAACCATTAACTTTATCAAGATTAGTAAAGAGAGCAATGTTATTAATAATTAAATTTTCTACAATTTGTTTTAAACAAAAGTAATTTAAGTATGAATCGGAACATGTATTTAAAATTAACTTTTTTGTTATTATCATAGTAATTTATGCATTTTTATCAACAATAATAAGATATAATGGTATTTGAGAAATTTTTGGAATCACAATTATATATAAATAATAAGCTGTTGCTCAAACATACATTTGGAAAAATGTATTGAATCCGGAATATAAAACATCAGATTTCACGAATTTCGGATACAAACTAGAGAATGATACTTTGCTAATACATTTATTTATAAACAAAAGCCCATTTCCAATTGATCTTAAAAAACGTGTAATTGTAAAAAAGCCTGTAAAACCAAAGCTTGTTACTGTAAAAAAATAAATATTAGTTGCATACTTGTATGTGGTTGTGATTCAGAAGACTGTAAGAATATAATATATTGTAATGTTTTTCTTATTTATCTAAACGTTTTTATTATAGGTGGGATAAATTTATACAGACAGTTATGTCTACCTACTTAATTTATTTATTCACTACACTATTCACTAATTTATATTATATACACAGTATATTCACTTGAAATAATTTATATAAACACTTCACTACTTAGACTATTTATTTGTTCGCTGTTTATATCACGAGATCAGTTTATAAACTAACTTCTCCCGCTGGTCGGTCCTTCATATATTAAAGCCTTTTTTTACTAGATAATTCTAGATTGCGGCTTACATAAAAACGATTGGCTCTCTGGAATATTCTTTTCTTCTCGGGATATTTCTCAAATGCCGGCTCAATCCTTAAAAGATCTTCGGAGAACATGTCTATAAAAACGGCAACAAAAAATCCCAATAGACCTTCTCAGAATTCGGCGTGCTCGCCATTTTTTTAACTCCGGTAACATAAGGTTACAGGACCGTACGTAATATCTAATTCGGTGTGCGAGTCCGTAACAATATAAAAATGATATTGATAATAAATAAAGACTTATTTTTGAATCTTGTTTCATTATTTCATACTTTTACATCTATAACCTTCGTTTGAAAAAGTTATTTAATGTATTTACTTTCCGCTTTAATAACAAAAAAGTAATATAAACTGATAAATAAGTAGTTTTAATTACATGTTCCGATTAGTACTTAAATGACTTTCGTAAAATTGATTCCAGAAAAAAATTTGTTAAAAACAAATTGTAGACAATTTAATTATTAATAACATTGCTCTCTTTAACAATCTTGATGAAGTTTTTAATTGAGATACATAATGATTCAGGACAAAGAGAGGCCGATGCAGCGCATGAGTCTGAGAGAGACGCCGATACTTAAAGGTAGCGACGCATACTTGTGAGCGCACAAAATTAACAATTAAAAAACGGGTATAAACGATGAAATTTTTTTAAACCTCTATTAAGAATATTGTTAAGTATTGTATAATGAATTTGAAAAAATTATTATTTATATTTTATTTTATTTTTTTAATATATTTTTATGGGTCAAAATTACCCTAATTTGAGATTTTTCGAACTTTTAAAAATTCATATCTCTAAAAATATTAACTTTATCGTGAAAAGTCATAAGACCTTTTTTATTTGTATTTCAATAAAGAATATAGAAAAATTTTGTCCGGCTGAAAAATAACAATTCCTTCCAATTGTTTAAACAATTTCGGTTTAAACAATATGGCACGGGGTTGCCCCATGGCAACATGCATTTATATCATCAGTAGGGTCATTCAAAGAGGATCGCATGAAAAAATTGAGGTGGAATAGTTTTCGGTACTCATGCGCCGATTCCTCCTGGAATATCTGCAGAACTTTATAATTAAAGGCTCCACATTTGATTTTAATTGTAACTGGTTCAATGATCTCTTTGCATTAGGCAATAATGTGATTAACGACTTGTCAGTAAATAAATGGAAATATAATCTACTAGAAGTTCGGAAAAGTTCGTTATTTTATGAATAGATTATCTATTAAAAGCTTTGGATTGAAAACATTATCGATTTTATATAAACCAGTAGTTGCAGGAATAAGTTCAAAAGGATTGGAAAATTATTTGAAATACTGGATGTTGAAGGACCAATGGATGAATTTCCATGATATTCATTTAATGCCGAGTTATTGAATACTATCAGAAAAACCGACTGCTAAAAAACATACAAATTATATTATTAGTTCATTTTGTTATGATGGATTTTTATGAAATCTAGTAACTTTTGTCTTTCATAGTTTTTTGTTACGCAATGTACTTTTGGATCTAAAGTACACTACACTAATTCTTAAAGTTTGATCTGCTTTAGCCTTTGTTCTGGTTTGATTAATCCATGAGTTGGTGAAGTATTCCTTCATGGCTTCAAATATCTTTTTGAGCTTGTTCGTCTACGTACTCCACTCCTAACCCCCCTCAAGATATTTATATTAAAAATATTAAAATGAATTTGACAATGTCCTACTTTAACTTTTTGTTCCCCAGACCGGTTTAAAAATTTGTTTGTAAAGGAAAAGTTTGTTATGTATTGACATTGCTGATTAATTTCTCTAAATCTAGTAAATTTCTTGATATATGATATCTAACTCTTCTTGTTTATCCTGGACATGAGCTTTCCAACAAAGCTTATTCTCTAAGCTTAATCCCAAATATTTGATGTTGTTGATATATGGAATTGGTCATCCATTCATATATACATATATATATATATATATATATATATATATATATATATATATATATATATATATATATATATATTAGTGAAATTAACTGTCTCGACCCTTACTTCGTGGAATCTGCTCATATTAGTGTTTTAAATGAAACTCACGGTTTCTAGTTAATTCCACAATATAATAAACATTATTGAAAATTCTAAAAAATTGACAATTGTTTCGATAAATCAATATCATCGTCAGAATGACAGAAGTTACATTTCATCAGGTAGGCATCACATGAAATGTAACTTCTGTCATTCTGACGATGATATTGATTTATCGAAACAATTGTCAATTTTTTAGAATTTTCAATAATTTTTATTATATTGTGGAATTAACTAGAAACCGGGAGTTTCATTTAAAACACTAATATATATATATATATATATATATATATATATATATATATATATTAGTCTTTTTAGTATGTTTACAGTTGATATGAGTTTATTCACTTTCATTCAATTTCAACTTCTATTTTTTCTGCAATTATTTATTGCATTTTACAGTGTTTCCGTGTCATTTTTACCGACTGCCAGGATGACTCACTCATCGACAAAAGTAGTTACAGTGTTCAACTAACTCTGATAGATAAAAAGTGTAAAGCGCCCGAATCTAAAATGAATTGTTTGAACTACTTAGTTATAATAAATAAATAACTTCTTCAGGATAGTTACGTTCTTCAATCTTAATTGGATAATATGAAGTATACTTTCAAAGTGGTATTTGAAGGTTTTTGTTGATTATTTCATATCAAGTTCTCCCTCTTTGTTTGTGTCAATTTTTCCTCCTAGCAAGTATATTTTGTTTTCCCGAAACCTGTGACTTTTGACAAGACTGCTTTAAAAATAAAGAATATTTTGTGTAAAATTACACGAAAAAAGTGTTTTTCGCATGATTATGCCACTGTAAAATTTGGTGGTAAGTTCGCTTCTAGAGTTAGTGCAATGCTAATTACAATTAAGTTATGTTCTTGCTTCAAACCAACCTTGTTTCTTCTCATCATTTTGTATATGATTGGCTCTCCAAAAAATGACGGCATAGGGGAAATAGCGTAGGTATCGTGTCGGAGCATATACGCTATTACCCCGCTGTTACCTCGATATTTTAAAATAGTTTTACGATATTTTTACTTTTCCGCCCAACCGCCCAATAGTAAGTATTCAATACTTCTAAGTGCTATTGATACCTTTTTTGAATAAAGTGCTACAATTCTCACTTAAGTAAATGAAAATTCACTTATCCATGTTTAGATAGTTAAATGTGAACGAAAAGTGAATAACGTATATTTTTTATACATTGGTAAATTTATATTCGACTCAACTAAAATGTTTTCGAATATATCATTTATGACAATATCCTTTTAGTTGCGGGAAAACAATAACAAACCATCGTTAATTTGGCTTCATTATTTCTCGTGAATTATGTGTTGGAATGCTAGGTCCATGTTTTTTATTCGTCAAAATATTGCAGTGTAGTGTGTATGCGTATGTGTATGTGAATTTGCCGCGTATTGTTATGTATACCATTTAATCCGTTTTACATATCCTAGTTCTGTATTAGCAACGTTAATATACTTCTGAATAGAAATTACGTTTTGTTTTTGGCGTTGCTGCTTTTATAAATTAGTAGTATTCAAATTTCGTATACAACTTTTTTATTGTTTTCGTTAGAAAATACTTTGACAAATGGGTGGCCCATCAAAGACATTAGACGTGGATTTTTGCGCGCCATAAACACTTCACTCCTTTTTTATGCATCGGAAAATTTCCATTTAATTTGTTTTAAAACGTATTTTTATGCTATCTTAAGTGGAAATGAATAATTGTAGATTTTGTCACAATATCGATATTCAAGCCACCATATTCTTATTTTTCCGCCTAACCTATCTAATATGCAAGACAGGTATTGGTTTACCCCAAAAAAGTTAGAATTTTGGATTTTCTTTTTGAGTTATCTTTAGGTTTTTCATCTAGAACAACACAGAAAACGGTTTTAAGAAAAAACTCCTGTAAGTATGTCGTCGTTGTCGTCGACCACTTTTCGTAACATGGTCTTGTTAGCTCGATTCAGCCTCCTTAGTGCAACAAGTCACACATTTTATTATTCATTATCGTTCAGGACATCTTACAGATGAACCTTATTGATTTTTAGCTCACCAGAGCTAGTACAACGAGTGCTATGGTACTTAAAGTACCACGTTATTGTAATTTTTGTAAAAAAATCGGTTTGTTAGCACGATACAGCGTCCGGAGTGTATACGAATGACCAATTTTATAATTGGATATTATTCAGGGCATCCAATAGATAAAATATTTTGATTTGCACCTCACCAGCCAGTACAATGGATGCACGGATGCTATGGTAATTAACGTACCACATGTTTGTTATTTTTGGAAAAATATCGGCACGATACAGCCTCCGGAGTGTACACAAGTGACCAATATTAAGACTGAATATTGTTCAGGGAGTCTAATAGATGAGACCCCTTTGATTTTCAGCTTACTAGAGCGAGTACAACGGGTGCTGTGATACTTGAAGTACCTCATTACTGCTAATTTTTGGAGAAATTTTGGGTTGTTAGCACGATACGAATTCCAGAGTGTATAGAAGTGGGCAATTTTATGATTGAATATTATTGAAGGTGTGGTTTAGATAAACTTTTTCGATTTTCGGCTCACTAGAGCCATTACAACGTGTCCTATAAATCCATATATACTACATTTTTGGTCATTTTTTGGAGAAAGTTCGGTTCGTGAGCACGATACAGCCTCCGAAGTGTAAACAAAAGACCAATTTTAAGGTAGGATATTGATCAGGGCGTGTTACATATGCGCAAAAGTCAGTGTTCGTCATTACAACTGTTTATTTTAATTCGTAAGGTGGATAAAAGAACTGATATTGAATACCTCAGTATGATATACTGATATCTGTTAAGTACTAACATAAATTCACACAATTTGAGCAATAGCATTATCCATGACGAGATTTAACATAACAATGAACCATAACCAATCATTGATAAGTGGCTGGTGCTAACCTCAGATGTACAGAGCAAGTGACTGAACATGGGTTTCGGAGAAGTCTAAAAGTAGAGATCTCCTGACTGCAGTGAGGACTAGTGACGCAGTCGTCAGAGCGAACAGGGGGCCTGTTAGCTTCATTCAATTGTAGCTTCCCTGAATATGAATGTAATAAATAATATTTGAAAACGTGCAAAATCCTACAGAGTTTTTTAACCTTTTGGCTGCTATTCCCAAAAAAGTGTGATAAGCTTTATATATATATATATATATATATATATATATATATATATATATATATATATATATATGAAACTAGTGAATTTCATCTTCATGCGTAACCATGTTGAACGCATTGAGATGAAATTATTTATTTCATTTTATAAAATGTTGCGACCTTTTCAATTGTTGCTGTAATGCGGTTGGTTTGTCCGCCCGTTAACTCAATTCATGCTAAACATTTCACAATTTACGATCTGTAGTTAACGAATTTACAACTTTATGGAGTCTAACCTCACTTCGGAGGTAAGTACACACGTGGTTGTGAACTCCATTTCTAATTATTCTTTATTGACCACAGTATTTAACTGTTGTTTTTCATTTTAGTCTCCCTGATTATGAGGACAAACATCCTCAGGAGCTTGGACATTTTCTGCTAAGAGTATATCTTTTCCATTTTTTGCTGCAATCCCCCAATATTAACTAGTTTTATTCCTAACTAGCAAAGACTATCCTTCTTCTATAAATATATATATAATTCGGACATATATGTGAGGATGCAGCAATTGGCTTGGAAATTAAACTCTTATTTTAATTCAGTGAGAGCTTTCGTAATAGTTTTATTACTTCGTCAGTCACTCTAAAATACAATGTATAACTAAATATGAAAAATCAAAAAATGGGGCTTACATTAAACAAGTAAAAACATACGACATACGTGTCATCTTTTGAACAATGTTGCTAAAATTACACAAATATTCACAATTTTTACATTATTTATCAGGTGATAAAATACTTACATAAAATCTGTGACTTTATACTACTCAAAACATTATAAAAATTATTTTAAAATTTGTATCTAAAATAAATGATCTAGTACCAACTTAATTTTCTTACCTTTTTTTATTTTATTAAATTTTAATGGTTTATACTGTATGAAGATATATTAATTCATTTCAGGTATTATACAGATTGGACTCATTTGTCAAGATGCAACAGTTATTTCGATGTCTATTTTTATTATACTATTTGTCATTTTTAATTCTAAATTAAACCGTTATATATGTGACTTAGGTTATTGATGCCACTTCTAAAATCAATAACGTTTTTATTTCGTTTTTTTCCTGATCATTTCCAAATATGTACGTTTTTTTGTGTTCATTTCTTTATCTAAGATTTTTATATTATCATAATTAAATTTATGATTAAGTTCCTGTTGGTGCTTTGTCAAGGCGGTAACATCAGTCTTTGAATTGCGATGGGATTGCATTCTTTTATATAGATATTGTTTGGATTGCCCGATATATACACAATTACAATCTTCACACCCTATTTCATATACAGTAGGTGTTTGTTTATTTTTGGGAGTTTTGGGTTTTAATTCACTGAAGAGGCTATTGTTTGAATTTTCTAATTTATGAGCAACTACTATGTTGTGTATTTTTAAAGTATTATTATTTCCGATAGTGAATGTGTGTATGTTCATACACAAAAAAAACACATACTGTATATGAAATAGGGTGTGAAGATTGTAATGGTGTATATATCGAGCGAACCAAACAATATCTACATAAAAGAATGCAAGCCCATCGCAACTCAAAAACTGATGTTACCGCGTTGACAAAGCACCAACAGAAACTAAATCATAAATTTAATTATGATGATATAAAAATTTTAGATGAAGAAACAAACACAAAAAAACGTACATATTTTTTGTCACTGCATTATTTTCACGTTATCTACTCACTCCCGAATTTTTTGCATCAAGTCCCGGAGCACCTTGTATATATATATATATATATATATATATATATATATATATATATATATATATATATATATATATAAATACAATCTGGACTTGTTTCTTTCTTTAATTTTAACTGTTTGACGATTGTCCTTATGTTAAGATCAAGGATACATTCTCAATTAGCGTAAGTTATGAAACTGTTGTAGCTGACTGTTTTTGCAATTTATGCTTTTCTCTGTCTTTGTAGTTCCCTGAAGATGCAAATAAATATTTGCGAAAGCTTGGAAATCTAAGAATAGTACACTTTTCCTTTTGCTGCTAACCTCAATAGTATTTGTCCTTTTGTGTCTTAATTGATCAGCAACGATCATAGGCGTTTATCGCTTTTTTGCTTAATAAATATATATATATATATATATATATATATATATATTATATATATATATATATATATATACATATATATATAAAATCTCTTAAACCAGTCCTGAATTCTACTTTTCATCTCATACGGCTGTGTTGTTAAAATAATGTTCCTATATCAATGACGGAAGGAATCTAAAGCATGGATCTGAAGCTACTTAACTATATGGAACATATTCACAAAACTCATTACACCATGTATGTTATTCAGTTGTTAATGGACTATTACACTCAGAAACGAAAATGGAAGTTACCAAAAGGTTTTCTATTTGCATTAGCGTAAATCTATTCACACTTTTCCTTTTGCTGCTAACCTCAATAGTATTTGTCCTTTTGTGTCTTAATTGATCAGCAACGATCATAGGCGTTTATTGCTTTTTTGCTTAATAATATATATATATATATATATATATATATATATATATATATATATATATATATATATATATATATATATATATATATATATATAGCCCCCCCGCCATGAACCTTCCGACCCATAGTAAATAACAAAGAAGATGTAGGAATATCGCGTGATATGTTAACAACAACAACAAATATATTCATGGGTAATTCACGCAAAATAAAGGGCTACTGAAATAGAGTGGTAACCGTGGACATGCATGTTTCTGGCTCATTTTGCCTCATCAGCACGGCATAACCAAATAAGGATGTGAAATTTGGGAGCAAAGATATTAATCGAAACATGGGAAAACACAAAATAACGGATTTCAGCAGGGAAACCAAATGCTCATTTGTGTCTTCAATTGGAAGATCCCGAGTTTTCAGGACATCAACCAACATCGACACGGAGGCGCATATAGCCCCCCCGCCATGAACCTTCCGACCCATAGTAAATAACAAATTTCACATCCTTATTTGGTTATGCCGTGCTGATGAGGCAAAATGAGCCAGAAACATGCATGTCCACGGTTACCACTCTATTTCAGTAGCCCTTTATTTTGCGTGAATTACCCATGAATATATTTGTTGTTGTTGTTAACATATCACGCGATATTCCTACATCTTCTTTGTTATTTACTATGGGTCGGAAGGTTCATGGCGGGGGGGCTATATGCGCCTCCGTGTCGATTTTGGTTGATGTCCTGAAAACTCGGGATCTTCCAATTGAAGACACAAATGAGCATTTGGTTTCCCTGCTGAAATCCGTTATTTTGTGTTTTCCCATGTTTCGATTAATATCTTTGCTCCCAAATTTCACATCCTTATTTGGTTATGCCGTGCTGATGAGGCAAAATGAGCCAGAAACATGCATGTCCACGGTTACCACTCTATTTCAGTAGCCCTTTATTTTGCGTGAATTACCCATGAATATATTTGTTGTTGTTGTTAACATATCACGCGATTTTCCTACATCTTCTTTATATATATATATATATATATATATATATATATTTATATATATATATATATATATATATATATATATATATATATATATATAAGCAACGAATAGATTAGTGGGTATTGCACGCAAATAGAAGAAGGGGCTACTGAAAAGAGTGGTAACCGCAGACATGCATGTTTCTAGCTCATTAGCCGTCATCGGTACGGTACAACCAAGAAAAGATGTGAAACATGAGAGCAAAGGTGTTGAATGAAACATGAGAAAATATAACAGAATTCAGCAGGATAGTCAAACACAACATTTGTGTCAGTAATATTAGAAGATCTCGAATATTCGAGACAACAACCAACATAGACACGGAGGTGCATATAACACTCCCGTCTGAAACTTGCGACCCAGATTAATGAAATAATAACGAGATGTACGAATAGTGCGTGACATATGAACAATAAGCAACGAATAGATTAGTGGGTATTGTACGCAAATAGAAGAAGGGGCTACTGAAAAGAGTGGTAACCGCAGACATGCATGTTTCTAGCTCATATATATATAAAATCTCTTAAACCAGTCCTGAATTCTACTTTTCATCTCATACGGCTGTGTTGTTAAAATAATGTTCCTATATCAATGACGGAAGTAATCTAAAGCATGGATCTGAAGCTACTTAACTATATGGAACATATTCACAAAACTCATTACACCATGTATGTTATCCAGTTGTTAATGGACTATTACACTCAGAAACGAAAATGGAAGTTACCAAAAGGTTTTCTATTTGCATTAGCGTAAATCTATTCACCTGTCTAATATCTACTGGCCTTCAACTTAATATTGATTGACTCCCTAATATTAGGATTTACTGATAATAGTGAAAACCTACTACGAAGTATATAGTTTCGTAGTTGGCAATCTCATTTAGCAATTACATAGTGCCTTTAAGCACAATATTGATTCTTTGAGGCCATAGTAATGACAGACATAACGCGTCGGAAAATGAAATTTATTCACAGCATATGAATAGGCAAGAGGCCGCTATGCAAATGAAAGTAGTGGAGAATGGATAAAATTGGGAAATAGGGAGATCTGATTAGATAGTTTTTTTAAATTCTGATGTTATGAATATTCTAAGAAAATAATTTTAGAGAAAAGAGTGACGATGCTTATATTTACATATTATTGAACCAGCAGAGGACAACAAGAACAAGAATTTTCAAAGAGAATATGGTCTTAAAAATGGATCCAAAGAAACATGAATGTAGCCCAAAATATTGAGATGGGATATGTTTGGTTTGAAGTAAAAGTGAAGCTGTTGTGTCGTAAGTAGAGTTGCACAAAATAAGAGAACGTACGATAACCCACTGAAATTTAAAAACGTAATGAAAAACATTGATGTTGGATTTGCTTTTGTTTCGATTATTTACCCAAAAGTATTTACAAAGAGCACATTGCATGTAAAGTAATAAAACAGAAAATCCCTATTTTGATGTTTATCGGGATAAATTGTGTCACATAAGTTGCATGTCAATGAACAATACGTTAACATAACCTTACTGTACATATACAGAGCTAGCAAATAAAATAGAGACAATGTGAGGAATTTTTGCATCGCATCGCTAGAATCCACTACGCTTTGACTCGACCGAGATTCGGTTTTTAAGCTACACTCGGATTCTATCACCACAACCGCGTTGCCGGGCCATTTACCAAAGAATTTGTTATTTTTTTAACTTTAACTATTATTTTTCATTCGTCTTATGTGCCCTAGCCATGGCGGGGTGGGTTGTAAATTGGCCATTGCTTTGTAGTTGGTTTGCTTATTCGCTTGCTTGCGTTTGTTTATCTGCTTGTAGGTAGCTTTCTGCAGTCCAATGGAAAAATGCAACCATCGAGTGTCTGGCTTCTCGTGGCACCGCTGGATACGTTAATACTGTTGATCATCAGTGACAGCAGTGTTGAACAACCAAATGACACTCCAACAACCCAAGCTAAGGTGTGAGGAACGTGCCGATGGCTGAATGGCCGTCGGGAATGCGATCCGCGAACGTCCCCCTGGGGGTACCAGGCGACACCCCCTTGGAAATAGCTTTTTCCTGGAAATCGGGGCTCTGCCAGAGACGACAAACATTTCCCTAACTACTCGTGGGATCAAAATGAACCAACAAAAACTGGTGGATGAGAGAGAACGCACACCTCCAACACCAAAGCACCGTCGATGTAGAAGAATCTGCGGTGCTGAGGCAAAGGGAAGGAGGAATGCGAGGCAGCAACTAAAGGAGGCTTTGGACGAAACTCTTATGTCCGCCTCCGGCAGTCAGAAAAAGCCACCTACTTTCAGGTCATGGTCGCACTATGGCGAAATAATGAGAGTCACCTGCGATAATGACGAAACGCTAGAGATGCTAAGGAACACGGTTTCACGACTGAAACCGTGGAAGGAGGATAAGATCGACGTGCTGCACGTCGACAACCTCCCCTAGCTGACAAAAGCCACCCTCTGGGTCCCTAGCGAAGCTCACGCTGACCTGGGTGGCAAAGAGGATGTGCTGCGCCGGCAAGACAAACAAACCCCAGACCTTGGAGTGGATGCATGGTTTTCCTTCCACCACAAAGCGAAGGCAATCCCAAAGGGCACCTCCTCGTCTTCGACATAAGAGACGAGAGAATGAGAGTCTTAGAAAAACGATCAATGAGGATGAGCTACGAGTTCACCTCTTTGATTGTTAAAACAAAGAAACTCGACCCGGAACGGAGGAAATCCAGCACGGATCCTCCTCTCCCATACGAGGAACCCCAAGGAGCTGTTTCTTCTGCGGAGACTGTAGAAACAACTTCCAAGATGGCGACTGACAGTCTTCTGGTAAAACTAGCAGCTCTAAGCCAGGATACAGGCGATGTCAACCCACCTCCAACAGAGGAAGTGGAGATGTCCCAAAAGGAACCAAAACCCATCTCACCACCATCAAGCAGAGGTGTAAAATGTGAAGGTAAGATTCATTCAGTGTAACCTTCAACACAAAAACGTAGCTTCGGCAACACTACGCCGCTATCTTGATGTGATGCATGACACAATAGCACTTATCCAAGAACTCTGGATAATACAAACCAAAATCATGGATCTAAAAAATCCAAAAGGTTCAATTTTCAGCTTCCCAAGCTATCAGCAACCTAGGACGGCCATATACGTCCCTAGAAATTTCGAGACCTACCCACTGACGCATTTTTCGTCCTCCGACCTAACGGTATTGAAGGTTGAGTATGCACAGAAAAGTCAAAAGAAACTGTTAATGCTGGCATCCGCATACCTCCCCTCAGACGCAGCTAAACCACCACCAATTAAGAAGTTGGAGGACCTTGTGGAACACTGTCTCACCCACAAGCTGGATTTGGTAAAAGGCTGCGATCCAAACTCTCACCACGTAAGCTGGGGCAACAAAGATATTAACACTAGAGGTAAGTCTTTTTATGATTACATAACTAACGGGAATCTCTGTATTCTCAATAGAGGTACTGAATTAACTTTCATTAACTCTCGTAATCAAACGCGAATAGACATTATCCTATATACTATAAACACTTCGAATATAATCTCCGGCTGGCATGTAACCGACGATATATCAATGTCGGACCACCGCTGAATAAAATTCGAAATAAAACTGGCGCTCACAATCTCTACAATAACTCGCGACCCCAGGAAAACGGACAGGACAAAATATGTCCACTGTTTGAAAGGGATCTGTGAGTAGTCGAGGATGTGTTGCGTAACAATAAAGGAGGTTTGGAAATTTATTTTGACACCATTCAAAATTCCATAATTAATGCCTAGAAGATGTCGGTCGGTCGATCTTGATGGAGCTTCCACGCCGTGCTGGCGCCATGAGACGCTCAGGGGGACGGTAAGGAAATATTTTAATAAGGCTAAAAAACCAGACTCTAATAGGATTAGAACTCATACAAGTCTCACCTCGAGGAGTATAAAAGAGTCATTGGACAAAAACAAAGAGAAGCATTAAGAATATATTGCGAGGATATGAGGATATCGTAGATTTCCCCCAAGCAGCTAGACTCCAAAAAGCCCTCTCAAAAGATGGTTATTCATTACATATGATAAATAAGAAAATTAATAAAAAAAAGGTAAAAGTGGCATTACAACTCATATTTCCTAAACAAACTGTTGAAATAAAAACTTATAAAACCATCACATATGCAGGAAATATTTCTAATAATATTTCAAAGATAATATCTTTAGCAAGGAATACAACAATTTCTTTTGAAACAGAAAGTAACGTTAGTACAAAATTGTGAATATAAAAACAAAAATACCAAAATTAAAGAAATCAGGTATATATAAATTCAAATGTCCAGAATGTAATGCTGTCTATTTGGGTCAGACCCTTAGAAATTTTAAAATCCGTTACAGTGAACACTTACGAGCATACAGATTAAAACAACCAGATAAATCCCACTACGCAAAACATCTACTTGACACCAATCATTCATTGACACCTAACATAGAACTAGAAGTGCTGCATATTTGTGAAAAGAAACAAAAACTGGTTTTCCTTGGAGAACTGGAGATAAGAAGACATTTAAGAAACCCACAATATGAAGTTGTCAATGAACAGATAAATCTAGGGAGTTCTCCACTAATAAACTGTCTTCTTAAGTGATAATTGTAAAGATCAGCAGATATAGTTTTCCTGGTTTTCTATATCATTGCACAGTTATACTGATCTTAATTGGAAAAATGATATCCAGGATATCACCATAGGGCTAATAATATCTATGCTTCAATATTTTTAATATCACATCTTCTTTTTTTTTCTATTGATTTATGGAAACAATTTTCAATTTTTTAGAATTTTCAATAATTTTTATTATATTGTGGAATTTGCTAGAAACAGTGAGTTTCATTTAAAACACTATTATAGAGAATAGAATATGAAGATGACCTAGTGATTCTGTTAAGAGGAAGATTCGAGGAGACGCTCTGCGCTTTAATGCAAGAGTCCCTCAATATCATAGAACAATGGTGCAAAGACCATTCACTGTCAATAAATTCAAAAAAGACGGAGATGGTTCTTGTCACGAAAAAAAGGGAGCTTGTGAAACTTTGAGCCCCAAAGCTCCTAGATACAGAACTTAATTTCTCTTCAGAGGTGAAATATTTAGGGGTCACCTTCGACAGTAAATTAACGTGGAACTCTCACTTAGAATGTCGAGTTAGAAGAACATATATTTCTTGTGAGCAGTGTCGTAGGACCATCGGCCGCATCTGGAGAATGTCACCTAGGGTCGCTGCCTGGATATACACTACCATCATCAGACCTATGCTGACGTACGGCGATATTGCCTGGAGAGGTAAAGCAAACCAGCTGACAGCCGTCCGTAAACTGGATCAAATCCAAAGAATAGCATGCCTCAATACCACAGGAGGCATGAGAACCACAACAACAACAGCTATGGAGGTAATCCTCTGTCTCACTCCCCTTTACATATACATCAAGGAGGTTGTTTTGATGACCATGATACGTGTAATCTCTACCGGTATACAATTTGATGTAGGATCCGGTAAACTAAGACGTAACTTGTGGCATGAGGCCCCTCAGGGACGTTCCACTGCTGCAGGACAATACGGACTCGATTCCATCGCGATATGCCTTCCACAGGCCCTACAAGGTAATATTTGAAAACAACGTACAATACCCATTGGAAGAAGGCGCAATCCGCATCTTTACAGATGTGAGATTTTTTCCAGATCCCTGAATCTAAACATAAAATGGGCAATGGGCTGCAATGCAAGTGTTGCTCAAACAGAGCTCACTGCTATCTGCATCGCTGCAAAAGTGATTAACGAAAGGAAAACCGCAGGTAATAATATATACATCCTTACGGACAATAGACAAACACTTCTAGTCCTGAACAGACCACAGACCTACAAATACAACAATTTCTTTTAGAACAGAAGGTAATGTGAGTACAAAATTTTCCTCTAAATCGTACGTTAAAACATTTATTTAAGAAAACTGATATATTTAACTGATTTTTTTCTAATTTTTGTTATGTTTTTGGTTTGATGCCAAAATGTTACTTTGGTTTTTTGTACATCGAAACATTCTATAACTTTTGTATCTGTTTTTTTTTATTTGATGTATAAGTATTTCTTGAAATATTTTCTTCTTAATTTAACCCAAAAGTGTTTCTTATGTTCTATGTAGAGACTTTACTTTAAAATTATAATACAATTTTTTAAATTTCTCACATAAAAAGTACCAATAACCTTAAAAACTGAATAATAAATAAATTTAAGGGTTATAATCAAAATTTGAATTTTTATTCATTTTGAATTTGATGCAAAAATGTTACTGAAATAAGCCTCTGCAATTGGTCCTGTGAAGGTTTGACAGTTTAGTAATGCTAATTACAGATTTGGTAATTTGCAATCGAGAAAATTTTTTTATTCCTTTAGCATTTTTTTGGAAAATCTCAAATAAAAATTATTTTCCTCTTGTAAACTCAATCCGGGGAAATACTATCTATTGAAATGTTGATAAAACATGTAAATTTGTAAGGACGTGTTCCATGGCGGTATAGCCAAAATATTCAACAATAAATAAATAATTTGGCCGAGTGTTAACGTATTTTATTTACCCCTAGTTTATGTGGATTTTGATTTATGGATGTGTGTTGGAGTGATTTGATTACGTGATATATACGTAGCATTAAATTTTTAAATATTAAGAGCGTCACTTTTGATTAGCATTTGTTAGTAAAGAATGTGTGAGAAAATAAATGATCGTGAATTATTTATTGATTACATAGAATTTAGCCATATCTGATTAGTGCATTTAGTTAGCTTTCTAGTAATTCAAGTGTTTGTGAGTGTTTCAGTTTCTTTTATATTATTTTATAAGTAAATTTTGAATGTATTATAGGATTTCAGGAAAAATTAGTTGGTTTGAACAAAATATCAAAAGGAAAGAAAAACGTATTTTAATTAATTTTTATATCCCTAATTGGCAATTCCTTTACATATTGCGGATCTACCAATTCTAGTAATAAGCATGAAAAATAAAATTTCTAAAGTTGATAATATAAAATGCCAGAAGATATTGTCCCTATATATCTAAAATGAAAATAAAAACAAATCTGATTGCAAAATTTATAGACTAGAAAAGAACCTACATAAAAGAACTTTTATAGAAATGATTGAAATGAATAAACATGATAACTGTATGAATAAAAGATGTGACATTAATGCCTCATGTTCCATATACTCCTACATTTTAAAAATTTCAAATAAAAATTAAATTAACTCGCATTTAGTTTTCCTAGTTTCTACTTCTTTCTATATTCTTGGACAAAATATTTTCTTAGCAATATTTTTTATGTTTTTTATTAATGGCAGATAGTTTTAAACTCAACTTTTCCCATAACTTGCACATTTTCCAAAAATTAATACTTTATATGTTTTGACATCTAGAATTTTAACCGTTCTATTTTTGTTTATGAAAAAATTTAACTTAATTAGTTCACCTTAATTCACATAAGTTGAAAAAAAATAAAGTTTTTATAAACTCATCTTTTATTCTTAGAATTCCTGATAAAAGATTAATAAACTACGCATTTGTTCAAAAGGGAAAAACTATCCTACACTTGTTTACTTCTCAAATATTTTAATAACTATAAAAAAGAACTCAAGTCAAATTCAACTCTCTATTCAAAACATTTTAAAATCCATTCAATTTACTTCATAAGAAACAATTTGGTTTTTCTTAGTCACAATAAAATAAATACTTTTAAAAGTGAAAATGTAGTTCAAAAATTTTAAAAAGACCGTCTAGTTTCCGGTTGAGCCACATTCTATCTTCTGGTCAGACTAAGGTCAGGGTTGTTTAGCACATAATATTTACACCGTTGCCAGATCTGGTAATCTAAAATAGATTGCAGCACTTACCAATGAAGTAAAATTATACTTGCGGTTTGTATTTTGGAGAAAACTAGACATTTTTATGGAAAAATTGAACAGTGAAAAATAAAGGATATTTTGTTTTTTGTGCAGGAACTTCAAAATTATTTCATAATGATCCATTTAAAAAAATATGTCATTAAAACATACTAGCTAGCTACATATGTTTGAAGTTCCTACACACAGAATTATAAATTAATCTATCCACTGAAATGACTAGAACTTATTTCATTTATCAAAGTCAGGAATCGTAATCCCATACTTTCCAATATGGAGGTTGTATTCAGGACTCTTAAAGTCGTGTCACTACATACGTTTACATTGAATTAAGTTTATTGTTACCTACTTCAGTTAGTACGTGGTCATATAATTATCTATTAAACATGTAATTTAATACACGGAATAGAAATTTTATTAGTTGTCCATTACAACCTCGTCAAGGTTACACATACTTTAATTACGTTTGAAAATAATTAAAGATATTAATGTGTTGTTAATATGAAGCAAAAATTTCGGTATCTCATTAATGAAACATACGCTGTATCAACAAAACATAAAAAATTTAATTGAAGTTTTTGTGTGTATTTTTAGAGTTTGTTTGAGATCAAAGCAATGATGAAGCTATGAACAACGTTCGAAACACGTCAGTTGAAAAGACTCGCTTATTTTCCGCATACTTTAGAACGATAATTGTACTTTTTTCAATAACTGAGAAGATCTATAAAAATAAGTTTTTCGTGAATAAAATATAGCGTCCAAGTGTTGGAAGCACCTGTCTACCGTGAAACTTGTAATACGGACCTCAGCTTGTTCCGCATTAATCATAACAGAGTTTCCAAAACAAACTCTATTAAGCTAATTTCAGTGTCCCAGTTTATTAGTAACTACATCTATTCCTCTCACAATATCTAAAGTTATTAATCTGCTAGATCTTTAATGACATCCGATTAGAGAAAGGGGCGGTTCTCATACACGCTTCGCCGCGCTTCACTGTGCTTAGTTTGGCTTCTCGACAGAGCGTGAATTGAGTCAATGAAAAGACGAGTACTGAGTGTGTAATTTATTTCAAAAACTCCAGCTAAGCGCTTTCAGCCACTAGGCCATTTTCAAAGCTGTCCTATAAAAATTAGAATAGTTGAACAAATTGGACTAAAACAATTTAAAATGTTGAACTTACGTCAAAAAAAATGCATACAACTGATGTCTCAAAAAACATCGAACCTTGCACTTTTTACTCACGATTAAATAAATTGTTTAATGTTACGTTTGTAATTAATTAAAATGTGTTAAAAATAACCCTATAATAGAGGTGTACAATTATATTTAACATGTTAGAGCTTCTAATTTAATAGGACCAACTAAATGATATATGATGACAAGTTTGACATTAATAGATGGTGGCTAATATGCCGGAGTACAATACTACAACTAGTGGTTAATATTATAACGCGATATTATGATGAACATTCAATCAAGATATAATTTTTTCAAAATGAATGAAAATTTACAACAGTGAATCGAAATCTGAAGGATTTTATTTTTATTTTTTAAGAATGAAGGTAAAGTTGTGATTATAATTAGTTAAATTCAAAATTTCAAAACATCCCTGCTTGTCTAAAGAGAAGTGCGTTAAGGGTTGGATCCATTCCCCAGCCAGTCAGGAACCAAGAGAAGGAAACCTATATGGATGAAATGATAAAATAAAATAAACATTTGGTCCTAAATTCATCCATGGAGGAGTTTACACATGTAGTGACTAGGGGTAGAAATGTATGCTAGCAAAGTGAACTATTCGTCATTGGTTAAGGGGTGGGGGGCCCCTACTATCAAAAGACCTCGAAATTTGATTGCGACCTGATGGACCAAACTATGACCCATACATAGCTTGGCGTCAAGAACACAATGTGGTGGTGAAGTTTAGGGTAATTGTGACAAACCTAGACCCATACTAGGTATGTACAGGAAGAGAAGAAATCGAAGAAGAGTGTAAAGAGAAGAAGAAAGGATAGGAGAGCTGCTGGAAGTTATAAGACGAATTTCTTATGTTCTGATGAACCAAACTATGACCCATACATAGCTTGGCTTCAGGAAAACAATGTGGTTGTGAACTTTTAAGATAATTATGCCAAACATAGATCCATACTAGGTATGTTCAGCAGAAGAAGAAATCGAGGAGGAGGAGTGTAAGAGAAGAAAAAGGATATAAATTTGCTCAAATATATAAGATTGCTTGTATGATAAACAAAACCATGACTCATGCATAGCCTGGTGTGCGACGCACACTGTGGTTCTTCGGAACTAGTTCTAAGATTAAACCTAGACCCGTACTAGGCGTCTCATAGATCAATTCCAAGGGGAAGATATGTACTAGAGAACTAGATAAAAATGAAATTCTTACCAGTATTATTATTAATTTATAATCAAATTTAGAGGAGGAATTGATTGTTTCCTGATGAGCCAAACTATGACCCATACATAGCATGGAGACTAGCGAACAATGCGGTTGGTAGATGGTTTTAGAACTAGCCGTAAGAATCAACTTACACCCATACTAGGCGTATTCATGAACAGTGCCAACGGTAGACATGTATCAGATAGAAAATTGTTATTTTTATTATTGTGAAGATAAGATGCATTGGTTTTGGATGAAGTATGAAAATTTCTTTATGAGAAGATAGAACTAACAAAAATAAATGGTTGCGTCCTGGTGGACCAACTATGACCCATACACAGCTTGGTGTCAGGAACCCAGTGTGTATAGCAGTAGTAGGTGTAGTGTGCATGTGAAAGGCAAATAAGGTTATGCAAATTAAGAAAGTAGAAGAAAAAAATAAGAAAGTGGATAGAAAGATCGAAAAGACTCATTCATTCGCCTTTTACGAATCAGCCGAGTGCTGGACGGAATATTCTTGGACTGGATCGCCACGTTGAGGTGGTGAGACGAAAGCCCATAAGACCATGAGATTTTGAACAGAGGCTGAAATTTACAATTAAGATGTATTTGGATGTTAAGATAGTGTTCTGAGTTAACCTTCATTTTTATAAATATTCCTAGATCTTCAAGTAAGTCCATATTTTTGAAGTTGTTCGTGGGAATGATATGTAGGATTTTAGAGTTACGTGATGGGGAACAATTGTGGTTGTTAAACTCAATATGCAAGCCGAAATCAGAAGAAGTAGGTTTGTTGAGATGTTCCTTTATTCTAGTTCCTCAATCACGAGTGGTCTCACCCATATAAGTGTATGGACAAGAATCACAAATTAATTTATAAATACCACTTCGTTAAGTTTATCAATGGGCTCTTTATTATTAGAGAAAATTGTCGAAATTGAACAATTTGATTTAAAAGAGACTTTTTCATCGTTAAGATTGGAGAAAGCATTCAGGAAATTCTCAGGTACGGACAAGCACCCTATGGGCAAAGTTTCTCCCTGGGGTAAAGCAGAATGCAAAAGGTTTAATATCTGTAGAAACTTACTTAATTGGTACATGTCTACTACATGTGTAGTGAGTGCTTGGGTTGTGAAAGTGATGAAGTTTGGCCATTTCATTTAACCATTTTTTTTAGGTTAGTTGTTTATCTAAATGTCGCCATTTTTTATTTATGTTAGAAATTCTGTATATTTCATCTGTTTTGTATGGTCACGATTTATGTGACAATTACAATTTGAGAAAGATTTTGAGCTTTGTTTCTCATTAAATTCCTTATGGACTTTCTGATTTCATTAATTTAACTTCTAGATGTGTAAATATTGTAATGTCTTTCTTATTTATTTATAAGTTTTAATTACGACGGCTGGGATAAATTTATGTACACGGTATGTCTACTCACTTAATTTATTTATCCACTAAAGTATTCACTAATTTATATAAATATTTTAATACTGTTCATTTACTTAGACTATTCACTTGTTCACTGTTTATCTCACAAGATCAAATTACAAACTAAACTCCGTTGGTACGTAGCCTCTCTTATATATTAAGTGCCTTTTTCTGGATCTTCCTAGATTGCGGCTCACAAAAACAATGGTCTTTACTGGAAATGTCTAGATAAGAAGACGAATAGGAATAATGGTAAACAGTTTGGAGATATCCCTGCACCTTCGCCAGAATTTTAACTTTCATATAGCATAGACAGAATCGGATACAGGGACTACACCAGTGTATTTCATAACATTACCCCCTCCTTGAAAGGAAATTCGATCGAACCAATTCGTGCACATCGTCCATTTTTCTTCTCAATTGGATCACGTAATCTTCTCCTACTAGATCTTCGCCAGGCCGACAGCCAAACTCCAGGTCACAAGGAAGCCTCATTTCACGTCCAAATAGAATTTTCGCAGGTGTTTCACCCGCGATCGATAAGCCAACGCAAATAGGGAAAAGTACTGGTCCCAATCTTTCTGGTGTCTGGAAACTACTCTGGACAGGTATTTTCCAATGGTTATGTTCATTCTTTCGACAATTCCATCTGACTGTGGATGCAACGCTGTTTTCCTGGACTCCTTCATTCCCAGCTTGTCACCAATTTCCTGGAATATCAGGCTCTCGAAATTTCTTCCTAGGTCGCTGTGGACTTCCAAGGCCACTCCATATCGGCTAATAAATTCTTTCACCAGTACATCCGCGACAGTTGTGGCCTCTTGATTTGCGATCGCATGAATTTCCACCCACTTTGTGAAGTAATCCATTACAACCAGAATGTATTAACCACCATTTTCTGTCGTCTAGAATGGTCCAGTGAAGTCTAAAGCAATACTTTCGAAAAGGCTTCAAACTTTATATTGTTCCATGGGCGCCTTTCTTTTGCGATGTTGTCTATTACTCGTAGCATAAGTCGTACATTTCTTACACCAGTCCTTCCATCGTCGGAGCTGTTTATTCAATAAAACCTTTCACGGACTCGCTGAAGGGTTTCCTTTACACCCAGGTGACCTCCCAATTGTCTGCCGTGTAACTTTGTCAGTAACTATGCTACTCTCGTTATAGGAATAACTATCTGTCTTCTCTTCTTGGAACCATCATTGATATCAAGGATTCTTTGCAACTGGCCTTCTTCCAGAACAAGGGATTCCTACTGAGCCCAATATGCTTTGATTCTCGGTGAAAATCTTGACACTTCTTGCCAGGTAGGTCACCGATTTTCTTCCTTCCATTGCCGAATATTCTTTAGGCGAGGACCATTCTCCTGAACTTCTCTGATCCTGGTGGGTGACCATTTTTCATTGACTACTTTAATTCTTGAAACGGCACCACCTTGTTGCAGTGGGAACAGTCTGTTGGGCACGGCCGTCTGGAAATGGAGTCGGCATTTCGGTGAATCACACCAGCTCGATGTTCGATGTTTAAATCGTACTCTTGACGTCGTTCAATCCATCTAGCGATCTGGCCCTCGGTATACTTGAACTGCATTAATCACTTGAGAGCTGCGTGATCAGTCCGGATTAAGAACTTCCTTCCATAGAGATACTGGTAAAAGTGTTCCACGGAATTCACTACCGCCATAAGTTCTCTTCTTGAGACGCAGTAGTTTCGTTCTGGTTTGGGGAGGACTTTACTGAAATATCCCAGCACACTTTCTTGTCTTCTTTGGATCCATGAGAGTACCCCTCCAATTCCTACGATACTAGTGTCAGTGTCGAGAATAAAGTCTTCCTCTGGTGATGGGTATCCTAATATCGGCGCCGTGGTTAAATGCCTCTTCGAGGTTTCAAAAGCCGTTTGACAGTCTTCGTCCCATTGGAAAGCTCTCGTTTATTCAGTTAGTCGAGTAAGGGGCTTGGCAATGTCTCCAAACTCCTAATTCAATGTTTTTTGGTTGGTAGCGGCCATTGCTTAATCCACTGGTCCTTCCCTCCTTCATTGCTCACTATATGACCTAAATAGTTGACTCGGTTTTGGAATAGCTGACATTTCTTCGGGTTTAACATGAGCTGGGTAGCTCGGAGTCGTTTGAATACATCTTCCAAATTCTTCAGATGTTAGTCAAATGTGTTCCCCAGTACTACGATGTCGTCCAAATAGACCAGGCATGTTTTCGAAGACAACCCTCTCAAGACATTGACCATCAGTCTTTCAAATATCGCGGGGGCATTACAGAGCCCGAATGGCATGACGTTGAATTGCCATAATCAAGATCCGGTCGTAAAAGCAGTCTTCTCTGTGTCTTCTGTGTCCATTTATACTAGTCAATAACCAGACTTCAGGTCCAATGTGGAAAACAGTTTGCTGCCGGCCAAAGTATCTAACGTATCGTCGATGCGAAGCAGAGGTTAGCTGTCTTTCTTCGTTACGTTGTTTAGCTGGCGATAGTCCACGTAGAATCTCGTAGTTCCATCCTTTTTCGTGACGAGCACTACTTGAGACATCCATGGACTAGTGGATGATTATATTACTTCTCTTCTGCCATATCTCGAATTATTCTATCAGCTTCCTCTCTCTTCGCTTGTGGTAGTCTTCGAGTTGATAGCCTAATTGACTTGGCATGATCAGTATTGATTCTGTGTTTGACGTCTAATGTTCTACCAGTCTCTCCTCATTTTGGTAGGAATAGATCTCCATACTGCAAGAGAAATTCTCTCATTATGCTTTTCTCAGCTGGGTTCAAGAATTGACCATCTACTGATAATATCTGTTCGAATCGGGCATTAGAATTGTCAGTGGTCGTTGTTTGACGAACTATAGACGTCACTGGTACGCAGGATCCAATCCTGGTTTCTTTCTAGATGGTAACTGGGTAATCCTTCACGTTTATCACCTCTTTGTCGTGGTTCCTTGGTTCCAGCATACCGCATACTCTTGAAGGGCTTCGTCACGTTTCTGCCTTCGGTTCTTCAGCTGGGATTGGTTCAAATGTTCTAGATGTTCATGGCCATATCGCATACCCAACCTCTTCTTCAGCTGCTCGAAGTCATCCGTTTCTTCAACTGGTATCGTCTGTAGCACATCTACGGCATCTCTCCGAAGCGCGATAGTTAAGTGCACTGCCTTCTCTCTATCGGACCAATCATGTACTCTAGCAGCTTTTTCAAACTGTTTTCCGTAATTGGTCCATGATATTTTTCCATCGAACGTTGGGGCCTTGACTCGGGTAAAACTGCTATTATCTTCTGTCCTGGAATTTATTTCTGGCTTGCAGGGTTTTATATGTTCAATCTTCTTTTCTTCTGATGGTTAGTTTTGTGTCCCTTAATCTGCCATATTTCTCTCTAACTCTTTGATTTTCTCGTCTATAGTTGTTTTCTTATTCTCTATTTTCTCTTCCAACGTTGTTATCTTATTCTCTATATCCGATTTTAGCGACGAAATTTTATTTTCGACGTCAGCAACAATGTCATTTTTCATTAATAATATATAGGCAGAAATATTGGCCATGTTAGTAGAAATATCATTCTTCATGGTAGAAATCTTCTCGTCCATATTAGTGGCAACCTCGTCCATGTCAGCAGAAATATCGCTCTACATAGCAGAAATATTGTTCTTCATATCAGAAACATCATTCTACATATCACAAACATCGTTTTTGACATTAGTTGAAATCTTCTCTTTCATGGCAGAAATATCGTTTTTCATATTAGCATGAATATCGCTTTTCATTGTGGTAATCTTCTTGTCCATATCAGCAGAAATATTAGCAGAAATTGACGAGATTATGGTGGAAGTCTGGTCATTGAATAAACATGTTTCTGGATCAAAGCTGTCATTTTCCAGTGCCACTTTAAGTGTTTCTACTAATTCACTTTTCTTACCGGACATTTACAGCTCACGATTTTCCAATTCTGCCTTTAGGTCTGTCACTTTCAGGTCCCTTAGTCTCTTGGCCATTTTTACGTCATAGTTACTTATTTATTATTTATATTACCCCACACCTGACACCAATGTAATGT
Organism: Galeruca laticollis; assembly: GCA_963921935.1. Lineage (NCBI taxonomy): Eukaryota > Metazoa > Arthropoda > Insecta > Coleoptera > Chrysomelidae > Galeruca > Galeruca laticollis. The sequence goes on from OY998176.1 coordinate 165,582,868, forward strand.
TTTCTTTATTTATTTATAAGTTTTTATTAGAATGGGTAGGATAAATTTATACACACGGTATGTCTACTCACTCAATATATTTCTTCACTAAACTATTCACTAATTTTCATTATATTCACTTACACTAATTTATATAAACATTTCACTACTGTTTATTTACTTAGACTATTTACTGTTTATCTCACGAGATCAAATTATAACCTGAACTCTGTTGGTAGGTAGCCTATCTTATATATTAAATGCCTTTTTAAGGATCCTTCTAGATTGCGGCTCACAAAAACAATGGTCCTAACTGGAAATGTCTCGCCAGAATTTTAACTTTCATACATACCATAGACATAGTCGGATTCAGCGACTACACCAGTGTGTGATTTCGTAACAATATTCTGACATCGAATGTCTTCATATATTTTCGCCAAGGCTGATCTAGTTGTGCATGGTTCTTGTTATTTTTTCAATGAAAAAAGATATGCGAACCGTGAGTCCGACGTTATAGTAGGGGAGCCCAAGAAAGGATTTTGGGATTTACTCGAGCGGGGCAGATTCATATTAGGAAGGATATCTCACATATTGATAAGTACCTCCAGCCAGTATGAGCCCTTAATATAGGGGGGCACGCTCAGTGGAACTCGTCAGATTAGTGGAAAAAATGATCATCTGAAATACTCCAGGACGTGAGATTAAGATACGGGGGGTTAATTACTAGCTATAAAGTGAAAGTTCTGCTAATCTGACGATTTGAGGGAAACCTAAGGGCGTGAGAGGGTAACAAGTTATAAAAAAAACTATGTCTTAACTTAGGGAGCGTCGTTGTTTTTATTATTATTTTGGAGCACATAATACCAGAATAACCCAAAAAATATAATCTAACAATTTATGAAGACGGAAGTAATAAAAAATCTTCTGTCAAGATCAGAGCGTGCAGCTAGGGTAAAGTATGTATTGCCCGCTCCGCGCCTCTCCGTCCCTTTTACTGTACCCCTATCTCTGACTCTCTTGCACCTTTCCTACACTGTTTTTCGAAGCCATGACACCACAAGTGCTCTCCAGAAGCCACGTTTTTGTGTTATGTGTACGACGCTCCCGCTTCTTTGTGATAAAAAGTTGGTTTTGTATGTAAATTTTGGTGATTTTCATATATATGAAAAATTGGTTAGGTGAAATTCACATTTGAAACATTAAAAAAATGTGGAACGGTTATGGAGTACTGATACAGTAAGCCGGATCAAAGAAAATCTCGCACTACGTATGATAATACTGAATTTCCACCGAAGCCCACGGAATGTCTACATTTGGATTATGATAATTCTTTGGATACAGACGAAGATTGAAAATAATTATTTAAATCATTATACCTAAATATCAAATTATAATTTTTTTATATGAAGTTCAAAATAAATAATATTTCTAAATATATTGGTAATTTTTCGTATTTTATTGGACAATTTCAGAAAAAAATTCAATTCCTATCAAAATAATCGTCAGATTTTTGTCAATATGTCTGGGACATCATGATAAACCTTAAGTTCGCTAATCTGACACGCTTAAGTATTTGGCGATTTTTTTACATTTTCAGGAATTCGCTTTGAGCTTGCGCCACTTTCAAATCGTCAATCTAATGCCCCTGTCCCACTGTAAAAATTTGTATAAAAATTTTTCTAAAAACATTTTATAAAAATGACGTCACATAAAAACTATTTATAAAAATGGATGCCTTGTCCCACTGTAAAAATGTCCATAAATATTTTCATAAAAATGGTCAGCTGACACAGCTATAATATTGCCTTTAATGTCGATACAGATTATAAAATATCCCAAAATATTAACTTTCAAGTAATTAAAAATGAAAATGTGCAAAATCAATAATACATGAGCTAAAGTGAGTCTGGCTTGTGTTCATAGATAAAGATAACCTGCTTTTGTTTCTCAAAGGGGGTCATAGAGAAAAGTATAATAAGAGTTTCTGTATTATCAGTTGGCATCACGTTGATCGGAGTGCCAGTAGTTATGGGTACAAAAACTAATTTTTACAGGCGGCATATTCAAATTTGTTAGTTTCGATTATGGGTAGGTAAATTTTACAATTTGTCTTAAAATTATTTATTAGGTATAATCACTACGCCTTCTTTTTGTACATATATCAAAGTTTTATTAAGTCAGTAAAACTAAAGTGAACGCCTAAAATATTTGTCTGCAAATTTTAGCCTCACCTTCGCAATTGAAAATTGTGAATATTTGATTCATTTAATTCTGTATCTAAAAACTGGAATTTGAAATTTTTAAATTTATTACTGGTAATAGAAGTCAATGGTTTTGGTTCATAACTAATAAAACGGTCTGTTATTGACCACATGAAGGTTTATTAGAGTTGCAATATTGCTTTTAAAAAATCCATGTCTGCGCTGGATCTAATTTTTAATTAAAATATTGAATTATAACTGATCTAGACAATTTAATTGCTATTTAATATTGTGATTACTACTTGATAAATGCCTTTTGTTAATTTAAAACTTCTATTTCTCTGATCTTTTAGTAATATGCATTTTCTTCTTCTTGGGAGATAAATTACTGACAGTTTCATTTATTTTACTTAATCCTTGATTCCAAACGTTGTTTTTTAGGTACAGGTTTAAATTGAGTTTTTTCTAAAGTATCATTATTGTTACAAAAAATAAGTTTTCTTTTTACAGGCAATACTGTATTTTCAAAAGTTTGGGTAATATATGGGTGTTTTTACTATGCAACTATACTTTTAGAGGTGTATAATATCATGGCTGTAAATATAAAGAAAATTTAAGAAGTCTTTTGCATAATATACTTGTAAATTAATTATATAATTTAAACAATATTTTGATCTTAATCTTCAAATTGCGAAGTGGCCAAAAATATTTACTATTACAATTTTTTACAATACAACTATGCCTAATTCTACCTAGTGATGACATGTTAAAGGTTCACTTACTTTTATCTACATGAATGAAACTAAAATCCTAAACAAATTAAAAACGAAACCAATCCTACTCACTCTTTATTTACACCATATTTCCGTGTTTATAATCTTTGTCAAATTTTTAGAAATTTTTATTTTTGACACTTTTTCCAAAGACAATCTACAAAAACATATTCAACTTTTCTCTATAGACATTGGACAAAAACTTTGGCTTTCGCATTTCAAATCGTGAAACTGTGCGCGCGTCTTTAAATTCAAACTTCCTCTATGCAGGTGGGGCATAAACATCCAATCACTTTACTAGTTCCGTAAAAATTATAGAAACTGTTCTATTTCATAAAATAGTATATTAAGTACCAAGTGTCAAAATGGTTACTTTAGTCGCGAGTTTTACTAGGAACGAGTGAAGCGAAGCGGAACGAGTTCCTTGTGAAACGAGTGACTAAAGACGTTTTTAACACGAGGTGCTTACTATACTTTTTCTTCGCCTGCAGGAAGGACAAACTTATATTATATTTGAATTATGTTCATTACATGACGGACGATGGCTGACAGCTGACTGACAAATCAAATGACGCAAAATAACAAAATTATCAAGGAGCATGAAATTTAACATACAAAAGATACACTTGATTTGACGTTTAAAAAACAAAAGATAAACGAGATGTGACTTTTCGCATTTTGAACACTAGTGTTTAAAGAGTCGTTTTGTGCATGTCATACCCGTGTTCAAAGTGCGGTTTTAGTAGCGGAAGTAGAAAAACATTTTATAAAAAGTTCATCCATAGATAACCTTCATATAGGGAGAAGTTTATCTATGATTCTAAGTAAGAAGCATCATAAAAATATTATTACCGGAAATTATTCTTATAAAAATGTGTTCTGTCCCAATCAAAACATGGTTTTTATCTATGATTTTTATAAAAACATTTTACGTGACGTCATGAAAATAGAAGCACCATAAAAATACTTTTACGAGATGTAATTTTTATAAAAATTTGTCTTGTTACACCTTCAAAATGGTGTTCATAAAACTTTTCATACAAATTTCTACAGTGGGACAGGGGCATAAGAAATGGGAGCATATGACGCGCTCGAGTAATTTTTTTGTTCTCCCCCGCATGACCACGCAAACCGGCAGATTATTATATATTTCATATCAAAGACATGTTGGAGTATGAGAAATATCAATATCTGTTACGCTTGAGTATTTTTATGGCATTGGTTTTTTTACAATTTTGAAAATCTGAATGCGGAAACATTATAGAACTATTTAATATTCCTATCATCTAATCTACCAAACTTAATAGGTTTGCACGACGCTCGAGTAATTCCACATTTAGCATCATGGGCTCCCTTACTATAAGTATTTATATCACATAAATACATGTTAGTTACGGAAGGTTATTGGAAAATCTGTAGACTAACAATTAATGACAACATATTTTTATTGTTCCGTCAATCCTATCTACGATGCGAGAAAAGTATTGGTTTACCCGAAAAAAAGTTGGAATGTTTTTTTTAATTATTTTTACGTTTTTCATTGACGAAGAAACGAAAAAGTGGTTTTAAAAAAAATCCTGTGTATATGTCATCATCGTCGTCGTTGGCTTGCTAGCACGATACAGCCTCATCAGTGCATAAATTCACCAATTTTATGATTGGATATTGTTCAGGACACCTCATAGACGAGCAGACGAGCCCTATTCATTTTCAGCTCACCGGAGCCAGTACAACGAGTGCTATGGTACATGAAGTAGGACATGCTTGGTAATTTTTGGAGAAATTTCGATTTGTTAGCACGATACCGTCTCCAGAGTGCTTAAAAGTGATGAATTTTTTGATTGAATATTATTCAGGAAGTCTCACAGATGGACCCTGCTATTTTCAGTTTACCAGAGCCAGTACAACTAGTCCTATAAATCCAGATATTCCACATTTTCTGTTTGTTATCAAGATATACAGCCTCCGGAGTGTATAAGTGAGGACAAGTTAGTTTCAATAATTATTTAAAATTTATTTCCTCTTCATCATATCCATTTATTTCAATACACTCAAGTACTCTCCTTCTTTGGTGGTTATTCCTTTCGATTGATGTCATTAATCGTTCTAGAATTGGAAAATAATTGTTAAAAGACATAGCGAATTGAATGTCATATGATACTAGCAACTAATCAGTTCGTGAGAGCTGGTTTTCTTTAGTTTGATTATGAGTATAATTACGTATTTTATTTCTCCTTGGGCGCTTGATGAAAAACAAATACAAGTGTTGCATTTTGAAAACGTGCTAGTTTGGTTGCCTATGCTACGCCGCTGTATTAAATTTTTCCTTCACCTTAACCATAGACAGCATAAAAACTGACAGCCCGCGAACATTAGCGAGACATGGCAGATTTGCGCGCCTAAGTTAAGAGGTTAAGAGTGTGTATAAAACTGTAACAATCATTCTCTCTATTATTAGTTATTCATACTATCACTGTTCATCAATTTTGTAAAGTGAATATTGTAATAAATTATATTCAATACTCCACATCATTTAAATTAAAAAATGAGTGATGTCAGCTGAGTGTACCAGAGAAAAACAATAATCGAAAAGAAACCAAATTTTGTATTTTGGTACAAGAATTTGTACAATTTGTCTTGTACCAAGATACAAAATTTGGTTTCTTTTCGATAATTATGTAAGTAAACTACAGTCCACATCCTCAAATATAGATTGGAAGGGAAATTGACAATTTTCAATTATCTTAACGACAAGAAAAAATTAAGCGAATATTACACGGTTTTAAAGATTAAAACTAACTTTCCCGCACGTATACAGTCCAGAGGCCGTATCGTGCTAACACACCGGAATTTTGACCAAAACCGTTCCAATACTTTTCTTGCATCTTAGATATGGATGGGTGGAAAAGTAACAAATGCTCTTTGAAGTCTTAATAACTCCATAACAGTGAATATTTTTCAAAAGAATGTATGAAGGTACCATGACTAATTTATGCAGACAGGCTTAATAATTTTGACAGTCCCTACTTATTAATTCATTAAGAGGTTTATCAAAATATATGATATGTTTATCAATTATTTTTCTTGCGTTGAACCGAATCAACTATGAATGTTTTCTTGCGTTGAACCGAATCAACTATGAATGTTATTGAAACAGCAAACGAAAACAGTGTGAACTTATATTAAAATTGAATTCATTCTCGATTCGTTTCAACACAATGAATCCTAGGAATTTACATGTAATAAAATACGATCTGGTAGTTTTATTTAGAGGCGATATAATCTTGTATTTCATAAGTAATAATTATTTTGTCGCAGTAGAACAAATATATCACGTAGTCTGGAACCATTCAAGACAAAAAATGGAACATTTTAAATTAAATTTATTGTAGAGTAGAAGAGTAAAGTATCCGTGTTGTTTTGCAAAAAACAGAGTTCATACAAAAGATCACAGTAACGATATGAAAAATCAAAAGATAGAAAATGTTATGGGTATTTTTTGAGAGATTTCCTAATATATCAAATACTCTTTGTTCGGAACACGTCCGAACATATTATTCATTTAAATTTAGATAGGCAAGGCCTGTCAGTCAAAAAATTGATTGATATTGAAAAAAGAGAAATGTCAAAAAGAGTGTCAATTAATTATTCCACATACGCAGAGCGTTACTTCCCTTAAATAAAGAAATTTGTAATTTCATTCCTAGCGCGGATAATTACAGTAGATAATTATTAATAAAATTAAGTGTTTTGAAGTGGAAAAAGCCAATTGTAAGTACTTAGTCATTTTAGTTACATTTAGTATTCGAGCTGATCTACCAATTTTCTGATTAAAGCGGCGTAGTAACTTTGTAAATAATTATATTTTTGTCAACTTTAAATTAATAAATCAGTCATCCTTGTCAGAAGTTAATCTTGCACGAACTAGCGTTTTATTTGGAGATTTTCAATCCACTGTTAAAAGGATTATCGAAGAGAAAGTTTGAGAAATTACCGAAAGTGTCAAAGTCAAAACCATCAAAAAGCTGGCTTTATCATATGGTCATTCGAGCCTAGATGCATTAGATATTTTCTGACAAAAATAGTTCCTGTTCGTTCCTGCATTGTATTAAAAATACAACGACCTTCCAAGTGGTGATTACCAATATTTTCTGGGTGAAAATATCTCGTTCCTGTTCCGTTCCTGATTTCCATTAGGCAATTTGGAGAATACTGCTGTTCTGTTTATTTTTAAAATTTGTTTCTTATAATTAGATTAAGTTTCTTACAGATATATTTCTTATTTCAAGGTAGACAGCTCATTAGTAATTAGTAATATTGTTCTTTTTAAAGAAATTCCAGGCCCGTATGTTAAATAATTCGAACTCAATATCCATAAATTAAATAAAAATTTAATTTCTTCCATTTAGTTAGTAAATTAATTATTAAAAAAGTTGTGGTAAATATTCCAGGGCCGTACTAAACAATTTTCCATTCCATAGCGATTTATTTGTTTTAAATAATATCGCCTACATACTGTTATTGACTGTTTAATGATATATTTTATTTTGATTTCGATTAGTTTCTTTTAAGAAAGAAAAACTTTACGTTTGTTGTGCTTTACATAAGGTCGCTTCAACATTAGTGTCGCATAAGAAGCTTCGATTTCGTGTAGTGAAAGCGAGCGAAAAGTGCATTTTCCACAGAACCCTGCGCGGTTCTTACATTTTAGAATAGTTGTATAATTTCTAGTTTCAATAGTTTGAGTTTTTCGTTTCAAAACACACAATGCAAGCCTTTCTAAAAGCTAGAAAGAATGCTAAATCCGCGATCACACAAACCCAAAATTGGATTATCGCAAATATAGATTCTGAAACAGATATTTTCCTTCTTAAAACTAAATTAGATAAATTGGAGTGCGAGAAAGTTAAATATAACGACGCTCAAAATGAAATTGAGGATTTGGACGTTAATAAAAAAGATACGGAAGATAGAGATTCATATCAAGATAAATTTGATAGATCAATTGCTTGTCTTAAACAAAAAATTCACAGTTTATCTGTACCTCCTACTCCAGCTTCGAATCCTAACCTTAATCAATCCGCTCCAATAACAAATGAGCAAAACTTAGGGGTAAAACTTCCCCAAATTTCTATACCCCACTTTGCCGGTGATTACACTAAGTGGGCCCCGTTTTATCGATTGTTTACAGCCTTGATAAAGAATAACGTTCAGCTAACAAATTTTCAAAGGTTAATTCACCTAAGGTCCTATTTGAAAGGAGAACCGTTATCTCTTATTGAATCCTTAGAAATAACCAATGGCAATTTTGAAATTGCAGTCAATATTTTAGAAAGTAGGTACGAAAACAGTTTAGCTATTATAAATTCACATTTAAATTCAATAATAGATAGTCCTAGCATAACTAAATGTACACCAATGTGCGAAAAAATTTAGAATCCTTAAAAAATCTAAAATGTCCAACCCAACATTGGGATTCAATTGTCCTTAACATCCTCATGAGAAAGCTAGACTATGGCTCTAAAAGAGAGTATCAATCCAATAGAGATTCAAAATCAGATCCTACTTTAAAGGAATTTTTCGAGATTATCGAAGCCAGATGCAACGCCCTAGAATCCTTAAGTACTCCTTCACACTCCGCTTCATATGAAGTAAAAACCGAAAAAGGTGCCTCAAAGGCAAATTCCAAAACTTCGTTACATGTAAAGAACGTGTCTCCTAGTTCGCCTACGAGTAAACGACGAACTTGTTGGCTTTGCAAAATTATTGATCACGATATCTACAAATGCTCCATTTTTTCCAGGCTTAGTACTGATGAAAAATATCAGTTTCTGAAGTCGCAATCCTTATGTTTCAATTGTTTGGGGGCAAAGCATTCACTGACAGAGTGTAAGTCTAGAGGTTGTTCCTTATGTGGCAAAAAACACCACACACTCCTTCACCGAACTTCTGTATCAACTAATAGTTCTCCAAATGTTCATAATTCCAATTATAGTCCGAGAGCGTTTTCTAGTCCACAATATAGTACCGGAGCCATTCCTAGGAATGTTCAAATCTCCAATTATAACCAGGATCGGCGAGCACAGTCTTGTCAATCGCCAACTCCTAACTCTACAGATGCAATACCTTTCCGAAATGCCGAGTCTGAAGCTCAAGTTAATGTGTCTCCGCCCTCGGGGCCATTCTCCCTCTTTGTAGATCAAGGTGGTCCCGAAGTTCTATTGGCCACAGCGGTCGTATATGTTCTTTCCGATAATGGTAACCTTGTTAAGGCTAGAATAATTCTAGACAACGGCAGCCAATGTTCTTTCGCTTCTGAAAAATTCGTTAGAAGAATGCATCTCAAAACCTATGATAATCAAATCCAATTTTCCGGCATTAAATGCACTCCTACAATTTCGAACAAAATGATAGACATTCTAATTTTCTCCAATACTAAGGAGGATTATAAACTCAAAGTTTCATGTGCAGTACTCCCTGTAATTACTTCTATATTGCCTAGAATTCCGTTGAATAGACATAAGTTGAACATTCCTCCAATGTTCAAACTGGCTGATCCAGATTTCCATGTCCCGTCCGATGTGGACATCCTCTTGGGCGCTGATGCTTATTATGAAATTTTACTTCCACAGATCTATCGACTGGGTCCTAAACTTCCTACTCTCCAGCTGACAAGGTTTGGATGGGTAATTGGAGGACAATTGCCTCCACAAAGTGCTTCTAAAGATAATAAAGTTGCTCTTTTTTGTCAAAATACTTCCGAGCATGGTGACTCGTTAGACACAATTCTTTCAAAATTCTGGGAAGTCGAAGAACTCTCAGAAGTCAAGTCCTTGTCAGCTGACGAATTATTGGCTGAACAAAGTTTCATTCAAACACACGTTCGTTTGGAAGACGGAACTTTCCAAGTGAATTTTCCTTTCAAAGATCCCACCGGTAATAATCCACTCGGTAACTCTTTCCATATTGCAAAAAAGCGATTTTGCAACTTAGAAAAACGTTTCCAAAATAACCCAGAGTTATTTTCAGATTATAAAAGATTCATTGATGAATATGTTTCTTTGAAACATGCAACCTACGTTCCATTCGATGCCAACGACAAACCCGTTGAGAACAAATACTTCCTTCCACATCACTGTGTGATCAAACATTCCAGTGAAACCACTAAACTCAGGGTAGTTTTTGATGCTTCCAGCAAAACTTCGACTGGATTTTCCTTGAATGATATCCTACACAAAGGCTACGGAGTTCAGCCGGACCTATATGACATACTATGTCGGTTTCGTTTATACAAGTTTGTCCTGACCTGTGATATCCAGAAAATGTATCGCCAGGTTAGAATGAATCCTTCGCAATTGCACTTCCAGAATATCTTGTGGAGAAACTCACCGCAAGAGGATCTTAAATGCATCCAACTCTCCACGGTGACTTATGGAGTCACTTGTTCGTCATTTCTTGCTACAAGAGTTCTAAAAGAACTCGCTTCCAATTCCAATGAGTTTTCTTCTGCGCAAAGAGCCTTGTTACATCAAACGTACGTAGATGATGTACTTGATGGTGTTAATTCAATATCCGAGTTGGAAGAGTCCTATCACCAACTCAATACATTATTAAATTCCGCGGGTTTCCGACTGCATAAATGGTCATCCAATTGCTCGCAATTTCGACAAAAATATTGTGACTCCTCTAACCCAATTCCACTTGAAATAGAAATGGAAGACACTCCCAATAAGGTTTTGGGGCTATGCTGGAATCCGTCCTCGGACGAATTTGCCATCTCCTTACCTAAACTCATTCCTTCAGAAACTCCTTCTAAGCGCAAGGCGTTATCCCTCATAGCTCAGATGTTTGATCCAATCGGATACTTGAGCCCATTCATAGTCGTAGGAAAGATTTTCATTCAAAGATTGTGGCTATCAAAGCTTTCCTGGGATGAACCTATAACTCCTGAACTAGCCCAAGAATGGGAAAAATTCATATCCTCCATTGATTCCTTAAGACGTTTGAAAATTTCTAGATATCTGTTTTCCGATAAATCAATAATAAAGGTTCAAATTCATGGCTTTGCTGATAGTAGCGAGCGAGCTTATGGTTCCTGTTTATATTTCAGAACTATTTATTCCGACAACACCGTCTCCAACACTTTAGTAAGTTCCAAGTCGAGAGTTACGCCTCTCAAGACGGTTTCACTTCCGCGCCTTGAACTATGCGCAATGGTACTACTTTCTAAGTTAACCCAAAGGATTCTCAAGATATTCGAGAATTGTGTAGAATTCGAATCCATCAATCTGTGGACTGACTCCCAGATAGCCCTCTGCTGGATTCAATCACATCCTTCCCGCTGGCATACATTTGTAGCCAACAGAGTTTCCCAAATTCAAATTTCCATTCCGCAAGCTAATTGGAGGCATGTTCGCTCTTCTAAAAATCCTGCCGATTTGCTGTCCAGAGGAGTACTCGCTTTCGATCTCTTAAATTCCGAGCTATGGTGGAATGGTCCTGATTTCCTGTCCGAATTAAATGTCGACTTTTCTAAATTCACGTTGAAACCTCCGAATGTCGTACCCGAACAAAAGGGCAACAAGCTTAAAGTGTTGGTGGCAACCACCAACTGCGAATTCATATTTTGGAACCCCATATTTGAAAAGTTTTCTTCGTTCAATAAGTTGTTGCATACTATAGCTTATATACTCCGGTTTGTGTCCAATTCCAAGGGCAATGAACCAAGACTCCACGGCACCTTGTCCATATCAGAAATAAATTCTGCCTTAGTGCTGGTCCTTCGAAACTTACAGTTCAAATACTTTTCCAAGGAGATTTCAGAATTGAAATCCCTGAAACCCATTTCCGACAAAGGCATATTAGCCCTCAATCCTTTTATTAATGATAAAGGACTCATCTGCGTCGGGGGCCGTTTGCGACATGCAGACGTTCCTGAGCCTCATAAGCATCCCGTGCGCCTTCCTGCCAGAAACCACGTAGTTTCCCTCCTGCTCAAGAGAGAACATGTCAGATTGGGACACGCTGGTGCCCAATCCGTTCTTGCTAACGTCCGTTTGCAATATTGGCCTCTGAATGGAATCAGGGAAGTAAAAAGAGTGATTCATGAATGTATGACTTGTTTCCGTTTCCGAGCTGTTTCTGCTCAACAAATTATGTCCGACTTGCCAGCAGACAGAGTCAAGCCTTCGAGACCCTTTGAAAGGGTAGGCATCGATTATGGTGGCCCTTTCTTTATAAAATCTTCCCGCCTCCGAAAAGCTTCTATCACAAAGTGTTACATGGCGGTTTTCATATGCATGACCACAAAGGCCATCCACTTGGAACTAGTGTCCTCCTTATCCACTGAAGCCTTCTTGCTCACCCTGAAGCGTTTCATTTCACGTAGGGGAATTCCTACAGTTATCTACAGTGACAATGCCACCAATTATGTAGGCGCCAAAAATCATTTGAAGGAATTGCGCGAATTCTTCTCTAATTCCAATTTATCCGATCACATCAAAACATTCGCTTCTGAAGCCAGCTTCGAGTGGAAGTTCATTCCTCCTCGCAGTCCCCATTGGGGAGGTCTGTGGGAATCCGCTGTCCGTGGTGCGAAAAGACACTTGCAACGTATCGCTGGAAACGCTCAACTCACCTTCGAGGAGTTGAGTACCGTTCTCACCCAAATTGAGGCTATCCTAAACTCTAGACCATTATGTCCTGTATCTAGTGATCCCAATGACTTCCAAGTCCTAACTCCCGGCCATTTCCTGATTGGCTGTCCTCTAACCTCCTATCCTGACCACAGTTTCACACACCTGCCTGAAAACAGACTTGCACACTGGCAGAGATGTTCACAAATGCAACAATACTTCTGGAAAAGATGGACTACAGAGTACTTAAACCGTTTACAAAATCGGCCCAAATGGCTAGCCCCTTCGAAGAATCTCCAGGTCAATGACTTGGTCCTGTTGAAGGAAGATGATACTCCTCCCCTTCACTGGCCTTTGGCAAGAATTGTCGAGGTTATTCCTGGCGTGGACCAAAGAGTGCGTGCTATAAAACTCCGTACCAAAGAAGGCACATTCGTTAGACCGATTACCAAGGTTTGTCCTCTGCCCAGTGCAGACTCTAGTCCGTAATCAACCTGCACACAGTCGCTTCGTTGATTGCGTTCTCGGGTTGTCTTTCGATGATAGTATCGTCGCGCCATTTCATTCGCGCGTTGTTCCACCTTTCCTTGCTTTTCCTTCCTATTGAAATCCGATATTTCAACACGTCCGAACATATTATTCATTTAAATTTAGATAGGCAAGGCCTGTCAGTCAAAAAATTGATTGATATTGAAAAAAGAGAAATGTCAAAAAGAGTGTCAATTAATTATTCCACATACGCAGAGCGTTACTTCCCTTAAATAAAGAAATTTGTAATTTCATTCCTAGCGCGGATAATTACAGTAGATAATTATTAATAAAATTAAGTGTTTTGAAGTGGAAAAAGCCAATTGTAAGTACTTAGTCATTTTAGTTACATTTAGTATTCGAGCTGATCTACCAATTTTCTGATTAAAGCGGCGTAGTAACTTTGTAAATAATTATATTTTTGTCAACTTTAAATAAATAAATCAGTCATCCTTGTCAGAAGTTAATCTAGCACGAACTAGCGTTTTATTCGGAGATTTTCAATCCACTGTCAAAAGGATTATCGAAGAGAAAGTTTGAGAAATTACCGAAAGTGTCAAAGTCAAAACCATCAAAAGGCTGGCTTTATCACTCTTCTTGATTAGAAGGTAGGAGAAAGATTAGCAAACTGTCATTCTCCTGGTAACTTATAACAGGTCTAATAGGAGAATAGCAATCATCCTGCATCATCTTTTTCATTTGTCAAAATAGATGGAACCTTCCACCAAATAGAAGACTCTACCAATCTTTGAGGGACAACTCCACGGGAAACTAGATCCGCAGGATTTGTCTTAGTTGGTACGTATCTCCAATCTTCCTTGTCAAATCCCTTATCTGAGTGACTCGATTCGCTACGAATGTTTTATGTTTGCTAGGATCATGATTAATCCAAGCAATTGTGATTGTGGAATCAGACCTAAAAATTGTTCTAGACACAGAAATTTTGAGAGAATACAGCATACAATTAAGCCGATAATAATGCCATATTTAGTTCTAGCAGTCATTGACCTTAAGGATGCAACCCTAGATTTGGTACACACTAATTTTACTCTAACATTTCCAAAACTAGTTTTAGATAATAAATAAATACAGGCACCATAAGCGGATATTGACGCATCATTGAAACAATGCATTTCTATTATCTAGGAATTAATAAAATCTAGGAATTTTAATATCATTAGCGAGAGCAATATTTTCAATAAGTATAATGATTGGGCAAAGCGTCATACGAATCCAAATGCAATCACCATATGTGTAATAAGATTTTTGCATTAACAATGACTGGACTAATAAATCCGAAAGGATCGAATATTTGAGAGATCATAGATAATACCGCACGTCTCGTTAAAAATTTAATTTCCGTTTCACTAATTAGGTAACTAAAAACATCTTCATGAGGATGCCAAAATATGCCTAAAATTTTTGAGTTTTCAGGATTTTTTAGTAAAAAAAGGAGATCGTTCTGATTTATTACTCAAAGTATGCAAAAATATGGGTTCATTTGACACCCACTGTCTTGGGGAAATCTCTCAGATTAGAAACAAGTGAATAGCATGGAAAAATGTCACAGATTTCAATGTATTCTTTCTTCAAAAGAACTGCAACTTTCACTGGACAGAGATCCAGAAAAACACTTTTCCATGAGGCCGAAGTTACCAAATTTTCTTTTGTGAAGTTTGTCGACAAAAAGCTCAACGATAAATGGACTGTAAGTAATTGCATTTCCTCAGAAAAATTAACAAAACGAAACTGTGTCTCCAGAGTCAATTATTATTATTTTCCTTACATTCTAATAATTGTAAGTTGTCGAACAAGTAATGTTATAGGCGTGAGTAGAGGTTTCATTGTACAACAAATTTCATTCTTCATAAGTTGGATCTATTCTCAAGTTTGCTGGTCTGTCCAGTATCTAGATCTCACTCATCTGAACATATCATTGGAAAATGTACAATAATAAGCGTTACTCACAATCAGCACCTAGGACTTTTTTTATTAAGATGGCGCGTTTTTGATTATTACGACCCATAAAATTTGAGCAGTGGCGTGACCTAACTATATCTCTTTGAATTATTATGAACCAAACGATTAAGTGTTTCAGATTAAACGAAGGGTTCGCTATAACAGGGCCAACGGTCAACGGCTTACTTAATAGTTTTGAGGTATATTCTAAGCCGAAATTGAAATATCCTTTGCCGTGAGATAAATCACGACATACATTCAATTAGATAATTATGTCCTGATATGAGAATACTGCACATAACATGGCAACCAGCATTGATTTAATGAAGTTGAGAAGAGAAAAGTTTAACATTCAATCTGTCGTTTTCTTACAAGGACCAAATATTTTGTAAGAAATAAATTGTAAATCATACATTTATTCTAATAAGTTAATAAGTCAAATATACTATCAACAACCCCCATTTCTATATCCTGACGAACCATGCATATAAAACAATTTTGGAGTACATATGGACCATTTGGAGTCGAAATATAATGTCAAAGAAGCGCTTTATGTGAAATCAACTGGAAATTTATCATCTCAATATGAATTGCGGTTATAACCAATTTATGTTTCAAGAATGTGTATATTAAAAATTTCGCCCCCAGACAGCAATTTCAGGAACTGATGTGTACTGTGCCGGGTTTACTTTTTAGGAAGAGACGTTTGCCTTCAAGCAACAAACTTGGATAAATTCCAGAGCGTGTATTAGAAAGATCCTTTGAAGTTTTGTTCGGAATTTGGAAACATTTGTAGTGTGTATTTCAAGAGGAATTTTTTCCTTTTGTTTGCCTGCGAAATCTTGGTTGATTTACATTTTTGAAGTATATTTTTTATTTAGATTTTCATTGAAGCAAAATATGTATGTTGTGAATAAATCGGAAATCGTCTAAGATCGAATGTTTTCCAAGTGGATGCTAGAATTAACTGGACTTGTTCATGCTTATTATGTCTGAATGTGCTGATGTTATTGTTCATTTTAGTTATTAATATAACCCCACTTTGTTTATAAGAATGATCGGGGTAGATTGGGACATCTAGTCGGGGGCACATATGGACACTGTCCCAATCCGCCACAGAAAAATGTGGAAAATGATTGAAATTTTTTTTCAGGCATTAACATGGCAAGGACTTACAAGAGGAAGACCAATCGTTCTGCTATATAGGAAGAAAACATTATTGCCGCTGTTGAAGGTGTTTTGCAAGGAAGACTTTCAATAAGAACTGCAGCCACAACTTACAACTTGACAAAATGGGTAACAGGGTGAGAAAAATAAAGAGACGACGTCTCGAAGATCCTGACCAAAACCATGACGTTCCTGACAGAGAAGATTCATATGATCAAATATCATTTACATCACCATCCCATTCAAAGTATTCGTCTCAACAAGTTTTTACATCTGCTCAAGAAGAACAACCGGCCAAATAATTTTATGCAATGTTCGAAAATAAATTATGGTCTCACATATACACAAACTCAAGAACTGGCATATGATTATGCCAGAAAACTAAATGTAAATTATCCACCGTTATCCGCTGGAAAGGATTAGATGAAATTATTCATGAAGAGGTATCCAATTTTTGCATTAAGAAAGGCAAGAAATACCAGTATGGCAAGAGTCTCCGCATTTAATGAAACAAATGTGAAGGAATTTTTCGATAATTTACAGAGAGCTTTAGACAAGTATAAGATACCACCAGAACGATCTTACAATTTGGATGAAACATGTGTTGCCACTGTTTTATATGCACCGAAAGTTATTGCCAAATCTGGCACAAAACAAGTTGGTCAGGTAGTATCCGCCGAACGAGGAGAGCTTGTTATATTTTACGCTATAATAAGTGGAGTTAGAAATACAATTCCTCCTGTCTATGTATTAGCGAGAGCAAAATTTAAGGATGTTTTTACGAAAAAAACGCCCACAGGAAGACCTGGATTAGCCAACAAGTCAGGGTCAGGATATATGTCATCTATATTATTCTTGGATCTAATGAAACACATACAGAAGCATACGAAATGTACGAAAAATGAACCAATATTGATTGTTTTGGACAACTATGAATCCCACAGCAGTCTAGAAACTATTTTATGTTGTAGGGAGATCGGAAGTATTTTCGTTACGTTTCTCCCACAGCCTTTTGACGTTGCGCTATATGGCTCATTTAAAACCTACTTGAAGCAAGCTTTCAATGATTGGTTACTAAATCCTGACAAAAGGTTATTCATTTTTCAAATCGCAGAACTGACAGAAAAAGCATATCAGAAAGCTTTTACTCCGGCCAACATATGTTCTGAGTTTAGAAAAACCGGTATTGTGCCTTTTGATAGAGGTATTTTTAAGGAGGATGATTTCGCTTCTGCATCTGTAATATATTCAAGGGATCCAGTAGCAACATACGCACCATCAACATCTGCGTTGCTCAGTAGCACTTCATCAACTTCATTACAGTCGGATGTCATATCTCTAGACATAATACAGCCCTATCCCAAAGCAGAGAAAAATAAATCAAATTTAAAAGGAACACAGCCTGGAAAATCACGAATTCTCACAGAGACGCCAGAAAAAGATAGAATAGAAAAAAATGGCCCAAGTAAAAGAAGAAGCAAGGTAAACATAACCTGTTCCATAATGTAGAGCAACAAACGAATGATTCAGATGATTCCGGGGATAAAGTTAGCTAAGCTGATGATAAATCTGACTGTTTGAGTGAAATGAACCGTGAAAATTCCAACGAAGAATTCATGCAAGATGTAGACGCTACCATAGATCCTGGGTCTGGGATGCCAAATGTCAAAATCGGTGACTTTTTGCTGGTTAAGTATTACACGAAGGAAACCCAAAAATATTATGTTGGGGAAGTGGAAGAAGTGGAAGAAATGGCTGACGGAAAATATTTGATAAATTTTCTCAGAAAGAAATGAACTGGATTTACCTTACCCCAAGTACCTGATAAGGACCTGATACCCAATAAACACACAAACGTTTTAAAAACGTAAAATATTTAACATGTAACCTAACGTTTATAAATGGTTTTTAGGCAACTGGTTATATTACCGGAGTAATGTCGCTCGTTTCTACGTAACATATAACGATTTTTCCAACGTCAAATACAACGTGATTTTCGTAACGTCATTCAAACGTTACCGTTTTAATGTGATTTAACGGTTGCTTTTGAACGCAATATAAACGTTTATAAAACAGTCTTCTAAAACGAAATTTAGCATCTTACTGACGTCACTTAAACGTTACCTTTTCAATGTGATTTACCCAGTACATTTACAACGTGATATATATGTTTTTATAATGCAGTTTATAAACATTTTTGTATAATGATATTTAGCACATACTTATAACGTAATTGAAACGTTACTTATTTGATGTGATCTACCCATTGCGTTTGTAACGTAATATGAACATTCTTATGCTACTTATAGACGGTCTTTTGTAACAAAATTTAGCACCCACCTTACTAACGTCACTTACACGTTACCTTTTCAATGTGATTTAGCCATTGTTTTTGTAATGTGATAGAAACGTTTTTATAATGCAATTTATAAACGTTTTTGTATAATAATATTCAGCACTTACTTTTAACGTGATTTAAGCGTTACATTTAATCGGTTCAAACCATCATTTTCGTTATATTCACATTTAAAATTAAAAGTGGAGGGGGGCATATTTGACAAAAACTGGAATCGTATATTAACGTTTGTAAACAAGTAATATTTGCTAAATAAAACTTTATTCATATTAATAAAATAACAAATAATATTTATTATACAAGAAATAAAGCATTTATGTATTCTTTACTTGTTACCGTCTTCGGTCCTCGATGGATCCCTTATACTGATGAGCTACGCTTACGATAAGAAGGAGCTAGTCTATTCGTACAGCGACATCGATGAGAGGGATCCGGAAATCCACGGCGACGTTAATAGGATTACTACCAACTCTTCAGGCGTCTGGTGTTGGCCGTTGTGGTTTGGGGTTGCGAGAATTACGGGCGATTGTTACACGTTATATTTATTTTATTTCATAAATCCACACAAAAACAGTATACAATAAAAAATGAAAATTCTTGTAATTAACATAATAAAATGAAAAATGTTCCTAAAACTATAATATAAAATATATAACATTTCTAGTTTTAATATTTTACAAAACAGCGTGTATATATATATATATATATATATATATATATAACGGGATTAGAAAGCGTTTTTGTGAATGCAGATGAGTTAAATTAAGTTGTTGTTTTCAAATTTAAAAAAAAGCGTTGTATATACACCGTGTTAAAAAACATTACTGTATAACCGTTTATATCACCCGAAATAGTATGAATAAAAAATACTACGATAAAATAACGGGAATTAAAAGCGTTTTTGTGAATGCATATGAGTTCAATTAATTCGTTGTTTTCAAATTTGAAAAAGCGTTGTATATACAACGTGGTAAAAACATTGCTTTTTAACTATTTATATCACGCTAAATAGTATGAATAATGGTAAAAATGCTACGTTGAAATTACGGGCATAAAAAGCGTTTTTGTAAATGCATATGAGTTCAATCGAGTCGATGTTTCCAAATTTAAAAAAGCATTATGAAAACAACATATTATAAACATTTACTGGATAACATTGTATATTACGGAAAATAGTATAAATAATGTTGAAAATATAACGTTAAAATAACGGAATTAGAAAGCGTTGTTGTAAATCCATATGAGGTGGAATAAGTCGTTGTTTTCAGATTTAAAAAAGCGTTGTATATATAACATGTTAAAAACATTACGGTATAACCGTCTTTATCACGCGAAATAGTATAAATAATGTTGAAAATACTACGTTAAAATAACAGACATAAAAAGCATTTTTGTAAATACATTTGAGTTTAATTGAGTCGTTGTTTTCAAATTTAAAAAAGCGTTGTATATACAACGTGTTAAAAACGTTTCTGTATAACCGTCTATAACTCGCGAAATGGTATAGATAATGTTAAAAAATACTACGTTAAAATAACGGCCATAGAAACCCTTTTCGAAAATACGTAGGAGTTAAGCTAAGTCGTTGTTTTCAAATTTGAAAAAACGTTTGGAATATAACGTTTCGAATTCAACCAATTTATCAACGTTGAAAATTCAACGAGTAGCGTTGAAATAACATTAAAACATTTTTTTTACGTATGTGTGTTCATTGGGTAGAATTGAAACAAGTGGAACTAAAGCTGCCTAACCCCAGAACGCCTGAAACAACTGCAAAGTCAAGTTCAATAAAGCGGTTTCAAGTCAACTTCCGTGCCTATAATGTCAACTAAACTGAATGAAAATGTTGTGTTGGTTCTTTTTTATTTTTGTAATGTTTATCTGATTTATGTTACATCGCACCACCTCTATTAACCAAATGAATATTACAAAAATTTTTTGAATAAAGAAACTTGTTTTTGTCAACATCTGCCCCTACACACTACAAATCTACCCTAGCCAACGGGCACATCGGGACAATTTGGATACTTGGGAAAATATCAAAATCTGATTCATCTTTCAGTGGATAAGCGCTGAGTCTATCGTGATAGATAGTACACTTTTCAGTGTCAACAATATAACATTATTTGATCAATATATTGAAAGCCAAACTATACACAGCTAATTATATTTGTTGCGTCCCAATGTCCCTCCTCATCCCTACATTAAAAAAAACTTAATTGTTTCCATAACCTCTCTCATTATTTACTATAATACATTTCCACGGATATAAGTGGAAACATTATTCTGGTTGCGTACTATGCTTTGATTACTTTCTTAGCAATGATAAAGGCTTCATTATAGTATAATAGGTGTATTGAGCAAATAGCAGCGTTATTCTGATCATCTTCGCTGCTAATTTCTTTAAGTTAGTGTAATTTTTGGGAATATATATTGATGAGTCTTCAAGATAGTCTAATTGATTCGTGAGCAAGTTTTCCTATTAGGTCTTACGCAAAGAAACTTAACTCTATCACTGCGTTTCTGATTAATAATTATTTTTCTGTTTCCCGCGATCTACAATTTTTCACTCAATCTCCAAATTATAGAGAGCTATAAGGTACGCGTCATTGGTTTGAGTAGGTTGACACGCTGTGAGCTCTATTGCAAACATATCAGATCACTTCTATTCTTATCCATCCCGAATATATCCATATTCTCCAAAATTTGGACAGCAACTTGAAATTTCCCTTCAAGATAAAGCTTTTATAACTTGAATCAACTCTGTCTCTATTTTTCGATGATGATAAAAACTTCACCTGGAAGCTTCTCTTACGAAGAAGCTGCACTAGATACTATAAACACTGTTGGAAATAAAAAAAACATGGTATGCACGTGGATTGAAAATTACTTTCAGAAAAACTGGATGAGGAACATCTATGGTTTGAGTTTTCAATCCTGTTCCATATTTATTCCTCCAAAGATAGGGTAAAAATAGATTTATTTCGTACTTTCAATCCTTCTACCTCTCGTTATCTGTATAATAAATTTTGTGACAGAGCGCAATCTCACTTTACCCTTTCCAATTTCCTTTCTTTTCAGTTATGTTACCCTAATGATGCTTCAAATGGTTTTTTGCGGGGACTAGATGAGTCTCCTTTTCTTAAAAACATTAGCTTTTCGAAAATTACACTGATCTTTTGTTGCCTTCACGTATACCGAAATCTTCTTAATTATCTTTTATTCTTCAATCGGTTGGAGTCCTGTTTGTATTTCGCTCTACTATATAGACAATACTCAAATCCATTAGAATCACTACTGTGAACCGTGCTTGGAGGGGAATGGAACTGAATTTATTCAGGACGTAAGTTCACTTAGGTATTGATGTAGTAATAATACAAGGAGTACGGAATCAAACTCTACCAATTATACAGTTCACGAGAGATACGACAAACACAATGTATTCACTATACTGAGACACCATACTATTTATGTTTTCTAATGAATCTCACATACGATTAATCCAATTTTTGAATATTATCATTGCTTCTTAATCTGAAATAACGTACACAATAACGTAAATTTGCAACAGGTTTTCTTCTGAAGAAAATAGTACTTTAAGGTAACAGAATAAAGATCAATGACATATACTCCTAGAAATAATGAATTAGGAAGTGAACTACAGTATTAGTTTAGCATGGGTAGTCTTCGCATTGAACAAGTGAATCAGAAATTGAAGATTTTAAGTCAAACATGAATCAATATAAAATCATGGATTGAAGAAAAATAATAATTGTTTCAACAAATGATTCAGATGTTTTGTTAAGTACAATTTGTGTATTGAATCTCATCCCACGGGATAACAAAGATTGAGTGATAGAGATAAACTAGCACAATCAATGTTTTTTCACATTCTTTTTTTAGTGAAGAAGTTCTAAAATTTTCAGAATAGTTTATCAACTTTAGACGACTAATGTCGAATACAAGTTACACTAACCTATAATATTAATCCTTACACTGATCAGATGTTTTAGTAACCAACATAATAATTTATCTTTGTCAGAGGAGTTTCAGTAACTATTTGTCACTATTTTCATTGCTTTAGCGTGTGTTAAGTACAGGTGAACATTTTGTTTTGTTTTGTAATAGTACTGCTCAACCGCAAGTGTTTTTATGGATTCAATTCACAGTAAACCTGACGGAAGATTTTCAGTATCTCACTTGTGATGAGCTGACCAAATGGTATACATTTTTCTTTCTCTTTAATGAAACCTACTATTCCTAAATAACTGCACAATATATTGAGAAAATGGTAAATTTTTTGAAAAATTGACAATTGTTTCGTTATTACCATCATCGTCCGAATGACAGAAGTGACATTTCATATGCTGCCTACCAGATGTTTAATCATTATTTTTGGCCAGACCAAGGAGTGACCTAACTTATGATTGATTTAACATATATGAATAGAAAAAAGAAGAAGATCTGATATCTTTTTTGCATATAAGATCAGTATAATTGTGCAATGATATGAAATACCAGGAGAACTATTTCTGCTGATCTTTACAATGATAACTTACGAAGACAGTTTAAAAGTGGTGAACTCCCTAGATTTATCTGTTCGTTGACGAGTTCATGTTATGGTTCTCTTAAGTGTCTTCTAATTTCTAACTCTTGAAGGAAATTCGGTTCTTGTTTCTTATCACAAATATGTAGTACTTCTAGTTGTGTGTTAGGTGCCACTGAATGTTTGGTGTCAAGTAGACGTTTTTCGTAGGGGGATTTTTTTGGTGATTTAAATATGTATGCCCGTAAGTATGCACTGCATTCTAATTTCAGAATTTCTAAGTGTTTGACCTAGATAGACAGTATTACATTCTGGACATTTAAGTTCATATATACCAGACTTCTTCAATGGGGATAATTTCCATTTTACATTTAACAATTTCGTACTCACATTAATTTCTGTTTTAAAAGAAATTGTTGTACCTGTTGCTAAAGATATTAACTTTGAAATATTATTAAAAATATTACCAGCATATGTGATGATTTTATAATTATTAATTTTTTTAGTTCGTTTGGGAAATATTAGTTGTAATGCCAGTTTTTTCTCTTTTTTATTAAGTAATTTATTTACTATATGTAATGGATAACCGTTGGATGTTGCTATTTGATTAATTGTATTAATTTCTCTATTAAAATTATAATTCTTCATAGGAACTGAAATTGCTCTATGTATCATTGCATTATATGCTGCTAACTTATGTGACATGGGATGATTGGAATTATATGGAATAGTCACATCAGTGTGTGTTGGTTTTATATAAATTGAATAATCAAGAAGATTATTAGCTGTTCATATTTTTAAATCAACAAATAGATTGAGTTTTTTTCTTCAACTCCTGTAAATGTGAAGTTAATTTTTGAGTGTAAATTATTAATATGGTTGAAAAATTCATCTAATATGTCATATACATATCTATACCAAAATAAGATATTTTTTGAAATGTTAAATTTTGATTACGTTGATAAACCTTAATTTTGAATATATATCTTATTGTCAAAAGCGTGATAATTCTGATACATCAAATAAATTAATTATATATGATGTTATTCCTTGATTAATTTTTTTATCGTTTCACCTACAAGTGTTAGACATTATTTTGGAGTAATTTTAGTGAACATATTGGTAACATCAAATGAGTTTAGAGTTATCTTGTAAGTTGAATGTTTTTAATTCGTTGATTACTTCTATTGAATTTTTAATTGAGTATATATATATATATATATATATATATATATATATATATATATTATAATATATTTTATTTATTTATTTAAGTATTTATTTAAGTAAAAACTTGGTTATGTTTATTTATTATTTGTCTATGTTTTCTATCTATGGTTTATATTTATCTATTTTTCTAGGATTTGAATATTGAATAGCTAGCTAAGGGTAAGTTTTTATATTTTATTATTAATTTAATGGTTTAATGGAAAGCATGAGAACTCTATACTCCCGTTGGGTTCCGGATTGAATTAAAAATATATGAAATTTGCACTTTATAAATATCCTACTAAAATCATCTCCTCCAAAAGCTGTGAATCAATTATGTGAAACACATCAATGCGACGCCTATAGTATCAAGCCTTTTCCTATATTTAGCAGCTGACATGCAAATAAAACAAGATGACTCAAAATTTAGTTACTATAATTACCAGCAGGCATAAAATTGAAAAACATTATAAGCTGTGAAGAAAATCTTATATTAAACAAAATTAATACAACCTAAATTACTTATAACGAATATTATTATACATATAAAATTATCAACGTAAAATTTGGCCAAATTAGTGATTTATGTCTGAATTTAAAATGGTTAACCAGATAAATTATTTGAACACTGACCTGATCACAACACTGGGAAGTTTTTGTTCACTCTACTCCTGTGTTATCTCCTGGAATGAAGCTGGATCTCCTTCAACTTGTAGAACAATCTCTATAGTTTGTACAGCAGGTAAGTTGATGCAATATTATTAATTTTGGCTCATGTTTTTATTACGATTATCAATGTTTTGATGAAGTATTTACCACTATAATGTGATTACTTTCTTAGAATTTATAGATAGCGTCCCGTCTCAAAGTTCAATTGCATGTATTTCTTAAAAATTACTAATATTTAATGATATTTTCTTCTCGAAATGTTTTCTAGGTTATAATTTAACGTTTGCGATATGTTTTAACTTCAATTTCTAATAGTTTCCAAAAATTTTAATTAAATTTTATGAAAATTGCTTACATGCGTCCATTTCCTTTTGCATCACCTCACCAACTCCTTTTTGTTCCCCAAATCAACAAACTAGTTGTTGCTAGCTTCCTCATTTTTGAACAAAACACTAACAACTTACTAGATATATTATAATCTGTTCTATTTAATATTTAATACTTCGTTTAATGTCTTTATCTTAATCCTATTGTTATTTACTGTTCATGTAAAATTTCAAAATAATTCATTACACCTATTTACATGTGAAATACTTCCAAAAATATACCTTATATTTATAAACAATGATTGTATATATCCGACTCTAAATTCAAATATCAATAAATTTACAATCTATACCGTTTGAAAACCTTTTATAATGCCTTCCAATTAAATTCTTATTCATTATTCAATATTTATCTCATATAAACTTGGCCTCTTATTCAATTCAGTTACCATATTTTTTCAAATATTCTTATTGCTTTCCAAATACAGAAATATAAATAACTCTATGGTTGAATATATTTCTGCTATCATCATTCCGTGCCAACTGACATAAAGTTTTAATTGACACTTCTAATATTTCATTTAGATAAACATGGTAATTTTGTTTGTATATTGTTATCAAATATTTCATTTATTATTGTCTAATAATAATTTTATGTTCTTTTCAGATTCAATGTTGGATATTCTAAATGCTATATACAAGTTATTATTTGTGCTGTTAACAAGAAAGTGAATTTATAATTTAATAAGGAAATGATTAAAATTTATGAAAGATGTTGTTTACATTCTGGAATTCAAGGTAAATAATTTCAATATTACTTATGTATTTCTATAGTTATGCGGAATTACTGATATCATAGGTGTTCGATTTAATATGAGATATATATTTCTCTCATATTATTACCATTAGAAAAGATAATTCTATCTGTTTGAAGGAAGTAATCTCCACTTGTTACTTGACAAAGTTGCAAACTTCATATATTCATGTCTTATTCTCTTTAATACTTCTTACGATAAGTTCAATATATATATATATATATATATATATAACATGAATTTAGATTTTCTACTACACCTGCCTTCAATCGAAATTTCAATAATTTCGACGTATTGGCCTGACCGTTCTTCGAAGGAAAAAATAACTACATTACTGGATAATACTACGCAGAATATTGAATTACATCCCCTTCGAAAACTGTGACGTCGATCAGCCATTTTGCCGATACGGACATCTGTGGTGATTAGCAACTGATAGCGGAATGACATAGTACACTGACGCGTTTCGACCTTCTTGTGGTAGAGATTCTGAACTAGAAGGCATTACGGCACTCTTGAAGAGACCCACAATATGAAGTCGTCAATGAACAGATAAATCTAGGGAGTTCTCCACTTTCAAACTGTCTCCTTAAGTAATAATTGTAAAGATCAGCAGATGGTTTTCCTGTTTTTTTTTATATCATTGCACTGTTATACAGATATTAAATGGGACAAAGATATCCAGGTTATCCCCTTAGGGCTAATAATATCTAGGCTTTAGTATTTGCTATATCATTTCTTCTTTTTTATATACACATATATTAAGTAAAACACAAGGAAGGTCACTTCTTGATTTAGACAAAAATAATTAATAGACATCATATAGGCATCACAATAAATGTAACCTTTGTTATTCTGACGATGATAGTAATATCGAAACATTTGTCAAATTTTTAAATTTTCACAATTTTTTCAATATATTGTGGAAATTCTTGGAAACAGTAAGTTTTATTCAAAAATGATGAGTACATTCCAGAGAGTCAGGGTCGAAATGATAAATTCCATTAAAATGGTATACAGTAAACAGTTAACACTCAAAAACCGCGTGATTATAAAGGACAATTTTGCCAATTTAGCGACAAAATGAATTCGGTAATCAGGCTTTAGAAATGACCAATTCTCACTAACAAAGACTTTGTAATTCGAACAGTTTGGTTGAATATTATCAGTAAAATATCTGATGACAACAGATTGTGTAATATGTATTTTCCGTACTTTCCGCACTAGTGCTGATATTACCATATTGTTTAACAAAATGGGTGGTAGCTTAGAGTAATAATAAACATAGAGAGGGATAATCATTCATAAACACGTTTATTTTTGCGGCAAACAATTCTAAACGCCAGTAGTGAAATAATGAATGAATTACAAAAAGTGGGGATGGTAATGTAGATACATATCCTTGGTAATTTCGGCTGGTTTTCTGACAATCTTGACACCGACGAACCATGATAATCCAAAGACATTAAAATAATTAACTTAAAAGTTAATTTTGTCACTTAAAGTCTTGAAAAACACATCAAAACGAAAGAACTAAATGTTTACTCTCTAGTCGTAATGGCGCTCGTATAAAGAAACCACGTTTGACATTATTTACTACAATACTACGGCGTATTTAAAATGATCGTCGATCACACTCTGACGATATTTGCATCTCTCTTTATATGGTAATTAAACAAGGACAAAACTACAAAATAGATTACTATTGACACATTAAACTGGTATCTAAGGGTACAACAAATACTTGTTCAAAATTTATATAAGAATATGCCTTTATTAAATAAAATTCAAGTATTATTAATTGATTTTAAAAGCAGTGACTCCAATGCAGAAATTAGTATGACTTTTTTTATTTGCATAACTTTTAAGCATATCTTCAATTAAACTTTTAATTCTTTTTTCCCGCAATTAAAGAGGATTTTGTAAGTGTGGCAAAGCAGTGGAAGTGTCCCGCAAGTGAGCTTAGAATGTGACTCAATATTAGGGACAGGAAAAAGTCAAAACAAACATATCTATTTTATTTGTTAATCTGAGGGTGGTAGTAGCTTACGCCTCGTGCTACAATATTTCCCACTCGTGTGAAAAGTGTCACTTTCCGGACTCATATTGTACTAATTTATTTTTCAATATTAACTGCTCCCAATAAATGCGTTTGTCAATATGTTGAATGAAATATTTTATTTTCAGCCATTTTAGTGAATATAGTTAGTTTTCATGAAATCTAGCTGAAGAGTTAATATCACAATTTCCAAAATTTAAGAAAAAGAAATGAAAAATTCTAAGTCGTTTCTGTATGAAGAATTCACTTGAAGCAATTATTTTTGGCTCATAATAGTGGAAATCACATGATGGAACATGACGTTTCTTCTCTAACGCCCTCTGCTTTGGTGGTGTAATAAACGGCGTATTCAATATTTTTCCCCAAAAATTAATACCTTTTACATTCTACTCATCATTAACATCAAAATGGTGTCCATAACTCAAAATAACCGGACAATGGATTTTGATCCTTCTTTTCCACGAACCTTCGTTATCCAGTGGTGAAATTTAATTAATAAATCATAAAAATTCAAAATTCATAGGTTATATTTGGAAAATGGTTGAACATTTCAGTAACAGTGATTTGAGAATATGTGCCTCGCCTGAGCGTCAGATTAAGTAGGGCAAAAAGTATTCAACTCTGGTGCATTCTTCTACAGCAACAATTGAAACCGTTCATTTTACTGCAATTGGAAAAAGAAAAACAATGCTTCCAAACTTCAGAGATGGTTTTGCACAAAAAGGAACCGACTTATATATAATCTGAATTTTTGTTAACAAACAATAAGAAGGAGCATTTCCTAATGTTTGACTGATGGTGTCTGTTTTATTGTAATCTTTAATATCATTATGTCAAGGATGTACCCAAGAGCGATTCGTGCTCAACTTATTAAAAGCCTATTTCAATAATATAAATAACAATAACTATAATTGACGTAGGTTGAGATTCACTGAGCTCACTCTATTACTTTTCCATATATATAATTGTGATACTTTCAATTAATGATTTTCAATTTTTTAAGACAATTGTAAGAAAATTGCTACTGTTATCTAGTGAAACGATATCAGGAAATGCAGGTGTACATCTGTTTTGCCATAAATAAACCATTGACAATAATTTTATAAGATGGAGAATTATTGAAGATTTTTTAAAGAGCGTTTTCATTCACTTAGGAAGAGGAATACTAGTATGTCCAGGAATCGGTCAATTAAATACAAAATATGTTTCATTTATCCAAATAATAACTTCACAAAGATAGTAAGAATAAATTTAGGGTTGAAGATAGTTTAAAACAACATATCAAACAGTGACTGACTTTTACTCGTTGAAACCCATGTTGTCGAGCACGAGCAATAGAATCATAAATTATGATTTTTTGAAATTTTATATAAATACGGAAATGAACTTATACAATCTTGTAAAATATTTTTTCAAAAGGTAATAAAAAGCAAATAAAAGGATAATTAAATAATTATGGAGGGGGTAAAACGTGTGAGTGGTGGAGAGGTAAATTTAACGGTATATTAATTTTATGGTTTCTTCTACTAACTATACTAATTATATATAATTATTTTTTTGGTCGATATTAGCAAGAAGATCATGTCTGTTTGAATTCAAGACAACTTTTTTAAAGATTTTTCCAATCATGTTTAAAGAATTACTAGTTGTTTTAATAATTTTATACATATTGGGCAAGTAATTAAATACCATAGCATATATAGCAACTTTCTTTGTCCAATTGTTTTTCTTTTTATATCAGTAGCTACAAATATTTTATTTTTTAACCATGTAGAGTAGTTCCGTTCTATACTTCGTAATAATTTTTATTTATATAGATGTTCAATATGAGAAGTAAACATATAATTTTCTGATTCCCAAACGCCGTTTCCTTCTCAACCTATAATTATACAACCAAAAGAGAATAATCGCCTACAAACAGTTTTCACAAATGCTCATGTATTTGGAACCAACAATCAACAAAATAAAAATGTTTTCAAACCAAATACTAATAATAGTTTTGATATGCCCACTCCAATGAGCGTAATTAGTATAAATACATTTAGGGCCACACCAATGAGTTTGAAATCAAGAAATACTTCGAGACCTCCACCATTGAACTTCCAAAATTATTCTAATTTACGATCATTCGATCAATCAATGCAACTCAGAAGAACTTTTATTTCAGAATTATATAAGACAGAATTCGAAGAAAATTAGGATAATTTTGAGGAACAGTTCGATATTGTAGAAATTGATGTCATGCAAGAGCAAGCACTCGATACTAAGAACGTTGCCATCAGTTTCAAGAAACGTTTCGCAACACACACACACACACACCTTAGTATCAAATATCATTCCATTTAGTACTAAACATGCAAAATTACCATATGTAATTTTACCTGAATATAATATAAAAGTTTTATTTGATTGTGGTTCAAAAAATCGTTCATTGACCCAGATATATAATTAGTTTTTTCCTTAATTTGAACATGCATGATCCGTTTGTTGTATCCACATTATTTCTAAAATCAGCACATACTTTTAGTGCCTGCATTCCAGTTTGAAAATTATTTAATTTGCAAAAAAATGAAACATTGGAATTGTATCTACTTAAGTTGGAAAACGTCTTCAGAGGATTGATTGGATTGTATAGTTTGAAATAATTACAAGCTACCACTGATTTTGGTAGATGTTATTTAATTACGACACACACAAAAATTAAACTGCTTGTCCAAAAATCACAAACAAACTTAAACTTACTAAATGTTAACGCTAGACCAGAACAAGTTAAAGTAAAAACCTCCATAAATAATGGCGAAATAATTATTCCACATCACAGATTTCATGACTGTGGAATACCGGAATGTCTCATAATTGCAAAAAATGGTCCAGTTTTTACAATTATTTCTAATAATACACCAGATCACATTTTTCTGAACCTATAACAGCCGAAGAGACCGCTAACATATACAGGAAATCGAACTAAATAATTTTGACGAGTTACCTAACAAAAATTTGAATACAACAAAAATTAGAGTTGATCATCTTAATAATAAGGAACGTAATAAAGTACTTACGTTGTGTGAAGAATTTTCAGACACATTTTATAACGAAGAAGATCCATCAACTTTTACTAACCATATTAAACATCAAATAAAAACCGTATATGAATTACCAGTTTACACAAAATCTTATTGTTTTCAATTTATTCACAAACAAGAAGTCGAAAAGCAATTCAGAAAAATGTTAGATCAAGACATCATAAAACCTAGTAGCTACCCATAGCCTTCGTCTATATGGTTTCTTCCAACGCTTCGGGAAAGCAAAAATGGAGAATTATGGAGCAAAAATGGAGAATTATGGTAGATAATCGAAAGCTTAAAGAAAAAACGATTGACGATAGGTACCCACTTCCTAACATAACAGACCTACTCGATCAACATGGAAGATGTTGATATTTCGCCACCCTCGACCTGGGTAGCGGTTTTCATCAAATCGAGATGGATGAAAAAGACGTAGAAAAAACAGCTTTCAATACGGAAAATGGGCATTATGAATATTTGCGGATGCCCTTTGCTTTAAAAAATTCTCCCGCAACTTTTCAGAAAATTATGGACAACATATTACGCGGAATCCAAAATGAGAAATGTTTATTGTACTTAGCCGATATAATATTTTTTTCTATATCATTACAAGAATACATAGAAATACTTAGATGTGTTTTTTAAAGACTTCGTGATTCTAATTTCGAGATACCACTTGATAAATTCGAGTTTTTGCGGAAAGAAGTAGCATACTCGGATCACGTTGTAACCCCTGATGGTGTAAAACACAACCCTGATAAAATAGAAGCGATTAAGCAATGTCCAATACCAAATAGTACTAAGCAGATAAAAGATTTCTTAGAGTTACTGGGATACTATCGTTGGTTTATGAATAGCTTCATAAATATCAGCAAACCTCTCACAAAGTGTTTAAAATAAGGCGCGAAAATTGAAGATAACCAAGAATTTTTAGACTGTTTTAATACTTGTAGATAAAAGTCTTTTGAATAACGAGCCGGATTTTTCGAAATCTTTTGTCTTAACAACGGACGCTAGTAATATTGCTTTGGGGGCTGTCTTATCCCAAGGTCCGAATGGTACCGATTTACGTATTGTTTACGCTTCTCGAACCTTGAAGGCTCGGAATATAAGTACTCAACTATCGGGAGAAAATTACTCGCAATAGTTTGGGATAGAAAATATTTTCGACCGTATTTGTTTGGTAGAAAGTTCGATATCGTAACTTATCGTAAACTCCAATACCAAATTAACAAGATGGCGAACACAACTAGAGGAGTACGACTATAATATTAAATATAAAAAAGGTAAACTGAATTCAAATGCCGACGTAGAAATCCACACTAAAACAGTTTCTGACGAAACTGAAGACTTTGATAGAAACAAAAAAAGACATCCCAATAAACCTGAAAATGAATCATTCGAGAAATCTTCGAATCGCATGACGCAAATAAACACGAGATACATTTCTATGCAGGTACAATCAAGACGTAGAACAAGAAATTGATGAATATAATGACGAGACTATGCATTCCAATGCCGACCAAAATCCTGTTGTAGGTATTCCAACGTCGTTTTACCTGTAAATTTCGGTCGAAATAAAATTATTATAACAACAGTACTACATTTCCTAGCAAAGCCAAAAACCACAATTTTATTCGAAAGCAAACAGAGTATCATAGTCCAAATATCCGAAAACAATTTTGGAATTACCAAATTTTCAGTATTATCTCTATTTCCAAAACCCAAATATTGATGAAAATTTTTCAGTAGTTTTACAAAAAAATTCAGATGGTCTTCTTTTCAATTTAGAAGATGTAACAACTTTTTAATTGACCTGACTAACAAAAATGACATTGAAGAATTAATAACCAATCATGATTGAAGTAAATCAAACCGACGCCGAACCGACAATACAGTTAAGAGAATAAAAGAAAAATACTATTGGCCAAATATCAAAGAATCTGTTCAAACTTACATTAATAATTCCGAAGAAAAGTGAATAAGAGTGATACGAATGGAAATGAATCTTACTCCAACAGCATTAAAATCATTTGAAATAATTCATTTAGATGCCTTTAGTCTCGAACAATCAAAATTTCTAACTATCGTGGATAGCTTTTCCAAATACGCTCAAGAATATCATTTGAACTCACCCTGTGAAACTCAAATCGTTGATAATTTAATAAAATATTTTCACATCACGGTACGTCTGAATCAGTAGGAGTTGACAACGGCACCGAATTACTGAAACTACACAAAATTTATACTCACTTTTGCAATCAAAATAATCCCCAGTCAAACGGAATCGTCGATAGGTTCCACTCAACAATAACACAGGTCTGCGACCAAAAAACTGCATAGGATTTTTTAACATTTTCTTACAGAATTTGACCTACCAAACACAGAAAAAATATTCAAATTATTATATCACATAAGTTTTTATGTATATTGCAGTATATATGTTCATTGGTAATAAACCTATATAATTTTTATTTGATAATGGAGAAAAACAACCTGAGCTGTTGGTGAGACTGGGAATGTTTTAACATGTTGAGACAAGTCAAATGACGTATATCGCTTGAAACGAAGAAAAGCTCTCAGTAGACATACTGATATTCAAGTAAACAGTGCTGTTGTCATTCAATCATCGCTATAAGGGGTTGTGTTATTTCTCCAAACAGTTTTTGTTATATCTGTGGTGAATTCACTATTAAAAGTCAACAGACAAATATAAGTGATTTTGTAAGAAAAGTGTATTTTGCCTACTTTAAATTAAAACTTGGTGATCAAGATAAACTATGGGCCCCGCATAAGGTGTGTAGAAGATGCGAAGAAGATCTTCGTTTGTGGTTTAAGGGAAAGAAATATACATTTCGATTTGGAATTCCCATGATATGGCGTGAGCAGAAAAATCACACCACTGACTTCAACTTTTGCTCAGTTGACGTAAAGGGATTCAATTCAAAAAACAAAAGAAACATGAGTTATCCTAATCTTGCCTCAGCTATACGTCCAGTGCCCCATAGCTCCGAGATATATATCCCGCCGCCACCTTCCAGTTTGGATGAATACCCTAGTGAGTTAGAGGACTAAGCTACATTACCTCCTCCGGGCGAATCAAGCTAAGATTTATCTTTTGACGGAGATGGAGGGCCTCAACTATTTTCTCAAGCTAAGCTCAATGATTTAGTAAGAGATTTAGGCCTTTCAAAAGATGCAGCCGAACTGTTAGGTTCTAGATTAAAAAATAAAAGCCTTTTATCACCTGGCACTTCTTTCTACTGGTACAGACACCGAGAAAAAGAATTTACCCAGTTTTTCTCAAAAGAAGGAAATTTAGTTTTCTGCTATAATGTGGAAGAACTCATACATCGCTTTGATATAAAGTATGACTCATCTGAATGGCGCCTATTCATTGACTCATCTAAGACTAGCCTTAAAGCAGTATAATTGCACAATGGAAATAAATTTGCCTCGATTCCGATTGGACATTCTGTGCATATGAAAGAAGATTATAAAGATTTGGCCATTATCCTGGAAAAAATCAAGTATGAAGACCATCAATGGATGATTTGTGGGGACATCAAACTACTGACAATGCTTTTGGGTCAGCAGGCAGGCTATACCAAATACTCACGTTTTTTATGCTTGTTGGATAGTAGAGCCAGAGAACAGCACTGGAAGAAAAGTGATTGGCCATCCCGAGAAACTTTAAAACCTGGAGAAAAAAATGTTATAAACACTGCCTTGGTACCACCAGAAAAGGTTTTGTTGCCCCCTCTCCATATCAAATTGGGGTTGATAAAACAATTTGTGAAATCGCTGCAAAAGGATGGAGACTGTTTCAAATATGTATGTACAAAATTCCCGAAGCTGTCAGAAGCAAAGTTGGAAGAGGGAGTTTTCACCGGCCCCGACATAAGAAAACTTTTAACGGACCCTTCATTTGTGGAAACTATGAATGAGATGGGAAAAGAAGCTTGGGTATCGTTCAAGGACGTAGTGCGAAAGTTTTTGGGAAATACTAAGGATCCTAACTATTAAACCATTGTGCAACGGATGCTAGCAGCATACGAAGCTCAAGGCTGCAAGATGAGCTTGAAGGTCCATTTTTTACACTCTCACATAGACTATTTTCCTGAAAACCTGGGAACTTAGAGTGAAGAGCAGGGGGAGCGATTTCACCAGGATGTTCGTGATATCGAGAGGAGGTACCAAGAGCGATGGGATGTCACTATGCTTGCTGACTACTGTTGGCTAATTAAGCGAGAAACTGAATGTGGAAATCGGAAAAGGACTCGTCAAAGTATCAAGGAAAAGAAGAAGAGGTTTCATAAAGAACGTGAATAAGTATATTTATCAAAATAATATTTTGTTTGCTTTAAAAAAAATATTTATTGTTTGAAAATTTCGAATAAAGGAGTGCTTTAACCAATTTTTTGAGTTTGAATTTGCAAAAAATCCTTATGTGATAGAAAAAAATGGCCATCAGTTTTGAAATCAGCGCACTTTAAAACATATAATTCAGTAAAAATATCTCATGCATCTGACAAAAAAATTTTTTTCGCACACCTGTGTAATCGATTATATGAGAATATTGAACTCAGAAGAATTCTTAGAAACCCCAATCAAAAATAAAATCACTCATGCAATTTTGTCCTACAATCATTCTCTGCACTCTGCAACGAAATCAAAACATATTGACATTATAAACGGACATATAACAGACTATATCGAAATCGATCAGATGATAATAAATGACTATATAAATGTTCATAGAGATATATGAAAATTACTTTATTCGAAAATCAACTCAGATCCCATCGCCCTTAAATCAAAGGTAATACAAAAACTCAATGTTGATCGAGACAAACCTGAAATAATTCAGTCAGAACAAAAAGTTTTCGTGCAAAAACACATTAGACAGATACAAGAAAAGAAATTTGACAAACTACTTGAATAACAACTGTAACTAACGAATCAAAAACAACTTCAACCCCAACAAACACAAAAATACGTATAGATAATATGAAACGCCCAATTAAACAAACCTATATTTCCAAAAGGTAAAACGTTCAATTCTGTTATGTCAGACTCCTGGGAATTCTCGGACTCCAGGAAAAAATTCTGCTTCAAAAACTAGGAAACAAACCCGGCCTTGTTCCAGTTAATCGTGGAACTGCCAAAGTCGAAGAATACACACATACAACTTATTCACTATTACGATATGAATCCCATCAATACAGAAATCTACAAATTAGGATTGAAATCTGATAATATAACCAGGCTAATACTTACTATTCTTTCTATACGTCAAACTATCTAAAAACTTACAATCCACTGAAGACAAAGTTGAATCAAAACTGAAAAATATTCTTCCACATCACATTATCCGTAAACGAAGATTAATCGACGGATTGGGTTCATTATTCAAATCCATCACAGGAAACCTAGATGCTTATGATTGTCAACGCTATGAAAAATTAATTTCTCAGTTAGAATTAAATCAAAAACAAATACTGTCAAATATGGGAAGACAATATTCTGTTTCTCTGAATGTTAAAGATAAATTCAATTAAATAATTCAAAAAACTAATCACAATGTACAATTGATTACTTCGAAATTAAACCAAATTAGTTTGATAGTTGAAAGCCACATATATATGAGAAATTCATTGAAGTCGATAACTACATACCAAATAATAAAAGCACACATCTGCTACATATTCCAATTACTTTTACTTTTGATATTGAATTATATCACTATTACTCGGTTTCAATATATTTCGAGGGTCAGTTTAGGACAAACATTCAAAAAAATAAATTCTTGAGAAAAAACCAAATGTACTTTGCATTTAGGAGTAACTTTTGCAAAGAAATTCTTCCTTGATGGTATATTTGCCAGAAACAAGAACTAAGAGAAGTCCTCGAATCCCTTTGATCGGCCACTGTCAGCTCAGCTCGACGCATCCATCCAATGGGATAGAATTGTTTCCTTACGATCAATCATAAAATTAAAATGCTTCTGGAAAGAGGAAATCCGAATTTAATGTGCACATTCCTCATTGAAATTCCTACGGGTTGCAAATTCACCACCGTTCAATTGACTATAAGTAATGACAAATAATACACAAATCTGAACTAGCCGATCCTGCTCCTCAACATAGACGACGCCGTCGCAACGTTCTCAAAAGTCAATATTAGCGTTGACTTAGAAGAGCTTCGATTAGACGAGTTACACGAAATCCGCAGCCAAGTGATCGAAAATCAACAGAACGTTGATTTCGAGAATCCTTTTCACTTCCTCTTTGCCTGGACGAACGTTATATATGGACTTCTAGTTGTTATTCGTTGCTACAGAGTCTACAAGAAGTTCACCAGTAGATTTCCAACTTCAATACCTCCACAGATAGACCACCACGATGTTAGCCTTCCTATTTAACCCTTGGAAGCCGAAACAATCGCGGGAGGAATTATGTCATCACGGTTGATAGTTTCCTATAAGAAAATTCTGACGTTGCATATCCCACAGTTCATTGCATAATTTCCCCGAAGGAACGAACCTTTTGTGAAAAATCAGCAAGATCACAGAGGTATCTACCGCACTGGGCCTCAGTTCCTAATCTATCTTCAATCATTAAACATATGTTTTCGTAATTGTCTTAGTACTGTGATAATATTGAGAAAATAAAGTTTTTAAAAAGTTACGTCGATATATCCGAAATATATTTCATGTTATTAATATTTCTTTTTGTTCTCACAAGTAATGTATATTTCTATAACTGACGATTATCCTAATATTTTCTATTTGAGATACATATTTATAT
Source organism: Galeruca laticollis (assembly GCA_963921935.1). Classification (NCBI taxonomy): domain Eukaryota; kingdom Metazoa; phylum Arthropoda; class Insecta; order Coleoptera; family Chrysomelidae; genus Galeruca; species Galeruca laticollis. Next base: position 165,620,964 of record OY998176.1, read on the forward strand.
TTATTTTTTAGAGTACCCAGTAGTCCATCGTTATTATTTATATTATCATAATTATATACAAGTTTATAGTCCGGCTTTTTAAAATATCCTATATCATATATAACAAATGTTTCGGTTAAAACAATGATATCAAAATTTTGTTTAAATTGAGATAATAAAATATTAAAGTCATCCAAATCTAGTAAATAATCGTTGATCCCCCTTTAGGGCATTGTTTCAATCACAATTCTAAATAGTCATACGTCGCATACGTAACATCCAGTCTCACAATTTATTCAAAACTAAATAAAAACACAAATTAACGATTGTAACAGGGTCAACATTAAAAACACCTGTATATAGATTTCTGGAAAGAAGTACAACAGTTCTATGTCGGCTGATTCATATGCTTAAATCACAAGGAAGGAATGATATAAAAAACGATAGTTTTGGGTAGAAATTTAGATAGGAAAGTGAAGGAAAGATAATTTTGAGCTGTTAGTTAATCTTTGATCCCCCTTTAGAGCATTGTTTTAATCAATGAAATTAAACAATTTTAAATTGTCATACGTCGCCTACGTAAGATTCCTTAAAAACTGATCCAATTTTTACAATTTATTCAAAACTAAATAAAAAACGCAAATTAACGATTGTAACACGGTTAACATTAAAATCACCTGTATATAGATTTCTGGAAAGAAGTACAATACTACGTCGGGTAATTCATATATTTTCATCACAACAAAGGAATGATATAAAAAACAATACTTTTTGGGTAGAAATTTAGATAGGAAAGTGTACGAAATATAAATTTGAACTGTTAACAAATACGTTTAATTAATATATTTTTCTGTAACACAGCAAAGAAAACAACCTAAGAAGTAATTAATTATTAAATTTTTCGTTTGTGAATTTCATTTCTCTATTGTTGACAGATTACACATTTACTAACAATTGAAATTCTTAAGACTCATAAATTCCAACACAATTATAGTAACGTTTCACTAAATAATATCTACATAAAAAATAACAATAATAAGACATAAAAACAGAAATTCTTCAAACAAGTAGTTAAACTTGTCTCGTATTGAATAGAAAGGTGTTGACAAATTGCACAAGTGTGTTATTCTTAAGATTGTTTAAATTTATTTTTTATTCGCTGTACCCTGATACGAACCATCCAGCAAGTATAATAAGCGCCTTGAATACATTGACGTTGTTTCAAAATTAATAAGGCTACTGATATTCGGATTTACGTTTGAAATAAAATTTATACTGTCCGTAATATTACTTGGCTTATCGATATATTTCAGATCAACTGCAATCATAATCTTGGATGAAGACATTGATTTGATACCATTTAATTACTTAATTTCGTATCCGAATGGTAGAAATGCAGCGTCTTTTCATTTTTGGGTTATGTGTAGTTCAGCCATTTCAAACTTATTAGAATTATAAAAAAATATTTGCTTTTAATTTCTAACCATTTATATTTGAAATGTTTATCAACATGAAGTACTGTGAAATATACAAATACTTGGTATATGTACGAGATGACCTTTCTAGTGCTTTGATGTGACATTAAGTTGAGAATTCTATAATATGTAATGTCAGAAGGTTAGGAAGTGTCACGTAGGAAAGAATTGTTTGGTTAGAAATCACAGTGATATAGATGTCAAAAAAGTCAATGGAAATGAATAATGCAACAAATCGAGAAAGAAGCAAAAACCATAGAACTTTATATTTATTGTGTCAGGAAATATATGAATTTTGTTGTTGAGTAAATAAAACTATTATTTAGGAATTAGTAAATAGGGGATAGTTTATGTAGAAGAATAATAATAATTAGATAGAATGAACATTTTAAAAGGACACAAACACAATTTAATAAAATTAAAACTTAAGAATTAGGTGATGAATTTGAAATCAGCACACATATGATTTTGGTATTGCAACGAAAAAACAATTAGAGCTTGTTGACTGAAAAGTATAAGAGGTTTTTTGAGGATGAACGAGGGATGACATGTGGTAGAAATTATAAGAAATTTTAGATAGAAAAACTAACAAAATGGTATAAAAAAGTCCTCAATGGAAAGTACAAGTAGCAAATAAACTTATGTAAGACACAATACTATAAAGAAGCTACATAAAAAAATATTTCAAAAGATAACAAGTTATTGGAGACAACGGCAGATCGATATAGTATGGTTTTGGAAGACAACACTTCAAGAAAGAGGATTAGTGGGGTTGTGAGAACAAGGTTAGTTATTTTTTGTCTTTGTTGGTACCAACATTTATTTTAAAGATGTGCATATATGATAAAAGTTAGAAGAATTGGAATCTAATACTATTATGAATATAAAAACAGATCTGATAGAAGTAATTACAAAAACTTAAGCACTTACGAATTTCTATATACCGTTTAGTAATTTCGACTTCTTAATTTTTATATTAGCATAAGACATTTCATCACTTTGTTTCTTTGTTCAAATTTATAATACATATTTCCTGACCAATACAATCTATTTGATATTAAATGTGTTCTTGAAATAAATGTTTTCTTAAATATTACTTCAACGGATACGAGTGATATCTGTTATTACTGTGAGATCTGGAATCGACTATTCTACTGAGAATTTCCAACCATAGGCGCACCAAATAATATTTAAAAGAACAAAAAATATTAAAAGTTGTTTTGAACGAATAATAGATAAAGTATTGGGGATAAAGAGTAAAATAACTGGAACCTCAAAAGTAGAAAGAGTATCTCATTCTCACCGCATAAATAAATACATAAAAATTTTCTTTTTCTTTTAATGAGCTACCCACACCAAAATTGAATACATCAAAATACTAATACAACAATAATAAAATTTCCTCTTACACACACAAATATAATATATATATATATATATATATATATATATATATATATATATATATATATATATATAAATTTCGATTTTCTACTACACCTGTTTAAGTCGAAATTTCAATAATTTCGACTTATTGGCCTGACCGTTCTTCGAAGGGCAAAACAACTATTGCGCCAACTGACTACTTCTCGCTTGTGTAACTACACGAACCAAGAGAGGTTGTCGGAGGGTGTAATCTTCAGTTCGGATTAGAGATTCTGAACTGGAAGGCATTACGGCACTCTTGAAGAGACCGAAGAAGGTCGAAACGCGTAAGTGTACTATGCTCTTCCGCTATCAGTTGCGAATCACCACAGATGTCCGTATCGGCAAAATGGCCGATCGACGTCACGTTTTTCGAAGGGGATGTAATTCAATATTCTGCGTGGTATTAGCCAGGAATGTAGTTGTTTTGCCCTTCGAAGAACGGTCAGGCCAATAAGTCGAAATTATTGAAATTTCGACTAAAACAGGTGTAGTAGAAAATCGAAATTTATATTTCATATAGCACCTCGTATTTTATGAAATTATATTCATTTTTATTTAATACGACTAATACGGTCGCATTTATCTGAGGTGTTGGTTCGCAACTGAAAGTGAAGATGGCGCCAACTGACTACTTCTCGCTTGTGTAACTACACGAACCAAGAGAGGTTGTCGGAGGGTGTAATCTTCAGTTCGGATTAGAGATTCTGAACTGGAAGGCATTACGGCACTCTTGAAGAGACCCAAGAAGGTCGAAACGCGTAAGTGTACTATGCTCTTCCGCTATCAGTTGCGAATCACCACAGATGTCCGTATCGGCAAAATGGCCGATCGACGTCACGTTTTTCGAAGGGGATGTAATTCAATATTCTGCGTGGTATTAGCCAGGAATGTAGTTGTTTTGCCCTTCGAAGAACGGTCAGGCCAATAAGTCGAAATTATTGAAATTTCGACTAAAACAGGTGTAGTAGAAAATCGAAATTTATATTTCATATAGCACCTCGTATTTTATGAAATTATATTCATTATATATATATATATATATATATATATATATATATATATATATATATATATCATAATCATAATCTTGGATAAAGACATTTATTTGATACCATTTAACTACTTAATTTCGTATCCGAATGGTAGAAATGCAGCGTCTTTTCATTTTTGGGTTATGTGTAGTTCAGCCATTTCAAACTTATTAGAATTATGAAAAAAATATTTGCTTTTAATTTCTAACCATTTATATTTGAAATGTTTATCAACATGAAGTACTGTGAAATATACAAATACTTGGTATATGTACGAGATGACCTTTCTAGTGCTTTGATGTGACATTAAGTTGAGAATTCTATAATATGTAATGTCAGAAGGTTAGGAGTTGTCACGTAGGAAAGAATTGTTTGGTTAGAAATCACAGTGATATAGATGTCAAAAAAGTCAATGGAAATGAATAATGCAACAAATCGAGAAAGAAGCAAAAACCATAGAACTTTATATTTATTGTGTCAGGAAATATATGAATTTTGTTGTTGAGTAAATAAAACTATTATTTGGGAATTAGTAAATAGGGGATAGTTTATGTAGAAGAATAATAATAATTAGATAGAATGAACATTTTAAAAGGACACAAACACAATTTAATAAAATTAAAACTTAAGAATTAGGTGATGAATTTGAAATCAGCACACATATGATTTTGGTATTGCAACGAAAAAACAATTAGAGCTTGTTGACTGAAAAGTATAAGAGGTTTTTTGAGGATGAACGAGGGATGACATGTGGTAGAAATTATAAGAAATTTTAGATAGAAGAACTAACAAAATGGTATAAAAAAGTCCTCAATGGAAAGTACAAGTAGCAAATAAACTTATGTAAGACACAATACTATAAAGAAGCTACATAAAAAAATATTTCAAAAGATAACAAGTTACTGGAGACAACGGCAGATCGATATAGTATTGTTTTGGAAGACAACACTTCAAGAAAGAGGATTAGTGGGGTTGTGAGAACAAGGTTAGTTATTTTTTGTCTTTGTTGGTACCAACATTTATTTTAAAGATGTGCATATATGATAAAAGTTAGAAGAATTGGAATCTAATACTATTATGAATATAAAAACAGATCTGATAGAAGTAATTACAAAAACTTAAGCACTTACGAATTTCTATATAACGTTTAGTAATTTCGACTTCTCAATTTTTATATTAGCATAAGACATTTCATCACTTTGTTTCTTTGTTCAAATTTATAATACATATTTCCTGACCAATACAATCTATTTGATATTAAATGTGTTCTTGAAATAAATGTTTTCTTAAATATTACTTCAACGGATACGAGTGATATCTGTTATTACTGTGAGATCTGGAATCGACTATTCTACTGAGAATTTCCAACCATAGGCGCACCAAATAATATTTAAAAGAACAAAAAATATTAAAAGTTGTTTTGAACGAATAATAGATAAAGTATTGGGGATAAAGAGTAAAATAACTGGAACCCCAAAAGTAGAAAGAGTATCTCATTCTCACCGCATAAATAAATACATAAAAATTTTCTTTTTCTTTTAATGAGCTACCCACACCAAAATTGAATACATCAAAATACTAATACAACAATAATAAAATTTCCTCTTACACACACAAATATAATATATATATATATATATATATATATATATATATATATATAAATTTCGATTTTCTACTACACCTGTTTTAGTCGAAATTTCAATAATTTCGACTTATTAGCCTGACCGTTCTTCGAAGGGCAAAACAACTATTGCGCCAACTGACTACTTCTCGCTTGTGTAACTACACGAACCAAGAGAGGTTGTCGGAGGGTGTAATCTTCAGTTCGGATTAGAGATTCTGAACTGGAAGGCATTACGGCACTCTTGAAGAGACCGAAGAAGGTCGAAACGCGTAAGTGTACTATGCTCTTCCGCTATCAGTTGCGAATCACCACAGATGTCCGTATCGGCAAAATGGCCGATCGACGTCACGTTTTTCGAAGGGGATGTAATTCAATATTCTGCGTGGTATTAGCCAGGAATGTAGTTGTTTTGCCCTTCGAAGAACGGTCAGGCCAATAAGTCGAAATTATTGAAATTTCGACTAAAACAGGTGTAGTAGAAAATCGAAATTTATATTTCATATAGCACCTCGTATTTTATGAAATTATATTCATTTTTATTCAATACGACTAATACGGTCGCATTTATCTGAGGTGTTGGTTCGCAACTGAAAGTGAAGATGGCGCCAACTGACTACTTCTCGCTTGTGTAACTACACGAACCAAGAGAGGTTGTCGGAGGGTGTAATCTTCAGTTCGGATTAGAGATTCTGAACTGGAAGGCATTACGGCACTCTTGAAGAGACCCAAGAAGGTCGAAACGCGTAAGTGTACTATGCTCTTCCGCTATCAGTTGCGAATCACCACAGATGTCCGTATCGGCAAAATGGCCGATCGACGTCACGTTTTTCGAAGGGGATGTAATTCAATATTCTGCGTGGTATTAGCCAGGAATGTAGTTGTTTTGCCCTTCGAAGAACGGTCAGGCCAATAAGTCGAAATTATTGAAATTTCGACTAAAACAGGTGTAGTAGAAAATCGAAATTTATATTTCATATAGCACCTCGTATTTTATGAAATTATATTCATTTTTATATATATATATATATATATATATATATATATCATAATCATAATCTTGGATAAAGACATTTATTTGATACCATTTAACTACTTAATTTCGTATCCGAATGGTAGAAATGCAGCGTCTTTTCATTTTTGGGTTATGTGTAGTTCAGCCATTTCAAACTTATTAGAATTATAAAAAAAATATTTGCTTTTAATTTCTAACCATTTATATTTGAAATGTTTATCAACATGAAGTACTGTGAAATATACAAATACTTGGTATATGTACGAGATGACCTTTCTAGTGCTTTGATGTGACATTAAGTTGAGAATTCTATAATATGTAATGTCAGAAGGTTAGGAATTGTCACGTAGGAAAGAATTGTTTGGTTAGAAATCACAGTGATATAGATGTCAAAAAAGTCAATGGAAATGAATAATGCAACAAATCGAGAAAGAAGCAAAAACCATAGAACTTTATATTTATTGTGTCAGGAAATATATGAATTTTGTTGTTGAGTAAATAAAACTATTATTTAGGAATTAGTAAATAGGGGATAGTTTATGTAGAAGAATAATAATAATTAGATAGAATGAACATTTTAAAAGGACACAAACACAATTTAATAAAATTAAAACTTAAGAATTAGGTGATGAATTTGAAATCAGCACACATATGATTTTGGTATTGCAACGAAAAAACAATTAGAGCTTGTTGACTGAAAAGTATAAGAGGTTTTTTGAGGATGAACGAGGGATGACATGTGGTAGAAATTATAAGAAATTTTAGATAGAAAAACTAACAAAATGGTATAAAAAAGTCCTCAATGGAAAGTACAAGTAGCAAATAAACTTATGTAAGACACAATACTATAAAGAAGCTACATAAAAAAATATTTCAAAAGATATCAAGTTACTGGAGACAACGGCAGATCGATATAGTATTGTTTTGGAAGACAACACTTCAAGAAAGAGGATTAGTGGGGTTGTGAGAACAAGGTTAGTTATTTTTTGTCTTTGTTGGTACCAACATTTATTTTAAAGATGTGCATATATGATAAAAGTTAGAAGAATTGGAATCTAATACTATTATGAATATAAAAACAGATCTGATAAGAGTAATTACCAAAACTTAAGCACTTACGAATTTCTATATAACGTTTAGTAATTTCGACTTCTTAATTTTTATATTAGCATAAGACATTTCATCACTTTGTTTCTTTGTTCAAATTTATAATACATATTTCCTGACCAATACAATCTATTTGATATTAAATGTGTTCTTGAAATAAATGTTTTCTTAAATATTACTTCAACGGATACGAGTGATATCTGTTATTACTGTGAGATCTGGAATCGACTATTCTACTGAGAATTTCCAACCATAGGCGCACCAAATAATATTTAAAAGAACAAAAAATATCAAAAGTTGTTTTGAACGAATAATAGATAAAGTATTGGGGATAAAGAGTAAAATAACTGGAACCCCAAAAGTAGAAAGAGTATCTCATTCTCACCGCATAAATAAATACATAAAAATTTTCTTTTTCTTTTAATGAGCTACCCACACCAAAATTGAATACATCAAAATACTAATACAACAATAATAAAATTTCCTCTTACACACACAAATATAATATATATATGTATATATATATATATATATATATATATATATATATACTTTTACTCGCTCTATATATATATATATATATATATATATATATATATATATATATATATATATATATATATATATATATATATATATATATATATATTGTCACATACAGGTTGTCCCACCATGGTAGTGACATGTGTTGATAATACATTTTATATTTAATTACTTAAGTGAAAGTTGTATTTGAGAAACACAATATTTCTGATTGTGATGAGAAATTTGTTAGTGTAGGTCCTACACGAAGCTATGAAACTCGCGCTAACGTCTTACACAAGTCTTCGGCAATCATAAATAAGAATTATGTTAGCTAAAAAATTATTATCATTTGAAAACAAAATGGTAGATTCAGTACAATTGCGTTATTAATATTCTATCAGTTAATTTCCATTGATTAAAATCCAATATTGATATATTCTGTTAACATTTTCTATATTTTTATCAACAAGTTCATTCATACGTCTTGTAAATGTCGCATTTGCTCTGTCAGCCCTTGTCTACCAATTTATAGTTTATATTACGTACACAAACTACTTCTGAAAGATTTATCACAATATACTTTCCATATTTTTATAATTTCATTGTATCGTAAAATTTTGTGGTATGTTTTATTATGAATGTCAGTAGAAAATGTAGTGTACAGCGTATTATTTGTCAATAGATGTGTCGCTGCTTGTCGAATGTAGATGATAACGACTTGTGTATTTATCCAATTATATTCTCCATGTTATATGTACAAAGCTATGCAGATCTTGAGTGAACCTCCAGGATTTTTACCGTCACATAGTTCTGTTTGGCTGTTAGTTTTGCAGAAGGCTGAAAGTATCATTTATAGAATTATGTGAGAATGTTTATGATGTTTTAGGATTTGACAGTAAATGACATTTATTAAAATAGAAATGTTTGCAAACTATACTTTAAAATTTAGGTAGCTAAGTTAGGATGGAGTTTGTTGAAAAGAAAAACTAGGTACTTGACATAATCTTTTTTGGACAAGAAAAATTTTTCCAAAGGAGAAATAATATAAAATAGATTGGATACGATTAAAATATTGAAAAGTAACAACATTAAAGTGAATACGAATAATATTACGAATATAATTCAAAAATAAAACAGTACATTTGAAAGATATGAAATATTTTTCAATGATGGAAGGTTGATAATGAAATACAGGAGATTGATGTAAGACAGTTATACATAAATAATACATATTCAGGAGATTTTGAGCAATAGGAGAATAATTTGAGAATATTATAAATAATTTGAAAATCAAACATCACATTGAAAAGTGACATAAAATATTTTGGAATGATAGAAGGTTGGTGAATAAATACATTAGAATAACGTAACACATCTAATATATAGGTACAAATAAAATAGATTCAGAAGATTTTGAGGAAAGGAGAGTAATTTGAGAAAGGTCTGGATAATTTTATAGAAGCTTCGTAGTTGTGTAAATTTTTTTATTTCTTAGATCATATGACATTGAATTTTTCTTGGTAATTGTAATTTTAACATATTTCTTTTATAAGGTAATTTTAGTATTGAAAAGATAGTACAAAACAAAGCTTTGTTTGAGGAATACAAAAGAAGCAGTTCCTGTATATCAAAAGGTAAGAGATTTAATTAATAAACTGAGATGAAAGTAGTAAAAAGATTGAATATAATAAATTTCGGATAAACAGAAGAAATTACAATACAGGGTGTTTATTTAATTAGTATTTTAAAACATAAATATATAATTGTAAAATTGTAACAAATTTGAATTTAATTAAAAAAAAAAAAAGACACAATTTAGTACTGCCATTTTTTCAAGAACTGACTCCCTGTAAATAAGACATTTTGTATAGAGCCGGAGCAAATATATTTTCATATTTTTTTATGGTAATTTCAATAAGGTCTGAATAATTTTTATTAAATTTTACTTGCCTATTAATGGTAAGTTGGCGTCCTATAACATTTACGTAAATAGTATGCACCTTGATTATCTAAATTGAATTTAAAGAAAATAAATTGTATACGTACAATAGTTATAATTCTAACAAATTTGTGCCTGCAACGTGGAGCAGAATAAAATTATTATTGTAATATTCAGATATTGATAATTATATTTATACCAAAATCTGTCTCCTGAAACGTGGGGCATAATAAATTGGCATCCCAAAAACGTGGGGCGATTACCAGTGGCAGTAGTAACATAAAAATTTCTAGAATAAAATAAATCAAACAAAATAAGAAATGGAGGTTGAAAAATATTTAGACGATTTAAAAATACAAGAGATCAAAACAGAACTGGCGAAGAGAAACATGGACACAACTGGAATTAAAATAACATTAAAGAACAGATTGAAGCAAGCGTTAATTGATGAGGGACAAGATCCAGAAGAGTATCGGTTTACATACAAAGAACAAGGAGATGGGAATCAGGAACAACAAGGTGAAATGGTAAACCTGATCAAACAAATGCTAGAGAAAATGGAAGAGAACGAAGAAGAAATTAAGAAAAAGATGGATGAAACCAAGGGAGAAATGAAAATGAATATAGATGAAAAGATGGGAGAATCAAATAAAAACATTGACAAAATGGAGAAAAGAATACAAAAATTACAAGAACATGTAATAGAAAAAGTGGGAGATATTAAACGTGAACAGGAACATCAAAAAGAAAAATTTGAAGAGTATGTATTCCATAATGAGAAAGAAAAAGATAAATTAGTAGAACTAATAGATCAGAATGAAAAAAAAATAGAAGCTGAGGTGATAATAATCGACAATAAAGTTGAAACAAAAATAAACATAGTGAGAAGGGAATTAGAAAATATAAATAAGAAGATAGAAGAATTGCCATCAGGATGTAAACAGGTAATCTATATGGAAGCAGGAAGAGGGATGGATTTAGAATATTGTGGAGATATTGAAAAAAATCCTATCAAAATATTAAGGGACATGAAGGATATTATACAACAAAAGAATCAGAAGGAAAACTGGAAATTAGTAGTATCGAAAACGATGATAGGAAAGGCAGAATTATGGTGGGAAATGATAAGAGAAGAATGCGAGGACTGGGTACAATTTGAGAATATGTTTATTGAATATTTCTGGAGTGATGCACTTCAAAGTAAAATAAGGGAAAACCCATACACGGGAAAATACTTGGAAGGAGGCATGCCTAGAGAGAATTATGCGATGAAAAAATTAGACAACATTAAATATTTAACACCAGAAATACTGGAAGAGGATGTGATCAAATATTCGGCTAGACACTTCACAAATGATATACACGAATTCGTTATGGTAAATAATTTAAAAGACAAGAAAAGGTTCCTAGATTATCTCCGTAGAATAGATGACATGAAATCGATCAGGACGAATTACAACAGAGAAGAGAATAATAGGGGGGATGGATGGAGAGCTTGCTGGAACAAGAAGGAAGAGATAGATAATAGGGAAGAAAGATACCCTAAGAACAAAAATAACAATCCCCAGAGAAATAGTAATTATGAAAATAATTATGGAAATAATTACCATAAATATGATAATGGAAGTTCAAGACAGAATTTTCCAGGTAGAGATGACCATAATAGACATAGATATCTAAACCATAGAAACAATAATTATGAGGACAATAGAGCAAGATATGAAAATAATCAACAGAGACAGGAAGATAGAAATAATAGTAACAGTTATGATAATAATAAGAAGAGATTTGATGATAGGAATAATTTTCATAAAAGAAGTTCATGTCAGAATAGGTATGAAAATAACAATGATACGAGAAATTATAATAGAAATGAACCTATGTACAAATATGAGGATGATAGAAGAAATGATGATGGATACAAACAAAGACAAACACACAATAAACAAGAGCATAATGAATTCAGGAATTGCGGGACAGAAATTTATCATACAAGAATAAAAGAGGAAGAAGATAGAAAAAAATTAAATGAAGATTATGATAAGATTGATATAATGACTTCTGCAATGGTACATGAGCCAGCAGAAGGCAGACAAAATTTTTTTTAATATCGAGCAGATTAAGTTATCTTCAGGTTATTGCAATAAAAAGCACCTATTGTCATCCAAAAGAATTTATAAAAATCGAACCTGAAGAAGAAAACATGACCAATAATGATAATGAATTGATATATCTCAAATTGGAAATGAATGGAATAGAAATAATAGGATTAATAGATACCGGAAGTCAAATTTCAATGTGTAAAGAAAAATTTTATAAAGAAAACAAACATAAGTTCAAGGAGAAATTAATAAAAAACAAGTGGTTAGTTTCAATAATAAAAAACTAGGAAATGTTGAAGTAATGATATCAACAGAAATTGATATAAAAGGAATTAAAAGGAAAATTAATTTTTTTGTTATGCCAGGATTAAAAGTAGATGCTATATTGGGAGTAGATTTTATAGGGAAAAATGATTTTATCATCGATTTAAGTGATGAAAGAGTACTCATTGATGATAATGTTATAAATATAAATAATTATGGAAATGATGAGGCTGAACGGCAGCAAAAGGGCACCGCAGTCAATTTAAATCGAATTAAAATATGGGGGGAGAGTGAATCTACTACTACAAAAAGCAAGTATAAAATCCTAAGCATGAGTAATAAATTGGGAACAATAATAGAAGAAGAGTCAATAGAAATATTAAATAACAATGAAAAGGAAAATACAAATATCAGTATTAGGGAAATTGAATTAAATAAAAAAGAGAATATAGAAAGGGAAAGGGAATTAAGAATCAACACTTATATCAATTTTATCAAAGAAACAATGTACACTTGTAAATATAATTTGAAGGTAAACAAATTAAACATTGAAATCTTGAAAAATCCTAGCCGATTTGATCTGCTTTACGAAAAACATCAGTTTTATAGACAATACACGTCAGGACCAGAAACAAGAGAGAAAATGAATTTTAATATTTATACGCATGTGAAATATAAAAATAAATTTGTTAAAATAAAACTGAGAAGACTATTGCGAAATCAATTATGTAGAAAGCATATTCGTTTTAAAATACACAATAATATACACAAAGCAGGAAGTAGATTGTACAGAAAACATGTAAAATGGAAAAAAGAGCATGTTACAGGATACCTAAAATTAGATGACAATACTAATAGTGTAATTACAAGAAATAATAACTGTATCAGCATAGGAAGCATGGAGTCAAAAGAAAGTAATTTATTATGGTTACCATATATTGAAATAAAGATTCAAGGTTTACTAATAGGAGCACTAATCGATACTGCAGCTCAAATATCAGTAATAAAGGAGAAGATAATTTTAGACAATTTTAGCAATTTTAATGAACATATAATACCAATTAAAAGGATTACTATTATAGCTGCAAATAATAAGAATTTAGCCGAAACTGGAAAAATGTATTGTGGTACCTTATTAGTTAAAAATAAAGAGGTACACGTTAATCTTTTGATAATGGCAGACATGGATCAAGATATTATTTTAGAGATATATTTTTTGCGTCAACATAAGAGTATAATATATTTGCATCATAAAGTTATACAATTAAATAATGATAATTTGAAGATAAATACTACTTTGGATGCAGGACAAAATAAATATGTAATTCCAATGCACGTAATGAAGGTAGAAGAAGGAAGAAAATGGATAACAAGAGTAAAATGTATGCCGGAATATAAAGAGAAGATTTCAGAAATAATGAATAATAATAGGCAACTTTTTGACGATTCACCGAGAAAAGCAAATCATTATGAACACAAAATAGAAATATATACAGAAAAACCATTTATTTATAGGGGTTATCCTATACCTCAAGCCTATAAGGAACAGGTAAAAGAAGAATTAGGGAAAATGGAAAGAGATGGGATTATTCAAAAATCAAACAAACATTACATTAGTCCGTTAATAATTGTCAAGAAGGCTGATAATTCGATTCGTCTATGCTTGGATGCAAGAAGAATAAATGAGATTTCTAAAGCACAATATAAGGCACCACAGCATGTAAATATTCTCTTAACAAAAATAGGAAAATCAACAATATTCACCAAATTAGATCTTAAGAATTCATTCTGGTTAATTCCATTAAGTCCAGAATCTAGAAAATATACTGGTTTTCAAGTGGATGGGCAGGTATATGAATTTTTAACAGTACCATTTGGATTATAATCAAATTCTTCAGCACTAGTACGAGCTTTGAGGGAGGTACTTGAGCCATATCAAAAATTTTGCATTTCATACATTGATGATATCCGTATCTTCAGTAATAGCCCACAGGAACATCTAAAACATATAGAAAAAATTGTAAATATTTTAAACAAATTTGGACTGAAGTTGAATATTGATAAGTGTGTATTTTATCAAAGCGAGGTACAGTATCTGGGTTATAAAATAACTAATAATGGAATAACAATAGATGAGAAAAGATGAGAGCAGATACAAGAATTTCCTAAGCCTAAAAATTTAAAAATACTTAGAGGATTTCTTGGAATGATTAACTACTATTCTAAATTTGTACCTAATTTGGCAGAAAAAGAAAGGCCATTAATAGAGTTGCTAAGAAAGAATGAAAAGTGGATACGGGATGAACGTAGAATAAAGGCGTTTAATCAAATTAAAAATGAATTTTATAAAAACATTTCGGTTTATGTTCCAAATTTTAAAGAACCATTTTTATTACGTACAGATGCATCTGAATATTCAGTAGGAGGAGAATTGGTGCAAATGCAAGGGAAAGAAGAAGTACCAATATGCTTTGTGTCAAGAATGTTAAGAGGACCTGAAATAAGATATAGTGTGGGAGAGAAAGAAATGTTGGCTATTGTATATTGTTTTCAAAAATTGGGATATTGGCTTAGAGGAAATAAATTCACAATCGAGACAGATCATAAAGCTTTATCATTTATGAGGATAACAAAATATGGAAACAGCAGAATATATCGGTGGAATTTGCTACTTCAAGAATATGACTTTGAAATAAAATATCGGCCTGGGTGTATTAACTTCACAGCAAATTTTCTAAGTAGAAAAGATACAGAGAAAATTAAAAAAACTACAGAATTATTGATAGCACATAATAAAATAAGCACAGCATTATTGTGTTTAAATCAAATAAAACATGAAACAGGGGTTTATTCAAAACGAACGATAATTGAAAGTCAAGAAAATCTAGGAGAAGTAAAGAAAAAAGTACAACAAAAGATTTGCTATCACGGAATCAAATTAATAGAGAGATATTTAGTTAAAGTCATTAAAGATCAAGAATTGTATGTATTAGATGAAGAAACGGCCAAGCGAATTATAAAAGAAATTCAACAAGATTATGGGCATGTTGGTGTGCGGAAAACGTGGATGATTTTCAGTGAAAATTATTTTTCTATGCACGATTTATCGAGTACCAAAAGTATTTGTCAAAATTGTCGAGTATGTTCAGTTTTTCAGCATTATTCAGTTTCAGCGCTAAATCATAATTTTCTCTAAAATATGAAAGAATCATACTACTTTGGAGATCTGGAAGTAGACAAGGATAATAAAAAAAGAAGCATTAGAATAACCATGGCGCCAAAAGCCTACCCTGAATATAAAAACGGGCTCAGATTAATCTAGATCGAAAAAGAAGTTACGGACTAATTTATAGAAGAGTTAGATAGCTGTTCAGAAAGTTTTGGTGGAAGACCATTAGGAATTCAGTAATAAACAACGTCGCATAAAGTAAATAATGGCTAATTCAATTGGAAACTAGTGGAAGTAGTATATTAATCGACTGTAGTTCCGAAAAATGCCCGATGTGAATTCGAATGTGACCTATATATGAAAATGATGCTCATGCTATGGCGAGACAGAGAAGTGAGTCTAGAGATTTGCAAATGCGGAGTGGAAAAACCTACTAACGGAGATTGAAGGATGAAGGATATACACACTTCACTCTGAATCATTTCGGTAGTTTCGTTGATGCCGGCACTTAAGTTGGCAAGATTAGCAAGAGGTGTCAGAAGAAACTTGAATCTCCACCACTTTGAATTTATTTGGAGAAGATGAGCGAGGTAGACAAATTAGGATTATTTTTATACTCCATTTGAGCATACCCGTTCGAATTTGATGTTTCAAGCAGACTAGACACGTTTTGAGTCGCTCTGCATTAAAATCCAAATTAATAATATTGTACTTATGTTCTGAAAGAAATTCTGCTATTTGAGTTTAATTGTTAATTTTCTGATTTCTAATTTTTCTAATTTCCAATTTTTTGATATCTGATTTCATTTTATAATTTTAAAGTTGTGCAGAGTGTCCACGCTTATCTCTGTCGGTTTTGCGATAAATATCTGGTTCTGTTAATAGGACTTCTATGAAGTCTCTTCATTGGTGATTATGTAGAAAAAAAACTATTTATTTACATTCCATGGCTCTTTCAAACGTAAAAAAATTGTTACAAAAACATGGATTTTATATTCTTTTGTTGTGTGAAACTATGCTTTATCATTACAATAGTGACGATTTATTACACATAAATATTTATGTTATACAGGGGAGACCGAAATGCAAGAGCATTATGTATATAATATGTAAAAAATTCGTAGAATTGTCAATTAACTATAAAAAAGGGGAAAAATTATTCATAAAATAACCACAAATAGAAAAGTATTTGGCATAGGAGTAATTTACAAACCTCATGAAATAATAGGCAATGCTATCCTGACTGAATTTGAAGATTTTTTAATCTCTCTATTTCCAACTGTTGATAATTAAATGTGCTTAGGTGTCTTTAACATAAAAAATCTATACAAAAATAATATTATTGTTAAATTTGATAATATTGTTGATAATTTTGAACTATTGTAAGTCTTAGATGAACCAACACGACAAACATTGTTTCTGGATTATACAGTAGTTAATGAAAATAGTGTGGTAGATAGAAGAGTTATTCATAGTGAAATTAAGACCAGTCATTGGTGTATTGCACAATAAACGTAGGAATTGCCAAATAATTCAAAACGCATACTTATAGATAGTTCAAAAACTTTAATGAGAAATTATTTCACAACGACCTATTTGATCAGGATGGTATTAACGAAAAGGTATCATATTAAGTAAACTGTATAGTTAATTTATTTGATAGACATACACCAATAATAACTTCGAGAATCACAAAAAAGACGGCTCCATGGTTAACTTTTGCAATAGAAATAATGATAAATGAAAGAGGAATGGCTTTTAGAAGATATAAACGAACACGATCAAATGATCATTTCATCTTTTAAAAACATTTGAGAAACTACACAAATCATGCTGAAAAAACGAACTCCAATTACCTGTGGCAGCTAATTAGATCAAATAATTTTCTCAAAGATAAAATTCGTGAAATTCCTGAAAGCTTAAGAAAACCAAATGGCATTAATCTTAGATATTAAAAAAAATTATGAAAACTGAAGTCAGTACGTCTGGCCGTTCTATCCGGCCGATTTCCTTCATTTTTCTTTTAAATGAAAGGTATTCAAACAACGTCCTATAAGTACTTAGGTCACGAGGTGAGCATAACCAGAGATAATCAGGTAAGAGGACTGTGAAGAAGAATAGGATTAGCATGGTCTGCTTTCGGAAAGCTAAGACATATCCTAAAATCCTCACTGCCCATATGTCTAAAAAGAAAAGTATTCGACCAGTGTGTTTTATCTGTGTTAACATACGGTGCAGAAACCCTAACTCTAACCAAAAAAGAAGCAACTAAAATAAGAGTAGCACAACGTGCCATGGAAAGACAAATGTTGGGTTTATCCCTAAGAGACAGAATACCGAACGCAGAAATTCGAAGAAAAACGAGACTAGTTGATGCCATAGAGAGAATCGCATCCATGAAATGGAACTGGGCGGGTCATATAGCTAGATTAACAGACAATAGATGGACTAAAAAGATTATGGAGTGGAGACCGAGACATGAAGCATTTCGAAATAGGGGAAGACCGCTAACACGTTGGCATGACGACTTGAGACATATCCATAAAAATGGATACAAGCAGCACAGGATAGGAAGATATTGAAGCAATCAATGGAGGCCTATGTCCAGCAGTGGACTGAAGGGGCTGGGTGATGATGATGATGATTTAGACACAGATATGTCATCAATCATTGAAATTTACTCAACTCCCACCTGACTCAAGTTATGCTCAAACGCGATTCCTCCCTGTACATTTCTTATGGGACACATTCACTCAACCAATTCGAATTCTCATAACTCGTCTTCTAATGAATCGATCTTGATCCTTTGAATCTCAGAACACTCAGCTCCTTCTTTTGAGCTATTGACTGCTTAAATTCGTTGAGTTTAAGAAAAGTTATGCGTGTACAATCAACTTTACATCCAATTTTTTCAAGATTTTCCTTCACTCAAACCTCTATAATTAGAGTTTCTAATTAACGTAGGCTGTTGACACAAGTCTAAGAACACTCCGTGGATCAAGCCCTTTCTTTTGAGATAATAACTGCTTGAATTCGTTGTGTTTGAGGGAAGTTATGTGTGCACAATCAACTTTATTTTCAATTTTTTCCAAATACAGCGGCCGACGCACAGCTAATATTGTCTGGAAGGAACTACTGTAAAATTATTTTATGTAATAATTACACCCTCTCATACATAGTCTATCCTGATGTTGCGGAGCAGCACGGGTCCTCTAGTAATTTATTAATAAATTCCATCACAAGCGTTTGACCACCTGAAAATCTCAGTTTTATCAATCGAATAGCTTCGTTACCGTCACCCTCACATTTAGAGAAAGTGATGATATGTTTTTTTATAACAACACATGTGAAATAAAATCAAATGCTCTGAGCTGTGATGGACTAAATATTGAACTTATTAAATTATGTTGTCCTCTATCAGTTCTATAAATTACACATATAACTCACTTTTGTCTAAACCATCTGGTAGTTCCCAATATATGGAAGCAAGCTATCGTATAAATGTTGCCAAAATATCAAAATCCCTGCGATTACAAAGATCTAAGAAGAATACGTATTCTGCCTATGCTTTCTGAGAATCTGGAAAGAGGGATGGAACTACAAATATGAGAACATGATACAGTTAACTCAAGACTTCCTAGTTTTCAATATGGCGAGTCTAATTGATGATGTAATTTCTGCTATAGATGTCAGAAAATGTACAATTTGAGCCTTGTTGTATTTTAACCAAGCATTTGACACCATAAATCATAAATTGAACCTTAACATATTACATTATATAGGATTTTCTGAATGTGCCAATAGTCGTAATCACTTAAATAATTGGCGACAATGTGTCAAAATTAACTCAAGTCAATCGGGTATTTTGAGGAGTTCATCAGAGATCCATTTCGGTACCTAGTGGTACTAGTGGTTTCTATGTATACAATGAATTTAATAACATCTTTGTTAACCTGTAAAATTCACGTATACGCAGATGCCACCAGATATACTATAATAAAGTACCGAAATAACGTAGAGTGACTCATACCATTCTCATCGTTTGAAGAGATTCAAACTCGCACCTTTATCACCAACTCCTAAGCGTACGATGATGACATTTAATATTTACAGACACAAGTATCTCTTAGCAATGTGGATATAAATGGTTTTGTGCATTAAAAAATGATTTTCTTTTAAAAATGTTCCTACCAAAAGACTGGTTGAGGGCAATTATAGTCAATAACAAATCTTGACTACTAAAAAAAATTAAAACTTTATATTACAAACTGTCTCACCTTATAATATGGAATCAGTTCTATAACATATTATTTTAACAATAACAAAAATATTCATTAGGTAATTATTAGAGCAAAAAAATGCAAAATAGTGCTAATAGCATAAAAATATTAAACAAAAAGTACTTGAACAGCTCAAAATTGGCGGAAAAAGCCATAAATCAGCATATTAAGCAAAGCTGTATTTTTTTAGTACCAAGTTTCAAAAAGGTTACTTGAGTCACGAGTTTCACTAGGCACGAGTGGAGCGAAACGGAACGAGTGCCTTGTGAAACGACTGACTAAAGACGTTTTTAACACTAGGTGCTTACTATACTTTTTCATCGCCCGCGGAAGAGAAAAAATATATTATATTTTAATTACATTCATAACATGACTGACGATGGCTGACGGTTGACTGATAAATCAAATGACTCAGAACGACAAAATTATCACGGAACATGAAATTTAACATACCAAAGATACACTTGTGTTTCAAGAGTCGTTTTGTGTATGTCACACCCATGTTCAAAATGCGGTTTTAGTAATGGAAGTAGAGAAAATAAATGTATAAACCAATAATAATAATAATAATAATTATTCATCATAAATGTACAATCAAGTATAATTTTGATAAAACAATGTCAAGTGACTAGTACTTGTGAGCTGAGTGAAATAAACAATGGCATCACTGAAGGAGCAATCGTAGAAAATTACTCCTTGTGCGTGATATAGCCTCTAAATATAATAAAAATACTTAAGAATGAAATATAAATTTAAAATTAGATAAAGTATAAGTATGAAACATATGGGTAGAAATTGCATCACATAAAATAAAATATCAGAATTGGTAAAATTATCACTTTCAGGTAAGTTACACATAAAGTGTTTATCATAATCGGGTTCAGTGTCTCATATACACATATATTACAGTCATACGATTTTGATCCCAAGTGAGTATCACATAAAATTTAATATCACAATTGGTAAAAGGGTAACATCCAGGTAGGTTTCACATAATGTGAGTGTCATAATCGGGGTTGAGGTCACATATACATGCATTACAGTATTATAAGTTTGATGAATAATTTGTTGAGGGTTTAAATTATTTTTTTGGAATATCTGTCTATCATAGCATTAAAGCCAATTCTTAACTTTTATTTCAAAAATTTCGTTGCTTCGGCTGGTTTTTATTGTTTCAGGTAACAATTCCCAAATTTTTGGACCTAGAAAGCTGCAGTTCCTCTGACCCACTGTTTTGATACATTTCGGTACAACGACGCTGTAGTTTCGCCTTCTTGTATTATATAGATGATCTGGGTGCGTTATTTCAATTTTATTATTGTAAATTCCTTGTAACATATTTTGGCAATAGAGTTGTCTAATATCAAAAATGCCGTATTCGTTATACAAATTATCGGTATAGTACGTCTTTACTTTGCCAAGGATTATTTTGAGAATCGTCTTCTGCACGATATTCAGACCATTTAAATGCGTATCATTTACGCATCCCCATCCTATAATACCGTATATAAGTTGGGATTGGATTAGGCTATAATATGTAGTTTTCAACTGAGAATTTTCAAGGAATTCTTTCAACAGTTTGAATTTTGATATGAATCCACGTAGTTTTCTTGTTAGGTACGATATATGTAAGTTCCATTTCATATGTCTGTCAATTTGTATACCAAGGTATTTTATTGAGCTGGCTTCTGGAATGGATATATTTTGATTTATATTTAATGGACCCATATTCGGCAAGTTATTGCTATAGGAGGTGAAAGGTAAGTATCTGGTCTTTTCCGCGTTCACAGTTAATTTATTGTA
Source organism: Galeruca laticollis (assembly GCA_963921935.1). Classification (NCBI taxonomy): domain Eukaryota; kingdom Metazoa; phylum Arthropoda; class Insecta; order Coleoptera; family Chrysomelidae; genus Galeruca; species Galeruca laticollis. Next base: position 165,642,705 of record OY998176.1, read on the forward strand.
TTGGAACCATTTAAAGATGTTGTTGAAGTCTTTTTCCGTCTTTGCTTTCAGTTGTTGCCATGTGTTGTCACTGTAAATTACTGCCATGTCATCAGCATAACTTATAATATTACCTACCGTTGTCATTTTCAACAGGCTGTCTATATAGATAGTGAATAGTAGGGGACCTAAGAGCGTGCCTCGAGGAACCCCGTAAGTGATTGTCCTCGGAGTGCTCACCACACCATCAATATCTACTACTTGTTTTCGGTTCGACAGGTATGATTTCAAAAGATCGTGCGGTTTACCCCGCATACCAATTTTTTCCATTTGCTCTAGAAGCCTTTTGTGACAAACAGTATCAAAGGCTTTGGAAAGATCAACAAAGATACATAGCGACGGTTTAGAAATGTCGAGTAATTTGTAAATGTACGTTGTCAGTTTTAGTATTGCATCTTCGGTTGACCTCCCCTCTCTGAACCCATACTGATTATCAGATAGAATATCATGTTTTTTCATGAAATGTACCATTCTCTTTTTTATTATTTTTCCAAAAATTTTTGTTATGTTTGATATCAAAGAGATGGGCCTATAATTTGATTTTTGCAGTTTATCCCCACTCTTAAAAAGTGGTTTGATAACACCAGTTTTTAAAATGTTCGGAAATATTCCATTTTCAATACAGCTATTTATAATGTGAGTGAGAGGGACTGTTATGAAGTCGGCTATTTGAATCAGCGTTTCTGCAGTAAAACCGTCATGCCCAGGACTTTTTTTGAGTTTAAGTTGTTTGATTATTTGTGATACTTCTCCAGTGTTTGAGGGGTATAAGAACATATTTTTGTTTATTTCAGTTGTAATGTCTTGGAAGGAATTTGGTTTTTCGATTTTATTCGCTAGTTTTTGCCCTATTCCACTATAGTGTTTATTGAATTCATCACTAATAACCTGTTTGTTTTCAGTGGTACAATTTTCTTCTATTTCTATTTTGGTTATTTTTGTTTTTGGGCGAGTTTTGTTGCAAATCTCATTGACACTTTCCCAGAGCCCTTTTGTTCTACTTTTATTCTTCTCAATTTCGTTTTGAAAATATTGTTTTTTTGCTTCTTTCGTAAGTTTATTCAAGTTTCGTTTGTAATTATTGTATATTTGTTTTACTTGTAGGTTATTGGGATTTTCAATTAGTAGTTTATAGAGATTGTTCTTTTCTTTTATTGATGTAGATAGCCCTGACGTGATCCATTTTTTTCTAGTTTTATCTTTATTTTTTATTTTGATTTCAGATGTGTGTTTTTTTACATGGTATTTCAGTCTGTTTATGAATATTTCACATTTGGAGTTGACGTCGTTTGGTTCATACATGTTTGCCCATGTTTCACTTTGTAGTAATAAAAGCTAATTAAAACTCAAAGTAAGTTACGAAAAATATAATGGTGAGACCTTCACCTTCTATTGAAAAACCATTGCTCCTCAGTCTAGTGATCCGCCAGGAATTAAATTATATGAAAAGGTCGACAGGTGAAATAAAAATCCAATTTTCAACTCTCAAGCTTCGTTTTTGTCTTCAATGGGGAAAAGTGAGTGTAGGACCGGTTTTGATTTTCTCGTAACTATCTAAATATTAAAAGGCATGGTACAGCGCAAGGCATTTGTGGAAAAAGAAAGTAATAAACTTCAAAAAAAGCATGAAAACAGCTAAAGTAAATCTCTCATTGTTGTTTAAAAAATTAAGCGATAAGGATAACGTTTAAATTCCAGTCGCTAATTATTATAATTCTTCTAAAATAAGTTCAGATTCATCACACATATCTTCATATTCATCCCCCGTAGTAGTATCTTCGTTAAGATTCACAACCACTGGTTCTATAGTGATTTCAATGTGGTTATCAAGATCTCACATCTTTTTCTCTTCTTTTATGACATGCTTTATACAATTTGTCCATAATTCTGATGTCACATTACTTACAGCATCATTAAGAAGTTCTTTAACGTCATTTAGTTTGAAAGTGACATTTTTCTTTGCTACTTCGTTTTTTATTTGAGCCCAAACAAGCTCTATTGGGTTCAGCTCGCATTGATAGGGCGGCAATCTAAAAAGAATTACGCCTCGCCTTTGTGTCAATTCATCTACTGCGTATCGGATATATTTGTGTTTGTGCAGAGCCAAGTTTAATGATTCTACTTTTAACAAATTGTTATCAAATGGAATATTTCTTTCATTAAGCCACTCTGCTGGGCTTTTCTCCATTTGGTTGTTGGTAATTGCTCGATACGTCTGCTGCGATACGGTGCGTTGTCTATAACGACAACAGAACCTGGTTCAATTCTTAAGGGAATCTCAGACAACCATTTTTCATAACGTTCCGCATTCACTTCTTCATGGTAATCGCCAGATTTATCAGAAATGAATGCGTTTAAGCCTCCTTCGACAAATCCTGAATCACTGCCGATATGTGTTATAATGAGGCGTTTACCTTTTCCAGATGGAGCTTTTAATCCAGTCGATTGTCCTCCTATGAATGCTTGTCTTTTGTTTTTTATATTTGAATCTTGCCACACTTTTGTAACTGTGTGGCCATTTAACAACGTTTCATCGGTGTAATATATTTTTCTGTTATCTCTTCGATACCCTTCTCTGGCTTTTAAATATTTTCTGCGCCATAAAATTATCTCCTGTTTTTCAGTTAGACTGAAGAGACGATGCAATTTTCTTTGAAGTTGGTACCTCAATTTTCAAATGAAATCCATGTACTGCGTGACGTATCATCTGCTTTTAATGATCGTCTAGTTCAATGTTTTTTTTCCTCTAGTTTCAGGAGTAGCCGTTGACGTATTTGATTCACTAGTTGATTCAATTACTTTGTACACAGTGCTTTCTCCCGTTTTTGTTAACATACTACATAATGTAACTACTTCACTTACTGTCATATTTTTTTCTCTCGCGCGAAGTCCTTCAAACACGTTTTTTCTTTGGGCGTTGAATGATGTTACCGTTTTTTGGCTTCTGACACACCGCTAGTACTTGGATTCATTATCAATATGTGGCTAATACCAAACTCAAAACCCAAAACTCTAAATTCATAAAGTAGCAATACTGATCGTTACAGTATCAAAAACTAAATATTGTACAATCAAATAATTGGTTTCATTATTTTTTTGTGAATTATTTAAAGAAAAATATGTTTTTACCTCTTCACCGAATCTATATCTACGTTTATTGACGTCTTATCAGTTGGTATTGAGGATTGGAATTTTATACAGTTCTAGACTTTGTTATCCGGTAATAAACGCTACAGTACTTCAAAATAAAGGCCAATTTTGTATAAATTATTATTTACTCATCCTTTGGTTCACAACAACATGTAGGCGGCCTCAAAAAAAGGTATTATTTTTATAGTTAATTCATTTTATCCTTAAGAATTATTTTGTTCCACTTTAGTTTGATTGTAAACCTCACTAAAACATTAGTCATTCTACGTTATTTCGGTACTTTATTATTTATGTCTATATGTTCCCTCCAGTGTCCGTTCATAATGCCTGCGAAAATATTAATCAAGAACTAAGAACTTTCATAAAATAAGCGACAGATCACTGCTTTTATTAATCAATTGCTCTAAATCTGATGTAGTTTTGTTCGCCTCCACTTATAACAAGGCTTAAATTGAAAACGTAATAAATATAAAAATGAGTAACGAAGAGTTAGCCTTGTTTAACCATGCTAAACATTTAGGTGTCATTATGGATTGAAATTTGAGAAACTAATAGAGATATTAATGTTGTACTGGGTGATTTAAATATCGATCTTCTAAAACAAAGTGATGACAGAGAACAATATCTAAACTACATGGCAGAACATGGTTATATTTCAATGACTAACGAGACAACACTTGAACAAGGTCAAAGCAGTAGTTGTATAGACCATATTTTTCTGAAAACTAAGGAAATATATGAGAGTTTCACTTCAATAGTGTTAAAATCATTCCTCACGGATCACTATTCTGAAATTCTTCAATACGAAATTCACACTCAAAAATAAAATAAAATAACACATAACTATCGGAAAACATATATGAACTATGATGAACTGAGAAGAATATTAGCTTTGGAATCCTGGGCGGATATGTTCACATCAAACGATGTAAATCATATCACAGAATCATTCATATGTAAATTCAAGGAACATATAGAACAATGTAGTGAGACTGTCATTAAAGGAAGATACCAGAAGAGAAGTCCTTGGATAACTGATGGACTAGTGTTAATGCAAAAAATTCCATGTATAAAAAATTGCAAAAAACCCCAGATGATTTCATCTTGAAAAGTGAATTTGAAATATACTGGAAGACTTTAGATGCTCTGATACAGAAAAGTAGAGCAGACTATTATAGGAGCGAAATAAATAAAAATAAGAATTGTCCCAAACACAAGTGGAAGTGTGTTGAAAAATTGCAAAAGAGAGAAACTATTGGTAACATAGAGGAAATACAGGTAGATGATAAAACTCTGACTGATTCTTCACTATAACGGAATCGTTCAGTGATTATTTTATCAATGTAGGAGCACGTCTTGCGAATGAAATAACAAAAACAGATCAGGAATTCCTTAGCAATAGTATCCCAAATACAATATGGATGACACCAACAGATGAAAACGAGATACAACGTGTTGTAGAGGAACTGAAATGAAATAAAGCCTCTGGCTTGGTTGGGATTGGAGCTGAAACAATCAAAAATGCATTGATCTGTTATTATATCCTCTAAAGGCAATCACAAATATGGTTTTAGACACTGGAATATTTCCAGATGTTTTAAAATTTGCAGTTGTTATACTCCTCCATAAATCAGGGAAAAAGGGTTGTCTCTCAAACTATAGGCCGATTTCAGTCCTCTCCTGTTTTAGCAAAATAATAGAAAAGATTATAAAAAGAAGAATAATTAGTTTCATGTAAAAATATAAGTTACTATCTGAGAAACAATTTGGCTTTGTTGAGGGAAAATCAACTCAAGATGCAATTGCTGAATTATTAGGAAATATTTACAAAGCGGCGGATTCCAAACAACCAGAAATTTGTGTCTTCATCTATTTGGCAAAAGCGTTCGATAAAGTGAGCCATTCAGATTTGATCAATTATCTTGAAAATATCGGATTCAGAGGAAAATCAATGAATCTAATTAATAGCTATCTGAGTAATCGACAGCAGTGTGTACAAATAGATAACACTCAGAGTAATAAAAGATCTGTTCGATATGGAATGTCCCAAGGAACTGTTTTGGGGCCAATCCTTTTTAAACTTTATATCAATGATTTGTTCAACTGACCCATTCCTGGTGATATAACTGGGTTTGCCGATGATACGGTTGTTTTCTTTAGGGATCTGGACTGGTTTAGTCTTAAAAATAAAATTCAAAACGCACTACCAGTTTTGTTTAGTTTTTACAAGAGCAAACTTCTTACAGTTAATATAGATAAAACAGTATACTAACCAGTCACCAGTGACGAGCCAAACCTACCTAGTTTTAAACATATCGAAATTAAAAATGGAGAACAAAACTTACGATTAATGGAGAGTGGAGTTAAATATCTTGGTATCACACTTGAGAATCATCTCAGATTGGATACTCATATTTCCATTCTCGTAAAAAAACTCCATTATTACTTGAGTAAATTTAAATATTTGAAAACGTTCTTTGACATCCATCATCTTCGAATAATGTATCTTGCACTTGTTAAAACCCACATTTTTTATGGTGTCATTGCATGGGGTAGAGTAACAAACAACTACTTGAAAAGTCTCGAAACAATGCAGAAATGGATCATAAAAATCATATTGGAAAAAAAAGTATTATCCCAGTGATTATCTTTACAGTGAATCTGGGTTGTTTGATATCCGACAATCTTTTTTCCTCACTCTTTTAATATATCAACGCAAATATATTTCATCGACCAAACAAGTAGTACATGTTCATAATACCAGATATAAGGAGAAATCCGTAGAGGTACCTAAAATGTCCAAAATCATTGGACAGCGAAGTTATATATTTCTTGCTTCCAAAGTATACAATAAAATTCCGATTAACATGAGAAAACTCAACTCAATAACTCTATTCAAAAGAGAAGCTAAAAAATTTTAATGGAAATACACAATATGATAGAAGTAAAAAACGTATAATGAAAGTTTTTCCATATTCCAAATTCAGTTGCGCTGATCGTATTTTATGGGGTTATTATTGTTATGATTGTTTCATTATCATGCTATCTTACCAATGTGTTGTCTGATGTTTTATTTTAGTTTATTATTCAGGGTTGTGTTTGCGTTTTGATTTATGTGTTATTGTGTTAATTATATTACTATCAGGACTGTGAAATTTACTATTGAAATATTTTACCTGTGTATTATTAAGGTTTATTTCCTTTTCTCGCATTTTTCAGCTTTATCATATCACTTTATGATTGTATTATACTACAGTATTTCAATTCTAAAAATTGAATGAAACTAATCAATTCAAGCTAAGTAGGAATCCCAGCATCCACACGTAGGTTCGCCTTTGTGGATTTTCTTCGTGTTTATTTGTTTACTTATCTACTTATTATTCATATATATTAATCCTTATAATGTTCTTGAGCTGAATAAACTTGTATTATTATTGTATTACATTAATAAATTGATTCAACATGTTTACGGTTCATTAAAACTGATATATGGAAATCATCTTTTTGTCCCCCATCCTGTTAAAAAAAACCTGTGTGAAAGACTCGTTATATCACACGTCAGCGTTTATTTATATATATTAGGATAAATGAATGTAGTTTATTCTAGATTCTAGTTTGACATTAATTGTAAAGCTAAATCTCAAATTTTGACCATTTTTTTTGTCGTCCACAATAGGATCCTTGCAATTGTGAGGAACTTGAACGCATAGTGCCGATTAAAGAACTTTTATAATTTGTTGTTTTAACATCTAGTGCGTGTTCCAAAGAATCTACCATCGCCGAAGAAAAACCTGAGTACTACAATCAACTGAGAGTACCAAGTTCCTCAATTTAACCTTTCCTTACCTTTTAAAAAGACTGTAGGAAAGAAATTTTGAATATTTTCTGAATTTATTTTTTAAGAATGATATAGAAAATTTATTGAGAATATTTGATAAGTTTGATATTAAAGAAGAACAATAAATAATAATAGTTTTGAGAATTTAGATTTATTTAATAATTTAAATAATATAAGAATGGCTAGATCAACTACAAAATCTGCCATTCAAATTAAAATTAGAAAATATTAAGCCGATGGCGACAGTAATAATTTGAACAAATTTATCACACTTTGTGAAAGATTGATTGAAACTTACGCATATTATAATGATGCGGAGGTCAATAGTCATATATTGGAGTGTATCCAGGAAAAATTGATGGGAAAAGGCTATAGAGGCTATAGACGGGAATAAAATGGAATTAAATACATGGCCTAAAATTAAAGAAGCATTGTTTCTCAGATAGATGGGATTTAGACTACATATTGCAAGAATTAACGAGAACGAGGCCGTATAAAAATGAAAATGTAATAGATTTTTTTTGCTAGGCTTCAATTATTGAAAATTTAAGTTATTCAAAGAATGATTAATGATTTTAATTTTAACGAAAACGGTAAGAAATGTCATATAACCCATTGCGACAAAATGACACTAAACACTTTCATATCAGGATGTACTGGCGACCTTATAAATAATATGTATATCAAAAAACTAAAATTTTTAGAAGATGCAATGGCTTATGTGGTTGAGTTTGAGAATTTCGAGATATTGTATGGTCAATTAAGTGAGCCAAAGCAATCGTTCGAAAATAATAATAATTTCAGATTATCAAATAATAATTTTATTTCTCATAGAACTAATAATTTCAATTATCCTAGAAATAACAATTATAATCAATACCAATATAATAATATTTATGATAACAATTATCAAAGATCAACTTTTCCATGTCAACCTATAATCAACCACGGTCTTAGCAACCACGAAATAACTCCACTAATACTCAGGTGTTGGAAACAAGACGTAATATATTTAGACCTCACCAGATACTTGCAAGCAAATAAACTACCAAAACCAGAACCGATGTCAACAAAATCAAGGAACTTCGCAGATTATCCAAGATATAATAGTAATTGTATTTCACACAATAATAATAATAACAGATTCCGGAATAATGGGTAATCAATATTTCCGTTATATAGTAATTTTTATGAAAATGGAATCTAAGAAGAAGAAATAAGGAAAGATATTGAGAATGTTGCCAGTTCTGAAGAAAATGATTCAGAACACAATCGAAGTTTTCGGATAGCCCCTCGAATAAGCTATCGGAGGTAGTAGAAATAGATTCATTTCTTGATTTATCATATTTATTCAATATTGAAATTATTGTAGAAAATAATGACAAAACAATTTACATATCTGATGACCAAATAAAATCACAAAATAAATTTTTTTTTATTGAATGACACAGATTCAGAAATAGCTCATACGTTCTTGAAAACCCAATCATGGAATTAGGAGGAAATACAAGAAAAATGGATAGGGAATTAACCAAAGTCACGTGAATGAAAATAATACGGAAAATGAAAACTTTAACAAGGGGATAGAAGAAAATAACCATAGAAATAATGCATTTGATGAATGGAACAAGAATATAAATGAAACTATAAATATGAAAATTGTAGAAAGGATCGAGAAAATGAATGAAAATATAAAGAAGAATAGAAATAAGAAAATTGTTGATAGAAATAAGAAAAGAGAAGAAAGTGACAAGAAAATGAGCGAAAACATAAAAAGAAATAGAAATAAGAAAATTATTGACATAAATAGGACGATGGAAGAAAGTAAGAAGAGCGTGAACAAGAGAAATGAAGAAAGCAATAAAAAAGTGAACAAGAAAATTCATAGTCAGACATGTGAAATAATGGGATAATCCAACATTCAAGGATTGCAATATTTCATAAGAAAACATGGGGAAATTTTGCATTAAGGTGGTTCTCAATACAAGAAGATATTAAATGGCATAAAATATATGGAAAATGTGTGTACATATGTAATTAGAATTGATAATAGGTATTAGTATTATAATAACAATAACGAAAATTTTAATAAATATTATTTAGTTCATAACAGTAGAACTAGTTATTAGTATTTAGAAGTAGATATCATATTAATTTTCAAAGAAATAATATGAAAAATTCATTTTTGTTCGTTTAAAATTCTATTCATTCTATTAAGGTTGAGGTGTAAGGTGTAAAAGTTTTGAAATAATTAGTGAATCTGGAGTCTTTTTATTTGAATGATCTTCCTTTGATTTAAATAATATTCCATCGATTTAAATGATCTAAAAGAAATTATTCATGAAGTCAACTTGCAGATATCTCTAAATGAAAAATTAATTCAACATTATAATAAATATTTGACAACTTTGTGATTAAATCAACAAAAACTAGAGAATATTCCAGAATATTGCAGAATATATATAGGAGAAGAAACAGTTTAAACTAATATGCAGATTCGAAAAGAAAATTCAATTATATTGCCAAAGTTAGATGCAAAACTCTTTGAAGTCCAAAAATATAATTCGCCAAATTTAAGCAGAATCGATTATGAAGGATTTTATGAAATTAATAAAATTGCAAAAAATATAAAACCAACTATAGACAAAGAAACTTCGAAGAATAGATAAATGTAGTTTATTCTAGATTCCAGTTTGGCATTAATTGTACAGCTGAATCTCAAATTGTAAGACATATAAATAATTCTTAAGTATTTTCTGATGGTTAAATATGGATAATAGAAGAATGCTTCATGCAACTTGCCTTTTTCACAAAATTATTACTTTCAAAACTCCTACTTATTTACACCAAAAAATTTCTCTTCGTAATTTAAATCTAAGATTTAAGGGTCTACTATCTCCACCTGTATTTAATACTGAACTATTCAGACAGTCCTTTCAATACCAAGTACCTATTCCTTATTCATAACTGCGTTTCAGAAAACTTAAATTCCACTTTAAAAGCTCAGTTTGAAAATATATTTTTCAGAGACAATCATAATTGATCGTTTTCTCTCCTACACTGATTATACTATACTTATATACCAGTATATTCACACCATTCAGTTTTTTTTATTTACTTATATATAACAGAGATATGTTTTTTTTCTTTTGGGTTGAGTAATAAAACTAGGTGTCATTACAGAAACTTAACTCCGCACTTAATTTTCAATAGTTACCTGCTGCTACATCATGTATTCAAATTTAAAAAAAATGTTATTTTGTTATTTGAAGTCAATATAGGCGTTTATTATTATTATTATCATTATTATTATATAAAATTTGTATATCCTGAAAGAGGAGGCAAACTTGATAGTGTGGAAGAAATGGAGCATTTATTCCTCTAGTAAAGTTAGGTTAGCCATGTGGATATAAATTAAACCGATACTCCCATTGAAATAAATAATTAGTTACAATAGTTTTTCTTGAATGAGAATAGCCAATTCATTTTCTATGTTTTGAATTGCTACAGAGCGAGAATTCATGAAAATATCACAATTTAAATTGTTGTTACCTAGGAAAAAATCACGATATGAATTTATTAAATATTTCGAACCGTTTACAATCAACAACAGTATTTCACTAGTATGTCCTCATTATCGTAGATCTCACACAGATACAATTACTTGGAATGTTGATTTTCATTTCCGCACTTCTTTCTCAACCGTTTTTTGACACCCTGTATGTTGATAGTCATTTGCAATCAATACGTAAATACTAATAATATACAAATAATTGAATATAATATTCAAAGAATAAGTATGTTGTATGTACCACAGACATTTATTTGTACTTCCTTTGGTAACAAATTTGACGATATAAATTTTGATTCACGCCAAATCTGTTTTTTGAATGAATGATTCATTATATCATATATGTCAATTTCATCCCTAGAACGTGTGCCTAATTTATTGATTATGTAATGCATCAATCGTGAAAACATTGTTTCTTTTTTTGTATGTATTTACTTTCTTAGTGTAAATATTTTTAAGAACATGATCAATATTTGAATAAGTAATATTTTTTCTAAAACTTCGGATTAAAGAACCAACAGATTAATACATCTTACACAATTAGAATCATAGATTTGTTCACCATGTATTCGAAACCTTTTGCATAAAATCAATTCAACAGAAAAAAAAATATGAAATCATATAACAACAATATATGTTTACACAGGAAAATATTGTGATTGTTTTTGTTTTTAGATGTAATCTTTAAACGGAAGTAAATCTTTTTATCATTGTAGGTACTCACCAAAACGATAACAAATCCAAGAATATTTCAATAGTCACAAATAAACACAAAGAACCTAATAAGATGCGACTCTATTCACAAAAAGCACATGTCAAAAACTGCATTTCTCCAAAAACAAATCACAATAACAAAACATCAATCTCACCGCGGAAGTAGAATTCCCACCGTGGAAACAAGTATCCAATGATGTTATCGAAGAAACACGATAAAGTAGCCACACACGTGAATGTTATTCGAACGCTGCGTGTAGCGTATCAGAAACGAGACGTCGGTGGTTGTTCTAAAAGCAGGAAGAGACTGTAACAGGAGATTCGACGGCAACTGACGACAACAAGAGTGATCTGTGAACTGTGTTTGTCGGCATAACGTATCGCGGGTTGGCGAGTTACTATATCGAGGATAAGTACACGAAACTGCTACGAGAGTGCGCAGCGGTCGTCGGAGAGCCGTTTCGCGCGCTTTGTCTGTTCTTGAATCTTATAGTCCTAGACACTACTTGAGATCATCGCTTCCTTGTCGCCGTGGTGAGAATACAGGAAGTTCAGGATGCACGAATGCAGGAAACCGGAACAACATTTGGATTATATGATTATATATAAAAAAAAACTATTGTTGAACTCAAAATACCAAGCTCTATTTTTCTTCGTTAAACGAATATATAAAATCAAGTTTCGGCAATAAGAGAATAACAATTTTCATTTGCATCTAGTTAAAGTGACTGCCAAAATAAACTTGGCGCACAATTGATATTATCAATTTATGATTATCTTTTCTTACTCTGATTTTTTAAGAGGATATAATCATTTTCAAATGCTTTAAATTGGTATTTTTTTGATTTAATATACGATTAATACACGTTATGGTTTGAATGCTTCGAAATTTTTTCATTGTTGAATAAATTATTTTGTCAAAATACATAATATTATTGGAGAATATTTTTAACTTACCATACATAACTTTAACATAAAAAATTACATCTCGCAGGTGTCACCCATTTTCCGCTTCAAAAAGTCGAGCTTTTCCAACATATTGTAATGTTATAGGATCATGAAGTAAATACCCACTATGCAAATAAATATTACAGTTATGTTAATTCAACATCACAAAGTGATAATGTTCTTCCTTTTTTCCTCTTGTTTTTATCACATGCACATCTATACAACCGCTTATGCCCAGCTTGTGGCTTTAACTTTTATGATGTTTCCACCTAACTTCTCAGCGATGTTAAAACGTTGCCTTTTCACATTACTGAGATGTTACTAAAACTTCCTCAAAATGAAGTCTTTATAATGAACTAAAAACAACATTTCTGTTACATTCTGAAATGCCTTTTAACATCTTGTCGATGTTAATGCAATGTCTAAAAAATAACATCTTATCAATGATCTAAATGCCACATTTCAAAAACAATACAGTGTCTTCTCTTAGATGTTGTATGGACATTACTTAAACCTCCAAATAATATACCTCAAACATTCTAGATGACATCCTATAGATCTTTCTGCGCCTAATCAGCAAATACAGGGTGAACAACTAAGAACGCCGGCTCTCCGCAATATTTTAAAAAATAGTCATGGTACAACTTTAAAAAAAAACCTTCAGGAAAATGACCCTGAAAAATCGTTGGAAAATATTTTTGAGTTCCTAAAATATCTGCTATGGGGTGAAATGAACACTTAAAAACATAATATTGTGTTTATCTCCAAAAACGACACATTAAAGGTATCCTAGAAATACAATTTTTGATATATTGATGAGATTATGAAAAAATGTAGTTATGGACTTTTTGTCTTTATTCTTCAAGTAAGGGGTGGGAGAAGGTTTAACCTAAAAAACAAAAATGTCGTAACACTTTTTTTTTAATCTATATCAATGTTTTTGGCGCCATTTAAAAGAGTTTTTCCTCTTTAATAAGATATGCTTAACAAAAATAACAGAATTGTACAATTTTGTCAACGCTATGTGAAAAAGTCGACAATTTTCCCATTTTTCTCGAAAACTTCAAATGTAATGAGGCATTTTTTAAATTCTGATGAGAAGGAGTTAAAAAAATAGGAATCTATTCTAAGATATAAGATTTACGATATCAGATATAAAAATTGAAAAAATGCTTCAATTTACATTTGAAATTTCAGAGTGGATACAAAATTAAGTAATTTTGTTATCAATCTTATTAATCAGAAAAACTCTTTTAAATGCAGCTAAAATCATTAATATCGGTTGAGAAACGAGGAAATTATACATTTGTTCATAAGTTTGAACCTTCCCCACCCATTATTTATTTGAAGGATAATGGGAAAAAATCTCCTGAATTAAATTTTTTCATAAACTCTTCAAGATTTCAAAAATTGTATTTTTAGGACACCTTTAGTATGTTTTTTTGGAGTATTATGTTTTCGAGTGTTCTTTCCACCCCTAGCGGATATTTTAGAGACTGCAAAATATTTTCCAGCAATTTTCCAGTATCACTTACCTAAAGGTAATTTTTTTGAAAGTTGTACCATGATTATTTTCTGAGATGTGGCCTACAGTCGTTCTTAGTTGTTCACCCTGTACAATTAAAATAAAAGCAATAAAGGACTTAAAACGTTTATTCACTATTATTGAACAGTACAGTAAATTTGAAAAAAAAACAGATATAAAATTAGAAAAAAAATAAGTTGTCCAGGAATCCAACCTAAAAAATAAAAAATTGTGTAAGCATATTACATAACAAGTGTGGAAAGTGGAAACTATTGAACGCATTCAGTGAAAGCAAGAAATAAGAAGGGTATATCATTCTTTAGTTTTCATAACGTAACATACTTTGAAACTGAATTAATAAAGTTTAACGGATACACATACATTACAGATAGTTTTAAAAGAATTTTTTAGAATAGTTTTTCAATTATATTGAAACTAATACAAATTTTATTAAACATTACGTTAAATCAACTGAAATCCTATCTGATTAAAGAAAATTCTATCGTCTACTTACGGTTACTTTTTCTCACGCAAGAGTCACTGTCGAGTGCCTCAACCATTCCATAACGTACACTTCAAAATCCTTATCTGTGAAACATTCAAAGGTGTTCTGAACAGCAGCTAATGAAACAATTACTTTAGATCAAATTGTGCCCATGGAGACCTTTATTCGATCATCATAAACTACATCAAACTTGATTTTCAGCCAATTGACTGGGACTCATTTTCCATAAGATACATACGGGGTTCTTTAAAGGAATATTAACATATTTTATTTCGAGAAGTGACTTTTCATGATTTACCTTCTATTACATGCCTCCCTCCGTTTGGAAGGTAAATTCAGGTGTGCCATGAAAATTCATACTTCTTTTCTGTCTAAAATAATATACTATTCTTATCTTGTTATTTTCATCCTGGAACATATTGTATATTAACATCGTGGAATTGTAACTTAATGAAAACTAAGCATTATTAATACACTATACAAAAAAACTACTTATGATGAAGAGATATGAACACATTATCAAGTTAAATGAGTTAAATGAATTTCCATGAGCAAGAAAATAGTAAGTAATTTCCTCACCGTCTGCGGGCCAACTGCCTAATGACGAATTAAACGATTCTTCTATCGCACATTAAGTCGATAATTTGTAGACAATTGACGTGCCCCACGGTTTTATTTTAGTCTAGTCTATGCATATGTTTATAATTCCCACGACTGTATCTATTTTAGTATTTTTTGGTTTTTAGTACATTCATCTTAAACATTGCAATGTATCTTTAACATAAAACCGTTTAACTTAAAAAGTTTTTTTACCTATTTTTATTTTTTGGTTTTTAGTTTTTCATCCACCCTAATGCCATACAGTTCTCGGCGCGTTTTAACCTTTCACCTTAACTTGGGGGGTGTACCGCTAACGACGTATCATTTTTAGCCACCCTAACGCCACACAGTCCTCAACACGATACAAAATCTTGACTTGGGTGGTGTATTCAGGCTGGATTAATCAGATACCTAAAATACAGATTCAATTTCTAAATTTAAATCTTATTATTATACGCCATTTAGTGGCTGCGCTCATCTTAAATATTGAGGTTGTATAGTGCACTTTATTCTTCTTGTCAAGCCCTTTTATTTGTTGATACCCATATTGGTGGGATTGATAAAAAATTGTTATCAGCCATTTGGTAGCGGCGGCCATCTTAGATTTCAATTTTGCATAGTAAATTGTATTCTACTTGTTGAGACCTTTCATTTGATACCCATGTTGATGGGATTGATAAAACCTACGTTATCCGCCATTTTGTAGAGGCCGTTATCTTGGATTTTAATTTTATATAGTATATTGTATTCTACTGGTTGAGCACTTTCATTTGATACCCATATTGATGGGATTGATAAAACCTACGTTATCCGCCATTTTGTAGCGGCCGCCATCTTGGATTTAATTTTTTTATAGTATATTGTATTCTGCTTGTTGAGCCCTTTCATTTGATACCCATGTTGATGGGATTGATAAAACCTATGTTATCCGCCATTTTGTAGCGGCCGCCATCTTGGATTTCAATTTTTTATAGTATATTGTATTCTGCTTGTTGAGCCCTTTCATTTGATACCCATATTGATGGGATTAATAAAACATAAATTATCCGCCAGTTTGTAGCGGCGGCCATCTTGAATTTATAATGATAATGAATAAACATAATTGTATTGTCACCAAAATCCAAAGTGTATACAAAATTTCAGATCAATCGGTTGACAGGAAGAGGGTGAAATTTGAATTACTAAATTTGACCCGAGAATAAAACAAACGGGGTGAGCTAAATAAAACCGTTTAAAAACATCTATAGCAGTATAAGTTTTTTTGAAACTTAGTTTTTTTTGGACATGCTTAAAGAAAAGTTGGTTCGTTTAGCTGTTTTCGTAATGGCACTCACCCTGTTTTCAATATTAATTTTTTTAGATATTAGTGTATGTGAAAGTATTTTATTTTATTTTATTATATATTCTCTAATATGTTTTGTATACCGTAACAAGTGTTAGTACACTTTTCGGTTCTCCGCTCTATTCAACAAATTGGAAAATGTAATATGTATCCATATTTACCTGTGAATAAAGCCTATTATTATTATTATTATTATTATTAACTCTTTAAATTCGTTGAGTTTGAGAATAGTTATGTGTGCACAAGCAACTTTACTTTCATTTTTTTTCCAAATACTGTGACCGACGCACAGCTAATATTGTCTTGAAGTAAGTACTGTAAAATGATTTTATGTAATAATTACACCCTCTCATAGATAGTCTATCCTAATGCTGCGGAGCAGCACGGGTCCTCCAGTATTTATTATTTCAAAATATATCTAAATGTAAACTGTCATTCGCTATTAATAATTCATAGCAGTTCAGGAATTAGAATGTATACATTCCTAATTATTCATTAAAATACTCAAGTTAAAATCAAGTTGTCAAATGAGAATGAAGTTTATCTTTCGCACTTGAATAATATGTATTGGGGGATTCATTTTGTTGAACTTAATAGTGGGAATATAGAATGTCGAACACAAAATAAAAATGATATTAATGCTCATTCTGTGTTTTAATACTCCATTTACCTATACTTCATATAAAATTTCACATTGACATAATTTTTCCTAGAAATTTAAATAATCAAAGCTAGTTGTCATCTCAAATTGTAAATGAAACCAAAGCATTTTGTGAAATACTTCGTTTTTATAGCATGTCAACATAAAACATTTTGTTTTTAACAACAACTTTTGAATTTTGAATAGTAGCAAAATAGAAGTATCTTGCAAAATACTTTTGTTTAATTCACAATTTGAGGTGACGACTAGCTTCGATCATTTAAATTTCGCAGGTAAATTTATTTTTATATTTCCCGCGCAACCATGTCAATTTTTGAATTTCCCGCTCAAGTCAATTTTTAAATATCCCGCGTATACACTGCGTTATCAAGGATTTGAAACTTTTTATAATTGAAAAATTAGTACACGGACGTGAATCTAGATGGCGCTGGGATTCAGATGTGTCGTCAAATTTTTGTACAGAATGGCAGATCTATCCGTGTATATAATCTTTGGGCCACCTACTCCTCTTCTCTCTTTCGTTGATGTAGGCTCCCGAATGTCTAGATTAGGCAGGGGTGTATCGGCGTGTAGTGCGTTACACCTACAAAACAAAAAAGTATATATCTACACCATATAAAGCAATATTTTTTTTAGAATCGTCAGAGTTTGACTCCCCCACTCATTTAATTAAATGCTGAAAAACAGTATTGCTGACATAAAAATCAACCTTTGATTGTTAAATAAAGCATTGATAAGTTTAGTTAAATCAGTTTGTTCCAAATAATCTTATTTAACTGTTTATAATTTCTTAAATATGTCATTTAGACCAAACTGGATGTTTTTTAATGCATGCTAAATAAGTAATAGCAGAGTTTGCCCACTGTGTACGTATAAATCACATTGTACAGTTACATTTTTATGACATTGGAAATTACATATAAAAGTAGTTGAAATTTTAAATTTTTACAGTAATGTAAAGTATATGGTATCACAAGCTGTACATATTTTGACTTGACTAATGAAAAAAAATATGTATAAAAATATTAAAAGTTTTATTATGCATAGGTTATGGTTATAAGTTAAGGAAGTAATTTTAAACTACTGCATTTCTTGCAACTCGACCTTCTTGCAAATTGTTTCTTTGTGGATTGGTATTATTATTTTCCTGATGGTTATCATCATCAATATTTTCATTTTGGTCAGCTAAATCAAATGCGATGTTTCAATATTTGGGCTAAATGATTAGGAAGAACTAACAATATTTTAACAAAACACCATTGTACTCAAAGTTTTAAAAATACATAAATTGTGCAAAATTGCACTAGAATAAATAATTTGTGCAGCTTTTCTTGGTGCCTAATGTAGTGTACGGTGCTTCAATATGCAGCGAAATATCTGTTTTAAGATACCATTAGTTCTTTCCACTTCATTTCTTATTGTTCTATGAGCGATGTTACATTGTCGCTCATTTTTATTTCCAGGATGAGCAATTTATAGTGTCAGGAACCATGATTCTAGTGGATAACCTGAATCTCCTACAAAAAGTGTGGTACTGTTTCACAAATAAAAACATGTTTGCTATTTTCGCGCTTTCAAACATTGTTTAATTAAGTTAATGAATATACGGCATCCTCCAGAGATAACTCATTACATTGAAATATTTTTTTTATTCAGAAGGAATGTTTAGAACTAAAGTTATTTGATTTTTTAAACAATGTTGCTCTCATTCAAAAAACTTTTGTCTGTCAGTCTTTTTTGGAACAACGTGACTTTTTCTAATCTGATCTGATTCAAATAATGACTATGATGTTTCCTTTAAAGTATCATCCAGGTCTTATGTTATTAATGATAGACATTAACTGTCATTCCTGTCAGAAAAACCACTTTTTTTGGTCACACTGACCTTAGATTGAACTCCTCTGTTGACGTTACAATGGAAATGTCTGAATACATCAACAAGGTTGAAAACTTTTTAGTAAATAACAATGAAAACTTTAATGAACTCAGAAGTAATCCTTTAGAAGCATGTTTTCTAAAACTAAAATCTCTTTTGTCTTCTTATAGGTTTTTTTCAATCAATTACTCTTAATGTTAGAACACCAATGAATTACTCTACACCTAGATTGTATGGCTTACCAAAAATACATAAAAATGATCACCCTGAAAGACCAGTTCTCTCATTTGTTAACTCACCTTGTTCGTTAATCGCAAGGGAGCTAAATAATTTTCATAGAAATAAACTATATCTCGAAGCCCGACACACTCTTCTAAATTCTAATGATTAGGTAAAGAAACGTCCCTCGAACGCCATTCTAGCTTCGGTTGATGTAACCAACTAATACTCCAATGTTCCCGTGGAACTAACCTTGAGTGTCATTAGGAATTTATTGATTGATTCATTGTTGGATGACTATGTGGAGAATGTTTTCAGTTTATTGTCATTCGTATTACAACAAAACATCTTCATGTTTAATAATAAAATTTATGAACAGAAGAAGGGTCTTGGTATGGGAAATCCACTAGCTCCTCTCTTGGCAGACATCTTTATGGGCTTTATAGAGAGACACATTTTCAATAGCCAATTCTCAGGGAATATTGTTTTCTGGTATAGATATTATGTCGATGATGTGGTCTTCGGTTTTCCAGGGGATGTTAACGTTTTAAACGGTGATTTCTTAAGTTTTATTAACAACTCACACATAGACCTGAAATTTACTTTGGAATTGGTAAATAACTACACTCTCAATTTCTTGGATTTATCTTTGAAGAGGGTTAATCAGCACGTTTCTTTTGGCATATATAGAAAGAATACTCAGACACCTCATTCTATTCCTAGTAACAGAAATCACCCTTTTCAGCAGAAGCTTCCGTCGTTCAGGTCATACGTTCATCGGCTTTTTCTTATTCGAATGTGTCCTGATGATTTTAATAAAGCATTAGAAACAATCAAACTTTTAGCAGTTAAAAACGGTTACTCCACAACTCTAATTGAGAATTTAGTTAATAGAAAGATGTACAAGCTTTTAATAAATGACATATGCATTAGACAAAAGGGAACAACAAAAATTTGTTAGCATTTCTTACTACGGTCCACTTTCCTATCTATTGACCAACATTATTCAGAACACAATATAAAGTAGCCTTTAAAACTCCACTCCACATAAAAACTATCTTTTCTCGAACCAAAGACCCAATTTCATAATTTGAAGTGGGGTTTATAAACTGACTTGCAACAATTGCACCGCTGAATACATAGGGCATTGTGGTAGGAGGTTTAAGTCAAAAATCGAGGAACATTTCACAAGGAACAGTTCCGTTTTCTACAGACATTTGCAATTTAAAAACCATTCTTCTGTGGTGCAGACAATTTCAAAATTTTACATGTTTGTGAATATGGAACTAGACTGAACGCTTTGGAGAAACTAGTCGGCATGTGGAAATAAAAACTTTGTACGAATTCAAGGATTTTAATACATTCACCTATATCTATTTTGAAAATGTCGTTTTGTTATGTCAAAGATGTTATTCAAATATGTTTATCAATATCGTCTATAAAAATGAATTCTACAATCAGTATTACACCCAAATTGAAGAGGCACACAAATAATAAGTTATTCATTTGGAACATTTTCTTGAAAGGTGTATTTAGCCCAACACCAAAAGAAGTTCAAATTAGGTTCATTACCGATACACAATTTAACAGATCAGGTTAGAGTAGTTACATTTGTTTCAGAAAAAAGACGATAACAATTACTAGTATTACAATCTACTAAAGTATATTAACCACTCTAATCTCCAAAATTGTTATTAAACATGTTATTGTCTACTTATTGAAACAAAGCATCTCTTCGCTAAATATATTTGCTTTTTTCTAATACATAGTCATCAATAGCCTATATTATAATCTTATGTATGTGAAACAAATTGTTATTATGACACAACAATGTTATTAACATTTGACAACTTATGTGATATTCAAAACATAATTTTCTTTATTGTATTTATTTGGCACCCGTTTAAAAATTAGTAGTCGAAAAATAAAAATCTGCAACTAACAAAAATTATTATTTGTAGTTGAACATAACTGATGAAAATTATGCTATTGTAATACAACTCTGCAAAATTTTTACAAACTTCTATTTTTATATATACATAGTTATTTTCCAACTAATTTGTAGCTGATTTAAAAAATCATTTGGCAAGAAAAAAATTATAAGACTTGGCGCTTTGTTATAAGGCTGCAAAAATTGGGCCAAGTCTTATAAATTTTCTTTCTTGCCATATGATTTTTAGATCAGCTTAAAATTAGTTGGAAAAAACTTTGTATATATATTGTTGTAGATAGAACGACCATATAACATTCATAGAATCTCAATAAAATATAAAATAAAAATATTTATCAATAAAAATAATTTCTAAATAAAGTACCAAAATTAATAAATTATCTATATAACGACATAATCGATTACAATCAATGGGCATAATCATAAAGAAAAATAAATAAATATAAAAGGAATTCATAAACAATTATTCGTAAAACAGTTTTAAAATAATTCTGTATTTTAAAAAACAACCTTAGACAGAATCTAGAGAGCAAACGGAGATCAATAAAATAACGTAACGCTACACGGAATTTTAGACACCCAAAGCATCTGCTTATATTTAAAGAATAAATAGGATGGCAATAATAAAATCAACAATGCTACGATGATTGATCAATAAATGACATTTAGATTTAGTAAAAATATATATAAGATATGTTAGTTAATATTTAATCATAAAAGTATATAGGAATATAATAATATAAGTAGAAAACTGTAATTACAGGAAATGTCAAAACCTATACGAAATATAACAGTTGACGGCAAGTATACCAACATAAAATGTATTTGAATATGAAATATAAGAATAAAAATAAATGACTACCGACCTAATTTATATGTCTAAATGTTATAATATCAAACAAAATAAGAAATGAACTGTATCCATGTATATTATGTGAATATTTAGATTGCAGGAAATATAAAAATGATATATTTGCATTGACCAATCGGAAAATTTCAAATAATCAGTAACATGAAAAAACAATAATAATAAGATGTTAGTGAATTAAATGAATGACGACAAGGTTATCGTGAATAAAAAACAATATTTTATAACAAGTTTAAGTCAGAAAACAATAAAAACATTAATAAACAAAGTGACAGGTGAACAATAATCAAAGATCTTTCTAGAACATTGCCAGCTTCCGGTTATAAGCAATAGAAAGGGTTTTGGCGGATAAAAGACCCACGATAGTTAGTTAGGCGTTCGTAACTGAAGAAGCAGGATGTAAATTGAATGTGATCCAGTTATTTTAAGTAATAAGTGTGAATATGTATAAATCAGAAATATAAAAAGTAACTAATAATTAAAATAAGTGCAAAGACAAATCTGTTTGAAACAAAGTCAAGCCAAATAATAATTATCATCCGATAGTTATAAGAAGGAAGATTGCCACCTGAAGCGGGAAAGCGTCATGGATGGATCCAACTGAAGGCGTCGTTTTTTGGCGAAAAGAACAAGGTCTGATGTGTGTTCTAATTAGTAATATTTGGTACCAAATAATAAAAAGTGAAATTTGAAATCATAAACACCTGGTAGTAAAAGTTTTAAAATGAATATGATGTACCAGGAAACGTAATAAAAAAACTTACCATTATCAAATTTGTAGATAGATGTATAAATTTCTGTCATGTTGAATCTTATCCGATCACATATATATAAAACTTTCCACAAAACAACAAACCACAACTAATCCCAGTTTTTATCACATGCACAATTGTTATAATACATTAAAATAATTTAAAAAAAAAGATCGAAATTAAGTACATAAATATTTCAGATATCCTTTCCATATCACGAACCGAATAAAACGAAAGTAGTATTTAAAATATTTTCAATAATCCTATTTATGAGAACAAGTAGAAAAAAAGTTACAAATAGTCGAACAACGCTAAACGCAGGTGTTCATATTTTTTTCAAAGAAATATAATGTTTACAAACGTTTACGCAAATGAGTCTGCAAAAGCGATCTCAAAAAGAATGAATAGTTTTTTTTTATAATATACAGAAAGTTTGTCTTGATGTGGAAGTTTGGATGTATATAGAAAAATCCATTATTTTATTTTATAGCATAAGAATTTTAATAAGTAAGAAAGGATAATCATTTATTTTTTTACATAATAGGTATATGACTCCAACAATAAAATAAAGCGCCAACTATATTTTATACATAAGTAATATTTAAAATGTTTTCAATTTTTTTTTATCTTCATAAATAACATAAAATAAATTCCATTGAAGAGTAATGTTGATTTTATTATGATATGCCCAGAACCCTACTGAGTAATAGAGTAGTGTATAAATAAGAGCAGCCGAGGTAATTATATCTTAGGAATTAAATGAAACCACATGCTAATGAATAGCATAATGAATAGGAGGAATTAAAGGTAAAATATATATAAATTAGCTTTAATATATATATATATATATATATATATATATATATATATATGTATATATATATATATATATATATATATATATATATATATATATATATAAATTTCATATATAATTTATCTCCCAAACGTGGAATAAAGAAATTATAGTATTCAAACAACATATCATACATACATAAGTTAAACATATTATTAATTAAATATCCATACATATTTGACTTGATCCCCAACGTGGGCATTATATAAAATAAAGTAGTAATCATATAATATATATATATATATATATATATATATATATATATATATACAGTGCTATTCAAAAGTCTCCTCCCACCCTCGTATATATTGAACGGCTACACTTACATTAATGAAATTTGGAGGGTGAAAATAAAGTGTTGTAAACTTCTCTACGAATGGTAACAGGTGACGTAATAGTAATAGATGACGTCACAGTGCCACTCTGGCTAATAATTTTAAATAGGACCTCATGGCAAGTGATATCTCGTTTGAAAGGAATTGGCATTGGCTACATAGCCATATTAATTTTGTTTGGGTTTAAATTAATTTTGATGGATAAACTAAGTAAATACCAAAATTATTGAAATTATTTTTCAAATTTATTTAAACAAATATCAACAATGGATTCTTATAGCAAGTGTTCGACATGTGCTCCGTCAACTTCCTGACAGTAATACATCCTATTAGTAAACTCTTGTCGTACTCGTTCGAATGTGTCAGCTGAAATAGCATTGCATTCTTCAGTAATTCTTTCTTTCAAAACGCCAATGCTATCTGGTGCCGTAGTATAAACCTTGGATTTCAAGTACCCACATAGAAAAAAATCTAATGGTGTCAGATCTGGTGACTAAGGTGGTCATTCTATAGGACCTCTTCGGCCGATCCATCTACCTCGATATTCTTCATCCAGGTAACGTCTGACTGCACCATAATAATGTGCAGGAGCACCATCTTGTTGAAATGTTATTTCCGGATGGCCGAATTCATCTTGATTATCTTCAAGAATTAACGGCTCAATTGCATTTTGTAACATCTCCAGGTACACTTCACCGAATTTAGGAAAACAGGACCAACTATGTGGTTTCCCAAAATACCTGCCCAAACATTAACTTTTTCTGTAAATTGGGTATGTTGTTCACGAAAGGTGCGAGGATTTGTGTCACTCCAATACTTTACATTTTGTGTATTCACATTTCCATTGAGGCAAAAAGTACTTTCGTCACTAAAACAAATTGTTTTTGTGTAATGTGGGTTTTGACTAATTTTATTTGTCATACATTCACAGAATTCGAGTCTTCTGTCAGGGTCGTCATCCGAAAGGTGGTGCACCATTTTCAACTTGTATGGATTAAATTTATTTTTAGCCACCAGTCTCTGTACTGTTCTTTCACTTACTTCACAGATAGACGCAACTTTAGTTGAAGAGGAAGTAGGGTTTACTACCATTTCAGCAACTATATCAATTTTTTTATCACCACTAAATGTTGGTCGACCAGATCGTTTGGCATCTTGAACACTACCTGTTGCTTCAAACTTGTGAAGAAGCTCCCTCAAATAAGTTCTCGAGATATCGCGATCTGGGTATCTCTCATTAAATAAACGTTCCGCTCCATGGAGATTCTTTCTAGATTCACCAATTATTAAGATGGCTGCTACTTTGTCGGCTTGAGTACGTACCATTTTGCCTATGTAAACTCTTAAACGTCTCGTTAAACAATAATAAAATTAAATATTCAAGCTATTTAGAAAAACTTTGCAAAGCAACAAATACTATTAAATTAAAAACGTCAATTTTTTGACAACTAACCAGAGGCGGACTGGAAAATCTTCTTCAATATTTAAATGTGAAATAATAATTCTGGTATTTATTTAATTTATCCGTCAAAATTAATGTAAACCCAAACAAAATTAATATGGATATGTAGCCAATGTCAATGCCTTTCAAACGAGATATCACTTGCCATAAGCTTCTATTTAAAATTATTGGCCAGAGTGGCACTGTGACGTCATCTATTACTATTACGTCACCTGTTACCATTCGTGAAGAAGTTTACACACTTTATTTTCACCCTCCAAATCTTATTAATGTAAGTGCATCCGTTCCAAAGATACGAGGGAGGAGGGGGCTTTTGAATTGCACTGTATAGGTATACGTAGTATTCCAGATTTGAGGAAAATAACCAGATTTATATGTGAAGATATACTACAGAAATAATTCTGTTCATGATAGAATATAAATAGACCGCAAGCATAAGCGATGAAGCTCTTTTTTAAACAAATAATCATCCTCTATTTGCTTAAATGAAAGTTTGTTTACAGTTTACACAATTCTAAGCACATAATATATGTCAAAAGTCCAAAGTGGTGAGTGAAACCATCTATGACCAATCAGGAATATACAGAATTGTCAACTTAAATTCAAATCCCTCCTGTGAGTTTAAAAACAGGGATAATAAAATTATATTTTGCTTAAAAAAATTAAATCAATTCGAATCTGAAAAAAATATTATGTAAAAATTGTGTCACAATAACTTTTTGCAGTACTTGTGTTTTGTTTTGCGCAACTCACCACTGCGCAGTTCGCTGCGCAAAATGCACTCGTACTACAAAACAAGAGATTGCGACATTTGTTTAACAAATAACTATTTTGTACTGCTACCCTTAGATATTTTAGAATGCATGTGGTTATTTCATTTTCCCTCATGTTGGTTGCAATTTGTGTTAGGAACCAATGACTAAGACCTCGAGATACTCTATAAAGCTTTTTAAAAATTTGCGCTGGCAATGCAAGTGGATCACTTCTATCCCTCAGAAATCTTCAATTATTATTTACATTGTGCCTAAAAAGGTCAGAAATAAAAAATAAATTTCGACTTCCAAATTGAAACTAAAATAATAAACAGCAAAACAATTGAATTATATATTCAATTTTGAATTTAGGTACGTGCCTTTATATTTCAATTGCTAAAAATTCTACTCACAGACATATACATCTTAAAAACTTCTGAAACAAAAAACACGACCACAAACATTGCAAAATTATCCAAATCTCTAGGTTATAAACTTGTTCACGATTCATTTCAAGTTTAAGCACTCAGGGATTCTACTTGACGTTTTCCAACCTTGACTCGCAATTTTATATCAATTTTTCTTATAGAGAATAGCAATTAATAAAATTCTCAAGGTTATTTGACTTCATTTCAAGATTTGAAGCAAGATTGATTGAAAATTTGTTTTACAGCATACCAGTCTCCCATTTTTATTGAAATGCATCTCAAATATCATTTCTCCGACAAGATTTCAACTTGAAATCCAGTCAATGAAGTTACAGCAAAGAGCTAATTTGCATTGCATCGACTCAGTTGTGTGGGGTTTGATGTTATAATTAATAGATTGTATATACAAACAGTGACTGCCCGTCACTCGGGCTATATCACGTCTCCACTCCACCCTCTTTCATATATTTGTGCGCTTGACGGCAGACACCCTTATACAGAAAATTTCGAATTTTTCCTCTCCCCTCAATTCTATTTTTTTTAATTAATTAAAAAGTATATTATCTACCGGCAAATTATGCATATATTTGCGATATAATTCTTATATGATCTTCCATTTGCAGCATCTATGATAATTTTCCATGCATTTATGAAAAAGATGTTCAGTTCTTAAAAATAATAATAAGTTGTAACTTCTGTGAAAATATTTCTAAAGTTCAACGTTTGGCAGGTGTGGTTTCGATATATCGGTAAGAAAATTACTGTTGCCACCGGTGATTTATTTCTTGCAGGTGTGGTGGTCGATGATTGAGTTTCATCTGCCCTGAATCTTGAACCGGGGCGCTATTAATTCTTGACATCGTCCCCAACGTCATGTATACGCAAGCCTGTGAATGCTATATTTGCGAATAGTTCCTAAAAATAATATTCTCGAGCACTGTTCCTAAAATCATCGAATTGTATCGTCCTTACAACCAGCGTCAGAGAAGGAGTTCAGTCTAAGGTCAGTGTGGTCAACAAAAAGTGGTTATTCGGATAAGAATGACAGTTGAGAAGCGATTTGACAAAACGTGATAAATCCATCTCCGACAAAAAAATAGTTAGGTATGATTTCTATTACATTTGAGTGTGATAAATCCATTGCCATATTCCAATGTGTTCTAAACGCAATATATCCTATAGTAAAATGCATTTAAAAGTGACTGATTCAAACAAACCGACATAAATCCATGAATTGCTCTTAAACAGAACAAACTGCATTAAATCCATAATGTAATCGAAATTTCTAAATTTGCAGGTAACTGTATATTTCTTGCAGTTTAATTTCTTACCGCTAGATTGCACACTATGATTCCAATAATAGAAGTCTGTAACTTGGATAAACATTTGTCGAAGTTTTCTGCAATATAAATATGATAAATATGTCTTGCAGTTTTCTATATTAGTGCAATTTTCAGAGAAGTGGTTTGAATAGAGATATTACTCTCTTCTTTGTCTATGGTTGTTTATGGTTATACTATTTCTGTGGTGTTCGTAACGTCAATTTTGTCAATTTGGAATAAGCGGACTGCGGCTATTATTATTGTTTATATTTATTGTCCCTGTTGTGTTATAAAAGGCTACTTATAACGGAAATTAAAATGGATCTTGTGAGTGTGGGTGACAAAGGCAAAAAAATTAGAAAACAAACTAAGCGTAATGCGAAGGAATTGTTGAAGAATAAAAGGTAGTTATCCATAAAATTACTATAACTCAAACGTATAGGTAGAGCATTGAAAACGGGTGTAAATTAATATATTATGATTTTCAGATATCAAGAGCCCGATGTTTATTTAAAAAATTTCCAACGACCATGCAACCATAATAATAAAAGCACATACAAGTGCAATAATATTACATTGACCGATATCAAACGCAATAAACGTAAGATATACAGTACGAGTAACAAAAGCGACCAAGAAATTCGGCTATGCCACTTAATGAGTTCTGTTACAGTCAGCAGACGAAGACCTGTCAAGGAAGCACCCAAAAAACGTGAAGTTAACGTGAGTTATTTTTTAAAAAGTCTGCATCATAAGCATCCACTTAAAGTCTGCCACAGTTTTTTTGTAAAAGCTTTGGGTTTATCTCCGAGACGTGTTAATCGTGTTGCGAATTTAATAAACAATGGGGAAGTTCCTATCGAAAAAAGAGGAGGCGACAAAAGATCACAGAATTCGTCAGACCGAATACAAAGTGTAAAGCAATTTATCGGGAACCTTAAGGGCAAAGAAAGTCACTATAATCGCTCTAAATCCAAGAAAATATACCTGGATTCTAGTTTAAGTATCAGGAAGCTCCATAGCCTGTATAATACAAAAAATGATAGTATGAAAGTTTCACTTAGTATGTTTTCTAGAATTTTCAGAGGCGACTTTCATATAGGATTTTCCTCACCAGCTTCCGATGCTTGTGGTACATGCATGAAGTTGGAGTATAAGATTAAGATGGAAAAAAGTAATGAGAAGAAAAATGAATTTGTTTTGGAGAAAAAGATTCATTTAACCAGGGCGAAAGCTTTTTATGAACTGTCTAAAGAAAATCCACCTTCTTCGCTTACCTTTTGTTTTGATTTGCAACAGGTACAGCCGTTGCCTCGAACTCCAATATCAGACGCATTCTACGCACAGCAAGTTAGTTACTACGTTTTTTGTTGTGTAGATATGGGCTCGAGGCACCCTTCATTCTATACCTGGAGCGAAGACCAAGCTGGCAGAGGTTCTGTGCAAATCGGTTCAGCCCTTTTGCACCACTTAGACTCTCTCAATTTGGATGATATACACACTCTTAGACTATTTTGTGATGGCTGTGGCGGCCAGAATAAGAATGCTCACATAGTACATGCCCTCTACTACTGGCTCAAAGTTAAATCGCCGCAGAATTTGAAGGAAATAAGAATTACTTATCCAGTTCGTGGGCATAGTTTTCTGCCCGCTGACAGAGTTTTTGGAAGGCTGGAGAAGCTCTTAAGAAAAACTTCCGTCGTAAAAACTAAAGATGAGTATAAAAATATATATTCAAAATGTGGGGAAGTGAAGGAACTTGGTGTTGATTGGCACCTATATGATATCAAATCACTGCAAAACACTTTTAAAAAACTGGATGGTATCCTTGATCTTAAAAGAATTAATTTAAAAAAAGGAAGGAGAAATTCAATAGAAATTTTTTGCTACCAAAATTTCAGATTTGAAACCCTTTCCGAAACTCCAAAAAACCTATTGAAGAAGGGCAAGTCAGACAAGAATTTGCCTAATCTGGGGACACTACCACTTAATAATTTTATCCCTGAAAAGAAGAAGAAAAGTCTGAAACATCTTTTGGAGAAGACTGGGCAAAAAATGAAACCCTAAGTTGGTACAAAGGATTTTTGTTAAACGAAAATGAAAACCAGGGTCTGAATCACCATGAAGGTGATGATGACGATGATCAAGAGGACGAGCACTGTGATTGCTTAGAGGAGGATGCCGGAGCACAGTATATATAAAAGAAAAAAATTATATATATCTGCGGAGTATTTTTTATTTTTGTTTGATTTTTATTAAAATTATTGTATTACCATTTTTATGTTCATTTATTTACTATGTACAAAACGCACTAAATCCCAAAGTAAACCATACAAATCGGATTAAATCCGTATTGGACCAACAAAGCGCGATAAATCCATTTTGTTTTTCTTAATATTATTATTACTAATTGTTATTTTTTATTTAAACTTGTGGTTTACTTATGTACTTGACATTGGCTATTATTTAATATTTATATGTATATACTTTATCAACTGACACACGATGTAACAGTTTATTGCATTTATTTCATAACAATGAAAAGCGGATTTATCACGTTTTGTCAGATTGCTCCTCAGTTGATGTCTACCATTCAAAACAAGATTCTTGCAGGTTTTTTATCATTGCCAACATCTATACTATATTGCTTTTTTAAAACAATAAATACACCCCCGAAGCGTGAATCTTAAAATTTAAAATGACCTTTTAGCTGAATAATCAAGACATCGATGGCCAATAATTCTAAAAAGATTTGGGATGCCACCATTTCATTGTCACTATTTATGTCAGATTTATTTGTTTATTGATATTCGTGTATCTAAAACAACAGTTATTTTTTATTAAAATTTTCTGAAGCAGAATGTATTGTCCTTAATCTTTCTAGCAGCAGCAAACATCTCTGCCTCAATTTGGTCATAAATAAATTGTATCCACGTATAGAATATCACAGAGACTAATGTTTTACTCATTCCAAAAAAGTAAGACAGTTCATCCAAACTGAAACATCTGCATAATCTCAATAAAAAACTAAACATAACTAGTCTTTATGAGAAAGTTTGAATTTATGAATAACATTATTCTTGGTCCGTTTTTTCGGAAATTGTACTGTAGTTGGTCCATAACACTTACATCGAGAAAGCGGAAGAATATATTAAAATGTCCAATTGAAAGACCTGTAAAATATTCAAAATATTTTGGTTTCAGTTTAATGTTGTTATAATGTAGTATTTTTGATTTCTCTGTGTAGAAATATTTGGTTTTCAATCCAAATACTTTTCTGTTTCTTGGTGGTTGTTCAACTGTTGTTACCGTTTCTTATTGTTTATTATAATTGTGCCATATACGAATGTACTCTGCAGAAGAAATAGCTTCATCTCCAGGGTAATTTAGTATCATTTTCAACTTGAATGTCTTCATTTTGTTCAAATGTCGTTTTATGTCAAATGTTAAGATGCTATTCAAATATGTTTATCAATTTCTTCTATAAAAATGATTTCTACAATTAGTATTAAACCCAAATTGAAGAGGCACACAAATAA
Source organism: Galeruca laticollis (assembly GCA_963921935.1). NCBI lineage: Eukaryota > Metazoa > Arthropoda > Insecta > Coleoptera > Chrysomelidae > Galeruca > Galeruca laticollis. The sequence goes on from OY998176.1 coordinate 165,673,958, forward strand.
TAATTTATTCATTTGGAACATTTTTTTGAAGGGTGTATTTAGCACAAATCCATCGAAAACAAATTTCATGACAAATCTAGTCCCAAGCCGAACCTACTTAGTAGAAGGAAAAGAAATTTTCCAAATTACGTCCTACAAATATCTGGGCCATGATATTACGATTGTCAGGGACAATCAAACCTGCGAAATCAAAAGAAGGATAGGACTAACGTGGGCCGCCTATGGGAAGCTGAAGCACATTTTTAAGTCCGAAACCCCCATATGCCTTAAGCGGAAGGTGTTTGATCAGTGTGTTCTGTCGGTTCTGACTTATGGTTCGGAGACCTTAACTCTAACACGAAAATCGGTAAATAAAGTAATAGTGGCCCAGCGAGCCATGGAACGCTCGATGTTGGGAGTCACGCTAAGAGACAGGATTCCGAATGATCGGATACTTCAGAGAACAGGGGTTACCGATGCAATCCAGCGAATAACATATCTAAAGTGGAACTAGGCTGAACATGTCGCAAGAATGACCAACGAAAGATGGACAAAAAAGAGCATAGAGTGGAGACCTAGGCAAGATGCGTTCAGGAACAGAGGTCGTCCACCGACCCGGTGGACGGATGACATAAAAAGAGTAACACCAAATTGGATCCAGGATGCCCAGGATCGAAATAAATGGAGATCGTTAACGGAGGCCTATGTTCAGCAGTGGACGAGACAGGCTGTTTGATGATGATGATGATGATGATTTAGCCCAACAGCAAAGGAAGTTAAAATTAGGTTCATTACCGATACACAATTTAACAGGTAAGGTTAGGGTAGTTACATTTGTCTTAGAATGAAATATGATAACAATTGATTTGGTATAAGGCTGCACAAATTGGGCCGAGTCTCATAAATTTTTTTTTTGCCAAATTATTTTCTAAATCAGCTTAAAATTGGTTGGAAAATAACTATGTAAATAAATATAAAAATTTCATCTGAATAAATTTCAGTCAATAAATTGAGAATCATTTGGAACAATGTTTCTTCGTAAGTACAATTGAAAATAGAAAAAGGCGGATAAACTTAATATACGGAATGGTATTTTACGTGATTCCAAAAATTTTTGTGAATTTAAATTCGATTAGGTACTTTAATTGTTTATTAAATGGAATTTTATTCTTTCTAGAGTCACTTGAGACGTGTACATGGCGCAAAGTTTTACTGACATCCGTAGATGGCAGTTTTGGTAGTATTCACTATAAACAAAATAATCAGATACAGTTTTTCCGAATAAAAAAGAAGGTTGAAGCCCTGGAGCTGCAAAGTGAGAAAAACAATAACAACAACTGTTTATGTTCCTTATTTATCCAACTAATTGGAACGATTTATTGGAATATCGTTTTATTTATACTTGAACAACTCTGTTTCTTCAAATTACTAGGATTGGTGAAAAGTGGGTTATACTTAAGAGATAAATTTTATGATGCCGATCAATAAATAATACCAATGAATACAAAATCAAAGAATTGTCGAGAATCTGTATATAAAACACATAATATGAATCATTTATCTAAATTAACAGTATCGCACACAAGGGAGCCTACCTCATTTAAAAACCATTACCAGCAGTCCTCGCGAATTATCTTTTATATGTTCTATCGACTGTAAACCGTAATGTAGTGTTAATTTCAATTTTGGAAAAAGTGAAAAGCCGTCGAATAAATATATGATGGTCGTTCAGCAGGGTTTGTTGAGTTTTTAAACAAAAAATATTTCTCAATGACAGTATTGTGTGATTGACTTTTTTCAAAAAATATGGTACTTTTTTTGAGCTTTTTTATGATTTATTCGCAATGAGACATTCAAAACTATATTTTGTATGTATATTCTAATAAATTGTAAAAATCGCAAAATATACCGAGATTAATTAACAAAATGGAGCACTGTAACCAAACTCAATGACCAATGACGCTCAAATTTCTAGGAATATAAGAATAGAGGGAATAGTTGGTTAAAATAATACTTTATACAGAATAAAAATGTGTAGTTTTGATTAATAGCAAGTTTCTAAATAATTTATTTCAATTACGGGATACATTTTATTAATTAATTCAACTTTTTATCATCCGTTCCGTAAGGATAGACATTATGGCAACAAGTACCATCTAAAATGGCGAAGTCTTCACACAATATACAGTCCAATATCAAGAGCATGAATCACCTACAACCTGAAATAGTAGGATATTCAAAGAGCAACACGTAGGTACTACAATAGAAAACGAATCATTGGTTTTTTAGTACAACGCTATAGAAAAAAAAGTGGAATCTCTTTACCAGATATTTCTATTTCAAACTCTGAATACAGAACAAGAAAAGGGGGATTGGGACTCTCGATAAGATTGCATTCATTAAGTCCCAAACAAATCTAGAATCGATAAAATTTGCATTGAATATTCAGCTTTCTGGATTTCACGAATATTTACGATATGGTGTCGTACCGAATCAGGTACTTTATTGCCGTATGTAAGAGCCTCTAACAAACTGAATAAGTACTCTCAATAATCTTGCATGCCAGTCTCACAAATTCTCAAAGTTTACTTTGAGGTGCTCCTGGAGTAATTCTGTTAAGTATAGAGTTCCAATGGATTTCTTTTAGTCAGTGCTCCACTCTGAATTTAGAGTAGCTCTATAGTTGTGGATGTATTGAAAATTTTATAAAAATAAAACAACTATTGTCTATCTCTCAATTATGTTATAAGTTGTAAGTCAAAGTCTAACAAATTAGATTTTCAAAAAGTTTAAAGATGTGCTGGGATTATAAACCAACTCAAGCTTGTAGCCTACTCAATATACGTATGTAACTATTGTATTAATTCTTATACGTATTTATGCTCGGGATTGGTTGATATATGAGCAGAAAATTATTTGTATGTAGCTACACAATTCACTTGATACAGAAATAATAAACATGTATTATGCAATCACAATTTCAAAAACTTGATAATACACGAAATCGATTTTTAATTCTATCTTCAATTCCAAGAATAAAATGTGTCTTTTACTGTACTACTGTATATGTGCTTTCAAATATTGTAGTCTGCAAATTTCCGAAGACTCGAATTTTCTATGTTCTAAAATGTTATATATCCTTGAAAAAATTGTAATGCGTTTTATAGAAAACTGGTTTGTTTAAAATCTTGCCATTAACAAACAAACTGTAACTTATGATATAACATAAAAGTTGGATATACCTACCAACTGTACTATAGCTTTAACTGCTCAACGTATCATCAATCTTTCCATTTATTTACTATATATCTCTAGACTTCGCAGTATCGACGTGCTAATGGATCGAAAAATGGCGCTGATCCTTTCAATATTGCAAAAAGTATGCACTTTGAGAGATTAATTCCAAAGCATCGAATGTATCTATAAATGAAATTCATTACGAGAATAAATGTGTAAGAATTTAAAAAAAATGTGAATGTAAAAGTGCTGGTATATATTATATAAACGATCTACATATGAAACATATAACACAGATTCCTGGAACATGTACTTTAGTAGCTTATTGATATGGGCACTTCTTCGATAATTAGGCAACAAAAAGTATCGTACAATAAAATTCAAAAAACAAGCTTCTGAGATGTCACCACTTGAAGTTACTTGTTTCAAATATAGTTAATGTATAACTATCTACTCAAAGTAAATTTCACTTCCAACAAAACTTTCTTTTATTTCCTCACATCAAATTAATAAATAACATATGAACCACAAATGTAAAAGTAACTCTTCCAGCAGCACTTGTAAATGCTTAAATATCTTTGGTCATAGAAGAGCCGTTCACATATTTATTATAAAAAATAATTGCCTCAGGACATTGCCATTATTTTGAAGTTCCATATTTCTTTATTCGCTTTGTTATATTGATTGTAAGTATGTGACAGTTACTCATGACCTACACGTTCACAGTGTCCTTCCATTTCATTGCTAGAATGCCTTCTTCACACCCAGCCATTTCACAAGCTCCTCTTTCAAATAGTTTATATTCTATTGGTGCAGTATTACTTTCCCGCCAAGTCTATCTACGATACCAGAAAAATATTAGTTTGCCCCAACAAAAGTAATAATTTTCGAATTTTGTTGGGTAATTTTACGTTTTTCAGTGAGAAAAATACGAAAAAAGGGTTTTTAGAAAAATATCCCGTGTGGATGTGAGCGTTGTTGTCGTTGGCCACTTTTTGTAATTATATGTTGTTAACACGATACAGTCTTTGGAATGCATATGGTCACCAATTTCAGGATTGGGTATTGTTCAGGGCAGCTCACAGATGAACCCTATATTCCCATCTCACCAGAGCTAGTACTACGGGTGCTATAGTACTTGAATTATTTCTGGTGATTTTTGGAGAAATTTTGGTGTATTAGCACGATACAGTCTCCGGAGTGTATACAAGTGACCAATTTTATGATTGGACATTGTTAAGGGCGTCTAACAGATGAGCCCTATTAACTTTCAACACACCAGAGCCTGAACAACTGTACCTATAAATCCAAATATATCACATATTTGGAGATTTTTAAGCTTGTTAACACGATACAGTCTCCGGAATGTATACAAGTGACCAATTTTGTAATCGAATATTGTTAATGTCACCTCACAAATAAACTCTGTTGATATTCAGCTCACCAGAGCGTGTAGAACTGGACATACAAATCCAGATATACTATATTTTTGTTCATTTCAGTTTGTTACCACGATACAGCCTCCGGACTGGTGGTAGTGGAAGAAAGACGTGATTCGATCGGTCTTGGTGAAGCTGAAAATTTAGTTATTTAAACTGCTAGTATTTAGGAGAAACTCCACCATATAATCAGATAAGTAATTAACTATCGCATGAATTAAAATTTACTAATATATCTATGTAAATCAAAGAATAATAAAACAAATTCAAAATATTAAATCCTAAATTAAAGTCTAAAGGGAACAAAAACATCAAAACAAAACAACTGAGTGATAGTATATAAGCGTATAAAAATAGAACCATAAGATTTTAGATTTGGACTTTAACGGGGTTACCGTGCACTGAAACCAAAGGTTTATTTTGCTGTTCTCGCTACTACTACAGCTCGCGTTCCAGTTCCAAGGTTCTAATAAACTCTAGTATTTGCGACGGCTTCAACCAGGCTAGGTCCTCACTCTTACAAGTTTCTTGTCCGAAGCATTTCTTGCGTTGGCTTGCAATGGCGAGGCATTCCAGAACTAGGTGATCCGGTGTTTCATCCTCCTCCGTACAGAATCTACACTCGTCAATTTCTGCTAGAACTATTCTCATTAAGTGCTTCATAAGGCGGCTGTGTCCTGTAAGAAAGCCCATGAGGAGATGTAGCTTATCTTTACTGAGGTCCAAATATTTTTTGGATCTAGCAGTGTCAAAGTTCCACAGGAACTTTTTGGAATGTTCCAACTCGGGAAAGCACCACCAGAGTGCTCTTCTTTTGGTTTCCTCTTTATTCCGAAACTCTTTCTTGTAGGAGCATTATGCTTCACCACAGAAAGGCTCTGGGCCAATAAAGGGCATTTGTGCTCCTTTCCTGGCAAGTGTATTGGCCTCTTCATTTCCCGTTATTCCCAGGTGGCCAGGAACCCAGACTAAAGAGACCCTGTTATTCTTGCCTAATTCATCCGAATTTGTCAAGTTTTCTTCGGCACTCCCATGCCAACATTGAGGCAGTGACATGGGAGCTCAATGCTTTGATAGCTGCTTGACTATCAGAATGGATCGATATGTCACATTTCTGGTAGTTTCTTTTTAGGTTCATTTCCACGCATCTTCCGATCGCAAGTATTTCTGCCTGAACGATGCTCGGGAAGGAGCCTAACGATAATGAGTATCTGGTGCCAGCCCCAAACACTCCAGAGCCGGCTCCAATGGTGGTTTTTTAACCATCCGTATACCATCTAATGGTGTTTTATTTGAGAGTTTGGGTGTATTCCCTTTCCGAGTCTCTCCTCGTATTTAGCATCGTGGTGAAATTTTTTTCGATGCTTACTTTCCTGATCATTTCGTCACTGGGAAGATTCGCTGATGAGATGTATCTTGTCAAAGAGGACCAAGCTCCCTGATTTTAAATACTCTCATTGCACGATCCTTCCTTAGATATTCTAACAATGTCCTCTTGGGTAGATCTTTCTATCACCGGAAGTAGAGATGTGAGATCTGTAATGATCTCAAGTGCCCTAGTTGGACACGTTCTCATAGCTCCAGTGATGCACACACAGGCAAGTCTTTGAACTTTGTCGAGGGTATTTCTCGTGATGTACTGACTTGCTTTTGTGTGCCAAACTATTGCACCATACGTAATTGCTGGTATCACAATCATGGCGTACATCCATCCCAGTATTTTTGGGTTACAGCCCCACCTCTTACCAGCTAGATTTATGCCCTCCATCGAAGCTCTAATTGCTTTACTAGCAGATATTTCAACATGCTTATTCCACAGAAGCTTACTGTCTAGGGTTATCCCTAGATATTTAACCTCTGATTTCCATTCTATGATTTCCCCGTTCAAGGATATAGGTTTCATGGCTGGAAGTGTCCTTTTCCGGGTAAATGGAATTACTATGGTCTTGCTCGGGTTAATGTTTAGCCCCACTGACAAGCACCATTGCTCAATGATTCTGGGGACCTTTTGTAATAAATCACACAAGGTGCTCTCGAACTTGCCTCTGACTATTAAAACTATGTCATCGGCATAGCCCATACATTTAAATCCAAGCTCCGTTAGCCTGTAGAGCTCCATAGAAGGGGAGATATCACTCCCCCTTGAGGTGTCCTCCGAGAGGCTTTAACTGAGGTGGTTTGATTCCCCACCTGTGTCTCAGCTATCCTCGTTATCAACAACTCATACATACATTTCACAATTGTTTCATTCACTCCCCTGATATATACAGAAATGCGCACATTGCGATTTCTTTGTTGCTCAGAGTTCTCTGGATGACTTCGGTCAGCTGATACAGAGGCGTCTCAGTTGATCGACCCGCTCTGTAGGCATGCTGACATTTATTAAGCGGTATATTCTCCAGATTATCTGTTCTTATGTAGGTATCCACTACTTTCTCCATCGATTTGAGTAGAAACGACGTTAGACAGATGGGTCTAAAAGATCGAAGGTCAGTCTCATCTTTTATCCCAATTTTTGGTATTAAGATTACCCTTGCCCTTCTCCATTTACGAAAAGTGGTCGACGACAACAACGACCACGGCGACATATATACAGGATTTTTTTCTAAAAACCCGTTTTGCGTGTTTTCTCGCTGAAAATTGGAAAAATATCTAAGAAAAAAACAAAAATTTCAACTCTTTTTGGGGTTAACCAATGCTTTTCTCGCATTTTAGATAGGGTTGGGATTGTGATTGTTAAAAGGCAAAGTAATGACTAGCAAATGTGAGATGACTAATTAGGACGAGTTTTCTGGACTGAAGAATATTGCTTGGATTGTTAGGTACAAGAACGACCGACAATATTAGAATAAGATGAAAATTTCTCCAAACCTGATATACCAAAAATGCATCTAAGATATTGAACAGATCAAATTCTAGATAACAATTAATCAATTTCATAGAAATCACATGTAGAACGTTCTTGGTATATTCCACTGACATTCAACGAGTGATATTCCCGTCATATGACAAATTTAATTAAAAATTAAGAAACCAGAACGATATATGATGATACCTTTTGGTCGATAAAGAATAAGTAATATTCACACATATTGTTTTCCTGAGAAAGATCTCAGAAAAATGGATGTAGAACCCTGGATAGAATGAATTGAAGAAGAACTAGACAACGTTTACAGAATTCAACTGAGGAATATTTGTAAGATCAAAAATTAAGTTAGGTTGTTTTTTCAGTGAATATTTACTCTACTATTAAATCTAGTACAGTACTATTACGAAATCCCACGCTTTTGTCGCCCCTGAATCCGACTCTGTCTAATACGATATCCAACAGTTAAATTTTTGACGGGAGCGCAACGATTTCTGGGAAGGACTAGTTTTTTGTGATTGTTTTTATAGTAATTATTTGTTGGCAGCCGCAATCTAGAAATTTCAGGAATCCAAGTGTTCTATAGAAACGTTTCAATATATAAGCGACTACCTACCAACCGCAGTCAGTCTGCAGTTTGATCTCGTGAGGAGATCAGTAAACATAAAAAGTGAACAAATTATATAAGTTAGAAATTGTGTGTGCATGAATTAAGTATAAGTGAATAGTCAAATGTACAAATAAAGTACGTAAGTTGTATAAACTTATCCCACCCGTTGTGTATTTGAATACATAAGAAAAGCATTACAGTACATACTATAAATAGGAATACTGTTTCACTTGAGCATTAGCTATTCATCCAGTGGCAAAAATAACGAGATTTGAATATACGAAAACGAATACATTGCAAGAACCGTTCTGATGTAATTATTTAGCAAACTTTCTTCGCATATAATCATAATAAACCACTATACAACTACTTAAACGGATGGAAAGCTATAAACTTCGACTTCTCACAAATCTAAAGTTCATTCATTGTTTGAACGTAAATATCGTTGACATATAAATCATTAAACCTTATTTAGTTTTCTGGGAGGTAGACGGATTATATTGGAACCGAAACGCCCACACACTTAACCTCACTCTCGTTTTTCCATCTCAACTAGGTACCTATCTCTGCCCCCGCAAAGTGTAATTCATTCCTACATTGAAAGTAAGTATCTATATTTCACTCGGTAGAGAAATATTTACTTATACAATATATCTCCGAAATAACATCTGTTTAATACTAAAAAGATTGTAATCTTTATCTTGACAAATAACCTAATTAAAAAAGTTGACAGGTCCGAATACTAATCTAAAGTGATCGACCATGCCATGTTGTTGTGGACCACAGATGTGTTTGTACTTGCGGCAGCGTGGCAGGGCTCATTCTGTTTTATCATTTATGCTGCTCTTGATACAAATTGCAGTCATTTGTTCAGCAAAACTTTGGAAAGTGAATTAGGAAGACGGAATTGAGCCGTCGGTCTGTCAAGCTGAGAACTCCAAACTATGTTAAGGGAAAACCGAGAAAACATTCGTTTCGGAAACAATAGCTGACTGAATTTGTTTTTATCATACAATATGTTTCAATTGCATTGCTTTCTACCATTATGGTTATTGTGGGCTTCACGTTTAACGGTATAACCCAAATGTTTTTGTCCTTTGTGTTCAGTACAACAATGAACAAATGGAGGTAAAAACTCGTGTAGAGAATAACGAATAAGATGGTTATCGAATAAAGTGCTTACACGATACATCAGATTTAGTTTCTAAACAGTTAGGAAATAAGCTATACAAAAGAATGGAGTCATTCGAATGACTTCATATACATGGTACAGATGCAGACCTTGCATCACCTTCCTGTGATTGAGGATCAACTTACCAATACTGCTCATGTGCGATAAAATAGAATTGTGATTTGAAATAATATAGTAGGGTATAATTTACAATTATATCAAAAACCCTAGATTGTTCACTTTTTGGAAATACTGTGATACTTGATGCTTTACTACCTAAAAGTCTTGTTAAACATAGACAGGTTGTTACGGTTGTAATGAACCGTAAAACGGGTTTTAGGTTTATTGTGGATTTGGTAAATTTAAAAATTCAAATATACGTGCGCGAACGATTTTATTTAGAAGGTTCTACAAATCTATGGATGCGTTCCTTACTCTAAAGGTCTGTGGTTATAAGGTGAACCCACCTTAAGTACTTACATCAGGTCGATAAACGCTGATATGAGAAATTCATTCAGTTGTTTCGTGAAAGATTGAAGTTATCTGTGACCTCTCTTTCTTTTTCTTTTGGGTAGAATACGTGTTGTGGCTGAATAGATTTACATGAAAATATCTGATACCGACAGTGTCATCTCATTGGGATAACTGTTAAATAAATTGGGCAGTAAGCAGACAATAAGAAATTCAAAAGTATTTTTGAGGATTTTTTGTTGGTGTTGATAAGAAACCATTTTGTTGTAGTTTTTGTATAAATTTACTAGTTGATAATTATGATTTTTTAGGCATTTTTGATGTCCCTATTCCATGTCCTAATAACAGGACAGGATTTATTGTTGATGGGAGGTGGTTTGAAAAACCACAGTTTACGTTGTGGTTGGGGATCGCTGATAGTACCGTCAGTTGGCTCCTGTAGACAGAAGTATTTTTGTTTATATCCATATTTATGGCTGGATGCCAGTTATCAAGGGTGAAAGAAGTGTTCCAGTAAAACAAATATGAAGCAAACCTTTGGTCGTTGCTACCGTTTCTGGGTCTCCGATAACCAACAGGGAATGGGGGTGATGATGGGCTGTCCCGTGCACTAGGAAGCTTAATGGACCTGATAATGCTCATATAAGCTATAAAGTTATGTATATATATTTCTTAGGCTTATTTCAGAATGAAATAGGGCTATTGTAGAGAGTAGCATGACGCGACTTCGGAAAAATTTCGATGCAGTTTTTGGTTTTGGTGTTCCCTGATGCCAAAATCCCCCTCCGTTCCAAAGGTTATATATATATATATATCTTGTAAGCACGATAGAGGGCGTATTTTTTGACGGATCAAAACCAAACTCGCTACAAAAATCGGTTAAGCCAAAATCTTGGAAGAGTTCGTTAATGAGCCTAATCGGCCCTGTTAAAACAAAATGGCGGCCTGTTAAAGTTGAAAAAAATCGTATTTCCTTTGTTTTCCATTTGACGCAAAAAATTTAGTGAGCTTTTTCATAGATCTTAATACGTTCTACAGCTTTTATGTTCAACATTTTGCTCTAAATCGTACATTAAAACATTTATTTGAGAAAATTCACAAATTTACCAAATTTTTTCTATTTTTGATTTGCTGCCAAAATGTTACCAAATTTTTTCTATTTTTGATTTGCTGCCAAAATGTTACTTTGGTTTTTTGTACATCTCAAAACATTCTATTACTTTTGTATCTAGTTTTTTATTTTGGGCTTTATGCAAAAATGTTACTGAAATAAGCTTGTTCAACTGGTCCTGTGCCATTGGGGATAAAGTTAATCTCCAAAACACTTTAATGTAACGTATCTATTTATTTTTCTCTCAAGTGGTTAGGTTTTCTATAAACCATAATTCTTGTAACAATGTTATTACACTAGTTATTACTAGTTTTTTCATTAAAATGTAAACTTTCGGCAATTACAAAAAGGGAGTGGTAGTTACTCATTAAATGTGATCTAATTGAGTAGTATATTTTCAGTAAATTACTGTCAAATTTCAGTACACTAATGTACTATTTTCATGAGGGTATTGTTTACTGAATTTTTAGTAAACACTAATGTACTATTGTTATTAAGGTATTAAACTCATAAAGTTGGGAGATTAAAAGTTTTGGAGACGTTAATAATTCTTTCATTTCTTTTCTTAGGGTAGGTACAGAAAAATTAACCGATTCATCTGTTGACTTATGTAGTTTATCAATCATCTTTTTTTTTGCTTAAGAGTCTTATAACCAGTATAAATTAGAAGGTCCCCAACAAATTGAAAAAGGTAACAACTTTCTTATTTTCACCTTTTGATCCTGAGATTGAGGAGATAACAACATAGTAGGAAGGTGTGCAAGTGGTCATTTTAAACTAACTATAATAAAGGATTCAAATTAAAAACGTAACAAGGTTTAATTGAAAAAATTTACATTGTTATATTTTAGGCCATGGATTTCAGAGGAGATTCATCATCTGTTACTATGTCAAGATTGCATCAATGCAACGAACAGTTTAGATGAGCTGGTAACGTTGTCACAGCTTCACACTCAAAGTTACCAGCCAAAATAAAATAGATATTTTCAACTGCTTGCAATCACTTTTAACGATCTTCCAACTAGTACATGTATACCAGGTTCACCTATGTGTGAAATTTTATTTTACAATAAACTTGAAAAATGTACTTTTTAACACACATGTCACATTTCATTCTATAGAAAATCCAAGATAAAATATTGTGGTTGTTTTTATATTTCTCTTCCCATAATAGGGACCTGAGAAAAATTACACTACTTACATAATTGAATATTGATCAACGATCCAAGCAAAGAAAATGAACTGAACCCATATCACAGCTAACAGGTTCTATTTTCTTTACAATGATCGCATCACAGCTCTAGACATTTGTCGCGAACTCAGGATAAACGCACGTTAAGTATAGAAGATGCATGTATGTTGTGAAATGATGGAGGTTGTGCTCAAAATTATTGGAAGCAAAAAACTCCTATCAAAAGTTCAATAATACACTGTCCAATCAAGGTACCATAAAATGGGGCTGCTTGAAAATACCGGGGTGACTTGAAAATGTTTGCTATATCCAGTTAAAACCGATGCTGCGCTCTGGCGGTCGAAATTCTAATCTCAAATTGAGTCTGCATCTATGCCTACCATGCTTCTTAGTTGAGTTTATGTTGTGGTACTGGTTATTTACTCACTGTTATTGTGTTGTGCATCTCCAAAAAAGGTAGAAAGCTTGATTTTTTTTAACCTGGAAACTTTCTATTGTACAGAGATCCTAAAAAAGACTAGAACATCGCCGTATTTTTTTCAAGAGTAGTTAAATATCAGGCAATCGTTCTCTAACTAAAAGCCTTTTTTTTTCTTCTTACTTGCAAGTGGCGTATCATTTTATTTTTTTATGTAATTTCAGGAACGACTTGAAAAATAGTGCGTATATACAAAAAGAATCCGGAAATATCGGGATTATAGCGGACACACGCTCCAGCGATTACTACAGCTACACAAAAAAGGTAGAAAATTAAAAGATTCACTTGAAGAATATGAAATTCCTTCTATAACTTTATATGGGAAGGCTAAAGGACTACACACAAAATCCATTGGAGGTCAAACTGCAATGTCGATCGAAAAGGAAAACTATCTGGTTCGGTGTATATCTATCGCAGCGGACTGGGGTTATCCCTGTGATTCAAACGATATTAAAGATATAGTGAAATCCTACGTAGACAGAAGTGGAAAAAAATTACCACAATTCCGAGACAACAGATCTGGTGAAATCTGTCCGCAAAAATTTCAAAAGCGACATAAGGAGGAGCTGACTAAAAGAATATCTCAATCAATAAAAGAAAGTAGAGCCAAAGTTTGCCGTGATAGTATTAATACATATGTGGACCACTTATCAGAAAGTCTAAAACATGTTCCACCCAACGCAATAGTAAAATACGATGAGACTAATTTTTTGGACGATCCTGGCCGCGTGAAAGTCATCGTTCGTAGGACTTCTAAAATAGCGTATCCAGTAATGGATACATCTAAAACAGCTACTTTCGTCATATTTACTTGTGCAGCTTCAGGATTTAGGTTTCCGGTCTACATAGTCTATAAGGCAGACCACTTATGGAGCACTTGGACGGAATTTGGACCAACCGGAGCCAGATATAATCGCTCTCGTTCTGGATGGTTTGATACAAATATTTTTGAAGATTGGTTTAATAACATAGTATTGCCATATTTTCGATCTTTGCCACCGGGTCCCAAAGTACTTATTGGAGATAATTTGGCTAGCCACCTTTCGGCCAATGTTATTTCGAAATGTACGGAGAATGACATTCGTTTTGTGCTTTTCCCTCCTAACAGTACGCACCTCACGCAGCCATTAGATGAAATTAACTGTCTCGACCCTTACTTCGTGGAATCTTCTCATATTAGTATTTTAAATGAAACTCAATGTTTCTAGCTAATTCAACAAAATAATGAAAAATGTTGAAAATTCTAAAAAATTGACAATGGTTTCGATAACTGAATATCATCGTCATTAGATGTTAGCATTTTTCGTCCAATTGAGATCGCTTGGAGGAAGATACTTCAAGAATGGAAAAAACATAATAAAGGAGCTATAAGAAAAGAAGTATTCTCAAGCTTATTAACACAGGCATTAAATAGACTTTCAGAGAGTATGAAAAAAATATTCAATCAGGCTTTCAAGCGACCGGTCTATTTCCATTGAAGAGACATAAAAATTTATGCGAGCTACCATAAACAGACAAGCAAAGAACGCAAGAACAAGATGCATTTGTCGATTTGGAGCACCAACCTCTGCTGGCAGGAGGAAAAAAATGTTTGTTGATGCAGGTAAAAGCATTTCACAGAAAGACCTACAGCTACCATCAACATTAGAGTGATTGAAGCTAAATAAAAATAAAAACACGAATAAAAAATTACGCCCAAGGTTATCATCTTCTTCCGAAAGTGACGTGGATGAAAAAGAATTAACTGTCGACAGCGACTAAGATCTGGACCCAGAACCGTTTTCCGACAGAGACACCAATAAAATTGATGATAACATGTCACCTATGCAAGATTCGTCTGTCTCGACAGATTCTAAACAAGGTTGACATGAAAACTGAAGCTGGTACCAATAAGCAATATGTGGCAAAAATAATAAATTGCGAAAAAAATGGATCTTATCTATGCTCATTCTTGAGATTAAGTGATAAAATACCTAATGCACATGTTTTCCCCGGGCAGAAGACATCGGACTTGAGTAAGGGTCTCTTGCGCCTGGGAACTTTTTGAGACGTCACATGACCACGCCCTCTGACCTTGACCTATTTTTGGAGATTTGGCCTGGACCAAGTCCCAAAATTTGGAAGGTCAAAGGTCAATGACCCCAAGCCCCAAAATTTGGAAGGTCAAAGATCAATGACCTTTCGTGACCTTGACCTACTTTTCGTGACCTTGACCTAGTTTTTGGCCCAGGTCAAAGGTCAATGACCTAACATGACCACGCCCTATGACGTAACATTGTCTATGTGCCGTATGTGCGTTCCGTCGTATGTGTCATCCGTCAAATGTCTCATCTGTCATATGTGCCGTATAGCCATCCGTCAATTGTCTCATCTGTCATATGTGACGTATGTGCGTTCCGTCGTATGTGTCATCCGTCAAATCCTTGTCATCTATCGTCGTCGTCGTCAACGTACATTATCCAACAGGTGTCGGTTATATAGTAACCTTGTCTTGCCATCTATCGTCGTCGTCGTCAACCTACATTATCCAACAGGTGTCGGTAATACAGTTACATTGTCTTGCCATCTATCGCCGTCGTCGTCAACCTACATTATCCAACAGGTGTCGGTAATACAGTAACCTTGTCCTGCCATCTGTCGTCGTCGTCGTCGTCAACCTACATTATCCAACAGGTGTCGGTAATACAGTTACCTTGTCTTGCCATCTGTCGTCGTCGTCGTCGTCGTCATCGCCATAACGGCACTAACATATATCTTTTTGTTACTCACCAGGGTGCCAAAACGGCCGTGGGTAGCTGGGGTAGCGAGGCTACTTTTTCCGTATACTGCGCATGTTTTCCGTTACAGATAGGCCGAAAAATACACATTTCAACGTTCTGCGCACGTACTAAAGGCATCTGTCCTTATCTCTGTTATTATTTGTCGGATTGGAGTCTAATGAACGGCATTATGATTGTTAGGATATTATCGTATACAGGATGTACAAAAAAAGATGCCATTAGGGCACTAACGTATATCTCTGCTATTATTGGTCTGTCAGTAACGAAAACAGCTTCTAACATTAATTTTGAAAATTTACTGGACCATATTGAAGACGTTGTTTCCTCAGATCAAAACGTAGACATACACGGTACAACTTTTGACATACAAATATTTAAAATGCACTAAGTATATAAGAAACTATTTGCGGAAGGCTACCTTGTATAAATTCAATCGATGTGAACAAAAGTAATAAAAAAGTTACATCATCCTGTTATAAAAAATAAGTCCGTTTGGTGCGAACAGCGTAAGAGTCTTACGCAATAGATAAAATTATGTATGCAGATAATTATTCAATGTATTTGCATTCTCTTGAAGGTTACACATTTGAAAAATAAAAAAAAAATAGATTCGATTTGTATATATATATATATATATATATATATATATATATATATATAAGATCAGTTTTGTCGTATGACATTCATTCTTCGTATCTATTTCTGAACTCAGCAGTTTCCAAAAAAAAAACAACAGGTAAGACATTCTCATTTTATATTACTTGGAATGATTTAATCATAATATTATCATTAATTTCAGTGTAATGGATTTGAAAACTATAAATTCTTCTTCGCTTCTAGAAATAGATTCGAAGCCTATAACAAAAATTCACGATTTAATATTGGGTGAACATAAGAAAATTATTTCAGCGAAATTAGTACAAAGCAAATTTGGAGAAACAGTATTGTTAGAGCTGGAGAAAGAAATAATATTCCTTCCGCAGAGGGTAACAAAGACGTACAAACCCTATATCAACTATTTTGAAAACGGAAAATACGCGTTTATATTTAGAGGGGCAGTGGAAGTTGGTAAACCTCATCCAGCAACATCATTCGAAATTTAGTTGGTGAGTTATATAATATTATGGACAAATACCGCAGTACATTATCTAAAATTGATGACGAAGAATCATTCTGGAGGTGACTAAAACCAATGACAAAATGTCCATGTGAACATATGTGAAAAAATCAATAAATTATACATTTTAACATATATTGTATTAGTATAATTATTATTGTACCTAGTTTGCAAAATGAATAATCTAATTCATCCACCTATGTGTAAAATTCTTGAAACAATAATTTGTTTAGTTTGTGGAGAAGTGTTACTTAAAACTTTTGAACTTGAAAAAACTTGGAATTGTAAACAAAAATCAATAATTGGTTTGTGTACAGCTGAATGTAATCAAACAAGACCACTGAGAAAATTTCCAGAATATATAGATAATTGGTTACAAGAATTAGACCCGTTAGATGAAAGAGACTTATACAAATATTTATTACCTCGACGACGTGATCAGATCTAATATTAGAATAAAATAATTATTAGACCGTTAGATCATGTAATATGAAATGTTTATATATAAGGTAAAAACATTTAGGTGTCAAGGCTGCTAATTTTGGATTTTTATTAAATTCATATACAGGTGTGGTGGAATATTTGTCGGTAATGTTTATAATTAACATTCCAATGAATATTATGATGATGTTCTTTCATATTCTATATCATTCAATTTAGAGTACTCAATACTTACTTGCAGTATGTCTCTCGCAGAATATAGACATCGAATTGAGGAATATCTAATAAAAATAAGTCAATTGAATGAGGACGTTACTTTTTATGAAGATAAAAGAAAGGTTACGAAGCAAATTGAAAAACTATGTCTAGCTGACTCAAGTCAAAGAATATGGGATAAGCTCACGATAAATTGGATACCTGAAGAATTGGAAAACGGGGAACAACAACAGGAGATTGCAACAGGAGATCACATCTTTTGGGGTCAGACACCACAAACGACAACATATCCATTGAACCGAATAAAGCCTGCAAGTGTTCAATATGACCAACATGAAAGATGACATGTATAACATTAATACCAATATTTGTTATTTAAAAACTGTTAAACTTAAACAAGCAAAAGTAATGTAATTTATAATCGATGAATAGATATTAGGTAAATACAAGGTGTTTTAATGAAAAAAATGTCATTCATTTCAAAAATCAATTTATTATTATTAAAATATAATATTTACAAAGGTAATACACAATTCTTTTATTGGGAAAATATTCGCCATTTAACGATAAACGTATACTTTGAATGTCTGCATTATCGAGCAGAGTGGGATCGACTTTGCTGTTGTCACGTTTGTTGGTTTGAAAGAAAACAATAACATAACGAGGTCGTTCGACTGAGTTTGTAGTTTTAACAGCCCAAACTTCACGTTTAGCATTTCTGGCAATTGCAGGCAGCTCGTGTATCTCCCACTTTCTAAACGGAATAACTATAGGCAGATCCTTTTGAATGGCCTTCATAAGTTCCAACTTAATATCGTCATTAGGATGGATATGCCATATTTTTAATTCAATGTCGGTAATTCTAATGTTAACAGTTGTATTAGAAGTCACTGCAGCAACAGTTTTTTCCGTGATATGAACACAGTCATTATCGTTTCGAGCTCGAACTAAACGTATTGTTTGTCGTCCACACGTAATCTATTTTATAAATATTGTGACGCTCGTTGTATATAAACAGCATCATAATTATCACAAGGGACTTCTCATATGTTACTTCTTTTGCACTTCCGTGTTCTCGATACAGACTACTGAAATATGTTTATAATGTCTTTCCGACTTACACTAATTTTATATTTACTAAAATAATATGCCTTTTCTACTGTATTTCTAAGAATAATTATTGATGAAAAAATATAATTCGACTTCCCAGAGATTTGAACTTGACTTGGAGGTAACTAGCAGAATTGTCCCTTTCCTGCTTTTGATGGGGCTTCGTCTATTAGAAAAGGTGATTGCACTGAGCGAATTGCTTATGCATTCTTCCTCATTGAGGAAGTATATGAATTAGTTTCCTCAAACATAGTTAGAATTGTCGTTAGAGTTTCGTTTGTAAAAACAAAAATACTTTAAATTGATAGTTTATACTGTATGATCAACAGTAAACATAAGTTTGATTACTCCTGATCAACATTAACTACGCCCTTACAATTATGGTGACAAGTGCTACTTTCAATATTATATTTAGTAATTATGTTATACTATTCTAATTCTACCATGATTTGAGAGTTAAGAGTATAGAATTTTTTTTTTATGTTTTCAAAAACACTAGATGTGTAAAAGTTCTTTAAATAAATATTCAGTGATATTGGCAACATGCTCTGCTCCTTTGAATCATGCTACATAAATTTATCAACTATTTTAATTATCTGCAAATGAGCGTTTTAAAATTAGTTACATTTTTCAATCGTTATAATATTAGACAAGACGCAATACGGATCTAAAAATAAACTATTGAACGTCACAAATCTCGTCATAAACTATTTCATGAATTCCATGTCACAAATTAATATCATAGCCTGGTGCGAAGAATGCCAATATCAATTTGATGCATGTTTCAATACCCCTGACGATAAATTAGACACGCTGCGAAGATATTATTCGGAGAGACAAATCAGGCGCCTAGAGGGTCAAGGAATACTTGAATTAAAATTAGTTATTCGTGCAACTATATTTTAGAAAACAGAGGTATTGACTATTAAATGGTATGAAAAATCGAATAATTTTTCTGTGCATAACTAATAACTTTATATCCTTACTTTATCGACTGGAGACTCCTCCTTAGGTAGTGGTGATTGACCTCAGTTAAAGTATTTTTACAGCTTACACTGGAGAGAGGTAAGCAATCAATGTTAATTTGGACGCCACCAGTTTTTTGGCGCTACCGTAATACTCCCTAGCTTCGGATCTTTTCCAAACTTCGGACAGCGGGCATTCGCCACGACCGGACAAGTGACCAAATCAAAAGTTTAACTCCGAGCGATTCCGGCTGCGTTCGTCTTGATGACTCACTCATCTAAGGGTTTAGTACCGTAGTTGTATTCGTTGATAAAATAATAGTTGCTTCTAAGGTATGGAGTGAAATAGGTATATTAGGGTCCATAAGATTTATATGGTGTTAATACTTCTATGGTAAGTACAAAATTCATATATAAAATCGATATATTGGGACAAGAATGAGCTAGAGTTAGGTTGTAACGACCTAAATGCGTTACTATAAAACTCCATTCAGAAAACCAGTTATCGCCGCGATGACGATATACCCCACCAGAACAGCAGAGCCTCCACTTCGGATGCGCACGATGAATCGACAGTAGAAGGGACAGAGACTACCACCACCAAGATGGATATACAAATGCGAATCAACAGACGAAGAGGCGACTTGGTTTACGGACTCCTGCTCCTACAAGTTCAGCTGACTTCAGTGCGAAGCGTAGGTCGAGGGTACTGACTTCAATCTTAAACGCTTTACACTGTCTTCTGCAGAGTGTTGTACTGTCGGAGTATTGATCTTACTTTGTATATCACTCATTAGAACGGCCGTTAGTTTCTGGTATTGACGGAAACATGAACGATTGTTCAAATTGTTGGAGAAATCTTGGTGTGGTACTGACGGACTGAAATCTCTGCAGTATCTCCGTAGGGAAGCGCCGTTAAGCTGGGTACTGACGGGCTATACACGATCGCCTAAACCAGTAGAATAATTTCGGTGTGGTATTGACACACTGGAATAACTACAGTCCCTGCACGTAGAAGTATTCGTTAAGCTGAGTAGTGACTAGCTATAAACGATACTCCCGAATCTTGTGACTAAAACCGAAAGAGTATTGATCCGCCGGTTGCTCAAATTCCCGGTTAGCTGAATATTTCGCAGGACATAGAGAGTCACGTCTACCGACTAGTATATCTCCGAAATCGAAACACACACCGCGTTCGTTCCACCTAGATTCAATTCAGGCAGTCAGTACCTTTCAACCGACGGAAGGGTACGGATCGACGAAGCCTGACCTTCGAAATTTTTACATACCGAAGCATCATATAGAATATTGAATTATTCCATTTTAGTTTATTTTTATCGTTGTACATATTATTTTCAGAAATACAACAGTAATTTAATTGGACTCTGTCTTCTTTGGGCTTACCCGGGCAATACACATTACAAAATGGCGCTCTAGCAGTAAAATTAAATTGCGTAGACCCGGTATCAACGTTTTTTGCCCTTGTTAACGGAGACTAACGAAACAAAAGAGTTTTTAAAGCCAGACAGTTGATTCAAATTTAAAAGGCGGAGTTGTAGGACATTATAATAAACGGTGACAATGGCATCCGACAGCGATGATAGGGCGTATGGATTGGAAGTTACGGGCGAGAAGGTTGGATGGGTTTACAGACTACGACAAACAGATATACGCGCGGAATTAGAATCCAGAGGGTTAGTTTCGACGGAAAAAATGTCAAAACTAAGAGCTAGGTTAGTGAACCATTTACGGACGGCCGTCAAAGATACATCAGACATCCAGGACAAAAGTTACGTTACTTTAGGACCAGTAATACCTACCCAACCACGGGAGGACAAGGATTTACATGCTCTGGAGATAATTAGAAAATGTGGTATACATTATGATGGACCCAGAGGCCCAATAGAATTCCTAGAATCGGTTAATGAACTGAAAGACTGCTACAACATACAAAATAAACACCTATTTCAGGCACTTCCTAATATTCTGAAGGGAAAGGCAACGTTGTGGTACAGAAACAATAAAAACCAATGGACAGGATGGACAGATTTTATAGGGGACATTAAAACATTTTTCAACCGAGACAACAATTTACAACAACTGGAAGACATTATACGTAACCGTCGACAACAGACATATGAAAGCTTCAAAGAATTCCTGTCAGACATCCATACATCCATCAGGAGACACAACGGTTTTTCCGAAACCCAAGCCATGGATAGCATATTTTCAAACATGCTCCCCAATCATCGCTTATACGTAAGAAGAGAGGAATGCAAGACGATGGCAGAGCTGGCAAAATTAGTCATCGATCACGATGATATCCAAAAGGAAATTCGGATGCAAGACCAACCGACACCGAAATCTCGTTACGAGTTACAGGATAACTTCACACATCCCACCTATTCCGGACTTAACTGAATACAGAATTTCAATAGGAATATTCGAGATGCGGGAAAATAGGACATAACCGTCGGGTATGCCGTTCACGCCCAATACTATTCTGCAGTCATTGCGGGTCAATAGGAATTTCGTCAACGGATTGCACTTGCAGAAGACAACCGGGAAACGGCAATGGAACTGGACAAATCAGCGGCACTCCAGTTTCCCAATACAGACCCCCGCGGTCCACGAGACAGTAAACCGGTCCCCAGATAGAAGACCAGTACCATAATGACCATTCATGAAGGGAAAACTCTCCATGCATTACTCGATACACGATCAGTACAATCATATATAGGGAACAAAGGTTCACAGTTCGTACAAGAACTAGGATTACAACCACGCGAAGAAGAGGTCTATGTAGCAATCGCAAACGGCAAGCAAACACACGTACAACACAGCTATACAATACATTGTACAATACAGAATACATGGAGAAGAGCCCAATTTTACTTCCTACCTTATCTCACTTCCGAAGCCATGATTGGAATAAATGAGCTAGGAGCATGGAACTTCAAACTGAACTACCCGAGTAGTCATCAGAAAACCCAGATGAACAGCGAGTACACCCCAGTCAACGTAATTAATCCAGAAAATCCGATCATTTACAGTCCAGACATCTACCCGTAACACAATCCGGATATAGACCCGTCACACAGTCCAGACACAGATGTTGATTTCAACATAACCGCAGAATTACGTCCATATGAGAAAGAGAAATTACAAAAGATACTACGAACAGAAATACAGAAATTCCAGGAGATTCAAGGTACAACACATCTCATAGAACACGGAATTAAACTAAAACACAATACACCGATTAACCAGAGATACAAACCACGCAACCCAGCGATGCAAAAAATCATTAATGAAGAAATTGACAAAGTGTTACAGGACGGAGTCATAGAACAGTCAAATATCCCGTGCAGCTCGCCAGTCGTTCTAGTACAAAAAAAAGACCGGAGCTACAGGTTCTGTATAGATTTCCGAAGAATTATTGAAATTTCAGAATAAGATGCATACCCATCACCTTACATGAATCACATCTTGGAAAAACTAACAGCCATCAAATTCATTTCGACCATAGATTTGAAAAATGGTTACAGGCAGGTATCTCTGACAGAGGATAGCAGACCATTAACTGCTTTCATTGCACCAGGGAAAGGACTATTCCAATTCAAAGTTATGCCATTCGGACTACACGCCGCATCAGCAACTTTCCAGATATTACTAGACAGGGTAATTGGCCCAGAAATGGAACCACACGCTTTCGCATACCTGGACGATATAATAGTGTTAGGAAAAACGTTCGATGAACACATACAAAATTTACAAGAGGTAGACGGCTTCAAACAGCTAAATGAGAATAAACATAAAGAAATGCAACTTTTGTAAAAACGAACTTAACTACTTAGGACACGTAGTTAATGAGGACGGAATAAAAACGGACGAATCCAAGATAAAGGCGATCGTAGACTATCCGGCACCGACAACAATAAAGAAAGTTCGGAGATTCCTAGGCATAACTTCCTGGTATAGGAGGTCCATTAAGGATTTCTCAACAACTGCTGCTCCGCTAACAAAACTGCTAAAGAAAAAACAAAGGTGGAGTTGGGACCCGGAACAGGAAGCTGCGTTTAACAAAATTAAGAAAATATTAACTCAAGCTCCAGTACTGGTATGTCCCGATTTCTCCAGACGTTTCTACCTACAGACCACCAAAGCCTGAAATTCCTTCAATCCATGGATAGACCTTCAGGAAAAATAGCGCGATGGGCCATGACTTTACAACAATTTGACTTCGACGAATTATACCGAAAAGTATCCAAGAATGTTTTAGCAGACGCAATATCGCGAGAACCAGTAGATTCGTTGACAGTTAGCGAAACAGGAACATATCAGACGACAAATGGTACACAAGACAGAAACGAATCGTCGAACAACAGCCAGAACACCACCCAGACTACAATATAAAAGAAGGACTCCTATATAGGCATCTTTGGGATACATACGATCTCAAAGAACCAGAAATGTCAAACCCGCGGAAACTATGTATCCCAGAAAACAAACGCGCGAAATTGATATCGGAGAACCACGAGCTTCCAACCGCAGGACACTTAGGTATTGCAAAAACGATAGCATGATTAGCCAAAGATTATTACGGGCCGGGGATGTTTGAAGCGGCAAAAGTACATCCGTAACTGCAACAACTGCCAGCAGTACAAACCATTTCAAGAGCAACCTCCAGAAAAATGTACACCACACAAATTTCAGACTCACCATGGGAAACAATAACGTCCGATGTCATAGGACCACTACCCACTTCGAGCAAAGGCAACAATTACATTATTGTCTTTAAAGACAACTTCACAAAATGGGTCGAAGCCTGTCCAGTACGTAAAGTCATCACAAACGTAATCTGTCAAAACCTCAAAGACAAAATACTAATGAGGTTCGGTTGTCCTCATTACATAACCACAGATAACGCCAGGAATTACGACCGTAGAGAGTTTAGAAAATTACTTTGAGAATATGACATCAAAAAAAGGGACATACCTCCGTACACACCACAAAATAACCCCGTAGAAAGAACTAACAGAGTCATAAAGACAATTATCGCCCAATTCTGCGATCACAACCACAAAAAATGGGATGCACAACTACCCGAACTGCTGTTCGCAATTAACTCCGCCCGACACGAAGCTACAGGCTTTTCACCAGCTTTCTTAAATTTCGGACATGAACTGCGTATACCTAGTAAAATCGAAAATAACCCACCCCAACCATCTGCCAACGATTCTCCACATGAATGGAATAAACTAAAAGAAACGTTCCAATTAGTCAAGATTAACCTGGCAAGAGCATTTTCTTCGCAGAGTCATCACTATAATATCCGAAGGAGAGAATGGATACCCAGAATCGGCGTAAAAGTCATGAAAAAAGACTATTGCCTATCCAATGCAGCAAAAGATTTCAATGCAAAACTAGCCCCGAAGTTTTCCGGGCCATATACAATAAGTAAGATTTGGTCAAAGGTGACCAACTGAAAGACAAAAACGGCAAAACCATTCAACGAATACATGTCAAATACTTGAAACCGGTGCACACAGATTAACGAACACTACGCAAGTCTATCCCCACCCAGACAAGCGAGTCGCATTACAAAGACAGTTATAAATACCCTCGCAGGTCTCGAAATTATTCAGTTCCACCAGCGAGGATTAACCAACACCAAGATGTCCAGCCTATATAACGAAGATGTGTTAGACATACCAACACAAATGAGTCCACTCTACGAGGAAGATACCACAC
This sequence comes from Galeruca laticollis, assembly GCA_963921935.1. Classification (NCBI taxonomy): domain Eukaryota; kingdom Metazoa; phylum Arthropoda; class Insecta; order Coleoptera; family Chrysomelidae; genus Galeruca; species Galeruca laticollis. The sequence goes on from OY998176.1 coordinate 165,698,895, forward strand.
CGCCAACAAAACCGATCAGCAAACTACCAATAACCCCCGGGCGGGACCTAGGGAGAACGTGGTCAGCTCTAAATAAGTTTCCCGAACTATTCGGATCACCACGACCGTCCGACCTGAAGCTACCGGAAGACATTACACCACTGCCAACAACCACACTTCAGAATCAGCCTATAAAGATAAGTATATCTCTTGAAAAGCTCGTCCCGGAACACCTACGGCAATACCCCACTGGCAAGAGGAGATACCGGCTATGTTTACCAGATGGGAAGAAGCTAAAGATCAAATACTAACAACCAGTAAAAACCATCGCCAACAGACGACGACCCAGCGAAGATAACAACAACAAAAAATCTTTCCGAATTTCATTCATGGAACATTTTTTTCCCGGAGACACATAAACGACATAAATGCGTTACTATAAAACTCGGAAAACCAGTTATAATGAATCGACGGTAGAAGGGACAGACACTACCACCACCACCACGATGGATATAAAAATGAGAATCAACAGACGAAGGGGCGACTCGGTTTACGGACTCCTGCTCCTACAAGTTCAGCTGCCTTCAGTGCGAAGCGTAGGTCGAGGGTACTGACTACAACCTTAAACGCTTCATACTGTCTTCTGCCGAGTGTTGATCTTACTTTGTATATCACTCATTAGAACGGCCGTTAGTTTCTGGTATTTACGGAAACATGAACGATTGTTCCAACTGTTAGAGGAATTTCGGTGTGGTACTGACGCACTGAAATCTCTGCAGTATCTCTCTAGGGAAGCGCCTTTAAGCTGGGTACTGACTGGCTATAAACGATCGCTTTAACCGGTAGAATAATTTCGGTGTGGTATTGACACACTGGAATAACTACAGTCCCTGCACGTAGAAGTATTCGTTAAGCTGGGTAGTGACTAGCTATAAACGATACTCCCGAATCTTGAGACTAAAACCGAAAGAGTATATCTGAATATTTCGCAGGACATAGAGAGTCATGTCTACCGACTAGTATATCTCCGAAATCGAAACACACACCGCTTTAGTTCCACCTAGGTTCAATTCAGGCCGTTAGTACCTTTCAACCGACGTAAGGGTACGGATGGACGAAGCGTGACCTTCGAAATATTTACGTACCGAAGCATCATATAGAATATTGAATTATTTCATTTTGGTTTATTTTTATCGTTGTACATATTATTTTCAGAAATAAAACAGTTAATTTAATTGAACTCTATCTTCTTTGGGCGTACCCGGGCAATACGCATTACAAGGTAATATCCTTATTATTTCACTTTTACTCATAGTAGCAAAAAATAGTGTTCATTGTTATGGAGGATAAGTGAAAATAGTACGACTGTTCCCAATTCCTAGCTTCGGATGTTACAATTGCTAAAATTTGTAACTTCGGACAGATCAGCCCTGAATCATAATAGCTACTTAGTTCATTATACTTTTTATTTAGAAGTCCGGTATGGCCCCTGTTAAGAAAAAAGGAAAATTAAGTCCAAAAATACATTCCAAACGGAATGCAAAATACTATTATTATTCTGAGAACAATGTAGAAAAGGCACTTCTGGAAGTAGTTTGGCAAATTAAGTCTCAGAGCAGCCTCTGAGAGATGTCAAGGACCAAAATCAACTTTGTACAATGGGTATAAAAGGAGTTCATACCCGCAGTAATGGGCGGCCAACTGTATATACCGAAGGTAAGGAAAATAATATAGTATCGGGTCTTTTGATTGCGGCAAAATGGGGATATCCTCTGACGACACTGGACCTGAAAAACATTATTAAGGAATTTTTGGACCCGGTTCGAAGAGTTGAAACACGTTTTTCCAATAATACAGCAGGTGCCAAATGGATGCGTGGGTTTATGACACGCCATCGAGATAGACTTTCAGCCCGATTGAGTCAAAATATCAAACGGCAGATAGTAGCAGTATCAAAAGAAGTCATCCAGCAGTATTTTCAACATTTAGGTGAAACAATACAAGACGTCCCTGCTGCCAATATAATAAACTACGATAAAACTAATTTTACCGATGATCTGGGGCCGCAAAAGGTTATCGTTAGACGAAAAGCAAAACAATACATGGGTTCAAAATGGACCAAAACGTACATTTTATAATCAAAGTACTAGTGGCTGGTTTAATGGATTTATTTGTGAAGACTGGTTCGAAAAAGTAGCACTACCCTACCTAAAAAACTGAAAGGAGTAAAAGTTTTGACTGCGGACAATTTAGCTAGTCACATCTATCAATATTATTAACAGGTGTGAATAAAATAATTATAAATTTGGTTTTCTTCCTGCTCATTCAACATACTTAGTCAACCACTCGACGTCGCATATTTTAAGCCTGTATAACGGGCTTGGAGAAACACTCTTTAAGATTGGAAAAAAGGCATCGCGAGACAATTCTTAATGACCATTTTTCTCCTATTTTACAAAATACGTTTCTGAAACCAAACAAACAAATATATAAGCTGGATTTCGAGCCTGTGGAATATTTCCCCTAGATAAACAACAGGTTTTGAAAAGACTCCCAGATGCTGTTAATAACACAGAAACTGACGATGGTCCGGAGTGGGGTGAGACATTTGCTGAATATCTTAAACAGACAAGAATGTCAGACACGATGCCTAAGAAACGAAGAAAAAACTCCATGTGCCACCAGGTGAAGCAGTTACATCAACTGATATAACAAATGCCGACAATACAGAAGAGCAATCAGAAGCAGAAGTTATAGAACAAGAGCATGAGACAGGAAATCAGCAAGCCAAAGACGTAGAAGATGAGCAAGCAGAAGTAAGAAGACGAACAAAATCATGTCAGGAACGTCGAAGAAGAAGCGTGGCAAAGTGTACAACGGTCACGGAACTTTAGAGACGGTTTGGTGTCCAGAAAGTTTGTAGTTGTCAAGTTTTTATACAACAAAAAAATACAAAAACTGAGATTGAGAAACAATTTGTTGCCAGATGGCAACAAAGAATATGTGACGACAACTATGAAGTGTCCTATTTGAATTTCATATATCCTGATGTTCCGGACATAAATATAGTAAACTGTAAAGAAATCACTAAAGTCTTAACTGACCCCTGAGCACGCCGAGGATAGCATAGTTTTAATGATACTCTTACACTATATTTTTTATTTTAAGTTTATATATTCTATATGCTGTATGGATAACGTTTGAAAGCATTTATGGTACTTCCGTTTATTCATACTTCCAGTTTTTTGGCTTTGTATATCATTTAAAATGTCCGAACTTAAGTATTGTACTTCCTAACATCAAAATTCATGATTTAACATGGGATATGTGTTTAAAAACCAATAGTCCGAAGTTAGGAATTTTGTTCCTAGGTACGGATAAATATTTTTTTTACATAAAAGTTTATTAACGAAAAATTTCGCCATAATATATGTGAGTTTCTGATGTAGGCACTTAATTTAATTTTTTTCATAATTTATTATTGTTTGGTTTCGAAACTCGAATTCATTTATCCAAAAATTGTCTGAGATGAAAACTTTAATTCGACTTAATTTAACAGAAACCAAAAATTCACTCTAGCACGATGGTCCAAAATTAAATATAAATTATTGAAAATCTAACATTAAAAGTTTTGAACAAATTATTTATTCAGATATCAAAAATACAATTCGCACTGACAGCGTATTTAAAATACAAGAATAATACAAATGCAGATATATAATTAAAATATCCAACTCTAGATTTTTATTGTTTGAGTTAAAGCAAAGGACATATCTTGGAGAGGTTCTGGATTTAAGCACCTCTCAGCTAACTAGAGTCTGGATTGATCCTAGAGGAGGGATCCTAGATGCTGCAAAGCAGCAGGAAAAAATGAAAAAAAATTGCTGGGAATGGAGGAATAAGTAGAACAGGCTGGGAACTTATGCTCCAACACATCGAAAACTGAATTTAGTTTTTAAAATAAAACTAACTGAAATCTGCTGTCCTGCTGTGCTGAAATCGAAGACCAGTATGGCCTCGACCGAAGGACCAAAGCAATCAGCTGGATCTGCCGTGGCGAAAGGTGACCAAGCCTCGTTAATGACACCAACTACAGCCTCACCCCTGGGAGGATCAGATGGTGGCGCCTCAATTGACCCACCGTGTGATATCCCCTAGGAATCTGAGGGGACACAAGTTTGCCTTCGGCTACCTGTTTTCGCCACTTTCAACTGTTTACAGGCAAACTTACAGCATGCCAAGGCTGCTTCATATATTCTTGGTAAAAGGTTCAAGGACGAATCAAACGACCTTGCCTTCCGGCAAGAACCATGGACAGGAAACACAGACCGAGTATTTGGTCTCAGCAATATTCCTGGCGAGGTAGCAGTCTGTCCTGGGATGAAACTCAGGGCTTGTCTCCTCATTAGGAAGAATATTAATTATTTTTTGCTTACAGGCTTTTGCACTCCTGATGTAGTAGCCATCCAAGTGTCCCTAACGGAGAAGAATGGTATGACTTGCATAGTCGCCTACTCAGCATATTTCCCGGCGGACACGGATACTGTACCTCCCCTCGCTATACGTCGGTTGATCGACTATAGCAAGAAGAACAGACTCCAGTTAGTCATGGGCTGTGACGCCAATTCACACCATACATCGTGGGGCAGCACGGATATAAATCATAGAGGTGAGTTACTTTTTGATTATATACTAGGGGAAGGGCTATCTGTTACTAATAAGGGCTCCGAACCAACTTTTGTAACTAGAAATAGATCAGAGGTGTTAGATTTAACAATCAGCTCAAACTTTTTGAGCAATAAGGTACGGCATTGGGCAGTATCTACTGAGCCTTCGTGTCCAGATCACAGGCACATTCAATTCAACATTGAAATAGGTCCACGGCCAGTAGTGGAATATCGTGACTCAAAAGCTACTGACTGGAGTGGATACAGGAATTCCCTACAACGGTACATTGAGGAAGGCTTCCCGATATTAAACAGTTGTGATGGGATAGATACTGCCACAGACAAGCTTCGGGAAGCAGTGATCTCCTCCTATCATGAAAACTGTCCACTCAAGACAAAAAGAGATAATCGCAACTCTACTTGGTGGAACAAAAGCCTAGATAAGCGAAGAAAAGAAGTTCGACGACTGTTCAATAGATCTAAAGAGTCAGGCAACTGTGAACCTTATAGAACTGCTCTAACAACTTATAACAAAGAAATTAGAAAGGCAAAACGAGAGTCTTAGAAGAAGTTCTGTGAGAGTATATCTGACATACCTCGCAGTACTAGAATACACAAGATTCTCTCTAAAGAGCCGATTGCCGAGATATGGTCGATGAAACGACCTGATGGCACTTTTACGACCTCTAGAAAAGAAACGTTAGAGCTTTTGATTTAGAACCACTTTCCCGGAAGTTTAACTCTGGATAATCGACCTCCCCACTTTGAGGGCGCAAAGCGGCCTAAAGAGAATGATTGGGAGGTCGCCAAGAACGTTATCACAGCACCGGCGATTGAATGGGCAATAAAATCATTTCAGCTCTTCAAATCTCCCGGTGAGGATAGTATCTTTCCAGCTCTGCTACAAAACGGACTGGAATTACGTATACCCATCCTCATTAAATTGTATAGAGCTAGTCTGGCGTGGAATTATATACCACTCAGTTGGTTGGCGGCTAGGGTAGTATATATACCGAAAGTGGGCCGCACAGACCCACACCCTAAATCTGTCAGACCAATTAGCCTAACATCTTTCCTGCTTAAAGGACTTGAAAGAGAACTGGACTGCGATATCAGGCAGGTAGCTCCCCCCTGAGCATCCACCAGTACGCTTATCAAGCAGGCAAATCGACAGATTTAGCATTACATAACCTTGTTGAAAAAATCACACAATCCCTTAATAATAAGGAGATTGCGGTGGCCATTTTTCTCGACATCGAAGGAGCATTCGACAATGCACTACCGGCCTCCATTGGTTCAGCTTTGACTGAAAAGGGCATTAAACCAACGATTACCGGCTGGATATATGCCATGCTCACTAATAGAACAGCCACTACATCTATTCAAGACGAGGCCATTAGCTATAAGGTTTCCAGGGGCTGCCCGCAGGGTGGAGTGTTATCTCCCCTTTTGTGGTGTCTCCTGATGGATGACCTGCTTGGTACTCTCGTGGGAAGAGGGGTAGAACTGCAAGCGTATGCAGACGACCTTGTCATTCTGACAAGAACCAAGTCAGGACGGGTTGCACATAATACCCTACAAAAGACTTTGGACGATGTCTACAGTTGGTGCCAGAGGGAACAGATGTCTGTTTACCCCGGTAAAACTGTAATAGTTCCCTTCACTAGGAGAAAGAATTTGGCGGAACTTCCGTCACTTTCCTATAATGGTGAGGTTATTCCATTTGCAGCGGAAGTAAAATATTTGGGGATCATCCTAGATAAAAAACTTACTTGGAACGCTCACTTGGAAAAAGTCATCCATAAGGCCAGACTTTCCTTGTAGACATGTCGCAGGATCTGCGTAAAATCTTGGGGCTTGAGTCCCAAACAAATCCATTGGATATATGTGATGATTGTTAGACCAATGATCACATATGGAGCCCTTGCTTGGTCGTCAAAAGCTTTACAGAGAACGGCCCAAGTAAAGTTCTCTGGCATAAAGAGACAGGCTAGTTTGGCTATAACTGTTGCTGCCAGCACCACACCATCAGCAGCCATGGAAATCCTCCTGGACCTTCCTCCTCTCCATATACTTCTGGAAAAGGAGGCCAGATGGACAGCATATAGAATTGTGCATATATCTAAATGAACAAAACATGCTTATACAGAGCAAAAAAGAATGTTAGCGGCCACCGAAAGTCATAGTGTTCTGGGAATGACCTCTGATATAATGCCCCCAACAGTAAACTATGATCTGCCTCATACCGTCCTATTTCCAAATAGAGATGAATCGGTCCTCCACAAGGATGAACTCTCAAGAGCAGACATCTGTTGGTACACTAATTGATCAAAGACACCATCAGGCTCTGGTGCGGGTATATACGGGCGAAGACCTAGGACAGAAAACTCAACCTCTCTGGGATCCTATGCAACCGTATTTCAGGCGGAAATGTATGCCATTGCTTCATGTGTGGAGAGTTTGGGACAATCCAACCACACACACAGATCAATAAAAAATTTCACGGAAAGCCAAGCGGCCTTGAAATCACTTAGCTCGTACCGTGTAACGTCGAAATTGGTTCTAGACTGCCAAAAAGGACTCGCCTCGATAGGAGAACGCAACAGGGTATCGCTGGCTTGGATCCCTGGCCACTCTAGTATGGATGGTAATGAGAAGGCTGACTCTCTTGCAAGAGAGGGTGCCGCTCATGACTTTATCGGACCAGAACCTACAATTGGCATCGCAATAAGTATTGTCAAACAAACACTAAATACCTGGACTGCAAGGAGAGTATTAGACTTCTGGCATAATATACCAGGATTGGTTCATTCAAAGGCCTTCATATCCTTCGAATAATGTATCCAAACAAATGTTAGTCTATAATAGACACGATATACGGTGCCTGACAGGCCTTCTAACAGGCCACTGTCGTTTGAATCATCATATGCTGAAACTTGGACTGTCGGACGATCCGATTTGCCGTCTTTGTTTGGAAGATGATGAAACAGCAGAGCATATAATTTGTGCCTGCCCCGCCGCGGCTCGAGTCAGGTATCTGATGTTTCGCAGGGCCACTCTCTTGCCCTCGGACCTGAAATATCATTCACTGAACAAATTAATCGGCTTCGTTAAGAAGCTGAATTTTTTTGGTGAAATTTGAATAGGTATGAGCCACAATAGACACGAGTCCCAGTGGAGGGCCTCATTGACCCACTCATTATAAACCTAACCTAACCCTAACCTAATTGAAATCTGCTGTATCCGATTCGGCCTTGCTCCGAAATAAACAAAAAAAAGGAAATTATAATGTTGATATAAAAAAAGTTAAAAGGAATTTATTAAAAATTTACTTAAAAACTAGCTGACCCGACAGACTTCGTCCTGTCAAAAAGATTTGTAATGTGGCAGTTTTTTTGCCTACGTATTTAAAAAAATTCTCCTGAACAGAACCGTCACCCTGGTGATAGGGCGTTGTGAATAAAAAATAATTAAATAAAACATATATAAGGATTTAAAAGTAAGTAATCGCTTTATTGTTAATCATGTGAATCATAATTATTATTATTATCATTGTAGTGCTTTGTGGTATACGATGTTTTTTGTTTGATTACCTGGCGCATAGATAAACAAATCTGATGGTTTTCCAACACGGGAACAGGCAACATACAATTGACCATGTGAGAAACATGGGTTTTCTAATGTAATACCACAAACACTTAATGATTGCCCCTGGGACTTGTTTATAGTCATAGCAAAAGCAAGCCGCACTGGAAACTGTAGTCGTTTAAACTCAAATGGCACATCAGTCGGAATCATTGGGATGCGCGGTATGAGAACATCTTCTCCTTTATACTTTCCTTTGAGTATAGTTGCTTCTATCACATTGTTTAGTAATTTTTTTATCGCTAACCGTGTACCGTTGCAAAGACGCGGTTGGTTGATATTTCGCAACATTATAACCACCGATCCAACCTTTAATTGGAGATTGTGAGGTGGCAATCCTGGCAAATCCAGCGAGTCTAAAAATTCCGGTGGATAGTTGACTACATCATCTTGATTAGTAGCCGAATCAACTGATTCATATATCCTCAATTCGCCTGTAATTTGTTCTTGAATTTTCAAATTTAATTCATTTACATCTATGTTTTTTGCAGCCAGTATAGCTCGTTCGCTCAACCAATCATGGTTTCTGTAATTTTGAGAAACATCTGGAAACACCTTCTGAATAAGTTCATCTTTTGATCGAGTTAACTGACAAAAACTTTGAGGAAAGTTAATGCAGCCAGTCAACATGTCTATAGGAAATTTGCCATTACCAATGTCAATGAGTTGTTTAGAGAATATGTTTCCAGATTGGTCATTTTGCAACTCGACACGCATATTCTTGCTTAAATGAAGTACTTTGACATGTTTCCACAAATTGGAGGACTTTAGACATGCATTGAGTTCATCAGCTGGCGTTGATCGTGGAATCACTGGCAATGTTTGACGAAAATCTCCTGCTAATAAAATCATTGCACCACCAAATCGATTATTATTGCTCCGTAGATCTTTTAAGGTTCTGTCTAAAGCCTCCAAAGATTTTTTATGTGCCATCGTGCATTCATCCCAAACAATCAATTTACATTGCTGCAAAACCTTTGCCATTGCAGAGTTCTTCGAAACGTTGCAGGTTGGAGTTTCATTGCTTTGCATATTTAATGGCAATTTTAGTGCTGAATGGGCTGTTCGACCACCTTCAAGCAAAGTTGCTGCGATTCCCGACGAAGCGAGTGCATGTGCAATTTTATTTTGTGAGCGAATTGTTGCTAATATCAATGAAATCAAAAAAGTTTTTCCTGTACCACCAGGTGCATCTAAGAAGTAAATCCCTCCAGTTTCATCATTTGTTACTTTCGTAAGAGTTTCAAATACATACTTCTGTTGTTCATTTAACAGTGGAAGATTTGTTTGAACTTGCGCGATTATTAGTTGAATGTCGCCCTCTCGCTTCACGCGTTTGTGATATCCGAATTCTTTCACGTTCATTTTCGTCGTCACGTTCTTGTGCAGTACGATTATATCGGTAAATAGCTTGGTTTGTAGCATTTCTTCTACCTAAATTGCTTCGTCTTATAGGAGGCATATCAAATATAAATTATTTTTTCACTAATCACGAACTAAACAAACACTAACTAAGTAAACACTCTGCACAAAACACGATATACGAATTTGTTTCGTGTATCAGTTGACAATTAAACTCCTCCAACTATGTATTCTGTGCTCCAACGCACACACGCACATTGTTTTGATAGATATGATCTTTGACGTTAGGAACACACCTACATTGCTTAGACAACAGTGAGTGCTTGTAATTTAATATGATCTTTATACCATAGCAATGAAGCTCAAATTGACTACGTTTTAGTTACAAATCATTTGTATGGGAAAAAGAAAAGGGCTATTTTTAGGGTTTTTCCAGCAATAATTCTAATTTTTCTCGCCGTAAAAACCATCCTTGAACTTCAACGAACATTTTAAAAAAAGATTTGGCCAAATTGGTCGAGGCGTTGTCGAGTTATGCGCTTACCAACACATTTTGCGATTCATTTTTATATTATAGATATGGTTTTTGAAATAATAGCCAATTACTTTTGGAACGAGATTACTTTTTTAAATTGGCAGTGGCTAATGAGCTATCAATCCGAAAATACTAAGAATAAAAATGTAACAGGCCAGTTGGCATGTTACATCCTGTGAAAAATATGTGACTTGTCCATCACTCAGGGTTCAAGGATGTGTAATCAATATTAAATTTGAAGCCTAATCATTTACATTTACAAAACACTTGTTTTACATTTAGATACACAAAAAAATAAACAAGAAATATGTCTTCACAAAATAGATCGGTTAAAAAGGCGAAAGTTCCTATGTCTTGTCCAATTTAGGAAACCAACAAAATTTTTTGCTTCTAGGATGTCTTTCGATGAGAAAAAGGATGGAAAACCATATGGACAGTAGTGTCTACAAGATATGAAAAGAAGCTATAAATGCTTATAAAGCGAAAGAATATGGATTCAATGAAACATGCCGAGTATTCAACATTCCAAAAGCGACATTTAAAAGGCATCTTGAATGCAAAAATAAATTTACCAATAAAGATGTTTAAAGCTTTGGACGAAAAACCGTGTTTTCCAGACAACTTGAGGACGCACTAGCTAATCATATTCTTTATTTGGAAAAGTGTTCTTCGGAGTAACAATAAAGGACGTGCGTAAAGCCACTTTCGAACTAGCCGAAAAAATAAAACAAATAAAACATACTTTCAACAAAGGAAAATGTTTAGCTGGAAAAAAGTGCGACGACATCCTACCCTCACACCCAGACAACCGGAGTCCACATCCATAGCACGATGCAAGGAATTTAATCGCGAAAATGTCTACAATTTTTTCGATATCTTGGAAAGAACGGTAGATGAAAATCCATTGACAGCTGCCCAAATTTTCAACGTGGATGAGTCCGGATTTTCGACGGTGGCAAAAAAGTGCTACTAGAAGATTTTAGCAGCAAAAGGAAAGCGCCAGGTCGGGACAGTTGCAACTGGTGAGAGAGGAGCCAAACTACGTTTGTTGTATGTTCAAGTGCTTCTGGACAGTTTGTCGCCCCAATAATTATTTTCGAAAGAAAACGAGCAAATCCTGAATTAAGGACTGGTGCTCCACCCAACGATCAGTTAACAGCAAGGTTTGGCTTGTTTTGGACGGTCACAGCACACACTCAAAACACCTCGAAACGATTTAACTTGCTCGCGAAAATGGTGTTATCATCTTACAACTCCCTGTCCATAACACCGACAGACTTCAGCCATAAGACGTGGCGGTTTCTAAACCCTTAGAATTGTATTACACCGAGGCAAATGAAAAATGGCTAAGGTCTCATCCAGGATTAGCTGTCTCGCAATACCAGGTCGCACAGCTTCATGGGGAAGCCTATCCCAGAGCTGCGGTTATGGCAAATGCTATGAACGGTTTCAGAAAAACTGGAATTTGGCCCGTTAGTCGAAATGTTTTCTCAGACGTAGATTTTGCTCCTGCGGATGTCTTGACAAGAAATGAACCCATTGAGAGAAGTGACCATTCTGAAGATGAATCAGATTCTGATGACAGCGACGATGAGCCCCTAGCTCGCTACATGGCCCCTTTGAACCGTAACGTATTTGAATCTACATCTCAGGTAGTTGCGTCGACTTCCGGTCTAAGTGTCATAAAGAAAGAGAAAGCATCTACTTTAAAGGCCAAAGCATCCTCCAGTTCGTCTGCGGCACAGCCCAAAGCCAATGATTCTAAAGTAAGTACGTCCACTTCATCAGAGGCTAAAGCATCGACTTCGCGTGAACCTACGTCTAATGACATTGACAAAGAGTTACAAGTCACAGCAACTACTTTCGCACCTAAGAGGTCCATCAAGACCACGCCTAATGCCGACGGTTTAGGAGCAAAGGAGCCTAAGCGTCTGTCCGAGCCTGAAGAAAGGCCCTCTTCTGCTTTCAAAAGTGTGTCAGTATTAATCGAAGAAGTCCTAAGAAGTCCAGTTGTAAAACAAGCCAAGAAAACATCTTGAGGGGCCCATAAGAAACAGATACTTACTGCAAGTCCATATAAAGATGGGTTAGCTGCTTAACAGGCATCTCCAGATAAGAAGAAAACTGTGAAATGTGAAGTTCAGCTAGATTCTGGTACTTCTAAGAAGACAAAAGTAAATGAACGCGAGTGGTATTGCAAACTTTGTAGAAATTGTGTCGTTGAAGACATGATCCAATGTCTGAAGTGTAGAGACTGGGTACATGAATCATGTGCACATGTGCCTTCAAAGGAAACGTTTCTTTGTGATTTTTGCGCTGGTGATAAGACTGACAGTTTTAAGCTTTTTGATATCGTGTTTATTTGATTATGTTCAACCCTATCATGATGTGTTTATTTTCTTAGTGTTATTTACTTTTGAAACTTTAAGTTGTCTTTTGCTTGCATGTTTTGTAATTTTTTTGGCATTTATTCTATTTTTTAACATGAATATTTTTTCAAGTTTTGACAATGTAAAAACAATTTCGAAGAGTTTTCGAATAAATCTTATTTTTTTTGTGATATAATTTGTTTTTTAAATTACGACAATTTTATATGACCTTACGTGTTAAACAAATTTTTTATTGCAATAAATCACGTGGTCCAATTTTGGAACCGGCAGGTCCAATTAAGGAAACCAATTTCCCTTATTGAACCACTTGCAGAGGTTTTTAAAACGGTTATGAAAAATAAAATATTTCAAAACAAAATTCTGAAAAAATTCCTGCAAGTAGCCAACATCACAAAGGGTCCTAAGAAATAGTTAAAAGAATAATTGTATGTGATCATTAGAAACTTTAATAAGAAATCTAAAAATCGGTCCAATATAGGCAACCTTCCCCTACATGAAGAATGGTTTCGGCTACTATTTCACGGGAGGATTGGATGGCGTTCATTATGGTTGTGGCTATGATCTCAATTATCATTTTGGTATCAGTGGGGAAGTCGTAGGGAACTTGTAGTTTTTCCAATGTGACTAGAGCGGCTTCTTGGGTTTTTTTGGGCTGGCTAGGCTGTTGAGGTAGCAAGGGAGGAATGCGGAGTGTGTACCTCCGCAATTTTTACGGGTTGGGGTGGTGGCATTTTTCGGGGCGGTGGCCAGATTGACCGTACGATGAATAGATCGGTTTTGATCTGTAGGATCGGCTGAGTGTCTGGTTTGGGAGTTCGTAGAATTTGATTCCGGCTGATAAGGCTTGGTGGTCATGATTCGGAACATGAGGTGGGTTTGTTATTTGACTCTTGGAATGGGAAATATAGGTCGTTGTTTTTCTTTGGAGAGGTCACATTCCCGCAAACTGAGAAGAAAGAGGGTATGCGTGTTTTAGTGGGATCGGGGGCTCTTGAGTGGAGTTAAAGATGTAAAGTGTGATTTCGGGTTCACCGGTGGAATTTTGGATTTTTCGAAGGTGAGCAGCGGGTTTTATTTGGGAAGAGGGTTTAAGTAGGGCGGTTTTGTTGAAATTGGCCTGTGATATAGCCGTTGAGTATTTTTTGGGCATACAGGAGAATCCATAATATCTTTTGGTTGGCATACTTCTTGGAAAGTTTCCTGAGGTTAAAAGTTTGGGTGGGATGAGGGTTATTGGTTGAGGTAGAGGGTTGTGTGTTAAGCTAGTTGGTTTTCCTACGATGTTCAAATCCTTTTTGGGTATGATTTGATAATCCGGGGAGTGTGTACAGTACCGACGAAACAGGTCTTCATCTAAAGACCAGAGCATTTGCAAAAGGATCTAAATATGTTGCGGCTATTAGTTCCGGAGAAAATGAAGAGACGATTAGTGTTATTTCCTGCATTAAGGGGAAGGTCCGTTTATCCCCTAATTACCACAATAATAATTCGAAAAACAGTGCGCTTATTATCACTGTACGTACACAGACGAACTGCGGAGAATGAAAATATAGAATTCTATTTATGATTAAGCAAGTGCAAGGAATTTGTAGTTGAAATATTGATATAAAGTCTGTTTTCATAAATTTAATATTTTGATTTGTATTTTTATCGTGAAACATAACAAAATTTGTGGACGTAATAAACGATATATTTTTTTACTTTGTGAAGTTTATTATAACGAAATTAAAATAAATCATGATTATAGTTTTCCAAACCAGTGAATACATTTGAAATTTGGCAGGTGGATTTGGTATTTGAAATGACATATTTTTAACTATGTGTATTTAAGATATTACTTGTAGCTGCTATGTAATCATTAGGAATAAAAATAAACAACATATCAAATAAAGATATATTAAATAATAGCCTAAAACAATATAATAAAAAAGAAATTACCTCAATAATAATACAAAATATAGAGATTGCCTAACCAATGTAATGATGTAAATAAAGTTGCCTAAGACGAAGATTATTTTCCATAACCTAATCAGCTGTTCATCTGAAATGAAAACAAATATTATTATAGTTAATTCATTATAATCATTAATTTAAGAATGAAAAACAAATACAAATATTGAATAGAATATAATTCAATAGATTTCATAGGTAAACAAATAATGACATATAGACAAATGATATATGGTAAATAAAATAAACATAGAATCAATAAATAGTAATTTGTTAAAGTTCATAATAAATAATATAATGCAAAGAGTTTAGACAAATAACATAAGAGAATTTATATTTATAATTAATATGAGTGTAACAGTGATATATTATCAATAATAATATTGAATGTTGTACCATGTAAAGTATCTATGTATAACCAATTTTAATTTATTTGTATGATGAAAAAACTCATAGGAACTCTATAAATGAACTAATAATGTAAAAGAGTGTATGTATGAAATTTTTAATAAGTGAAAGAAGTTTCAATTAATCTGATTGCAAAAGACAATATCTTATTGGTTATAAAATATGACAGAACAAATTGTGAATCAATAAATAAACTTTGGAATAGTGACCTGAAAAAGAACAAAAGACTGTTTGTTGAAAAAAGTAGAGAATCGAGGGGACGCTTGAAAAAGATGGGAAGCTGGTGTTAAGAAGCGAGGAGTGTGTGTGATAGTGTTCCTGAAATTTCAAGATATTCCCGGTTTAAGACATTTAAACTTCTAAAGTACTATTAAATACAATATTAGTAATACTCACAGTCAATTGTAACAAGTTTTTTGGCAAGAATTTATGAAATTTTCATCAATTTTGGTTTTTTGGAACTTCAGCGGAGTGTTCCTGGGATCCAGAGACTTTCATCCCAATTCAAGAGCAACAGGTCAGTGTTTTTAAATCATTTATTGGCCAATAATCAGTGTAAAATCTCAAAATACCCAATTAAGTACTTAATTTCATAAATTGATAAACTTTTGCAAATATGATCGATCTGAAAAAGAAAGAAACAGACTTTGTATAGTGAATTCATTGCATAAATCGTTAAATTTAATAAAAGGCCGAATTTTCAATAAATTAAAATATTTACTTACGCCATTTTGTAATCGCATAAATCTGGTGATTGAAATTTCATAATGTAATAACTATTTCCATCTGTATCTAATTTCTATTTTTCTATCTATGTATATAACAATTTTATTTCCACAGCAATTTGTATCATATATAACTATGATTTATATATAAATTCTTTTATGTGTTTGAACCATTCATTTGTTTGCATCGTCAACAAACTGTGTTTAATATGAATAGATGCTTCTTACGTATCAGAATTGTTCGTTTTATGTTAAAGCGCATGACTAGTTTTTCACGCATGCGCATTGATGAAATTATTAAAATAAATAAGTAGGTACAATATAACCATTGGCGTCGCATATTGATTTTATCAAATATAAATATTGCATTGAAAATTAAATCTATTTCAAATAATGTGTTTTCTTTTTATTTAAACAATTACAACAATATAATAAGCCAGGACTCAAAGAGAAAAAGAATTTCATGCTCCCGAACAATCAAATTAAAATAAATTACCAAACAAATATTAAAAAAAAAACTGAGCTAGCCAAACTTAACAAAAAAATCTAAATTATAAACATATACATTCAAATTTCATAATCAAAATTAAGTTAGCATATATCATAAATAGTTTAATATATATTGATTATGTAATTCAATTGATTGACAATTAAATGATAATCTGTCAGCAGAGCATCCATTAATAATATAAATAACTGTCTCGACCCTTACTTCGTGGAATTTACTCATATTACTGTTTTAAATGAAACTTACAGTTTCTATATAATTCCACAATGTTAAAAATTCTAAGAAATTTGACAATTATTTCGATATTAAATATCATCGTCAGAATGACAGAAGTTACATTTCATTTGATGCCTACCTGATGTTCAATAATTACCTTGTGATTGACTTAATATATGTTAATAGAAAATAGAAGAAGTATGATATTAAAATATTGAAGCTTAAATATCATTAGCCCTATGAGGATATCCTGGATCTGGATATCTTTTTCCAAATTAATATTAGTATAACTGTGCAATTATATATAAAACCACGAAAGCTATATCTGCTGATCTTTACAATTATCCCATAAGAAGACAGTTTGAAAGTGGAGAACTCCCTAGATTTATCTGTTCATTACCAACTTGATATTCTGGGTTTGTTAAATGTCTTCTAATTTCTAATTCTTCAAGGAAATACAGTTCTTGTTTCCTATCACAAACATGTAGTACTTCTAGTTCTGTGTCAGGTGTTATTGAATGTTTGGTGTCAAGTAGATGTTTTGCGTAGTGGGATATATCTGGTTGTTTTAATATGTATGCTCGTAGGTGTTTGCTGTATCTGATTTCGAAATTTCTAAGGGTTTGACCTAAATAGACTTCATTAATGGGGAAGAAATTGTTGTATTTGTAGCTAAAGTTATTACTTTTGAAATATTAGAAATATTACCTGCGTATGTGATGGTTATATAATTTTTTATTCCGTTAGTATTTTCAGGAAATATTGGTTGTAATGCCACTTTTTCCTCTTTCATATTAATTAATTTATTTATCATGAGTAATGGTTAACCGTTGGATGTTCCTATTTGTTTAACTGTATTAATTTCTCTACTAAAATTAGATTTGTTCATAGGAACTGAAAAAGCTCTTTATATAATATAATTATATGCTGCCAATTTATGTGACATGGGATGTTTGGAATTATATGGAATAGTTACATCAGTGTGTGTTGGTTTTCTCCAAATTGAATAATCAATTAAATTATTAACAATTTGAATTCTTGAAACAAGAAAATTGATTGAGTTATTTTCTTCACCTTTTAATGAAAATTTAATTTTTGAATGTAAATTATTAATATGGTTGAAAAATACATCTAATATAATAATAAGTCATCTACATATCTATACCAAAATAAAACCAAACTAAAACTTACTCTCAAAGATTTTTCTTTCTGAACTGTTCATAATAATGTTTGCCAAAATTTGTGATATAGGGCTTCCCATTGGTAAACCTTCATTCTGAATATAAATCTTATTGTCAAAAGTGAAATAATTCTGATTAATATATACATTAAATAAATTAAGTGTATCTGATATTATTTCTGGATTAATATTTTTATCTCGTAGAAATTCTCTTACAAGTGTTAGACATCCTTTAGGAAGAATTTTAGTGAACATAATTGATATAGTTGACGCAGAACATATAGTGTAGCAATGTAATGGTACATACCCTTTAAGAAATGTTGCGGAGCTAGACTCTATAAGGTATTAATATTTTTAAGGATGAAATAATACAATTTAATTTGTTTAAAACTTGAATTAGGTATTTGAACTGGTTTACGCGTTTCATTAACACAGTAGCTTTTTCAAAACGAATGAAGGTATAATTCAAAAATGTTTCAATATATACAGTGCATAAATACAAAATCCTATTATACTAATGTTAACAAAGGTATCGAAATAAATTACCTGGAAGCTCATTCACCACAAACATTCCTAAGCTATCTTTTAGGTGAAAAGGTGTAATAAAGGAGAGTGATTGATATCTAATTGGTCGTTAAGAAGATTACCTAAATATTTATTTTTGTTTATCTCAAGAGCTTCTAATAAATTTAAACTAAAATATTTACCTATTACATGTTAGTGAAACGTGTCAACCAGTATAAATTGAACATTAGTTCAAATAAATGAAGTTTTAAACAAATTAAATTGTTTTATTTCATAGTTCAGTATGGATCTTCATCAAGTAACAGCCTCATCTATTCAATTTATTAACATTTTGTTTACTTTTAACAATACCTATATTGTCTTTGATATTACGTAATTGTTGAATGGTTGTTCGGTTTAATCAGGATACCAGACGTGAGTTAAGCCCTTTTTGTATCTCACTCGATTTTTTATGAACAAAACAAAATTCTATGGAAACATAACAAAAAAAAAAGAAATTTTATAACAATGAATAAAACAATTCTTTAAAGATAAATATTATGTCTAACTCCTGTACTACTATATGAGTAATATGAAAAATATATTAAACTTAATTAATTTTCTCCTTCCAAAAATTCTATGAATCCTTCTCCCATATCATCTGCATCACTATCGTCTTGTAAATCAATAATAAATTTATTTCCTACATTAATATGGACTTGCCCAATATTCGTATACTCATCTTCAATTTTGATTACTGTTTTAATTTATAATTTAATTAACTAGATATGATTGAAAATACAAAAATAAGGAGGAAATCTCACTATAGAGTACACGTTTTGCAGCAATACCCTCTAGGATGTATAGATTCTTAAATTTCTTCGTCTGTAAAACTTCAATCAGTTGTTGTTTTGTATAATAATCTTCAAAATACAAATTCCTGAGGAAAACACTACACTCTTTGTTGATGTCAGCCTACCAACTGATGAACGAGCGTTGCTTATTTCTGATGAACACCTGCTGTGATCGAAAAATTGCTATATCAAAATATACTTGAAGTTCGGTGAAAGATGGGAAAAATAATAAGTTATTAAAAAATAATTTTCCTAATTCTTCTTAATAAAACGAGGTATAAGGTACTGTTAATTTTCTGGTGTTACGTTTTTGAATATGTATGTATTTATTAATTATAAAATTATTAAATACATTTTAACGATTGTTAGTGGAAATTATAATATTAAATGAATATATCGTCAAATAAGCATTTTAAATTAAATATTGACTGGACTATGACGGCATTTAACACAAACGATAAGCTTAAACCTTGATGCTCGCACCATATCTCTTTCGTCAACTTTAACATCAAATGAAATGAGTGTAGAGTTATCATGTAAGTTGAATGCTTATCACTTTTTGATTTGTTGCATTGAATTTTTAATTGTGTATTCAGATGTATATCCGTAACTATTAAGTATATTGTTAAGTTTTTCTGATAATTTATGATTCGAAGTATTAACATAAGAAACTACAGGTATAATTGGTTTCGTTATTTTATATGTTATATGTAATTAACCGGTTCCATATTATTGTGGAGAACGAGGATCTTTATTTATGATGGACTGCTTTTCGTAATCACATAAAAGATAATTTGATTTATTAACAATATCTCTTACATTATTATAAAACTTTTCTGTTGGGTCCGCTCTAAGAGCTTGTTCATTGCTGGATTATATAAAGTTATATATTTTTGAATTATAATATTTAGTTGTCAATATGACAGTGGCGTTCCCCTTGTCATATTTTGTAAATGTTAGGTTATTATTTTCTACTTTTTTTATTGAATGTAAACCTCTGATGTCATTTTTTGTTTGACGTTTAACCTTTGACGGTTCAATATTTTTGATTAAATTGGCAATTTGTAATTTCTCATAAAGAAAATTATTTGAATTAGATTTTAAAGTTATTTCTGATTCTGTAGCTATTCTTTGTTTAATATTTTTCGTAAATTTTGATGGCATGCTGTACGACAATAAATTATATTTCTTTTTCAACCATATTAATAATTTACACCCAAAAATTAAATTTACATTAGAAGTTGAAGAAAATAACTCAATTTCTTGATTTAAGAATTCAAAGAGTTAACAATATACTTGATTATTCAATTTACACAAAACCAACACACACTGATGAAACTATTCCATATAATATAATTTTAGTAGAGAAATTAATACAATTAAACAAA
This sequence comes from Galeruca laticollis, assembly GCA_963921935.1. NCBI lineage: Eukaryota > Metazoa > Arthropoda > Insecta > Coleoptera > Chrysomelidae > Galeruca > Galeruca laticollis. Next base: position 165,719,206 of record OY998176.1, read on the forward strand.
TAGCAACATCCAACCGTTATCCATTACATATGATAAATCAATTTATTAATAAAATAGAGGGAAAAGTGGCATTCCAACTAATATTTCCTGAACAAACTAACGGAATAAAAAATTATAAAACCATCACACACGCAGGTAATATTTCTAATAAGATTTCAAAGTTAATATCTTTAGCTACAAATACAACAATTTCTTTAAACCCTTGGACGGGCGCGCCTTAAATTATAACATGAGCAGGCGCGTGGCGCACTGAGTGCGCCAGCTTGATGAATTGTCGCTAGACCACAGTAAAGCTATTTTTAAATGTTGTTTATTCAATATACATATAATTATAACGTTAAAAGTGAGAATAAGAACAAATTGAGCAAAACATTTTTGAAAATTGTACCTTAAAAAAAATGAGTCACTATCCTCGTTTGGTGATTTGGTTTGTCTGGAACATTTTGGACAACTAGTTTTAATAATAGAATGAGACTTGCACACGAAGTCCTTACAAATATAGCATCTTATAGTAGTAATTTTATTTTTGGATTTACCACACGTGACACAACGTCCTTTTCTCTTCTGGTCGGGTTCTTCTTCCTTTGCTACTTTTTCATTTGATTTGTATTTTGCTAGAGAGGCTTTGATATCCAGCGGAAGTGAAGTAATGTTGGCCCTTTCCACAAGAAAAGGTTTCATGAGACTCATTGCTAGGTTCTTCAGGAAAATTCTTCGCTTAATTTTTTAACTTTTTTGCATTGGAATTGTATAAAATGAATGCATTTATAGCAGCCATGTCCATTATTGAAAAGAATGTAACTAAAGGCCACCTTCTTGTGATTCTTTTGACTGAGTAGGAACCGCACATCTGATCAACTACGCCTTTAGTAGCATTGTAGTCCAAAATCATTTCCGGTTTCTTTGTCTCTTGACAAATTTCTCCTGAATCATGCTTTGTTAATAATAATATAACCGATTTATTTTTCTTTGGAACGTGAGAGACGATTGTAAGATTCTTTCGAAACCCAAAGATAGATGATTTAACAACTCTGTTCTTGTGAGGTAAGAACTCAACTGGTAATTCCCTCTCATTTTTTTAACGTTCCCAAAAGTGTTATTTTATAATCATCTAGTAAGATTTGAGCAAGAGGAACGCTTGTATACCAGTTGTCAGTTGTCAGATTCCATTTGGTACCTTTGATAGGATCAACAAGTCTTTTGACAATTTCTGTAGGTGTATTTTGTAACTTATATGGCCCTTCTGATTGCTGGCCGCAATAGATTTCAATATTACTCATGAAATACGTTTTTGCGTCGTTTAACACAAACATTTTTATGCCGTATTTGGCAGGCTTATTCAGTATATACTGGATGAAGCCGCAACGACCTCGAAATGCTTCTAGTTTTTCATCTATTGTTACATATTCTCCCAAGCAATAATTTTCCTTGCAATTTGTAAAAATTTTTCCAAAAATTACTCTGATTGCAGCCAATTTGTTGGTTTGCTTCCGATGTTCCCTGGAGTTACGATCATTGAATAGAATGCAACGTAACAAAAATAAAAATCTTCTATAGCTCATGACTTGCCTTCTGATTCCAAAACCACTTTCAGCGTCCCACATTTCTTCAACATTGCAATGGTTGTATCTTTCAGCGCCTATGAAATACAGTAATCCAAGAAGGGCTGCAATCTCATTCTTTGTAGTATTTCTTACATCACGAGCTCTCTGGTATTCTACATTTGCTCTTTTGTTATTTATATATAGATTGGTATACTTCACAATTTCCTCAATTATAAATAAGTCAATAATCAATTCCAACGCAGAAATTTCGGATGAAAGTTCTTTGGCTACTTGTTTCGGTCCAGGTTGTGTTTTACTTTAGACACATTTGCCTTATACCATTTTGTAACTTTGTCTTTGGCCAAAAAGAAATTAGTGTCAGGTACCATTTCATCGTCCGACTCCGGATCCGAATTCTCATTCTCCGTGCAATCTTGTTCAGAATTTGAATCATGATCACTATGAACCACAGTTTCCTCCTTTTCGGATATGTCTTCGTCTTCAAGAGGTAGTTTATCATCTGATGATTCTTCTAAGCGTTTTATTTCTTCTCGCAATTCATCATCCGTTAAGTACTTTCTGGCCCTACAATTATGAAAAATGAAATTGGAATATAATTTATAATTACTATTCTAAATAAACAACAAAACAATAACAATATCAAAAAATATATGTATAAGTAAGACTACTTACATGACCAGGCGCGCGACGCACTTAGTGCGCCAGTTAGAGCAGCTCTAAGAAAACAATACACACAGGCTCGGGTGAGAAGTACGCGACTGTCTCGATCTAAGCACAATAGACTACTACTGGAATACCTTAAGATTTGGCGGCGTAATAAAAATATTTACAAATCGGTGGGAGAAAATGGCCGCGCCCGCTCCAGGGTTAAAACAGAAAGTAATGTGAGTACAAAACTGTTAAATGTAAAAACAAAAATATCCCCATTATTGCAGTCTGGTATATATGAACTTAAATTCCCGGAATGTAATGCTGTCTATTTGGATCAAACCCTTAGAAATTTTAAAATCAGATACAGCGAACACTTACGAGCATACAGATTAAAACAACCAGTTGAATCCCTCTACGCAAAACATCTTGGCACCAAACATTCATTGACTCCTGACACAGAACGTACTGCATGTTTGTGATAAGAAACAAGAACTGATTTCCTTGAAGAACTAGAAATTAGAAGACACTTAAGAAAACCACAATATCAAGTTGTAAATGAACAGATAAATCTGAGGAGTTCTCCACTTTTAAACTGTCTTCTTAAGTGATAATTGTAAAGATCCGCAGATATAGTTTTCCTGGTTTTCTATATCATTGCACAGTTATACTGATCTCAATTGGGAGAAAGATATCCAGGATATCCCCATAGGTCTAATAATATCTAAGCTTTAATATCTGTAATATCATACTTGTTCTTTTTTCTATTAACATATATTAAGTCAATCACAAGGTAGGTGTAGCCAAAAATAATTATTAAACATGAGGTAGGTACCAAATGAAATGTATCTTCTGTCATTCTGACGATGATATTTAATATCGAAACAATTGTCAAATTTCTTCGAATTTTTAACATTTTTTCAGTATATTGTGGAATTATCTAGAAACAGTAAGTTATATTTAAAACAGTATCATTAATAATATATGCATGTCTGGATATTTGTCAATAACAAATGTCATTGGAAAAGAATTAATATTAGGAGAGTATGTGTGGAGATGTAGACAAAACACGGGTTGTAATAGACCAACGAAAGCATATAGAATCCAAAAATCAACGCAAAAAGTGGAAATTTTATTCAAATAATTCCCCCCATTGATAGGATTGAAGGAATACTACTATTACTACAAGAAAGCCGGTCAAACTATAAAAATATCAATATAAGGACGATGACAAATGAAGCTGAAATCATGGAAGACATAAAAATATCTCTAATCAATGTAGAAAATAACTAGTATCGGCAAATGTGAAGAAGGAATTTCTAAAATATGGTGATGAACATCTAATACCTTTCATTAGAATATTATTCAACAAAATTGAAACAGACGACGGAAAATCAAGGGAATGGAACCTATCATATGTATCCTCTATATAAAAATGGTAACAAAAAATCAACAAATAAGTATAGAGGAATTGATGTTATCCCTTCAACTGCAAGACTTTTTACATCAATAATATATGAAAAATCGAACAACGTTTAGTAAGGGACAATAATGATTTAGAGAAAATTGATCTAGCTTAGACAATATTTTTCATGAGACAGGTGATAGAGAATAATAAGGAAAAATATAGTGAGACACATATGACCTTCAGAGATTGAAAAAACATAGTAGTTTGCTTAGATGTAATGTGTGAAATGCAATGATACAAATTATCGTTCATGTAAAATGGATAGACATAGAATATATAAAGAGCACAAATAGAATTAGGCAATAAACCCAAAAATCCAATTAGCATAACAAAAGAACTAAAGTAAGATTGCAGATTATCACCCGTTTTTTTTAATATACAAATAAAACAAGCTCCAAATAGAGGGTTAAAAATTGCGGATAGATGATAAATGAAAATATGATATAATCACTTCTTTTCGCGGACGAGAAAAATGGATAAAACTGAAAATTTGGGATACATTACATGGATGGATATGGAATAACATAATTACCAAAGGACACATAAAATAATTTTTCAAAGTATAAACCAAAATATAGTTTTATATGGAGTAGAAATGTGGCCAATCAAAACGATCGTGAGAAACAAAATATTAACTGTGTAGCTAGACTATTTTAAGATAAAAGAAAAATTAAAATAAATAGATCTATTGCTCCTTCGTACACGAATTACATAAACAAGGAGAGTAGAATGGATGTCAAGGATCACACATGTAAAATAATAACTAAAATAATAAAACAAAAAATAAAGGAATCCTAGCGAACATGTATAATAAAAACATCCACATAGCTACGCATCAAGAAATGCTGGATGATTAGATTATACATATATTAGTGTTATCCGATTTTCATTGCTCCACTCATAAATTGATGTAGTCTGGTAAGTAGGGGAAGTGTCCTTAAAATGGGACAGTAATCTAAAACGGGATACCATGTTTTTTCTGTGAAACGAGTGTTGCCATCTAGCGAAATATTGCCCAAGCGCAACCTGTACTGATTTTAAACTTGCTAACGGACTTTCAGTTTCATAGTGAATGTGATTGTTGACACACGTACGTTTTTATGTTTTTCAATATTTTAATGTAATATTATTAACTCATAATAGTAAGGATTGCCTCTTTATTTGTGAAGAGAATGTGTTGATAATTTTTAAAGAATCAGATAAGATGTTAAACGTTGATATAGTCATGAAAGTTCGTCAATATATTTTAAGGTGAAGTTTGTAAAATTCACGGAAGTCAAATGTTGAGGTATAGATAAAACGGGATATGTGGCATTTTTTTAAAATGAGATATCCCATTTTACCTAAACTATTTTGATAACATTTTTCACCTGCTTTTTTTTGTTGCAGTATCAATAGATACACAATATGGCGGGTGCATACTCAAGAAAAACCAACTGACAGGGGTGGTCTGAGAAGAACATGAAAAAAGCAATAGACATGGTAATAAATCGAGAATGTGGTTATCTGAAAGCGGCAAAACTTTGCCACGTACCAAAGAGTACTTTGGAACGTCGTGTTAAAGGAAAAAACAAAATAAGAAAAGATTCTCTCAAAGGTTTAGGTAGCAGACTTGTTACGTTTAACGAGGCGCAAGAAATGGACCTTGTTCGGTTTATTACCAAAATGGAGACATTGATGTTTGGTTTGACCACTGATTCCGTGCGACGTTTAGCTCATCAGTTTGCTGAACAGAATAACATTTCGCACCACTTCAGTACCGTTAAGAAGAAAGTTAGTTGGCACTGGTTGCAAAATTTCCTTAAAAGAAATAGACTGTCACTTCGAATTCCTGAAGCAACCTCAGCTGCACGTGCCAGAAGTTTCAACTGAATAAACGTTTCCAAAATTTTTGACTCACTTGAACCACTCCAACAAAAACATAATTATTCTTCATCAAAATCTACAATGTTGATGAGACAGGGATCACTACTGTACAGGGACAGGGATCACCACTGTACACGAACGTCCCCCGAGGGTGATTGCATTGAAAGGACGTAAGCAAGTAGGGTCACTTACTTCTGCTGAACGTGGCACTTTGTGTACCGCAGTTATTTGTATGAATTATGCTGGCAGCTATATCCCTCCGAAGATTATATTTCCACGTGTTCGCATGAAAGCAGAGTTTCTAAATGGTGCGCCTCCTGAAACAATTTGTGCCTGCCAGCCCACAGGTTCTATGCAACTCGATTTATTTGAGCAATGGTTTAACCATTTTTTGAAGTTCTCTGGTGCATCCCAAAACGCCTCTACATTGTTGATTTTAGATGTACATAAAACACACACACACAATTTGAACGTTATAAAAAAAGTCAGAAAGTATTCTGTCACTATTTTATGTTTACCTCCGCATTGTAGCCACAAAATGCAACCCCTTGATGTTTCAATCATGGCTCCCCTTTTAACTTTCTACAATCAAGAAGTTGAATGTTTTCTACGTAATCATCCTGGAAGAGTAGTCACTATATATCAAATCGCAGAATCATTTGGTAAGAATTATTTGCGAGCCAGCACTCCTACAAACGTAATAAATGGTTTTAGGAAGACAGGTTTATACCCAGTTGATCGTAATGTATTCACCGAAGATATGTTTTCAGCTGCACAACCTACTGATATTCCCGAAGAGGTTCCCGTTCACAATAACATTAGAGAAGTTGCGGAAACTGGTTCACATCTCTATGAAAATGATAACGTAGATGAGGTTCAACAAGAAGTGCTACCTGAAACACCAACAAGACCGTCGGGAATATCAAAACAGAAGACCCCCTACACTCCTCAACCTTCAACGTCGAAAGGCCAAAAAGAAGTTTTGAACGAGACACTGTACTTCTCACTGGAAACAATTCTACCTTATCCCAAAGTGACTAAGAAAACACAACAGACCTCCAAAAAGAAAAAATCGGAAGAAATCAATAAACGTCCTAATATAAAGAGAAAAATTGGAAAAACTAAAAACAAAAAGAAAGCTGTTGCCAAGATTGAAAAGGACGTGGATTTTAGCACATCTGAAGACGACAGTGACCCTTAATGCTTTTATTGTGGAAACAATTTTAGTGAGAGTAAAAAAGGAGAAGGCTGGATCCAATGTGTGGGTTGTAACCTATGGGTGCATGATGCTTGTTCCGGAGCAGAGAAAGACGAGGTAAACTTTCTGTGCGATTACTGCATTTCTTCCTAATTTCTATTTTTGTTTGTTTATTTCAATTGTGAATCCCTTCTTTTGTTTATTTTAATATTTTTATGTCCAATAAAACATTTTTAAGTTAAACCTTGTTATCATTTTGGAATAAGTTTGACAAGTAAATTAACATATGAATTACTATCCCATTTTAAAATTATAGGGTATCCCATTTTAAACATAATACTCCCTAAAACGGGACAGTTGCACTTTTTTTAAAAAAAGCATTATATTTTTGATATTTATATGTTGTTGTAAAAATTGCTTAGACATATAATGAAAAACACTTTAGAGAACATGTTTGTAAATTTTTGGCGAGATTTTCTTGATTTTTCGATTATTTATGGCTACTCAAACCTTAAGTATCCCATTTTAGGGACACTTCCCCTACTATGATATCTGTTGATGATAGTACCGAGTCTAGATCGTCCGAATTGTGGGTTATCTGTGGTCCGAATGTCCTCGAGGTTTAATCAAGTCCCTTCTTAGGTGTTTATGCATTGGACAGATCAGCAGTATGTGTTCGGTAGTTTCTGGTAAAAGACAATTGCCAATTGAGCAGTTCATATTTGTTTCTATTCTATAGGAGTTGTTATTAACACAGATATATAATTTTTTAGTGTTGGCTGTTCGGAGCTGAGCTACAAGTCTCAATATATAGTGGAGCTGAGCTATATAGATAATTATTCATATGACATTCGTCTTGTAGTAGATATTTATATATAGGGTGACGGATACTAAGCAATATTCTAGTTTGGTCTTCTTGAGAGTTTTTATTTAAGTAGTAGTTTGGTATTGTTTCTTTTGAGTTTAAGGTTATACTATTAATATTTAAATCTAAGTCGCAGTATGTGATCGGACAGCAATGTAATTGGTCGACCCAGTTGTATTTTAGATTATTATTGGCAGATTTTTGTAACTTAATTAGTTGGCAGAGCGCTCGGTGAATATATCGTTTAGGATTCTTATTTTTTATTATAAAAAGAAGTTCAACAGCTTGTTTTATTTTATGATATCCTATTTTACAAGTTGTGTCTCATTTCTGATTTTAGGTGCCCCAGTTGATTTTCGCAGAAATAAAAGATTCCTCCAAAAGTAATTTTGCACTTTTCCTGTTTGTTCTAAGTAGCGAAGAGTCCATATGCTGCTAGCATATGTGAAGGTAGGGATCACAACGTTTCTATATAATGTTCTTATGGTCTCAAGCGACGCTATTTGTGAACAATTTAAAGTTTTTAATACGACACCTTGGGAAAATCTGGCTTTTTGTTGGCGTTGTTTTAAATTTTTTGAAAATATTCCGTTGAAAGTAAAAATGACTCCTAAGTATTCATATGTATTTGGCAGGTCTATGACAGTATGTTTATAACTGAATTGGGGATGGTAGCCAATATTTGGGATTTTACGAAATATAACTATTTTGGTCTTTAATGGATTAACCTCAAGCTTAAAGTTGTCACAATATAATTCAAGAATTTTCTTTTTGGCTCTATTTGGGATTCTGGAAGTAGTACCAAGTCAACGGAATAGAGTAACATGACAATATTTTCGGCATCAATAAAAGTCACCCCTTTTGTTACATGTTCTCTAAAATATTGATTTATATCTGAGATGAATAGAGAAAAAAATAAAGGGCTTAGGGTATCTTCTTGAAGAACCATTTTGGTTACCTTGTTTATTTTCCTGATCTTTTGCTATTTTGTTCAATAAACCGGGACGCTGATATAGGGTAAGCTATACAGTGATTGACCAACGACAGTTATTGGCATAGTTGTATTATTTCGAGAATTTTTAACTCTTGCAAAAATATTCTATGGTATTATCTAGGTAGTTGTGGCAAATATGCTTAATTCATACTGTAATGTTTTTCTTATTTATTTAAAAAAAAATTTCATTTCGACGGGTGGGATAAATTTATACTCACGGTATGTATACTCACTTTATTTATTCACTATACTATTCACTAATTTATACTTACATTAATTCATATAAACGCTTCACTACTTAATTTATATTTACTTAGACTATTTATGTCACGAGATCAATTCATCAACTATACTTCTCCCGCTGGTCGGTCCTTTAAATATCAGTGCCTTTTTATTCCCGTCATTCTAGACACAAACGACCTACCTGGAATACTCTATATAAGACAAATCCTGAAACTTCCGTATAGCCGGGACTGGATGTTTACATAGGCAACTGGACCCATATCTGCACTTACTAGTCGTATAGAAATAACAGGGCACCGTCTTTTCCGGGTACCGATAACGAGGGGTATAGCAGCAAATTGATATGTGGACACCGGTATCTTGGCAGATCACCTCTATCATGTTTCTGATTACTTGCCAACCCAACTGGTTGCTCTCTATCCGGGCATTGCTAGTTTCTCCACGTGGGATTCCAGCACATGATCTCGAAGGCTTCGTAGCGCTTCTCTCACATCCCGATAGGTGGATAGATCTGGAAATTCATTTTTAGTTACCATGTAGAAAACGTACCGCGAATTGTGTTTGAGTCTCAGTGTCTTGCCAGGGGCTGGCATCTGATCTTCAATGTTATCTAATTGTCCAAACTTCTTTTGAAATACGGTTGCTAACTCTCCTGCGTCTTTGTTACTGGCGGAGATGTTATGTGCCAGTGAGTACTCTTCCGGAAGCGTGAATAAATATTATCTTTGTTCTGTAGGAAATCTAGATAGGGAGGCACCTTATCTAGATTTCCCGTTACCCCCGTATGCACCCATGAATTCTTCGAAGGATGGGTCAGACTCTTGTTATAGATGGTTCACCCCTTCCTCTTTTTCATGGTATCCTTCGAATGGCGCTAGTCGGTTTTGGTGGACTACTCTCGGTTTTCCATTGGGGATATTGCTTATACGATAGATGATGTCGTTGATCCTCTTCTTGATTAAGTATGGCGCTTCACATGATTTCTGTAATTTTGGAGAAAATCCTTTTCTCCTTGTCGGGTTGTGTCATCATACTTTCTCCCCTTCGTTGAAACTGCCTTCTGTGGCCTGCGTATCGTATTTTCACTCTGACATTGGCAACTTGAAGATTAGTTCGAACCAATCCGTGTACATCGTCCATCCTTCTCCTCAATTGAATCAGTAATCTTCTCCTGCTAGATCTTCGCCAGGGCGACAACCCAACTCCAGGTCACAAGGAAGCCTCATTTCACGTGAAAATATAATTTTCGCAGTTGTTCCACCCGTGGACTCATTTGTGGCCGATCGATAACCCAACGCAAATAGGGAAAGGTACTGGTCTCAATCTGGACTTTGGACAAGTATTTTCCAAAGGTTCATTCTTTTGACCATTCCATCTGACTGTGGATGCAACGCTGTTGTCCTGGTCTTCTTCATTCCTAGCTTGTCACAAATTTCTTTGATTACCTGGCTCTCGAAATATCTTCCTTGATAGCTGTGGACTTCCAAACGCAATCCATATCGACTGATAAATTCTTTCACCAGTACATCTGCGACAGTTGTGTCCTCTGGATTCGGGATCGCATATATTTCCACCCACTTTGAGAAATAATCCATTATTACCATGATGTATTTAGCACCATTTTCTGTCGTTGGCAATGGTCCAGCCATGTCTGAAGCGATCCTATCGAAAGGGCTTCCAACGTTATACTGTTTCATAGGTGCATTTTTCTTGCGGTGTGGTCCATTACTCGTAGCACAAGTCGTACATTTCATACACAAGTCCATCAGATCATCGGAGCTGCTCATCCAATAAAACCTTTCAAGGACTCGCTGAAGGATTTTCCTCACTCCCAGATGACCTCCCGATGGACTGTCGTGTAACTTCTTCAGTACCTCAGCTACTCCCGTTCTCGGCATAACTAGCTGTCTCCTCATCTCGAAACCATCATCGTTTTCAAGGACTCTTTTCAACGTCTTTCAGGACAAGGGAGTCCCACTGAATCCAATATGCCTTGAGTGGCGGTGAAAACTTGACAGTTCTTGCAATGAAGGTCGCCGATTTTCTTCCTTCCATTGCCGAATTTTCTTTAGGTGAGGACCATTCCCCTGATCTTCTTTGATCCTTGTGGCTGACCATTCTTCGTAGACTACTGTATTTCTTGAAACCGCAACTTAATCAGATTTCGACTTGTTGCATTGAGAATAGTCTACAGGGCATGACCGTCTAGGCAGAGAGTCGGTTTTTCGACGATTCACATCTGTTCGATGTTCACCCCTGTCTGATTTCCCATGTGACTGGAGTTCTTGGGTTGCAGGTATCTTGGGACGTTTAGACAGACTGCATATGTGCTCTAGCTCACCACATTTCCGGCATTTGATCTTCTTCGGCTTCTTGTCTGCCATACCTATCAACAAGTTGACGATCTGGTCAAGTGTCTCACCATCACCTTCTTTCTGCATGGTTCTACCTCCGTTGTACCACGAAACATTGGTGGCTGCTTTGCATTTAATAAGTTCTTTGTTTGCAGGAGTCGTAGGACGCTTACACAAACTGCGTACATTTTCTAGCTCGCCACAATTACAGTACTTGATCTTCTACGGCTTCCCGTCTACCATACCTTTTAACAAGTTGACGATCTGGTCCAGTCTATCATCGTTACCTTTTTCCTGCATGGTCCTGCCTTTGATGTATCCCGAAGCCATCCTGGCTGCTTCATATTCAAGAGCAGCAGTCAATGCATCGATCAATGTTTTAGGATGGGCTAATCGAAGCGTCTTCTCCATATCGTGGTCATATAAGCCGTCAATTAAGGCCTGGATGTCTAAACATTCCGTCATGTTATCTGGTGCTGATGGATAAGCAAATCGAACTAGTCCGGCAATATCCAGTTCATACTCTTGAAGGGTTTCGTCACGTTTCCGCTTTCGGTTCTTCAGCTGGAATTTGTACAAACGTTCCAAATGTTCGTGACCCTATCGCATGTCCAGCTTCTCTTTCAGCTGCTCCATTTCTTCAAGAGGTATCGTCTGAAGTACATCCCGTCTGAAGTACAGCTACCTTGGGGTGTGTTTCTGTTTTGCAAGGTTTCGTTCGCTCGGTCTTGTTTTCTTCTGCTGGCGTGTCTTGAATTCGTATATTCTCAATCTTCTCGTCCATCGTTGACATCTTATTCTTGATTTCAGATTTTAGTGACGAAATTTCATTTCCAACGTCAGTGACAATGTCGTTTTTCAATAATGAGATATCGGCTGATATATCGTTCTTCATAGCAGAAATCTTCTGGTCCATATTGGCAGAAATGTTGGTCTTTAGAACAGAAAAATCGTTCTTTATAACAGAAATATCGATTTTCACATTCGTTGAAATCTTCTCTTCCATGGCAGAAATCTTCTCGTCCATATTAGCAGAAATGTCATTCTATATGGTAGAAATATTGTTCTTAATATTAAAAAAATCGTTTTTCATATAAGAAATTGACGAGATTAAGGTGGAAGCCTCGTCATTAAATAAAACCGTTTCTGTATTATAGCCGTCATTTTCCACCGCCACTTTAAGTCTTTCTACTAATTCACTTTTCTTACCGGACGTTTCCAATTCACGATTTTCCAATTCTGCTCTTAGCTCCGTCACTTTCAGGTCACAAAGTCTCTTGGCCATTTTTACGTAGCAATTTATTTATATTATCCTACTTCTGACACCAATGTAACGTTTCTCTGATATATTTAAAGATTTTGATAAGACGGGCGGGATAAATCTATACACGCGTTATGTCTACTCACTTATTTTATTTATTCACTAGACTATTCACTAATTTATACTGGAAACACAGTGTATGCAGTTACATTAATTCATATAAACACTTCACTACCTAATTTATATTTACTTATACTATTTATTTCACGAGATCAATTTATCAACTAAACTTTTCCCGCTGATCGGTCCGTTATATATAAGTGCTTCTTTATTCCAGATCATTCTAGAATGCAGCTCACACACAAATGGCCTACCTTGAAGTCTCTAGATATGACTAGTCACAAAAACAATGTACTTCACTGGAAATTTCTAGATAAGAAGAGTCGCAAAAACAGTTCGAAGAAATCCCGGATAATTCGCCAAAATTTTAACTCTCATACATAGCGTAGACAGAGTCGGATTCATTCACTACACCAGTGTGCGATTTCGTAGCAATATTTTGTACTGCACCGTCCCATTACATAACCTTAAAAAGTTATGGTAGTTGTTGTGAAGTTCATGTCCATCTAAAACGGAACTTCAGTAAAATCTTAACAAGTTATATTGAGACCTACCCTCATATAGTCGAGCATTAATTACAAGGTATGTGGTTTTACATGATAACATCGATTTATTTGTGATTTAATATGTTCAAAGTTCGTAACTCGGTGGCCTATAATTGTCAAATCAAAGTTTACTCAAAATATTGTTTCAAACAGTGAATGGCCACACATACAATAATCAATTTAAGGGGCATGGGCGGGATAAGGGCATAACATATGGAACCATTTTATTTGGTACAGGGTTTTCAACAAAAATTCTCAGAAGTTACACGTTAAAGTTTACATCTCTGTGAGAGCTTATTTGATTTTGCCATCTCACATTAATGACTGTTTACTGTGCCACGGCAAACGGTTCAATTCAGAAAAAGTAATAAGTTCGCAAGCAAAACTACTCTGTGTCCAGACACTGTTTCAAGGAAAGAAGAAACAGTCTTAGAAGATTGGATAGTGACAAGCCACAAAAAGGGATTTCCAGTTAGAGAATTCGACATTCAGTCATCCGTCAAAGAATTCTTGGAAGCCAATCCACGGTATAATCCATGAAAGACAACCTACCTGGAGACGGTTAGTACAGGGCATTTCTTAAACGTCATCCGAATCTTAACCATCGGACACTAGAGGCAGTTACGGCAGCTAGTTCCTCAATTTCGGAAATGGACATCCGCAAGTGGTTCTCCTCGGTAAAAGGATATTTCAACAGCAAAAATTTGGACCATATTTTGCAAGATCTGACTAGGATATTTAATGGTGATGAAACATGTTTATGCCTAAAGAATTTTAAAATAGTTGCACCACGAGGTGCAGAGATGTTCACGAAGTAGACTCCGGTCAACCAAAAATGACTACAACAGTCATTGACTGTCTCGACCCTTACTTCGTGGAATATGCTCATATTAGTGTTTTTAAGTGAAACTCAAGGTCTCTAGTTAATTCCACAATATAATACAAGTTATTGAAAATTCTAAAAAATTGACAATTGTTTCGATGATATTGATTTATCGAAACAATTGTCAATTTTTTAGAATTTTCAATAACTTGTATTATATTGTGGAATTAACTAGAGACCTTGAGTTTCATTTAAGAACACTAATACAACAGTCATGTTTACGTTCTCGACTGCGGGTCAAACAACTAATCCTATGCTCATTTATCCTTATAAGAGACTACCGTCTTCATTGAAACATTCAGTACCAAGCACTTGAGGAGTAGGACATAGCGACAATAGGTGGATGAAGTTTGAATCATTTTATGAATATATAGGAAACGTATATCCATACATAAAAAGCTGCGGAACTGAATTTTCAATTATTCTTTTCATTGATGGTCACTCGACACATGAAGCTTTAAAATTAAGTCAGTTGTGTACAAAACTGAGAATTATTTTAATAACGCTTTATCCCAATGCAACTAGATTAATGTGACCAGCTGATGTAGCAGCATTTAAATCTCTCAAAACGGGTTGGAAAAAAGCTATATTGGAGTTTAGAAGAAAAACCCATCAAGCAGTCCCAACTAAAGAAAAAATTGCACCCGTTTTAAAGAGAGTCATAGAAGAATATACAAAATGTGAAACCAGAAACCATGGAAAATGGATTTTTGGCCAGCGGATTATATCCGTAGGACGTTTCTGCCATTGATTGTAAAAGTCTGGAAGCGAAGAAATCCATGAATTGTATTGACAGCAATGAAAAAAACAATATTGAGATCGTTTTGGAGATTGACTATATTATTACTTTTACACAATTTAGGGATATTGTAGGAGAAGAAAGAATCGCACTTTTTAACCGAATACAACAGTTTGATAGAAACAGAAACGATGAATTTGTACCTCTTTATAAAATATGCAAATAATTCTGCAGAAATTGAAAGTCAAAAGAATTAGTGAGCAATAGAGAAATAAACTGAACCGTCCATCCAATTTGGGAATAACATAAATAAAAAACTTGAAAATAGCTTAATACCCTTAGGACCAATAGAAACCTTGAAACAGTTAGGAGGTGAAAATAAAATTTTAGCAGACTTTTGTGAAGAAAATCAAGAACCGGAAAGGAATCTAGGAGCTACCAAATGTTTCGAGATTCTATGATGTGAACCATTCCGATATAAATGATAACTTGGGTCATTATTCTTGGAGTGAACAGAATTATTAGATTATAGAAGTATGTTGTACTCCGACAAGCATTTCAGAGCAATTATATTTTATACCCGAAGAGACTAACGAAGGCGTGAATACATCACGAAATATTGATGAAAAGGAAAATACAGAAGGAAACTCCAGTATACGCAATTTTGTACTCTGGACTAAGACTCCAGAAAGAAAGGGGAAAAAGCGAACGGACAGGTAACCTTTTGTTTTAACGAGTACACATTGGAAAAAAAATGGAATTGAGAAAACAAGGATGAGACAAAAAGGTCGCTCGGAAAACAGAGGTATTAAGGAGACTAGCAGAAACTGAGAAGAGATAGAGAGGGGAGGGGGGTAATGAAGAAGAACAAAAGAAACTGTTCAGAAAAATAACAGAACTATATTAAATGAAAATCATATACACGACATTTTATTTAATGTACCGGGACCCAGTAGAAGAATTCCTTCAACAGTCAAACATAAAGCTGTTTCACAGGTATTTGCGGATCAGGAGGAAGAAGAAGAATCAGTTACACAGCTTGAATTTCCAATTATTCTACCAGCTACCGGTAAACTCTGTTTGACTTGTACTAAAAAAGTGACTCCAATTTATCAATAGTGTTCATTGCCATACTTGTAGATCATAACATAATAAGTGTATATTGAAATTTATTCAAAATATTGATACAAATAAAATATTTTAGAAATGCTGAATGAACTTTGACTTATTTTTAATGTTCCCTTATTTGTATTTTTAAACTGTTCAATAATAAAGATTATCTTGTCTATCTACCTATGTCAATTTTTGAGTAAGTATGCCAATTACTCATACCTAATTGGCCAATAAAACAAAGGTATTTGAAGCTATTTCCACATATGCCAGTCACTGGTAGCTTACTGGCCAATTATAAAAATGTCCCGACCAATTACTGTCTATTTTGAAAATTCAACATACACAAGGAAATCTCATATTAAAAAATAGTGAAATCTAATACATTTTCTAAAGAATATTTCATATTACTTAACCAAACTATTTATTTAGAATAAACAATAATTTTAACTCAGTATATAATACAACACTGCAAAGTAGCTCTTAAGTGGCCAATCACTGCACAGTTCACCTATAAAATAATTTTAGAATTCTAATGACCAAAGAGCTTATTCCACTTGCAAATACTTTTCCCCATAGTAAACTGTATTCTAATGTGTCGAATGCTTTCTTAAACTCCGCAAACAGCCCGAAGAGTTTTCTAGATGGGAGTCGTAAGTAGTAATTTATTACTGTAGTTAAAATGAATATATCATCACAGCTTCTGTTTTTGCGGAAACCTGCTGGGCAATCTAGAATGAATTCATGGCGTTAGACAAAGTGTGTAAGTCTGTTAATAATAAGTTGCTAGAATAATTTTGTTTCGTGGTTTATTAAGGCTATATCACGATAGTTATTTGGGTCACCTATTGATTATTTTTTATGATACTGGCCCATTTTTATGTTGCACCAATAGGAAGGTATTTCTTCTTCCAAAAAAAATTTATTAAAAAGGTATTTTAAATACATTATCCAGTGCTAAAGCAGGTTTTTATAGAATTCATTATTTATATTATCTTTCCCACATGCTTTATTACTCTTTGCTTGGTTTACAGTCTGAAAAATTTCTGAGTTAAAAAAAGCTGTGTCTAGATAGGGGTATATAGCGTCTAAGAAGTGGATTGTTGCATTTGGCGTTGGTCTATACAATTTTTATAATAGTTAACCATAGTGTTCATGTCAAGTCCACCTGCGTTATTTGTTTTTATTATTGGAATTGATGTATTTCCCGTATTCTTAAGGGTTATTAATGGTATCTAATTTTATTCTTATATTTTCCTCATACTGGTGTTTTTTACTTTTTAATAATTGTTTATATTCTTTTTTAGTTTTTCTATATTTTAATACAATGTCTTTTCCGAAATTTGATTTGTTTATATTTTTCTAAGGTTTATTTAAAAGTTTCTTAGCTTCTCTACAAAATTGGTCAAACAAAGGTTTAGAATTTGGAGTTACATAAGAATTTAAGGTTTGCTTTTTTTCCATTCCTAAAAAATTTACTGTTAATGTAGTTGCTCCATTTAACTGGTGATCTAAATCTTCCGGTGAATTTAATTGCCAATTTAAGTCATGTTAGATACTATATTTTTAAATGTATTTGATTTTAGGGGGTTCCCATCTGACTAAAATCTTGGTATAGATGTTATAACTTTTTTATTTTTCTTAAGATTTGCTTCACTAAATCGAGTAATTATTTTCGAATAATCCCTATCTCAGTACAGCCCTGGCGTGGGATATTTTCGCCGAAGGGTAGAATACCCTTCAACTATCTCTTCAAACTTTGAAGAAACATCATTTCAAGTGGTAACAGTAAAAAGGTTTTCAAATATATACGATCTTCCCTATCATCATAAGTTTCCATTCCCCTATTTCAAAAACCCGAACATACTGTATGCTCTTCTAGTAAAGAGTCTTCTGAGACGCTCTCTTTAGCTCTCTCACAAGTATTCACTCAAGAACCCGATAATGACAACCTCCCATTAATTAACTGTCCTCGCCTCAAGGCATCTTTAGAACATGTAGTATTTACACCAGACCGTATGAAACAGCACTTACTGAAACTTCGCACTAACGCATCACCTGGTTTAGATGGTCTAACTCCAAAACTCTCAAAAAGCTGCGCAAACTCGCTTGCAACTACCCTTTCTTCAATTATGCATGCTTCCTTCACTCAAAGTTCCATACCCCCCAGCTGAAAATTAGCATCTATCACCCCCATGTTCAAAAAAGGTAACAAACTTGATTCCAATAACTACCACCCGATTAGTCTGCTGCCAGTAGTCAGTAAAGTCATAGAAGCCATCATTTTAGAGGAAATAACCAAATTTCTTCTTCTGGAAAATGTGATTCCAACGCAACAACACGGATTTGTCGCCGGCCGTTCCACCCTAACTAACTTGCCAGTTGCCAGCCAGTTGATATTGTCTATCTGGACTTCTCCAAGGCCTTTTATCGTGTTCCCAAGCGCAGACTTCTACACAAGCTGGAACACTTCGGCATTCGCGGCTCTTTACTTAGCTGGATTGACGACTTCCTAACAGACAGATATTTCAGAGTAAGAGTTGGCGAAGACTTCTCAAGGGATTGACTGGTGGAAAGTGGAGTACCACTTTCTTGGTGCTCTGCTTTTCACGGTTTACACCAGCGATCTTCCTTATCACGTAACTAACAAAATATATTTCTACGCTGACGACACAAAGATATATACGAATCCAATCACCAACCAACAAACCCTTCAGCTGGACATCTTCATGTGGTGTTCCCAGTGGCTACTTCCGTTGAACACTGGAAAATGTGTAGTCCTCCGGATTGGTGAAAATAACTCACTACTACCGTACTTCGTAGACGGCCGACCATAACATTATGTGTTTTCCTATAACGACCTCGGAGTTATCGTAAATAGCAACCTAACTTGGTCTGATCATATAACTTCAGTCTGTAAGCACGCGAATACCAGACTGTATCTCATGCGTAAGTGCTTTTCAAGTGTTTCGTTTCAGTCGTCTTGCAAACTGTATACTATCAATGTCCGACCATTTCTCGAGTACGCCGGTCCAACGTGGTACCCAGACCTAGTTCGCGAAGTAAATATTTTGGAGAATGTTCGAAGAAGAGCCACTCGACTGTCTCTGGGCAGCGAAGACCTTCCTACAAAGAAAGACTCTCCATGCCAACCTAACTTCATTTGAACTTCGCAGACACCGCGGAGACCTCATTACCACTTTTAAAATATTAAAATTTTATTTTGATAATCTTGATATGATGTACACCTTGAATCCAGATTACCGTCTTAGAGGACACCTTTTTATACACAAAAAAGAAAGCTTCACGATCAAATCAAGACAAAACTTCTTAACAAACAGGGTATTCGACAGCTGGAATAATCTTGAGGTATCCACACTTTCTGCACCACCTACTAACTCGTTTAAAAACAGACTCGATCGTATGCTGCTAGAGCACCTATAGTTAATTTGGTATATTGTAGTTATTTTTCTGTTCTTTACCCACTAGTAGGTTACTTATGTAATGATCCGTTTTTGGGTACAATAGGGACCTGTCCCTCTGCCCTTGTCTAAGTCTAATAATAATAATATATCCGTATGACTAATAAACATAAAAAATTAATAAACCATGTTCCTTGACAATGGAAATGTTCGATACGCTCTTATTTTAATTTTCGACTGAAAAGGTACGATGTGTTTACGATAGCTATGATGTCGCCTCTGACAAAAGAGTATTTTGTCCGAGATTCTAGTTTAACGTCGTAATTGGTGAATTTCTTATAGTAATAATAAACATAGAGAGGGCTATTTATTCATAAACACGTTTATTTTTGCGGCCAACAATTCTTAACGCCAGTAGTGAAATAATTAATGAATTACAAAAAGTGGGGATGGTATTGTAGATACATGGCCTTGGTAATTTCGGCTGTTTTTCTGATAAACTGGGCACCGACGAACCATGATAATCCAAAAACATTAAATTAATTAACTTAAAAGCTTATTTTGTCACTAAAAGTCTTGAAAAACACATCAAAACGAAAGAACTTAATGTTTACTCTCTAGTCGTAATGACGCTCGTATAAACAAACCACGTTTGACATTATTAACTACAATACTACAGCCTCTTCGAAATGATCGTCGATCACACTCTGACGATATCTGCATCTCTCTTCATATGGTAATTAAATAATTACAAAACTACGAAATAGATTACTATTGGCACAACAATAGGTACTGAAATTTTGAGCAATGATGCCACTTTTAGTTATAACCATAAAAATATCTAAGGATACAACAAATACTTGTTTAAAATTTATATAAGCATATTCCTTTATCAAATAAAATTAGTATTATTAAATAAATTTAAAAGTAGCGACTCAAATGAATAAATTAGTATGACTTGTTTTTATTTTCTTAACTATTTAACACATTTTCAATTAAACGTCTAATTTCATTTTTCTTGCAACTATAGAGTTTTTGTAAATATGGCAAAGCAGTGGAAGTGTCCGCAAGTGAGCTTAGAATGTGACTCGATGTTTGGGGCAAGAAAAAATCAAAACAAACATATCTATTTTATTTAATGATCTGAGGTAATTTTATGGCATCAGTCGTTCTATATGGATTTTTTCAGGGAACTAGCTTTCTATTCTATTTTTCGTAGGAAACTTTCTAAAAAAAGGATGTCTCTGGACAAAAACTAGCGAAGAGAGTCAGTTATCTAAGAACCCTCCAGAAAGTTACTTGTAATTTCCTTAGGTTCTCAATGCTAATTATCGTGCCGTTCTTACCGCTATCGAGATCGAGTCATCGAAGAATCCCCAGAAAAGTTAGTTATTTCTTTCTTATGGCCTCAACAACCATTATCGTATTGTACCTACCGCTAGCGAGATTAAGTGAGTCAGCGAATTCAAATCTCCGAAGTATTCATATATTGTTTTAATTAACGTAATATTTTCGAGTCAGCGATGAAAACTGAAGAGAATCAGACGTATTTTTCTTAAGGTCTCAATCATAATTATCTTGTCGTACCGTACCGAGGTATCGATATTTCCTGTGTTCATTACCGCATAACGTTCCGAGTTTCGTTTGTCATCCTATCAAGAAAAACCGCGTGTTTTTGACTTGTTTCCATCATGCGGTTAGAGTTATTTACTTATTGCAATTATTTTCGTAAGAAATTAAATCGACCGCATCGACAAACCACGCCCTCTAGCGTTGAAAGTAAGTGCCTTCATCGAAACCCATTACCTGACTTGTGATTGGTCTGCCACTTCTCGATTCAGGTAGATATAATGATTATTTTGAGTCTCATTTACCCTTTTTCGAGTAGCGTCAGTCCATCGCCTGAGGAAGGTAATACAGCCGGAATTGGTTACTAATCCAACCAATTCACCGCGACTTCACCGGCACTGTGGACGCCTCCACCAGAAGACCAACCAACCCCATGTTCTGCCGAACTTCTCAGTTCGACAGTTCACTCAACTACACTAGAAAGTGTATATCCAATTGTTTCTTTAGGAACAAAATCCTATTTATGATATAAATTAATCTTGTTTTTTAGATTTCAAACAATTAAGCTACACCAACCAGAAGAAGGAAGGACATTCAGCACCTAGGTAAATATAAAACTCCTGAAAGCTAATAAGTCAGGAAACCTTCAGCTAGTGAGGCAACTCCCTCCTGCAGTGAGACTGCTGTCGGTGTTAGCTTTCACCGACATATCCTACACTACACTCAGAACCAACAATGTTCTCCAGACACCGCCGCAAAAGCAGAGCTGCAAAAACCCCATCAAGACACGACGAAATCTCCTTTCCTCCTGAACTTCAAAAAATCTTTGACGATATCGACCCCACCAGTATCAAATTCTCCAATGAATTCTATAGAACCTATCACGCACACCTTATGTCCGACGACCAAGAAACCTCTGCCCTCTCCGAGAAAAAATTCCTTCTTCACACACCAACAAAACACAACACACCTTCATCTCACACATCCAAAAAAAAACCACTCTAGCTCAACACCATCTCCTCAATCTTCAAAACAAATCTCCTCAAAACAAACACCTGAACATCAACAAAAGCGCACATCTTACACATCCCCAACCAGGTTTCCAATGTCAGTCTCAACAATTCTGATACGAATCCACAATTCTACTGGTGATACTAACATCACCATCAACATCCTCAACCCCACCGAACGTCCACCGCGTCCAGCAAACCAAACTCTCATACCCACCTTCTCTTTCGTCTGAAGAAATGTAGACGCCACGATCCGCCTCGAAGAATTCGAAGAAATTCTTCACGATCACTAAATTCCGTTCCTCAAAACTTGGCGAATCATCGCCAAGTCCACCAAAAAAGCCACATCGATCTTTCGCATCGTAACTACTTCCGAAACCCATTACCACCAGGCCCTCACCTCCGGCATCTCATTTCATAGTCTCCCACATCAGTGGAAGCCATCCAACGCCAATCCGCTGCTTCCAGTCCCTAAATATTGCAGTAGATGCACGCACACCGGACATTCCACTGATGCTTATCAGTCTCAGCCGATATGCCCTTCTTGCGGCAAAACAGGCCACCATCCCGAAGATTTCCCAAAGTCCGGAACTCCCACATGCAAAAATTGCGGTGGTCCTCACCCCGCCTTCCACCATCGCTACCCCCACAGGCTAACGACCTACAACCCCTGAAGAGACCGCCACAGTCTAACTCGAAAAACAGCCAGTACCCTTCGAACTCTCAACCGACACTAAAGTCATATTAGAAGTCCACACAGTCACCCTCATGAATGCTATTCCCAACTCAAGGGATATCATAGCCGAAACGCTTCGCCATTTAATTCCTTCCATTTATCGACACAACTGTTCTATTACAAACATAGGCAGGCGTACTCACTTTGCTTCCACTCCCATCAGGAGCGTAAGCGATTCCACTTGATCCGCGAGCCCGATCCTCTCCGTCGGTGCTGCAGGTTTTTCACGTTTTTTCTTGTAGCATAGTGCATGTATTCACTATACAAATGGACCGACGTATCGGCGAGATTTTTGGATTTGCTCCACCTCACCTAGACAATAAACACTTAACTTACAAATTCCTCTCGTCGAACTCGAAAAAAGCCAGTCTTCTACACACCTGTCTCCTAGCCACTTTTCATACATTTTTGAAATAAAAATCAAAAAACCTCAAAATCACTCTTAACCCTCTTATAAACTCAAGACATCGGAGACACCCAAGTCCAAAATTTTTTCAATAATTTCAAACACCCACCTCATCTATTCCTAACTATCCGTAACGCAACGTGGTTCGTTCAAAACCACCCAATTTCGCTGCCGATTGTCCGTGCCTCTTTTCCGATTGATTTCTAGCAAAAAACCACCAATCACCCACAATTAAAACAAAACATCAAATTTCTAGACACTTTTTTTGTTAAGAATCCTATACACTTTTTCACTAACTGAATTTTCAGTCACACTCTAAATTCAATCCAAAGTTAATTCTCGCACACAAACCACCAACAAAACACCCCCAACCCAGCTCTGCTGAGGAAATATATCCTATATCAGGTCCAAATCTCAACACACACTACCCCAAAGTAAAACCATCATAAACCCCAACATAAACAATCATCGAACTTCTCTCTCTGTCTCTCTCTCTCTCTTTCTAGTCTCTTTTATCTGGGTTAGATAGCACATTTTACTTATTGATTGTGGAAGACTAATCTAGTGTCACGCCATTTCTTTAACTGAAAAATAACAATACAGTGTAAGAACTATTCTATTTTGTTAACTAGTTTGTTGATCAGTAATATTATCTTTACTATAGAGAATATTTATGTTCTATGCAGTTTTTATGTAGTAATGATTAAAAAAATGTGGCGTGCACGCTTATCCTAAATAAAATTATTTTTCGTCCCATTATCTTCACGTACCTTCCACAACGCCGATGTCTTTTTGTTTTCGAGAAATTCGAAAACGTAGTATTATCACTCATATTCTTATGTTTGTGCCTAAACTCGAACAATTACCGAATGATTGCGCGTTAGTAGCGTTAAGTGATAACTTTTTTATTGTTTATCGATAACATAGTCGAGGTGTGCACGTATTTATAATATACCGGGCATACGTACACACCAAGACATTTTAGTTTTTTACAAGATTGTATGTAAGATTATGGAACTTCTTTTTTCTGTCTGTTGTTGGTACCATGTAATTCGTGTATTCATATTATAAGTTTTTTACTGTTTTGATCACTGACGCTAGTCAAAAGAAATTAATTAACTGGTAACCATAATAAACGCGTTACAATGAGTACATCCCTACTTTCCACAGACACATTGCCTCTGAAAATACCTCATTTATAATTTCTCTCGTATCGCAGTTTTTGAAATTTATCCTGTAAATTGAAATTTTTGGTGCCCTAAAATTAATTTCCCGTTTGAATAACTTCCAGCTTATATACCTACGACCCTATCTCTCATATCAAACCCAAGTGCGCCGTTCGCATACGTTTCAACTATTTATCGCTCACTGCCGTTCCGAAAAATACTATTTCGATAGGCCATCTTTGTTCCATTCAAGGAAACTATAGAGTTTTGTACAGAACAGTTGATACGGTTATAATGTATTGGGTCAGACTAGCTTTTGACAGTTCAACATTTATTTATAGGGTTATTATACAAGCTAAATAATCGGAAATAAGATTTTTATTCACAAAAATATTTGAAACAAGGGTGTTGTTGTTAAAGTTTGTCATATTAGGTCGATCACTCTGCTGCCAGTCAGCCCAATGTATGCATAATTACCTTTACGGTTATCATCTCTACCGTTTAGTACATAAAAACTCAACTCAGCTTTTCCAAGGCTTCGACAAGTAATGTTCCTCGTAAGTTTGTTATATCATCCACTGAGGCACAGGGTTCTAAAGGAAAGTCCCAATTCTGAAACTATCGATCGTCCAATCCATTGCGACGACCTAGCCTCGCATTCAAATCACCGCCGATTACTATATGATCATTGAAATATTCAACAATAACGTCTCTAATAGTTTCTTCAAGTAATTCTATACAAACGTAATCATCCAACCCGGGATCATGTATATAATTCCTAAATTAATAAATTTGTTATTAGTGTTTTAAATGAAACTAACTGTTTCTAGCTAATTCCACAATATAATGAAAAATGTTGAACCTTTCAAAAAATTGACAATTGTTTCGATAACTAAATATCATCGTCAGAATGACAGAAGTTACATTCCATTTGATGCCTACCTGATGTTTAGTAGTTATTTTTGGCTAGACCAAGAAGTGTCCTAACTTGTGATTGACTTAATATATGTTAATAGGAAAAAGAAGAAGATGTGATATTATAAATATTCAAGCTTAGATATTATTAGCCCTACGGTGATATCCTGGATATCATTTTTCCAATTTAGATCAATATAACTGTGCAATGATACTGAAAACTAGGAAAACTATATCTGCTTATCTTTACAATAATCACTTAAGAAGACAGTTTAATAGTGGAGAACTCCCTAGATTTATCTGTTCATTGACGACTTCATATTGTGAGTTTCTTAAATGTTTTCTTATTTCCAACTCTTCAAGGAAATCCAGTTCTTGTTTCTTATCACAAATAAGTAGTACTTCTAGGTCTGAGTTAGGTGTCAATTAATGATTGGTGTCAAGTAGATAATTTGCGAAGGGGGATTTATCTGGTTGTTCTAATCTGTATGCTCGTAAGTGTTCACTGTATCGGATTTCAAAATTCCTAAGGGTCTGACCCAAATAGACAGCATCACATTCTGGACATTTGAGTTTATATATACCTGATTTCTTTAATGGTGATATTTTTGTTTTTACATTTAACAGTTTTGTACTTACGTCACTTTCTGTTTTAAAAGAAATTGTTGTATTCGTTGCTAAACACTATTAGAAATATTTCATTCATATGTGATGGTTTTATAAGTTCTTATTTCTTCAGTTTGTTTAGGAAATATTAGTTGTAATGCCACTTTTCCCTCTTTTTTATGAATTAGCTTATTTATTATATGTATTGGACAACCGTTGGATGTTGCTATTTGTCTAATTGTATTAATCTCTCTATCAAAATTACATTTGTTCATAGGAACTGAAAATGCTCTATGTATCATTGAATTATATGCCGCTAGTTTATGTAACATGGGGTGATTGGAACTATTTGGGTCAGACCCTTAGGAATTTTGAAATCCAATACAGTGAACACTTACAAGCATACAGATTAAAACCCACTACGCAAAACATCTACTTGACACCAATCATTCATTGACACCTAACACAGAACTATAAATGCTACATATTTGTGATAAGAAACAAGAACTGGATTTCCTTGAAGAATTGGAAATTAGAAGACATTTAAGAAACTCACAATATAAGTGTGATAATTGTAGGGATCAGCAGATATAGTTCTCCTGGTTTTCTATATCATTGCACAGTTATACTGATCTTAATTGGAAAAATGATTAGCAGGATATCACCATAGGGCTAATAATATCTAAGCTTCAATATTTGAATTATAACATCTTTTCTTATTTCTATTAGCATATGATAAGTCAATCACAAGTTAGGTCACTTCTTGGTCTAGCCAAAAATAACTCCTAAACATCAGGTAGGCATCAAATGAAATGTAACTTCTGTCATTCTGACGATGATATTTAGTTATCGAAACAATTGTCAATTTTTTAGAATTTTCAACATTTTTTATTATATTGTGAAGATTCATTTGAAACACTAATATGAGTAGATTCTACGGAGTAAGGGTCGAGACAATTATTTTGGTTAAATTTGTTATTAATAAAAAGTCTTTAAAAAGTCCACATATTACAAATTCCAATTGTATTTGCATTACCTAGACCTAGGATGGTTTCTGATACCGGAAATACCGCCACTACCTCTTCCTTTCTGTTTATTTTTTATAGCTTGACTATTTTATAAGATGTTTGAAACTCATAAGAAACGATATAATAAGAAAGGATTAAGTATGGCAATAATAGGAAGTTGTATGCTCTATGAAAAGAACGCCAGGAATTAAGGCATCAAAATAGTATGATTACGTCCAAATGATGCCAAATTACAAATGATCAGAAGAAGTATCAAAATGAGAATCACGGGTAGACAAACAGAAATACTAGCTCTAAGATGGAAAACTTATATTGGACAAGCGACGGCAGATATAGGTCTTAGAGGAGATTGCCACATAAGAGAATTGTGGATGGAATGAAAACAGCGAACTGATAATAAGAAAAATTCCGGCAAGTGGATATTTTTCCGTGTAAGTATGTTTATAATTACCTTCAATCGTTATAATTGGTAGATATAATGAGAAACTCTCGAATAATCTCTTGTTAGAAATTCATTTTGCTAATCTTATATTTTTATGTGCACTTAATACCAGATGCTGTTCAGGATGGAACTACTATAATCAAATAGTGTAGCTGATTGTTATATTCAGTCCTATATTGTAAATGATTTGGATTGCCTGGCAGCAATCCAATATTCATGGTCAGTTTCACGACCTTGTGATAAGTGTCTGATAGCTTAACCGAAACATTTGCCCTTTCTCATTTTATGCCAAGTGACAAAGATTAAAGTTGCGAATAAACTATCCGACTCTTATCAGAAGATGGTGAAACTGGCACTTACTAATATTCTATCATATTCCTTTGTCACATATTATGAGTAAACTGAATTTCATTATAGCTATATAAAAAATTTCGTTATGCAATTCAAAGAGTAATTTTCCGTTACGACATCCGAAACTGTGACCACAGGACCACAGGACGTAATTTAATATTTTTTGTGGTGGGTAAACGAAAAGGTCTGATAGGAAATACAAGAATTCCATAAACTATGATAATAAATCACATAAAACGTCTTCTTCAGTTACGTACTTGTCGCTGAAAGGATTTTTTACTTAAGGGTATAACAAGTAATATTATATATCTATTTTCTGATTCAGGTCACGGATTTAGTTGAAGGCGATGCTGAGGGAACCTTAATAAAATATAATAATAAATGACAGGTGCAATAACTGACAAAACAGATACATTGAATCAAATGAGATATGAAAAATGTTTTCAAGAAATGAATAAACATTGAGTTATAATTATACTAATGAAAAATATGCAATAATACCAAACAAATAGGGAAGGAAAGTTAATGCTTTTTGTTAATATTGCCTCGAACACAAAAACATTCATTATTTTGGAGTTTTTACTAAACTAGATTCAAGACTCTCTAGATTTTTATTTTGGCTTCTTTGGGACCCCCATCGCACTACAGTGCTTTTATGTAAGACAGTGGCACCAATAGATGGACAAAAAGTCAAATTCAAATATTTTATCATACATTGTTTATGCTTTCTGCTTTTGTGAAGAGAAGCGGTGATTCATTTGCTGCAATATACTACATATTACATTGTAATACAAAATTTAAGAAGTTACTTCATATCTTTATCTTATGCCAGATAGGTACATCCATATGCAACAATACATTACATCCTTGAAGATTGCTAATAACATCGGTCGATTTTTTCCAAAAAATTTTTTTATACATCTTATAAAGGGGCTTTTCACTTATAATTGCACAAGTGGTTTGTATTTTATCGGGTAAATTTGGGTTGTTTAATGAGAAACTGTTCCCTAGCAATTTGACGAGAATAACTGTCAACTATTAAAAACACGACACCGAAGGTGGAGTGTTTTTAGGTTGACAGTTATTCGAGTCAAATTTCTAAAGGAAACAGTTTAGAATTTGAACAACACAAATTCACTTAATATTAATACAAACTTCGAGTGTAATTCGGCAGGACAATTTAATGAATGAGAAATTTGGAAACATATCAATGCAAACTTTATTTATGAAACAATAAAAATAAACACATTTTATTTTAATGTACAATTTGACTAATTTCGGCGATCGTAGACACACCGAATCGACTCATTGTTAGTTCTTGAAAATTTGATAAGTTGTTGACAAACATGCCAAAATATTTATTCTGGTAACCAACGCCGCGATAATTGATGAACAAATGAATAAGTGGAAAAACCCCTAGTGTATTTGTCAACAGTAAAAACACAAGAGCTTTTTTTTTATCGGATAAATTTCTCTTTGCAACGAAACAGTTTTGCCAATCACTAATTTTACGAGAAAAACTGACATGATAAAATCGCGACACCGAAGGTGGAGCGATTTTATCTAATGTCAGTTTTTCGAGCAAATTTAGTGATTGGCAAAACTTTGAGTCAAAGAGGAATTTATCTAATAAAAGAAAAGCTCGAGTGTTTTTTGGCAAGATAAATTAACGACAGAATATATGGATGAACAACAACAATAATTGCGACTCATTGTCATTGTGTAAAAGTGACGTCCGCTTACTAGATATTGAGGAAGAGAAGTTTTTATCGCGATAAAAAAGGATGCACCTTTTTTATCGATGGCAAAGTGACAATAACATTTCCAGGTATATGACATTTCAACATTGGAGTTAATTTATCGCTGTAAAAGTTAAAGCTAACTTTTGCCCCTGTCAAAGTGACAATTGCACTGTGGCATATGCGATTTTGAATACATGAGTTAAGTTGTCTTTAAAATTTCAAATTCAAAACTATTTCAAAAGTAGTAAAACACTGTCAAAAACCATAATTTGCCTACTAATGGCGCAAGGGCGGAGGTTACACCCAATTGTCGCTACTGTCTTGTATAAAGTCACTGTAGATGGAACCCGAAATTTTGACCGTCTGACGCCGATGTTGTGAACATCCTCGTCCGTCGTAAATTCATTTTATCTGCAGATTTCTATAACTTAGTTGTCGACATACAAGAGTATAATTAAACGGATATAGAAAAGGTTAATTTTAGAAACCCACAACACAGTCGGGTGCATATATAAAATAATTCATGTGTTCATTGTTTAATTGTCAAACACCATGTAAATATATGAAATGGAGTATTTTAAATGGAACTCAGTGTTTCTAACTAACTCCACAATATATTGAAAAAATGTTAAAAATTCTAAAAAATTGACAATTGTTTCGATATTACCTAAATATCATCGTCAGAATGACAGAAGTTACAGTCCATTTGATGCCTACCTGATGTTTAATGATTTTTGGCTAGTCTAAGAAGTGACCTACCTTGAGATTGACTTAATAAATGTTAATAGAAAAAAGAAGATATGATATTACAAATATTAAAGCTTAGATATTGTTAGCCCTATGGGGATATCCTGGATATCATTTTTCCCAATTAAGATCTGTATAACTGTGCAATGATATAAAAAACCATCAAAACTATATCTGCTGATCTTTACAATTATCACTTAAGAAGACAGTTTAAATGTGGAGAAGTCCCTAGATTTATCTACTCATTGACGACTTCATATTGTGGGTTTCTTCAGTGTCTTCTAATTTCCAATTCTTCACGAAAATCCAATTCTTGTTTCTTATCACAAATGTGTAGTACTTCTAGTTCTGTGTTAGGTGTCAATGAATGATTGGTGTCAAGTAGATGTCTGGCGTAGTGGGATTTATCTGGTTGTTTCAATCTGTATGCTCGTAAGTGTTCACTGTATTGTATTTCAAAATTTCTAAGGGTCTGACCCAAATAAACAGCATTACATTCTGGACATTTAAGTTTATATATACCAGATTTCTTCAATGGTGATATTTTTGTTTTAACATTTAACAATTTTGTACCTTTGTTACTTTCTGATTTAAAAGAAATCATTGTATTTGCTGCTTAGGATATTATCTTTGAAATAATATTAGAAATATATAAACTTAAATGTCCAGAATGTAATGCTGTCTATTTGGATCAGAAATTTTGAAATACGATACAGCAAAGACTTATGAGCATAAATATTAAAACAACCAGATAAATCCCACTACGTAAAACATCTATTTGACACCAAACATTCATTGACACCTGACACAGACCTAGAAGTACCGCATGTTTGTGATAAGAAACAAGAACTGGATTTCCTTGAAGAATTGGAAATTAGAAGGCACTTAAGAAACCCACAATATGAAGTCGTCAATAAACAGATAAATCTAGGGAGTTTTCCACTTTTAAACTGTCTGATGATTGTGAAGATCAGCAGATATAGTTTTCCTGGTTCTCTGTATCATTACACAGTTATACTGACCTTAGTTGGGAAAATTGATATCCAGGATGTCCCCATAGGGCTGATAATATATAAGCTTCAATATTTGTAATATCATATCTTCTTTTTCCTAATAACATATAATAAATTACCATATATTAAGTCAATCACTTCTTGGACTCGTCAAAATAATTAAACACCAGGTAGGCATAAAATGAAATGTAAATTCTGTCATTCTGACTATGTTATTTAGGTAATATCGAAACAATTGTCAATTTTTTAAAATTTTTAACATTTTTCAATATATTGTGGAGTTAGCTAGAAACAGTAAGTTTCATTCAAAACACTTATATGAGTAGATTCCACAAAGTAAGAGTCGAGACAGTAAATTTCATATGAATTGTAATTCGCCGGTAACTATTTCTCAACAACAGCAATGTTTTGGTTATGCTAAACAAACAAATAGTGTTTGGATAACCCAGATCTGTTAGTTTCAATACGCACCCAAATCAAAACAAAGAAATTGTAATCAAAGAAATTGTAATTTGTCTGCCTAGACAGCAAAAAATCAAAAGATATATTAAAAATTGTTCTGAGGGGAGACACAGTTGCGTATAGGCAGCAAGGCTCATAGGACACTCTAATACAAGCCTTACGTCAAGGTTACGTATTTTAGTTTTTTAATTTTCCTATTTGGGGAAGGATACCATATATTATTGTCGGCAACGAATAGCCTGCTACTCAAAAAGTCGAGTGTATAGTGGATTAAATTGAATCAAGTGTTTGGCAAGTATTTAAAACAAGAGTCGAAAATCATTCTTTTCTTTTTCGCACGTTAACTGTTGTCGGCTGCGAGTGGAGCTCCTTCGATTTAGAAAATAGGAAAACAGACGGTCATCTGAAGTAAGTTGGGTTGCTTTCAGAAATTGTTAACACTTAAGAATGGTTTTGCTGTTCAAAACTTCGAAATAGAGTCATAAGTACGGCGTGTTTTATTTGATTTAGATCATCTATTAGGTGGTGTGAGATTTGGTGTTTCAGTTGGCATATATATCCAGTCGCTACGTAGAAAGAAATTCGTTTTACCAGTTCTTTCCAGTTTGCTTCAATTAACTGTTGATGATAAATAATATAAAATAATAAAGAAATATTCAGTAGATATCCGTAGATTGTTACTAAGGCTCGCCATAGAGACAGGGTAGATAAAAATTAATGAGTTTGGGAAAAATAGTAGTCCATGTGTCAGGAAACATATGTACCTACTTTGTTCTTGTATCGGGACATTTCCTAAACAAAAAAACATGTGGGTATAATTTTTTTTTCATGGGACTATACTTCATTATTGTTCCGTTTTACCTTATAGAAGTGAAACTTCTAATGCGACTTCCAACAAGGTTGCCTTAAACTTAAGCACTGTTCCGTTAAACGTTCAACGCTCCTGGGGAGGGGAAATGGAAAGAGACAGAGCGAGAGTCAATGCGTGGCACTAGACCGCATGCCCGTAGTATACCGGTTACAGGCCAGTTAGTTATCATAATCCCATTGTTAATGTTATAGATTTGGATATTTCTCCACTCGAAAATGATAATTGAAAGATGCGATCAATTTTGCATTTTAAGCAATGTTAATAAAATTTGTCTTAAAGAAACAATATGATTTCACTGAAAATCAACTTCTACCCCTTCCTATTTGCATTTCCACATTACGAAGTTTCACTTCATCCACGCGGAGGGACTCCACGCAATACCTTTTTTGTTTACTTGATGTTTCTAAAAGAAATCGTCTGATGACGTACACATTTGTAAAATAATATATTGCATGATAGATAATCATATTTTTTTACCAAACTTATGTAAATTAAAATTACGGCGTAGGTCCCGAAAGAAAAACGAAAGGCCAACGTCAGCAAATTGTTCTTTAGTAGACAATTTGAGAACGTAGCACATTTTTTTCTGCGTCAACTCCTTAATCAATAGAATAATTGTTGAGATAGGTGAACATTCTCAAATTTTATTGTAGACTCACGACCTACGTTGTTCTTTAAAGATTCGGAATTAAACTAGTGTTTTATTTTTTCCAAATCACCTTGCAATTAGGGGTTTCACTGATCTAAGAGGGATTATCTTAATTAATTGGGCTTATTGTCTTTTAGTTGTCTATGAACATTCATCACTGTATTTTAATTTTAGCTTGTTTATGCTGGAACACAAGTTTTTCTTTTTTCTCTACTACTACTCCTACTACTACTACTACTACTACTACTACTACTACTACTACTACTACTATTACTCCTCGGAGCTGTAAGACTCTGACATTGGTGGAGTGGCTCAGTAGCTTCCTTCCTTCTCGTGCCGTAAGGGACGGGGAGGGAGGAGTGAAGCTAAGAAACAGCTCAAGAAATGGTCAGTGGGGCACTGGCGGGGCTGCTGATGTCGTGTAGGTAGCACCAGTAAATGCCAGTAGAAGATCCAACATGCCCATGTTACATCCGAACGCACTGACAAGTCCTACCAGACACGGAGGGCGAACGGCGAGTTCCCGGCGCCGTAAAACGGGGACCTCACGGCTATGGAATGGTAACCCAGACAGAAGAGTCTAAAACTTATATGATATGGACAGCGAAAACAAAGGAAGATTGGATACGGTGCAAGGTGTCGGAAACCTAGTACCGGTCGGTAGAGTGGGTGGTGGAGCAGGCCCTGATCGACCGTTAACCAGCGACTGCGGTACGTCAACAGCGGATAACCAGGCTGGGGCGTATAATGAAAATACTGGTAAGAGTAAGAATCCCAGGACCCTGGCGGGGAGCCAAGCTGGGGAGCAGGGTACACCAACAAAAAATGATAAAGGAATAAGGAAATTATCAATAGTAGTATCACCGTCAAAATCGATTGATTCACCTCCTTCGACACCAAAAGGAAATACCTGTATCCTGGATCTACAATGGGACGATTCCATGGGACGATCGTCCAAAAAAAGGAGGATAGCGGAACAAGGCACTGGGAATGAAAAAGAGGAAGCGGATAAAGAATCAATTAGGGTAGAGAAGCTAGCAATAAAGATCAGAGAGGTTATCAAACAAATAGATTCTTATTCAAGAAGTCTGAGCAGAACGGTGTATGAGATACCAAACACCAAAAAGGATATTAAAGAGATGTCAGGAAAAATCAGGAGCGCATGCTCTCTTCTGATGACGGGCGAGATGCAGGAAATCCTTCAGACATTGGGCGATAGAGGTGTACAAAAGCCAATGAGCGAAACGAGGAATGAAAGTGCACAAACTGAAATACTAGAAAGAATAAACCATACTAGAGACGCGACAACTCAGACGGTTCCTTGGCATAACAGCCAAAAACCGCTTCTGAACAATCTGGATGGTATAGATACGTATGCTGCGTGGAAACACGTTGAGGATGCGAATTGGATGGATACCCTTTTCCATAAGACGGAAATTAAGATAGGGAATCCAATTGAAAGTAAAATCAAACGGTTAGAGTCGTATTTGTGGAACCAAATGACCCTGAAATGAATAACAGTGTTCAAAGACTTTACCGGGACAAATATCCAGAACTGAAGCAAATTGACGACGATTTTGAAGTTTTGGAGCAAACAACCAGAATTAAGAACAAAGGGAACACTCAAAAAACATGTAAAGTGATCAAAGCGGCGCTTAACGGCAAGGAAGAAGACGTATGGGATAAATTAGAAATGGTGGTGGGCGAGACGGATGAAAACGAAAGTATCTCGGTCCATGCAGTCACATATCTGCGACAGGACAGCCTCAGAAAGATGATTGCAGCAGTCTTTCGAAAAAGGAATAATAACATTACAATATATGTCCCGTTTAAACCAGCTAATATTAATGTGTCAGAAAAGGAAAGAAACACCATAGGCATTGTCGTTAGTGAAAAGGAAAAAAGCTACAAGGAAGTTCTGAGCAGGGTAAAAACAATAATTAAAAATAATCCAGCCAACGAATCAATCAAGACTCTACGAAGCACTAAAGACGGCAGGCTCCTGATTACCTTGGATAAGAATGAAAAAGCTGCCCAAGAAATATGTCAAGCATTGACACTCGAGAAGGACCCTCTGTCCTGCAGACAGTTGGGGAAAACCGAACTTAGAGAAGCTATCCACATTAAAGGCCTCGATATGGAAACGACACAGGAGGAGGTACAAACTGCACTTAGAGAAATCGTGGGGGAATGGAAGGAAGGAAATCAAATTAGCCAGTTGAGGCCTCTGCCTAATAGTCTTATGGCTATTACAGTGATTATGGATAAAGAAGAAGCAGAAAAGGTACTGGCAAACAAACACATCAGAATTGGGATGGTGAATTGCAAAGTAGAAAAAAAGCTGAAAGTACCAAGATGCTATAAATGCTGGAGCTATGATCATCATGCAGCGGAATGTAGCGGACCAGATAGGACTAATACCTGTTTCAATTGTGGTAAAGAAAACCACCTGGCTAAGGATTGCCCCAACAAAGAGTACTGCCCAGTATGCAGAGAGGATGGACATAAAGCGGGCACCAGCAGATGTGGCGCCTTTAAACTGGCTCTAAGGCAGGCAAGAACTCTCAACAAACAAGTAAGCTTGCAACAGTCTATTTCTAGGCAGGAAACGAGTCAAAGAGAAGCAACCAATGAACCTCAACCTCCCTCGGAGGCAGAGGAACAAATGGAAACGGGGGCAAACAGCGATGAAATAATTGATAATATATTCCAATCCCAGCAAACGGTTAGTGAGGCTCAACATCTGGTAGAGTTACATGAAAAACCAAATGCGAATACACCTACTTATTGAAAGTAACGAGTAAATAGTCTCCCTTTAATTCACGATGGCTAATTTAAGCACAACTAACTTGAGACCGTCTCGGAAGGCTCATTCACCAATAAAAATCCTTCAAATTAATCTTGGCAGAAGTATTACTTCTCATGATTTAACCGAGTGCACAGCGAGCAATTTGAAATGTGACATTATAATAATGAGTGAACCAAATAAGAATATAGTCAAAAGGGAAGGCTCCTGGATAACAGACAAACAACACGACACGGCAATCAAAATTATTAACAATAGATTACGCATAGGCAGAAGGAAAAGAAGAAACGGCTACTGCTGGATTAACATTGGCGAATATAGAATAATGGCATGTTACATATCTCCGAATTGTAATGCTGAGATATACGAAAAGTTCCTACAAGACATTGAAACTGACATCAAAAGAACGAGGAGGAAAATAATAGTGGCAGGCGACTTTAATTCAAAATCTCCAGAATGGGGCTCCCATAAGGAAGACATTAGAGGACGCAAACTTGCTGAGTGGGTAGCAAAAAACGAATTAGTTGTGCAAAATAAAGGCAATAAACCCACATTTGTCAGAAATAACCAAAAATCTATAATTGACATAACGTTCAGCTCTGAAACCTGCAAGGATGAACTCCACAAATGGAAGGTCCTGGACGAGGAATCGGCAAGTTTACATCAATATATTTACTTCGAAATAGGGCAAACAACCGATGGAAACAAGCATCTACTCCACAGAACTGGCTGGAACCTGAACAAGATAGATCCTGACATTTTTAAACATGTACTAAATACAAAGATAGGGCAAAGTGGGAATACGAGTCCTTCTGATCTCATCAACAAACTAAAAGAAGTATGTGACGCCTCTATGCCCAAAAGAAAAGAAAGTTCAAAAAGGAAACCTAAATATTGGTGGACGGGAGAAATAGCCAAACAAAGAGAAGAATGTAATAGACTGAGGAGAAAGAAGTCCAGGACGAATTGTCAAAATACCACCGATGCAGAGCTAGATCAAATAAATAAGGATCTGAGGGAGGCCAGAAGGAGACTTAAACATTTAATTATTAAAAGTAAAGTAAACTCTTGGGAAAAGCTATGCAGGGACGTAGAAGAAGACCCGTGGGGGAAACCATACCACATAGTGAGGGGGAAACTGGACCCGAAACCATTAGGAATTCCGACGGATTTCAAGAGGGACATTATAAACACACTCTTCCCAAAGCAAGGATACAAAACGTGGGTACCGGAACAAGGGGACCAAGAGGAAATCCCTGAAGTGACATCAGAGGAACTGGAAGCAGCAGCCGGAAAGTTAAGGAATAAAAAAGCCCCTGGACCCGATGGAATACCTTCAGAGGTCGTCAAAATGGCCATAAAAGAACTCCCTGAAACCAAACGTAAAACTGTTGATGGAATTGTACAAAGTGGAGAGTTTCCAATAGAGTTGAAAATCGGTAGATTGGTGCTTTTTAAGAAACCGGGAAAAGATGAAGAAAATCCATCTTCATACCTTCCAATATGCCTTCTTGATTCTATGGGGAAACTAGTCGAACATATAATTGCCAGTAGGATAGTCAGGGAACTCGAAAGCTCTGAAAACTTGTCGACAAGGCAGTTCGGATTTAGAAAAGGAAGGTCTACGGTCGATGCTATCAAGGAAGTAGTTCAAGCTGCCAGAAGCGAGATGGAGAAAAATCAAAGGACGAGGGGACTCTGTGCTTTTATAACGATAGATGTCAAGAATGCCTTTAATACAGCCTCTTGGAACCTCATTCTTAAAGAATTGAGAAGACGCAGAATATCTAAATACATTAGAACCTTGATTTCTAGTTATTTTACGGACCGAAGGATAATGGACGATGATGGGAATACATACTGGATAACCGCAGGTGTCCCCCAAGGCTCAGTTCTTGGCCCACTATTATGGAATATTCTGTATGATGGTATACTGCGTCTTGAAACACCGGAAAATACTAAACTCATCGCGTACGCTGACGATTTAGGAGCTATAGTGATAGAAAGAACGGAGGAGAATTTGATGGCATCGGTAAATGATGCCTTAGAAAGAATCGCGAACTGGATAAGAGATCATGAGCTCAAACTGGCATCCGAAAAAACAGAGGCTATCCTACTAGTGGGGAAAAAACAACTGAGAATCCCAATTGAGTTTGTTTTAGAAGGAACAATTGTAGTGCCAAGTAAAAACCTGAAATATCTTGGAGTCATTTTAGACAAGGGACTAACCTTCAGGGACCATGTAAACACCACGGTTGCCAAAGCTAAGACGATCATGGCGTCTTTAATTAGATTGATGCCTAGAAAAGGGGGAGCTACGGAAGCTAAAAGAAGGCTATTAGGCGCTGCTGTCCATTCTGTCCTATTGTATGCCTCTACAATATGGCAAAAAGCTCTAGAAAAAAAATGCAATCGTAAATTAGTAATGCAGGTACAAAGAACACTTGCCGTAAGGATATGCAGAGGATACAAAACAGTATCAACGGACAGCTGCTTAGTGATTGCAGGGATCATACCAATTTTCCTATTGGCCAAAGAACGCGGGGAAGTAGTAGGAAATAATAGGGAAGAAAAAAAGACAGCCAGAGAAAGAACGTTGTGCAGATGGCAGAGAGAATGGGAAAGAAGTGAGAAAGGACGCTGGACATACACACTTATGCCTATTATAAAAGAATGGACAAACCGAAAATTCGGCAATCTAACCTATTATATGACACAATTCATGACGGGACATGGGTTATTCATGAACTATCTCAACAGACTTGGAATTACTGAAAGTCCCACTTGTATTTATTGTCCTGCGGTAGATACAGCGGAGCATACGTTTTTTCAATGTGACGAATGGAGGAAGATGAAACAGAAGGTGAAAAGAAAACTCGGAACAACAATCACCAAAGAAAATATCATCGGAATAATGACAGAAAAAAGAGAAAACTGGACAAGTATTAGTAACATGATAAACGAAATATTAACGAAAAAAGAAAAGGACTTTAAGGGACGAAGAAATAATAGAGGGATTTAAACATCATACTTACCATGTCTTCCTGAAGTAATACCGACCGGTCATTCCAGGAACGACCTACACGAGGTACAGAGTGGAAGTTTTTTAGCCGGTAAGAATCCGGCACTATCGGGCGGGGCATGCAGCTCGGGATCATCTAACAGTGGTTCCTATCTGTATGCGCCGACCGGTGTCTTTTTGAAGATTTTGTTACCACTCAGGGGAAAAAAAAAAAAAAAAAAATTACTCCTCGTAGGAGCTGTGGGACCTTGCCGTTGTCGGGGAGCTTAGTAGCTCCTTTGCTCCGAGCCTGATGGAACGGAGTGAAGGAGTGAAGCTAAGGAACAGCTCGAAACGGTTGGTGGGGCACTGGTGGGATCGCGATGCCGATTAGGCGACACAAAAAAAAACAGTAGAAGATCATCCGCCCTCCTTACATTCGAACACACCGACAAGTCCAAGTCGGATTGGTAGGACGAATGGAGAGATCCCGGCGACACAAAACTGGGACCCATCGGCTAAGGAATGGTAACCCCGACAGAAGAGTCCAAGTGGAACCAAGGTGTCAAGCGTTCCGTGCTGATGGATTGGTTGACAGTCGCACTATATCGACTGCCGCAAACGGAGCCTTCGGGATACCTACAGTAAAGAATGTACGACACATGGATTAAGGAGAAACAAATAACATAGGAACGCTTATAGCCGCAGAAAAAGGTACCGGAAGGGAAAAACAGGAAAAGGAAAAGAAGAATCTGTCGCTATCAATGGTAACGTCACTATCCAAATCCATAGAATCACCGGCCACAACACC
This sequence comes from Galeruca laticollis, assembly GCA_963921935.1. NCBI lineage: Eukaryota > Metazoa > Arthropoda > Insecta > Coleoptera > Chrysomelidae > Galeruca > Galeruca laticollis. The sequence goes on from OY998176.1 coordinate 165,758,818, forward strand.
GAAGGGAAATACAGTAATTCTGGATTTCAAATGGGACGAAACACAAGGTACGTCAACCAAAAAGAGAAAGATAACAGACATTCAAGTGGGAAAGGAAAATAAAAACGAGGATAATCCCGAAGCGAACAGACAAGAATTATTAGCAATAAAAATTAAGAATATAATAAGTAGCATAGACACTCTAAGAATCTGAGTAAGGTAATAAGTGAAATACCGAACACCAAGAAAGATATGAAAGATACGGCTAGTAAAATTAGAAGTGCCTGCTCCTCGCTGATGATAAACGAACTGCAAGAGGTTATACAAACTATGGACAAGCATCAAGAAAGTGACCAAAGACAAACCCAGGACGTGGACATTCAAACCGACACTTATACACAAGAAATGAGAGAGCAAGTTAAAAACACCGCAGAGATGGCCATACAAACGGAAGTAAACTACAGCTCACGGAAACTGTATAATTTATATGGAATTAATACTTTTGAGGCGTGGAAAAAGTAGAGAAGATGGAGTGGGATAACAAAACACTGCAAAACACGGAACTTCGAAAGGGCAATCCAATAGATAGAAATATAATGTGAATACATCATTAGATCCCACCCTTCCAACATGAAGAAAATTAGAGTACTTCTATGGCTGGCTAGAAACTATCTTCACACCTCTATAGAGGCATTCGGGATTCCATCCTGTGTCTTTTCTATAAGTAAAGGCCCAGAATGGCATCTCGAAAATGTGAGGTAAGTGCAATTGCTGATGTTTTCGCATGAGAATTTATTTTTGTGTGTTTTCTCAATTTAACCTTCTAAATAATTTTAAATATCCTAATTAAATTGGTAATCATTCACTACAATTACTAACCTAATCAAATTGCTAATCATTCATTACAATTACTCAATTAAATAGAATATTACACATAATTGATTTCATTGTTGTTTAAAATTACTTTTCTGAATTTAAATAAATAATCATTTTTGCATCCGATCTCACAAATTGAACAGAGTATTCACAAACAATCGAACAAACCCATTTGACAGTTGAAGTTCTCATATTTGTCAGTCAAACCGACACAACCACCTGTAGAGGTTCTAAGATGAAATATTTTTTGGAAGTAAAATTCGATTTTAAAAATTTTAAAATTTTAAATGTGATGTCCAAGTTTGTATAATGTTAAAGGTTTGTTAACCTGTTTAATTATTAATGGAGGCGATGAAGCCAGGACATTTTGTTATATGGAATCAGACAGTACGTATTTTTTATCAACCTTTTTATCTTTTCATAAAAAAACTCAGTCAAACTTTCACTTAACTAGCCACTATTGCTTGTGATTTGAATATGTATTTTTAGATTAAGCACTGATGATGGCTCTATGTCTAGAGAGCTGAAAGCGCGCTATGCAAAAGTAAATTAAATTTTACACGTGATACAAATATATTTTTCATTGTTACCCTATACGTGTACACAGCCACCAGCATCATTTGATGTCCTTCATTCAAAGTTGGTTTTGTTGGACGAGATGATCAAGATATGGAGAGAAGTATTCAGCGACTATTCAGAAACAGATATCCATTCTTATACATATGAATGAAGAATTTGAGGTACTAGAACAAGTCACGAAGATAAGATCCTCGAATAACTCGCCAAAAAATGACATGGTTATAAAAATACTGCTCAGTGGGAGAGAGGACGATGTATGGACTAGTTTAGAGAAAGTAAGAGAAGAAACAAAGAAAGGAGAAACGATCGCTGTGCACGCAATCAGTAACATGAGCCAAGACAGCATCAGAAAAATGGTGGCGACTATATTCCGGGAAAGGCAAAACCATGTAGTCATATATATCCCGTACAAACAAGAATCAATAAACAGACCGAAAAAAGAAAAGGACACACTAGGAATAGTGGTAAGCAATAAAGAAAGAACATATGAAGAATTGCTTGGACAGGTAAAAACAATAATAGGAGACAATCCAAATAACAAAATCATTAGAACCATACGGAGCACACGGGATGGAAAACTACTTATAACGATGGATAAGGATGAGCAAGCGGCAGAAAATATTGAGGAGGCCTTGAATGCTAGTAAAGCATTGCTCACCTGTAAAAATGCAGGGGAATCGGAGACCCAGGAAACTTTATATATAAGAGGGCTAGGGCTAGAAACCCCTCAACAAGACATAAAGCAGGCAATTAGGACTTACACTGGAAATTGGAAGGAGGAAAATATGATTAGCGAGCTCAGATCTGCAAGAAATTACACCTTGAGTGCAAATATAACCATAGACAAAGAAAGCGCTGGAAAACTTACTAAAGATGGACACACTCGTATCGGAATGGTCTTATGCAAAGTAGAAAAGAGACTTAAGGTACCGAGGTGTCGCAAATGCTGGTCATACAACCATTATACCAATGAATGCGAAGGACCTGACAGGATAAACGATTGTTACAAATGTGGAAGGAAAGATCACCAGGCCAAGGACTGCAGAAACGACAAATTCTGCCCATTATGTAATACTTGTGAACACAGAGTGGGCACACATCGATGTGCAGCTTTCAAAAAGGCTCTGAAAGAGTCAAGGAGATTAGATAAACAGAGAGGCACATCAACGCAGATGAGAGATAAGGAAAATGAGACTGAAACAGGAGAGGAGATCCAAATGACTGACGAAGAACACATGCGAGATCAGAAAACGAGTGAAGATATAGAGTCATTCTGCAATATAGTAGACGATGCTAAAAAACACTAGAAGCAATAGAAGAGATGGAATTTTCTCCCCCTACCCACTCTTCCATTCCCTAAATAATTAGATAATGAACACGGATAACTCATAATGCTTCCAAAAACAAGGCGATACATGTTCTACAAAGCAACCTTGGTAGGAGTGAAACCTTGCATGACCTGACTGAAGTCATGGCAAAAAAAATAAAATGTGACTTGATAATAATGAGTGAGCCTAACATCAATATTAATAAGAAGATGGGACCATGGATAACGGACAAGAATTACGACACAGCAATAAGAGTACTCAACAGAATAGAGAAAATCGGTAGAAGGAAACGGAGAAATTGCTATTGCTGGCTTAATATAGCGGAATACAGAATAGTGTCATGTTGTTTTTTACCAAGGCACAACATAGAGGAATGTGAAAGGTATTAGCAGGCCATAGAGACTGATATTTCTAGAACCAAAAGGAAAATAATAGTAGCGGGAGATTTTAATGCTAAATCGCCAGAATGGGGATCGAAAACAGAAGATGGTCGAGGCGGCGGACTGGTTGAATGGCTGGCAAAAAATGACCTGATAGTACAAAATAAAGGAAGTAAACCTACATTCATCAGATGCATTCAAGAGTCCTTAATAGATGCCACTTTCAGCTCAGGCAATTGTAACAACCAAATTCATGGATGGAAGGTGATAAATGACGAATCAGCAAGCTTGCACCAGTTCATATATTATGAGATAGGGGCAACCCCGGAAGCCAGTACAACTAAACATCAAAAACCTGGGTAGAACTTGAATAAGATGGATTATGATATCTTTAGACAAACCCTTGGACTGGAAATTGAACGGAAAACGCAACTAAGCTCAACCAGTCTTATGGAGTCCATAAGAAGAGCCTGTGATACATCGATGCCAAGAAAAAAGGGGAACCCACAGAAAGCAAGAAAATTACTGGTGAAATGAAGGAATCAATAGACAAAGAACAGAATACAACAGACTTAGGAGGAAGAGAAGGAGAATCAACATACAAAACTCAGCTGGTATAATAGAAATAACCGAGAACTTGAAGGAAGCTAGAAGAAAATTAAAGAAACTAATAATAAAAAGCACAGTAGCAGCTTGGGAAAACATGTGTAGTACTGTCGAACATGATTCGTGGGGGAAAGCCTACAAAATAGTAATGGGGAAGCTGAAATCCAAACCTCTGGACATACCCGGCGATTTCAGAAAACAGACTATAGATACCCTATTTCCGCAGCAAGAAAGAGTTAATTGGATACCTGAAGGAGGATTGGAGGAAGCAGCGCATGAGGTTACACTGGAAGAATTAAAGGATGCAGCTCCGGACTCAGATGGAATACCTCCAGAAATAACAAAACTTGCTATAGCTGAGTGCCTCAACAAAGTTAAAGAAATTATGGACAGCATCATTAGGTCAGGAGTATTCCCAGCAGAATGGAAAGTTGGAAAACTGGTATTAGATAAAAAACCTGGTAAGCAAGACGATAACCCTTCATTATACCGTCTCTTATGCCTTCTTGATACTATGGGAAAAATTCTACAGCATATAATAGCCGCTAGAATAACTAGCAAATTGGAGGAAGGTGAAGACATATCTGGAATGCAATTTGGATTCGGAAAGGGTAAGTCTACGATAGACGCAATTGAACAAGTGGTAAAAGTAGCGAAAACGGACATGAAAAAGAATCAAAGATCTATTGTGCTCTGATAACAATTGATATTAAAAATGCTTTTAATACAGCATCATGGAAACATATAGTTAGAGAACTTAAAAGACGGAAACTTCCAAAATATCTCCGAACACTGATAACCAGCTACTTTACGGATCGTAGGATAGTAGATGAAAATGGAAAGGCATATAGGCTTTCTGCAGGTGTCCCGCAGGGATCCGAACTTGGCCCCTTATTATGGAACATACTGTAAGACGGAATATTACGCCTAGAAACATCAGATAGTGTTAAAATTATAGCATATGCTGATGATCTAGCAGTAGTTGTTACCGAAAGAACAGAAGAAGGGCTAATTTTCACGGTAAATTCGACCCTAGAAATGGTAAGTAACTGGATACTAAGCCATGAATTGAAATTAGCGCCGGAAAAAACAGAGGCAATCCTATTAATTGGAAAAAAACAGCTTAGGACAAAAGTAACGTTTAGAATTGAGGAGGAAATAATAACTCCGAGTAGCAGCGTTAACTACCTGGGAGTGACCCTGGATACGAGCCTGACATATCGAGAGCACATTAAAAAAATTACGATGAAGGCACAAAATAGCATGGCGGCATTGATACGAATGATGCCAAGAGAAGGTGGAGCTACATATGTGAAGAGAAGACTGTTAGCTGGAGTAGTGCACTCTATAATCCTGTATGCATCAACTATATGGAATAAAGGCATAAAAAATCAGAAAAATCTGAGTCCCTTAGTGAAGTTGCAACGAACCCTCGCCATAAGAATATGTAGAGGATATAAAACAATACCTACAGAAGGGAGCCTAGTTATCTCCGGTATTATTTCTATCCGACTACTAATAGAAGAACGAGAAAAGACGCAGGGCAAAAGCCGAGCGGAAAAAAATGAAGCTAGAGATAGAACACTTGCGATATGGCAAAACGAGTGGCCGAATTGTGATAAGGGAAGATGGTTTCATACACTCATTCCAGATGTGAAAACATGGCGGGAACGTACACAGGGCGATACAAGCTACCATTTGACACACATTCTTACCGGACATGGATGTTTTATGGTATACCTACATAGACTTGGTCTCAAAGACAGTGCGGTATGTATGTACTGCCAGTCGCAAGATACTGAAGAGCACACCCTGATCAAATGCGATGAGTGGATAGAGTTAAGACGGGAAGTAGAACCAGTATTAAAGGCTGAACTGACTGTAGATAGCATGTTTAGTCTCATGATAAGCCAACAAGCATACTGGATGGCAATCTCAGGCATGATAAAGAAAATAATCGAGAAGAAAGAAACCGATAAAAGGAGGCGACTGGGAATATAGGAAAGAAAGAAGAAACAATGAGTACTAACATCAATACAACCACCCTGCCTGAAGTAATGTCTTTCGTCAGTCCCAGACAAGGCCGCATGGTTACCAGAGTGGAAGATTTTTTAGCCGGTAAAAATCCGGCACTATCGGAATACACATGCAGCTCGAGGGGACTCAGGTCCTTTCGATCTGCATGTGTGGCTTGGTGTCTTGTTGAAGATTTTTGTTAACACTCAAGAAAAAAAAACTACTATTACTACTAATAGATTCAGGAGAACCTCGGCCGAGCAATATCAAGCCAGGGTTCTGGCACTGAGGCCACTGGCGGGCCCATTGTCCCATCCCTACTACTCATGCATCCATGAAGCCAAGTCCTTCGATGAAGGACTCAATACTCTTTAGTTAGCGCCTGCATGTGTCCCCAGGGGCCATAACAGAGACTAAGAAGATTCGCCTGCGTAATACAGGCCAATGTGCATACACAAGGAGGACATGGACCGACGTTTCAGCAGCCAAGCCGCATCCCCTACATTTGGAACTTTCCTCTAAACCAAAGTCAAGAAGGTGTTTCCTAAGACAGCAAAGCTCTGCTGCTATCTTTCTTAATCTTATTCTTGGCAGTTCTACAGCTGTCCTAGTACGTCCATCAGTCCATCTCCTCAGTAGGAGCTTGGACTGCCGTAGACCCTGTAGAGCGTTCCAGTGAGCGAGGTGTTAGTTTTCCAACCAGTTCCTATCTTCCCTATTGATTGCTCGTTTTGCGAGGCCCAAGGTCGGGCCCGGGCTGCTGAAGGCAGCTGCCACTCCTCCTTAGCTAGTGCATCCACCCTATCAATACCTTCAAAACCAGAGTAGGCCGGAATCCATTCTAGCCACACTACGTTCCGCCTTGTTGGGCTAGCAAGCCGTTCTCGACATTCAGAAGCAAGCCCTGAATTGATGGTATATCCACACAGGGCCATGATGGCTGCTTAACTGTCGGTGTATATAGTTATGTGACCTTTGTCTAGGTTCATCTGCGCACATTCCAAGATAGCATATACCTAAGCTTGATATGCAGATATCCTCTTTCCCAAAGGAACACAAACTTGGGTCTTTGAGTTTCTAGAATAAATTCCAGCCCCCGCCCTACCAATGTAGCATGAGCCGTCTATATACCAGACGATCCCATGAGGTTGTGGATTTCTCTCTCTTTCCCAGAATTCTCTATTCCGGATTTCCGCCCCATAGGGTGTTTCGAAGGAGTACCAACGCAGGCAAACATCAGCCGCTCGGGCCAAAACTGGGACATTTCCCAGGAGTCTGAGCTCTTTCACATGCCTGCACCCTTTCCTCGCTTCGCACACAACTGAAGCTTTTTAAGCGCAAGAGTGTCCTCCTGGCCTCAGCCTCGATCACATGGTAATGAGGCCGAAGTCCAAGAATCATTCCAACTCAGCAGTTGGTGTAGTCTGCATTCAGTCAGTGGCCCCCAAAACTGACCACCCTTTGGAGGCGTGCCAGTTGCGATCTACCCCCGGTCACCAGAGCATAGCCGGATATTTGAGCATAGGCAGCATGATCACTTCGTAGAACCATAAAATGGACTTAGGGGTAAGTCCCTATTTCGGACCAATGGCTCTCCTACAGGCCCAGTACGTGTGAATCACCATACTTAGGTGACTATCATGATGAGCCTTCCATGTCAGTGACGACTTATCCACGATCACTCCCAGATATTTCACTTGTTCAATCACTGGAAGTGGCACTCCACCAAGATGCAGACTCTCAGGTTTTATACGTCTCTTTTTGGTGAAAGCAAATACCTCAGCCTTGGCAGCATTCACAAGTCCATGATAACTGGACTACCCCTGTTACTCAGGGCCTTTGCATTAGCTCCCTGAGGACGCTAACATGCCTTCCAACAACAAGAACAACGATATCATCGGCATACCCAATTGCTAGAAAGCCCTCACCGTTTGGTAGTGATAATATTCCGTCGACTACTAGGTTCCACAAAGTGGACGGAAGAATGCCCCACTGTGAACATACCCTATCGACGGCTACTTTTGCCACATGATCCTTCCATGAGGCCTCTACTGTGCGGTTGCGTAGCATAGCCCCAAGCCAGTGAGTTATCATTGGCTCTATTCCATGATTTATTGATTTATTGCAGATCTACGCATTGATTCTACAGGAGTGCTTTCGAAAGCTCCCTGTATGTTCAGGAAAGCGCCCAGAGCAATCATGCCATTTTCCAACGCCTTTTCTACCTGGGTCACCAGTTGGTGTAAGGCACTTTTTGTTGATTTGCCGCACCGGAACGCATGATGATTATTGTGCAAATGATACCTAAGCCCAACACTTTCCCTCACATCCCGATCAACCAACCTGTCAACTTAGCCACGGTTTATGTAGTACGACCGGGCATGGGTATAAAGACAACTTATACTTGTCTCCACTGCTCATAAACATATCTGCTTACCAAGCAGGCCCAAAAGATATGAACTAAGATTGGACCAATAGCCTTCCAACCCTGCTAAAGCAGAGCCGGAAATATTAGGTCCTTTTCCAGAGATTTATAGGGTTTAAACCTACGAATTGCCCAAGCATTTCATTCATAGCTGACTATTTCCTTTGCTAGGGGATAGTCCCTCTTACATAGTCGCCGTGTTCACACACATCCCATGCCTGAGCCCTCCTGCCCGACTTCTCTACAGCCGAGAAAGTGAGTCTCTAATAAATGCTGCAGGGTCTCCCCGGTTGTTTCAGAGAAAACACCTGCTGCGATTTCCAAACAGCCAAAAGCACTGTCTGGAGACTTCGTTAAGATTCGACACAGCCTTGACATTTGAGGCATCGAGACGATATCTTCGCAGAAAGCCCGCCAGGCATCTCTCAGAGCCAGCCTAACGGCGCTCTTATACTCATTTCGTGTCTGGCGGTGTTGCTCCAAATCCAGATCCTACTCTGTCTTCCTTGCCCTATTAATAGGCGCCGGGTTTGTTTCCGCAGCGAGTTCTTCCACCATTTGTGGCCCTTACCCTCTTTCCTTGTTTTTTTTGCGCAATTTACTTCATATGACGAGATAATAATCGAGCCCAGCTCCGCTATGGCCCAATGAATCTCGTCGTTATTACCTTGACTCCTAGGGAATGCGTCGAGCCTCCTCGTGAGGTCCAGTTTATACCGTTCCCTGTTGGTGGTTCTCGGATCCCTATACTTTACTGATTGTTCTTCAACAACAGCATTGTAACTGAAACATATGTAACTGTGTCCCGACAATGACGAGTAATCATTAACCCTTAACTACTATCATCGGGTCAAATTTGACCCAATCACTTGAACCTCAGTACGCCCCTGGTAGACCGTTCAGCACACGACCTTCATATTCCATGTTCCCCTCGATCGGATGGCTGAAGGCCCAAACACGGCCGCTACTAGGATGTGAGAACTCAACTTTCTAGTAGCGGATACGGTACCCCTCGATCGGATGGCTGAAAGCCCAAACACGGCCGCTACTAGGATGTGAGACCTTAACTTTCTAGTAGCGGACACGGTTTCCCTTTACTTCCCCTGATCGGATTGTACGACGAGAACCATATACCCTAAGGTATAAATTGGAATATCACTCACCTCTGTAAACGGTACGGTTGCTTTAGCGGAATCGGTTTTCTGAAAGAGAACGGTTTTATGAGCACAATGAAGTCTCTTAGATTTAATTCTCACCTGCGTATGCGGGTAAGGAACTGAGTCTACGGATAGACTGACGACTCTGAGAATCGTTCTGCTCCACGGTATGGCTTGTTGGGGATACGGTGCGAAGACGTAAGTGTCGCCGACTGTCGGTGCAGGTTTGATAAATTATATTATATTGTATCGATGTTTATATTACATTGTACCGATACGGACGGAGAAATACAGTGTTCGAATGCTTCATTTCATATTATACGGAATATTGTGCTTCTGCCCGGTCCTTGAAAATGTAACTTCGTTCCACGGTGGCTTTTCGGCCCCTCTGGTGTTAGGGCAGTTGCTCCCGGCATAGCCTGGGCCCTCACCGCTCCCTCCAGCTGCTTCTGCTTTGGAGGCGTTGTATCGGGAGACTCCATCTAAAGGGAACTGTAAAGTTCGCCCATCTCCAGAGTTTCCTCCGAGGTCCCCCCCTCCGGAGACCTTGTGGTGGTTACTTAGTAAGGGTCCCTCGTATACTAGACGGTTACCATAAAGGCATATTATTATGGAGGAAACCGCTTACCTAGCAACCTGTGTTCGGGAACAGAATAAACAATAACACATTCATGAAATCACTGGGTTCAAGTTTAATACATTTAAAATTACACTACTATAAATATCAAAACGACTTATTCAAAGTATTAATAACAATCATAATAATATCATCTTGGTTCGTTCACACCCATTATATAGGAAACATAGTTGTGTTCTTCTACACATCGACCTCGGTCTGTAAACTATACATGTCTGTTTATAAAATAACAAAAACAATATTTCCTTGGTAAATGACATTGACTATGGCCGGCCGATGCTCCTTAAATACTGAATTTAAATATTATTTCTAAGTTAGTGTCCTTTTGGCTTTAATGTCTTTTAATGTCTTTTAAGGGATCACTACAACCTCCTTTCCTTCATTTTCAGTAGAATACATAGATGGTCCCACGAGCAGCTAGGGAAATCTTCGTTCCACCCTCGCAGAGCCCCACACGTGGGGGCAAGGATACTCACAATGAAGTTTCGCCCGGTTCCCCAAAGTCAAAACCCGTAGTTGCCGATCTTCTGTTCGACCACGCATCCTATGGGCCTGCTTCTCCCACCGCAGGATTCAGGTTTGATGAAGTTGTCTCTTCTTAGTCCAGGCGGCTAAGCCAAGACCACATCTTTCTAGCCCGCGAGACATGACCACAGTCTGCCAGATCGTCGGTTTCACAGATGTCCCGCATGGGGTCCTCCGGCATCGTTTACCACGACACTACAGCCGGGTTGGGGGAATATTTATCGACCTCCCGGTCTAGATCCACTGAGTTTATTCGCAACAGGGTCACCACGTGAAGGGTGCGATCTGTGATCACACACCACAGAAAAATAATAGAGGTGAGACGGGCAACTCACTGACAAAAAATGCCTTGGCAGATGTGCTGCCATCTTTATTTGTCACCAAAAACTAAAAAAGGGTTCTGTCGTCAATTCTAGCTCTTAAATGGTGGTAAATTCAAATTGTGTGATATGGCAGAAAATTCAAATTCGATTGATTCATAATTTTTAAGAATGGGAAAAGGCTGCAACAACTTAGTTCAAATTTAGTTAACAGTATAATTCTACAAAAAATCATATTACATACATATCAACAACAGATTTTATAATTAATGTCATACTTCTTATTTCTGGAGGAGTTGCAAGCACATTTAATGGTTTTAGTGGAAAAGAAAAGCAACTTTCTTCTAAATTATTCCCAGCAATGACATCCACAAAAACAATATACATAGTAGTTTAAATCTAATAGTATTACAATAAAAGGCTTACTATGTAAATTTAAAACAGGAAGTGCAATTTTTTTTAGTTTTCCCCTTTCTTCACATACATCCAAAAAATGATTACCACAAACTACTTTCCCCCTTAAAATGTTTCTTGGCTGGTTAAATAATCTGGGATTATTGATTCATTCCAACCAAATATTTTTCATATTCTCGTCCGCGGGAATAAAATATCTGTGAAATATTAATATAAATTACTTATTTCAATTATAATGATATTTATAACCTACCTTGGAGCATCTTGATCTTGGGTAAAGTAAATGGCATTTTGAATTAAATCAATAAAATAAAATAAATTAATAACCAAACAACATGCAATCAATTGTAGTGGCAAAATTTGGATGCCTGACCTCAATTATTTGTCTGTGGATGTCAAAGAGATTAACGAACGCGACTAGGGCTATTCACCCTAACGCAACCGAAGTTGACTTGTTCTTCGTCACACATATAGATGTTGCGAAAAACGTGTATCTTTTTTGAAAAGTATAAGTGCACATCCCCTGTCACACACTCCCAATCATGTTGAGAGTACCCAGCGAACTTGGGATATTTTAAGGAGGTGCAATGTCCTAAGACTCTCCGTGCAAAACCTATCCCCTGGGCTCTGTATCTCTCTTCCGTTCATCTTTACGCCGATTGGAAAAGGAACAGACACGTCCGACCCCTTCTTTTATTTCACTCTCTATTCCTCTCTAGCATAAGGTGCACTATATCCAAGAGGAAACACCATTAGTATATAGGTAAAAATAAAAAATAAACACGTATCTTGAGCATTCGATCGACGTACCAGCCCAAAAATCCAGTCCTAGCATTTGTAAGACCAGGAGAGCATTGCGTTTTGAGGGAGTTCGCACTCCTAAGGATACTTTCCTGCTCGGGACCAAAGGCCTTTCTCTTTCATCAAAGAGTAAAAGTTTTTTTCTCCTATCTTTGTGCCATACGGCACTGGTGACAGTAGCTGCCTTTCGGTTTAAAGAGACCGTAGTCGAATCGTTTGGACCTAAAATTTCTTGAGGCGTCTTATATAAAGTTGAAATCGAACCGGAAATTGGCAATAAGATGTATAATTTATCCAAATTTATTGTATCACTTCCAAAGTCAACCCATAGCAAAATTAAATATTTCATGCAAGGAATCATTTTTTGAAATAAGCATTCTGTTTCGTGCCTTCTACCGACTGCAAATGGGTACTTCGTAGTAGTATGCTAATTTTGGAGATAGCAAAAACTTTGACGCGGCCGTTTCAGCGCTGTACGATGTGGTTCTATCAATTATCGCTCGATATTCTTTATCAATGACATCAGTGGGAGTTTGTATCTATTTCTTGTGTTTTTGTCCATAAATCGGACCTCATTTGTTGCCAGGACACAACACCACAAATTAGAAAAAAAATGCCAATATCCCCTCCACTTTATATGGATTTTGACGTATCAGGTTTGGGCTTAATTGGAAGGACCTGTTTTAGAGCAACTTTGTGAACCATCTGTAAAATTTTCGGCAGTACAATTTCAAAATAAAGACTGTTTGTTCGATAGAATCCAAAAATTGCAAAAAATACTTGAGATAAATTATCAAAATAAAGCACCGTGAACAAACTGCATAACTGTGAGTATAGAGAATTGCTGCATGAAAATTTCAAATGATCAATTCCCGCTACTCAATTGATTATATGTTTCTCAAAACATTACTGTAGTATTGTAATGTTATTACTATCGCATGAAGCCACAGAGATAAATTATGTGAGTTAATTGAATAATGAATTGAAGAAGCAATTGTATAAATTAATTGGTAATCATGGGGAATCAGCATGTCACACTTCAAGGTTATTTCAACAGAATAGGAGTGATCTTCAATTGTCTCAATAATTATTACAATAATTGGTAAATTTTAGAAAAAAAATATGTGAATGAATACTTGTTACCACATAAAAATCAATGCCTATTGTTAAGTAAAATACTTGAGCTATCTCTTTTTTTTCTTATTTTCAGAATTTGATTTGAAAAACTATTTTGATTCTGATTTACTTCTGTGATGTAACTGAATCCGTTGTATTGAAGCTCTTCTGAAAATTACAAATTTCAGGACAATTTGTCCAAGCGGTTACTGCAGGAGGTCAATGTCACAAAAGCTCGGTCCACACTGTAGAAACTCGTTTCATTTTTTAAGTTTCATGAAATAGCTCTTATCAAAACCAGTTGCATAAGAACATGCAGACTGAAGAAACGGTTGTCCTTATCAGTTTCATAATGGATTTCAATGACGACGTGGTTGCTTTATCGTAGGCTTAGATAGACTAATGAGCCTGTCAAATTTAAGGAAATTTTTTGATATCAATGACAGTTTTTGATCGTTTGGTGGCATTAGTTGGTCCACAAATAACGAAGAAAGACGCCACCTTCCACTTGCGGTTAGCTTTGAGCGCAGAGGAAAATCTGACAATTATACTGGCGTAAGTGAGAATCGGGTTATTATTTCAATGTTTTTCATTGCTCTTTTAGTACTACGAAACATCAAGAGAGAAGAAAATATTAGGGGAAAAGATTTCTAATTCCAGATATTTAGGAGGTTTCTAGAATAATTTGGAAAGGTTTGGAGTTATGAAGAATAATTAAGAGGATAGCGTTCATTACTTTTTCTATAACTGCTACGAAAAATAGCGTATTCCTCATAGCTTACTTAATTTCTAAACCATATATTGCTCAAGTTATGAGAAATATTATTTCTCACGGCACTTCGCCCACACTACATACATTTATATGGAGAATCCAGAAGGCGGATATTCGATGTCTAGACGTTTTATCTGCAGGGGAATCCTCGATGCCTAGACTTTTTCTACACAACTATTTACTTGTATTATTTGAATTTGTGCCGTTGTAGAAAGTGTGCAGCATGTAGGAAAAGTACTTTTCACAATCGTGTGTTTGCGGCACTTGGCCTTCAGGCTCGTGGTGCCACAAACTTCCACACTCGTCAGAAAAGTTAAACTTTCCCACTTATTGGACAATGTATTATTGTGGTGTATTGAAATATTTACAACAGTTGGCCCATTTGTAGTACATGTTGTTGCTGAAGACTTCCCTGACCAGGAGTGTGTAAAAATTGGACTTACAAACTGAGCTATTGGTAGACTAGTTGAGAGTTTTCAGCTGTTGGCTAAGCTGGAGCAAGAAACCAATCAATCAGGTAAACAAAATTCTTTCAGAAATTCTTGAATTGAACTGAAGTTATTACTTTAATATTAAGAAACCAACTCAGCTTCCTATGATTATTTTTTTACGCTACGAGTTTGGACCTGATATACACTACTACCTCATCAGCAGCAGCTGACTGGATATTTTTCTTTTTCTTAAGAGAAAGTCCCATTGACCTAGTTTCCTGTGACCGTGGACTCGGTGCCTCTTGTCCTATTTCCGATCCTTTTTCTCTCACACATTCTTTTTCTCTATGTGTTACACTGATTACTGATGATTCATCATCCTCCTAAGATTGAGAATGTGGAGATGAAGGATTCCCGTGTAGATCGTTCATTTTCGCAGTCACATACGATTTTAGTAGATGCAGAAGAGCCATGATTTCTTCTTGTGCTGGAATCAGATGGTGTTTGTTTCAGGTTACTCGTTACAAAACGATTCTCGTGTTTCTATAAGTCTCTCTCATTGCATTCATTTGCTGAAACAGAACATTTAATAAAATTTAATAAATGGTTATTTAGTGAATAAATTATTATAATTCATGTAATTTCACTTTAACCATAATATTTTTGATTTTTTAGTTATCTGGCTACAGACAGCTTGTTCAAATATTTGGCTTAAAATTTTATTGAGTGAATGTAAACGACGAGTACTCAGTGTGTAAATGTTTATTAATATGCAGCTAAGCGCTTTCGGCCATTAGGCCATTATCAAAGCTGTCGTCATAAAAAGATCCAAAACAGGTGTCAAAAAACATCCAGTTAATATAATCGAGTATGATTGATAATGGCCTAATGGCCGAAAGCGCTTAGCTGCATAATAATAAACATTCACACACTGAGTACTCGTATCTAGTGTGTACACCATACCTACAGACAGTTTTGGAAATTTATGATCGAATAATGAACAGTTGGTTCCATTGTAGCTGAGATAATAGATGCAATATGGAGGTGCTTGAAACCACTGCACATGACAGTTCCTGATGACAACATGTGGAAGTACAACGTACAGCGCTATCAGTGACTTTATAGATTGCTGTATTGCGTGGGCTCAATGGATGGCTAGCATGTCAGAGTTGGAAAATTCCAAAACACCGGATCAAATAATTTCAATAACAAAGTTTATACTTTGGTTCAACTTATGGCGCGGGCTCATGCAGATGGCTGTTTTCCATCTACTATGGATGTGGGAGATTTAGTTCGAATTAGTGATGGAAACTAAAATGAGCATTCCGAATGCTCACATTCCCTGTTTTTTATGTGCCCATAGCTTGTTTAGTTAAACTGGTTAAATCCGTAACAGCAAGAGCCTGCGAGTTGCACAATCACATCCGGTTATCAAATGGTGCTTCATATACGATTGAAAACACTTTTTCTGACATTCAAGGTCCTTGAAGTCATAATTCGTGTTTTGATGCGGTTACAGATTTCATATCAGGAAATGCTGTCAAGGTATATCCTAATATTTTTTTTTATATCCGTTGTCTCAATTTCTTCACAGTGACAAGAAAATAACGAAAACTGTAATTATATTTGGTGATGGTAGTGGATGACAACACATTATTATGGTAGACCTTGGTTTTGTTTTATGTACGTACCACTAGCTTTGTTGATGTAAATGATGGTCATATTACCAACTAATCATATACACTCAAATTTTCACCCCTTTCGCCACTGATTCACACGCACTTTGAACTTTCTCCCTATTGCTGCATTCCTTGAAGTGAAAATAATATATATATATATATATATATATATATATATATATATATATATATAATAAACAAAAAACAACGAATAGATTGGTGGGTATTGCATGCAAATATATATATATATATATATATATATATACAGCTTCTGCGAAAGTGACAACATGAAACGTGAAACTGGAGCTACAGGAAACCTTTTTTCTTAGTTTTACAAAATGAATGAAGCAGCAGTTTCTCCATTTTGCACCGCGTCGAAGAGAGTATCTGTCTTCTGTTTATATAGGCTATTTCCAATACGTTGAGAATCGAAACACTTTGTAATGACACTGTCGTCTGAAATATAAGTTCACATCCTCCATACATAATTAAAAACAAAACATTGGTCGATTGGGATACAGAAAACTACCAAACCACATTATCACGGAAGATGAAGTTGAGCACCCAGTACCTAGAGGGCAACACTTTCGCCGTTTCGCTAACAGCTCGACCGATATTACTAACACCGATACACTTCAATACACCTACAACCTCAATCCTGACGTCTAGAAACGGTAGGAAGCTGCAGCGGTAGATAACCGAGTTAATAGACTATATTCTGGAGCGTGTTGAGCCTAGGATCGTGAATAATACCTGCCTTGTCTTCAACCCCTTGGAGTGTGTTGAACCCGAGGCTAGATACTAGCAAACTCCGTATTTCGGCCGAAAGTCTAGAGCGCGTTGAGCCTACAATGGAAGCCAACCGTCATAGCTGAAATCCTGGAGCGTGTTGAGGGCAGGACAGAAGCCTTCCCGTCACCCGAAACCCCGGAGCGTGTTGACCCCGAGAGGGAAGCGAATTCGCACCTCACCGAGATCACGCTGTTTATTGAACGCGGGAACTGGTACTAAATACACTCCGTTCATTTTAGGCAATCTGAACGAGGGGTAGAACGAGTATTTCAAGTCGACAAAATTGAGTAAGTTTACTGATTCTTCAATAAATCTTTGCCGTAAAGTCAAAGGGACGAGGTACGACCATTCCAGACCATTTACTACGAGAAGCTGTATGATAAGAGGAGGCAACCCGACGAGGCGACCACCCCCAGGAAAACCACACGGAATCAAGGACCAACAATTTATTGTACATATAATAACTGTATATACACTGTGGCCGAAATAAAGGAGTACATTTTTTAATTGAAAATATTTTTTTGTTTTTTGGGCGATTTAATTTCTCTTTGCGGGGCTAATAACCTAACATGTCCTCAACATGACTGTAAATTTTGAAAGGAAAAATAATGTACAGAGTCGGACTTATAGAAAAATTATATAACAGTGTATTTGAGGTCATGCAAATGAAAACTGTCTTAGCCAAAATTGTACTAATATACTTTTTCTGTAGATAAACTATACATAACACTTTAGTAAAAAGGAAATTTTCCGAAATTACCGAATTCGCGAAATACCATTTTTCTATTAAATAACATTTTAACCAATAACACATTTATGAAAACAGGCCATGACTGCTCAGGTTGCCATGGAATTTGTTTGACATTTACAGCAAAATAAGTAAATTAGTCTGTTCATAATACCAGTTTTAAACAAAGAGGGCAGATTATTAATGGAATATTTCCGTAAAAAATATAATTATGGTGCAAGAAAAATTGTAAATGAATTTCCTGAAAAAAGTTGGCATATTTGAACGATAGGAAAGTTCTTAAGACACCTGAGGGAAACCGATGGGTCTATTGAACATAAACGTGGAAAAGGAAGGAAGCGAAGCTCGAGAACTGAAGAAAATATTGGTGGAGTAAGGGTTGTTTTAGGGAATTTGCAACCTGGCCTCTTGGAACAAGGAAAATCGCAAAAATAACTAGGATTCCCCGCATGTCAGTTCGAAGAATCATTAAAGAAGACTGTCATTTTAAAATATTAAAAAAGTTTACTATCAAAGACTAACGGCCAATGTAAGAGAAAAAAGATTTGAAAGATGTAATTTGATACTACGAAGATTCCGCTCTCGCGAAGACACTAGAAAAATGTGGTATTCAGATGAAAAAATGTTTTATTTACGGCCACCTAAAAATACTCAAAATAATAGGGTATATTCTGACGTACAATTTAAAAAAGAAATACCTTTAGAGCATCTGTTAATTGAAAAAAGTCATTTCTCGAAAGGTGTAATGGTCTCTGTTGCAGTATCCATGTTGGGAGAATCTCTTCCGATTTTTGTTGATGCTGGGGTAAAACTCAATTCAGAAACGTATCCAGAGCAAATCTGGCAGCACCTATTACCAGAAATTGAAGATGTTTGTTACGATTACACTTTCCAACAGGATGGTGCTCCCTCGCACACTTCCCACAGTACAAAGATGTTCTTGAGTGAAAATTACCCGGATTATAGTGAGCCAGCAATCTGGCCATCTAACAGCCCAGAATTAAATCCGGTTGATTATTCAATTTGGGTAATTTTCGAACAAAATTTGTATGACGGATAACAATTTGAAACAATCGAGCAGCTCAAAGAAAGAATGCAGTTTGTTTGGAACAATTTTGAACAGGGTACAATAAGTAGGGCTATCAATTTATGGCACAGACGACTTCAAGAAGTGGAAAACAATAATGGTGGCCACATTCATAATACTTTACTCTAAGTTCTAGAGTTACTAAACTCTTTTCATAAATGTGTTATTTGTTAAAATGTTATTTAATAAAAAAATGGTATTTCGCGAATCCGGTAAATTTCTTTTTCATTGAAGTTTTCTGGATAGTTTATCTACCGAAAAATCATATTAGTACAATTTTAACGAAGACAGTTTTCATTTGCAACGAGCTCAAATGCACTGTTATTTAATTTTTTTATAAGTACGACCCTGTCCATAATTTTTCGTTTCAAATTTACAGTCATGTTGAGGACATGTTAGGTTATTAGCCCTGCAAAAAAAAATTAAATCGCCCACAAATATTTTCAATTAAAAAATTTACTCCTCTATTTCGGCCCACAGTGTAGAATTATTTCTAAGTTGTAAAGATTTTATATCAATTTTTAGTTTATCAGATAACATACGTGTTACTATTAAATTAACAATCTAACCATCAAGCCCTTTTTATGTTCTACCAACTGAATACCTACGGCAATTACAAATTGACGCTCGAGCAAAACGATTTCAACTTCATTTGTACATGAAATTAACTGTCTCGACCCTTACTTCGTGGAATCTGCTCATATTAGTGTTTTAAATGGAACTCACGGTTTCTAGTTAATTCCACAATTTAATAAAAGTTATTGAAAATTCTAAAAAAATGACAATTGTTTCGATAAATCAATATCATCGTCAGAATGACAGAAGTTACATTTCATTTGATGCCTACCTGATGTTATTTTTGGCTAGAACAAGAAGTGACCTAACTTGTGATTGACTTAATATATGTTTATAGAAAAAAGAAGAAGATGTGATATTACAAATATTTAAGCTT
Organism: Galeruca laticollis; assembly: GCA_963921935.1. Taxonomy (NCBI): domain Eukaryota; kingdom Metazoa; phylum Arthropoda; class Insecta; order Coleoptera; family Chrysomelidae; genus Galeruca; species Galeruca laticollis. The sequence continues at coordinate 165,778,438 of OY998176.1, forward strand.
AGATATTATTAGCCCTATGGTGATATCCTGGATATCATTTTTCCAATTAAGATCAGTATAACTGTGCAATGATATAGGAAACCAGGAAAACTATATCTGCTGATCTTCACAATTATCACTTAAGAAGACAGTTGATTAGTGGAGAACTCCCTAGATTTAACTGTTCATTGACAACTTTATATTGTGGGTTTCTTAAATGTCTTCTAATATCCAATTCTTCAAGGAAATCCAGTTCTTGTTCTTTTCACAAATATGCAGCACTTCTAGTTTTGTGTTAGGTGTCAATGAATGATTCGTGTCAAGTAGATGTTCTGCGTAGTGGGATTTATCTGGTTGTTTTAATCTGTATGCTCGTACGTGTTCACTGTATCGGACTTCAAAATTCCTAAGGGTCTGACCCAAACAGACAGCATTACATTCTGGACATTTGAGTTTATATTTACCTGACTTCTTTAATAGTGGTATTTTTGTTTTTACATTTAACAATTTTGTACTAACGTTACTTTCTGTTTTAAAAGAAATTGTTGTATTCGTTGCTGAAGATATTATCTTTGAAATATTATTAGAAATATTTCCTGCATATGTGATGGTTTTATAAGTTTTTATTCCATCAGCTTGTTTAGGAAATATTAGTTGTAATGCCACTCTTTCCTCTTTTTTACTAATAAGCTTATTTATCATATCTAATGGATAACCGTTGGATGTTGCTATTGGTCTGATTGTATTAATCTCTCTATCAAAATTACATTTAATCATAGGAACTGAAAAAGATCTATGTATCATTGAGTTATATGCCGCTAGTCTGTGTGACATAGGGTGATTGGAATTGTCACATCAGTCTGTGATTACGAAAAGAGGTCTATCATACATAAGAATCCTCATTGTCCACAATTATATGGAACCGTTAAATTACATAAAATAACGAAACCAATTAGACCTGTAGTTTCTTATGTTAATGCTCCTAATAATATATTGGCAAAGAGGCTCAACAATATACTCAATAGTACTCAATTAGAAATTCAATAGAACTAATCAATAAGTTGAAAGCAAACCACATGCAAGGTAACTATAAACTCATTTCGTTCGATGTAACTAATATGTTCACTAAAATTGCTCCTAGAGAATGTCTAATACTTGTAAGAAAATTACTAGAAGATAAAAATATTAGTCCAGGAATAATATCAGATATACTTAATTTATTTGATGTATGCAATAATCAGAATTATTTCACTTTTGACAATAAGATATATATTCAAAATGAAGGTTTACCAATGAGAAGCCCTATATCACCTATTTCAGCAAACATTTTTATGGACAATTTATAAAGAAAGATCTTTGAAAGTGACATTTCGAAAACTATTTTATTTTGGTATAAATATGTAGATGACAATTAGATGTATTTTTCAACCACATCAATAATTTACACCCAAGAATTAAATTTACATTAGAAATTGAAGAAAATAGCTCAATCAATTTTCTTTATTTAAAAATTCAAAGAGTTGATAATGTACTTGATTATTCAATTTACCGAAAACCAACACAGACTGATGTGACAATTCCATTCAATTCCAATCACCCTATGTTACACAGACTAGCGGCATATAATTCAATGATACATAGAGCTTTTTCAGTTCCTATGAACAAATGTAATTTTGATAGAGAGATTAATACAATTAGACAAATAGCAACATCCAACGGTTATCCATTAGATATGATGAATAAACTTATTAGTAAAAAAGAGGAAAAAGTGGCATTACAACTAATATTTCCTGAACAAGCTGATGAAATAAAAACTTATAAAACCGTCACATATTCAGGAAATATTTCTAATAATATTTCAAAGATAATATCTCTAGCAACGAATACAACAATTTCTTTTAAAACAGAAAGTAACGTTAGTACAAAATTGTTAAATGTAAAAACAAAAATACCACTATTAAAGAAGTCAGGTATATATAAACTCAAATATCCAGAATGGAATGCTGTCTATTTGGGTCAGACCCTTAGGAATTTTGAAATCCGATACAGTGAACACGTACGAGCATACAGATTAAAACCACCACATAAATCCCACTATGCAAAACATCTACTTGACACGAATCATTCATTGACACCTAACACAAAACTAGAAGTGCTGCATATTTGTGAAAAAAAACAAGAACAAGAACTTGAAGAATTGGAAATTGGAAGACATTTAAGAAACCCACAATATGAAGTTGTCAATTAACATTTAAATCTAGGGAGTTCTCCACTAATAAACTGTCTTCTCAAGTGATAATTGTAAAGATCAGCAGATATAGTTTTCCTGGTTTTCTATATCATTGCACAGTTATACTGATCTTAATTGGAAAAATGATATCCTGGATATCACCATAGGGCAAATAATATCCAAGCTTCAATATTTGTAATATCACATCTTCTTTTTTCTATAAACATATATTGAGTCAATCACAAGTTAGGTCACTTCTTGGTCTAGCCAAAAATAATATCAGGTAGGCATCAAATGAAATGTAACTTCTGTCATTCTGACGATGATATTGATTTATCGAAACACTCATTTGTACATAAACAATTGGAGAGATCTGAATAATAAAATGGATTTGCGATTCAAACCTTCCAGTTAACAAGATATCACTCTTATCGTGTGCATAATTGGCTTACTATGAAATTTTTGTTATATTCGAATATATTTTGAAAATAAATAAAAATAAACGGTTTTAAAGATTGAAACTATATTTTCCGCATCTGTGAGATGCCCTGAACAATATTCTATCATAAAATTGTCACTTGTATACACTTCGGGGAATGTATCGTGCTAACGAACCGAAATTTCTCCAAAAAGAACCAAAAATGTTGTATATCTGGATTCATAGGACCCACTGTACTCGTTCTAGTCAGCTGAAAATAAATAGGGTTCAATGTGAGACACCTTGAAAAATATCCAATTGTAACATTTGTCACCTGTATACACGACCGAAATTTGTCAAAAAAGGGCCAAAAATGTGACAGTTCAGGTACTATAGCACCCGTTGTACTAGCTTTGGTGAGCTGAAAATCAATAAGCTTCATCTATAAGACGCTCTAAACAATATTCAATCATATAATTAGTCACTTGTATACACTGTGGAGGCTGTATCTTGCTAACAAATTGAAAATTCTCAAAAAATGACGACGACGACGGCGAAATACACGCTGGATTTTGTTTTCTAAAAACCGTTATTTCGTGTAGTTCTTGATGAAAAACGTGAAAATAACTCAAATTTTTTTTTCAAAATTCCAATTTTTTTTGGGGAAGCCAATACTTTTATCGCATATTAGATATGTTGGGTGGAAAAGTAATATGTGTCCCATTTTATTTAACAAAAACACCTGTGGTTGTGTAATATGTCTAGCATAATTCAAACTTCACTACATACAATGAGATCAAAGGACGCCATAGATAATCATTTTAAATTAATTACACAAAGATCTTATAGTTGATTTACTGATTGTATGAGCAGAATTAATTAATTAATGGTATATCTAATGTAATCCTACTTATTGATCGTATGTTGGCATTAATTTCGTAAGATTGTTTATGTGTTTATGAGAAACGCAGCAATAAAAATACTTTTGCTTGTTGAATTTCGTTGCCTTGATTGCAAACGCAACGAACACACGCACCTTTTATTGATGAAAGCGTCCAAAAATAACGTCCTTTTATTGGAAACTGAGAACAGCTGTTCATTTTGATGATCAGTTTGTACTTGTGATTACGCAACCAATATTCACGAGCCAAATAAATGGGAATATTCCAAAAAATTCACTCCAATTTTGTTTTTCTCTCAGAAAAATACTTTTTAAAAAGAAAATTCATTTTTATCTTGATTATACAACAAGTAACTTGTAAGAAGATTAAACGAAGGATGAATATTTTATATAGAACAATCTAAAACGTAGCTAGCAAGAAAATAATTGACATATTGGTGTTGGATTTCTGTTTTCATATATGGTTTCTTGCTAAACAGTGTGTATAAATCCTCTCTCCTAAAGTATCGAAAAGTATGGATTGACTTTTTGATTGGCTTTTCCTCAAGTTTCCTTCTTCTTTTTCGCGTGAGTCTTCATTTTCGTTCTTTTGCACCTTAAGATTTTGAATCTGAATTTGATTCCAGCATACATCATTATGATAATGAATATCGTTCCAAGAATACTTTCATTTATCGGCGTATGGTTCTTGGTGTTCACGATTTATTGAATGGGTTTTACTTTTTTTGATATTTCATTGATTTCGATGAGTTCGTCGATGTCTAATTTAGTGATAGTGTTTAGAGTTATAACTTTGCTTGTTTCCATTTTCTGGAGAATGAGTGGATTGCCGTAGTTGATTTCAGTGTCGTTTACATATTCTAGATTAATAATTATACAGGTTTCACAACTTTGAGAAACTTTGAACATAGTTGGCTCTTTTGAAAGAACTTTTTCTGATTTCATTAGCATTATTAGGATTTTGTTAGCTGTGATTTGTTGAATAATCGTTTCTTTAATATAGTCGTCCATGATATGACAATCATCCAGACCATTTCCTTGTAGTAAACTTAGAGTACCATTGTCTTTATGCGCTCATTGTTGTTGGCAATAATAGGTACCATTCAATAACGGGCACTCTTCATTTTCTGATTGGTTTTCGATTTGCGTTCGTGCCAAATAAGGAAAATCAGGAATATACAGTTTATTTAGTGTTTTAAATAAAACTCAACGTTTCTAGCTAATTCCACAATATAATGAAAAATAAAAAAAATTCAAAAAAATTGACAATTGTTTCGATAACTGAATATCATCGTCAGAATGTCAGAAGTTACATTTTATTTTATGCCTACCTGGTGTACATTAGTTATTTTTGGCTAGACCAAGAAGTGACCTACCTTGTCATTGACTTAATATATGTTAATAGAAAAAAGAAGAAGATGTTATATTACAAATATTGAAGCTTATATATTATTAGCCCTATGGTGATATCCTGGATATCATTTTTCCAATTAAGATCAGTAGAACTGTGCAATGATATAGAAAACAAGGAAAAATATATCTGCTGATCTTTACAATTATCACTTAAGAAGACAGTTTATTAGTGGAGAATTCCCTAGATTTAACTGTTCATTGACAACTTCATATTGCAAAACATCTACTTGACACCAATCATTCATTGACACCTAACACAGAACTAGAAGTGCTGCATATTTGTGAAAAGAAACAAGAACTGGATTTCCTTGAAGAACTGGAAATTATCACTTAAGAAGACAGTTCAATAGTGGAGAGCTTCCTAGATTTATCTTTTCACTGACGACTCCATATTGTGGGTTTCTTAAGTGTCTTCTAATTTCCAGCTCTTCAAGGAAATCCAGTTCTTGTTTCTTATCACAGATATGTAGTATATCTAGTTCTGTGTTTGGTGTCAATGAATGGTTGATGTCAAGTAGATGTTTTGCGTAATGGGATTTATCTGGTTGTTTTAATATGTATGCTCGTATGTGTTCACTGTATCTGATTTCAAAATCTCTAAGGGTCTGACCCAAATAGACAGCATTACATTCTGGACATTTGAGTTCATATATACCTGATTTCTTTAATGTTGGTATTTTTGTTTCAACATTTAACAATTCTTTACTTACGTTACTCTCTGTTTTAAAAGCAATTGTTGAATTCGTTGCTGAAGATATTATCTTTGAAATATTATTAGGAATATTTCTTACAAATGTGATTGTGTTATAAGTTTTTATTTCTTCAGTTTGTTTAGGAAATATTAGTTATAATGCCACTTTTTCCTTTTTTTCATTGATTAGCTTATTTATCATATGTAATGGATAACCGTTGGATGTGGCTATTTGTTTAATTGTAATAATCTCTCTATCAAAATTACATTAGTTCATAGGAACTGAAAATGCTCTATGTATCATTAAATTGTATGCCGCTAGTTTATGTGACAGGGGGTGATTGGAACTATAAGGAATTGTCACATCAGTGTGTGTTGGTTTTGGGTAAATTGCATAATCAAGTACATTATTAACTCTTCGAATTTTCAAATCAAGAAAATTGATCGAATTATTTTCTTCAACTTCAAATGTAAATTTAGTCTTTGGGTCTAAATTATTAATGTGGTTGAAAAATATATCTAATTGTCGTTCACTACCTATAAAACAAGCCAATATGTCATCTACATATCTATACCAAAATAAAACATTTTTTGAAATATTATTTTCGAAGATTTTTCTTTCTAAACTATCCATAAAAATGTTTACCAAAATAGGTGATATAGGGCTTCCCATTGGTAAACCTTCATTTTAAATATATATGTTATTGTCAAAAGTGAAATGATTCTGACTGATACATACGTCCAACAGATTAAGTATATCTGATATTATTTCTGGATCAATATTTTTATCTCCTAGTAATTTTCTTACAAATATTAGACATTCTTTAGGAGGAATTTCAGTGAATATATTAGTAACGTCAAATGAAATGAGCTTAGCTTTATCTTGTAATTTGAATGTTTTTAATTTTCTGATTAGTTCTATTGAATTTCTAATTGAGTACTTAGATTCATATCCGTAATTATTGAGTATATTGTTAAGCTTCTTTGCCAATATATTACTAGGAGTAATAACATAAGAAACTACAGGTCTAATTGTTGTTTTTTAGAATTTTTAATATTTTTCATTATATTGTGGAATTAGCTAGAAACGTTGAGTTCCATTTAAAACAATAATACGAGTAGATTCCACGAAGTAAGGGTCGAGACAATTAATTTCATACATTTTATTGTTTTGGATTTTGGGAAATAAGTTATAAAATAAAAAGATTTGGTATTGAGTATTTAAATTGGAATGACAAAAGCTAATTTTGAGTCTATAATTGACACTTGAGTTCCGAGAAATTGATAGTATGTGAGAATATTATTAAATTTTGGAATTTGATCTTTTGTATACAATTTATTTGAATATAGAATCATAACTAGAATACCGTAACTAGAAATAATAATGTACAGAATTGAGTTTTGAAAATTTTATTGCATTTTCAATATTATCCATAAATAGCATAGTTGATTGGCTGTCTAAATTGAACTGATATATCATACCTAGTAAACTTCTAAATAATTTTTAAATTTTATTTGATTTTCATTCAAAGTAATAATTAATTTATTGTAATGTTCAATAAGTTTTTGATGAAGAAAAATTTAAAGGCTGTTTCGTGGATTAGATTTTTTTGATTTTAATGTAAGAGAGTAGTGGTATTGTCATATCTAATTTCGTCATCTGAATCAAGGTTTCCACATAGCTATTTATTTAGTTCACCAATATCATTTATTAGATCTCTGCGTTTTAATATGAGTATTTACATTTTCAAATATTTTTGAGGACTATTTTAATTAAATATTCTTCTCTTATTAGCGTGTTTTGTGCCAAGGAGTGATAAGATATAGGATTAGAGTCGTTTGCAGTTGTAACGCTATTATTGATAAAGTTGAAGTGTATAACTAAACTATTTATTTGTTTAACTAATTGACTTGAATCTAAATATTGTAAAAAAGTATGTTAACTATAAACTAATATGGTAATTCATAATGGTATGGGAAGCAGGAAATTTTCACTTTTCGTAGCCTCTATATCTGCTCCACTACAGGTCATGTAATACGCTTGATGTACCAGGCATAGCGTAAGGGTTCCCTTGCTCGTCGAAATTCTATATTCACGTAATTTACGTTTTGGTTTCCGGACTATACTCTTATGATATGTACCTTTTTTTGTTTCAAGCAAAATACCTTTGTCTCGAGTTATTTTCGTTGGTTATGGGTCGGATCTATTTAGGTTACGTTGTTCAATTATATTTTGTTCAGTTTTTTCGCTTCGTTTCGTTCGTTTAGTATTCGTACAACTGTTTACTTGTTTCTTTGTGATTTTGAAGATATTGAGATATGACTAAATGATCGTTTATGTCAAATGGGTCGTGGTTGTTTATTTGTCCTTTTATAATTTCGAGCGGGGTGAATTTCGTTACTGTGTGAATGGAATTATTACAATCGAGAATTGAGTGTTTCATAATTTGATCCGGAATAATATTTTTATTGTCTTCCTGAATACACGGATATTGTTCTAAAAGGGTTGAGTGTAATCGTTCAACATGTGAGTTAGAATTACCACTTTTAGCAGCGCTGTAATGTAATTATACACCGTGAAGTTTGCGAAAATCTTGTAGATCAAAATTTTTCAATTTGTATCCGCTATCTGCTGTGATTTCTTGATGTATTCCATGATGCGTTATAGAATTTAACAAAGATTCTGCCATGGAAAAACACTTACTATGGGATAGTCTTGCCCGTACCTTGAAAATTAAGCGATTATTGTTAAATAAGATTTGTTTGCGATTTTGAGAACATCTATATCTAGGTTTATGGTGGAGCCAAGGAACCACGATGAAGAGGTTGGCAGAGGAGTACTGATTGGAAAAGGATTAGTTAGGTCGGCAAAGGAGATCTCAGTACATGTGATAAACGTGAATGATTACCCAATTACCATCAAGAAAGGAACCAAGATTGGATCCTGCGTATCAGTGACGTCTATAATCCGCCGAACAACGGCATTTGACAATTCTAATGCCAGATTCAAACAGATGTTATCAGTAGCTGGTCAATTCTTGAATCGAGCTGAAAAACAGAGAATGAAAGAATTTCTCTCGCGACATTGAGACCTATTCGTACCAAAAGAAGGAGAAAATGGTAGAACATCAGCCGTCAAACACCAAATCGATACTAGTAAGATTTATCAGGAAGTTTAGAGATATTGCCAAGCCTCTAACTCAACTTACAGAAGAAGCAAGAGCTTTCCAATGGGACGAAGACTGTCAAACGGCTATTGAAACCTTGAAGAGGCATTTAACCACGGCGCCGATATTAGGATACCCATCACAAGTGACTTTATCCTTGACACTGATGCAAACACTGTAGGAATCGGAGAAGTGCTCTCACAGATCCAAGGAGGGTAAGAAAGAGTGCTGGGATATTTCAGTAAGGTCCTCTCCAAACCAGAAGGAATCTACTGCGTCACTCGAAGAGAACTTTTGGCGGTAGTGAAGTTCGTGGAACACTTTTACCAGTATCTCTATAGTGGGAAGTTTTTAATCCGAACTGATCATGCAGCACTCAAGTGGTTGGTGTAGTTCAAGAATCCCGAGGGCCAGATCGCTAGATGGATTGAACGACATCAAGAGTACGATTTCAACATCGAACATCGAACTGGTGTGAGTCACCAAAATGCAAACTCCCTGTCCAGCGGCCGTGCCCAACAGACTGCTTCCACTGCAATAAGGCGAAATTTAGGAAAGCTGCAGTTTCAAGAACTACTGTAGTCAACGATGAATGGTCACCCACCAGGATCAGAGGAGATCAGGAGAGTGATCCTCACCTACAGAAGATTTGGCAATGGAAGGAAGAAAATCGGCGACCTACCTGACAAGAAGTGTCAAGATTTTCACCGACACTCTAGGCGTATTAGGCTTAGTGAAAGTCATTTGTCCTGGGAAAAAAGATGTGGAAAAGAGTCCTTAAAAACGATTATGGTTCTGAGAAGAGGAGACAGCTAGTTGTCCCGAGAACAAGAGTAGCTGAGGTACTAAAGAAGTTACACCACATTACATCGGGAGGTCATCTGGGAGTGAAGAAAATCCTCCAGCAAATCCGTGAGCGTTTTTTTTGGATGAACAGCTCTGATGATGTGAAGGACTGGTGTAAAAAATGTACGACTTGTGCTACGAGTAATGGAACACATCGCAAGAGAAAGGCACTCATTAAACTGTACAACGTTGTAAGCCCTTTCGAAAGGCTTGTTTTAGATATCGCTGGACAATTTCTGAAAACAGATAATGGTAACAAATACATACTGGTTGTGATGGATTATTTCACAAAATGGGTGGAAATTTACGCTATCCCGAACCAAGAGGCCACAACTGTCGCGGATGTATTGATGATAGAATTTATCAGCCGATATGGAGTCCCCTTGGAAGTCCACAGCGATCAGGGAAGAAATTTCGAAAGCCATCTATTCCAGGAGATTTGCGACAAGCTGAGAATGGAGAAGACCAGGATAACAGCATTACAACCACAGTCAGACGAAATGGTCGAGAGAATGAACAGGACTATCGGAAAATACCTGTCCAAAGTAGTTTCCAGCCAGCAGAGAAATTGGGACCAATATCTTTACCTATTAGCATTGGCTTATCGATCTGCCGTCAATGAGTCCACGGGTGAAACACCTGCGAGAATCCTGTTTGGACGTGAAATGAGGCTTCCTGGTGACCTGTAATTCAGCTGTCGGCCAGCAGAAGATCTAGCAGAAGAAGACTACGTGATCCAATTGAGAAGAAGGCTGGACGATATTCATTAATTCGTTCGAACAGATCTTCAAGTTGCCAACGATAGAATGAAAAGTCGGTACGACACGCAGGCCACAGTAGGCGGTTTTAAAGAAGGGGACAAAGTATGGTTACACAACCCGACGAGGAGAAAAGGAATTTCTCCAAAATTACAAAACGTGGTTCGCCAAAATCGACTAGCGCCATTCGAAGGAGACCATGATCTAGAGAAAGTAGTAAACCATATTCGAGATGTATCTGACCCTACCTTCGATGAATTTATGGGCGCGTGTGGAAGTACCGGATAAGCTAGATTTGGAGTCACTTCGGAACAACGACATCATTTGTTCGCTCTCCCAGAAGATTGTTCACTGGTATACAACATCCCCGCCCGTATCAGGTACCCACAAGGGTTGGCAACCGTCTTTCGAAAGAAGTTCGGACAATGAGAAAAACTTGAGGACAAGATTCCAGCCCCGGGCAAGACATTGGGACTGAAACACAATTCGCGGTAACTAAAAATGAATTTCAAGATCGATCTACCTACCGCGATGTGTGGGAAGCACTTCGAGACCTCCGAGATGATGAGTTGGAATCCAGCGTGTAGAAACTGGTTATACTTAAGATAGCGAGTAACCAGTTGGATTGGCGAGTCATCAGGAACATGGTAGAGGTGATCTTCCATGATACCGGTGTCCAGATAATAATTTCCAGCTACCAACTCCCTTATCAGTATTCGACGAAGACGGTGCCCTGTTATTTCCATAAGGTCGGAAAGTGTAGAAATGAGGCCAGTTGCCGATTCAAACATCCAGTCTCGACTACACAAAAGATCCAGAGGGAACTTCCATTTAAGGAGGGGGTAATGTTACGAACTCGCACATCGAAGTAGATACTAAGTACGGTCTTGTAACCTTACGTTAACGGTGTTAAAAAAAATGGCGAGCGCGCCGAATTCTGAGATATTTTAAGAATTGAGCCGGCATTCGAGAGATATCCCGAAAGGCGATTGTTTTTGAGTAAGCTGCAAACTGGAATTATCTAGAAAAAAAGGCAACTTATATATAAATGAACGATGATCTCGTGGAATAAACAAGAATACACCGAAATAGCGAACAGTGAAGTGTTGATATAAATTAATAATTAAGGTTGTGTGTATATAAATTGAATTTGAGTGAATAGTTAAGTGTATATAAACTAAGTGTTAGTGAGAAGTTTAGGGTTTAAATAAACTCGTAAATAGCCATACCGTGTGTTTAAAGGTTATCCCACCCGTATACTGTTCAAATAAATAAGAAAAACATTACATTGGTGTCAGAAGTGGGATAATATAAATAAATAAGACGTAAACATGGCCAAGAGACTTAGTGACCTGGAAGGGACAGAGCTAAAGGCAGAATTGGAAAATCGCGAGTTGGTAACGTCCGGTAAAAAGAGTGATTTGGTAGAAAGATTCAAAGTGGCAATGGTAAGTGACGGCTTGGATCCCGGAATATTTTCAATCAATGACGAGGCTTCCACCTTAATCTCGTCAATTACTGCTGATATGGACGAGAAGATTACCATTATGAAAAGCGATATTTCTGCTAATATGAAAAACGATATTTTTGCTATAGGAGAGAAGATTTCAACTAATGTGAAGAACGACATTTTTGCAATGAAGAACGATTTTTATGCCATGGACGAGAAGATTTCCACTATGAAGAATGACATTTGTGCCGACATCTTATCGTTGAATAATGACATTGCTGCTGACTTCGACACTACCGACCCATGATTATTCAAAGACCCTCTCATACTGATAGCTTCGCTCAGATGTCACATCGACAGTGTATATGTAGATAACTAAGATAATGGTAAGCGATATACTATAGTGGTAGACACTGGAGCAACTAGAACTATTGTGCGGCCAGAAATAATGAACTCCAAGAAGAAGATTTTACCAACGAGACTGCGGCTGCGGACCGCAACAGGTGAGAGTGCCAACGTTCACGGGGAGACACAAATCCAATTGGTGTATGAAAATTCAAGCAAACGGTAATCGTTGCTGACATTGAAGAAGACGGGATTCTGGGAATGGACGTAATGAATCTACATTGTTTCCAATTGGACTTTAGAAACAGGACCATTAAAGTGGGTTCCGAGGAGGAATTTCTTCATCCATATCAAGGCAGCACGGTGTTGGCAGCTTTACAGGAAGATACCGTTCTACCTGCACGAAGCGAAACCATGATAGTAACGCGGCTACTGGGAATCATGGAAGAAGGTACACCGGTAATGATGGAGCCAAGGAACTACGACGAAGAGGTTGGCAAAGGAGTACTAATAGGAAAAGGATTGGTTACATCGGCGAAGGAGATCCCAGTACGTGTGATAAACGTGAATGATTACCCAATTACCATCAAGAAAGAAACCAAGATTGGATTCTACGTACCAGTGAAGTCTACAGTCCGCCAAACAACGGCAACTGACAATTCTAATGCCAGATTCGAACAGATGTTATCAGTAGCTGGTCAATTCTTGAATCGAGCTGGAAAAAAGAGAATGAGAGAATTTCCCTTGCGATATCGAGACCTATTCGTACCAAAAGGAGGAAAGAATCAGCCGCCAAACACCAAATCGATACTGGTAATGCCAAGCCAATTAGGAAAGCAGCTAGAAGACTTTCACGAGCGAAGAGAGAGGAGCTGAAAGAATAATTCGAGATATGGCGGAAGAGAAAGTAATATAACCATCTACTAGTCCATGGGTGCCTCCAGTAGTCCTCTTCCAAAACAAATGATGGAATTACGAGATTCTTCGTGGATTATCGCCAGCTAAGCAACGTGACAAAGAAAGACAGCTATCCTCTGCTATCCTACGTTAACGGAGTTAAAAAAATGGCGAGCGCGCCGAATTCTGAGAAGGTCTATTGGGATTTTTTTCTGACCGTTTTTATAGACATGTTCTCCGAAGATATTTTTAGGATTGAGCCGGCCTTCGAGGAATATCCCGAAAGGCAATTGTTTCTGAGTATGCCGTATATATAAATGAACGACAACCGGGAGGAGTCAGTTTATAAAGTAATCTCATCAAATAAACAAGAATACACCGAAATAGCGAACAGTGAAGTGCTGATATGAATTAATAGTTAGGTTTGTGTGTATATAAGTTCAATGTAAGTAAATAGTTAAGTGTATATAATTAGGTGTTAGTGAGTAGTTTACTGTTTAAATAAATAAGAAAAACATTACAATATATGAGTGTGGAGAAACTACACAGATGAAAATAATAGAAAACTGGTTGGGAGAATTCCAAAGTGTAAGAAAGATAAAAAATCTAGAAATGAGTCAAAAAATGTGTGACCAGAAAACAAATTTGGAAACGCTTATAACAAAGAAGATATGGAGTCGAAATGATAAATGACAGAACAATGATAAACTAGGTAAATAATACAACGTGCAATCAAGAGGCTTAGCAACAAAAGGAGAGTATTGTCAGGTGAAATGCTATATCTAGTGTTTTTAATAATGCCATATAATACGAATTATCCCCCACAAATCAAAATATTTTAGTGATAACAAATGTTAACAATACAAGGAAAAAGAAACATCATATTTATGTAAGAACCAAAAATAATAACATCATCAACTGTCTCGACCCTTACTTTGTGGAATCTACTCATATTAGTGTTTTAAATGAAACTTACTGTTTCTAACTAACTTCACAATATATTGAAAACATGTTAAAAATTCTAAAAAATTGACTATTGTTTCGATATTTCCTAAATATCATCCTGACGATGATATTTAGGTAATATCGAAACAATTGTCAATTTTTTAGAATTTTTAAAAATTTTTCAATATATTGTGGTGTAAGCTAGAAACAGTAAGTTTAATTTAAAAGACTAATAACATCATTCTTATGCTAAAAATAATAATTAAATAAATTGTTATAAGAGGAAAATTGAAATGAATTTGACCAAAGAAGAGATTACCCAATCAGTTCAAAATGTCCTCCGCTTCCACGAATACCCAATTTTATCTTTTTCCTAAAGAATGTGTTAATCTTCTAAACGGTTGAAGGGCTAGTGAAATAATGTTCAATTCTGTTTTGCAAGTCTTGACGGAAATGTGCATCTGTAGCAAGGACTTTCCTCAACCTACGACCAACCTGAGTCCTCCAAAAGAATGGAATCGCATGAATCGGAACTTATGACAGCTTCTATGAAACTGCGGAGTAGCTCCATATAGTTAGATCTTCGCTTGAATACCTGTGAAAAAATTGGAATTGAGAGCTGTTCTTTCTTGTAACGTTTCACGAAAATTAACTCCATCCGGTGAAAATTTCTATAGGAGCTCTTTGAATTACATGTATTGATATAGCTAGATTTTTCTATTGTAAACGTAGACTTAGCCGGTTAAACCGGCTGCACCATCTGTTGAATCATTTTTGTATGTATTATTATTATTTGCTAACTTTAAATTGCTCGCTAGCGTGATCAATCGACATTTGGTGGTTTTTGTTGTAATGAGTAGGAATTTTGAAAGGTACTTAGCACAAATAATGTTCACTACTTGCTAAAGGCATACCAAATTATGTGTTGACAATATTATGTACTATTATGTAAATATAATGGATTGAAATAATAATTGTCGATGATAGTGAATACATGGTCAAACTTTTATAGGTTAGTTTCGGGCAATGCCGGTCACTGCTGTGCGGGATATGCTGGCCGGCCGTCATTATCCGCCCATAGTAAATTGCGGTATTCACCAAAAATTATTGAGATCATCTTGCAACTCAAGTTATTATGCTTTCCAAACTTTTTTATGGACTCTCGCCTACTGAAATTAAACGATGCGCATCTTTCTAAGCAGAAAAAAATGGCGAGGCAGACAATATGTGGTGAAGCGTGGCTTAGAAGTTTTCTAAAAAGACATAAGTCTGAGAAAACCTAAATCGACGAGCATTAACCGAATCATAGTGTTTATTAAGAATGAGGTGTCTCTCTTTTACCAAAATTTAGGGATTGTAATGGATAAATATCAATTTTCGCCTGCCAGTATTGTCAATGCTGATAAAAACGGCATTACAACAGTTCAACAGCCGGTTATAGTGTATGCAGAAAAAGGAAAAAGAAGACTAGGATATATAACCAGTGCCGAGAGAAGAAAAACAATCACTATCATGTGTCCCATAAACGCTACAGGCATTTATGGCCCTTCTTTATTTATCTATCCGCATAAACAAGTTAATGCTCAGCTAAAAAGGAATGATTCACCTGGTGCCACCTGTGCCGACAACGGATGTATAAATGAAGAATTGTTCATACTGTGGCTTGAACACCCAGCGCTACTACTCGTTAACAAACATTCTACTCACTGTACTCCAGAAGTTGTGACTATTCTTAAGCTTACCCGGTCTGGAACTATGGTCAGGTGGTTAATTTGTCCTCAGTTATACTATTTTTTATTACCTCAATTGGGATAGGGTAAAACAGTACCAAAAATTTCGGGACAAATGGATTTATTTAACAAAAAACCTACCGTCAACTATTAACAAAATGACAAAAAGAAAAATTTTCCTGTAAAAAAAACAAATGAGAAAGATATCCCAAGAAGCGAATTCTCAGTATTCGTATTGTGAAATTACTCATAATTAAATGTTTCAATAAGAACGAAATTTCATAAATCGATGTCACAAAATCTCAGTAAAAAATAATATAACGGGGAGCCAATGTCAGTATTCTTGAGTTAACCCGGCCTGGGACTCTGTTCAGGTGGTGGATTTGGACAGGAATGAGTTGCGTGCAGCGGTCATTTTCGACCTGAATACGAGTAAGAACACCAAAATTAGGAGCCGAATTGCGCGCAACAAGATAAACACAAAATAGAGGAGATTAAGGAAATATAAAATAAATTAAATGATAAAGGTATTTGTACATTTACTTCAGGAATGACTCTGATTTTACAAAAGTTTTTAATCTATTACATTGGTTTAATATAGATGTATTTGTTGATCTAAAAATATCTGTTTTTTCTCCGCTGTCCCATAAAGCGGTTTATCAATATTATTATTGGTGCTTCTTATTTTAATATATGTATTTGTTTGATAGGTTAAAAGTACATCAATAGGAGTGAACACATTAGGATGCGAGGAATAATAGTATATTATACATCAAGGGGGTGAAGACTATTATTATCGACCGAGCACCATAATTATTTCGCGAGGGGCTTTGCCCCGAGCGGAACAAGGTGCGAGGTTTATAAATGTCTTCACCACCGTGGTGTATATAAATTTTTTCCACTACTAGCCAAATTTAAGACAAAAATCGAAAATCAAAAATATCTTATAAAAATCATGTACAATTTAATCACTCAGCAATAGAATACCATTATTCCTATAGTTTATAATCACCAATACCAAGTGCAAGGAATTAACGAAACCAATTATACGATCACATACAAAAATTTCGAAAAAACGTGTTTCATGTTTTATTTTGAACTTTGGACAATAACAGCGGTAGTGCGTCCCAACACTTGGGTACAAAGTGAGCATTCATGAAACATTTAACATATACTTCACCATAGAGAAAGTAGTATACTATTTGTCTATGTACTTCACACTCTACACCACAGAGTTCACAGATGAACCACGAGAATCGACGAGAGAGCACTTCTAGTTCCCCGCTTCCTATCGGGAAACTGATATGCGCAATTCGTATAATATGTACAATTCGTATGATATGTGCAATGTACACATGTTCTTGTGAGAGCTTACGGCACCGGTAATCGATATTCTGTGGGTCAAGGTTAGCTACCAGTTTCTATCAACATAAGATTTTCGAATTACACTGGTGATAATGTTGAAGGTAAAAACATTCCTCGATCCACCTTTTTTCTGCAATTAACCGAAAATTAACAACACATTTCAATGTCAAAATCAAATTTTGATAATGTCGATCTAGAAATAGTTCAAACTGATTTCTCCCTAGGCGTTCACTCCGTCATCTGACTGACACTGTTCTCGCTCCTCACCTCACCCATTTATTATGAACGCACTCCTTATGTCATCAGAAATTTTTGGTTCGTCGCGAATTTTTAACTAATGGCAGTTTAATTGAAATTTATTGGAATAATTTTATCTTGTTAGGTAATTTCAAGCAGTAAATATTTCAAAGACAATCTCCTGGGTATACAAAATTATGTTGCACTAGTTCTTGTCAAGCTACTATCCCTGAATTCTCAAAACATTTGAATCTGTCCAATATTGACCTAGGTTAACAATAGAAAAAATTAATAACCACTAATAGAGAAATTTTACTTCTCAGTTGGCTAGAAGACGCAATAACTGTCAACTTCACAGCTAGTAGTGGAAAAAAAACTTTTATTAAAATGTGCATGAAACGATTCACATGCGTTAGTGGAATGTATAACACTTGATGACATTTCTGCCCGTAATATGGGAGGAAACTTAGATACCTCATCAATATAATTTTCTACCACATTATCAGAAAATTCAGTCACTGAAATATTTTCTGGTTCATTTGGCATTAAATGAAAACAAAATATTTCAGATCCTTGAAGCGGTTCAGCAAACGGTAGCCGAACAAATGTTTGAGCCATTTTCCAATATCTGATTTAAAATCATTATAATGGACAGACAAACCAAGCTGCAGAATTTTACGATACCAGGCTTGCTTTAAATGAAAAAGACAGCCTCTTATTTCAGATGTTGGAAAAATAGCTTTAACAGCCAAATGTCTGGCAACCTCAAAGTTCAAACCTATTTATTACATTCTGACAAAATGTGCAGGAATAATTTCTCGTAAACATCTTTGGTCTTAGTAGGTAATGAAGCGAACACTAGTGGCACATACTGTCCCTTTTTATACGCATGCAAAGTAAAAAATTGATAAAAGTATTGCACGCACGCAATATTGGAAAGTTCCGTCCATATAAATCACGTCAAACGAACACAGAAAATTTAAATTTAGAAAACCAGAAAATATAACAATATTATTGTCAGTATCGTTGACTAGCAGAACACTGTCCTGTTGTGATGTTTTGATGTCCGGACATATTAACGCTTCATGGACATCTTGAATATTTTTTGGTATAGGAGGCAAGAGCGTACAACGTGCAGAATGAATATTCTTTCTTGTATAATTCAAGTCTTTTAACGACAGATTGCTCACCAATTCAGGGCAGTTTTTCAACTCTCTATGGATTAACTTCATCGGTCGCTCAGAAATATCTTCAACAGCCTTTCTTTCCACGCTGTCACTCAGTTTTTGTCTATCGAGAGTACTATCCACTTCATGATTTTGCACTAATTCACTTTCCACAATTTTATATTCGCCCACGGTATATAGTTTTGATTTGCACATTTTTGCTGTACAACGCCAATAAGTTTTGCCAGATGCCATCTCTCTACATTTACCACAATTTACCACTAGAAGTGTTTTGCCCTCCTCACTTAACATAACTTCTTACTTAATTTCTATCTCTGTTGTACAACATTTCGAAGACAAATAAAATACAACCCGTAAAATATTTGTTGAGAGAGAATTCTAATAAAACATCTGCCTACTCCCCATCCCCGCCAGGGTAAACTATTAGGGCAGTCCCGATCATAGATAAAGGATAGGTTAGGTTAGGTGGATTTTCAATAGATAGATAGGCAACTCAGTATTAGGTTTTTGTTCACTGATTCCCGCGCCCTCTGACGAGTGTAGTCAGACATATAGCAAAAGCGGGAAACGTACATTTAAAATTTAATTTTTTTTTCTGGAACTGGAAGATTGTTTATTAATTTATGATGAAAAAAAACTGTTTCACTACATACGTTTATTTACAAGTTAGATAATAATTAATATAATATACAAAAAATTGATCATTGCAAATTTTTCATGTATCTAATCTTTTTATTAATTTTTTTATTAATATGATATTTTCTTGTAGCTTCTATTTTGATTGGATCCTTTGCTACAACATTTTCAGCTCTGCCTTTCAATATCTTATTTATATTTTTTGACCATACCAAAATGTGAAATGATCAGAAGTAAAAGGATTTTGAATATTCTGTGATAATATTATGGTTCATATTGTTCTAATGTTTTCTTTTTGGAATATTTTGGGTAAAATGTCTGATAGTATGTAAATAGCTTCACTATATAAAAATTGAAAATTAATAGAAGGAAACACCAAATGGTGTCTTTGAAATTGACGACTGTATATTATTAATCTATCTTTAGAATCAAGATCTTCTTTCTTCCCCAATATATCCTTTTTATATTTCGAATAGTTAGGAATATTGGCTTTTAAAATTTTTTTGGCAATATACCCAGCAATAAACGTTAAGGTAGCTCTACTTATTACGGATACATTTTTGGAAAACTGAGGAATAGATACATCTGGCACTTCCAACAGAGGTACAGTTTCATTTTCGTATTTAGTGAAAAAATCTCTCAAGGGATCTAGTGCTACTGATTTATCATTCTCGCAATTTGATCCAGGAGAATGTGGAGAAGGAAAATTATTTATCAATAATGCTTTGAATGAATTAATAAATGACTGACATGTTGGATTAATATTTCTAACACCATGGCTTCTTATACTACCAAAATAATTTCCCAATGGGTCTTGATTGAAATTCCTCATCGACAGAAATTCAAAACCTTCATTTTTCAATGTTGGCCAGAGGTACCTCAATCATTTCAATGTATGTATCCAGTTGTTAACTGATGGTGGTACATATTTTGATTTGTTGATTTTATTAAACTTAACAGATTTAAAAGTATTTATAGCCTCTTTCCAAAAGTCCATATGGGATAAATATTCATCAACAGCACATCGAAGATTGATTTCTTCATTTGAATTTTCAACTTTGGCACCATTAACACTGTCAAAACATTTATTCATAAACAAAATAAATTCTGCTGTTTCCCTTGCTTCAGAAGGCATCTCCTGGTCATGAGCTGAATTAAAAACAAAATTCATGATAATAAACAGATGTGCTAACAATATGATAATGAACGTAAAAATAAAAATTATAAACAAAAGTCTTGGTTCCTGTATGACATCAAAATTCCATGAAATTATACTAAACAAGACCTTTATTTAACCCTACATACAATTTATATACAAATTCATATAAATATTACCTAATCTAGCTAATCCTTTCAATAATGCTGCAACCTATTGACTGAATATTTGTGCAGCCATGGAAACTATTATTTTTTTAGAATTTTTTATGTGTTGCTCAGTAATTTTATGTATTTTTTATAATTGGTATCATCATTGGAATCAAGATTGTAAAGTTTTCTCAGATGTTCCCACTTAGCTGTCATCTCGCCTGTAGTACCCATAAAAATAGAGTCACGATCAAAAAGATTGTTCCTTACACATTTCAAAAGATGAGGAGGATCGTATAGGGGAACAACTTCATGATTATCAATAAAAAAACCAAAACCATTATTTTCCTTTCCCCGTAAGGCAAAATTTCTTTTGCTTTCTTCATATAAGCGGTTTATTGCTGCTCTATTTGATTCACCCTGATCAGAAACTGTGGCCACTACTTTCAATCCTGATGTCCTAGCCGCTCGTATCATTTCTTTCAGTGTTTTTGATAGTACTTCAGATTTCATACCTCCACTATTAAAATAGTAGGCCAACGAGTGTTTCCATTTTTTATGAATACCTTTGGCCATGAATACCATGGCTTTATCAGCTAAACGTTGACTTCTGTTTTCACCTCCATTATCTTCGAAGCCATCAAACCTATCTGCCCTAGAATTATAGTGAACAGATGAATTCAAGGATATTTCATCGAAAATTATTGTACAATATTTGTCTAATATCTTCATTTCAGATACAGTTTTTTCCAACTGTTTAAAAATAACTTTGTTGATGCCTGTTTTAAACAGAACAGTAATAAGCAGGTTTATAACCGTTCTTCTTCTTGGCCAGGCCAACATTTTTTGGAGCATTTTGTAGCCCTTTGGACTTTGCTTCAGCAGGCCTAAAGCAAGAATTTTATCTTGTAAAGAGTATATTCGTCCCTTTGGAACACAATTTTATGCAGCTACAACTGACCCATAATAAAGTTAAATGTACGCTCATTTAATTTTGCTCTCATAAACTCTCCGGATTTTGCAAACTTGTAAGCAGCTGTTAGGCGACCTTTTCCATCTGCAACTCTTTTCCTCAACCTGGTTGCAGTTTTATTAATTGTTCTTGCTATTTTATATAACTCTCTCCATTGTGGAGTAAGCCCATTAATTTTTCTAATAGGCAATCAATGACAAATGTTCCTCTTCGATGAATCTGTAACAAAGGAAAACCAATCACCTATAACTATCAAATGCATTTTAATAAATGAATGACAATTTTTCTACATACATAGTTACTATAGTGAAGTTTAAACAAAATTGTTTGTTTTATTTTTTTGAGTTAGTATGGATCTTCATCAAGTAACAGCTTCATCTATTCAACTAATACAATAGTTATCTACAAATATTGTTATACTGATTTCCAAGCTTACCTTGAGGTGGTCTATGAGTAGAAATTTCTTTTAACATGTATCTATTCACTAGGTGATCACAAATCGGCTGGAATTTCTAATTCTGTTGCTGCATTTGATGTAACATTTTCTCTCTCTGGATTATCATATTCTTCAGCTAATACATCTATAAAGAACATATTATTAACAACTTGCAGTGGTGAAATTAGTAATTTCATGTGTTATGATTCAAACCTACTAGTGATGGCCATTCAAAGATTTATTTATAAAACACTAATTCAAATAGATACATTTTTGTTGGTCATACAAAGTGTTTTTATTATACACATGTTTAAAATGAATTACCTTTTCTGAAAATGTTTGATCTAAAATAAAAATAAAAACTTACCTTCTAAAGCTGGTTCAGGTAGATAAAGAATGGGATAGCTTCCAAATTTTAAATCAGAGCCACTACGCCCATGTAAATGGCAATTATTCGAGAAATGTACATCGCACACTCTATAATTGGTCCTAACTAGCTTTGGTTCTATAGTCAATAATTTTGGTTTGCTTACTTTTTCCAGACATATCATAAATGTCTTTAAAAAAGAAACAAACAATAATTAGTAACATGGATATCATAATAATAATAGTATACTATATACCTAGGTTGAGAAGTGAGCCATTTAATAATGGCCTTCCCAACTGAAGTATACATAGAATTCACTACTAATGGCCGAAGTAATACCAAAAGACCTTATTTTTACTTCAAAAACAGTCATTTCCCCTATTATTCAAGGATACAGAAATATCAGTTAGCTCGGAAAACTTGTCAAAGCGTTGAAACTGAGGGGATCCAATAAACATCATTTCTACTATTATTTTATATTTTTTGATAATTTTCATTGTCTTAGGACATTTCCTAGAGTTTGTTTTTCATGTCAAATTGCATTGATTAAATGAAGTTTTAGGTTAATATTGAGTTACTTCTCATTAGACAAATGAGGTAAATAATAAGGTTTTCTCATATTAGTAGTGTAAAAAATAACATACAACAGATTCTGTTAATATACTTATCACAGCTTTAATATTTAAAGTAACGTCGGTACTCACATTTTCATCGTTTTTTGGAAATCGATGCATTTTCACAGTGTCGCCCCGGCTTCTGCATGTTGGCACACAACAAGAAAGCACCATATTGAACTGGTTTGGTTAAATCAGTTCAATAAACACACACAAAAATTAAAATTCAGCTTTGCCTCAATACAACACTAATCGGAGTTGGAATAGGTATTGGTGTTGATAAACATAAATCAACTTAACCTAACCTTTATCTATGGATAAATATGGTACGAGATATCGATGCGCCTGCGTATTGTCTTCTCATAAAGCTGCTGTGATGTTGCCATTTCTCAAATTATCATTAAAAACTTATGCTTTTGATTTTAATTAAAAAATACAACTTGAATAGCTTCTGTAGTGTAGGTTATTGAAAGATAAGTTAAAATACAAATCTAAACTAACATCCGAGTTTTATCTTAAGATAATGACAAAATAAATGTATGCCTATTACAACATATTAGTAACTCTTATTTGTTGGATAAATTAACATATAAAAAATAAGACTTACAATAGTTTTGATATACTCAATTTTCAATAACAATATTATAGGTTTTAAATCGATTATTATTTAAACTTTAATCAGTGGATCAGATGAATGACGAAAAGCTGAGGAATTTTTCTTTACAGATCTGACAACGTTCAAATTTAAGGTGATTACAGCGCCTCTCGCGAATGCAGTCTCAAACAGCTCTCATGGGACAAGCTGGTTCATAAGAGTTACCTATGCATGGTCCTAATAACAGAACATTTTTTGGCTTGTTATTGTCTTGAAATTCTATTACAACAAATATCCTATTCACGGTATTTGGGTTTTTTCCTCATTTTATTAGCATAAGCACCCCTTTGCATTTTCGTCAAAATTACGTATTCCGGGAATGCCGATAATCCCTTGACGGTTACTACCTGAGACACCCCTTATTGAATAAGGTAAAATTTCAACCATTGCGCGCAACACACCTATGCCGGTGAATTTAGCCTCAGTTACACTAATTTTTATTACCTCAATTGGGATAGGGTGATTCAATAACAAAAATTTATGGACAAATGGATTTATTTAACAAATAAATAAATTCACATTAACCGTACATTCACAATACAATACGAATAAAAAATCAGTTATTACAATAAAAAATGTACAACTCAAGATTTTATATGTACCGAAAATAAGTGAAGGACTTATCTTGGGGAGACTCGGGACGTAAACCTCTCAGCGGTATCCCGTTTGTGGTCTGGACTCTGGACTGGCGACTTAGGTGTTCTATCGGCTTAGTGGTGTGGTGCAGTATGGTACGCCACAGTAGAGTAGAGTGTGGTAGGGGCTGCAGAACTGTAGGGAAAAAATAGGACAAACAATAGGAAAAATTGAAAAGGAGGAATAAAATGAACACATTAGGCGCTTATACTCCAATATATACAAAAATTGAATTAAATTTTTGAAATAAAACCACACAAATCTGTTTATTCTCATCCGTGCTGTTTCCAAAATAATCAGAAAATGCAAATTAAATCAGTGAGAACCATCAAGAATCTGTTATAAATTCGCTTCATAAAATAAATTGGAACGCCACCAATTCTTAAGAAAAGATAATAACGGTAAAAAAATGGAAACACCATAACAAATAACTTTTAAAAAAATCGAAATATTTTAACCAAATAAAAAATACGAAAAAGAATTATTTCTAAGCACACAACAACAATTTGAAAAGATATAGACTTACGAGCAAGAAAATTTCAAACCACCCACGAAATATTATTATAACTGAATATGTTATTCGCGTTTTCGGAAATTGCACCGTGAAAATCTCCACTCAACGGAACGTTTCGAGCAAAATTTAGAAAAGCTGGGGAATAACCCTTGAAGTCATATTGCTTGTGCAACCTTATATAATGAAGTGTCCCAGTAATTATGAATCGCATTTTCATGAATATAACACCTTAGAGCTGTAACAATTGCCTTATTTGTTCATTCTGTGTGATTTGCTTGAGAATGATAACAAGCCTTATAAAAAAATTGCACTTTTTACTGTGACATCAGATTCTTGAAAAGAAGAGAAGTCGAAACAGTATCATTGTCAACAAAAAAAATTTGTGCAACACCAAAAAGAAGATAAACTTGATTATCTATAAACCATAACAAAAAATAGACATAGGAGAACGACATTTCGTAAAAATATGACAGTTCTACCACAACTGCAATATAAAGTAGGAGACAAAATGAAAACGTTAAAGGAACTTTTTCCTTTAGAAGAAGAATTTGATGAAACATAAAGGAAAGTCAAAGCAGGTTCAAGTAGACAATTTTCCGAAGAAGATGGTCGATAACGATCAGACCAAACTCTGGACTCTTTTACAAAGCTCGGTAAGTTCATCAACAGTATTGGAACTATGTAATGCCAAAGCAGAAACAAAACATGGTAAAATATTTCGTCGAATCTTTGCAACACGAGATTTTTCATCTGCAACATTCGTTAAACGATTAAAAAGACCTGTCATAGAAGGAACATAAACAGTAACAGGCTCATTCTCACCCATAGTTCGATTTGAAATCTCTAACTCTAAATTTGTTTCATAACTGTAAGGAAGAAAATCTGCTTTAGCAACAATATCAGACCAATTACTGAATTTCCTACGATTATTAAGGAACCATGTAGAAGCACTACCTCGAAAGAACTCCTAAGGCTGTAAAAATAATTCAGTATCAGAAATACCACTAGAAACTCTAAGTAATTCAACTTTTTATAAAAAAAATAAGAAGTGATTCATTCTTCCCAGAGAATGAAATATTCCACTAGTGGATCATGACGAGACTGTGAGACTGAAGGAGAAGACAAAGAAGACGAGGCAAGAGGAAAATGATTATTATGTGACTCTTCACTATCAACTGAAAGAAATGGTGTACTTTTTATATCAAAATCAGATTCAAGTACATCCCTATTCAATGAATTTTTAACCTGAACTTGTTGATCATCTGGGTCAATATCTAATCTATTGATTCTATTAGTTAAATGGAATTTATTCTGCTAAAAAGGTTCATATTTATTTCCATTGAAATTATTTATCACTTAACTTAAATCTTGAATAGTGTTACGATTCTCTAAATGATCCTCCTCAAAAGTGTTTATTGGTAATGAAAAACTACGATTAGCTTTTTTACGAGCCAATAGACCATTAAGAAGCCTACGTTTTCTCTCAATAGTATCAGGTACAATTTAATTTCTGATATCTTTTCTTATGGCAGTTCATATGCTTTTAAATGATTAGCCTGCATTTCAATTTAGAATCAAAAAATTGTCAATAAAAAATGCTAGTTAAATAAATTTAACTTAAAATATATATGGAATTTAGATAAGTTCCGTTTAAGAACAAATCTATGAACTTAATATTATTCAAAGTTTTACTTGTGAATAACCCGGTATATCAAATATTGTAAAAAAATTATTGAAAGTCCGAAATAACAATCTATTTGAAAAATAAAACTAACTAACTACGGAAACATGTTGAAGAATTCAACGAGCAATGACAAAGAAAAAGCTAGAAGAACGAAAACAACCAACCGTCAACAATTAACAAAATGACAAAAAGGAAAATTTACCGGAAAAAGGCAAATGGAAAAGATATTCCATGAAGCGAATTCTCAGTATTAGTATTGTTAAATAACTTATAATTGAATGTTTTAATAACAACTAAATTTCATATATCGATGTCACAAAATCTCAGTAAAATAAACGGTTTTAAAGATTAAAACTTAATTTTCCGCATCTGTGGCTCTGAACAATATTCTATCATAAAATTGTCACTTGTAAATATTGTAACATGTCGCTGAGGCATGTTCCTATTTTCATCAATTATTTTACAGCGTTACTTATTCGTCGGCTACTGCCACCTCTAATTCCAAATCCTTTTATTTCAAATATTAGGAACATATCGGTAATCGATTTTACCATCGTTAAAATATCTACTTAAACTACGATTCAAGTCGAACTCGCTCTCTTTGGTGGGAAACAATTTAACATTCAGTTTCTTAATAATTTTGTGTGTGATTTTTAGTTTTCCTCGCTGGTAAGTTCTCTATCTATATCTTTTTAAATTGTAATTGTGTGCTTACAAATCATTATATTTCGATTTTTCTATTTAGTTGAAATATTTCGTTTTTAAAAAAAAACAATGTTTTTGTTATGGCGTTTCCAAGATTTTCTTCGCCGTTCCCTTTAAAAAAATCTGGCGGCGTCCAAAGTTATTTTATGAAGCGAATTTGTAACAGACTCTCCATATAGTTATTTCCACCGATATAAATTTGCTTTTCTGATTATTTTAGGAACAGGACGGATAAGAATCAACAGATTTCTGTAGTTTTATTTTGAATATTAAATTCAATTTTTATATGTATTGGAGTATAAGCTCATCACCTATTCATTTTATTCCTCCTTTTCAAATTTTCACTATTCTACTGTTTCTCCTGTTTTTTTTTTATTTCTTTCCCTACAGCTCTGCAGCCTTTACCTGTACGGACGTTTACGAAACTATACGCACCTTTACGGACGTTACGGACTTCACACAATCCAATCTACTGGACCATACAGCTTCCGAGTCCAAATCTCGACGGCTGAAGAACCGTGAATACCGCTGCGAGCTGTACATTCCGAGTATTCCCAAGATAAGTCACTAACTTATTTTTGGTAGATATAAAATATTGAGTTGGACATTTTTATTGTAATAACTGATCTTTATTCGTATTGCATTTAGAATACACAGTTTATGTAAATTTATTTTTGTGTCAAATAAATCCATTTTTCTCGAAATTTTGTTTGTTGATTTACCTTATCCCAATTGAGGTAATAAAAAATAGTGTAAGTAAGGCCGAATTCACCACCTGAGGAGAGTCCCAAGGCCGGGTAACTTAGGATGGTGACAACACTTCGGGGGATGTATCGTGCTAACAAATCGAAATTTCTCCAAAAATAACCAAAAATGTTGTATATCTGATTTTATAGGCCCAGTGTACTCACTCTCATCAGCTGAAAATCAATAGGGTATATCTGTGAGACACCTCAAGCAATATTCAATCATAAAATTGGTCACCTGTATACACCCTGGAGGGTTTATCTGTGACACGTCCTTTACAAAATTCAATCATAAAATTGGTGTGTCTTGTTGCACTCCCGTATCACTGTATCGTGCTAACATACTGAAAATTCTCCAAAAATGACAAAAATTTGGTACTTCAAGTACCATAGCACCCGTTGTACTGGCTTAAGTGAGCTGAACATTGATAGAGTTCATCTTTGAGACGCTCTAAATTATATGCAATCATAAAATTGATCATTTGTATATACTCCGGAGGCTGTATCGTGTTAACAAACTGGAATTTCACCAATAATTCCAAAAATCTCGTACATAAAGTACCATAGTACCTGTTAAACTGGCTCTAGTGAGCTGAAAATCAGTAGGGTTCATCAGTGATTTGTTCTGAATAATATTCAATCACAAAATTGGTGACTTGTTGAACTCCGGAGGCTGTATGGTGCTAACAAACTGAAATTTCTCAGAAAGTGACAAATATTTCGTACTTCAAGTACCATAGCACCCGTTGTACTGGCTCTGGTGAGCTGAACATCAATAGAGTTCATCTCTGACATGTCCTTCACAATACTTAATCATAAAATTGCTGACTTGTTGCACTCCGGAGGCTGTATCGTGCTAACAAGACGTAACGAAAAGTGGCCGACGACAACGATGACGACGACGACATACAAACATATTATTTATTCTAAAAACCATTTCTTTGTGTTGTTGTTGATGAGAATCGTGAAAATAACTTTAACAAAATCTCAAAATTCCAACTTTTTTTGCGGTAAACCAATACTTTTCTCGCATATTAGATAGCTTGGGCGGAGAAGTGTAAATAATTTAACAGGGTGCCAGTGTCACTATTCTTGAGCTTACCCGGCTTGGGTCTCTGCTCAGGTGGTGAATTCGGCCTCAGTTACACTAATTTTTATTACCTCAATTGGGATAGGGTGAAACAATAACAAAAATTTAGGGACAAATGGATTCAATAGTTAATTATATACAAATTGACAATTAATGGTACAAACTTATGAATGTTTGAACTTCGATGGATTTCAGATCGGAAGGTAAACAAGAACTTAATGATTCGGAAACCTTGTTTCGACTTATTTAACAAATAAATAAATTAACATAAACCGTATATTCACAATACAATACGAATAAAAAATCAGTTATTACAATAAAAATGTTCAACTCAAGATTATATATCTACTTAAAATAAGTTAAGGACTTATCTTGGGGAGACTCGGGAAGTACATCCCTCGGCGGTATCCCGTTGGTGTTCTGGACTCTCGACTGGCGACTTAGGTGTTCTATCGGCCTAGGGGCGTGGTGCAGGATGCTACGGCACAGTAGAGTACGGTAGAGTAGCTGTAAGGAAAAAAAAAGGAAACAGGAGAAATTATAGGAAACATTGAAATTTGAAATCGAGGAATAAAATGAACAGATTATAGTATGTTTCTTATTGTCTGACAGCACGCGAAAAGGTCACAGATGCTAGTCAGGTAGTAAACCATAAGCGTCACAGTTCATCTAAGAAATTTATTTACTATTTAATTTTATACCCGAACTGATGTATAAAGGTAATATAAATGTAAATTCGGATAGTTAAAACAACTTACTGACCTTCATACATTTGTAGAGTACATACAGTTAAAACAATAAGTTATTTTTGAAATAATCTTGTAACGCAACTATTCTGACTGGATATTTCATCAATTCTCTTGAGAATTTGAAGCAGGTCAATTCTTGGGAGACATATTAACAAACCATTTATCAATTCATTCTCCAGATAATTACTTTCTGATTTTCGAAATGTTGATAATAACATTTCCAAGAAACATTACAATAGGGTCCTACTAGGGATTGTCCCCATTGACTACTTAGAAATTTTGCAGGTATATACGGTGAAACTTGGCCTCGCCCAAATTTGTATAATTTGTTTTGCTTAGAGTCGCTTATGTTCCATAAGTGTTGACTGTGTTGTGAAAAATGTCTTCAAGTTTTACCCCAGTGAAGTGTAAGAGCGTGCTTAGCTTACAAACGAAGACTGTAGTGTGAAATGTTTATGATGCTGTTGTACATCAAATGCCGGCTGCTACTGTTAGAAATATAGTTTCGACATGTTCCCATATGACAGGAGTTAGTAAATCTACTATTTACAAGCTTCTAAGAGAGAGGAAAAATGGAAGTCTATCTCCACCTAAAAAGTCAACTGGAAGAAAACCATTTGACCTTGATGAACATATGCAAAATACAATGAGACGAAAAGTACATGAATTATATTTTAAAAAAGAGGTCCCAACCCTCGACAGAATTCTAAGAATGGTGAAGGAGGACGAGAATTTGCCTCACATACGGCGAAAAACTTTGTGGATAATATTACACAAATTAAGTTTTACTTGGGAGAAGCAAAGTCGCAAATCAGTGCTAATCGACAACGAAGAAATAATATGTTGTAGACGCCAGTATTTACGAGATATCCGAAAATACAGACAAGAGGGAAGACAAATCTATTATCTAGATGAGACATGGCTCTATGAAGGACATTCAGTGAAAAAAATATGGTAGGACAAAAATATTCAAACCAGTCGTCAAGCTTTCATAGAAGGTTTATCTACTGGACTGGAAACAGCTATCGGAAAGGTCGCCGTCTAATAATAACGCATATTGGATGCAATCAAGGGTTCGTTGAAGGTGGTTTACTGGAGTTTCAGTCAACATCAACCAAAGACTGTCATGAAGAAATGACTGCAGATGTATTTTACACAAATGGTCGAAAAAATCCCAAATAATGCTGTAATCGTTATGGGCAATGCCACTTATCATTCGCGATTAACAGAAAATCTTTCATCTCCCTCTTGGAGAAAAGCTGATATTAGAAACTGGTTAATCGTAAAATATATACCATTTGAAGATGATATGTTGGAAAAAGAACTTTTAAAGGTTGCTTCAGATCACAAGCTACAATTTAAAAAGTTTGTTATTGATGAAATAGCCAAGAATCGTGGGATAACAGTGCTTCGTTTGCCGCCATACCATTGTGAATTAAATGCGATAGAGTTAATATGGGCCCAAATGAAAGGTTATGTAGCTAGACATAATAAAACATTTAAAATGAAAGATGTTCGTGAACTCATGAAGTACTCATTGACAACAATAACTGAAGATAACTGGAGAGATGCTGTGAATCATGTAATTAAAGAGGAAGAGGAAATATGGGTTTTAGATAAACTCATAGAACAAACTATAGAACCGATAGTGATCTCTCTCGACGAGTCTTCGGATGATTCTTGTATAGCCAGCGAAGAGGATGATACTATAGATTGAATTTTATATTTCCTATTAATGGTATGTTTACTTTACTTAATATACATTAATTCATTGTCAATAAATTTTAATTATGAGAATTAAACTATATTTTCATTAATTAATCAAATTTAATAAAAAAGAAAATGTAACTTAGGCCCAAACGAATGAATTTTATTTCAACTGTAACGTTGACCGAATTTAATTAAATAAGCAAAATGAACTAATATCGTAATCTCCCTCACTGCCGCACTATATATCCTTTTGCTGGCATTGTTCAGTTTTATTACCATATTGTATTTTGAGCTGAAACAGGGATGTACAGATAACCAATACAGACACTTACTTGTTTTGCTTTAGAATTTTAGAATTTACTTGTAAAATTCTTAGGATCACTCTGTAAGAGATAATTTCCTATTTGAATTTTTAAAGAGGCTACTGTGCTGTCAGACATTGAGAAATGGACTATAGGAGCTTATACTCCAATGCATACAAAAATAGAATTTAATTTTTAAAATAAAACCACAGAAATCTGTTCATTCTTATCCGTCCTGTTTCCAAAATAATCAGAAAATGCAAATTTAAATCAGTGAGAAATAACCATAAGTATCTGTTATGAATTCGTTTCATAAAATGAATTTGGAAGCCACTAATTTTCAGGAAAAGATAATAACGGTGAAAAAATGGAAACACCATAAAAAAATAACCTCTTAAAAAAATAGAAATATTCCAACCAAATAGAAAAAACGTAATAGTTTTTAGGCACACAACTACAATTTGAAAAGATATAGACTTACCAGCAAGAAAGTTTAAAACCACCCACGAACTATTATTATAACTGAATATTAATTTTTTTCTTAGCCATGATCAATGAAGATAGATACCGATTCCACTCGAATCGTAGTTTAAATAAAAAATTTACGGATGTAAAAACGTTCGTACGACGCGTTCTTAACAAACTTAAATAAGATGATTTAGAATTAGAGTTGGGAGTAGCTGACGAATAAGTAACGCTCCAAAATAATTAATGTAAACAGAAATATGTCTCAGTGACATGTTACAAAGTTTACTCTTTCAGCAAAGATAATGAGATTGTCATTGTCACTATACCGCAACACTCTATGCACCTCCTTAAACCCTTGGACGTAGCGTTTCACTTCTCATTAAAAACTGCCTTCAATACTGAGTACTCAAGCTATTTAAAGAGTCACATGGGCGAGAGAATAAGAACAAATGAAATAGCGTAATTATTTGATAAAGCATATAGTCGAATCGCTACACCTGAAAAAGCTAGTGAAGGCTTTCAAATAACGGGAATTTTCCTCTTAAATCTGGTTCTATTCTCAAAAGAATGTGCTCCTGCTGCCACTTTAGATCATACACAGGCAGTTGACCCTGATGAAACTCTTAGTAAGCCCAATGTCAATACAGGTTATAAAGAACATAACAATGAAGTTAATGTACAAAAATCAGGCGGAGCTTCATTTTCTGATCCGATGCAGTTACCTGGGCCTTCAGGAATTAAGACGTCAAATGAGAAACAACAATCCAGTAGAACACAACATTCAGATATGTTTACGTAATGCGCACTTAAAAGAGAAACAGAAATGAAGCAACTACAGCTACAAAGGAAAAAGATGCAAGAGGTAAATGCACAAAACACAAACTTATGGAAGAAGATAATATATATCAAACAAGAGCACAACATACTGAAACCAGAAAAAATAATAATAGAAGATGTGAAAAGGTAATCGCTTTGGTAGATAAAAGCACTTCAGGAGAAGAGAATTATCAGGATTCATGTGAAAAAGATGTGAGCGGAGATATACAGGGTGGCGCATTAGAAACAGTCCACCTCAAATATTGTTGGCGGGGGAGATTTTTGCGGCAGACCCCGAGACACGTCGATTTTGTTTTCGAGGGGGACAACTTTTGATAGTTAACTCATGGTTATACGGTCATCCCCCTAAAAGGGGCGATTCCCCTTTCGAGAATCTTTAATGGTATGGGGGGTCGAGTGGCACATAATTTTAAAGGTATTTCGATTCTCTTTGGAGACATGCTAACATTTTTGTGTTAAGTGTTAAAATCAATGACGAAAACCAGATTGAAATCTCCGTTTAAGAAATCGGATAACTGTGGCATGTGGTGAAATAACTCCTGTTATGCTACAAAATGTTCGCAACAGTGTTGAACAAAGATTGTATTATTGTTTGGAAGTAAACGGATCACAATTTGAACACTTACTTTGATTAAAACTTTCCTGACAACTTTTGTTTTATTTCTTTCACTTACACTTCCAGCTGGTTTTTGTCATTAATTTTAACACTCGAAGGGTTAGTCACCCCTATTAGGGGGATGACCGCACAACCATAAGTTAACTATCAAAAGTTGTCCCCCTCGGAAACAAAATCAACGTGTCTCGGGGTTTGCCGCAAAAACCTCCCCTGACAACAATATTTGAGGTGGACTGTTTCTAATGCGCCACCCTGTATGTATTATATGTGGTGACGTTGGCAAGAATAGGGAACTGTAGCTAACATTTTTTAAGCGTGGTCAGAGGGCTCATGAGGCAAGAGCCGACAACGAACGTGGACATTTTGTGTGAGACTTTTCTTTTTAGTTCCATGGCGAGTATTTCCATTCTATGCCTCCATTACTTTTTCGTGGCCGGTAATTCCGGCTACAGTAGTTTCTAATAAAATACATACTTTTCAATGTATTTCTCAACATTTACCTTTACTCCATCATTAGTTATTGCTATTCATTTTCCTGGTGTTGATGTCTTTTGAACCTATTTTCCTAATAGTGTGATGTTTGTCCAATTTACACAGCATTACAATAATTACAGGGTACCTCATTTATAATGTTAATTTATTTGTTTCACGGTGTGATGTGATTCTATTACCAGTTCTGAAGTAGTGGCGGTCACAAAAACTGTCATAAATCGTAAAATGGTGCACTTAGTTATTGGAATAATACTGTTGAACGATAATATTGAAATTAGTATGTTTCAATTTTAGGAAATGGAACATAATTTTTCTCCCTTTTACAATAATTCTCTCCTTTTAGAAATAAAGGGAGGTACATCGTTGTGGAACCGTTATAACTATAAAGAAGTTCATTAAGAAAGAACAGAAGTATGTCAGTCGTAATAACCTTCTTAATCAGTTTACATAATGCCTAATTCGTTCAACTCATCTTGTCACTATGTTCACCAAAAATAAGCACATTTTACTTGTGATAGAAATTCTTGGAAACTATAAATTTATCGACTTCTCCATTCCATATTCCATTAAAAAGAAACGAGAAATTTTATCCGCGATCAACCCAGTGCCAGTTTCCGTTTCCAAACTTTTATGAAACAGATCCGTACGAAGGAAATAACTTTTAATAAGTTATATTTTTTCGGAACTAGAGCTACTTCGCATAAAATTGCGCTTCTATACTGGTTAGGTTTCGCAAGCATTCCACGTGACGTCGACGAAGATTATACATATCACAACTGCTATTATTAACGACTTCCAATCGTTTAGCTATGTCCTTAAAAATCCCCTTAGAAACCCCATTGCGACTTTTATCCCAAGATTGAGTACCATTCTCAATATTAACTAACCCAGAATTCCAATAATCTGACCCCAATAACGACACATTATAACCAACATTTATAAAATAGGGTTTCAATTTGGTTACTTCATGACGCGACGTTCTAAGACAACATCCAATCGTCTCAATAGGGATGATTGTCGGACACAATCATAGCCCACATTGTTTTAAGACCTCTATTACTTCGTTACATACATACATTGTAAGTCAAAATAATGTTAAATTGAATGAAGAAGCATATCTTGAAATTTCTGTAACTGAATTCGCATAACGACAAAATTGAACTTATCAATATGATATCGGAATTGAATCTTTAATTGGCTTGTTACAATTATGGGCAACGAAGAAAGGGAATCGACTATGCTGTGAAGAAATAATAGCCACCCATGAAAGTTCAGTAGAACATTTTCAACTTAACATGTCCATGTAGAGTTTCCTTTTCCTTCTACGGCATATTCGAATTGATGACCACAACATAACAACATTCGAACGATGATCTAGTGACAAATTAGCGCCCATCCGAAAAATTTTTTAGATGGCTGTCAGTAATTGTGAATATCACTTTTCCCTTCTCAATTATCAACATTGATTGCTTTTAGAGGAGAATATCCATTCAGACAGTATATTCCTTCAAAGCCCGCCAAGTACAGGGTAAATATATCTGTGTTATCAGATGCTAAAATGTTTTTTATACCATGAATATGGAAGTTTACGTAGGTAAACAAACACAGGGCTCTCCATTTGAAGTAAGTAACTCTCCTATCGATGTAGTTTGTGGAAAGGTTGAGCCAACGAGCGTGGAGCTTTGTACTATATTTTTGGAGTAGCACAAATTAACGTTGTTGAGGACGACAAGGAAAAATATAAGATAGTTGCCCCCACGATTTGTGAATTGTTTGAACCGCATTTTTCCATTTAGTATTCTAGCGTTCAAAGAAAATTGTAGTATTGTGTCCTACATTCCAAAACTATGAAAAAATGTACTTCTCCTATCCTCAATGCATGATGTTGACGGGTTCATGAAAACAGTGATTACCTGTAATCATTGTGGAAAACAATCATATCGTCACCTTACTACTACAACCTGTGTTTTGGAATAAACTGCTTTGAAAATTTGCATAAAAAAATAAAGTTTTATAGCCAATAAACTATTTATTCAAGTTTTGGTGTGTCTTGCTAACTTTATTACAAGGGGTGTATAGTTTGAGACGTATTTATAAAAAAGTTGCCATTATGTAATTTTTTGTTGTTACATCAACATGAAAATTGTATTAAACGGAGTTAACCACATTTGCATTTGAGAAGAAATAGTACCATAAGCCACTTTAAAGCGCTTCTATTGTCATCAAAATTTATATAATAAACAATGAATACACTATTTATTTTCAGAATCCATGTCACTACTTCCTGAAGACTCCTGTTGTCCTTGGTACGGCAAATTTTGGTAAAACGGTCGGTATTCTTGTCCCAGTGCTGGAGGGGTTAACAAAAATAAGGAATTCAAATTATCATATTTTTCTGTAGAAATCGGTATAACGGAGTTTTATTACAGTTTCATTGTATGTGACAGTGTTGTATTACTATTCCTCGTCCTTTTCTTGCAGTCAAGAGTTCTAAACTCTCCATCGTAATTTTCTTTGAAGCGGATGATGAATGGTCTGGGTTTCGTAAAATTCAACCAGTTTATCTTCTGCCAGCCAACTGGTTTCGGATTTTCATCCTCTTTTCTCATAACCATGTGCTGCTCAAGGTGATATTTCCAATCTAGTATGTCTTTATGGGCTTGTCACCCTTTCGTCTGGCACTATGGGCAATGGTTGTCCAATCGGCAGGCCAGTTCACTCTTCCGACTCTTTTTTGTTCAATAGTTATGGCCGAATGCATTGAATCACATTCAATTTCACTATGGCCCACAACTAGAAATTTTAGATCAATAGTTTCTACGTTAGGTGGTTCCTGAACTGCGGTCAAACACATAGCAGCAACAAACTTGTTCAAGTTCTGTCCACCACATCTGTCACTAAAACAGGAAATGTGCTTCACCGATGGAGGAAGAGATTTAAAATATTGATATAGACAGCTAGCATTCTGACAACTGCCTCTCTTCCCTTGTATCTCGGTCCACATGAAACAGTCCCCTCGTTTTGTGGTAACGTTGTATACAGTAAAATTAAAAGATTTAAACCGTTGCTTATAGAATAGAGCATTGTAGGTTGGATCGGTTGGAGCCAACAGAACTTGCTGAAGATCAAAATTACAGCTCACAAAGGTCCCGTCTGAGTTTTGGGCTTGCTGTTTGTCCTTTCTTTTGCTAAAAGATGGGTGTCATAACTGTCTTTACCTCCATTGTTGTCATTCTCAGGAGTATTGTACACCATGCATATGCGACATTGGTCCTTCTTTGGACGGTGGAAACCTTTATTGTACACCTCTGTGAAAATCTTTGTATACGTAGCTATCTTAGCAGTTTCTTGGTTATTTTCGGCGCATATCGACTTGTACATAGAATACATTATTGTGATGTTGAGCGATGGATCTAAATATTTTCTTTTAGTTCCCAAGCGGCAATAATGGGAATCAATAACCGCCAAGCTTTCAATGTGGTTCCTCACTCCGTTCAAGAGTTCATTTGAAGTAGTTTTTTTCACATGCTGGCCTCTTTTGTCTTTTTCACTTGTATTTTCTGCCGTTCTCTTTGTCATAGCGATATCTACTACACCTTTGCGAATTGCAATTGTATTCAAAAACATGGTCATACAAACTTTGATTCTTTGGTTGTTTCATGGTAAATAAAAAACCACAGTAAAATGTCTTTTTGAATCAGTTGTTGTGGTGCTTTTCCTTACAATTTTATCTGTGCTGCAATGAATAAAATCGCGTTTTCTTTCATGAGTCTCTAATTTATAATACCTTCGAAAAATTTCGAGTCTTTCTTCCAATGAAAATTTCTGATTACACCGCTGTCTGCAATTGTCTCCACATGGATCTCTCATGACAACACCAGGTACATGGTTTCCTCTAGACGAAACGTAGCTTTCTCCACACTGTCGCCTTTTTTTGCAACATTTCTTCTCCACTTTTCTGGACGTCTTAATCGCTTTCTAGGATTTTCCGCTTGTGTGGGGGTCTCCACCATGCCTTCTAATTCATGTTCTTCGTTCAACCGCTCTAAATATTCAGTAGTAATTTCATTTTCGATTTCGTCCGACGACGGGTGATATTCAGACACATCTGGAGAGAAAGGTTCCGCTTCTGATTCTACATCAGAATTGTCAATGTCAACAGCCGCATTTGATGTGAAAGGCACTGGATTATTTTCACGAGAGCGGTTCCTCAGGACATGATTAAAATCTGCAATCAATTTTTATTTGCTCATTCAGCACATCTATTTAAGGATGAAGAACACAATCCGCTATCCCTCTTTCATCAAACGACGATTACAGAAAGAGTAAAGCAAATTTGCAATCCTAACCTCAAAATTCACGTAGATTATGTCTATGTTTAAGTAATGCACAATTGTTTTCGATACATACTTGCTTGAAATTCCACATTTCGAAGTGCAGCTTCAATCAATTTTTTTCCTCTTGAAACCATAATTTTTATTACTCATAAACACTACGTATTGTTAAGTTCACGCCTTGACAATAAATGAGTGGAACAAATAGCTAACTCCTTTTATTTAGAAATTTTTACGTGCATAACTAGACATGTCAAGTTATATAGTTGTAGCAATAAGCGACAGCCTACTGAGACACATACCTACTTGATGAATTGACCAACTGCGTCACAAAAGAGCCAGTAGAGAGTTACCTAGTTATAGCATACAGTAGAGCATCTCAAGTAGACTATTTTAAACTGGATAACTCAAAATTGAAAAATTTCAAGTTACCTACTTGTAGTACAAAGGTGACGATATGATAATTGGAGTGGACATGGTGGACCAGCAAACTGTAACTTGGCGCGCAATACAAGAAAATTGACACAAGCTATATTTTATGCTTTGATGAATACCAGCAGAATAAATGCATACGTCATATACAATGCGTTCATTAAGTGTGGAATCGATCCATTATCCCTCGAGTTTACAATTTTCAGAGGAAGAGCGCAGACAGGTGAATTTTTATTTTGGTTTTTTAGTTGTTTTTCCAAGAAAAAGAAATTTTTACTCTCACCAGATGTGACGTCATCGTGATTTTTTTAAATGGAAAAGGTATATTTTTATATCAAAAATTAAACGCCCATATTTTTTTTAGCTCAGCCATACCAACTTTGTTACTTAAAATCCTAGTGCACATACATAGTATACTGAGTGTAACGAAAACCAACGCTTGTTTTTCGTAAAACTTAATTCATTATATATTTATGAATGATATCCAAATATGAAATTGGTCATTTGTATATACTCCGGAGGCTGTATAGAGCTAACAAATCAAAATTACAAAAATATGGTACTTCAAGTACCATACAACCGGTTGTACTAGCTCTGGTGAACTAAAAATCCATAAGTTTCATCTGTAAGATGTCCTGAACAATATTCAATCATAAAATTGGTCACTTGTTGCACTGCGGAGGTTGCATCGTGCTAACAAGTCATGTTACGAAAAGTGGCCGATGACAACATGACAACATACACAGGATTTTTTTTCTAAAAACCGTTTTTTCGGTCAAAACGATTACTCAAAAAATGCGAAACTACAACTTTTTTTGGGGTGAACCAATACGTTTCTCTAATATTAGATACGGTTGTGTGCAAAAGTAATTAACAAAAAATGTAATTAGAAGAAATGTTCAATGTGACGAATTTGGTAGGGTTGAATTCGGAAAAATATGGGCTTTTAATATTTAATATAAAAACATACTATTTCCATTAAAAAATCTAGATAACGTCACATCTAGCAGAGTAGTGGTGGTACAATTTTTTTTTGGAAACACAATTAAAAAACAAATATAAAAATGGACCTGTCTGCACTTTTCCTCTGAAAATGG
Source organism: Galeruca laticollis (assembly GCA_963921935.1). Classification (NCBI taxonomy): domain Eukaryota; kingdom Metazoa; phylum Arthropoda; class Insecta; order Coleoptera; family Chrysomelidae; genus Galeruca; species Galeruca laticollis. Next base: position 165,818,395 of record OY998176.1, read on the forward strand.
GTAACTCGTCAGATAATGGTCTATTTACACACTATATGAACACATTGTATGAGTGCAATCAAAAATATTAGGCTAATGAAATCCTGAGAAGACATTTTCTAACAAAACTTGCCATTGTTCTGACGGAAAATTATCTAAGAAGAAGACAGCACCTATGAGAGCAATAATAATGGGAATATTGAAAATACCAAGGGAAGAGCTGCGACAAGATCCCAATAAACCACCACGTACAGTATTGTAATGTTTTTCATTTTTATTTATTCACTAATTCACTCATTGATATTATATACACAGTATATTCACTTTCACTAATTTATATAAACACTTCACTACTTAGGCTAAATTTATATATTTACTTGTTCACTGCTTATCTCACGAGATCAAATTAAAAACTCACTCCTTGGTAGGTATAGCCCCTCTTATATATCAAGTGCCCTTTTTTCTAGATCTTTCTAGATTACGGCTCACACACACAAACAATCGCCTCCCTGGAATTGACTAGATAAGACTGGAAACGTCTAGATAAGAATAGTCACAAAAAATAATGTTTAAAATTCTAAGAAGCATCCGCCAAAATTTTAACTTTCATACATGGCTTAGACAGAGTCAGATTCAGAGAATACACCAGTGTGCTACTTCGTAAAATTGCCCCCTCCTTAAAAGTAAGCTCCTCATGTAACTTCTGCGTAGCCGGAACTGCATGTTTAAATCGGCAACTGGACCCATGTCTGCATTTTCCGATCGAATGGAAATAACAGAGCACCGCCTTCAACGGATACCGATAACAAGGGGTATAGCTGTAAATTAATATGTGGACACCGGTATCTTGGAAGATCACCTCTATCATTTTCCTGATGACTCGCCTATCCAACTGGTTGCTCTCTATCCTGGGTATTGCTAGTTTTCCACATGGGATTCCAGCACATGATCTCTAAGGCTTCGTGACGCATCCCACGCATCGCGGTAGGTGGATCTATCTGGAACTTCATTTCTAGTTACCAGGTTTGAGTCTCAGTGTCTTGCCAGGGCCTGGCATCTGATCTTAAAGTTCATCTAATTGTCCAAACTTCTTTCGAAAGACGGTTGCTAACCCTCGTGCGTGTGCGTTACTGGCGGAGATGTTGTGTGCCAGTGAGTACTATTCCGGGAGCGTGAACAAATCTTGTCTTTGCTCTGAAGTGACTCCGTATTTAGATATCTCGGTACCTCTGTATGCGCCTATGAATTATTGTTCGAAGGCAGGGTCAGGCTCTTGTTGTAGAGGGTACACCCCTTCCTCTTTCTCATAGTCTCCTTCGAATGGCGCTAGTCGGTTTTGGTGGAATACTCTCAGTTTTCCATTGGATATCTTGCTTATACGATAGATGATGTCGTTGATCTTCTTCTTGATTAATTATGGACCTTCCCATGATTTATGTAATTTTGGAGAAAATCCTTTTCTCCTTGTTGGGTTGTGTAACCATACTTTGTCCCCTTCTTTGAAACTGCCATCTGTGGCCTGCAAGTCGTACCGTTTTTTCATTCTGTCGCTGGCAACTTCAAGATTTGTTCGAACCAATTCGTGCACATCGTTCATCCTTCTTCTCAATTGGATGACGTAATATTCTCCTGCTAGATCTTTGCCAGGCGGACAGCCAAACTGTAGATTACAAGGAAGCCTCATTTCAGGTCCAAACAGGATTTTCGCAGGTGTTTCACCCGTGGACTCATTTATGGCAGATCGGTAAGCCAACGCAAATAGGGGAAGGTACCGGTCCCAATCGCTCTGGTAGCTGGAAACCACCTTGTACAGGTATCAGGTATTTTCCAATGACCGTGTTCATTGTCTCGACCATTCCAGCTGACTTTCACTGGTCTTCTTCATTCCCAGCTTGTCACAAAATTCCTGGAATACTGACTTTCGAAATTTCTTACATGATCACTGTGGACTTCTGAGGGCACTCCATATCTACTGAAAAATTCTTTCACCTGTATATCCGCGGCAGTTGTGGCCTCTTGATTCGGGATCTCATAAATTTCCACCCACTTTGTGAAATAATCCATTACTACCAGGATGTATTCACCACCATTTTTTGGCGAAGTCTGAAGCCATCCTTTCAAAAGGGCTTCCAACATTATATTGTTTCATAGGTGCCTTTCTCTTGCGATGCGGTCCATTTCTCGTAGCACAAGCCGTACATTTCTTACACCAATTCTTCACATCGTCGGAGCTGTTCATCAAATAAAACCTTTCACGGACTCGCTGAAGGGTTTTCTTCACTCCCATTTAACCTCCCGGTGGAGTGTCGTGTAACTTCTTCAGTATCCCAGCTTCTCTTGTTCCCGGGATAACTAGCTGTCTCCTCATCTCGAAACGATCATCGTTCTCAAGGACTCTTTTCAACAACCCTTCTTCCAGGACAAGGAAGGCCCACTGAGCACAATATGTCTTGAGTGTTGGTGAAAATGTTGACACTTCTTGCCATGTAGGTCGCCAATTTTCTTCCTTCCATTGCCGAATCTTCCATAAGTGAGGATCATCCTCCTGATCTTCTCTGATCCTGGTGGGTGACCATTCTTCATTGACTACTGTAGTTCTTGAAACAACAGCTTCCCTAGATTTCGCCTTGGTGCAGTGGGAACAGTCTGTTGGGCACGGCCGTCTAGGCAGGGAGTCGGCATTTCAGTGATTCACACCGACTCGATGTTCGATGTTGGAATCGTACTCTTGCAGTCGTTCAATTCATCTAGCGATCTGGACCTCGGGATTCTTGAACTGCATTAACCACTTCAGTTTGCGTGATCAGTCCGGATTAAAAACTTCCTTCCATTAAGATAATGGAAAACTGTTCCACGGACTTCACTACCTTCAAAAGTTCTCTTCTTGTGACGCAGTAGTTCTGTTCTGGTTTTGAGAGGACTTTACTAAAATATCCCAGCACTCTTTCTTGCCCTCCTTGGATCTGTAAGAGCACTCCTCGTAACTCCTTTTTCTTTACGAGCACAACTGAGATAACCATGGACTAGTAGATGGTTCTATTACTTTCTCTTCCTCCATTTCTCTAATTATTCTTTCAGCTTCCTCTCTCTTCACTCGTGGTAGTCCTCGAGCTGATTGCCTAATTGGCTTGGCATCAGCAGTATCGATTTTGTGGTTGACGGCTGATGATCTACCAGTCTTTCCTCCTTTTGGTACGAATAGGTCTCGATACTGCAAGAGAAATTCTCTAATTCTCTTTTTTCAGCTCGATCCAAGGATTGACCAGCTACTGATAATATTTGTTCGAATCTGGCATCAGAATTGTCAGTGGTCGTTGTTTGGCGAACTTTAGACGTCAATTATACGCAGGATCCAATCTTGGTTTCCTTCTTTTTCCAATTTGTACTCCTTTGCCAACTTCTTCATCATGGTTCCTTGGCTCTATCATAACCGATGTACCTTCATCCATGATTCCCTGTAGCCGCGCTACGATTATGGTTTCGCTTCGTGCGGGTAGAACGGTATCTTCCTGTATAGCTATCAACACCGTGCTGCCTTCATATGGATGAAGGAATACCTCCTCGGAACCCACTTTGATGGTTATGTTTCTAAAGTCCAGCTGGAAACCATGTAGATTCATCACGTCCTTTCCCAGATTCACGTCTTCTTCGGTGTCAGGTACGATTACCGAATGTGTGAATTTTTCGGCGCCAATTCCCAATTGAATTTGTGCCTCCAAGTGAACGTTGGCACTCTCCCCTGTAGCGGTCCGCAGTCGTATTTTTGTTGGTGGAAGCTTCTTGGATTTTATTATCTTTGGTCGTATAACGGTTCTAGTTGCTCCAGTGTCTACCAACAGAGTATATTTCCTGCCATTCACTACGCCAACCACATATGCACTGACGTTGCGACATCTGAGAGAAGCTATCAGTATGAGAGAGACTTTGGAGCGATCATGGGTCGGTGCTGGCCCCTCATAGCCGACCCGTTCTAGTTTTTATGTGACTGGGGTTCTTGTTTTGCAGGAGTCCCGGGGCGCTTACATGAACTGCGTACCTGCCCTAGCTCGCCACAATTCCAGCTCCTGATATTTCTCAGCTTCCGGTCCATCATACTTTTTATCAAACTGACGATCTGAACAAGACTGTTCTCGTCACCTTCTTATTGGATGGTCCTGACTTTGTTATATACCGAAGCCTTCGTGTTTGCTTTTTATTCAAGAGCAGCAGTTAATGCATCGACCAATGTTTTGGGATGGGCCAAACCAAGCTCCCTCTGCATATTGGGGTCACGTAAGCCATCAATAAATGCCTGGATGCTCATACATCCATTCATGTTCTCTGGTGCTGATGGATAAGCGAATCGAACTCGTCGGGCAATATCCATTTTATACTCTTGAAGGGATTCGTTACGTTTCTGACTCAGTTTTATCAGTTTGGATTGGTACAAATGTTCTAGATGTTGATGGCCATATCGTGTGTCCAATCTGTTCTTCAGCTGCTCGAAGTCATCCGTTCCTTTCAGAGGTGTCGTATGAAGTACATCCAAGGCATCTCCCCAAAGCGCGATGGTTAAGTTTACTGCCTTCTCCCCGTCGGACTAATTATTCACTCTAGCGGCTGCATAAAACTGTTTTACATAGTTGGTCCACGACATTTTTCCATCAAACTTTGGGACCTTGAGTCGGGTAAAACTGCCAATGTCTTCTAACTTAGGGTGTGTCTCTGGCTTGCAAGGTTTTGTCTGCTCGGTCTTCTTTTCTTCCTCTGGTGTGCCCCGTGCTCTTGAATCGGCAATCTTTCCCTCTAACTCCTTGATTTTCTCTTCTATCGGTATCTTATTCTCGATTTTCTCGTCCATCGATGTAATCTTATTCTCCATATCCCGTTTTAGGGACGAGCTTTTATTTTCAACGTCAGCTGACAATTATAGGTTATCGGTAGAAATATCATTATTCATAGCAGAAAAATCGTTTTCATTCTAGAAATCTTCTCGTCCATATTAGTGGAAAACTTGTCCATGTTAGCAGAAATATCGTTCTTCATAGTTGAGATTCTCTCGTCCATATAAGCAGAAATTTACGAGATTAAGGTGGAAGCCTCGTCTTAGAATAGAAATGTCTCTGGATCAAAGCCGTCACTTTCCAGTGACATTTTGAGTCTATCTACTGAATCACTTTCCTTCTCGGACGTTTCCAACTCGCGATTTTCCAATTCTGCTCTTAGTCCGTCACTTTCAGGTCACTTAGTCTCTTGGCCTTTCTACGTAAATATTTATTTATATCATCCCACACCTGACAAACTATAAAAGATAAAAGTAACTTTTCGCACGGATGTCAATAGATTTACAGATGTAATTATTATTTTCTCTTCCTTACTGATATTATTTACATTAAAATTGGACTAGAAACTAATTATTTATAAAAAATAAAGAGAAGAAAAAAAATGTTGACGCCGAGAATCGAAACCACAACCTTCCGGTCATCATACCAGATACTTTTCCAAATGGGCTAATTCAGCTGAATTATCGTTATCAGAAATATGTACTTATGTCTCGTAAATCGATTTATATTAATCTAATTGTGATATTTCTTTTATTTTCAATTCAAAAAAAAATTATATATTTTTAAAGTTCAAGTAGTTAACGGATAGGAACGAAATCCTAAAACTGTTAATTCATTATTGTAACAATAATCAGTTCACTTTTAATTTTTATGGTTTCAAATAACTCCGTTTGTTCGCCAGTTGTATCTAATTAAGTACTTTTTTATTGACATTTTTTCATATAAACATTAATTACCGTTCTTTCTTCATTTCACTATAAAAGTAATTGTAAATTCATGTGCACTTTTTATTGAAACAATATTCAAACAAATACTGTCACAAATAAAACGTAAGATTATTCAGGCAACTCAATATACACGATTCGATATTTACATATTGTTCAATAAAATGGGTGGTAGTAGGAAAAATATTGTACCTTACTTATGCGAAAGTGACTTTTCACTCTCGTGGGATTATCGAACTCGGCTTACGCCTCGTGCTACAATATTTACCACTCGTGTGCAAAGTGTCACTTTCCGCACTCGTAATGTAATATACTAGTTTTTATTGGCCAAAATCTGTATCGAAATGAAAATCCGTGTCGAAATGAAAAATATTAATAAATGGGTAGCAGATATTTCATTCGCGTATTATAATAATATGGTAGTAGAAAAAATCATTTACATGGATTTGACATTGAAATTTTCTAAAATAACCAAAAAAATGGAAGTTGGTTTTAAATAAATTGTGAACAAAATTTTGAAAGCCCTTGTGTTCCAAGCTAACTTTCCTGTAGATGCTTCTTAGTAGTCTAATTATCTTCCACATTTTCCATCTTCACGGGCTTAATCATATTGAAAGATCATTTATTTCTATTTTTGAATGTCATTCAAATCCATTTGGTGAAAGTTGCTCTAAAACGGCTCTGTTAAAACAAATTATCCTTACTTCATATGAGAATGCTTAAGCTCTGGGATATTTTTATGGGAGGCTCTCACTTTGCCATTTTAGGCTGTTTACCTGTGCGAATCTACTGACATAATCGTTAATACGTCGAGAATTGCTTTCTGAATAGAAACTGCAAGTGATGTTCCCTCAGCCCCTTTTCATTCTAGAATATGAATGGGAATGGGAACATAAATATTATCCAAATGTGATAAAAACAGAGAGTAAATGGAAGTGATGAGAACTAACTTGGATGGTAAATTTTGTTTTGTTATATACAGTGTGGATAATCCAAATGGAATAAATTCATTATTTCGGTTATTGTAGATAATTATAAAAAAAATTCTAAACTCGTCAAATTCAAATTCGAAATTCTTCAACCTGGAAATGTGATGCTTGCTTTCAACCCCAATTTTTTAAATGAGAAGTAAGGGCTTGTGACAGAAATTAACATAACAAAAATCATGTGGATACCGAAATTCGCTACAATACAGTTAAAAATTGAAATGTAATTATTTATTGTTCGTAATCTGACTAAAAAGAACTATTAATGTCAATTATGTAAATAATCAAAATGCTCACCCCCAAAGTCTTGACAACCTCCTAATCAATAGAAATGTCTTCAAACGTTATTTAACATATCATGCGTGATCGACATAATCACAAGTGTTATTCTGACGATGATATTGATTTATTGAAACAATTGTCAATTTTTTAGAATTTTCAATAACTTGTATTATATTGTGGAATTTACTAGAGACCGTGAGTTTCATTTAAAAACACTAGTTATTCGTTCTCTTAATTCGTCCAAATTAAGGTGTTTAGATTTATACACTTTACTATTTACTTAAGTTTTTTTATATTAATGTTTGTCATAAACTTAAACACGGTAATATCTTTGAATGCAGGAAGGAATAGACATTTGAAACAATATATAGCACATGCTTATAAATACACTGGCAAGACGTCTCTTGTGGGGTTGCTTCCTATAAATGTTTTCTGGGATGGATCAATCCCCGTTATTTCAGTATTATCTCGACATCGTCATCGCTCAATTCTGCAAACTCGTGTGAAATCTTTCATTTCCAACACTTGTTATACAATATAATAAATACAATTGTATTTTAGTCTTGTATTATTAGCCATAAAATGCTGTTATTGTGTCAAATTCAACATAGTTCGATTGAGTTTTAAGAGACTTTAATGGTAGAATAGTATATTGTGCAACAAGTGGGAAAAGTTCTACTTTTCACACGAGTGTGAAAGTTTGTGGACGAGTGCAGCAAAATTACGAGTGAGAAAAGTACTTTTCCCACAAGTTGCACACTACAACTGCACACATTTGAAGAACACAAGTGAATCGTTTTGTAGAAAAAGTCTAAGCATGGAGGACCACACACCGAAAACGGCTTGGCATCTAGTATACCCTGCTGAAATCGAGTAGGCACCGAGTATCTTTAACTGGATTTTCCATTTAAATGTATGTAGTGTGGGCAGAGTGCTGTGAGAAATAATATTTCTCACAGTGTCAGCAATATATGGTTTTGAAATTGAGTAAGCTATGAGAAATACGCTACTTTTCATAGCAGCTGTAGAAAAAAGATATTTTTAGCATTTCATAGTGCATTTTCAAATTAGTAAGTTTTCAAAGTACTTGGTCGCGGTGAATGAATCAATACGATGCTGAAAGACCTGACAAGGATGTTACGGGTTCATTTTGCACAATGAAACCCTTCCTTTTGTTTAAGAAAACAATGTCTTTCTTGATCGATATGTTATAATTCGATAGAGACAAACTCTTCACCCTTCGTCATGACCGAACGCACTTCTGTTTACTGCACTTCTGCTGACTCTGATTGTTCTATGGTTAGAACTAACAGACCATGGCCATTGCTCATTACGATTCCTTTAAGGTGTAGCGGAGTGTAACGTAATTTCCACCACACTTTGAGTAGAGTATAGTTCAGTGCAGTTAGGAATGAGTCAATATTAAGTATCGATTGTAATGTATTGAGTGTAAATTACACCACGTGTGGAAAAGAGCTACACTTCGATGCATATGAATGAACTTAACATTGCTCTTGTTTATTGTGCAAGCCAGCTTAATTTCCCAAATGATATTGTGTCCTTGCATTCATTCACCTCAACTATCTCTGGTTTTTTCCAAAACACTTTATTGTCTATGTGATTTGACTAATGACATATGCCTTATTGTAGTTGTGTTGGTTCGGTCAGAGTTGGCACTTTAAAATGTTCCTGGTCTTGCTATAAATATTTCAATAACAAATAGCTGCTTATTCATTGTCTCTTATATCGAATACAAATGTAATAGGCATGATCTGCAGTAAAAATTTGATAAAGTCGTGACATTTGTATTCTACTCAATGTTGACGTTCTATATTCCAAGTTCCGAGTATACTGCTAGCGCACCTTGGCGGGTGACAGAAAACTAATAGTACACATCTTCCAATTTCTGTCATTTATTCTTGAATCTCCGTGTTAAGTTGGGAGAAGATTGGCTGAGTCGAATTTCTTAACCCTTCGCTTGAAATTTTCAATTATATAGTTCATGGTTGGATGGTTCTGAGACATTTCTGGCTGAGATATTTCATTATATTGTTTGCGATTATAGACGCTGTATATTTCAAAGAAAATCATTGCGATTTACGGGATTTTGGGGATCAAGGTAAGTTCTTCGTAGAACTTCTCGAGCATGGCTCTGAGACTTTGCGTTGTGTATTTTAGGAAGTCCATTAGTTAATTGATTTAATCACGGAGAAGGAGCTGGTTGTCAGACGGCAAATAGACCAAAAGGGCCGTTCAAGAACCCTCTGTCACATTGAGGTTAGTATTATGACTAATAAGAGCCCCCGGAATTGGAATCGGAAATTAGACTGGTAATGTTTATTTTAAGGTTGATTCGACCATCTGGTGGTATTCAATCTACGTTCTACCATCAAGTCAACGTAGAACCTTCACATCAGGTTGGAGATTCATATTCGGATATCGAGTTTGAGGTCACTGCATTCGAATTTCAACTGCCAGCTTGGTGCCAGCTTCAACTTCCACCCATCACTGTCAACGTGTATTGTCTCCGTTATCCATAGTATTTGTCCTCCTCACACAGTCTACCTTGTACTTCCTTCGTAACTAGGTGCTTCTCTTCGTTTGTTATACACCTCCTAGAGTCCACACACTCACCATGGCGCTGTATTCATGCGTAAACATATTGAGAAGCTGAGAGGCCACTACCACTACCATATAATAACCACAGCCAAGTCTTAGATCTCAAGTTGATACCGCCCTTAAGGTATTTTTATACAACATAGCTGTTAGCTATCATAGTGACGTTACAGATAGTCTTAATTCAGGTATGATATTTGTTAATTGAGCTGATACATCCTTCTCAATCATAGTTTTCCCACTCATTTGGTGGGGTACTTATTTACAACCACATAATATCATTGTGTGCTCCATTTGTGCCGGTACATTATAACCGCTTCAATATATTTTCTGTAGTAAGGTGAATGCACATTTCTTTGTTCGGATCCAAGTTAATAATACCAGGTACCCTGGTATTCAGAGGTGAGCAAGAACCTTTTCTTATTTTTTTATGTGATTTACATAACCTTATAGCAACTCTTTATTATTAAGTAATATAAGTGCAGTGGGTTGTCCCATCCCATCCGGGTGGTTTCGGATTTTGACTGGCTAGAGATCCGTAGCGCTCTGGAAAATTTAATCCTATACATTTCAGTAAAATCGAAATCAACGTTTATTGTCAAACCTACGCCCGACTGAGCTACTAGGATAGTTAGAGGCGAGGAACACTAGTGAACAATCACTGCTCTCTTCCCCTAAATTTTGCCCCTAACAAGGACACAACTTGTAGAGGAATGAGAAGAGGGAGATCTCAATACTGGTAGCAAGAAATTAAATATTTCAAAGCGAATGAGAGGCAGCCTTATAAAGTTGCGGACGATCCAGTATCTTCCGAATATTTTACTGCCGAATATTCTAAGACGATATGGGAATTTCCTGGATAGTGATTAGAAATTTGAGGGAGTTTCTGGAAACATTGAAGAGATCCTTGGAAAAGTGATGGGAGACTAGAGGCTGTTTCTAAGACTTAAGAAGGTATCTCACAAAAATGTATTTGATGACGTTCCTAAGACTATCTCAGAAGTTCCAGAAACATTTGGGGAGGAGAATAGCAAACCATCGAGTAACAAGGGATGTTCGGAAAAGATTTGGGAGTTATGCAAGAGAAAATAGAACAATTATAAATTATGACATGTCAGTAACACCATTACGCTTTACCTAACAAAAATAGCAACGTGGTCAGAGAGGTATGCATGAAAGGAGAAAATACAGGTAGTATGAAATTTGAACTACATAATTTCGATAGAAGACTTTCAGGTCAATTTATTTACGACAATTGGTAGTGATTTCAATGGCCTACCATTGGACCTAGTAACAGAAGCTTGTGTCTTCAACTTTGCATCACGGAGTAATGCTGTTAACATTTTAAGAAAACAAAAATTGTTTAGAACTTGCCTTTTCATGGCGATTTTCTCTCACGTTCCATCCTTTCTAAGTCTGACGACAATCTCTATAAATGTATCACAAATGCTTCAAAACGAGGTTAGTACATCTAAATCATTTGGAGAATAAACCTCTCATTAGCCTATTATCGAATTTTTCCGGAATAATTTGACAATGTCTCATTAATTTCTATCAAAATTTTTGATCGATCCACTTATCAGTATAATTTTTTAATTGTTTTTAACTCATCAACCAAGCCTATTTCCATGTTTAAACATTTGTTTTCATGTTATATTAACTAACTTTTCGAATCATTACCCACACTTCACCTTACTTATGAATATGACATAAGTGTCTATTATTTAACCAGTACTACTTTCGAATAATCGGATTCATTTTAGATTAAGATTAAATCATGTATTGTACTTTCTTAGCAATGTTGCCACTGGAATATTGATAGCATCTCCATAAAAGCTTATAGGTTCGCGTGACCATGACATGTCGTGACGTGTTGCGCTTAATTTGCTATACTGTATATTCTCTGACTTTTTTATTTAATGTCCAAATTTTGAAAAAAAATTATTTTCGCTGTTAAGGAATCTCTTGTATTTTTTAAATTTTGCCGCGTAATCATTAGTTTCGATACAATCCGATATAAATCAGACAAAAACAATCGAAGAAGTGTGCCAGAACATATTCTCAACCGTCCCAGGCGCCTGGATAACGGACAGAAATATAGCTTCACCATATAGGAGTTTTATAGGTTCTGTTTTTTTCTTTATACGTTAAGTTGATGATGTGTTATATTTTAAGAAACCAATAGAAATACAGTCCATGAATTATAATTCATATTTTCGGCATTAACATTGGCCCTTCTCACGCGTATTAAGTATACTTAATTTTTACTTTTCCGCTCAACCTATCTAATTTGCGAGAAAAGTATTGTTTTACCCACACAAAAGTTGAAATTTTGAAAAAAAAATTTTGAGTTATTTTAACGTTTTTCATCAAGAACAACACAAAATAATGGTTTTTAGAAAAAAATCTTGTGTGTATGTCGTCGTCGTCGTCGTCGTCATCTTCGTCGTCGTCGTTGTCGTCGGCCACTTTTCGTTACATGTCTTGTTAGTACGATACAGCCTCCGGAGTGCAACAAATCACAAATTTTGATGTTTGAATATTGTTCAGGACATCTCACAGATGAACCTTATTGATTTTCAGCTCACAATAGCCAGAACAACGGATGCTATGGTACTAGAAGTACAACATTTTTGTAATTTTTTGAGAAATTTAAATTTGTTAGCACGATACAGCCTCCGGAGTGCAAAAAGTCACCAATTTTATGATTGAATATTATTCAAAACATCTCACACATGAACCCTATTGATATTCAGCTTACTACAGCCAATACGACAGGTGCTCTTTCCCCTGGAAGAGTTCTCCTCCGAGATGTTGGAGCAGATGTCTTTAATTTCTTGGGGGCGACGCTTCCGAGCCTCTTTTGGAGGAGGAACTGACACCACTGCCCTTGCGTTTTTGACCGCCGATGCCAGGCTTAATTAGGGAGGGGCGAGTGGCGCTGGTGATGTATTTAGAGTCGCCAGCCTGCTACCTCGCTTTCCTCCTTCTCTTTACCTCAGCACCGCAGACTCTTTTACCTCGACGGTGTTTTTTTGTTGGAGGTGTGCATTCTCGCTCATCCTCCGGCTTTTGTTTTTGTTGTTGATTCATTTTGATCCCACGAGTCGCTATGGTTGAGTATTGTTCAGAACACCTCACAGAAGAACCCTATTTCTTTTTTAAGCCCACTAGAGCCCGTATAACGAATGCTATGGTACTTTAAGAACGACATTTTTGTCTTTTTTGGCGAAATTTCAGTTTGTTAGCACGATACAGCCTCCAGAGTATATACAAGTGACCAATTTTATGAGTAGATATTATTCAGGGCGTTTCAAAGATATGGTATATATGGTACTTGAGGTACCAAATTTTTGTCATTTTTGAAGAATTTTCAGTTTGTTAAGACGATACAGCCAGCCTCCAGCGTGTTCACAAGTGACCCATTTTATGATTGAATATTGTTCAGGGCGTTTTATAGATGAAACTTATTGATTTTCAGCTCACTAGAGCTAGTAAAGTGCCACATTTTTCTCCTTTTTGGAGAAATTTCGGGTTTCGTAGGATACAGCTTCCGGAGTGTATACAAGTGGCCAATTTTGCAATTGGATATTTTTCAAGGTGTCTCACCGATGTACCCTATAGATTTTCAGCTGACTATAGCGTGTACAGCGGGTCCTATAAATCCAGATATACTGCATTTTTGGTTACTTTTGGAGAAATTTCGGTGTGTTAATATGATACATCCCCCGAAGTGTATACAAATGACAATTTTATGATAGAATATTAATCAGGATATCTCACAGATGCGGAAAAGTTAGTTTTAATCTTTAAAACCGTTTATTTATTTTTAAGTTTCCTGTTCTCCGTTTCCCACTAAATGTTATTTGATTACGAATATTATAACGCGAAAAATTGCCCGCTCGTTGAGAATATAACTTTGGTATACCTGCTATGAAGTGTATCCGCTGTAGTCTTTAGACGAGGAGGCCAGTCATATAAGAATTGCCTTGGCGAGTGGAGGTACACCGTAAAACCTACCTACCGGCGGCCATCACCACCGAAGTAGGTTGGAACGTAGTTTGAAATTTCCCCACTCGTCAAACAGTTCAGTTCAGTGAAAGAAATCAAAAATCTAGGGCACGATTGCAGGCCTTGGAGGCGTAGTATAGCTGGGATTTTTCCGAAGGATTGATCTCCCACTTGACAAATACCGGGGGGGCTGGCGTTTTAGAATCGCCTTCATCGAGGGATTCGACTGCTGTATCCCGTAACTACCTGTAATAGCTATTTACCTACTACCAATATGTAATATCAAACATTACGATACTGATATGAGTTTCGTAATGAAATAATTTACCGCACTAGTGCGGTAAAGTAAAATTAATTGGAATGAACGTGTCAAAGTTGACAGTTTACAGAATGAGTGACAACCGAGACACATAAATCAACGAACCCATTTATTATGAATATAGACGTAACACTAATAATAATATTAATGAATTCAACAAAATTTAATGCATCAATTCATGATTAAAATATTAAGCCTCATTCATTATAATAATTAAACACAACAAATGTACAATTAGTGATATTTATTCCAGCTGATGTGGAGGCATTTGAAGAATTGAAGTTTTCAATTTGAATTGAATTTTTTGTAGAAACGATTTCTCCTCCCATTATTTTAGTAGCTATATTTTTTTGTTTTCTAAGGATGTTTCTACATATCCTTCAGCGACACTACTGAATTTTCATCCACCATGTCTCTTCAAAATGTGAATATCAACATCAGCATCAGCAAATAGGGATGCTGATGATCTTCTAAAACAGTGACCTGTATATTGTGATGGTTTTGGTAGCTCCAGAAACGTTGCTATTTCTTTTGGAAGGCGCCCAAAAGTATTGATACCAATTGGTTGAGAAAAACATTTTCCATTTTTATATAAAATAAAAAACCGGTCATGTCCAACATATTTTCGGACGTTATTCAAGCAGTCAAAACCAGCGATGGCTAATTTTGATTAAATAATTAACATTATTGGTAATAGGTAAAATAATGTACTATATTCGTATCGTAAATTCATATTATCTACCTAACGGCCTAGTTTGACAAATTTCCCATCTCATTTTGTAGTATATACGACATTTATATCGTAAATATCTATTGTATAACAAGGGAGGAAAGTGCTACTTCTCCTCCCGAGGATGAAGTTTACTGCCTTCCGCTAGGCGTCGGGCAGTAATCATTCGAGGGAGGAAAAGGCACTTTACACCCATGTTATACATATGATTTTTCCACCTCCCTCAAATAACAAAACATTTTCAATAATTTATTTATGAAACTAACAAACAAAATTTATGAATACTACTTCTTTAACGAAACTTGGCTAGGCGTCGAGGATGGACTTCTGAAATTCTTGGCTGGGCATCGAGGAGGCACTTTTATGAAACTTGGCTGAGCATCGAGGGAGGACTTCTAAAATGCTTGGCTAGCCATCGGGGGTGTACGTTTCTATTTGTACTTCAAATTTTTTTGGATTTTAACTGTCCCTTTATATCCCTTGGGTCCAACATAGTTTCTGACATGTGAGACTAAAGTGACCACTTTAGTCTCGGAATTGCAAAAATTATTCCATTGATAACGTACTATGACGTCACTTTTACTTTTCCTCCCTAGGGACGAAAAGTACGACTTTGTTCCCTACAATGAGGCCAGGAAATGTATATTTTGGATAGAGGTAGGCGAACAAATTATTTTTCTATCATTTTGTTTCTTAATTAGTAAATTTTATGATTTAATTTTTTTAATAGTCGCCTTCAGCGTTTAAACTTTTCACAACTTTTTTTAATTAATCAACTTTTTAATTTTTTGTATACATTTCGCACATTCTTTCAATAAGTTTATTAATTTCTCCACTTTTGATATACATTGTCGATGTTTATCTTTGGATAAATAGATAAACTTAATAAGTTTATAAGGTACTGGTATACCAACCTTGGCTATGCGCCTTACATATAGTTTATAGTTAAAGTATCTTATACATTTTTTGGATATACCAATATTTTTTAGCGGTAATCCTCATTTCGTCTGCATATTAGATATTAATATATGATTTTGAAATTATATAATCTTTGGTTTGCTTGGTGATAGACTATTAGTGTCATTATTGTAGATTTTTTAAACATTTCTACACGAACCTGTAAATTTCTATTTCCTTTGAATGTTTGATTAAGAACTCTATCGGGAACTGAATTGTAAGATCCTGTAGCCTTCAGCTCATAGTTATTTGTAAACTACTGTTACTTCAGCCTTCAGCTGGGTCCAGGTTTTGTTTAATATAAATTGTAATTTTGTATATTTTTTCACTTGGAATGGAGACATTAGGTCCATAATAAATCATAGAGAGGGGATATTTGCTGTTTTACTTTTAAAATCTCACCTGACAAAAACCTTTAAGTGTGGGAAAGTGTAATAACCCTCTGAGGAGTTGGGGGTTAGTTTAAAGGAGCCTTGGGTGCTTGCCTTAACTTCTCTGGCGTCCAATTTTGGGAATCAGACATAAATATAGGAGAATCCACCCCTTCTTCGCCTCGAAACTAGTCGACTGGCGAGCACAGATTGGTATACGGGGCAATATGACATCAGGGGTTGTTCACTTTTTAGTTCTGACTAAACTAAGCGCTGCTGTTCCGCAGTTGGTTATAAATTATATTTTATTGTTGGTAAAACTGCTGTTTTTGATATCATGGTGGTTCCGTGTTGATCTTAACGTGTCAACTCAATAGATACATCATCTTTCATGTTTTATTCTTTGAATTTGGAAGCATTGAATATTTGTTATTTCGTGTTTACGATTTCATCATTCTTATCTCTTTTTAATATCATTGATATTATATTTGATTCTTATTTCATTTTAATAATAGTATTTACGTGTTGTGTACCTAATTGTTCTTTAAAGAACACTGAAAGGCCAATGCATGCTTTTCCTAAAGATCTTGAGGTAAGTTAAATTGCAAACTTATAATCTTTTACTTTTAGAGACCTAAAAATGTAAGACTAATGAAGCATAGCATGCAGAACTTTTTTGTCAACGCAAAGTTTCCCATTAAAACATATTCTTATGTATATAAAAAATATATTCCCATAGATTTCACATTATAAATTTGTTTGTCACATTGTTCAAAATAGAAATAGTTTTGAATAAGTTGTTTTGCTTTATTTTACTTCATATGTGCCGATAGGAATTTCCATATAATTAATTTCTTTTTTGTTAGCTTTTCCGTATGTGGATTAATAACATTAACCATGAATATTTACTAACTCAGGATAAAGATAAAGTAATTCGGAACTATAGATTTTGTGATGTCCACTCTTCTGAGGATTGGAGATTCCAAGCCAAAAATAATAGAGCAAATTTAAAACGAGATGCAGTACCTACTTTATACTTGGGACAAACTGGTAAATACTGTAGCTGATTGATTATTAAATAATGTAAAATTCCTAATTACCAGTGGATATATACTAGAATTCCTGGAATAATTTAGTGTGTTTTGTGAAGATGAATGGTTTTTGATGAATTATAAAGATAAACATACCATTTTTGATAGCCACTTCATTTCATTTTTGTTGTTTTAGAAGGGTGGCAGCCAACAACCAGATTTCAGTCAAAGTTCTAATGGAAAGTTTAGGTAATATATTAGTATAATTTGTACTTTCAAGTATTCTTTCACTTGATTACAAAATAAGATGATTTAAACATTAAGTTCAAAAAATAATAGTGCAGGATAGTGTTAAAGTAATAATAAGTTGTTCTTTTTCTGGCCTAATAAAACTAGCATATATTTTAAAAATTTATGCAATAACAATAATCATTAACTTGCAATATTTTATAGTATACACAAGAAACACACCTACAGGTTTAAAAGAACAAAAATCAAAGTGATAAGAACATTAGAAATTATTAACAATTTAAACTACATTATTTCAATGATAATTTAATATTGTGGTATTATGAAGATATACGTCTTAGTGCTTTGTACCTTAGTTTAATTATATTGTTTCTATTCATTCATAGTTAAAACAAGTGAGGACATTGTGAGAAGATGTAAACGTTACAAAAGAGTAACACTCTACAAGACAATCCCTAGATGTACTATTGCACGGAAAAATCTCATGCAAGCTGCTCAACACATCAAAACATTTTCTGAATATATACACACACAAAATTTGACTAATCAAGAGTATTTAGCAAATATTATGGAGTTTACTAACTCCGAAACATATTTATAGGTACGTCAATATCTATGTTCACTAACTTACGTGACAAAAACTCCATTTACCGGATGATATATAATAAAATAATAATCTCTAATTTATCCTGAAACCTAATACAACGTGATAGTAACAAAATGGAATAAAACTGGCAAGCTTCAACAGAAGTTACAGATTAGTAGACATGTATTCATTAAAATCTTTTGTTCGCTTTATCTTCGGTAATTTATTGTACATTTTAATCATTGAATAGAAACAATTTTTTATGTTGTCCAACTGTGTAGTGGATGTATAAATATTCATGTTAATTAATGTTAATTGATTTAGAAATAAGTAATCTCTTTTGAATCCGTATTTATTGTATCATAGGTAAGTAAATGTAAGAGTATGACTACCCATTGTTGTGTGGCTAGTCAGTGAAATACATAAAAAAGTTGTCATCATTGTTGCTTTAGAGCCTTCAAAGATCTCGGTTTTGATATAGTGATCTGGAAACTAATCTAAGTCAGATCAGTGGCAAATTAAAGAACCTCTTTGATTTATTCCAAAAGAATTTGTTGGCGAAGCCACATGACGAATTAAAGAACTGTTTCAACTAACTTTGAAATAAGTGTTTGTGATACCATAAAAGGTAGGCCTGTCTTTGATGGGGAACCTTAATGAGGCCTAAAGTCTAAAACTTACGTCTCCTGGGTGGGCCATAGAAAAAGATGAATTCTTTCTGAATAATAAATATCTGTAAGTAATATTAGAATTGTTTTGTGTGTATTCGTATTTAAATGTAATGGTTATGTTCTGGATTATAATTTTAAGTTATACATTATTAATTATGTAAAATGTACAAATACATTTTTCTGAAAATAGTATGTATCACTTTGTTCCTAGTTTATATTGAAGTAAATTCCCAGTACAAAAATACGGTGAAAACGGTGCATATAATTACTAATAGTAATGTTCTCAATATGCAATATAGCCAGTTGATTTGTATAGTATTTTTCACGATCTAAGAAAATCTATTCTATTGCCTCTCATATAATAACTGAAGGCTAGTCACCTTCTTAGATCGTGAAAAATACTATACTAGTAAAACAAAATTGAAAGATATACCCGGCAATTTGAAATTTTAAAAACTCCCGCCATTTTAAATATTCCCGCCAGAGATCAATGACAGTATCTATGTCACTCACAGAACAAAAGGTTCTGTTATGTCACTGCTATGGCAGCGCCTTCGTGTTGTTAGTCGTAACTAAGGCCTGCTTCAAGTGAGCTATCGTCTTTTTTTAATAGTAGTTATATGATCTGTGTATGACATCTAAACGAGCACTGAGGTAGGTAGTGTGGTGAGAAAAAGTCTCGTCCAAAACGTGGGGCCGCTTAAAGAATTTCCTATTTTAGCAATATATGTCCCGACATTTAATCTTAAACTGTTAAAATTCAATTTTTTCTTTCTAGCAACATTGATTGAATTTGCGCTTTTGATCAATTATATTTGATGTTATATTTTCAGTTTATTTTTGCTTTTTTTAGTTATTGGTTGCAACAGATTTAAGTGGGTTTTGTAGTAAATCTGGAGATTGCTTCCATTTGAAGGTAATTGTTTCAATTGGGGCGTAACTTGGAAAGAATTTCCCATAATACGTATTAATTGTGCCAGATTTAAGTGGTATTGTAGTGAGTCTGAGGTTTTAGTTCAATTTGAAGGGAATTGTTTTATTTGGCGTATTTTGTAAACAATTCACCTCATTCTATTAGATAATATTAGATATTAAACGGAAAATTTTATAGTAGAAAAAAGACAATAGTTCATTGATTCGTGTGCAATTGTTATTTACTTTTTCTGATAACGGCGAATAAGAAGAGTTTTCTGATATTGTTATATTGATTGATTGATTATTGCAATTTAGAAAAACTTGTTATTGTAAATTTGTAATTTATATATATATATTTGTGTAAATTTTACGGTAAATTACATCTTGTAGGTTATACAGTATATGGTATTTGTAATTTCATATTAGTAGACGAATTCCAAAATATATTTTTTTCCTCTTCTTCTTTTATGGTAACTTTAACTGACTTTCAACGATTGTAAGCTGCATTGTGGGTTCGAACCTTAGCGTGTGGGTGTTTTGAAACTGGTACCTTGGGCTCGTGGACTCCTGTATTTTGGAATCACTTTTGAGGAAGGAACGTTGCGTTGGTCCGAGAAGTATTTCAGTTTATTTTTGCTTTTTTTAGTTATTGGTTGCAACAGATTTAAGTGGGTTTTGTAGTAAATCTGGAGATTGCTTCCATTTGAAGGTAATTGTTTCAATTGGGGCGTAACCTGGAAATAATTTCCCATAATACGTATTAATTGTGCCATATTTAAGTGGTTTTGTAGTGAGTCTGAGGTTTTAGTTCAATTTGAAGGGAATTGTTTTATTTGGCGTATTTTGTAAACAATTCACCTCATTCTATTAGATAATATTAGATATTAAACGGAAAATTTTATAGTAGAAAAAAGACAATAGTTCATTGGTTCGTGTGCAATTGTTATTTTCTTTTTCTGATAACGGCGAATAAGAAGAGTTTTCTGATATTGTTATATTGATTGATTGATTGTTGCAATTTAGAAAAACTTGTTATTTTAAATTTGTTATTTATATATATATTTGTGTAAATTTTACGGTAAGTTACATCTTGTAGGTTATACAGTATATGGTATTTGTAATTTCATATTAGTAGACGAATTCCAAAATATATTTTTTTCCTCTTCTTCTTTTATGGTAACTTTAACTGACTTTCAACGATTGTAAGCTGCATTGTGGGTTCGAACCTTAGCGTGTGGGTGTTTTGAAACTGGTACCTTGGGCTCGTGGACTCCTGTATTTCGGAATCACTTTTGAGGAAGGAACGTTGCGTTGGTCCGAGAAGTACACTTGGTGGAAACTCTGTGGAATGGAGATGTTTTCAGAATAAATAGGTACTATTGGACATTAGGTATCTGGATTTGGGTTCTAAATTTTTTATTAGGTTTGAGTTGTATGGAGGCCACTTGAGGTACAGGTGGGTCTGGGAAGAATTATTGTTCCGCTAGATTGGAAATTGGTTTGTCGCTTGAATTGCTTGTCAGTTGAACTTAGAAGATGTCTCGTCAGTTTGCCGTTAATCGAATAATACAAGATGAACTCATTTATGAGTTGACAATATGATGTATTGCGGGTGGTTAGGTTTCTGAGATGCGACGTAGTTTAGCTTTAGCATTGCAGGTTGAAAAGGAAGATGATAGCATAGATCCTTCCGAAAATGCGTATGCAGCTGCTGAAGATCTGAGCGCAGTTGAAATGAAATTAGGTTAGATTGAGGTGAGTGTTGAAGTATTTGACGATTCACATTTGAATGGTAATTTTCAGAAATTACAGAGTCAGCTAGCGCATGTCGTAGGTCGACTGGAACGTGTCACTAATTTTGAAGCAGGTAATCGACAAAAAGCGAAATTGGATGGATTGATGTCTAAAGCACTTTCTTTACTCGAAGCATTGGGAAGTAAAGCTTGCAGACAGGAGCGTGATCGTCAAACTCAACCCCCCCCCCCCCCAGTTAAAAATTCTTTCTCAACCTAGACCATCTCTCGCAAATTTGTCAACTATTCTTAGATCGATTCTCAACAATGTAAGACAACCTTCTAATCTTGGTAATGTGTTCAGAAACTTGTCTAATATTGAGACGATCTTACCTAGTAAGTGGAGTTTAGTGTTTTCTGGAGATTGCAGAAATATTCCGTTATCAACCTTTCTGGAAAAGGTGGAAGAGTATCGGGTTTCGCGTAATGTAGATAAGGAAATTTTGTTAGCTACTGGTATCGATTTATTCTCTGGTAGGGCTTATCAATTTTATTAAGCTTATAGAGAAGAGGTTAACCCTTGGAATGAATTCGTAGATCTATTACGGGAAGAGTACTCATCAGAAGATTATAACGAAAAACTGTTGGCGGAAATTAAGAGGACTCAGGGTCCTGATGAAAGTATAGGAATTTATTTGGCGGTTATGACTGGTTATTTCGAGAGATTGACTTGTCCCATTTCAGAGGAGACACAACCTAAGATTTTGTTGATGAATATCGCGCCGTACTACCAAAATCATCTTGGGCTAGTGGATATTAATAGCGTGCATGAGTTGTTGACTTTGGATTGCAAATTGAAAGCTAGGAAATCGGCTATTGAAAATCATAGTAGGTATACCTTCGAGGAGGTCGTATTGTTTGGAGCCAGACTTAACTTACGTGTCTTTGCATGTGGAACCAGTGTCTGAGGTTGGAACTCCACCTATGCCTACTACGTCTTCTACCCCTAGGGGTAATGGAATAGTTTGTTTTCGTTGCAAGTAGCCAGGTCATCGGGCCGTAGGGTGTCTTAGGACCCCTGGTAGGAAATTTTGATTTGAATGTGAGAAAGAAGAGTTCACGGTAAGGACTTGACCTGATTGCTCTCCCAGATCCAACCAGGGAAACGAACCGAGACGGGCTTGAATGATCGGATATGGTGCATCAGTGAAAACCCCCGGTCAGTAATTATCGTGCCGTCATAGATTATGTGGTGGATCATGCCATTAAGGATGAACGTCCTTATCTTAATGTGGATAACTTTGTTACGTCTTTTCGATTCTGACGCTTCAAGAACCTTTTAGGAGGTAAGGGTTATGAGTGTTACCCGTGATTTTGAGGGGTCGTATGCGGTTGATTGAGACTCTGGTTGTCCCTGAATTAACTCATATTTCAATTCTTGGGGTAGATTTTTGGAATTCAATGGGCGTCGTCCCAGACCTTCGTCAGAATGAGTGGAATTTTTCGGCAGATCCTATGTTATTGAATGGTCTGGCAAATGAATTTTGTACTTTCGGATGCTGCAAGGTATTACACCCGTAAGCTAGCTCCTAGGTACATAGGGCCTTTCTCGATAGTCAAGAGCTTATCTCCGTGGACTTATAAGTTGCAGGATAGAGACGGAGCTTTGGCAGGGGCCTGGTACTGTGAAGACTAGGAGCCATACTCTACGCAACCACCCTTCTGTGTTAATTTTCTTTGACGAAAGGGGGGGAAATGTAACTCGTTGAGAATATAATTTTGGTATACCTGCTATGAAGTGTATCTGCTGTAATATTTGGGCGAAAAGGCCAGTCCTATAAGAATTGCCTTGGCGAGTGGAGGTACACCGTAAAAATTACATGCCAGCGGCCATCACCACCGAAGTAGCTTGGAACGGAGGTTGAAAATTCTCCACTCGTAAAACAGTTCAGTGAAGGAGCTCAAAAATCTTGAGGGTTTTCGTTACCTGTTTTTCTTTTCTTCCCTGAAAGTGGGCCACGATAACAGGCCTTGGAGGCGCAGTATAGCTGAGATTTTTCCGGAGGCTTGAGCTCCTACTCAACTGGATGAATTCCAGGAGGGCTGGTGTTTCAGAATCACCTTCGTCGAGGGATTCGAATGCTGTATCCCGTAACTAGCTGTACAATTATTTTTCTTTCATTTTGTTTCTCAATTAGTAAATGTTATGAATTCTTTTTTTTTTGACTCCTACTTTTCAATTGATTAACATTTTATTTTTTTGAATACATTTCGCCAATTCTTTCAATAATTTCATTCATTTCCTCACTTTAATTGGTTCCATTTGTTTTGTATTTAATTTCAGCAGTGTCCTCCCAAGCTGATTGCTAAATATTTGTTACAAGATATTATACTTCAAGATATAACTGTTTTTCCATTTGCAATGGAACAAAGAGTTCATTTACCTAACCTAGTTTGATTTTAAACCTTCTGGTATGTGAAATTATATAATTCTAGTTGTTTGCTAACTGAAAAGAATGAATTTACATTATTTTTAGTTGCTGCTGTATATATCATATAAATTTACTACGTATGTGTTTCTTGGATATTGAATACACCTACATAGGGTGGTAGTTTACTTGCATATTTCCGGAAAATAGCAACATCAGTACATTGAGTTTGCCAGTCGGCGATGCGAAAATTCATAAAAATTGTGTCGGATTTTTTGTAATACGGTTTCTATGAGAGATAATGACACTTACTTTTATAGTAGCAACGAGAATAACCTTTAATATGTCGAATATGTCGTGAATAGAAACTAAGCTGAAGCTTTTCTTTACTACGTCCCCGAGATTGATGAGAGTGACATTATATAGAGTGTAATTTAAATGCGGAGTTTTTCAGAATCATGTAAAAAGTCTGACACGGGAGATCCATTTACCTAGATAGGCCGCTACAGTTTGTCGTAAAAAATGCAATGCTTTTTATTCGCAACGTTTCAAATATTTAAATGTGTTTCATCTTCCTATTTTTTTTAATCCAACAATAAAATGAAGTTGGTGATAAGACGGCAAACCTGTTATTTTTTTGAATATAAACACAAACTGTTTATAGAATAACAAATATTTTTTAAAGTTCAAAAGTTAACCAATTTTACCTTGAAAATATCGGATAATACTTAGCCAAAATACGTGAACTAGGATGGATATAAGTAAATGTTAAGTAACAACAAGTAGGGCAGACCGAGGGGTGTTGTGATAATTTTTACTTTAACTAACATATCTCAGTCAAGGAAAATTTTACGTTTATGAGTTGGATAAGTCAATATAGCTCAAACCATATTATTTTAGAAATAATCATCAAACTTAATGGAAGTATTAAGGTTTCTTAGAAAATTTACAAAAATAGAAACTATTCACCATGTCACAACTCTCCTATTTCCAAGGTTAGTTGTGGGATATATGCGTTTAAACTATTTAGAGAATAAAAAATATTATAATGCTTATTAATGATATATAAGAACAATACGTCCTGCATCTAATGTGGAAGGAATATAGTTAAATCGAGGGAGCGATAATATCAAATTGTGAGTAAAGTTAAAAACTATAATTAACCAAAAGTACTAAAATACCTTGTATAAGTGTAAACTATGACATATAATTGGTGACTATTCTCCAAATATTGAGATAATGGGAAAATTTGGCATAAAACAATCCAACATTGGTCAATTCGAAATCAAAATTGTGTTAATTACCAGCAAAAAACAAAAGCGATAAGCGAAGATCGTTCACCAAAATACGAAAACTTTAAAAATACAGTCCCGGACTGACTTCAAAAACAAAATTGAAATATAATAACGCAGCGAGACGAGTTCAGCCAGCCAAGGTAAGTGTTGAAAGCTGAACTGAGTAGATGACTAACGAAACTTGACGGGACACGGAACTCGTTAAGGTGCGTTGAGAAATGAACATCGATAAATACGATATGGAAGAAATTGAAGGAATGTTCTCGCAGAATAAAGATATTCTTAGGAATATGGAAAAAAATAGACAGAAATGCATATATTATAATGGAATTGAAACAGGAAAATCAAAAGCTGAAAGAAATAATCGCCGAGCAAGAAGAAAGATTAGACTACATAGGAAGGGAAATAAGGCGCAATAACATAGTAATTCAAGGAATTGAAGTAGAGCCAGGAAAAGATTTGATAGAACTCGGCAGGATCGGAACTTTTGGAAGAAACAAAAGTAGACCAATTATAGTTAAAATAAAAAAATGGAGCAAAAAATTAGAAATTTTGAAACAAGGTAAAAAGCTGAAAGGTACCAATATTTGGATTAATGACGACTACTCGAAAAAAAGTCCAAAGAGAAAGAAACATTTTACTGCCACAGGTAAAAATAGCCAGAGAACAAGGACACAACGCAGTACTTCAGTTTAATAAATTGATTATAAACAACAGAATTTATGGATCAGATGCATTTGGGAATGAAAAGCTAGAAAAAAAATGATGATAAGAAACGTACAGTAACCGATCGTTCGCCGGAACATTGAGGAGACAACAAAGAGAAGAAGTCAAAAAACTAGTAGCTAAAGAAAATACGATATATACAATTGAAGACAATGCAATGAAATGAATAATGAGTAAGGGTAAAAATAAGAAAAGTAAACGCAAGAGTTTAGTGAGAATGGCAACATGGAATATCAGGAAAATGCTGACAATGGGAAAAATGGAGGAAATTGCAAAAGAGATGTTGGAATATAAAATAGACATATTGGCACTTCAAGAAATACGCTGGAAAGGTGAAGGACAAATAAACAAAGGAGAATATATACTGTTTTATGGAGGGGAAGGCAGTCGAGGAGAGAACGGCATAGGATCTATGATAAGCAAAAGAATAAGAAATAATATACTAGATTACACAGTTATAAGCGGTAGGATATCAAAATTGAGATTAAAAAACCCCATGGTAAATATTGCAATAATTATTAGTTATGTACCGACGGAAGAAGCAAAAGATGAAGACAAAGATGAATTTTACAAGAAATTGGTAAAGGTGTGTGAGGAAACCGCAAGACATGATACATTAATAATCATTGGAGATATGAATGCGAAAATAGGAAGAGAAGACTACTTAAGTAATGTTGCAGGGAAGTCCACTATACATGATATATCTAACGATAATGGATGGCGACTATGTGATTTAGCTTAGGAGCTCAACATGTATATTAGCAGCACTAGTTTCAAGCATAAGAAAGAACATAAAATTACATGGATTATACGTGGGACTACTACGGGGAACCAGATAGATCATGTTCTAATATCAAAAAGAAGATCAAAGATGATACAGGATGTAGGATCATACAGAGGAACAAGTGTTAATACTTATCATCAAATAGTAATTGTCAAAATGCAAATGAGAATTGTAAGTAAAGTGAATAGGACAATAAAATGTAGGAAATGGTACGTGCAGAAATTGAGAAGAAGTAAAAATGAATATGGGGAAGAAGTAAAGAAGCAACTACAAAAGACTAAAGAACAAGATAATATCGATGAGCAATGGAAGGAAATAAAAAGAAGTAAAATAACGGCAGCAGAGGAAGTAGTTGGTACAAAAGATACAAGACAGAATAATGAATGGTTTGATCAAGAATGTAAAATAGAGATAAAAGAGAAAAAACAAGCCAGACTAAAATGGCTGCGAACTAAGCAACAACAATTTTATGATGAATACAGAAGAATAAGAAATGAGAGCACAAAATTGATAAAAAAAAGAATAAAATGGTTAAATGAAAGCATGGACATATTAAAGAATGATAATAAAAATAATGTGAAATCATATCAATATATAAAGAAACATAGCAGAAAACCAACTACAATAAATATCGAAGAAAAAGAGTGGAGTCAACATTTCAAGAATTTATTAACGGAAGAAGATGGGGAGTATAAAGAAGATGATATGACTGATAATGATACAGGAATAGAATACGAAGAAGAACCGACCGAAGAGGAATGTAACGACATAATTAATAAATTGAAACACAACAAAGCAGGAGGGACAGACGAAATAATAAATGAGCTGATAAAATATGGAGGAGATGATCTAAGACATAAAATATTTAAAATCATGGAAAGAATATGATACTGGTATGATTATACCAATAATGAAGAGAGGAAATCGTAATATTTGTAGCAATTATAGAGGAATTAGTTTACTTAACACCGTATATAAAATATTAACAACGATAATAAATGAAAGGCTAAAAAAGGTAATGGAGTCCGAATGTTGGAGTCCAAATGCTATTTATTGACTTCCAGCAAGCTTTCGACAGCCTGAAACGGAGGACAATCATAAAGGATATGGAACAATTAAATACACCACAAATGATCATACGGTTGGGGAAAATGACGATGAAAGATTCTAGGGCAAGGTCCATCGGAGGAATTTGAAATAAATGCTGGAGTAAGGCAAGGAGATGGGCGTCAACGGTATTGTTTAACATAGCAGAGGATGGCATAATTTAGACTTGTAATATGAAAGGAAGCATAATTGATAAATCAAAACGAATAATGGCATATGCTGATTATTTAACCATAATAGCGAGAGACCGAAACAGTCTTGAAGGAACATTAGAGAAAATTGTAAAGGAGGCGGGAAAAACAGGATTAATAATAAATCAGGAGAAAACAAAATATATGGAAATGGAAAGAAATAAGGAAGTCTACCAACCAGAAGCAGTAAAGTTAAATGAATTCAGTTTTGAAATTGTTACCACCTTTAAGTATCTGGGAACAATTATTAGTAATTGAAATGACACAAAAATCGAGATAAGGCAAAGAATTCAAGCAGGGTATAGAGCATATAATAAATTTAAAAACATCATGCAGAGTAAGAGAATAAGCCGAGCAACAAAATTAAGAGTCTACAGGACGGCGATAAAACCGCTAGTTACATATGCGGCAGAAAATATGAGACTTACAAATGAGGACGAAGAGCAACTAAGGATATACGAAAGGAGTATAATTAGAAAAATGTATGGACCAGTTAAACTAGGGTATAACGAGTACCGAAAACTTATGAATTATGAAATTAGAAATATATTAGAAAATGAGGACATAGTAAACACAATTGAATCAAAAATGATTCGTTGGTACGGACGTGTTAAAAGAATGGAGAAAGGACAGGAGGTGAGAAGAATTACAGAATGGAGACCGAATGAGGAGATATTACCAGGAAGACCAAAAATTAGATGGGAAGATCAGGTTGTGAAAGATATAAAAATTTTAGGAGTACAAGGCGGGGAGAGACATATGCAGGACAGAAAGAAGTGGAGAACAATTGTCGAAACTGCAAAAACCTCTAATAAATTGTAGATACACAGCATGAAAAACGTGGGCTGACCCCCACAAGACACATGTTCAAAAGAGCTCAATTTGAGCGGCTACAACTCCAACTGGAGTGTGTAGCCTTGTATATATATATATATATATATATATATATATATATATATATATATATATATATATATATATATATATATATATATATATATGATATATAAATAACACATACCTTTTGAACGATGTATTTTAATAATTATTTGGTATGCTTGCATGTACTAAAGTAACAGATGACATTCAGTCTATAAATCAACATTCAATTTGATAAACAATCATGGTAAATCCCCCCAATGCAACCTTCGTTAGACCGGCCTTTGCATACGAGGCACTGTACCCCCTTTTGGTAATCGTTTGTTAGATTATTTTGATATGAATTTTTCTTCATAATATATCTTTGCATGGACACATAATTGGTATTGTAATGGGATGCGGCACTTGTAGGACTTTTATTCTTACTGCCTTCCTCAAAGGTCAGTTCATAAATTTCGACTCAGTTCATGACCCTATCAGTCTTTCGTTTAATTTCATAAGGCATTCTGAAACAAAAAAGTAACAATTCACCATGCAATATCACACCACAAGGCAAATGAATGAACCTTAAGAGATAAATAAACAGTATTAGGAGAGTTGGGACAACTCGCTTAGGTGCAAAAAATCGTGAACCGATAAGAATAATAATTCGTAATTTCGAAATAAGATACCAATTCATAGAAAACCACTACAATAAGAAACTTGAAAGAGTAAAGCAAATGAGCAGCAAACGGATTTAAAGATTAAAACTGTACATTAGAATTAGATCAAGTAGAATTTATTGTGAAATTAATGGAAAGAATATTGCAGAACGACGAATGAGTTTACGGATTCCTCGTATGAAGGATGTCTAAAATAAGGTGAAGAAGACTTAGTATTCTTATCGAAACATTGCATTTGAGAAATGATGATGAAGTGCTTACGGAACAATCATTTCCCATATGATACGCCACTCGTTACTTTATGACCCCTGCATTTGATGCGCGAAAGGATGACTTATGTGTTCTTCTATACACGTTTTCACTCTACGGCTATCTATCTTTATGTGACAAACGATATTTGAGGTCGTGTTATTTATTGATGGGAGTTGAACTTACACTTTAAATTATTTCCAGAATTTAGTTACCCATATAGTATTATACAATAAAGTGTGATGAAATGAGCCAATCTGATAAAAAAATAACGTCAAATAAACAACAAGTAAGAGTCGTCAAGATATTTGCAATTTGGTCTGGTTCTGATAATCAAATTAAATAGGTTGCCAATTGTGATCAAAAACTAAAATAATAGATTTTGTCAACTTGATCAGTTTCCTGTTATATATTCTGGCAAAGATTCATATATTCTTGGGGGTTTCACAGAGATTTCATCATTTGTTGTTTATTCGAGAAGTCGAATTTGATCACCTGAATCAGATGAAAAGAATTTTTCTTGATGAATGTACGGATGTACTTTCCGCTTAGATTGGGATGCAAATGTCTAAAATTTCTACATTGGTAGTGAACCGAAGTAATCATTCATGCACTGATACACGAAACGGCAGGTAGTCAAACACCACTGCTCACTCGATTATTTCGGCCGAATATGAAGGAAAATAGTATTGATTTCCAGGGCCGACTGTTTGGGTGCACAACGCGCCCTATTTCTGCCTCTTGGTGTAGGAATCTCAATCGTTTGGACCTTGTAGGCTACAATGGTGAAATTACTTTGATTAGTTAAGTGATAAACGTTTTCAAAATAATTGTAACCGAAATATTTTCAAAATTACTGACGTAACTGAGAAAATTTCAATCCAGTAATGGAGTGCTTGATAACAGTGGAAAAGAATATACTGAAATATGAGAAAGAACAAAATGAAAAACAAGAAGATGCAAGCTGGTTTTGAGTGTTCAAATGTCTACTGGAAATAAACATTCGATTATTAGTATACGGAATCGTCATTTTCCGTCAGTGGTACTATTTTACTAGCCTACTAGTAGGTGAACTGTATTCTATATTTTGGCTGGCTTTCGAATTGTGGTCTTCATAGAAGTTTACGTCAAATAAAAATCAGAAATAGAGCGTCTCTGTTTTATTTACACAATAAAATTCTTCTTTACACAACAACTTTAGAAATAATAACACTTTAATTTGATTTGAATTTGTAATACGCATTCGCTAAGAAATATCTTTGTAAATTAAATAACTTGACTAGAGACACGTATTCCTGATTTGAAGGAGTCAGTTCTGAAGACTCAACTTACTCCTCAGGTCAGGCATGACCAGCCTGACATCTATAAAAATCCACAATTCGTCCACAAAATCCCAAAAATCAACGTTTTTCAAACATTACCATATATGATCATAAACGCACGGTTATGCGCGGGTAATCTTAGATGTATAATTATTTATTTATTTTATTTACCAAACAAAATAAAATAAAAAATTTGTTCACTTCAATTGCTGTAAAAAATGCAAAAAAAGCATCCTAGAGAATTCTCAACACTAAATTTCTTTGTTGTAAAAACTGAAAATGGAGTTGCACACGCGTTTTCAGAAACTAAATGAGCAAAGTGTGTTGTTTCGTCTGATTGATAATCCTTTCCAAATTGAGGAAACTACAGTGCGGGAAAATTTTCAAATGGAAACTATAGAAATAAAAACCAATACTTATCTTGAAGACTAATACGAAAAAAACGGAAGACACTTGCTAAACTTTCATAAAAATCTTTCTGAGGAGAGTTTTCCCGAAATAACAAAACTGACAAAAGAGTTTTTTCAATGTTTGGGACAATTGATATATTCAACCGCAGTGAAGCCGAAATTAAATCTCTTGCCTTAGTTTAAGCTTAGCTTAGATTAAATATTCAAATTGCTTTTATTTATACATACTCATTGTATATTTTGTACTCCTGTGTTCTAAAATCTGTAGAGCAGTGTAAGATACAATAAAATAAACAAAATTAAATAATATTACTATACAATAGAATGATGACAAGGTATCGTAGAATTGGTTTTTGAAAATCATATCACAAAATGTAATATTATACTAGTAGAACCATTCAAAGAGTTGTTGGGGTCACGTGGTCTGAAATGATAGGAGAAACGGTAGTCTCTTGAATCAGTTTCGACTATTCATAACTGCCAAATTTCATACATGTCATGTGAACACTTTTCGAGAAATTAAACTATCAAAACATCGTGGGAAACCCTGTATATTCAGTTTTTTGGAAATTTGTAAAACAATCTGTATTGAAAATTATAAGGCTTATCATATTTCTAGAGAAACCGATGATTTGACAACATTGTAAATACAACTGTAAAACTGCTCTTATTCCTAAACCCTACAAACATAAATATATGGAAATCGTGATATTTCAATACTCAAGACTCACTCATTCACTCAAGACGGACAACAGTGTAAATACATCTGGAAAACTGCTTTCATTACTAAACCCTACAAACCTAAATAAATGAAAATCGTGGGAGTTCTATTCCCAATACTCACTCTGTACATTTATTTTTTTCTGCGATTTATTCTGCATTTTAGTTGAAAGGAGTGTTCAAAATATGACATGATATCAATTTTAGCCTTCTGATCCACTCCGTTATATTGTCAATCTCTTGAAAATACACATAGCCATTTAATTAAAAAGTACTATTATACTGCTATCTAGGAATTCTATCTCTTCATCGCAGTGTTTGAAATAATTTGAGAACATAATTTATTACGTCCCGTGTCGTTCTTATAAACTAGAAATCATTTCCAAATTCCACCGCGACTCCAGTTGAATTAATATTTATTTTGAAGATAGTCGACAGACTTAATTGTCAAGAAAAGAAAAAAAGTGTGGGGACATAATAGAAAGACGTTCCGTTTCTAAGGCAATCTTCATTTTTACGGTTTTGCATGGAATGAGAATTCTTATTAAAACTGTTGTGCTCTAGTGCTTTTGCAATGACATGGTTAAATGCAAACACTCCAGTGGCGTTCCATTTGAACTGCTCCACAAAAGTTAAGAAAGTTAATAAATTATGAGATTGTGTTGTAACAAATTTCGATTTTTGGTCACCTAGTGTTTATATATTCTTACTTTCATTTTACCGTTTCTGTGTCCTTTTGCGCAATACGTTTGCATTTTGCAACAACAGAAATAACAATTAGAGTTTGTGTACCAAAGTAAATACGTTAATAATCCACATCAATTACAGCCAAATAACGCCTTTGCATACTTTCGATAAACTTGTTGAAGTACCCTCGATCTATTTTTCTCCAAAGACTGGGTAAAAGCTGTCTAAGATCTTGGAGTGTTTGTGGGGGCGATTGATGGGAATTGAAAGCTCTTTGTTGCTGGTCCCAAGCATGCTCTATGGGACTAAGGTCAGGTGATAGAAGGGACAGTGCCAAACAAAGGCGGTTCCAGGACTAATTTTGGGGGGGGGGCTTCCTTGTTTTTTCTTATTGCTTTTACTACTTCTGAATGAGTCATTTAATGCTATTCATTTATGCAGTAATCACTATTCTAGTGTATACACAAATTTCCTATACATCGACACAAACTGACAAATTTTCTATTCTATATTCTAGCTTGCTGAAAATGTAATTTCAATCTATCTCAAGTTGTTTTAGTACTGTAGTTTCTCCAATGATTTACTTAGGTTTATGTACATGAATGAAAATACTACTATTACCAGCTTGTGTTACAAATAATTCAATCAATCCGAAGTTTCCAGACAATTTTATCCTAGTTAATTGTTTCATAAACTATAAGAAAATATTTCAAAACAAAACTGTTCAGACCTTTAAATAATACAGCACCGTTTCTCTATGGTAGATTCATAGTATGTTAAATCATTCAGCCCATAATAATGTTTTCAATAATTTGAAATACCTCGAAGTGCGGCTAAGATTTTCAGAATATTGTGGAATATTGGAAATGTGTTGGGGTCACAAGCACCAAACTTGTTCAATATATCTCCAAGGAGTTTAACATTTTTTCTCTCTCCTTATCCCCGTAACTCTTCCACAGAGCCAGTTCACCTTCAAATATACTCAAATGTGTTTAAATAATAGGTGAAAACTGCTTAAATCCTTTCTTTAAATTGCTG
This sequence comes from Galeruca laticollis, assembly GCA_963921935.1. NCBI lineage: Eukaryota > Metazoa > Arthropoda > Insecta > Coleoptera > Chrysomelidae > Galeruca > Galeruca laticollis. The sequence continues at coordinate 165,852,097 of OY998176.1, forward strand.
AATCATCTTCTTTTACTCCGTGAGCCTTAACTAAATTGTTGGGAGTAATACCTCGTAGGCCAAAACATTTCAATGATCTAGAACTTAATCTAGATGATAAGTTAGTATAAACATTATACAGACGAGTTATATAAATAGATCGTCTGTAAAACTCTTCTACGTTTATTGGGTAGTTTGCTCTCTTAGTATGTATGCTCGCATGTCTAGGCAACTTAACTACTACATCCACTTTTCTACTGACTCACTCACAATTTCTAGTCATTTAGTCATTCTTTCATTTAATGTGCTCATAGTGTTGGTGACTGCTTTACTTTGGTGTTTGCAGAAGTCAATTGAGAGGCAGTGAGATTTTTAGAACGTCAGTCAACGACATCATTGAAGTAAAAAACTCGGCCGTGCATAAAGAGTTAAGAAAAGTTGTTGCAACTGACGAAGACTTTCGGAATCTTTACATGACGACATCAATGTGGGTGCTTGAACAGAATAGAACAGAATCACTTCTTCATGCCTCTCAACCCATCTAGTTTCATACAAACTAGTTAATAGGTGACCTAATTTTAAAACATGACTCCTCTTGGCTGACATATTAAAGGACGATACTATTGATTTCATTAGATGTACTATGTTTCTCATGCAAACGACATTAAAGGTTAGAGAGTTATTCAGGATATGATTTAGGTACGGATATCTGCATGTATGTTTTGTAACCTTTTGTATTTCAGATACAGCTTCAGATGACATCACACTACAACTGACAGTGCTAATACCTACACAAGTTTTCGGGTCTAAACACAATTCTTGTAGTATATTTTATATTGGTGATTCTTCTCCACTTCAGTTGTCTTTCCTGTTTCCAAATTGATTCATGTGAAATGCGAAGCATTTCGTAAACGAAATAACTTTTAAAGTGAGTTTCACATTTGGAAAGGCGCTTCTTAATGATATTAACAGCGTGAAAATCAACTACCGTTGAAGTAAAAATTAGAATCATTCAGGATTACGATAACACGAATTTAATTCAAAAGCATTTCGCGAATTCTAGAATCTAGGAATAATATATGGCTTTAACGATTGAAACTAACTTTTACGCATCTGTGAGACGCCCTGAATAACATCCAATCATAGCATTGTCATTTGTATACACTTCGGAGGCTGAATCGTGCAAACAAACCGAAATTTCTCCAAAAATGTAGTAATTCAGGTACCATAGCACCCGTTGTACTAACTCTAGTGAGCTGAGAATCAGTAAGAATCATTGATAAGATGTCCTTAACAATATCCAATAATAAAATTAGTCACTTGTATATACTCCGGAGGCTGTATCGTGCTAACAACCCGAAATTTCTCCAAAAATTACCAAAAATGTTATACTTTAAGTACCATAGCACCCGTTGAAGTAGCTCTGGTGAGCTGAAAATCAATGAGGTACATTTTTAAGATGCCTTGAACCATATTTAATCATGAAATTTGTCCTTCGTATACACTCCGGAGGCTGAATCGTGCTAAAAACCGAAATTTCTCCAACATATACAAAAATGTCGTACTTCAAGTATCATAGCACCCGTTTTACCGGCTCTAATGAACTACAAATTAATACAGTTTTTCTGTAAGATGTTTTAAACAATATTTGATCACAAAATTGGTGAGTTTTTGTACTCCGGACGCTGTATCGTGCTAACAAACTGAAATTTCTCCAATAAATGACAAAAATATCGGACTTCAACTACCATAGCATTCGTTATACGGGCTCTAGTGGGCTTAAAATCAATAGGGTTCTCCCGCAACAAAAAAACACCGTCGAGGTAAAAGAGTCTGCGGTGCTGAGGTAAAGAGAAGGAGGAAAGCGAAGCAGCAGGCTGGCGACTCTAAATACATCACCAGCGCCTCTCGCCCCTTCCTAACTAAGCCTGGCATCGGCGGTCAAAAACGCAAGGGCAGTGGTGATCCTCCTCCAAAAGAGGCTCGCCCCCAAGAAACTAAAGACATCTGCTACAACACCTCGGAGGAGAACTCTTCCAGAGGAAAGAGAATACGGATGGACGCTTAAGCAAAAATCTACAGCGAAGCAGCTACCAACCATTTACGGGTAGCTATTATAGACAAGGCCGATCCATACGCTAAGATAATTACCGATAATGATGCAGACCTTGTCAAAGGCAGCTAATGGAGGCTTTCGACAAAATCCTTATGTCCGCCTTCGTTCGGTAGTCAGAAAAAGCCACCTACTTTTAGGTCATGGTCCCACTCTGGCGAAATAATCGTACTCATCTGCGATAATGACGAAACACTAGAGTGGCTAGAGAACACGGTTTCCAAAATGAAACCGTTGGTGGAGGCTAAGCTCGACGTGTTGCACGTCGACAACCTCTCTCAGCTGAAAAAAGCCACCCTATGGGTCCCTAGCGAAGCTCAGGCTGATCTCGGTGAAAAAGAGGATGTGCTGCGCCGGCTAGAAAAACAAAGCCCAGACCTTCGGGTGGATGCATGATTCTCCTTCCACCACGAAGCGGAGGTCAGTCCCAAAGGGCACCTCTTCGTCTTCGGCATAGGAGACGAGAAAATGGGAGACCCAGAAAAACGATCAATGAGGATGAGCTACGCGTTCACCTCATTGATCGTTAAAACAAAAAAACTCGACCCAGAACGGAGGACATCGAGCATGGATCCCTCTCTCCCATCAGAGGAGCCCCAAGGAGCTGTAGGACAAAATATGTCTATTGTTTGAAGGGGATCCACGAGGAGTTGAGGACTTGTTGCCTAACAATAAAGGAGATTTCGAAATTTATTCTGAAACCATTAAAAACTCCATAATTAATGCATATAAGATGTCTTTCCCACTCAGGCGGATCGATCTTGATGGAGCGTCATCCACTCCATGATGTTGCCGTGAGATTGATCAGCTCAGGAGCACGGCGAGGAAATTTTTTAATGAGGCTCAAAGAACCATACTCGAAGAGGATTAGAACGCATACAATTCTCACCTCAAGGAGTATAAAAAAGTCACTAGACAAAAACAAAGAGAAGCTGTCATATTACTATTATTTGTATCATGTATTTGATTTACTAATTGGGCACCTAATAAGGCGGCACATAGTTCTAATCGTGGTATTGATAATGTCTTAATTGGAGCGACCTTAGTTTTTGAACATAAGAGTTTAACTTTTATTTTTTCACTAGTATTTTTACTACGTATGTAGACGCAGGCTGCATAGGCGTTAGATGACGCGTCACAAAAACAATGAATATCTAGAATCTTAAAATCTTTTCTACACACACTTCTAGGGATTTCCAAGAATTTTAGATCATTTATTTGTTGTTTTATATCATTCCATTGTGCCAAGGATGATTCAGGTAATGGTTCATCCCATGACAATTTCAAGGACCATAAATGTGATATGAAAATTTTAGCAAGGATAACTACAGGGCTGACTATGCCCAATACATCATAAATTTGAGCAATTTCCGATAAAACCCGTCTTTTTGAAGGCGGCACCGTAACAGATGAAGAAAATAATTCCAACTTTAGTGTATCTTCATTGCTGTACCACTGAGTACCTAGTGTTGAACAACACCTAGGGTGAGAATACTTAGAGCATTTTTGTTATCGACATTCAGCTTGGATAATACTTGGGAGTCATTGGATATCCATTTTCTTAATATAAAATGAGATGAAGCTAGATGATCATACAAAATCTTAACATTATGGGATAAGTCTTCCAAATCATTAGAACCCGTTAATAAATCATCTACATAGAAGTCCTCCAGAATCATTTTAGAAACTGATTTGGGGATATTCGAGTCTTTTGCTAATTGTTTTAAGCATTTTATTGCTAAATATTGAGCACTTTTGGTGTCATAAGTCAGTGTGTTTAAATGAAATATTTCAATTGGTTCAGATTCAGATTTTCGCCACAGAACACATTGCAGTGGGCGATGCACATTGTGCATAAGAATTTGCCGATACATTTTTGTTATGTCGGCACAAGCTACATAGGTGTAAATTCGAAATTTAATTAATATATTAAATATATCATTTTGTACTTTGGGACCGCTAAACTGCAGGTCATTGAGTGACGAACCGTTGGTGGTTGGACACGAGCCATCAAATGAAACTCTTAACGAGGTTGTCAGGCTTTCCTTAAAAACCCCGTGGTGAGGAATAAAACATTTTACGTCGGCAATACTAGAACATTTTGACATATGGTTTAAGTCAATATACTCTTGCATAAATTCTTTATATTGAGCATAAGCTTGATCATTAAATTTTAATTTTTTCTCAAGATACAAAAATCTCTTAAGTGCAGTGTCATAAGATTCGCCTAAAAATTCAATTTTAATGGATATTGAACGAAGAATTGGTTGTCCTTATTTTTTGAAGTATTTTTATCAAATTGTTGCTCACATTCTCTATCTTCTTGTGAGAAACTTGTGGAATGTAGAAGGTTCTCAACTTCCCAGAATTTTCTCAATTGTTCATCTTCAGGAATAACCTTTGTAAACTTGCAGCGTACTATATTAGTTGCATGTGATATATCTCCTGATATAACCCAACCTAAATGAGTATTTTTCAATATTGGTAAACCTTCTTCATAAACCGTTTCAAAAATTTTTATTTTTATTTCAATATCGCCTATTTCGGGCTTCTGTAGCGGCAGAGCCGCTTTAATAGTATCTACATATTTTCCTAAATTTGTGACCCTTTGCTTTAAAGAACCTCTCACTCTTTCAAGGCTAGCCGCCATTTTAACTAATTACATAAAGAACAATAGCTGTATAAATGGAAATAGGTAATATGGAACAAACTCACCGGTATTTTACTATTCGTATGAACGTCAACTAATTGGAGTACTTCACTGGTCTACTGGTTTTTTATTTCTATGTTCACAATGCAAATGGTTGCAGGACGTGGCGGTAAACAATTCGCTTTTGGCGCGAATACCACTCATTTTTCTCAATGGTTGAACTGGACTACTTCACTATGTTGGATAAAAACTACTGGCTAAATCCATGTCGAATGACCAAATTTGTGTTGGTATTATAATTGGTTTCATTGTTAACTTTGGTAGTTAACATTATTCATAAAATGGATGGACTGTAGTATAATAATTCTTTTACCAAAGATACATAAGCAGTATTTGCCCTTAAGACCAATAGTCAGTTATGTGGGTTCACCCCTTTATTTCTTATATAAAATTTTTATCTGAACTTTTATCACCTTTCTTCATCAAAGATGAAAGATACGTTAAGAATTCTTTTGAGTTCTCTAATGAAATGAAGAACTTAACAATTCCTTCAAATCATGTTTTGCTTTCTTTGGATGTCATTTCTCTCTTCACTAATATTCCAGTAAATGAAACATTAAATATTATTGAAAGAAACTGGAGTAAATTTCACAGTAATTCTACTATCACCTTTGACCATTTTGAGACTCTTTTCAACCTATGTATTAAAAATAGTTATTTTAATTTCAACGAACAATTTTTTGAACTAATTTCGGGTTTGGGGATGGGCAACTGTCTATCACCTATATGTGCAGACATTATAATGTCAGAATTGCAGGATATGTGTCTTGGGAAACTATCTTTTGAAGTTTTTAGATACAAACGTTATGTTGATGACATTTTTTTTATTGCTCCTGAGGGTACAGAGGAGGAGATACTTTTAAATTTTAACTCTTACCACCCCAAACTTCAGTTTACATTACAAAAAGAAGTCTCCAGTAGACTAGCATTTTTAGATACTTTAGTGACAAGAAACATTGAGGACAAACTTATCATTGATTGGTACCATAAACCCACTTTTTCAGAGAGATTCCTAAATTTTCACTCTCAACATCCCATGAGTCAAAAAATAAACATTGTCAAAAATCTTAAATTTAGAATAGAAAATATTTGTAGTGATGAATACATCAACCAAAATTTGAAAAAACTCAAAACGTATCTCATAAAAAATAACTTTCCCAACAAATTATTAAATAAAATAATATTTCATTCAAACCATACCTCTAGTACTAATAAAGACCACCCTGTTTTTACCATAAAATGACATATGTAAAGGGTCTCTCAGAGAAATTGTGTAAAATTCTAAACAACTAGGAACAGCAAATAGCTCTAAAGGGCGAAAATACTGTTGAAAAAATGTTTTTTTCTAAAGTAAAAACTAAAACACCAATTGAATCACAATCAAATGTTGTTTATAAGATACCATCTAGTAACTGAGACAAATGCTACGTGGGGGAAACCAAAAGATATGTATCTGTACGTATAAATGAACACCGAAGGGACGAAAGGAAGAAATCATTAGTTTCATCTTTGGCTCAACATTCTTTCTCAGAAAACCACACTTTTAATTTTGATGACGTCAAAATTTTAGACCAACAAACCAACTTTTATAAAAGAAGTTTTTCTGAAATGATTAACATTGTCAATAACCCTTCAGTAAACTTCAAAAAAGACGTCGAAAATTTAAACACATCCTATATTTCATTAATAAATAGAACCAAAGAGTTGTCGTTGAAAAACAATTAAACTGGTTTTTGAACTCGTTCCTTGCCTGATATCTATAAAATTCATTTTACATTCAGTTCCCACCGTATCCAAACATGAACACACACAATAAACTGAAATGTTATTTCCTTTTTTGATAAAAAATGGTTTTTGGAAGGCTTGGTATGATAGGGAATTTTTACAAGAAGAAAATCAATTTTGGTAAGTCTTTGTTTGTTTAACATAGTTTTGATTAGGTTTTTTAATCTGGTTTCCGTCATTTTGTGAGGTACTTAAGTATCACAAGAAGTTGTTCTTAATATTAGTAACAATAGATTCACATTCAATCAAAGTATATCTTTTTAAACATATTCATGATCAGAAATTGTACCGTAATATTAATTTTCCTGTAAGGGTTTTGGTTCTCTCAATGAATTGAGGGGTGGGGAGAAGGAAAGAGTTCTTTTCTTCATTTGATTTTATTATATTTTTTTTTCTCTGGTCTTCTTCTTCCTTTAGAACTATACTGGGGATTGCACTTACACAAATAATAGCAACAATATACAACCCTCAACTAGCGGATATTGAGCGTTGAAGGATAATAAACATCATATAATTCATTAGTAAACTCTAGCTGCTTGTCGCAATTAATGACATTAAAGGATCTCACCTGTTTTCCTGTGGTTTTCATAACTGTTATTTTAAAAATCAACCTTTTAGAGAATTAACTTTTAATATTTTTTAACTATAATTTTTGTCGTTTCTTACATATACTATTGTACAGATTTTATTTGATTTTAACAAATTTTTATGACTTTTGTGTTTAGTGTATCACACAAAAAAAATACATTCTTTGTATGTTCTTGTAGACGCCCTGAAGATGACCCAATAAAGGTCGAAACGTAGGCTGAAAAAATAATAGATTTTCATTGTTTTATTGACCATAATCCCATAACCTGAACTTACATATAATAATTAGATTAAAATTTTGGATGGAAAACAACCACGTGCTTCCAACTTAAAAGCTTATATTACACTCACTGTTCGAGACGACCTCGCTATAAATGCGAGGTTGCCACGCTGTACAAAAATATGAAAAAATTAGTAAAAACATTTATTACAATAGTAAAAGTTCTAACACTGGCTTCTCCCCCTTTAAATCCCCAGGAACGGACGTAATTTATCCAGCTCTATTTCAATGGGCCTGGGTGACCTAATGCCGCACCTGGTAATAATACACTTCTTCTAAAAAAAACGCACTTTCCTACAAGAATATCCCCCAAACCATGAATGGCTGGATATATAACTTGCTCGCAAAAAGAGCAAACAAAATCAGTGTAGATGACATAACCATCAGAGGCTTGGTTGTAAAAGGTTGTTCACAGGGAGAGGTACTCTCGCCACTACTGTGGGACATGGTCCTAGACTCCTTGGTCAGTCGCCTCAATGAGGATGGGGGCATGGTCCCCATGGCCCCTTCCTTGGAACTGCACTTGGTGTCAAATGCGGGGTACCATGAAAGTACAAAGTGTCTTCGTTTACTCCTGCACGATGTGGTCGAGCATTATCGTATAAAAAGAGGAAGGTTGATCCAATAGCTACGTGAAACAAACGTATAACAGTATAAAAGTGTCAATCACTTGCTGCACGTAAATCTGCGCAGCCATATTTCCATCAAGAACTAACAATTCTGTATCCCCATTAATAGAAATGCCTCTCCAAAGATCAATTGTACCACCTCTGAACGGATGAACTTTCTGCACGATCTTCTACTTCTGGGCACTTGAGAAAGAGTCCATACACGAACACACCGATCAGAATAGCGTCTATACCTCGACTCATCTGTGAACAATACGGAATTTTTGTTAAGGGAACTCTTCTCAAAAGTCGTCATGAACATAAGTTAGCCGCGTGTTGTCTTTGACGTACTGTTTTAATTGGAACCGAAGTAAAAGACGCCATTGAATAATCCGACAAGTACTCAGAGGTTATTTACGGATAGACTCAGTCAGAAAATGATCATGTGCGGCGGCTGGTAACCCTTGGTCGCCCACTTCTAGGGGTTTCTTTCACGTTTCCAGTTGCTCGAATTCTACGGTGAAGCCCCGAAATAATACTTTCACTGAGTTGGAAAAAGTCCGTAGCTTCTCTCTGCAGACTACGCGCCTCAAGCACAATTAGCTTCGTCTGAAGTTGGTTGATGCCTGGGAATTATTCAAAACTAAAATCTTAACTTTAAATCACATTTGACTGAATAAAGTGAAACCTATAACTTAAAGGTAAAGTTCTTCAAAATACAAAAGAGAATATACTTGCCTCAAACTTAGAAACTTATCGACTTGGAAACACAAAAACAAATCAGATAAGCAAGTAAACATTCAATGTATAGTACAGACCAAACCTGGGTGAATAGAACAGTTAATATTTTTGGACGGATCCAATATTTATTTATAACCTTTCCTAACTTTTGTGAAGCCGATTAATATATAAGTAAACAAATATAGCTCCTGCCAATGAAATTTCCAAAGGATATGAAAAATCGTCTGTGAATTACATTTTTATTATTGTTTAATATTCTACGTGAGCTGAACAAAATCTACAATATATTATTATTTGAAGCAATTGTATTGTAATTTCATTATATAATATATCACAAGAGACGAATATATTGAAGATCCATAACAGCAGAGAAGGTATAGCTACGCCATCTGATTTAACAAATCTACCAGGAATAATTTTTGAAATTATATTGGTATATTGGGCTCTTTCTTGAATTTTAGCTCACCACTTACCGCTACCACAGTTAAAGCTAGTGTTTTGGACAAATAAATAAGTAGCTAAAATGCGTAAAAAGTGAATTAACTTCACGCAAATTATTTATTACGAGACCAGTAGAAATTGTTATGACGGTGTACCACCAAATCAATCTATGTTGCGAAGTATACTCATTAACTGTAATGTAGAGTATCTATCTGCCAAATGGAATAAATTCGTTTATAAATGAATAGGGTCGAGTCTAAAAAAATGCTCGGACACATTTATTGGTACATTATTTGTGAGTTTTTAACTCTTGCTTCCTTTTACTTCCTCCTTTGTTACTACACATTCCATCTATTATTATGGTCTCAGTCACTAAATATTTTAATTTTTCCAATATCTCTTCTTAGAGTCACTAAATATTTATTATTTTATTTTGGCTCTTTTTATAAGAATGAATATCGAACAAACCCGCAAATTCATAATTTTTCAAAAATCATAATTATTAGAAATGCTGTATTAATTTATAAATACAACAACGTTTGGTGACCGTGTCTATAAACTGCAAAAAACAGAAATGTTAATAAGGAATGCCATATATAAATATTCAGCAGTTTTTCGGTAGCCATATTAGAATAAATGCGTTTTCCGTTTCTCCTGTGTTCGTCTATCCAACAGTAACCTCATTTTAGTTTGTAGTTTTCAACTAATAATAATAGATATATTTATGTTCCTGCATTTAAAAACTAGTTTTTCGACAGTAGGGGTCAGTTTCACCACCTTCTGATAAGTGTCGGATAGCTTAAACGTAAGTTTTGTCCTTTCTTACTTTATGTCAAGTGACAAAGACAAAAGTTGTGAATCCGACACTTACCAGAAGGTTGTGAACCTGGCCCTAAATCTATCATTTGAAAATTTGCTTCCAATGGGTATGAAGTTATTGTAATTCGATTTATTAATTTTTGCTGGGTAATATACTGACAGCATGATGAATGTTCTCTTGGATTGCCACGTGTTTTCAGTTATCAATATCATACAAATATCATAGAAACAGATCACCAAAAAGCTTTCTCCGTCTATTCGTATACTCTTATATGACATAATTGGTTGTTCATACTGGTAAATCATTAGTTTGTTGATGTAAAATATTGGATGATTGCTCTTTTTGTTCATTTGCAAGCGTTAGTGTTCATTGAGAGAAGCGGAAGTATAGATTGAATACAAAGTATGCCTATGAATAAAAACAGGATTGGAGTTGTTGGTGTATATTGAGCAAATGGAGAAATTTGCTGTAACTTCTTTCTTAATTTTTGAAATATTGTTCATGTTCTCCGATTATAATTCTCAAAATATTGTAGGCTAGGTACGGTATGAAAAAGTTACTAGTTACGGCTATACTAAATTGTAAATATATCTACATGATAGTCGTTATCAAAGCTGTACGGCACAATTACTCAAATGAACTATATTGACAAATAAGTGCAAAATATAGTTTTTCATAAATAGTGAGAACAGCTTGTATGAGAATTTGATTGAAGTTTGACCTGGTGATTAACGTGTTTATTCTACATGTCATGGAAATAAATTTACAACAGTAGTCTTGTAAGTCATATAGAGCGAATATTGGTCCACTCCCCGTATTCTATATAACCTCCCTGTTCTCTATCGGCTGTTTCCCTCAACAACTCCACCGCCAATAAAATTCAGAGTATCTCTCAAGCCAAGAACACAACCCATCGATCATATGCTGCTGCTACTTCTACTAAAGCGCCCCCGCCTCCTATATCCTCTAAAAATCAAGATATTGTGATGCAATCTATTCCAAACTCTCCAATTTTCAACTACAAGAAAGAAAATGGTACCATTGTTTCTCCCAAAAATGTTCATTCTGCATCCCCCATTCCTCATGACCGTATTTTCATATATTTATCCTCTACCGAGCAAGTTAAAAATCTTCTAAAAATAACTCCCAACATAACAAACAACTTTGAAATTATACATATTCGTAGACTTATTTCTCAATTTAAAACAATTTTTATCTCTCAAGTTAGCCCTCTCGTTTCCTTAATATCTGATTGAAATAGCTCTCCTTGAGCTGGGCCTACACCCATCACTTATATCAGATGGATATGCTCATGTTAGAAGCTTCCGCAAAGTGACTTATATAATCCCGGATCGCGATACCTTTTGCCTGCAAACGTCAATACTTATCACTCACAAAAACACATCTCACCAAATTTCTATTTCGACTGATATATTACAATGCTCTGTAGGCAACCAAATCACACCGCTGAATATTATACCAATATCACTATATCCTCACTTTCCCTGTTAAATGTAGCACCCATCGAACCCTCACCTGATCTTCCCCTCTCTTCTGCTGATTGCAACGTAAATAACACCCAAATCCCACCCATTACTATCTTGATCTTTCTGATAAATCGTATGCACACTCACTAAAACCTGGTGTGAAAACACCGCACTCTAATGATAGCAGCCTGGTTGCACCAAATATTCTATCACACGAAGCCAGCAACTTTCTAGATCAAAATACAACCTCCCCCACTGTACCCAATTCATCACAAACCCTTAATAAAACATCCTAAGAAGAAAACCTAAAAATCCAAATCTGATGAACTTAATAATCATGTTCGAAAAGATGATTCGAACTGTAAAATTTTATGTTAAATAGAATTTACATATCATTTGTTCTGAATAGAAGATATAACTACCCTTTTTGTATTCCGAAAACTATTGTCCGCACTGCATTTTAAATTCTTCTGAAGTTTCAAACTTTTATTGTCGAAAAATATCCTTAGTAATAAGAATTTCAATAAGCCATTTGTAAAAATATCTATTTGATTTTATAATTTGCACTCATGACCGATTTTGGGAATTCCAGAAAAAGTGGAATACCGATTTCTAGTTTGAGGGGGGCTTACGAGTCTTCTTCTGAAAGATATCTCATCTCAAACGACAGTCTTGAATGTTTCTCCTAGTAAATCGGTTCAGCTTAGTTGTATTTCAGTACCTTTACTGAGGTAACGCAAGTGTTTAATTTCCGCTCAAGTATCTCTCGGCAACTAAATTAGTAGACGCGTATGTTAGTAAGTTATCGGTAGCAAATTTTCGCAACGAAAAGAAACAGTGTAAAATTATAACAAGTGTATAAAAAGTAATTTGTGTATAGTTCTGTAAATATATTAATAGTGTCCGACTTCGATTTTGATTTTTTAAAGAATCTAACAACAGGAAATAGAGTGCAATAATTATCAATGTACGTGCAATACGTAACATATGGTCCTTCGGACAGGATATTATAGGAACCGGAATTAATTACCATGTGGTTCTTCGATTAGCGGATTTTATAGAAACCAGATTTCATTAACATATGGTCCTTCGAGTAGCGGTTGTTATAGACACGGGAATCAATTAATAATTCGGACACTACAAAACATTCGTCACATTTCCTCATCGCATCGTGTTTACACCTCTGAATTCTCTCTTCGTTTCATCATCGGGAGCCTGGATTTTCTTCGTCGCCACAACACTTGTGTTCTTAAGATTTTTCCTTCGTCGCGTCTACAGTGATAAGTCTTCCGGATTGCCGCCAAACAGATCAACGTTTATCAACGATTTGAAGACTGACGGGTATTTATAACTTTTGTGTAAAGTGGAAAGCGTTTGATAAACTTTTTGATTCACTGTAATTTAACTATTTCGCGGTATTGTCTCTCGATCCTCGTTCTTTGTATGAGTTAGTTAAGTTAGCCGTCTCTTGAAAAGTTTAATTCAACATCGCGAACCTCAATTCCATGTTGCTCTTCTAAATCCACCCAAAATAATGTGCGTTTCCCTGAAATTAGCATACCCACGTTTGATGGTTCCAACCTCCTTGAATACACATCATTCTTCGATTTGTTTAATGCTTTAATTATTAACAACCCACAAATCTCTAATGATAGCCAAAAACTTTTCTATCTCAAATGCTTTAGAAACGCTTTAGATGCTTTAGAAATCATCGACAATATTCAGGTATGCGACGAAAACTTTACCACAGCTATAGAATTAATAAACAAGAGGTATACAAATGAATTAAACTTGCATTCAGTTTTTCGTCACATACTTGAGCAAGATTCTCTAATAAAATATGATCTTGTTAAATTGCAAAAATTTGCTATAAACACGGGCTCTTTGCTGGAACGATTGAATATATCGCACGAAGCATTATTTGAGAATTGATTATAATTTTCATTAGACAGTAAACTCGATTTCAACTCGAAACGTACCTTTGAAGAAAGTTGCGAAATAGGTTCTGTCCCATCAATAAACAAATTCCTAGACTTTTTAGATTGGAAATGCACAATTTTGGTAAATGGCACTTCCCCCTTGTCCCATACAGGAACTAAGACAAACAAGCATACGTCCTATATTAAAGATAGTAAACCAAAGTTTACACCTCAGCAAAAGTTCCCAATGCATACACTACACCTAATACTCAGGTTACCCCAACTATTTTATAACACGAAACCAGCAACTTTCTCCAAATATAAGGTCTCCAATGTACCCAATTCATCACAAACCCTTAATAAAACATTCTAAGATGAAAACCAAAAATACAAATCTAATGAACCTAAAAATCATATTTTAAGCCTCGTTCGGCTATTCACAAAATATACTCTGATTCCCCCCCTCCCCTCTCTCTTACTCGCTCTCTTTTCCTCATCGAAGCTCCTGACTGATTTTCTGGAAAATACTACTGGGATGTCCCATCCACTGGCAGGTGCCAATAAATTCACTTCTGATATTTCCTCCTTACTGCAAGACCTGAAAACCCTCTACATTGCTTCTAGTGAACGCTCCTTAAATAATCGCTTAACACGCCTATAAAACAAATTCAAGTCCAAACTAGAGCCTGACTCTTGAACTTATTCCGGTGACCCGACAATTGATGACTATATCAACTCTTCTGACTCCTCGTTAATATCTCAGTAAACATTTGTTTTCTCATTCCCTTCTAGCATTCACTGTCCTACAATGGAATTACGATGGATTGTATCCTCGTATTGAATGAGTTCAAAAACTTATTTCCCTCCACAAACCCGATTATCTCTGTCTGCAAGAAACCAATTTCAAAATCAAACACAATCCTCTCTTAAATCACGTAATGGTATCACTATTTATTTACATTTGGACTAACTGTACTAGATCCAGCGGTGATAATGATGTTTAGATGTAGAATGAAATATTTCTGGTTTTTACTGGCAAATAAAATATTCCAATTTTATCGCATAAGCCATATTTATCTAATCAGTAGCGTCTAGTATATTGAAAAAAAATGATTCAAACGAGTATATTTGAAACAATACATACATTAGCTACTCATTGTATTTTAGATGACGCCAATTTGATGCAGTTAATAACAGACTTGAACTTTTTTTCATTTTCATTGTGAAGCTCAAATTATCAGTAGTGAGGAAAATACGATTTGCCACTTCAAAAATTTAAAAATACTTTTTATTTACCACTGTTACAAAACTACACAATAAACTGGTAAAAATAATATAACTAAAATCAGACTGGTAATAATAAAAATTGATATAATTATACCTTGATCTAGCATCGAGGTTATCTGACTTCTAACTTCTTCTTTGAGGATGTATGGATAGCGGTATGATTTAGTATATACCGGTTTTTCATCCTTCGTTCTTGTGGTGTTTAACTTGATTCGTAAAACTAAGAGGTGTATCTGGTTTATGGAAGATATCTGAATATTTTCTGCAGAGGCGGAGGATGTGTTCTTTGTCTTCCATATTAAGATGGTCCGTTTAATTCAGATGATATATGTTATTCTTCGTACTCTGTGCTGGTGTTGTTATCTACGAGAATATGTGATATTCTTCGAAAAAAATCTTCTTGCAATCTATCGGTTCGGTAATAGCGAATTCTATTGGCTCATAGGTAAAATTTGCGATTTCCGCCCAGGTTAGTTGGTTTTGAGCGTCGGAAAGGCTTTCTTTTATCACTGCACCTTGAATTTGTTGTCTTGGTATAAAAACGGTTCCTTGATATTCTTTAACTGGTAACCTAACTTGACTAATGGAGTTTACTTCAAGTTGAATCGAGTATGCGTTATCTTCGTTTCATAATATTTTATAGGGATTGTTGAATGTTTCGTAGTAAGGATTGATTTAGGGAAATTTAATTGGGCATGGAAGAGTTTTGAGTTATCGAGACCAATAAGGCCATCAAATGTTTCATGGAACTTGAATAAATAAAATATCAATTTTTCAGGATCGTGGCACTATGCTTTTGTGAATAATTTTGAAAATGGGGGTGACAGTAACAGGATCATATTTAATAAAATTTTCGTAATAAGTGGAAGCAAGTTTAGGGTAAAGGAATGATTTTGTGGAGCCTGTATCGATTAGAAGTTTTACAGGAGGGTCAGAAATTTCGATGTACGGTGGTTCTTGTTTTTGGAAAAGGAATGCAGCTCTATTATGTTTTTGCTTCTGTCATTGGTTCAATGGAAAAAATTTCATATTCTTAATACGGAAAGTCTTGTTCTTCACCGAGTGATAATTCTTCTAGTGGTTGTTCTATTTCGTAAAAATCTTATTCGCTGTCAGTTTGTTCGATGTTATACAATTCTTCGACGGTAAACTTCGGCTGAGGTTGTTGAAGTTCTTGGTGTTGATTGGACGGTCTGTTCCTATTTGTGGCCGCTGTCGATATACTCACGGGGGTTGGTCTTGGTTGTTGTGATGTCCTTGGTCGGTTGGATCAGAAGTTCGGTTGATTAGGTGCCCTAAATGGTGGTCTTGTTTTGGGTCTTGGTTGATTGAACGTGGGCATTTTGAAGTTTTGAAATGGTTGTCTAGGCGGAAATTGGCTGTTTATTTGCATTGTTGGTTGCCATGGAGGATTGGAGAACGTCGGTTGTGGTTGGCCTATCGTTTGTGGAAAAACTAGAGGTCGTTGAGAATAGGTTGATTATTTCTAGGCCCAAAAAGTATTTGTGGATCGTCCTAGAGTTGACGATTAAGGCAAGTTATTACCCCTTTGCAAATATCGGATGTTCTCTTCTTGAATATATTGAATTGCAATTGCTAGGTTATTAGGCCCCATGTCCCTAATAATTGAGCCCAAAGGTTCTCGTGAGCCTACTAGGAATGTAGTTAATGCTTGTTGTCTAAAAAATTCCATTTTGCTTCTTTTTATTTCTGGATTTTGGGTATGAACTTCGATGTAATTGGTAATACAGTTTAGAAGTCCCATGATTTTCTCGTAAAACTGCATAGGTGTTTCTTGAAGACCCTGTCAGAGGTTGACTAAATCTCTAGTAAGGGAATTCTCGTTTATTTGATCTCCAAAGTTTTGAATTAAGGCGTCTTTCACAGCGTCCCATTTTTCATATCCATAAATAGAAATTACTTCTTTGGCTCTACCAGTTAATTTACTTACAACACCATGGAAAAGAATCTAGTTCTGGATATCCTCTGGATTATTTTGGTTATAATAATGATATAATAATAGAGTTGAAATCTTGATAAATTCGAATAACTCGTTTGGATTTCCATCAACGTTAGGCATAATGTATAAATTTTTAACGTCGAATTGAGCCATTGTAATATTATTTCTGATTTCTACTGTAGTGTTACGGTCGCTATTGTCAATATTTAGGTTTCTAAGATAATTCGTCAATTCTAAGTCTTCTCTACTTATATTAAAATCTATTATACTTGGTAGTGTATCGTCTATGCTAAACTCTGAATCAGGAGATTCTGAGACAGAGAAGTCTGACATAAATCAAGTGGCTTACAAGATACAGATGATGCTACGGCGCATTCCAGGAATCCTTGTTATGCTTCGGGATGAACTATCTTGATGGTTACCCCTGGAGCTTGTTCTTTCAAAGATAGTGGATAAACGCTTGATAACAACGAGGATCACTTAAGGACTCTTCCACTATCCTACTGACTGCACCAAATACGATTTGCCACTTCAAAACTCACTTTTTATTTACAACTGTTACAAAACTATACAATAAACTGGTAAAAATAATTTAAGTAAAATCAGACTGGTTATAATAAAAATTGATCGTTTAATTGATACAAAAAATATTGCTTCGTCGGCATCGGATGTTTCGTCGAATGTTGCCTTGGATTTTAGCAAACTCAGCGCCTAGGTGTAATGGCTTCGTATACAGGAAGTTAGCTAATGTGGTTTAATGTACTATAACTAGTGAGTGGTACCGTCGGTAGGCGCTACGGCTTAAATCAGATTTGAAGGTTGTGAAAACAAAACCACACTCGATGTTAAATTGATTAGCGATTCATCGCGAGATTAGATTTTGTCAACTAGCTAGAAAATTAAAACAAAATAATTCTGTGAGTAACCATTTGGGTTCATTAAATCAGTCTTTCAATCGGAACAATATCATTTTGATAATTTTAGTTACGAACTATTGTAACGTATCTGTTTACATTTAGTTACAATTGGTACTGCCTATAGACAATAATAATGTAACTATATCATAGTGGTGTTTTAAATGAAACTCACTGTTTCTAACTAATTCCACAATATAATAAAAATTGTTGAAAATTCTAAAAAATTGACAATTGTTTCGATTAATCAATACCATCGGAACAATTGTCAATTTTTTAGAATTTCCAACAATTTTTATTATATTGTGGAATTAGTTAGAAACAGTGAGTTTCATTTAAAACACTAATATGAGTAGATTCCACGAAGTAAGGGTCCAGACAGTTAATTTTATATCATAGTGATCAATTTTTTTGGCTGTAATGAGCACTTTTACCAAGCTAGAAATTTTTCGAGTAAAAATATACGTTACAAGTGAAAATGAACAGATAAAGGATCTGAGAAAATATGAGAAATTTGTTTCCACATACTGTTTCTACCGTACCAATTCTTGCATCGTATTATTTAATAACTCCGGAGGCCAGTACCAATAATTTTTCCCTGTAATAACTGGTACATTTACGGACTATAAGAAGAAATAAAATGAATGAAAAATTGTCGGCTGGAGTTTAACTTTTCGTTGAACTTCAAGTCTCAGACATTTCATAGCAGATCAAGTTATTTTCTGGTTCTACAACCGGATAAAACAGATTGTCGGTCGATTTAAAATATATTTTACAAGTGGAAGCCATGCTTATAGGCTGTTCGTTTTTTGTCTTCTTTTCAATGTATTATATTTGACGTTGTTAGCACTCAATGATGTATAAATTGAAATTCCTTTTGTCAATTCTTTGACTGTTCCACATAGATTAAGATATCTTCAATTTCTTAAACGAGTGTAATATTTTTAAACAACTGAGTTCTGTACAAACTTTGCGTATCGAAATCCAAAAAAGATTCTAATTCTATATAACACATTCAAATTAAAAGATGGGGAATATTTAATTTGTCTAAAAAAAGGTGAAAGTTTTTAAAATAATACATAGACCAGCGTCTACGCTAGTTTTTTCTGTTTTAATCTTAAATGAAAAATGAAAAATCAGTTGTGTTCATTGGTAAACATTTTTCATATAATAATAATAATAATAATAATATCTTTATTGCTTCAAATTGATACAAATCAATATAGCAAGAAATCCGGTACAGTGTCTATGAATAAATACATAGTTCATGCAGCAAAATCACAATGAAAATTAACAATAAAAGAGCGAGAAAAAAAAATAAAAAATTTGTGTAAAACCCAAGCTATTCGTTTATAATAAATGAGCGAATTTTGAGTACGCCAATGAAATAATTCGAGATTTGCTTGATATCCGCCAAAGAAGCAGTATTTAATAAGGCAATGAAATCATCAAAATTATGCAGATTTTTAATAATTTGCACTCTAATACAATCATACATCCTGCATTGAAGCACAATATGTTCAAGCGTTTCATTTTGACGCGAGTTGCACAGAGTACAAATTTCTTCTTGATTAATGGTATAAATACTTCCCTTATACGTTATTCTAACCAAAGTTCTCGAACATAAACGGATCTGACAAAATATTCGAACTAATTTAATCGGCAGTTTACTAGTTAGATAATCTGCAGGACCTGAAGTGACTGTTAAATGTTTATATATTACACAGTAATTACTATTAGCAAGGCGTTGTAAGTCGGAACTATACAATTTTTGTTTAAAATTCTCAAGAATTGCATCGTAATGGCTTTTTAGTGAACCAAAAGAGAGGTTATTCCACATGTCGTTCAACCCGAGATCTATAAAAATCAGTTTCATTTGTAGGGCCCAGTTATAGCAGGGGTTGTCAAAGTCCTCTAACTCTAAGAGCCTGAGAAAGACAATATTTGGCAATCTAGTATTTGCAAAAGAAAACATTTTTAATAACCAATTGAGGCACAACTTAAATACCGTATAATCAAGCCTAACAACACCCACCTCAAGGCGTACTAAATAATCAGGAGTGTTTAGCGGTAATAGGAGCAATCTTTTGAAAAAACCAACTTGGGTTTTTTCAACAATGTTAAGATAACGCAGACCCCAGACAGGGACCGAATTGGCAAGTGTATTAATTACTATGGAATGATACAGGGTTATGCGCGATTGCCAGGAAGTTGTTTTTGAACGTGAGAGCATATTCATGACAGCACCTATGGCTTGTTTGCATTTGGAAGAGGTATTCATTGCGTGTTCGCAATGAAGAACACGTGAGAGTAACCGCTAAGTATGTATAGTGGTTAGTAATCTCAATTTCTACTTTGTTGAACAGAAATTTGTAATTTCTTGTTATTTTGTGGCCGCCTCTAGAGAAACACATAATTTTAGATTTAGAATTGTGAATAGTAAGTTTGTTATGGCAAGTATATTGTTCAAAGGTGCGTAGCTTTCTAGCCAGATCTATTTCAGAGTCAGCAAGGATAACCAAATCGTCCGCATACAACAGAAGTAACAAATCATTCCTGTTATCAATATTATTTCCAACCATACCAGATTTTCTGAAGAATTCGTCAATATCAGCAATGAATAGTGAGAAAAGCAAGGGACTTAATGGTTCACCCTGAATAACGCCCTCATTTATTTCAAAGAATTAAGAGTATTCATTGTTAACTTTTACACAAAAAGAGGATTTGTCATACAGAGCTCTGACTAGGCGAATAAATTTAGAACTGATACCCAGCTTAAATAATTTTTGCCATAAGAGGGGATGATTATTAGAGTCAAATGCGCGCTTCAAGTCAATAAAAGCGGCAAAGACTCTTCTGCCTTTGCGATGTAGGTGAGTTTGAATGGTGCTATTCAAGACAAAGATGTTGTCCATACAACTTCTGTTCTTCCTGAAACCCTCCTGAATTTCTGGGAGAATATTATTACTTTCAATCCAAGAGTTTAATCTGTTCAACATGATCATATTAAAAAGTTTAATAATAGTGTTAATGCAGGCGATGCCCCTATAATTACTGGGGTTATCGATGGGGCCCTTCTTGTGTACCGTTGAGAGCGATACTGTAGACCATTCAGTAGGGAAAGCTTCGTTTTCGAAAACTTTATTAAAGAAACTACACAAAAAAAATACACCAGTTTTGAGGGAAATATTTGAAAAACTCGAAGGGAATTCCATCTAATTCCGGGGCTTTGTTCCTTTTGCAACTGTTAAGCACCGCAAAAACTTCAGATTGGGAGATTTCCGCGTCTAGAAACGGATGCCTAGCGTCCATCTGTGAATATTGAAAATCACATTTCACTGTGGTAAGGGTATCAAAATAAGTTTCCCAGGTTTCAAGCGATACACTTGAGATAATCTTATTGGGACGGAATTTTTTTATAGTCCTCCAAAATGTGAGACAGTCATTAGAGTTACTCAGCAATTGAACCATATTATTTTCAAATGCATTATTTTTGCTGTACATGTGCTTTTAAAAGATTTTTCCCCAATAGGAAGTCATTTTTGACTTCATCAGAAAAATTATGAGTTTTACAGATTTTAAGTTTTGACTTAACTGACTTTTTTAAGTTAATGCACTCTAAGTCAAACCAAGGTTTGTTATTATAAGTGAATGGTTTGTTTAAAGTTACACATTTTTTCTTCATACCACAACTATCGGCGGCAAGGTAGATTGAATCACGCATATCGTGGTAACTTTCTGTATTACCATTGGACAACATTGCTAAGGAAGAGTTGCGCAAAATATGCTGATACCTATCTAGCTGCAAATCATCCCAAATTAATTTAGTTGTTGTGGACTGTTTATTGCTTATGAATGTGTCAGGTATGATAAAGTTTCGTGTTATTTCAACCATTATAGGGAAGTGATATGATGTTACCGGTTCATTATTTAGCACTGCAAAATTTTTCAATTAATGAAAGAGAGGCATTAGAGCACCAAATTTAATCAACAGTAGATTTACCGTTGGAATTACAAAATGTGAATTGACCCGGCCGATCTTTAACTGATCTGCTATTAAGTATGGTGCATGAGTTATCATTCATAAACTCAGAGAGTAAGACACCTCTATTATTAATAATTGAATCAAGACTAATTCTTTTGACAAAAAGGCTTGTATTTTCAAAAATCTCCTCAGAAGTTTCACACTTAGCACCCAGACGGCAGTTGAAATCTCCTCCAACTACATACAAGAAATCAGGATATGCCGAGTGCAGCTTGGTCAATGTTATTTGAAGGCTTTCTAAGATATACTTAAGCTCAAAACTAGGTTTAAAGTACACAGCACACAATATAAAAGAGAAGCTTTCCAGAGAAATCAAGCAGAACAGCCAATGAGGAGAACTGTGAAGTAACCGAACATTGTAGTGTTTTTTTATTATTATAGAGATCCCCCCACTGGCCCTACCCATCGATTTCTCCTTATTAGCGTGAACAAAGTAAATGTTGAGATCAAAGAAATTTAGGATAGAGTAATCACTATCATGGGTAGCCCATGTTTCGCATAAACAAAATATATCAACATCTTGTGAGAAAACGTCATCGAAATTCCCGATGCCCTCTGAGTTCCAAAACACAATTTTAATTGTTGGATTTTTTTATATTCCTGGTTGCTATGACCTTTGTTTTTAATTTTATTAATGCCCTGACTTTGAATATCGCTCTTAGGACCAGACTTAGAACTAAAATTTACATTACAACTACAACTTACTCTAATACAATTATTGTGACTACATTTATCATTATATTCAGCTGCTTGGCCGAACCGATGCATTTCCGCAAATTCAAGATACGCATTAGATGTGTGGCTATCTAGTTTTTTGGCAGTCTTTGGTCTGTTTTAGAAGTTTTCATTACTTCTTTATGTTCGTCATCTTCGGTAGGTGATCTCTCACTTGTGGTTCTTGTGCCTGTTTTTCTATGTGGTGTCACGCCTAGGGGTCTCTTCCCGTCTTCAATTTCCTGGCTCGTCATCAATTCCTCTACTGTGTATACAGTTCCATTCACTATGAGTTTGTTGTACCGCATTGTTGCACGCTTTCCTAGTTCTCTTGCCGAGATCAAATGTTTTCTAAGCACTTTACGTTGTTCCTGTACATCCCTCGGGAAGTCTTCATTGATGCTAAATTTAGTTCTTTTAAGTTGTTTATTGGCTTTCAGGATGTCAATTCTTTTATTACCATTTCGAAGTTCTACCATTATCGGTCTGATTTTGTTTTCTTCTTTTTTGCCTATTCTTTTAATCTCAACTATATCTTTTTCTGCATCAAACTCTACACCAGTTATTTTCACCACTTCAGCTACTTTATGTTCTTGCATTTTTTGATCCTCGTTATTAGCTTCATCGATTCCAAAGATAATAATATTTTTTCTCTTAGATTCTCTCTGTAATTGCTCGATCTGATCATTTTGTTTTCTTAACAAACCCATGAGTCGTTCATTCTCCTGTTTTCTTGCTTGATTTTCAGCTTCTAACTTTGACAATTTAGTTTGTATATCATCAATTTTACCTTCAATTCTTATGTTTCTTTCTTCCGCGATCTTAAGTTTATCTAAAATATCTTTAGCATAATTTTCCATATTTAGTAATCTTTGCACTTCTAAAAATAATCTGAAGCCAACCCTGTTGGCACTCTTGAAAAAGTTCTAATATATCTGCCTACTAATTTACTTGTGTTATCTCAATTTAAAAAACTGGTTTCTTGTCCACCGGCTGATTACTGTTTAATAATGGATACTAATTTAATGTGGCATAAAACTAACAATATATAAGTAATCTTACTTGGCTTGTAGTTAATCTTGCTGCAATTTACAACAGGCACTTATTACACTAAGGTGAATGATTACGTTTAGTTTAGAAATTAAAAATATTGCAATAATCCACAAATATCAGAGTATTTTAAGGAGCAGAGCTCAAGCACGCTTACTGAAAATAATACCAGGCCCGAGCAGAGCTCTTTTAGTATTATAACAAAACTATCCTCAGTGGCCCATAAAGGAAATTTATCCAAAATATAGTAATGATGATGGGGAAGAAGAATGGATGGAGGCAAGTAATGTATTGTAGAGCATGATAAGGGCGAGAGAAGGACTGGATAAGGCACGAGAGGAAGAAGTAGAAGGGAGAAGAATGATAGTGTGTGGGGGTCCGCCACTTTCCTTGAAGTATGCTAGGATAGTGATTCCGAGGTGGGAGTAACGGCGAATCAATTTTAATTCGCCCAACTTTGGATGCGTCAATTTTATTGTGGTTTAGTACTCCTGTGGTACTGTCATTATTTGTATTTTAGTTCACTTTATATAAATTATATATTAGTATTTGCCCAGTATATTTGAATAAATAATTCAACAGATCTCAAGAAATAATTACACTCACATTTTTATACTCTTAATAACCTAGCTTCAACTATATAGATGAGAACTCAATAACCTCAGGATCTTGGGTTCATGGAATTAAAAAATTTTGTACTATTTTATATTATAAGCGACGAAAATTTTTGTAATCACTTAAAAAGTTTCAATCAAAAATAAAACTCTTGTTTTTCTTTTCTCTACAAATTTTAACAGAATGGTCCTGTACATTCTGTTTCGAAACCCCTCTCAAGTTTCGATACGCCTCATCAATGCTGCCAACTGATAAATCAAATAATAGTCTTGAGAAGAAATTCAACAACAATTCAGTTGAATCTTTTCAAATAGAAAACGTTGTTTAATGTAAAATCATGAAAAACAAATACATTATTCGTATACAAATTTTCAAAAAGAATAGCTTATCTACAGTGATCATTCAATACACATTCACACAAGTGGATTAATATTAAATATAGGTACAACTATGCAAATATTATACACACCAAATAGACCATGTGATGTCAATAAGCTTTAAAACGCAAAATGGCGGATATGATGATAGTTAATGTCTGTGAGATTTCAAATTTTAACGATATATACACAATGTAAGTGAGTTTATTTAACTTTTAAAACGAAATAGTTTTAAATACCTGTTCACTTATGTCCAATTCACCTTGTTTTAATTCCTCTTGTAGGTTTCTTCCTTGGATACACTGCAGTCCCTCTGGTTTAGGAATAAACCAAAGAAGATATTATATTTCATTTACATCAATACATTTTTGATGGGTTTCCAGAGTCAAATTCTTTCTGAGATGTATCGTGGAGATATTATTTCCACGATACAAAGCTTTACTTTTTTATACGGATCAATATTCGAGGTTAGTATTCTGCTATTTTTACAAATCTCTTGTTACTTTCCTATTTATTAATTTCTTTCACAAATTTTACTGAATTATTTCAATGACTAATGTATTTCTTTTTATATTTACCATTCAAAATGCACAGCTCTTCTTGTTAGTGCTCAATTTTTGTTCCTACCATTAATTGTTAAAAAAAACTCTCCCTTGTTATTAGTGCCCATTATCAACAATCTTCCCCTCCATTTTTTCTAATTTCCAAATCAGCTTGCCGCTGATTAAAACACTACAAGTATAATTCCCCAATCAAATAAGTTATAAAAAATTTTGTTGGTAAATCTCATCTCACGTTTAAAATTATTTATTTATCTACTTTAGAACACTCCGTTTTATATTTCTAAATAATCAAATCACATATTCTACTTCCTTTTATTCAATTTCCAAAATATTTTAAACTGAGAGTTATATTTTTCTCACTTGATCTATTCAACATGACAAATAATTTAACAAATGTCAGACATTATAACCCTAATGTTTTTATTATTTTGACTTCTATCCCTTGACATGTTATAAAAGAATGTTTCAGTGTTTCCAAAGAGTTTCTTACGATATCTAATAGAATATTTCGAAACAAATCATAATATTTTGACTATTACTATCTGAAAAATAGTTACAATTTATATAAGGTGACGTTCTAAAAGTTTTCTATTAATAGCTGGAATTCAAGTTATCTCCACCATGTGTTCATGTACAAGGTACATTATAAAGTTTCTTTATGTTTCTTTGGTTTGATTTACTATTTGTTTTATTTCTTGGATGGTTCTTCTTTCATAAATCAGCAATTTCGTATGATTTGAGTGGCAACCAAAATTTAAATTGAATATTTACATACAGTTTGTTCTGTACCATATATATGAATATATATATATATATATATATATATATATATATATATATTATATGTATAT
Source organism: Galeruca laticollis (assembly GCA_963921935.1). Taxonomy (NCBI): domain Eukaryota; kingdom Metazoa; phylum Arthropoda; class Insecta; order Coleoptera; family Chrysomelidae; genus Galeruca; species Galeruca laticollis. The sequence continues at coordinate 165,877,944 of OY998176.1, forward strand.
ATATTATCATTAAAGTTTGTATATTTTCATTTTATTCAGATTTTATTTTATATAAATGTCAGAAATGTGTAATAGACTTACCTTCGGCTGCTCTTAATTATTATGTATTCTTTTATATTTTCTTCAATTTATAGTCGGAGGCATGTAGATCCCCACTCTTCGTGTTCCGGACGCACGCCTATAATAGATTATACCTGGGTTAATTAATTATTAAATTTTTAGTGGTGGATATATAGTAGCAAATTAAATATTTTATAAATATACACCTCTTACTTTGATTATTATTCCAAAGAATGAATGAAATGAGCAATTCTTGCTAAATATATTATGGATATTGAATAAAATAGAACGCAAAACACTTTTCAGAAATTTGTTTAATACAATCGTTGAAATAAAAATTATTTATGATACAAATTTTCCTTATACCGCCACTATACGATATACAGTCATGCGTGCTGAACTGTTATTAAGCGGAAACAATACCGCGTCGGCGCATAAGACAAGCGTACGCTTCCATCTAGTCCAAAGCGAAGCTACCTGTAGCATTTACAGTGTATGATACATGCACGATATATTTACAAGATTTAACATTTAGATATACATAAAAAATATCGATTCACTATTCAAGAAGAACAATACAATTACATATATAAGGGAATATGAGTGATGTGAAAATAGAATAGTGCCTTTTATTGAAAAATTTAGTTATATATTGAAAATATATTTATTGTTCACTATTTATGTCTTGGAATTCCAAAATTTATATTCAAATTACACAGACCTTGATTCTTTGCTTCTGTATAGTTATACGATTCTGCTGCAGGCGTCTCTCCAATTCTTGACGATTTCTTATACGAAAGAAATGCACCTTCTGGTCGCTCTCTCGTTCTCACTCGGTTTTAAATACAACTTTTAAACTCAAAATTTAGTTTTATTCAATTTTATTCCAAAATTTTTGTTAAGGACTTTCTCTAAGCTGTTATCGCTTCCCCTACCGACGCTCGACTTCCTTTTGTCTATTAATCAACAAACTTTTTCCTCAGTAAATTCTAAGCCTCCTTGTTACAGTTTATTACAAAATAATTGTTTTTTTGAGAGTTCATAAATGTAGAAATAGTTCTTTTAAAAGTCCTGGAGGATATTAACAATGATATATACATATGTGTATAGTCTTAAAATTTTCATAACTTATAACAATGAATTGTTTTGTTAGTTTTTCCCTTTTTAGGGTATTCTTATATACATTAATTACATAAAACTTACAACCTAAAAAGTCTACTATTATATGCAATCGTACAGTTTTAAATTTTCTAATTTTTGCTATCTCAATTCTATATAAACTACCAGTCATTTAAAATTTTGCTTTCAATATTAAATATTTTATTAGTTACTAACACATTTAAGTTGGCAATAAATTCACTAATTTTTGTTACTTCCGTTTGTTAAACTTCATGACTACAATATTTCATTGACATATCTCTTGGCTATGTTCCGTATTTCAACCTCCTATCAATTATTCCATACTCTCTTTTACGATTATTTCTTTTTTTATTATCGTTTATAAATATCGATACTCAATTATTAACTCCAATACTAATCTATTTCATTTCAGGTCTCAAGTGATGATACATTATAATTACCAGAATATTTATATGGCAGTGTTCAGAATGTTTCGATTTATGTTGACATTGACTTGATCTTGGATTTTTCATTGAGGTAAAATTTTGTAATGATTCAAACAATACTATTAATAAATTTTTTATTCATTATACTTTAAATCATTTCGTAAATGCTTTTCTTAATATAGCAGCTCAATTCATTCAATCTGTTGAGATAAAATTTTAGTTTTTAACTTGGTTGTGTCTACTGATACGACATACGTATTGGATTCTAAAGTGGATACGGAATTATGGATGCGACAGGCCATTCTATGGATTATCAATCTGCCAAAGTTTTGACAATAAAAAGTAATTAGAAAAAAAATCTTTTTTTAGAAACAGCGTATATTGCAGTACAAAATTATTGCATAATTAAAAAAAACAGACTTATAGCATTAGTGTTACCTATGCCTATCTTTTAGATTTTGAAAAAACAACACGCAATTCATTACAACTTTTAATTTTCTAATAAATAAATCAAAATTATACCTAGTAGTTCAAGACCAAATAGTTTGTTTGATGTCATATTGTTTTTTTGAGTTATTCGTTGATTTATGTTTAAAAGAATTTATTATAAAAATTTACAACTTTACCAAAAATTGTCGATAGATTTTATGAAAGTATTTATACTTTTTGTACATTTTCTTTGACAAGATTTATTTTTTATCATGAAAGATTATTCCCTTCAATTATGATTTAATAATAAATTTTCAAAATTACACCAGAATAATAAAATATAATGCTCTTTGAAAACTGATAAAATTTGGTTGCACTGGCAACAACGCAACATTTTTAGACAATACAGTCAACGGTTCAATTCTCTGACTGCTCAATCCAAATCAATAAGTTTGTTTCAACACAGACTTTGATTTTAATGGAAATTGTCATACAGGCTGTCACAAATATTTCAATTATTGATATAATTTTTGAGATTCAATCAATTGTATGATATATTGATATATACTGTAGCAATTATGTAAGCTCCTATTGTCAAACGAATCCTTCTATTACAAACCATAATATATACATATATATATATATATGTATATATATATATATATATATATGTATATATATATATATATATATATATATATATATATATATATCTATGTATAGAAATAATAATAAATTATTTTTTCAATTTGACAATTATTTTTAAAAAATTCAAATAACTCTTTTGATGTTATATAAAATTTACCATTCACATCTATTATAATATACATTCTCATATACTTTATCCTTGAAAATGGAATAAATAAATTCTGAAAGCTTGGACATAAAAAGTATGAAGGATACTCGTTTTAATTTGTCGCTTTCCCAATAATCCTACGTTTAGTATTTTAGTATATATATATATATATATATATATATATATATATATATATATACATATGTATATATATATATATTTATACAGATCCTCTATTTGAAATATGAAGAATAAGTAAAACATAAGGAAATTTATTTAATTTTGGCTGCCATACTTTCGATACACACTGTACTATATGTAGAAATTCCAAACATGACATTTCATAATTTCGATGACATTTGTGTAGAATATATCTAATGATAAATAGAACATAATATGATCGGGAGAAAATATTTGAAATTGCGAAATATAGAGGTCTCTACTAGCAACCTTATAAATGTAATAAAATAATTTCAAAATCTCACTTGGTTATTGGAAATCATAAATTAGTAATTTTCTTAAAAAACAAGAAAAATCGGTAACTCACGGAAAGGAGGATTATTTATTTTATAAAAATTTAGTCAGTAGTTTTTTATCCTTTGAAGAGACAACATAAGAATTAGAGTTGTCTCAAGTTTTTGGTAGATTGTATAAATTGTATATCATACAATCAAATAAATAACCCATATGATAAATCCAGTGCGTGTATAATTCGGATAATAATTGCATCGTGAAAAGTGTGTGTGGTTCCACTTTTCTAAATTGTATATATTTGGAAAGTTTGCAGAATTCTAAATGCGTTTAGAATGCGAACGAGTTTTCCTGATCCATTTGGTGGGTCCACTCCAGTTGTTTTGAATTTATTTCTCGAGAAATATCAGGCCTTTTTAAATACAGTTGAAAATGTAGATGCATCTATATAAGAAATTTTGAAATATACCAAAATTATCGATACATATATCAGTCTCAACATCAAGTGAATAGACAATTTGAGAAGAAATTTCATTATTTGACATTGATACACGTCAAGTCTAAATTACACAAGTTGAACGTTTTGATAATAATAATTTATTAGGTTGAATTCTAGCATAGTTGTATTCTAATTTCAATTTTTTGTAGAGATTATGACTGTGGTTCTTTTATGGTATTTTGTGGGAATAATAATTTTGTTGAATTTGCGTATCTGATAGTATAATATAAAATTTTGATTCTAACTACCTATAGCATTCATTTAGTATCCAATCTCATTGAACTTTTCATTTTACATTTATAGAATTTTCAATTTAATCAGTGAAATTTGGTTGATTTTTAGTTACAGTAAAATAGTAAATGTCATAAAATAATTGAAGGGCCTTTTATTATATTGAATTAACTGTTATTCGAGAGTTTGATAATAGTGGAGCATTTAATTTGGAAAGACGTTAAAAAAACAAATAAATTTGAAAAATTAATTTTGAACAACTTTGATCTTACCCTGAGATAGGAGTAATAGGTCGATTGTATATAAATTCATCTTGATTGATATTTATTGGCGCCGGGCATATTTTTTTGACCACTACTGTCATAATTGAAATAGAATACGTACTTAAGTTGCATGTACAATAACTGTCGCTGCGACATCATATTATAACTTGGCTCACAACGCGGGGCAATTACAATTAAAGAATATCAAGTATATGATATTAAAATATTATAATATATATATATATATATATATATATATATATATATATATATATATATATATATAAGATGTGAAACATGGGAGCAAAGGTGTTGAATGAAACATGAGAAAATATAACAGAATTCAGCAGGATAGTCAAACACTAGTGAGCTAGAAACATGCATGTCTGCGGTTACCACTCTTTTCAGTAGCCCCTTCTTCTATTTGCGTGCAATACCCACTAATCTATTCGTTGCTCATTGTTTATATGTCACGCACTATTCGTACATCTTGTTATTATTTCAATAATCTGGGTCGGAAGTTTCAGAGGGGAGTGTTATATGCACATCCGTGTCTATGTTGGTTGTTGTCTCGACTATTCGAGATCTTCTAATATTACTGACACAAATGTTGTGTTTGACTATCCTGCTGAATTCTGTTATATTTTCTAATGTTTCATTCAACACCTTTGCTCCCATGTTTCACATCTTTTTTTGTTTGTACCGTACCGATGACGGCTAATGAGCCAGAAACATGCATGTCTGCGGTTACCACTCTTTTCAGTAGCCCCTTCTTCTATTTGCGTGCAATACCCACTAATCTACTCGTTGATTATTGTTCATATGTCACGCACTATTCGTACTTCTTGTTATTATTTCATTAATCTGAGTCGGAAGTTTCAGACGGGAGTGTTATATGCACCTCCGTGTCTATGTTGGTTGTTGTCTCGAATATTCGAGATCTTCTAATATTACTGACACAAATGTTGTGTTTGACTATCCTGCTGAATTCTGTTATATTTTGTCATGTTTCATTCAACACCTTTGCTCCCATGTTTCACATATTTTCTTGGTTGTACCGTACCGCTGACGGCTAATGAGCCAGAAACATGCATGTTTGCGGTTACCACTCTTTTCAGTAGCCCCTTCTTCTATTTGCGTGCAATACCCACTAATCTATTCGTTGCTTATTGTTCATATGTCACGCACTATTTGTACATCTTATATATTATATATATATATATATATATATATATATATATATATATATATATATATATAGATATATATATATATATATATATATATATATATATATATATATATATATATATATATACCAAACAACTTAGTAGGGATGCGGTCAGAAGAGGGCTGAATAAGAAGACTCCTTTTTGACTAGTTAAGCTTTCGAAAATGTTTATTTTCATCATCAGAACATCTACAATGAGTGATAAATATCATTAATGACCATTTCTTGAATACCAAGAACCAAAACGGTGGGTGTTAGGAATATAGAACAAATGAATGTATTCCACTTGGACATTGACATTGAATACTTTATATCTAGTTCCTATAATTTGAACAAAATACGTTTTACAAGTAATAAATTTAGTTTTGGAATACATAATGACGCGAGGTTCCCTATATGGTATGTGAAACATATTTAAAACCTTGATGCTGGTAATTTCTTAGTACAATATATAATTTAGTTGACAATATACCATTCTATGAAAAGTAATAGAAAATTTAAAGGAACAATAAGAAATCTCGCATATTCCTTATAAAGTCGTGGCTCTAAATATTAGATAATAGTTCTGACATGGAATAATTTGTATTTTACTTATTGTTTATAGTTAAATTGTACCGTTTCTATATAAACTGCTCCAGAAAAGTTGAGAAAGTTCATTAAATGTAGGATTTTGCTTAACAAATTACGCTTTTTTGTCACCAAGTGTTTATATATAATACATTGAATGTTTTTTTATATCCGCGTTTGTATGCTTTTTTGCACAATACGATTGCAGTTTTGAACAACAATTTGATGTTGTATACCATTTTAATTTTATTTACAATTAAAGTACATACGTTAATACCGAGTATGCTTTCCTTTAACATTGATTACAGCCAAACAGCGCCTCTTCATACTTTCAATAAGGTTGTTGAAATAGCCTTGATCAATTTGTCTCCAAAGTTTGGCTTACAGTTGTCCAACTTCTGGGACTGTTAGTGGCGGTGGTTGATGGGAATTCAAGGCTTTTTGTAGCTGGTCATAAGCTTGCTCGATGGGACTTATATCGGGCAATAGAGGGGCAGTGCCAAATGCGGGATACCATAAAAGTCGAAACTGTCTTCGACTATTCTTGTACGATGCGGTCTAGTATTATCGTCTAAAAAAAGTAAGATTGGTCCAATAGCAGCATGAAAGAAACGTATAACATTGTTAATCACTTGTTATACATAAATAACCGTAGTTATGTTTCCATCAAGGCGTAGTTGGTATTAACCCCGAAGGTCAGGAAATATCTTTATGAACTTATATGAACCTAACCTGGGGTAGTGTTTTTATAATTCAATAGTATTTACCTCCATAAAATAACAAACGACAGTTTATTTACTAAAACAGAGAACAAATGTAAACAAAAAGGACATTCCGTTCAATATAAACGAATCAGTTTGATATAGATTGTTTTGTTTGATCTTGACCTTCCGTAGTATCATACAGGCCATTTTGTTATTGTAATTCAAGTGAATGTACAGTAGTGATAATGAAAGCACAGTGATATGATAAGAATTATCATTAAACAATTTTAAAAAAATTCCAAAAGCATCCAAAGTCGTGGCTTCGGACTTTTAGGTGGATGACATTTTGACAGGTTCTGATTCTGTTCAATGTGTAAAAAATCAATTGACGAAGTTCAAACTCTCTTATGAGGTGGTTGTTTTTCACTTCAGAAATGGGCTTCTAATAGTGAAGATGTTTTACAGTCCAAGCCAAAAATCCTATTGTATTACAAAATCTTGGAGATCGAGAAGGTATGAAAACTTTAGGATTGTACTAGGATTGTGAAAATTATACCTTAAAATATAGCATATGGACAAGTAAACAAAAGAAAAAACCGTAACCAAAAGGTCTGTTCTGTCAGACATTTCACAGATGTATGTTTCATCAGTATACACAATATTCCAGCCTTCTGTTCTGTATTAAATAATATTTTCTAAGAAAGTAATTCTTTTAAGGCGACTGTCATGCGATTCCATAATCGCCTTTCTGTTTTCTTGTTTGCACTGCCATCTTCAATAGAGGCATTATTTTTAATTAAATACTTGTATGTTGCATATTTTTAATTTTTCAATCTTGATCGTAGTTTTATCTAATTTTTCATCTGATCATGAATTTGTTCAACATTTTTCACCATTCACTTTAACACGTGCATCTCCAATATTCAATAAAAACTCCCTACTTACCTACAACTTATACATTTTAGCAGCCTCCACAAAGAAGAAAAAAGTATACTTGTAGTAAACTGAGGTAAAATAATGTGCAATTTGTGAAGAGTATCTAGAAAAAAATGAGTGGTTATACTTCAATAGGAAACTATTTTTTTCTTAACACTATTCTAGCTTGAAAAATCGTGCTAGAAGTAAATTGACAGAAATTTCTTGTATTTAATTTTAGTATATTTATTATTCATTGTTATCCAACTCACATTTGAAAGTAGGATGTAGAAATTGTAAATGATATCCCGAATCCTTTCCATTTCTCCAAATTTTAGTGCATTGACTATGATAATTTTTGCTTCTACATCAACAAGTTTTTTAGAAAATATGGTTTTATTTAAATGGAAGACACAACCCTCACTTTTAATCTAGCTAAACGTCTTAAAATGTTCAACAAATAAACAACCAGAAACATAACCCTCAAATGTTGAATTATAAAGTGGCTATCGGCATAATTCATCGTCCTACGCCTGTGATCGTTACTAAGCGACGTAGATAAACAAGACAAAATTTGGTTTCTGCGATTGTCAATGTTCCAACTTCAGGTCTCTTAAACTTTCGTGAATCTAAGTCTATGAAGCTTTAAAAATAAAGGGCAACTGGAGAGCCATGCTCGCAATTTTAAAATAATTTTGAGATATTTAGAGTTTTTATAAGCAATTGTAGTTTTATCGGTGCAAGTTAAAAGATTTTGAGAAGATAATTGCAGCAGACACAATTTCCATAATGAATAAATTCCGGTCTTTTGCAACCAAGAATGACAAGACATTTCTCTGCAAGGATCAAGAGTCATTAAGAAAAGTCGACCTAGTAAAGAACAAGCAGCGTAGAGAACTTCATATTGTGCTTATTTTGTGAGGATTAATACAGAGCGACGCGTGAGTTCTAAATCAGTACAACTTCTGCAAATTCTTTTGAATCCTGGAAAATCTTCTAAGGATTCAAGAGGCCTACAGAATAATGGAAAAACTGTTCCTGGTAATATTATCGCGAGCACATTTCCTGCCAAACCAAGTAATTCTTTGTCTAGAGAATATCAATACTTGCACGAGTAGCTGAATGTCAAAATTATGCATAATTCATTCAAAGAAAAATATGCCTAATGGATACGTGCTGCCAATGTGAGGAACTTGATATTAAAAACAAAAGTTCTTCTTTGAATGGAAATGCTTAACAAGCTGCCTTGGCCGAACTTATGGTACATAAAAGACGTTTTAGAAACTTTAATAACAGCCTATAGAATACGGAAAAATTATTCAAGGAAGATGACAGTGATCTTGGACTTTGCTTTGATTACATACACGATATTTCATCGCCGTCCATTCCTGTTCAAGATATTTTCTATCTGCGTCAGCTCTATGTATTTCCATTCAGAATTCATAACATACCCGATAAAACTACCCAATTTTTTCTTCATGATGAGGGTTTAGAAAAAAAGGTCCAAATGAAACATGTTCTTTTATTTTCAAGTATTTGAAGCAAAACGTTCCTGCCACAGTCAAAGAACTTCATGTCTCTAACATTATTATAATAATGCCATTTTGACAGATCACAACAAACTTTTTAAAATCTGTTTAATGAATCCCTTAGTCACATAAAAAATATATTGCTACCCGGACGAAAAATGCATTTCGGACGAATGCAATCTTCCGCATTCTTCCGAAATATAGTCCATTGAAAAGTTACATTTGGGGTTGCGTTTTTTAGAGGACGCAATTTTATTTTTTCGATGTGTAAGGGGGGGGGGTCAGTGTGAAACTAAAACTAAGTTTGTGGGGTCGCCACCCTTGTCCCACGGCCGCAATCTTGAAAATAGGGGTTGAAATGGTTCTCACGATATATCTCTTAAACTATCAATTTGTTAAAAAAAATTTGTTGGCATTTTTTGTTGAAAATTAAATTCTCTACACCTTTGGTCCTGTAACTTTTTATCGTAGAACTATAAATAAAAAAATTATAGGCGAAAATGTTCAGAAATTCGAGAAATAAAAATTATATTTTTCGATATAACTTTTTTTTATCATTTTACGAAAAAATGATATCGGACCATTCTGTAGATCGTTTTTTGAGGAACAACTTTTATGAACAACATTTTTTCATTAAGTCAATAGCTAAGGTTTACAGAGCTCCGAAGTGAGTACTATTTTTCAGTACTCTTAACTATACCTGTATTATACATGTGTACTAATAATGTGTATTTTTTTTTATTTATTTTGTTATAACTTTTTTAATTATAAATTTTGCAATATTATTAACAATCAATTATTGACTCTTTTTCCCACCACACACGAGGTAGAGTCTGGAGGCGCGTTTTTTTACGTGGAATCCCCAATAGGCATAATCCACGGTGATTTTCTAAATTAGAACTACTCCGTCCTCAGTCTTTTCGATGGACCAGGCTGCGGCTCAGCATCTGATCGGCTTTCTGAATTAAATATCAGTGGGAGAACTGGAGAAGGAAGGGATGTTAATGTCGGCGGTTCATCATCAAAGTCATTATCATTTATTAATTCTGAGAGTTCCATTACTTTGCTGCAAGTCTCTCCAGAACAATGGAAGCACACTGCAGAACATTTCAGCCCTGCTTCTCGACATCCACACATCGCTCCACAGTTACCTTTGCATTTGCAAAAGATCAATTTTAGAAGCTCAGGGGGTGCTAGAGGTTTAGAGTTCTGCACTGGCATCAATAATTTTCCACATTTTTTCCAGCCCCAGTCTTCAGGATCATTATAATTACCAAGCCACGACTGAACCTGATGGTAGACTCGGAAAGTATGGAAGCGAGCTGTGTCTTGTGTCGGAGGAAGTGAAGATAAGTTAAATGTACTTTTTGTCACTGCCTTGGCGAATTGTTTGTATCTAAGGCTGCCAATAGAATTATCATCTTTATTACCACCGTATAAAGAGATAAAAAAACGTTCACAAATTACAGTGAGCAAAGCAGGGTCAACTCTCTTGTTGAGAAACAAAGCCGTTCGTTCCACTTGCAAACTCTAAATGTTTTTCCAGGGTTTTCACAAATTTCATTTTACCGATATTGTAAGGAGCTGAAGTTGTGTCACATCCGGAAGAAGCATGAAGAAACAGCAAGTTATCCGCAATTACATCTCCGTATATAAAACCTGACGTACAATATAACTGTTCTACTGTTCGTCCTTTTGATGGTTTTAAAAAAATACATTTGCTTGTTGTGTACCAAGTGCTGTAAGCAATATCAGTATGTCAATATCTTCAGCTACAATAGGTCAACAGTGAAACCCATTTCCGAGAATACAGTTTTAAGAAGTATAATAAAGTTAGATTTGTTCTTCTCATTACCAAGAAATTTCTCTTGTTATAATATTGGTATGGTGTTCTGGTCAAATTTTACTTCTGTCGACTGATGTTCTTTCATGCGGCGCAAACGCTCCCAAGACTTTGTTCCTGCGCCATCAGGGTCGTCTAAGTAACCGTCAAACACAATGCTTGCAGAGAGCTCGAAGTGCTCTTCTACATATTTGACATATTTAGTAGTTATATCATTGATGAATTTCGATCCCAAACTACTTTATGTAAAAGAAAACCACCGTCAATGACAAAATGACTCCTGGCGCTGATGTTAGAGGATCGTTCCACCGGTGTAAAGGCATTAAACAAATATGACTTAGTACCTTTTCTCATGCCATCCTCCGCGAATAATAACAATGGGAAAGGTGCTAATTCATACCTTAAGTAATCTTTGACATCACCGACTGTTTCTCTTGAAATGCATATTCGTTGAAATAAGAGTAATGGAATAATCAAGAATACTGAAAAATAGTACTCAATTCGGAGCGCTGTAAAACCTTAGCTATAAGCTCAATGAAAAAATGTTGCTCATAAAAGTTGTTTCTCAGAAATCGATCTACAAAAATGGTCAGATTTCATTTTTCCGTGAGATGATAAAAAAAAAGTTATATCGAAAAATATAAAAATTTTTCTCGAATTTCTGAACATTTCCGCTTATAACTTTTTTATTTATAGTTAGACGACAAAAAGCTACTGGGCAAAAGTTCTAGAGAATTTAATTTGCAACAAAAAATGTTGACAAATTTTTTTTATCAAATAAATAGTTTAAGAGATATATCGTAAAAACCATTTCAACGCCTATTTTCAAGATTGCGGCCGTGGGACAAGGGTGGCGACCCCACAAACTTGTTTTTAGCTTTACACTGACCCCCCCTACACATCAAAAAAAATAAAATTGCGTCCTCTAAAAACGCAAGGTAAGGCCTAAAAAATGTAACATTTCAATGGACTAATACTTCATTTTTCGTCCTTACAACAAATAACTATTTTTGTATTTTATTGTGGTATATAATATTGTTTTCATAAAATATATTTTATTTTTGTATTTCAATGTGATATAAAATACGAGTAATCTTTTGTTACTTTTCTGGGTTTGTACTCAAATTTTTACTTTTGTTTTATGTCAAGATTGTTTGTAGATCTGAGCTTCAGAGATTTTATTTATTATCTCTAGCACAGACAGCTGAAGAGTGCATGGCATTGGGTGATTTGATTTCTCCTAGGAAAATGGCTAAAAATTTTTACTCAATTTCATTGTATCAATATATTCAGCGAATGTATGTTTAGGTTTATTTATCAAAATATACAAGATTCATTAGGATATATACAAATCATCCTACCACAATTCCATTTTTATCAAATCAACGTTATAATTAAGTAATTATAGCTAATAGAGCGGGAGATGGTGACACAAATTTTCCAGATTTGTACCAAGTATGGCGACCCTTCAGCGCTGGTACTGGCGGTCCAATGGCGAGGGCACTACAGCCTACGTCTTTTTTCACCGACCATCGGAAAACACAACAATCATTGTCCAACAAATCTTTTGACACTCGAAATTTATCCGACACGTTCGATTAACGCCCACGCTACTGGGACACCGGTACCATCGCTATGTCCATCATTCTCTTTTTCGTCTTTACGTAACTAGACCCCTGATGGGTCGTCATAATTGGTATAAATGACCGGAAAGTTTTTGTTACAATCTCCTGGTCTATAATGTATGTGTACCTATATATATGAAGTAGGGGAGAACTGTCAACAGTGGCCTTGCGGAAACAGTAGTCACCTCTCAATATTTTCCACTGTAATCTGTTTAAAGTGCAGTCACATATAAGGTAAACATCCTCTTGTACGTCGCTCTGCCGTATACAGTTTGATTCTCAGTAGTTCCTCGTTAACGTTTGTAAGTGAAGGTGCATGTGCGACAACACGTTGCAATAACTTTGGCAAGTAGCTTTAGTGTAGTAAACAAGTATATTCAAGGAATAGTTTTTCACTATTAAAGTTTATAACAATAATTTAAGAAAAGGATTTTTAAATTATTATTAAAACATTTGCTTTCGACGACAGTGGCCACCTGTTTGTGAGGGAACACTGGCCACCACTTGTTTTACCAAACTAAGAGTGGCCACTGTTTCCTACAATCATATTTATCAGACATAAAAATGGCGAAAGCCCGTTCGTGTGGCAATACACCAGAAATTGACATGGAGAACGCACTTTATGAGGTAATAGATATAGGTTTGTGTCAGAGAAATATAAAATTCCACGCACAACATTGAGGCGCTAAACAGATAAATGCAAACACAATCTCGAACAAATTGACTTCAGCGACCGATTCTTAGAAGAAGCACCAAGACTTACACCTAATTATGAAGTTATTTGACAGGGATGACAGGGATGAGGAGCAAACTTTAACTAGCTGTCTGCAAACGATGGCAAAGCTTCACCATAATCTTACACCCAAACTTGTCAAAACCATGGCATATGAAATAGCGATTTCACACAAAAAGAAAATACCTTCGTCTTGGTTGAAGAATAGGTGCGCTGGAAAAGATTGATTTACAGGATTTATGAGACGTAACAAAACTGTATCAATACGCATCGGCGAGGCTACGTCTCTTAGTCGTGTTATGGGTTTCAACAAACCCGTTGTTTAAAAATTTAAAATTTTTTTATGAAAAACATTATTTTAACCCAAGTCAAGTTTATAATGTAGATGAAACGGCCTTGACAACAGTCCAAGGTTGTAATAAAATTATAGCCACGAAAGGGCAGAAACAGGTGGGACAGGTAACAACTGCTGAAAGAGGAACACTAGTGACCATTGTAGAATCTATGAACGCTCTTGGAAATAGTGTACCCCCCATGCTAATTTTCCCTCGTAAAAACATAACATGACCAATAATGCTCCTCCGGGCACCAAAGGCGTCGCCTCACAAACCGGTTGGATAACAAGTGAGCTATTGAAGGATTGGATGGAGCATTTCATATTTCATGCCAAACCAAAAAGTGATACACTTGTTGGTAATGGACAACCACGAGTCCCATTTGAGCCTTGATGTTGTTAGATGTGCAAAAGACAATAATTTTATATTATTAACTCTTCCCTCACACACCAGTCATCGGTTGCAACTATTCGATAAATGTGTGTATGGTCCACTGAAGAGGTATTACAATAACGAGTGACAAAAATGGGTTCTAAATCATCCCGGACGTCGAATTACAATTTACGACATATCTGAGATCCTGTCCAAAGTATATCCAGAATCATTTTCTCCAAAAAACTGCATCTCAGCTTTCAAAAGTACAGGCATATATCCATTCAATGATAAAATCATCAAAATCAGAATCAATTCAAGATCAATTTGAATCACAGATAGCAGATCCTTCCGAAATAAGAAGCCCTAGTCCAGCCACACTATATGTTTCACCAGAAGCTGTTATTCCTTATCCTAAATCAACTACGCACACTACTCGGAGAAAGGCCAGAAATAAAAAGTGCACAGAGGTTCTAACAGATACGTCAGTGTTCCAGAGGCTTCAAAAAGAAACGTCTTTAACCAGGCTAAAAAAGTATCTACTGTGAAACAGGATAAGGACATTAATGCAAAGATTCCCAAGTACCAAAAAAAAATTAAAAATCTCAAGGAGAATAGTCAGACGAAGATGGCAAGGTTTCATATGCTTCCTCTACGTTGACAGAGGACCTTGATGAAAACGATGTTAACTTTGAGACCAAAGACATTGAGATTGATAGTTTTATTTTAGTGAAATTTGCTACTGAAAAATCGTATAAATATTATATTGGACAAGAAAGGGAGATTCACCCAGATGAAGAATTCAGTGTTTCTTTTTAAGGAACAATAATTCAAGATTCAGTTTTCCCGGTGTACCTGATGTATCCTGCATACAAAAAAGAGACATTGTCATGAAACTACCTAAGCCAACAAATACGGGTGGAACGATAAGAATGTCTCATTCGTATCAATTCTCTGTCGATTGACCTGTATATATGGTTCTTTAGTTTTTTATTTGTAATTTTTAGTTAAAATTATTATTTAGTTTTGTTCAGATTTATTGTTTATTATGATTTGATAGTAGGAATCACCTAAAACTTGTGTTAGATTTGTTCTTTTTGTGTTTAATGAAAGAAATACTACATAAAAAGTGTAGTTTTTGCAATAAAAAGGTGGTGTCTGCTGTATACCCCATTGGTGGCCACTCTATCCTATATAGAGGGCACAGTGGTCACTTTTTTGTTAAAAATAAAAATCAATGAGGAGGAACATTCTTTTTATGTTTCCAACATTTGGATAAGCTATATTGTCGGTCTCAAGCCTTTGTTTGATTATATAAAGTTGGAAGGATGAATTTCAATTAACCACTGACTTACAGTTATTCATGTAAAAAGGTGGCCACCGTTGCCGGTTCTCCCCTATTCATTTTACGGTTAGAAATGTACACCACCATTTTATTTGAATTTTTATATTCCTAAACATATTACAAACACTATTATTTTACCAGGAGTCTAGATACTTCTATATCTAGTAGTCTTTCTTCTTCACTTTCTTTTACCCAACAAACTTGTTTCATGATTCTGATCTCACCTCACAGTTTCAACTTTCATAAAACACCTCCACAAAGATCTGCATAAGAATGTGAGAGGAGACAAACATTTTTTTTGTCAAGCATATTCCATTGAATTCTCCATATTGCTTTATTTTACATTCTTAAGATCTCTCATAAATCATCCCTTGTTAATGTATACCAATTTTTATATCGTTCAGTATACTTCTGCTATTTATTAATGTTAATGTACATGGCGAGTGAATTTATAAAAAAAAACAGAGTAATATTCCAGTGACCCTCTTCCATGCTCAACAGAATCATTTTTCCGCTTTCCACACATGGCTTTCGTTTCAGTTAAATTACCTTATCAGATAAACGCATCTCGTGGTTGTAGAGTTTCATCCCACATTCTGGATTTTGTTGGCTTGCTGAAATTTGGAATCGATATCATTAGTAGTATACGCCTTATATAGGCCAATACATTCACGAAATGAAAATTATATATATATGTTCACAGGGAGACTTTATTGATACTAACGCGAGTCAAAAATATTTATAGAGAAAGATAACGAACGTAATCAGTTATATTAGAATATTAATAACAGATCCTCCGACAACATTAAACATAGTCTATGTCATAGTACTGATTCACCGCATTCCTTATATTTGTTGTAAATCATCAATTCGTCAAACACCAGTGGCTTTGATGATATTGTGTGCTTTCTACTCCATCTTACCTGACCACATAGAATCGCTTATTTGTGAAAGGATATAAGTCACAAAAATTAGGTTTTGAGAAAATTTACAAAAGTGTCTATAGGCGAAACTAATTTAAAATTTATATCTTTTTGCGGAATAGTAATGATTTAGAATAAGTTACATCATTTCGTTTACATATTATAATATTATTCAAGACATAGGTTTTTCTTATAATTCGATTGATCTGACTTATATCTTTTCAAGAAATAGATTGAAAACTTTGCTTAAATTATTATTTTTGAGTCTATGTGATCAAACTAACGATAAAAAACTATATTTTTCGGTATACTTTATTCCCAAATCTACAAATAAAAGTATTCAACATTTGAAATCTAAGAAACTTATTTACCCGTTTTTAACAAGATTATTATTGCTGTTTCAGCTTCAGAGGTTGGCTAACCTATTATTTCCTCATAAAAATCCATACAAATTTCAGGAATATACCCAATCACTTTTTTGATGTCATTCAGTTTCTTAAGATTAGTTGGAATTTTTTCCCCAGAATAAGCTCTTTCATTCGGAAGCTGAACATTTCCTCTGATAGGGCTTTTCAGCACAAAGGTATTGGTTTGAATTCCATCAATATACTTCAGTGCTTCAACAGTTCCTTTTCTTGTATAATTGTAACAAAACTCCATAAAAGTGGAAACTGCGAATAATTTCTTCTTTGAATTTGGAGTGGATCTAGCACTATATTCCAAGGAAAGACATGTTTTTATAGTGCTTAGACTACTAGTTCTTGGAATTGAAAATATCATCAGTGTGGATCATTCTTACAGTAAATTTCTGCCTCTTTGCAGAACTCCCAATCCATCGGTGTATATAGCGTACCTATGCGATTCAGTTTGCGTTTGACCAAACCAAAGTCACGATCGCATGGTAAAAACAAATTGCCGTGAATCGAGAATTTGTGGACAATTTTTTTCAAACCTTCCAGTGTCTGTAAGATCAAGACAAAATCGGATCTTAACATTGTTCTTATTTTGCCCGCCACAGCCGCCACTAGAGAACTTTTGTACTTAATATCAAGTTCCTCACATTGGCAGCACGTATCCACTTGCGGTCGCACAGGTTTATAGTGAAAATGATGAAATTTCATAATACGTCGAATATTTGACAATAAATTAGGCATATTTTCTTTTGAATGAATTGTGCATAATTTCGACATTCAGCTACGCGTCCAGGTATTGATATTATCTAGACAAAGAATGACTTGGTTTGACAGGAAATGTGCTTGCAGTAATATCACCATGAACCGTTTTTCCATTATCCTGTGGGCCTCTTAAATCCTTAGAAGATTTTCCAAGATTCAAAAGAATTTGCAGAAGTTGTACTGCTTTAGAACTTACGCAATGCAAGCTTAAAAATGGGTTTTTACATACCTGGCGTCGCTCTGTATTAATCAACACAAAATAAGCAAAATATGAAGTTCTCTACGCTGCTTGTTCTTTACTAGATCGGCTTTTCTTGATAACTCTTGACTTCATTATTCCTTGCAGATAAATGTCTTGTTCATTCTTGGTTGCAAAAGATTTGAATTTATTCATTATGGAAATTTTGTCTAATGTAATTATCTCCTCAAAAACTTTTAACTTGCACCTATGAAACCACAACTGCTTATAAAAACACTAAATATTTCAAAATTATTTTTAAATTACGTGCATGGCTCTACAGTGGCTTTTTCTGGAACCATGTTACCTTGGTTATCCCTATACGGTTGTCCCAACTCCGACTTTTCTTAATTTTCAAAGCTTTTTGTTTGTAGATCTGAGTTCCGGAGATTTTATTAATTATCTCTAGTACAGACAGCTCAAGACTGCATGGCATTGGTCGATTTGTTTTCTCCTAGGAAAATGGCTAAAAAATTTTATTCAATTTCATTGTAGGAATATATTCAGCAAAGGTATGTTGAGGTTTATTCATAAAAATATACAAGATTCGTTATGAAATATACAAATCAACCATGAAAATTTCGACATAAAAATGTAGCCAAGTATTAGTAGGTGGGTGAACAGAGATGAGAACCGCTTTTCTCTCCTCTGACAATTGCGATACTTGTTTAAACGAATCGCATATGACGGTATCTATCTGAGCAAGTGTTACTTAAGAAAGGAGGACCTTTAATTCACAAGGATGAATCATTTGCGAGAGATATGTCACGAGAAAGCAAATCTGCAGGGTTCAATTTAGATTTGATATGCTTCCAAGAAGTTTCAGAGGTAAGGTCTTGAATTTGTTTAACTCTGTTACTAACGTAGATTGTCCATTTCTCAAGAGTAGAACTTATCCATGACAACGCTACTTGAGAATCCGGCCATAATATATATGCAGAGATGGGAATATGATTTTTAAAAATTATTGAAATTCTTGAAAATAGTTTTGTTAAAAGAACCACGCCATTGAGTTCTAATTTTGGGATAGTGAGGGGTTTGCTTGAATGGGAGACTTTGGACTTAGCAGCTACTAAATGAGAAGTAGCAGTATTATCAGTGTAGATAGTTCGCAGATAGCCACAGCCACCGTAAGCCTTACCACTAGCATAACTGAAGCCATGAAGTTCAAAGAATGAAACTTCTTCATTTACTCTGATGCACCTGAAAATGGAGGTGTGATCCAATAAAATGATGTTATTGAGGAATTTTATCCAATTGTTGTTATTCTGAATGAAATTGACTGTGTTTTCAAATGAAACTCATGGTCTCTAGTTAATTCCACAATATAATACAAGTTATTGAAAATTCTAAAAAATTTACAATTGTTTCGATAAATCAATGTCATCGTCAGAATGACACAAGTTACATTTCATTTTATGCCTACCTGATCTTTAGTAGTTATCTTTGGCTAGACCAAGAAGTAACCTAACTTGGGATTGGTTCAATATATGTTTATAGAAAAAAGAAGAAGATGTGATATTACAAATATTGAAGCTTAGATACTATTAGCCCTATGGTGATATCCTGGATATCATTATTCTGAAGACTGTCAATAGGCTTATCCTACTGCAATACTATGTGCTATAGGATTTGCATGATTAGCTTGCCTTGCACGAGTATCGGGTTCACCAGACACAAGGGGTGATAGCATTGGGAAATGATTGACAAAATCACTCTTTTCTTTAGGACACTATTGTCCAAGAGAAGAGGGAGTGTGAATTTCAAATGTATTAGAATTAGGATCCCCCGTGATACCTAAAACTTTACATGGGTTGTCTTTTGAGAATAGCTTTTTGCACTAGGAATCATCAGAGAATAGTGTCTTGGAAATGGTATTGGAATTAGTACGAAATTTGTTTAAATTAAATCCAGAAAACCCTAGAGTTTGCCTTAAGTCAAAATACAATTGTTCCAATTCTGGTATTGAGTGAGCACCTGTCAATATGTCATCTACATATGTCTGATTCAAGACAGCATCTTGTACATGAGATAAATGAAAATTCCTTAGGGCTATTTCTTTTAAAACTCTGCATGCTATATAAGGTGCACTACGTTGGCCAAAGGAGACAGTGATAAGCTGTAAACAAGTGAAAGGATCGTGAGAAGAGTCCATCCAAAGTACATTCTGCAAAAAGTTTAATTTCGGGTGCATGAACACCTGTCTATACATCTTTTCGATGTCACAGCGATCAGAGCATACGTATAAATCCGAAATCTTCTTAAAATATCGAACAGTTCGGGTTGGACTCTAGGTCATGTCAAAGTTATATAATTAAAAGAAAGTAAACTCGAATCCGGACCTTTGTACTGGCGCCATGGGTCTTTCCTGCACTAAGGCGAGGGACAAAGTATTCACGTTCCGACAGAAGGGATAGACGAGACAGGAGTATTAACTTAGCATGTCCTAATGTAAGGTACTATTGTAAAATGTTTTTATATTCAGTTTTCATTTCAGGATTCTTTTCAAAAATTTTCTTTCGAGCGACGAAAATCTATTTCTAGCAGAAGTAAATGAGTCACCTAGCTGACAGTGAGCTTGGGGAGAAATCAATTGTAAATGAACTTGAAATCTTCAATCAGGTAGAATTTCAGTGGAGGAAACAAATATTTGTTCGGCTCTTGCATCTCAATCTATTACTAGAGGACGAGAAAACACATCTTCTTGTTCAAAGAAATTTTCTAAGATTACATCTAGCTTAGTGTCAGTTACGTCTGGATTCATGGCGATTTGAAAGGAGTGAAGTGCTACATTAACATCAGCATGGAGAGTCATGTAATGAAGAGTACCTGAAAGTTTCCACCTCAGATGAGTATGAATCAATGTAGGAAGTCCATTTCCTGAATGTTTTGTGAGATTTTAATAGATGGTCATAAATGTCGGCTCCTAGAAGGATTCTAATTCCTAATGGATTGTTGTCGGCCACTTCTTGGCTAATGTGGTGGGGGATGGTCAATAGGTTTTTATTAATAGAGATTTGAGGTAAGTTCTGAGTAATCTGATCAACCACAGTGCAAGAAGTTGTAAATTTCACCGAAGAGTTATGGATGGAGTGAAACTCTATCTCAGTCATATTATTTACGGCGGTTTGACCATTAGAAATGCCTGAAATTTGAAGTGAATGAGAAACAAATTTACAGTTTAAATCTTCCGCTGAAACAAAAGAGCATTGACTTTGGTTGTCCAGAAGATCTTTGACCACCATAGGGGAGCCCTTAGTGGGAAAAATTAACAATTTTGCAGTTGCCAATAACACTTGAGAAGTGCAAGCCTGAGTAGCTGAGAGAGGGTTTGTATTTTCCACCGAACCCTGAGCACGAGAGGAACTGGAAAATCTTCTTTGTGGTTGGGAACTTGGAGAATCACCTCTACGAAAACTGACTGGAGTCGCAGAATTTAATTGAGAGTGTGACCTTAGAGAATCACTTGATTGAGAGAGAGATTGTGACTATAGACAATCACCACTTTGGGAGTGCGAGGGGGTTCAGAACGTTCTATGTGTTGGCGAGGGCAATGCGTTTACTGCTACATTGCGCGGAGTCGATAAATGTAATGAAGAATGATGTTTCCCATTATAAATATCACACACTGGATGACCCACAACCAATCAAGGAGTGTTTTGTACCTAAACAATTATAACAAAGTTTGTTAACTTTAACGAAATTCAATATGTCTGGGACGGACGTATTAGCAAATTTTTGACATGAGTAAATGCGATGGTTCGCATCATTGCACCAAGCACAGTGCATGGCAATATTGAGATTATTACTACTGGAGAAAGATTCATTAGATCTATGAGTTTCGTGAATTGCTGCATTTGAATTGGAGAGTAATGTGACTTTTGTTCTATTGGAATTGAAATTATTTTTAAAATGTCTCCTATTCTCCACTAGATTCCTCGCACTAGAGAGATTTTCTAAAATTGTACATTTACTATTAAAAAATTTAAAAAATGTGTTAGTACCTATCAAATTATTTGACTCAATTTGCTCTTCAAAAGCTTTTTTAGTTGCGAAGTCCAGTTTACTTTCCAAAATGAATGCAATTAAATGATCAAATAATTGTTCTTTGAAAACATCAAATGTCAATAATGAGTCTAAAACTGCTTTACTATTAGCGGAGAACTGTCTTCGTATGTCGGCATTATATTTTTGAATGACAGCTATATCCAAAATTTGTTTAAAATAATCAGTTGACCAACTGCTTGTTATTACTATAACGCTTATATAACACATCCAGTGCAATAGAGAAATTTTGCTCAGTAACAGCAATATTATTTACCAATGTGAGAGGCTCACCTCTTAGATGAGCTTTGAGGTAGAATAATATCTCAGTATTCGACTGTAAATTAGTATTATTTATGATAAGAGCTGTGAAGAGAACAATAAATGACTGATATTCAGTAGGAATTCCTGTAAAAATTTCAATATTTATCTTAGGCAGTTGTATTTTGTTTTGAGTTAATGGTTGAGTATTCAATGATTTATTGAGGCTAGTTAACTGGTTTTGAAGTTCGGACAGCACAGCAAAATAATCGTCCTCTACATCTCGATTCTCTGTATCTGGCGGGTTCAGAGCAGTTAATGAATTTATTTTAAATTCTAACTTAGCTTTATCTACAATATTATCTTTGTTTTCTGTATACCAGTTGGCAATTCGTACCATTTTTGACAAAATACTGTGAATAACTTGCCAATGTTTATGTTTTACTTCCATATGATTTGTGAAATAAGTTCCTCATTTTTTTTTAATAGAATTAATTCACTGACCTGTTGGTTCAGTCATGACCAACTTTTCTACTCACTCCAAGCACATGTTCTTCCAGTAATGGTTTGGAATATGTAAAGTTTTTCTGAAATATTTAAACAATGTCTATTATTCTGTTTCCCCAAAATCCGACTCAAGCTGGTCCAAAGTATTGGCAGGAACCATCTAATATCTAGGCATACCCCGTAATCGGATGCTCTTGTGTACAACAAGAAAGAGACCTTCAATAGCTGGGACTTCCAATAAAAGTCACTGGCTCTTTGAAGACTTTATTATGATAATAGAGTATGTTCATAAGGAACCATAAAAAATGTATTATCAACCAAATGGTAACACATAGAACTCAATATACATGTAACTGCCGTCCTTTCAACAACCGGCTCACGGAGACACCCTTCTTCCCTCTGACGGGTTACTGCTCCTATCTCATGGATCTAGCCACGAGTACTAATAATTCAATTTTAATCCTTTCAGATGACGTTTCATTTGAGGCAATACTGTTGAGAGTTGGACCCTTTAGGCAGAATATTTTGTCAACATTGTGAGTAAAACTGTTCGCTTAAACGACCATTAGGGATATATTGATCAATTGAACGGTTGTCTATAATATCTGCTCTTACGTTGACCATTCATATGTAGGTGTTAAATCCTTATACAGGATGCTTCCTGTAATCGTAGATTAAAAAAATGTGAATGCGACATAAAATTGCCCATATTTCTTGAACCGCTATATTTAGATTGAAAAGGTCTTTATTGAGTTTTTCGTTCCGTAACCCTTCAGTGCACGGGTGAAATTTTGATACATGAAAGAACGGCTCGGGTCTTACAGACCCAGAAGAAAAACTGTATATATTTTCAATTGAACATTTTTATTATGCAAAATAACATTACACATTATCTGAATAAAAATTTTACTTTCTATTTTTGACAAAAAACAATGTTCGAATTTTTGAAAAGATCAGTAATAATAATAATATATATATATATATATATATATATATATATATATATATATATATATATATACAAACTGAAAAATATCTTATTGGGGATTGCAGCATAAGAGGAAAAATACACTCTATTCAATTCTCCAAGCTTTCGTAAATCTTTATTTACATCATCAGGGAACTACAATAAGGAAAGAAAAACATAAATTATAAAAAGTGTTCATAAAAACATTTCTACAACTTACATTGATCGAGATTGCATCATTGATCTTGAACACAGGAAAAGTGCACAACAGAAAATCATTGAAGAAATAAGTCCAGTCGGCAATACATTTGCCAATTACTGGTAAACATTTTTATTAAAACATTATAAAAAAGTAAAAAGTTTAAAAAACATTTAAAATCGAGAATCCACACACCCACGCGGACTTGTGAGAATAATGGCGGAAACTAAAAATGTCAGGTTAAGTACACCAGTCATCATTACTAAATGAATGAAAAGAATCGATCTTTGCAATGACGCGAGACACTGAAACAATCGAATTGAAACTTTAAAGAGAATACAAGGGTGGTACCAAAATTATGGAAATGTATTTGAGTAATCATTCCAATGAAAAAATTATTTTAATCACGAGAATTAGTATGTGATTATTAATGTTATTAATTATTATTATAAATATTATTATGGATCTAATATTAATGGGGGAACACCTACAAAAAGGGAACAACTACAAAAAAGGGGAACACCTACCATGATGCCACAAGTAAGAAACTAGTGAGAATTATTCATATTATCATTATTATTATTGTTGTCATTAATATGGAGACAATTGTGCTTATCAAGCGTTAGAAGGAGGGAGTAGAGATTACTCAAATTTTGAATGTCGGTCTTCTTATTCATACAACGTTTTTTCGCTTTTCAGCTATATATATATATATATATATATATATATATATATATTATAAACATTTATGTGATATAATACTTACTTTTATAGTAGATTTAAATGTATATGTTTATAAATTTTTGTTTTAAGTTTGGCTAGCTCAGTTTGTTTTTAATATTTGTTTAATAATTTATTTTAATTAGATTATTCGGGAGCATGAAATCCTTTTTCCCTTTGAGTCCTGGCAATTTATACTGATGTAATGGTTGAAATAAAAAGAAAACACATTATTTGAAATCAATTTAATTATCAATGCAATATTTATTTGATAAAATAATATGCGACGCCAATGGTTATATGTACCTATTTATTGATTTTAATAATATCATAAATGCGCATGCGTGAAAAAAATTAGTCATGCACTTTAGCATGAAACAAATAATTATGATACGTAAGAAGCATCTATATTATACAACACAATTTGTTGACGATGAAAACAATTGAATGGTTAAAACACATAAGAGAATTTATCTATAAATCATAGTTATATATGATACAAGTAGCTGTGGGAAGAAATTAGTTATATACATGGATAGAGAAATAGAAATTATATACAGAAGGACATAGTTATTACATTATGAAATTTCAATCACCATATTTATGCAATTACAAGATGGTGTGATTAGCGTAAGTACATATTTTAATTTATATAAAGTTCGGCAATTTATTAAATTTAATGATTTATGTAATGAATACACTATATGAAGTCTGTTTCTTTCTTTTTTAGATCGATCATGTTTGAAAAAGTTTATCAATTTATGAAATTAAGTACTTAATTGGGATTTTGAGTTTTTACACTATTTATTGGCCAATAAATGATTTAAATACACTGACCTGTTGATCTTGAATTTTGAAGAAAGTCTATGGATCCCAGGAACACTCCACGGAATCTCCAAAAAACCAAAGTTGTTGAAAATTTCACAGATTCTTGTCGGAAAACTTGTTACAATTAACTGTAAGTATTTCTAATATTAAATTTAACAGTACTTTAGGAGTTTAAATGTCTTATACCGGGAATATCTTTAAATTTTTAGGAACACTATCCCACACACACCTCGCTTCTTAACACCAGCTTCCGTTCTCCCTCAGCGTCCCCTCGATTTTCAACTTTTTTAAACAACACAGTCTTTTGTTCTTTTCCAGATCACTATTCAAAAGTTTATTTATTGATTCACAATTTGTTATGTCATCTTTTTTAACCAATAAGATATTGTCTTTTGTAATCAGATAATTGAAACTTCAATCACTTATCAAAACAATTTCATACATACAAATACATTAAAATTGGTTATACTTAGATACACTTACATAGTACAACATTCAATATTATTATTGATAGTATATTCTTGTTACATTCATATCAATTATAAATATAAATTCTCTTATGTTATTTGTCTATATGTCATTATTTGTTTATCTATGAAATCTATTGGATTATATTCTATTCAATATTTATATTTGTTCTTATTCTTAAATTAATGATTATAATGAATTAACTATAGTAATATTTGTTTTCATTTCAGATGAACAGCTGTTATGATATGGAAATTATTCTTCGTCTTAGGCAACTTTATTTACACCATTACATTGGTTAGGCAATATCTATATTTTATGTTATCATTGAGGTAATTCCTTTTTATTATATTGTTATTGGCTGTTATTTAATATATCTTTATTTGATATGTTGTTTAAATTAAGAAAAGTGTTTCCTTTTTACTTGTTTTTTTAAATTATGTTATTTTCATATATATTTCATACTAGCAATCTTAATTTTATAATACTACTTCTCTTATTATCTAAGATATCTGGTTCAATTCCCCTCAAATTTAAATTTAAATGATATCCATACCCTGGATATTTATTTAAATTTCAATTTTCTTATTATAAATGATTGATTTTATTTTAGTCAAAAAAAATTTAACAATTTTATGACATAATCTTACTTTCTTTAACTTTGTTTCTCAAATATTTGTTCACATTTTTCCTACTACAAAATCTATTTCTTTCAATAACTGTCTCCTAATTCTTTCCTTAAAATACACTTGATTAAGATCAATGTCAATTTATATTTTTAATATTACTTCATATAATACTTCATTATTATCATTTCTTCCTAACATCCACTTATATATCAACTTATTTCTTTGTAATTACATTATACTTCTATATACTCCTCATATCATATTTCTTTTCAATATTCATTATTCAATATAATTAATTATTTCTTAAATTCATATATATATCAATATCAACTTCCTTACTCCTTCCTGTATTTTCAAGTAATCTATAAGATTCTAATTGACATTAAACATTACCTCCTATATTTTTAATCAATATCATTCATTATTATCCTTTCCTATCCTTTATTATTTATATCTTATTTCCTTATTTAAAATTGTGAACTTCTATTTGATACTTGAGTTATTCTTATTTTATCTCCTCTATCCTATATTCTTTAATAGTTTCATTCTATGTAAAACCAGTATCTCTTATAAATTGTTTCCTTTATTTGCTATATATATTGATTTGCCATACTCACAAATTTTTAAATTGTTTTAATTATAAGTTTTACCTAATAAAATTTTCTTTATATAATATTATATTTATTTTTTTAGGTTCTGAAGAAACAAACGTGATGAATTTAATTGGATCACCAGCTGCCAAATGGAAAACAAAACTCTGTCTAATATCTACTTTATCTTTGTACACTACTTAATATTAAATTTTAAATCTATCCTTATGACTATCATTTCCTCTTTTCAAATATTATTCGTAACATAACATCATCTATTAATTATTTATATACATGACATATATATAATTGTGTTATTCATTGTTATCATCTCTACTTCTTCTATTTTGCATCTCCTGTGTCCTATCTTCTTGATCTACAGCTTCCCCATCTGTCAAATCTTCTTCCTGTGCATCACCTTCCACTTGTTGTCCTTGCTCCAAATATACTGCTTGATAATCTCCCATACCATGACTTCGTTCTTCCCTTTCCTCTTCTGATCCACTGTCTGCTCCTACCTGCCTTCCATCTCTCAACGTCATCCGTTTTGCCATTTTAATTGAGTTCAAATTTTACAGATGTTTCCTATATTCTAATAAACCGCCCCACGTTGGGCGCCAATTATAAACATTTATGTGATATAATACTTACTTTTATAGTAGATTTAAATGTATATGTTTATAAATTTTTGTTTTAAGTTTGGCTAGCTCAGTTTGTTTTTAATATTTGTTTAATAATTTATTTTAATTAGATTATTCGGGAGCATGAAATCCTTTTTCCCTTTGAGTCCTGGCAATTTATACTGATGTAATGGTTGAAATAAAAAGAAAACACATTATTTGAAATCAATTTAATTATCAATGCAATATTTATTTGATAAAATAATATGCGACGCCAATGGTTATATGTACCTATTTATTGATTTTAATAATATCATAAATGCGCATGCGTGAAAAAAATTAGTCATGCACTTTAGCATGAAACAAATAATTATGATACGTAAGAAGCATCTATATTATACAACACAATTTGTTGACGATGAAAACAATTGAATGGTTAAAACACATAAGAGAATTTATCTATAAATCATAGTTATATATGATACAAGTAGCTGTGGGAAGAAATTAGTTATATACATGGATAGAGAAATAGAAATTATATACAGAAGGACATAGTTATTACATTATGAAATTTCAATCACCATATTTATGCAATTACAAGATGGCGTGATTAGCGTAAGTACATATTTTAATTTATATAAAGTTCGGCAATTTATTAAATTTAATGATTTATGTAATGAATACACTATATGAAGTCTGTTTCTTTCTTTTTTAGATCGATCATGTTTGAAAAAGTTTATCAATTTATGAAATTAAGTACTTAATTGGGATTTTGAGTTTTTACACTATTTATTGGCCAATAAATGATTTAAATACACTGACCTGTTGATCTTGAATTTTGAAGAAAGTCTATGGATCCCAGGAACACTCCACGGAATCCCAAAAAAACCAAAGTTGTTGAAAATTTCACAGATTCTTGTCGGAAAACTTGTTACAATTAACTGTAAGTATTTCTAATATTATATTTAACAGTACTTTAGGAGTTTAAATGTCTTATACCGGGAATATCTTTAAATTTTTAGGAACACTATCCCACACACACCTCGCTTCTTAACACCAGCTTCCGTTCTCCCTCAGCGTCCCCTCGATTTTCAACTTTTTTAAACAACACAGTCTTTTGTTCTTTTCCAGATCACTATTCAAAAGTTTATTTATTGATTCACAGTTTGTTATGTCATCTTTTTTAACCAATAAGATATTGTCTTTTGTAATCAGATAATTGAAACTTCAATCACTTATCAAAACAATTTCATACATACAAATACATTAAAATTGGTTATACTTAGATACACTTACATAGTACAACATTCAATATTATTATTGATAGTATATTCTTGTTACATTCATATCAATTATAAATATAAATTCTCTTATGTTATTTGTCTATATGTCATTATTTGTTTATCTATGAAATCTATTGGATTATATTCTATTCAATATTTATATTTGTTCTTATTCTTAAATCAATGATTATAATGAATTAACTATAGTAATATTTGTTTTCATTTCAGATGAACAGCTGTTATGATATGGAAATTATTCTTCGTCTTAGGCAACTTTATTTACACCATTACATTGGTTAGGCAATATCTATATTTTATGTTATCATTGAGGTAATTCCTTTTTATTATATTGTTATTGGCTGTTATTTAATATATCTTTATTTGATATGTTGTTTAAATTAAGAAAAGTGTTTCCTTTTTACTTGTTTTTTTAAATTATGTTATTTTCATATATATTTCATACTAGCAAACTTAATTTTATAATACTACTTCTCTTATTATCTAAGATATCTGGTTCAATATATATATATATATATATATATATATATATATATATATATATATATATATATATTGAACCAGATATCATAGATATTAGGAGAATTAGTTCTATAAAAATGAGTTGCTAGTATGAAAATGTATGAAAATAATATTATTTAGGAAAACACAATTAAAAAGGAAACACTTTTCTTAATTCAAAAGCATATCAAGTAAAGATATAATAAATAATAGCCTATAACAATATAATAAATAAAGAAATTACCTCAATAATAATATAAAATATAGAGATTGCCTAACCAATGTAAAGATGTAAATAGAGTTGCCTAAGACGAAGAATATCTTCTGTAACGTGATCAGCTGTTCACCTAAAAAAGAAACAATTATATAATCAAGTCAAGAGAATTTTAGATATAAGTAGTTACATTAGAATACAAATATAAATGTTTATTAGAATAAGGAGTATAGTTTTTCATAGATAAACAATTAAACATATAGTAAAATGATATATGTCTGTAAAATGAACATAGGATTAAATAATAATTTATTAATTGCGTTAGTAGAAATAAGTTAATATAAGAATTAGATGGAGAATACATAAAAGGATTTATGATTTAAGTGATATAATAGTAACAGTAATAGATTATATATGACAATATTAGATAGAACTATTTAAACAACATCTATGTATATAACCAACTCTAATTTATTTGTATGATTAAATTTCAAAAGACTCTATACAAGTGTATTAGAAATGTGAAATAGAATATTTATGAACTTTTCTATTAAGTAAACCCAAATCAAATAATTCAATTGCATAGAACAATATCTGATTGGTTAGAAACGAAATGACAGATAAAATTTGCAATCAAGAAGTATTGAAACAAACTTTGGGAGATAGTGACCTGAAAACAAACAAAAGACTTTGTTTGTTTGGAAAAAAAGTGAAAATCGAGAGGAAGCGTGGATGATGAGAAGTGGCGTCGAATGATGTGGA
This sequence comes from Galeruca laticollis, assembly GCA_963921935.1. Classification (NCBI taxonomy): domain Eukaryota; kingdom Metazoa; phylum Arthropoda; class Insecta; order Coleoptera; family Chrysomelidae; genus Galeruca; species Galeruca laticollis. The sequence continues at coordinate 165,908,404 of OY998176.1, forward strand.
CTGTGTGTTAGAATGTTCCCGAAATTTTTGTGAAATTCCCTAAATAACTTCATAAATTGTAACATAATTATGAAAAACAATCTTGTGTAGTACTCACCGATAATCAGACACAGTTGTTCTGCAAAAATCCTGCAGAATTTCTCCAGAAATTGGTATTGGAAATGCAGAGAAGTATTCCTGAGGTCCAGAAGAGTTATCCCAATTCCAAAGCATCAGGTCAGTGTTCTTTTAAACTAATAATGGCCAATAATAAGAAAAAAACTTATATAAGTGCTTAGTTCCGTATTTTGATAAACATTCACAGAAATGATCGATCTAAAATATAAAGAAAACGGACTTTATTTAATTAGTTAATAAATTAAATCATTAATAATAACAAAAAGGCCTAATTTCAATAAATAAATAATTCAAAAGTACGTACGCCATTTTATCATAAGATGATGCTTAACTTGTTTCCATGTAATCTGTCTATTTGTTTATAAATTGTATAAAAATTCCATGTCTATATAAATCTTTTAATACTTTTCTTCCACAGCATATTGATAATATTTTCATGTATATTCTGCACATAAATTCTGGTATGTTTTAAATCATTTAAATGTTTATTGATTGTTATTTCTATGTCATACTAATGAGCCACAGAAGCTCCATCTCACGTTATTAAAATTATGTTCATTTTACGCATGACTAGATTTTGAGCATGCGCACCGTTAAAAATATAAAATAAATAATTTCTTTAGAGGTGACCATAGGCGTCTCAAATAATTATCATCACATATAAAATATTGAATTTAAAATTAAATGTTATTATAAGTAAAGTGTTTCTTTTATTTAAATGAAGGTAATATGTTATGAATGCCAGGACTCGAAGAGTAAAAAGTGTTTCATGCTCCCGAATAATTAAAATGAAATAAATTACAAAACAATATAATATTAACCAACTGAGCTAGCCAAATCAAAATAAAAATTCTAAATATAAAATTATAATCATCTAAATTCAACAACTACAATAAAAAATAAATAAATAATATGAATTATATATTAGATTATAATATATATATATATATATATATATATATATATATATATATATATATATATATATATATCCCGATAGCGGTAGAAGTGGCGTCCGTATAGATTGGTAGCGCTGTGGCATCCTCCGATATACACAATATGTATATAAAACAGCCCCAATGCATAGAGATCACGCACAGAGTGGCTTCCTATTATTTGGCAACAGTGGGACCTTGATCGATTATTAGTAGGTAGATTTGAATTTCTTTAAGAATCGGTGTGTCCTGTATATTGTATATAGATCGCGTTCAAAGTGACTTCCAGTAATTTTAAATATGTATTTATTTTTCTTTTGAGAGAGGAGAATGAAACATATTTTCTAGTAATAGGGATGTTGACGGTTGGTACAAATCCATGTGAAGCTATATTTTACACATAAAAGATAGTTTTTAGAGGCCTAAAATAACATTCTAAAAAACTTATTATTCGTTTTAAATTATACTTATTTCTCATAACCCAGTTATGAATATGAACTATATTTCTTGATAATTTGTTGGAACAACGATAATATTTTACGATTTTTATTACAATGGAGACTGGATCCATCAAAAGAAATAGCTGTAACTTACCGAAGATTGATTCTATAATGGTGCGTACATTGACATACTTTATCATAAATGAGAGAGACACATTACTCATTTTATATATTCTTTTATTATTTTTGGAGCTACTTAACATCTATGTCAACAAAACTTGAAATCAGCTCTGTAAACAAACAAACTACTGATAAATAATTGACTTTCTATTTTTACCACAACCAAAAATATCTAAAATTATTTTCGATTTGTATTTGTAGTTTATCAGAGATTATAACTTACATTAATGTTAATGAAAAAGACTATCCATCTCAAATATATTATGCAAGGAAATAGCAGTAAGTAAAACGCAAAATACGTACTACAGCATATATTATTACAAGTTACAGGGGCAACTAGTTTCGGCACACTGAGCTATCATCAAGGCTTAAATGAATATATCATTCACATGAAAAGTATTATAAAAGGAAAGTTGTCACATGCCCGTGGCATCTAGCAGAATCCAAGATGTGTCTGTAGGTAATATGGAGAATATATTGTAGAATCCGTCTGAAGTAAGAAGTCCAGTAATCGAATAGTCGTATTAGGAAAATGAGCAATAGGGAGGACCGAATGCGGACTAATGAAAAACAATGTTTGCGTTCTGTTATTCTGCATGATACTAATTATATACTCATAATTCATATTTTAATACTCATAATTCACACCATTTGTATATTCACGGTCGTAGGAAAAATAGAGTGCATAACTCGTTTGAAATTATATTTCCTGCTCTCGTCCGGAATATGTCACTGTCCACACTTCTTATACAATGCTACTGAAATTCGAGTCTATGCATTGGGATCATGGTAACGGTAAGAGATATAGGGATAGTTAAATGGGGGCAAAGTTGTGTATTTCAGTGGTCATTCATTTGATTCAAGACAATCTAGCTTCTTTAGTTCTGGAGTTATACCGGAAAAATTGAAAATTTTGAAAATCTTCTTTTGCCTACATTTTTTTATTTTGCGAGGATTTTCCAAAACTTTGCCATAACAACTTTTTGTATATTGAACTATGACCAGAACAATTTTAACCACTTTTAATATTCCATAACAGCTGTATTTGGAGAATATCAGTGAGTAAGAAGTGGATCAATGCCAAGTTGATCATGTTTAATTATTGTAGATTTGAAATTTTACCGGTAATAGTTCAATATTTCCAAAATAGTCTGTAGTTCAGATGTAAATACTACGCCGATATGAAACATGACTCTTGGAATTTGAATCAATGCAATTAAAAATATAGATTCGTATTTGAAAATAAAAACTTGAGGGTGGCACAATTTTAACGATACTTTGGATATAATTTTTTTCACATAGAGCATGCTGCACATTTTTTTAGTTCGAATACAAAAGCTTTTCAATCTGTAAACTACAGAATAATCCACGTTATACATCCAAAGAAATTATTTTTTACTTTCTAGCGCATTTGAATAAATGTTTGTCATTAAAAAGTTTTTTCATGATTTTATTTTATGCTTTTAGTCGTCTCGTTAGTCTATGCATTTCTGATAGAGCTTCATTATTATAAGGTAATCTTTCCGTGAGTTCTGAGCTATTATGTTTAACTGGTTTGCCATCGTGGAGCCAAGATATTGAATTTTAACAATCTCCGGCTGAATTCGTAACCTCAACCCACAATTGGACAATAATCACAAATCTCGTCCGCCATTTTGGAGCCGCCATGTTGAATTTATGAATTTTGACATAAAGATTAATAATTCAGGTATTCAAACATCTGACTATAATTTAGGGTTCAAATGGAAATTCAATGAAGTTTGTTTTTTTTCAAATAGAATAACCTAAATATTTTTTAATATTTGGATTCTTGAAAACTTGAAACATGTATCATACTTCATACTCTATCTTTAGCTATGACGGTTGCAAGACATGTCAAATGAGTCGCCCAATTTATCAGTTTGAAATAAAATAAACTATTATACCAGAAATCCTAAATGTACTGCATTGTAATTTCGGCGGCCTTGTATGTTCCAGTACTAAAAGCATTCCTTCGGATTATAATGCTGTAAAATTTGATATTTAGACGCAGATTTTGAAAATAACTTAAGTCCCATATTCAGGAAATTTCAACGTTATAAATTATTCTCATGCAGCCATTAATTCTCAGCATCATATTAATCAAAATCACAACATTGAAAATGTCATCATGATACCTCTGAAAATCGGAACTTTAGACCAAGAACACTCTGGAAGATTTTGAATATGGGGTTTAATAGTTGGCTTCCACTTGAAATAAATATTTGACGTCATCAACATCTGACTGTCAGATTTAACACCACCTTGTGTAGAATCGGGAGGAATGTTATTGTTCTTATCATACCTACATACGTATGAAATGACATTGAAAAATAATATCGGAATTGTCGCATACACTTTCACTTTTTGTTAGAAAGGATAAAATGTACGACTCAAACATCTTCAAAGATGAGTCAAGGATATAATAAATGTTTAACATACTTTTTCTTAGAACCCAAATTTAAAAAACATTTAAGGAGCTCCTTTCGTAATGACGAAGTTCGTTAAGCTTCCGATTGAACCGGAAATGACAGTCAGATGTTTAAATACCTGAAATGTTCATCCAATGTACCTATACAAATCACTCAAATTTCAAACCGGTCGCCCATTTAATAACAAAATAACGGGCTGGCTAGTAATTTCGTTGGCAAATTATACATAAATAGAAAACATGTTTAATTGGAATATGTACTGTTTATTTTTTGTACGAACATTTGTATAAGTTTCATAAAATATTTTCTTATGTCTATTCCAACTAAAATGCACAATAGAAATAGCTTTAATGATGATACTGATCTGAAAACTTGTACTCAGTCATGATGGATTCCTCACTACTTCATTATCTCTTTAGATTCCTTATTCTTTTGATATGATCTTCATTAGCGTTACACCTGAGTCTAGCAATTCAAGTGAATTGAAGGTTTTTTTTAAATTTCGTGTTCACACTTTTCTTTTTGAAATCCTGTTTCAAATTTTTTCTTCAAAATTCAGAGCCTAACTTTTCACGGGTTTCGAATTATTCAAAAGTATGAAAAAAAACCTTCATCAAACTCACACGGCTCAATGGAGCATATAAAGGAAAGTTTATTTCAATCGCCCTATTTTGAGCTCTAGTCCACTCTGTAGGATTATATGTATGTTGGTATGGGCCACCCTGTATACAGACATCACACCAATAGAACCATCAGCACATGTTTATGTTTTGCATTTATCAGACTCCCTATATATTGGAACATAGCTTTCACTTTTGCTCTGCACTGTTAGGAACCGGTGGTGTAGTAATGAACAGACCAAACCGCTATGGTGTTGAGAAAAAAACTCTAGTGTATACATAGCCTATATTTCCCTCTACAACTTTTATTTAAGACATTTTTTGCCTTAGATCAGATAAGGATGCAGTTATCGTCCATACAGTTATCATTGATACACCCTGTATATGCCAGAGAGAGTTTCAACGTCTCCGAAATTTTTGTGAAATTCAATATTCTAGGTCAACTACTAACAATCCACCTAGTAATTCGATTGCGTTTATGTTTTCGGAATTTTCACAAAAAAACTACTTCTGCTATAGTGAAGTAGAAAAATATACCCATTCGAAAATTAACCTGAAAACAGTAGTAATTTTACTTCATCTCGTGGTTTACGTTGGAAAATTCAATTCATTTTCCCCTTATTTACGGAAATTCAGAATTCTTTAGTTTGTTTTATCGCCAGCATTATTCATTTTTATCGCCAGTAGTATTTTATTTTGCCTCAAAATCAAATTTAAGTGAATTGTAGAACGAAAATATAATTTTTCTGTTAATAACGGTAGATATTCTGCAATAACTAGCATCCTCCGCACTGTCAACAATGGTATCAATATATTAAAACAGATGTTAATTATCACATTCAGTGTTAAACGCTTTCTATAACCAAAAGTGAGATCGGCAACACTGCCAGGATGCCACTATGCAAGAAAAATATATATACAGACGCCAAACTATACCGTTCTTCGATATGTATACTGACGGATGCCACTTTGTGCGTCAGATGTATAATAAATATATAAGTGTGCTACTATAACGCCGCGTACGGAGATCCCCTTGAACCTTGGTGTATGGGTTTATACAAAAAACGACCAAAGTGACGTCCTGCTGATTTCATCAGCAATAGATTCCCAAGCATTCATTGAACCGTTTGCGATATTTTGGAGCTCGATGCACTGTGACGTCCGTATATCGGATATCATAGTGCCGCGGACGCCACAGCTACCGCGATTTTAACATGGGCGGATGCCACTTCACGCCGTGAATGTATTTATATATATATATATATACATATATATATATATATGTATATATTGGTCCATAAATGTTAAATACCCTGTAGAAAATTAACGTTTCAAGAACAGCACACACTTGACCTACATATCTGGAATGTTCTAAACAAATGTATTTATTACAAATTTTGCATTGAAAACGTGTTTTGCGATCTTTACAAAAGCTACAACCACCTCTTTTATTACCCTCGACAGCTACTGGTTCAGGTACCTGGACACCGCTAATTTTTGCAGCATGGTATCGTATTTCTCTCGTCAAATGCGAAGATGTAACTCTTTCTTTCATATGCTCCATTACCAATTGAAATTCAAGCTGTTTCAGGAATATCCTTCTCGGTTTTCCTGACAGTGATGAAGGATCATTACTCCTTTTTATAATGAAAGCGTTGATCGCAGACACGTTCAATAAATTGTAGAAAATGACCATCGGCCACCTCCTGGTGTTTCTGGCCACATTATATTTGGCACAAAGTGGATCCACTACATCAACACCACATTTTGTCATATTATAGATAGTGATTATTTCCGGTTTATCATCTTCACCAGTGCTTTCATCGATGGAGTCGTCATGGTGCATCGTAGACAGAAGAATAACATGTTTTTTTTTGGTTTATAGGAAACAACGGTTATATTTTCAGTAAACCCAAACATACTTGACTTCTCTGATCTTGCAATAGAGATGAATTCTTTTGGTATTTGTCGCTTATTTTTCCGCTGAGTACCGACAACCGTCAACTTATGGATCACTAGTAAATTTTCAGCACATTCCACCGAAGTGAACCAATTGTCCATAGTAATGTTTCGGTTTGATTGCGCAATCGGTTGAACAATTCTTTCAACTACATCATAGGCTGCGTTGCTCACTCTGTATGGACCCTCTGGCTGCTACCCTGCATAAATTTCTGGGTTCAGGGTGTAAAACGTTCGAGCATCGGTTAATGAAAAAACTTTCAACCCATATCGGGCAGGCTTGTTGGGAATGTACATCCTGAAGTTGCAGCGACCTCGGAAAGCTACCAACATTTCATCGATGGTCGCATATTGCTCGATGGTATAACATTTGTGAAAATTTCTAACAATAACAATGGCTTCAAAAACTTGTCTAATGGGAGCGAGATTATCTTCTCGTTTACGTTCCTCTCTGGTATGTTTGTTGTCGAATCGAAGACATCGTAGCAAAAATCGAAACCTTCTCAAAGCCATTGTAGCAGGAAAAATATATAAGCCAGTTCCTTTAGTTGCCCAGAACTCAAAAATAGATGTTCGGCCGCTATGGTATACTCCGATCAGATATAGTAGACCAAACAAGGCTTTCAGCTCAGTTATTGTAATTGGTCTTACAACAGAGCTGTCTTGGTAACGGTTGGCAATAGTTCCGATATAAATGTTAGTGCACTTTACAATGTTCATGGTTACATCTGCGTCAAAGAATAAGTCCCAACACTGTTTCTCCGTAAAGGCATTTTTTGCATCACCAATCACTCCTGGCAGTTTGGATATAATATTGTGCTGTCTAGTTCTCACGTTTTTTGGAGGACACATTTTGTTCCATTTAAACCCATATTTGGCTTCATAATATAAGCCCTTTTACCACAAGAAATGCTCGGCGTAGAATTTTCAAGTTCGTCCAACGGAGTAATCTCCTGCTCTGAATCGGTATCGTGATCGCTGTGCTCACATGTTCTGTCGTCTGCATCGGAAACGTCAGATTGTTCAATAGTGTCTTCCTTGTCCGTAGGCACCTCATCATACAACTTCTGCAGCCAATTGATATTTTTTTCGTATGGATCTGACATTTTTCAAAATAAAAACTTACCAGAAGGAACGGGTTGGATCTGTCAGGACGAAACAAGCGATGAGACCTAAACAAATTACTCAACAGAACTGATGTATATACTAATTCATATCGTCCGACACGAGGAAGAGGTGCCAAGTCGGGAGAAGTCGGCCGAAGTCGCGTTCGCGCGTTCTCGCACCTGAAAAATAGCTTTGGGTCCGTAAGACCTGACCTGTGCACTAAAGGGCTAATAACAAAGGCTTAGTAGGTGTGTATTCTTAATACAGGATGCTTCCTGTAATCGTACATTGAAAAAATGTGAATGCGACATAAAATTGCCCATATATCTTGAACCGCTAGATGTAGATTAAAAAGTCTTTATTGAATTTTTCGTTCCCTAATAACAAAGGCTTACAAAATAATATACACAATATATAAAGCCGGTGGTCTGGCAATTTTCTGCACCTCTCTTCTCTCCCGTAAGTACTCGCGCCTCCTTGCTGTTTAGCATTATCCGTTTCTTGTTATTTGATATATAACTTTGTACCTAATATAAAAGTTTGACTCCTACGACTTTTCGACTTGGGTATTCCCAGAAAAACAGCTGAAAAACTATGTTACGAATTGATACGGGGATACGAGACTTTTACTCCCTTTGAGAGATAATGTGGTTTGGAAATCAACAATCTAATTATGTAATTAGCGATCCATGCAGAAGCCTACACCCACTATCTTGGATGTCTTCTGCGCGACCTGCGGCTTTAAGTTTGTTTCGAAGATCTCGTGGCAGACAATAGTAATAAAAATTATCAGAGATTTTGTGGATAAAGTGTTTGATAGTGGGTATATTCTCCTTGTCACCAAGAAGTTTTAGGTGATTTGGGGTAAACCGTATTATGATTTAATGCCAACACTTGTTCTGTATCACCTGCAGGGAGTGAAAATTGTGTTTGGTGTCCGTGTAGTATTTAGCTGCAGCGTAAGTGGGTATGGGTCTTGTGATTTGTTTGTATATTAGAATTTTGTTTTGACTTGTGAGATTACTGTGTTTACATATAAGTGGATATAGTCGACACTTTGCAATCTTAGCCTTTTGTATTTGCTGTGAAATGTGCGCATTTGCCGAGGTATTTCCTTGCATTGTGTACCCTAAGTACTTTAGGGTATTGTTTGGGGCAATATAATGCCCATTTACACAAAGCTGAGATTGCAATGGATCGGCTTTTCTAGCTATTCTCCTGAGTAATAAATATTCTGTTTTGGAAGGTTTGATAGCTAGTCTGTGTTCTTTGAAATAATAATTTTGGTGTTTATATGTGTTTGTACAGTGTTAAGTGCTTGTTCTAGATTCTTTGCTGTTGCTACAGAACAAGTATCGTCAGCGTACATTGCCGTTAGTAATTTAGGGGATATTGGGAGATCGTGGACAAATAAGGAGTATAACAAAGGTGATAGAACAGAGCCTTTTGGTACTCCGGCCCTTATGTTATATGGACCTGCCACGTAATCACAAATTTTTTAGTAGAATTTTCTATCAGTCAGATATGAATGTATAATTTTAGTTAAATGATCCGGACATTTTAATTTAATTAGTTTATAGATAAGCCCCTCGAGCCATACGGAATCAAAAGCTTTTTGGACATCTATTGTGACCGTGATCAATTTCTGTTGCTCGGGGGTTGGGATGATATGATTTTTATTTACAAATATTTGCAGTCTTTTTAGTATTATTATGTCTATCACCTTTGCAATGTTATTTAAGTGGGAAATTGGTCTATAGCTATCCACATAACTAGGTTGTTTGTTTGCTTTGACGATCGGTATGATGTTGGAAATCTTGAGCATATCGGGATAATGTCCAGTTTTGATTATGTAATTCGTTATATATGTTAACTGGACAATAGGTTTTTTCGGAAGTTTCTTTAATAATGTGTTGTGAATTCCGTCTAAACCGGTGGCTGTTTTGTTTTTTAGTTTCTGTATAGTGTTATGCATTTCTGTGTATGTTGCAAAATCTTTTGTGTTTATTGTGTTTAATGAATGTAAGTGTAGATGAACTGTGTTTATAACGTTGTGATGCTGTTATGTATGAGGTGTATTGTTGAGAAATTGTTTTGGAAGTACTCCCCGAATTTCCCTGCGATCTCCGTCATGTTCGTAATTGTCTTACCGTTGTCAATGATTTTATTAATTTCTCGGTTTGGTTCTCGAAACCGTCTGGCAATTCTCCACAGAGAATTGTCTTCCGGTGTGAGGTTATTTAGGAACTTTGCCCAATCGTTATTTTTGTATTCTGTTATTTCATGGTTAAATTGATTTTGAGTTGTTCTTAGTAGTCTATGATCTTCTTCGTATCTTGTTGCTTGCCATATTTTTCTTATCTCCTTTTTTTCTTTTATTAACTGTATAATATTGTCGGGTAAATTATTTTGTATTTTTATTTATTTTTTAGAGTTGTTGATCAATTTCTGGCTACTATTATAATATTTTTAGATTATTTATGATGTTAATAAGTTGACTACTGTTTTGTATGTTATCTGTGATTTTTAAGTTTTTATTTATAATTTGTCTGAATTTTACCCAGCTAGTGGTGTCCTAATTCTAATGCGTATTTTGTTGTGTTTGTGTTTGATCGGATATTTTAAGGTTTATTAGGACGGGATCATATTCGGAATTGAAATCTGTTAGGGTATTTATTTTTGTTAGGTTATTTAAGTTTTTACCTAAAGCTATGTGTAGGATACTGGGGAAGTGGTTTGAGTAGGAAAAGTGTGTAGGAGTGTTATTGTGAAAAATGCTGCAATCTAAATGATCGCAGAATTTTCGCAGAGTATTTCCGTTAGTGTAGGGATCCCACTGCGGGTGTTTACACTTGAGATCTCCTACAATTATTACCTTGTTATGTGTGTTTACAATATTAAAGAAATCTTCATCCTTAAGCTTGTTTCCAGGATGGCTAAATTTACCAACAATTTTGATTTTGTTATCGAACAGAATAGGGATGTGCTCAATTGATGAATTATTTTGTAGCACGAGTTTGAAATGTATGCCTTTTCTGATTTGTAATGCAATGCCACCCCCTCTGACATCATCTGGGCGGTCCTGTCTGAATAGACGATATTCGGGATTTCTGAAGATTATTTTTTTGTTAGGTTCAAGAAACGTCCCGATTAGGAAGAAAATGTCTGGTTTATGAATGTCGAGAAAGTGACGACTTGAGTGGATTTTATTTTGTACACCTTGTACATTGCAAACAATTATTTTGAGATTGTATTGTTTCTGTAAGCCAAGTTTTCCACCTACCTGTCTAGATGTCATCGTTGTCTATATTGGCTACAAAGTTATTATAGATGGTGAATTTGTCGATCTTGTTAGTCGCTTGCCTCATCTGCTGGATAAAGTCTGAAACGGTTCTGGACACCTAATCTAAGTTCACCAGGGTTTGTAGCTCCTTGAATAGATAATTCACTTCAGCGAATTTGTTCAGATCAATGTTATTCGCTGTTGATGTCGGCCTTGTCGGGTGGATTGTAGCTGGTCGAAAGGTGGAAGTTTGAGGAGTTATACGTGGGGTGTGTTTGGAGGGCTATTTTTATCTAGATGTCACGAAGGGACATAATATCTCTATAAATGTTTAAAAAAGTCAATTGTTGCGTTTATAACTGAAAAAAGTTATATTTGCCAATAAATTGGCGCATCCACCGTTGAACTTAGTCCGTATCGGAGTTCAAAAGTATAGTGTCAACATGTTTATAACGCCAAAAAGTGTGCAATTACGGTGTTAATTAATGGTTGGAATTGTACTTGTTTCATATGAGACTTTCAATTATTATAAATAAAAAACTATTCTCAATTCCCAACTTTAGAGCCTTACTGCTCCTTAATGAAGGGCGTAAACAAACATTTTTATATGGAATACTGTCATTGTATCTAGTCTCTCTATCATCTCTCAAGTTTTTGATATGAACTCCTGGGATACCTTGTATTAAACAGTGTTTTAAGAAGCGTCCGTTTGGTCGAGAAGAATCGAAAAAATGTAGAGTGGTCGAATTGCCAATATAACGTAAGTGTTATGTTAGTGAATACAAAATAGAATATACTTGTGAATTAATTGAATAAGCGTTTCAATAATCTTCATTCTATAAACAGATCTGGAGAATTTATCGAGCCAAACTTAATGGTACTACAGCGAAATTTATGTATATCCATATCTGTCAAAGTTGATAAAAACAGTTACATTCTATTTAATATCCTTGAATGATTATTGTGATTGAAATTGACGATTTTAATTATCAATTTTGATTTTCAATACATAATACTTCCTACTACTGAGTATCGGTATATTTAAAATACGTAATTCATATGTAGCTTTATGAATGGATTAACATTTTCATGAGTTGATATAACATGGAAAATTATATAATAAATTATCCATTGTACATGCTTGACCACTTGTTTTGACAACAAAATTAGAGTAAAATGTTTCATCAGAGCGTTCAAAATATGTTGGTGAAGCAGTATCATTACTAGTTTACACAGAAATCACCAAATCTAATATTCGTTGAAATCTAATACGCACAGAACTTCTCATTAAGACATGAATGAATCAATATGAAGTTTCACACCACCAGCTTTTCACAGAGTGCAAATGGATATTAAAATTTCATATGAAATACCATCATTATTTTTAGTCTCTCTATCATCTTCCAAGTTTTTGCTTCGAACTCCTGGGACAAATATTTCAGAAAAAAATTTCAAGAGGTATTCATTCATTCGGTATTTGAAAATATTATGACTTGTATATTATGAGGTATTATATACAGGGTGTACCAATCTTATGACAAACTTCATTATATGGGCTATTTTAGGAGATTTAAAGAAATGTTATCAAAAAAAAAGTAGATGTCTTTAAGGTGCATATTTTGAAATTACCTCGAAATATACAGAGTGCTGCATAACTTCGTTACAAACCAAACATACGATTATTTAAATAAGAACCCCTGTAAATTAAACCGAATTCGAATGGCTCATATTTTTATGAAGCTCTTGATATAAGGTTTTGCTACTTTATACAGAGTCCATCAAAAGGTATGTACACGTTTATGTGAAAATCGTAGGTAAGTCAACGCTCTGTAGCTTATCGCACGTTGACTAAAAAACAATTATTTTCCAAAAAAGAGTATCGTAATATGATGATATATCTCCGTATTCTATTAAATTTTAATCATTTCACTTTTTGTATACAGGGTGGACGGAAACTTGAACCTCTCATTTCCTCTCTTCTTTCTGTTATGTTTGCGGGTTCGATAATAATACACTTTTGGGATTGTCTATTATTCGAATACTTTATTCATCTTAAAACCCTTGCTCACTGTAGTTTACAGTCGGTTCTCAATATTTACCTTTAACCGTCAGTCTCTAGTTACGTTATCTGACATTCTTTCGATCCCCAGCTCACTTAACTCAGATCCACCATCCGTCAGACGCAATCAGCCAAAGTACCTGACAGAATATCTCCCTTTCTTAGACCTAATTAAGTTTCCAAACATTCATAATCATCTAAATACCTAGGTTTTTCAATTTCACGTCTAGGTCTAACATTTGAGTTTTCTATAGACGGTTTAGGGGAAACAGGGTCATTCAGGTAAACATTCATTTTAGGGGATACAATCTTATTAGGGGAAGTGAAACTAGATCCATAAACATCAAGAGATTCACCTTCAGGCGTACTAGAAATATCATTCCGTTCACACTCTTTATATGTTTCTGTTAAATTTGAACTATTATTATTAGAATTTAGAGGTTGGTAATTATCGGGTGAAGTATATGCCGGGGTAAACTGTTGTTGAGTATAATAAGGTGCTGGTATCAGGTGCCACCTGTTTCTTCGATAAATTCCAGAGTTTGATTCAATTAGGTATGAACGATGTTCGTCTAAAATCTGGAGTATTTTAGCGTAAACTCTTAAATCCGTTACCCAGACATAATCTCCTACCTCTAGGTCAAATAATTTTCTGGACCGCTGTCTGTTATTAAATTGTTTGATGGACTTTTCTTTTACCTTACTTTCCCTATTGATCAAAAATTGCTTGTCGACGGGATTGTTGAGTTGGCTTGGCAACAATGGCATAGCGCACCTTTCTCCCAAAGATCAACTCACTTGGGGAAAAACCGCATTCTAAGGGTGTCGTTCGATAAGCCAACAAAGCTATATGAAGGTCATCATATTTTTTTAAAAGATTTTTTGCAATTTTAACAGCTACCTCAACACAGCCATTAGTCTGTGCAAAGTAAGGACTACTCGTTATGTGTTTGAAATCATATTCCCAGGAAAACTTTTCAAATTCAGACTGAAATTGCGGACCATTGTCTGATCTAACAATTTCGAGAATTCCATATCTAGAAAATAACTGTTTTAATTTGTTTATGATAACTAATTCGGTCATTTTTGTAAGCCTCAATATTTCAAGAAATCTGGAGTAGTAGTCTGTTACAATAAGGCTCCGAATATTTCTACTCTTAAACAAATCTAACGCAATTTTCTGCCAAGCACAGTCAGGAAAACTTTCACCAATCATGGGTTCTTCAAAATTAATTCTATTTTGCACACATTGAGGACAATTTCTAACCAAATTTTCTATCTGAGTAGAAAGACCTAACCACCACACGGACTTTTTGGCTCTTTGTCTACTCTTTACAATTCCTAAGTGCCCATCGTGAATAATTTTCAAACATTTTAATTGAAGTGAAGCCGGGATAAAAATACGAGAATATCGCAATAAGAACCCTTCAGAAAATGGAAAATCAAATCAATACTGATAATAAGGTGATAAATCATTACCCAAATTACTTTTATTTGGCCAACCTGTCTCAGTATATTTTTCAATTTGAACTGTAATAGAGTCTTTTTCCTGTTCAGCTTTAATTTCGTCTAGAAAATAAGATTTTATCTCAACCGACTGGACTATGAGTCTAACATCTTGAATTGGTAACTCAGTATCCGATGAAAAATTCCGCGATAATGCATCGGCTATTACGAGCTCCATTCCTGGAAAATAATAGATTTTATAATCATACCTCATTAAACGGATTCTAAAACGCTGGAATATTGGGGTTAATTAATCAATAGGTTTTGTCTGTAAAACCTGAATTAGAGGCTAATGATCAGTTTGCATTAAAATAGGGATTCCAGAAATGTATTCAGAAAATTTTTCAGCTGACCAGATTAAAGCCAAGGCTTCACGCTCTATTTGAGCATACCTCTTTTCTGCATTTGAAAGTGAAAGAGAAGCATATGCCACTACTTCAGTATTTCCGTCCTTCCAAGTTTGAAGTAGACAGGTCCCTAGTCCATAGGATGAACTATCTGCCTGAATAGAAATTTGTTTTGTGGGATCAAAGTATGCTAAAGTAGGAC
This sequence comes from Galeruca laticollis, assembly GCA_963921935.1. Lineage (NCBI taxonomy): Eukaryota > Metazoa > Arthropoda > Insecta > Coleoptera > Chrysomelidae > Galeruca > Galeruca laticollis. Next base: position 165,923,609 of record OY998176.1, read on the forward strand.
ACTTTAATAGCATTGATTTTGAATTTTCAAAATCCTCCCTTTGAGAGATTCCCCAACTAAAATCTACATTTTTTTTAACAGGGATGTTAAGGGCTCAAGTAAGTGAGAACGGTTGGGTATAAAGCGACTTGAAAAATTTAACATACCAAGATATTGCAAATTTTTTTTGTTTTTTGGCTCCGGAAATTCAACTATTGCTTTTATTTTATCTGGATCAACAGAAATTCCAGTATTAGAAATAGTGTGACTTAAAAACGTGAGAGATTGAGTAGCAAAAACGCATTTTTCTTTGTTTAATGTAATGCCTTCTTATTCAATACGCCTTCGCACCTCAAACAGAATTTTATTAGGTTCTTCAATAGTAGGAGCATGGACTAATATGGGATCAATGGGGCTTATCACACCTTCTAAACCAGATAATATTTTATTGAGTAACATGGAAAAATATTCCGGAGCACAGGTAATGCCAAAGGGCAACCTATTATAATAGAATCTCCCAAATGGAGTAATAGAAGTGGTTAACAGTTGGGAGTCTTGGCTAAGTTTAATTTTATAGAAACCCGAATTAGTGTCTAATTTAGAAGAATAATTTGAGCCCTGAATTTGTGAGAAAATAGTCTCTACTTTACCTATTGGATAGTGTGACCGTTAAAGTGCCTTATTTAAATGTGTAAAGTCGACACAGAGGCGAATTTTTGAATTTTTTTGAACTACAACGATTGGACTCACCCAATCAGTAGGGACTGGGACAGGTTCAATCATCTTAAGAGTTTTTAAACGTTCCAATTCCTCCTTCAGTTGCTGTAAAAGGGGAATTGGAACGACTCGTGGAACTGATTGAATGAACTAACTTAATTTGCATTTCATTTTTAAAATTACCTACACTATTAAAAATTTTAGGATAATAATCTCACTTTCTGAAGAATAATTTAATTTTACCCGAGCTATCTGATTAAAAAATAAATTCAAAATATTTAATTTTTGAATAGCGGTTCTTCCTAAAATAGGTTTAGTAAGCGCATAAATTACATAAACATATGTACTAAAACTTTGATTTGCAAACTTTAAGACAACAGAAATAGTCCCTAACACAATCAATTTAATCCCAGACGGCCCAGTGACCACTTTATTAGTAACTTTGATTTGTTTACATACACTGGGACCAACTATATGCTTAGGTATACATGAAATGTCTGCACATGTGTCTACTAAAAAATTTAAATTTTTGTTAAGTTTTAATACAAAAACTGGAGCTACCCACTCACTGGAATCTATATGATTACCCTCATGATCTCGATTATGATCTATATATAAATATCTATCTTTGGATCTGTATCTGCACTGTTATATTTGGCCTCCAACTCTGCAAAATTATTTAAATGGATAGATCTCACCTTATTTTTTCTGCACACCACTGCCCAATGATCTTTCTTCTGGCCTTTTCTAAAGGTAGACTTGTTAGCTGGGCACTGTTCTTGAACATGATTTGGTTGTAAACCACGAAATACACATTTTGAAGAGTAAGAAGATTTGTCTTTTTCGTCCAACTTGATAGAAGAGTTTGATTGTGGATTTGATGAACCAGCAGCCTGGTCCTTTAGAACCTGCACTTCTCCTATGTAGCGTTGACTGCCTTGCAGCTCCTTGTTTCGATTAGCTTGCAATTCAACTTGTGTTGCCTGCAGAACACACTCTTGCAAAGTCAGTTTATCTTTTAATTGAAGTCTTTCCGAGGTTTTGGAATCAAGCATGCCTACTACGATTCTGTCTCTTATAAGATCTTCTTTTAGACTGCCATAATCACAATACTCTGCCAAGGAATGCAAATTTGTGATAAAAGAGTCTATAGATTCTCCAGGTTCCTGAAATCTAGAATTAAATTTAAATCTTTCGAAAATAACATTCCTTCTAGGAATAGAGTAGCTTTCAAAACTATACAAGGCTTCGACATATGTAACGGGAACAGTTTGAAATTGGACCATAACTTCCTCGGCTTATTCGCCCATGATATATGTAAGAATATCTATTTCACAGGAGATATTATATTAAAGTTATTACGCACTTGCCCGCGCTCTCCAGTTGATGCTGTTACGAATTGTGGGGAGCCTTTAGACCCTGATGTGGACATGATAATAGATATTGAAATGATTTGGCTTCTTGATTTTAACACGCGCTGTATCACGTTCTTGTATGATCTCAACAAGTTTACTCACATTAAAACACCCGCGCTGCCACCATGTTATGTTTGCGGGTTCGACAATAATACAATTTTGGGATTGTCTAATAATCAGATACTTCATTTATTTCAAAACCCTTGCTTACTCTAGTTTACAGTCGGTTCTTAATATTCACCTTTAACCGCCAGTCTCTAGTTACGTTATCTGCCATTCTCCCGATCCCCAGCTAACTTAACTCAGGTCCGCCATCCATCAGACGTTACAGGGTTGTCATCAGCCAAAGTACCTGACAGAATACTTTCAAATATAACACCCTGTATTTTTTAGCGCAAATAGAATCTTCTATCATGTAACTTCGATTTTTGTTAAAGATTGCCTATACTCAAAGTTTATAAAATTAGATTTATTTTGTAATATCTATTGTACATACTAATTATTAACTTATTATGTGAAAAAATAAACGGTAAATGTAACAAAAAATCCTAACTAAATAATAATAAATCTTAATAAAATATTTATTCTAAATGAAACAAGTCTCTAAAAGTATAATCCTAACCGTAATATTAAACTAAATGTTCAAAGTGTTCACCGTTAACATCAATGCCATGCTGCATTCTAAGTTCAAACGATTGACTAATATTTCTCACCATAAAAACGTTAACAGACCGAAATGCCGCTCTGATTCTCTCTTTCACGTAGTCACCCCAGAAAAGAAATCCACATTTGTTCAATCGGGAAACCTAATTGGTCAATCACTTGGGCCCCCTCTTCCGAACCATCTGTTCTGGACTCGGTATTGAGATGATCTCGTATAGGCGCATTATTATGAACAGGTGCACCTTCAGGAAAATAACACATTTGTCGTCGAATATTGAGTGGAGATTCTTCTGATAAAACTGGCAGGTGATTGTGAAGAAAATTTCAATAAACCGCACTATTCACCCTTTCATCAAATAAGTGTGGTCCTATCACATAATCACCTACAAACTCACCCCAAACATTTAATGACCACTTCCATTGGCTATTACGTGTTGATATGACATTAGGATTAGAAGTTGCATAATAATGAAAATTAAGTCGATTTACACATCCATTTTCATGAAAAGTCGCCTTATCTGCAAAAAATACAAAATCCAAAAAATTTCGCTAGCGATTTATTTTAAATTGGGCCCATTCACAAACCGTTACTCTTCTTCGAAAATCACGGTAAACTCTTGATGAAGTTGAATATGATAGGGATGCATTTTATGTTTTTAAGGATTCTTTGAACCATGCCATACCTTATGTCTTGCTGTTGTGAAATATTTCTCACACTTGTATGCGGATTCTGTGCTATACTTAGCATTACTTTCATTTCATTTCCCTCAGTTGAGAACGCTTTTGCTACGTCTTTCTTTCTGTATTTCACTTCACCAGTGCGATTGGAACGATCAATTAGTTTTTCAAATACTCTTTTGTTGGGTGCCTTTCGGTCTGAAAATCTTTGACGATAAACTTTAGACGCAAGCAAACAATTTTTGTTAATTCACCCAATACCCAAATGATGTCCACCATTTCTTGAGTAAAAAAATGTACACTATTTATCCACAATAATTGTTACTCCATTTAAGAGAATTATAAAATGCAGGAGACAATTTATTATTAACTGTTATTTTAAAAAAAAATATAACGACTAACGTTTATGTCAAATTTTGTCAAGGCTTACTGAGAAAATGTAATGGTTTACACTGTTTACAGCATTGCATTGACACTTTAAACATTTAGTTTATTATTACGGTTAGGATTATACTTTTGGTGAATTAGTTGTTCATAATAAATAATTTATTAACCTTATTATTATTTAGGAATTTTTGTTACATTCAACGTTTATTGCTTTCACATAATAGGTTAATAATTATGGTTTACAATAGATATTACAAAATAACTCTGATTTTATAAACTTTGGATGTAGGGAATACTCAACAAAAATTAAAGTTACATGATCGAAGATTCTATTTGCGCTAAAAAATACAGGGTATTACATTTGAAAGAAAAGAGAAAATGAGATGTTCGAGTTTCCATCCACCCTGTATACAAAAGGGAAAATAATTGAAATTTAATAGGATACGGAGATATTACATCATATTACGAAGCTCTGTTAGTGAAAATAAGTTTTTTTTCAACGTTCAATAACCTACAGAGGGTTGACTTACCTACGATTTTCACATAAACGTGTCCATACCTTTTGAAGGACTCTGTATAACGTAGGTATTGTTTTATTTGGTTCCAAACTGTCAATTTGATTTTTTGTTGAGTTTTATTGGCTCTTATATTACAGTATGTATATCACTTTCTCTTTTATACATTTACAGTCCTTTTGTACTAAATTTACAGTTTTTTTATGCTTCAATCTCTTCTATTCGTGTCATGGATTAGTATTAGGATTTTTCTATCAACGTAATTCTTTCTCATAACATGGTGTTACGCGGAAAATTGCCCGTCTGCTAGAAATATCGGTTGGTATATCTGTCTCGAACGATTTCGGCTCTGAGAGGAGATGGCCCGTACTGTTCATTGAAGAAGCAGTTCTATCAGTATTGTCCTTCGTGGTAGAGGTGCCACTTGCATATACCTGCCGGCGGCTATGGCTCCTGGTGAAGTACATATATACTAGTAGTCTGGTTGATGGGGATTGATTATTCTCATGACGGATTGGTGTAATGGATTGGTGATTAACCTTTTCGCTGCGGCAAGCGCACATATGCGGCCTGGCGAAGTCGAGCTATATGCGGACGGCGCGCCCGTGCGGCCTGTTTAGGTGTAAATATAATTGTATCGTTTGAATTCAGCAGTTACAGTAAGTCTACAAAATTTTGTCCGCATATAGACATAAATGTGAAGTATGAATAGGCAACGTTCGTTTATCGGAAAGATTTGCTAAACATTTTCTAGAGAGTGTCAAGTTCTAGGTATAGATGGCGTCAGGTTCTGGGTACTTTACTCTAATTGTAAAATAAAACGTGGTTCGGATATAGGTCGTTGTCATTATTTATCGTTTTTGTGGAGTGTGTTGACATCAGATATTTATTGTATAATGGCAGATTTAAGTGAAGCGGGGCCTTCTAATGTAAAAAAGCGTAAAACTAAACATATAAAAAATCCAAAAGACTTAACAGTTGAAGAAATTATGGGATATCTATACGATTCAGATGAAGAAAGTTTGCTAAATGCAAATGATAGTGATTATGATTGTAAGTTGTGAAAGTATTGTACAGTAAATATTTTTAATATATGCTGATGCTGTTATCTTTTTAGATCGAATTGATGACGAAGATGAGACTGGCAATTCTGAGAGTGAAAATGAATATTTACATGACGTGGTTCAAGATACTATTACTCAAAATATTATAGATTTGTCTGAAACTTACGGGGAAATTAATAGTGAGTGGCAAGAAACAATTGACAATATGACAAAGATTCAGTTTCAAAAAAAGGAGTCAATAGCTGGTTGAATCACCAGGCGATGATCCGTATGATTGGTTTAGAATGTTAATCGATGACCAATTGTTGGAAATGATAGTAAGAGCAACAAATGGATATGCTGTAGAGGTTCTGTCTACTATTAGTGGCAAAGAAAAATCAAGAATTTCCGGATGTAAGGATATTACGGTATCAGAATTACTAATTTTTTTGGGGCTGACAATACATACGGGAAAAAGAAAGTTAAATAATTTGCACGACTAATGGAAAACAAATCGACTATTCTATACTTGTTTTGGAGCATATATTAGTAGAGATAGATACTTACTCATTAAGAGATGCTTATATTTCAACGCAAATATAGAATATGATCAGGAACTAGATCGACTACATAAAATAAGGCCAATATTGAATTATTTCAGTCAAAAAATGAAAGATATATACTATCCAGGAAAGAATTAATCATTATACGAATCGATGGTCTTGTGGAAAGGAAGACTTACTATTACAGTACCTTCCTAAAAAACGTCATAAATATGGAATCAAGATTTGTATGTTGACCGAATCTGATGGAACGGTACTGGATATGATAGTTTATACTGGCGCAAATGATATGCTTGGGGGTGAAGATCATACCCAGAAAGTAGTACTTCATCTTATGCGTTATTATCTAAATTCTGGGCACTCACTTTATATAGATAATTTTTACAACTCCTATGATCTCGCCAAAACTTTGATATATCAAGGCACTTTTTGCACAGGTACCCCGAGAAAGGATAAAAAGGGTTCTCCAGGTGACATTGTACATGTAAAGTTAAAAAAAGGGTGAAACGAAGGACAAATATTTAAATGGAGTAATGATTGGTAAATTATTTGATAAGAGAGATGTTACGTACATTTCAACAGAATTCGAAAATAAGATGGAAGTGGTGCAAAATAGAAGAGGAAAGGGAAAAAGAAAGACCCTTAGCAATTGTCCAGTATAATAAAAATATGGGTGGAGTAGACAGAAGAGTCCAACGTATGGCTTATTATCCCGCGGAACGGAAAACAATACGTAGGTATAAGAAAATGGGTATATACGTCATTCAGCTATTATTGATAAACTCTCATATACTCTTCAACAAATTTTCTGGAAAAAAAATGACACTCAATAAACTTAGAATTGCAATTTTGGAAAAACTTTTACCAGCACCATCCCCATTACAAGGCCATGAACCAAATCTGGAACATATACCTTAAAAAATTTCTATAACCAATGAAAAGGGCAAAACTTCAAGAAAGAAATGTCGCACTTGTACTTCAAAAAAAAATACGAAGAGATACCATTTACCATAGTCTAGCATGCACAGACAAACCTGGACTGTGTTTAAAGGCATGTTTTCAATAATACCACAAAAAATAATGTTAAAGTTCTATAATATGTATAGTTCATTTTTTTATTATAAGTGGTTTCGTTTATAAATAAAGTTATATTCTTAAAAAAATATTATTTTTAAACATTTCATTAGAAGCGCATTTGCGCGTTCCGCATCGATTCAAATATGCTGAGGACGCACATGAGCGTCTTTCAAAAATTACTGATAAAAACAGCAAATCTGTACAATACATAGGAACCCAATAAGTTTTCAAATAAAACATTGTGCAGTTGTATTGCCGCAGCGAAAGGGTTAACGAGTCGCTGGAAAATTCTAGCCTAGGATCTCAAAAATCTGGATAAATATATAGTGGGAGTTGGTGAGAAGTTTTATAAGTCATAATATGAATATTTGAGAAAGACGCAATTAAACTTTTTTATAATTTTGATCTGCTACCGCCTAAGAATTAGAGTATTTTATCGATTCTTACTTTCTTATAAAAATTTTGAGTAACATTTACACTATACTTTAGTTATTAAAACATCAAAAAATATATGGTATAAGTCAAAAATAATGCCAATAACCTAGTTACAACTACTTAATATCCTTCTGATTCTTCTTCTCCTTCAGCCTCCTCGTTATCAAGTTCTGGTAAAACATTTTGTATATCGTCTGTTATCAATATTTTTTTATAAAAGTCGTGCATTTTTTCTGCAACATAAGGCAAAAGTTCCATTGAATTTTCTTTCTTACACTGAGCAAAATGCCCTAATTAGATTTCTTTCTTAAGATGCCCTTAATAACTGGTACAAAAAATCAAATAGTGGTTAAAACAATTCAAGTGATTACTAGCATGTGCATAATTATCACAAGTATGTTGACTTTGTTGAAACATTTTTATAACAGTTATTCGATAAAATTATGTTGTTAACTGGAAATCTAATTGCTGTTATTATAGTCATTTCGTTATAGACCTCATTGAATTGTTTCAATTCAGCACCTACTAGTCCTAATTAGGTACCCACTTAATACTATTCAGTACCAACAAAATAGATTACCTGCTTACAATTATGCAGTCCTCGTATAACGGTTATTAAGATATCCAATAATTTTTTGAAAAGAAACGGCTGTTTAGCATCAAAATGCAGTTTTTTCTGGTCCGAACATTACCGATGTGATTGTCGATCTCGTCTTTTTGGTTATTTGTGGTTCACCGAATAGAAGTAGTATTCGGTGTTTGTGGTTGGAACCTTGGAACACCCGTGCGCCGTGAATTTTACTTTCACATTTGGTTCGAGAGTGTTGAGTGTTGAAAGTTTGTGTGCGGTGTAAGTGATCATTTTCAGTTTTTGCAATTAACTGTGAGGTTAGGTTGAATACGCCGACAGTGTTAGTATATAAATGGCGTTCAAAAACCTATTAATACAGTGACGATTAAGTGACTATATATCTGACTATGTTCACGATTCTTAGACACCAATCAATCGAAATACTAAAACATTTATAAGTATGTAAAAATTACATCTCTCGTCCTTCTTTAAGTTTATTTTGTGGAAAACTTTTTTATTTGAATTGTTGTATTTTTGTTATAAGCTTCTTCAATCTAAGAATTTTTGGGAGCTTTGATATCTAAACTTAACTGGAAAATATGTTTATTTTATTTTATACCTATCATGTTGTATTTTGGTAGTTATCTATAGTTAGTTCCATTAATTTAAATATTTTGCTATATTTTGTTAATATACATGTTTTATAGCAAATTTAGTTTTATTCAATAATATCAGATAATTATTCGAAAATATAGTAATCTTTATTGTATTATAGTCTAACCGCTATTAGAAAAGTTTATAATACTTATAAAAGTGCACTCGATATCGGTTATATGATATATCACATTCTTAAAAAAATCTAATAACGTTTACTTTTTACCAGTATAATTGTTACTAGAAAATCCCATAATCTAAATTAAGTGCCCTCGATTCCGATTGTACAAAATTCCGTTTGTTATTTGAAAATCTAATAACCTTTACTATATGACAGTACAATTGCTACTAGAAAAGTCGATAATATTTATTAAGTGCACTCAATAACAATTATATGAAATTATGTTTTTTATTTGAAAATCTAGTAACCTTCACTATATGACAATATGGTTGCTATTAGAAAATCCTCTAATATCTATTAAGTGCACTCGATAACAGTTGGACGAAATTCTGTTTTTTATTTGAAAATCTAGTAACGTTTACTATAGGACAGTATGACTGTTATTAGAAAATCTTATAATACTTATTAAGCGCACTCGATAACGGTTATAGGACATTCTTAAAAATTATATATATTAACAGTTATTCAGTGGTGTCCAACAAAGTGACTTTAATAACCATAATTATGAACTTACTTGATGCCTATTTCATGCATGTTTCTAATAACTGTTATTCAATTTTTGCTAACGGTTAATGGAAATTTCTTTCAGTGTATCCACATTTATAGGGTCGGGACCTTTGTACGATAATGGTATTTTAAGATTTTTTGACAAAGTATTTCCATTTCTCAAGAAGCTTACACTCTTAAATGGCTCATCTTTATTTAAACTGTTTTTGTATTCAAGGACACTAGAATTTTGGGAAAATCTTAACCATTCATATTTTCCCATACTAATTTTCCAGCAGAGTGGTTAAACTTCTTTTGTTGCAAGATGGTTTTGTATAAAGAGGAAACCTCAACAAAATCGGTTGTGGACATTTCGGTAACTAAAAAAGGCTTTTTATTTTCACATAATCTTACTAAGTCCATCCAGTCTCTTGTTTGCTCTATCAGGCAAGGATATCTTTATTTTCTTTTTTATTACTAAGTGGTCTGAATCACACTCCATGTGTATGTGTGTTTAGGAATGAAAAATTTGTGATTTTTAAATGTCAGATTCCGGTTATTTTTCATAATCATCATAAACATGGCGTGTAAGAACGAATTCTTATTTTGTCCCGCACGTGTGTCAGAATATAACGTTATTTTTTTAGTTTCAGTTGAAATATGTGTGAGATGTTTAGGTATACCAGCATGAGGCAATCTGATTTGCATCTCGTCCAGGCACAACATCGTGCCATATGGAGCAAATTGCTTGATTGTTATTGCAATTATACATTATCAAATTAGAGGTCCATAATTGCCTTTTATCAAATGTTATGGAAGTCTGTAGGTCCCCTGTCGGCGGACACTGCTGTAGATCAATAGTATAGACAATTTTGGATGAGTATTATGAAGCATGATTCTTATCAATATGTTTGGCCTCATATAGACCAGATGCTTCCTTTTGATTAACATCAAGCTGTCCTTGAATTTCTCTTTTTCTGTTTTCATCTTTAGTGGCCATTAAAATCATATGAAATTTGTCACATGTAGAACAAGTATCTTGATTGGGTTGTTTGAATTTTATGCCCATAGCATGAAACACTTAATGATATTTGAATTTCGACACAGGTTTTTTTCCCTGAGGTAACCACTTTTTATACTCCTCGAAAGTGTTTGTTAAGATATAATAATGAGGAAAATATTTCATTGATGTATCTTTTTCGCAGTAGTGTCTCTCATATGTTGGTCTTGATGCAATGTTCGACCTAACTAAATTAATGTTTTCTTCGGGAATTTTATTTGGTGGGGACTGAATAACTCGTAGGTTATCATGTGGTATTCCATCTATTGGTAGGAACTACTTATGTGATAATAACCTATTCTTGTGTTTCTTGTTATCCCATCTACGTTTTAAAGTTTTATTTCCTTCTGTTACTATTAGTCTAGCTATAAAACATAAAACATATAAAACACGTTTATTATTGTTTTCTTGCGCCCATTAGTCCTTGAAAACCTGCTGTCTCTTTCCTTCGTCAATTATTTCTTTGAATTTTAATCGGCAGTTTGATAGCTCTTGACATTTTCATTTTTCTTCCTCTCTTCTTGAATTATCCTAGTCTCGTTTTTTTCTGGTTTTCGTCATTTTTTTTTCTTCATCACACCTTCGTTAACAGCTTCTTCAACATCCTCGTCATTTCTTTCGTTAACACAATTTTTAGATCGATCTCCTTCAATACTTTCTTCCCTTCTTTTTTCTCTAGTCGTTTTTTTTATAATTTCACTTACTTCCAGTTAATCTGGCTCAGTGTCGCTATCATCAAAAGGTTCTTCATTGAACAGAGCTTCCATAATGACCAAATCAACGCCACCTGAAATGAAATAACTAAACATTAGTTATTGTTATTTATCTCTGTCCTTTTTATTAGTTTTTATACACTTATTTCATGTATTATTTATTATTTTATTGAGAAAATTCTGTGAATATTTTCTTTTATACTTTTGCTAAAAATGTATTACTGCAATAGACTTAACTCTATGCTTATAAAATTACCTACCTAATGTTGTGTTTGCACAAAGTGTTAATTTATTATCTTCAACAATGGTCCTAGTAATTTGTGTATCTGAAATGAAAAAAAAACAAATAAAATGTGACTTACATCAATTTAATTCATGTAACTGAGTCCTGTGATATGAAATGACCGATAATCTCTAATGTCTTAGAAGGCTTTGTTTGAAACAACAAAATATCACTCATAATATAAATATCAAAATAAGAGCTTACCATGTTCTACATCATTGCTGCTTATCTCATTATCTTTATTTGTAGCAGTGAGGATTTTAAAAATAAGCTTAGTTCTTCGGGTCGACATAACCCTCAAAATTTCATTTTTCACTTGTAAAATTGAACAAACAGTCAAATTAACACAGAATTAAAAACTGTATCACACAACACGAATATTCATTTGAAATGTAAACACCAGTAAAAACAAACGAGATGTTACTGAGCTCACACGTTTATAGGAACAATGATTGTAAACAAGATGACAAGAAGTTGACGGGAATCAAAATTAAGAAAATAGTGTAAAGTAGGATATTTCGACTCAAATTCACATGATCTATAATTTCGGTATAATGAATTTATGTACACTTATACTTCTTGTTATCGCTTCTTTCAATTAAGAAACATGGGTTATTGTGGTGGTTACTCAGTAAGTGACCCTCTTATAAACTACGCCCACCATAAATGTATTTTATATTTGGGAAAGCACTTACCTAGTAACCGATCTTCGGGGATTGAATAAACGACATCATTTAGAAAACTCACTGGGATTAGTATATTTAGAATTAACACAGATAACAATAGCTCCTACATTTTAACTTATTCAAAATAATAATAAGGAATGAATCATCGGTTAGTTTACACTTTGTTTTTATAGGAAACATGCAAGTTAGTCACCCGTAGGTATGACCTTCTGCGTATGTGAACGCGATTTCTACATTTAATAGAAACGTGTTTCTGGGTGTTCGCCTGACCTTAATCAGATCGATGCCCGCTATTAACATTGGAAAATATAATCTACACAATGTAATCTTTTTCTATGAAAATGTATTTTTTTCAATACTGTCTTTTTCGGGATCATCACATCATCCCCTCTTGGAAGGAAAAAACTATCGTCGCTAATTTTTCGATATTATCTATAACGTTAACAGTTCTCACGGATTGTTTATTTGTTTGTTTATGAACACACTTCACTTTGTTTACAATTGTTTCCGCTATTGTATTTATACAAACGATTCTTATGAACTGTCTGTGGTTCACTGTTTTGAGATGTTATCTCACAATTTACGCCTTTTATTTCCCGTTATTTTAAATGGACCTAAATAGTGTGGATCGAACTTATTTCTCCCTTCATTCTTTAAAATAACTAACTCCCCTAATCTAAAGTTTACAGGTGGAGATTCCTTTTCACTATTATTGACTCAAATTATTTTGTTTTTATTAAAAACTGTTTGGCTCTTTCATTTGCGTATTGTAACCATAACATATTTGTAGGATAAATTACAGGTTTTAACATTTCTCATATTTTTTTTGTAATATAGTAATTAATTCGGCTATTATACTGTTATGAGTCAAAGATTGTGAAAAACTGTGGGGTTTCGTCAATTATATTGGATTTGATGCCATAGGAAGATACGGGGGAACGCCGAAAATCAGTTTAGCTCTCATATCGTAGGCTAATTTTTTCCTCTTTCTTATACAATGATTGTCTGATCAATTTTTGTCTCTTGATCAAGTTATCCTCACAAACACATGCTTACTCGTTTCCTTCTCAAATTTAGAAACCATCATTTCCCCTAAATAACATATTTGTAGAATTGGAAAGGAATTTCCTCTAAATGAATTTTGCAATTTTCTTCAGCTTCAGTGATCGTGATCGATATTATTAGAAATATATAATGTTGCGTTTATCTTTATTTCGTTATGTCTTGTTACTGTTTCATATACATTACTTTCAGCTTCTAATCTATTTCAGAGAACATTTAATACTCCTAGTTGTCACTTTTAAGACCTGTTTACTCTCCTCTTTGCAGAAGTGCTGATAGAAAAATTTCCATTTGTTGATATCTTCTGTATATGCAGCCAAATCAAAATTTATTGATACGATATTGAACTGGAATAATTTAATTGCTACGTATCTCGATAATATGCACGTCCATTTACTTTTTCATTTTAACTCATTAATAACAATAAACTAATTACCATTTGAGTTACCAATATGGAATTGACGTGTGACCAGTGCAGCTGGTGGCCAGTCCAGCCCAGTTCAACCCAGAGGCTCATCAATCATTAACAAAACATGGAACAACAGTAACTGGTGCCTGTGTCATGATACCATACACGTAACTGATATGTGAATGAACATCCCTAGGGTCCTTCATTTCGGCCATTTGAAATCAGGTAGCGCGTCCTAAAAAAATCCACATAAAATATATTTTTTAATATTGAAACCAAATTATGTAAATAGAAACTACAATTATATTAACCAAAAATTTGAATATGGGAATAAAACATGAAGCTTTCACTCTTGTGTCTATCTAATGATCCTTTGAATCAGTTTCTTTTTTGAACTGTTCGAATATTCTAATAAGTGGTAGGGGTCAACGTGTAACAGTGAGACACTTTTTTTAAAATGAGTTTAAGAAAATTGAATAAGGCAAAATATCGGATTACTCAATCTTAGGGAAATGTACCTTGTTTCAAAATATGAAAAAAATGCATGAAAATTTGATTATGTTATCACATATGAATTCACTTATTATTTCACTTTTCCCCAGAATCGTAACGCAATTATTCCCAAAATCGTAAACAATTAGACACTACAAATGGAACATTGAGACACATACAAGATTAGGCTACGCTACATACTATCATTGTATAAGATAATGGAAAAAGCATCTAGTCGAAAAAAATAGCTATTGCTTGAATGGAGCGGTAACGTTAAAAGTCTCAAACCATAGGTGATCCGAAGCTTCTTCGTCTTCCCCAAAGAATCTGCATTCATCACTTTCTGCTGGACCAATTCTCATAAGGTGCTCCAGTGCTCCCAGACGCGACAGTGTCTTGTAAGGAAGCCCGTGAGGAGATGAAGCTTATTTTTACTAAGATCCCAATACCTTTTAGATCTAGCTGTATTAAAGTTCCGCACGACTTTTTTGGAGTGATCCAGCCTGAGAAGGCACTTCCAGAGTGCTTCTCTTTTGGTTTCTCCTTTTTTCGAACCTCTTACTTATATGTGGAAACATTTTCCTACAGCACAGCAAGGATCCGATCCAATGGAAGGCCATCGTGTTCTTTTCCGAACCTCTCCATTTTCTTTGATTCCTGAGTGGCCAGGAACCCAGACTAAAGAGACCTTGGAGTTTTTTCCTATTTCGGCAAGTTTTCTCGACACTTCCATACCAACTTTGAGTTAATGACATGGGAGCTCAATTATTTCATAGCTGCTAGAGAAGTTCTTATCGATGCTCACCTTCTTGATCATTTCGTCAGTAGCAAGATTCGCTGACGAGATGTACTTTGATAGAGAGCACCAGACTCCCTGATTTTTGATACTTTCATTGCCTGAACATTCCCTAGATATTCTAAGAATTGCCTCTTGGGCAGATCTTTTTATCACTAGATGTAGAGGTGTTAGATCGTTAACGATCTCAAGTGTCCTAGTTGGGCATGATGTAGTAGCTCCAGTGATGCATACACAGGTAAGCCTTTGAACTTTCTAGGGGGTCTTTCTCGTGCTGTTCGGACCTGCTTAGGAATTCTGTTTGCGTGATACAGATTTACTTGTGTTTCCTTCGTGAAGATGAGGCTGATTTTTTGCGAATGAGAGAGGCCGATTTGTTCAGCCTCTACTTAATCCCCTTCCTCATCTTTTCCTGTCCCACTTCGAATTTCATGCTATCGCCTTCCCCGGAGTTCGAGCAGGTTTCTTCATCTTGAGGAAGACCTACGAGTACTAGGCAGCCCCCTTTCCCAGGATGCAGAGGAGTTTTCCCCATCCTCAGGCGCCGCAGCGGAACCGGAAGAGCTCTGGTTGACCTAGGGTCAATCTTTCGATTTTTCCCCTTTTTCGACGCAGAGGGCGTCTCCATATCTTTCGGATCCTCAGCAGGGTTCTCTTTATTTCGCAACCCCGGAACAGGGATACACCCAAAACGGAAATTCAGGGCGTAACCTCCTGCCTTCAAAGCCTCCCCAGATTAGTGATCAATACCAATCGTGAGGGTTGTTCCATTTCTCTTCTTTTGAATTCAGGACCTTCCAAGCCACAGTAGTGAGGTTGGAGTTTTGAAGATCGACAAATAGTCGTAGCAGAATGCTTTAATGGTGACAGGCTTTGGAATGTCGACTCCAAATCTAACCATCAGTTCGAGTCCTTCCAAATAGTTAAATTACGACGTTCACCTCATCAACCAGTTTGCCGGCTCTTGGGACCCTCAGTTCATCAGTATCATGTCGCAACGAAAATGAACGCCGGAGAAGTGGATCTCCTTCTCCTTAATCTGGCACAACTCTTCCACCAGAGTATCTTCCACAGAGGATAGCTGTTCGGCTTCCAGGATGACCCTAGGGTAGTCCTTGAGCATTATTACTACCCTGGTGGCCTTCTTTATTCTAGCTGGTGCTGCGTAACTAGTGGCTTGCCCGGTTACTGTTGCAGCTGTTTCTGGTTTTTTACTCAGAGGTCGCTGCAAAGAAGTGATATGCTCCGGGCCTATTTTCTTCGTTGCCTTTCACGTTTCCTTTGGGTTAGGCACATTCCAGTTGGTGCTTCCTTTGAGGTTGGATGATGAAGAACCTGCTTCCTAGCCTCTTTAAGTGTGATTCACTGATGGAGAAGTCGCATGTACCTCCGCACCCCTCCCCCACTGAGGCCTTTCCTCCTTGCAAACCAAACGGCCGCCTAAGCCGATTGGGCTTTTTTCCCTTTGTAGGGTGCCTGGATGAGGAGGTGGAGGCTTTCTCCACCACTTCTCCATTATTTTTTGCTTTCTTTGAGTTCATATGGGGTCCCACGAGAAGCTAGGGTTATTAAGGTCCACCACTGCAGAGACCCGCGTGCAGTGGTAATGTGTTTGATAGAATGGAGTTCCCCCGGTGCTCTAAAGTCGAAACCAGTAGAGACTAATTTATATAGCCACGGATTATTCGGCCTGGTTTCTCACCTTGAATTTAGTTTTTTTAATGAGGTTGTCTCTCCACTTGGTCTGGGCAGTTAAGCCAAAACCCCTCATCCCACTGGCTCGCGAGACATGACCACATATAACCAGTTTACCCATCATCAACATATATATATATATATATATATATATATATATATATAAATATGTATAAATATATATATATAAATATATAAATATATATATATATATATATATATATAAATATATATATATATAAATATATATATATACGCGTAAGTCATAATTTAAAATAATATTTTAGCCAATTTGACTTGTGTATATATTTTTGTAGTTGACTGATGAAGAAATAAAAGATATCTCGAAAGCTTTCAACATAAAGTAAAAAGAGTTCACTTATTCCTGAGAAGGCTTATTCCCGATAACTGTATAACTATTCTGGTTATATATATATATATATATATATATATATATATATATATATATATATATATACAGGGTGCGGCATTGGTGCGAGCAAGTCCAATTACTCCCTTGTGGTGAGTGATACGAAAAAACTTCATTCAGATAAAATTTAAGCCGTATATAGGACCATATTTTGAAAATATTCTCAAATATACATGGCCACCCATATTGGCAGGATGAACCTAACTTATCTTTTTCTAAATGGAACACCCTGTATGTTTACACATTTTTTTTTGTTCTCCTCGATTTTGTTGTTTTTGCAATAATAATAATAATAATAATAATAATAATAATAATAATAATAATCGTCTTTATTAATATCCATAAACAAAATTATAAATTATAATACATTAGATGCAAGGCGAAGTTCAACCTTTACTGCGTAAAAAACGCTGTAAAACTTGCTCTTCCACTCAACCTTGTATACCCACTATACATACATAATGTATTATATACCGCAACACAAGTTGTATAATATTACAGTACAGTACTTTCATGTGTAAGGCCCTTAATTCCTCTCACAATTCTGAACCCAACTAATTCTGATGATCAAACAAGTATTTCCGAATAGACTCTTTGAATTTTTTCAAATGCTGATATTTGATTTCCATTGGCAGTCCGTTATAAACAAAGCCAATCTGATATCTAAAAGACCGTCGAGAAATTTCCAATTTAGAGGGAGGTATAGTAATTACCCCTTTATTTCTAATATTAATGTTATGAACCTCCGTCCTGAAGGAGATTTTCCTATATAAGTATGATGGTTTCTTTGTCATAATTAGTTTATTATAAATATGATTTATTGCAATGTTATACGAGGTAATTTAAAAGATATAAGCACTTTTTTAGTAACTTCCTAGTAACATCAATACCCTGTACCATTGTATAGATTTGATATCAAGAAATTCATTTACGATCAAACGATTTTTGATATAGTTCACTGTTCCCCAAAATTATCAACATAGCGCGATATTCGTTCTTTATATACAGGATTGGTCATTAATCAGAATGATCATTTACTGGGTTTTCTTAAATGGAACACCCTGTATTTTAGTATCGTAATGAGATGATATTGTATGGCACTTTATCATTTCTTAAGCATTCCCTACAACTAATTGCCCTAATTTGTGAGTTATTGATGACAGTTTCAGCCAAACATTATTTGAAACAAATATTAAGTGAAATTTTATTACTTTGAAGGTGGAAATATGCAACCAAAAATAATTTTCAAGAGAAAAAACACAGATTAATCTAGTCTGACGCATAATTGATTGAAAGTAGGTGAATTACCAAAATACATGAGTACTTAAGTTTGTTGGTGTACAAAACATTACTAAAATCATACAGTTAGCTATGACTTTGACAATAAACTGGTTTCAAAATTTGACATTAAATTAGTTTTATTAGTTCCTGCTTACTATAATTAACATGAAATTTTGGGCATGGGGAATGTAGCAAAAATATGTTACTGGCAGAAAGAATTTATCATCAGCAATTCCCTGATCGGCGACAACCAAGAATAGAAGCATTTCAAAGTGTGTTAGAACAATTTCAACAGACCGAACACGTAAATTACCAGAGATCTGATCGAACAAAAACTGTTGTAAATGAATTGAATGTAATTCTTAGTGTCACTGAGAATCCGCATATTAGAACGAGGGAAACCTCAAATGGTTTTGAAATTAGTGGTCGCAGTGTGGGGAGAATTGCATCAAGAGCTTAAAGAGGGTGATTATAATAAAAGAGTAGAACTTTGTCGGTGTGCGCAGGAACAAATTCAGAATGATGCATCTTTTTTCAATATGTTTTATTTGGAGATGAAGCTACTTTCCATTGGAATGGTACTGTAATAAGACATAATTTCCACTACCACTCAACTTTTAATCCGCACCACATTTTCACACACAGTCAGATAAGATGGTCATTGAATGTTTGGGTGGGAATTATTGGACATAGTACCGTTAAACATACATCAGACAATTACAATGACGGCGTTCCAGTATACCACAATGTTCTAGTGAATAAGCGTCAAAGTTATAATTTTCCTGGAAGATAGATTGGAAGGAAGGACCTATAAGGTGGTCACCAATATCTCCAGAGTTAAACAAGCTAGAATTTTTTTTCTGAAGCTATATAAAAGATGAGGTGTATAAAACTCCTCCTACAACTGAAAAAAATATGAAGGTAAGATTAGAAATGAATTTATGGACTTAAACAGAAATGTGTTCCTTCGAAGATCGCTTGCAATTATGTATCGACGTCGATGGAGGTCATTTTGAACATCTATTGTAAATTCAACGATTTTCTTGTTATTTTTGTTAGGTAACTATATTGAAGGTTAATTGAATTTTTGTTTTATAGTACCAGCGATATTTTACAAATGTTAGAGTATATTCAATAGTAAGGTACAAAAGTTGTCAAAGGTGGTACTCAGATACTTGTTTATGTTATATAACAAGTATCTGAGTACCACCTTTGACAACTTTTGTACCTTACTATTGAATATACTCTAACATTTGTAAAATATCGCTGGTACTATAAAACAAAAATTCAATGTGTAGTTGATATGTTGTTATAAAAAAAAAACATCAATGTACATTTTACAAATACTATTTTCAAAACGAATTAAACTGTTGATAATGAGGAAATGGTGTTTAGACATGGAAACATATACTTTTAAAAAGCATTTTAAAAATCGTTAAAATCTTTCAACCACGTAATTTCTCAAAATGCAGGTAATTTATTTCTTTGTAAAGTATCAGCTTTAAATGTTTGTAACAATAATAAATTTTACCGTTTTTTACTTTTAAATTGTAACATACTTATCGCTGTAAAAATGTGTTTTATATTTTTAAATTTTTTTAGATAACTTGATAATGACAAAATTATTGTCGAAACGTACGTAATTATTAATAAAGAAAATAGGTTTTGAAAGAAACTCCCAAAGTTTAACTATGACCTTAATCCAAGAAATTCCACGCATAAATATATATATATATATATATATATATATATATATATATATAACAACAAAGATATTCATGGGTAATTCACGCAAAATAAAGGGCTACTGAAATAGAGTGGTAACCGCGGACATGCATGTTTCTGGCTCATTTTGCCTCATCAGCACGGCATAACCAAATAAGGATGTGAAATTTGGGAGCAAAGATGTTAATCGAAACATTGGAAAACACAAAATAACGGATTTCAGCAGGGAAACCAAACGCTCATTTGTACCTTCAATTGGAAGATCCCGAGTTTTCAGGACATCCGTTATTTTGTGTTTTCCAATGTTTCGATTAACATCTTTGCTCCCAAATTTCACATCCTTATTTGGTTATGCCGTGCTGATGAGGCAAAATGAGCCAGAAACATGCATGTCCGCGGTTACCACTCTATTTCAGTAGCCCTTTATTTTGCGTGAATTACCCATGAATATCTTTGTTGTTGTTGTTAACATATCACGCGATATTCCTACATCTTCTTTGTTATTTACTATGGGTCGGAAGGTTCATGGCGGGGGGCTATATGCGCCTCCGTGTCGATGTTGGTTGATGTCCTGAAAACTCGGGATCTTCCAATTGAAGGTACAAATGAGCGTTTGGTTTCCCTGCTGAAATCCGTTATTTTGTGTTTTCCAATGTTTCGATTAACATCTTTGCTCCCAAATTTCACATCCTTATTTGGTTATGCCGTGCTGATGAGGCAAAATGAGCCAGAAACATGCATGTCCGCGGTTACCACTCTATTTCAGTAGCCCTTTATTTTGCGTGAATTACCCATGAATATCTTTGTTGTTGTTGTTAACATATCACGCGATATTCCTACATCTTCTTTATATATATATACATATATATTATCTCTACTTTCATATATATACATATATATACTAGTAGTTTAATACATTTTTATTCAACGTTTGGGTCTTTCCATGACCTTCATCAGAAATAAAATTTTTGTTAAAACTAAAAAAAAAAGTCACAAAAAGAATTTTAAAAGTAAAACAAATAAATTCGACAGAACGTTCATTTTACTATTCAATATACTTTAGAGTTTTAGGACGTATCACATAACAGAATATAACTCACACCCAAACAAAACGAACATTTTAAAAACATGACAGTCATTGATGAAAATTTGTATTTACCTATACGAGTATTTGTTCTATATAATAAAAGCAGGCGTAACGAGGTTTTAATCTGTCGTTTTTGTGTTGACTGGTATTGGAATGGATTTTATATTTATATAGGGAGTGGTAATAATTTTATTACACTTGGAATGTGCCACGTGTTTCTCTATATTTCTAAGTTTTTATAATATTATTGAAAATTCTACTAAGATTTTTTGTGTCAGTCTGTAAATTTACGGAACTGGTTTTCCTTTGTATTTCTATCATTTCTAGAACTTATGTTGTGTGGTTTTCACTTCGAAGAATTTTTGTTTCATCGAAATCAAATTCGTGTTGGTTTTCTGAAACATGGATAGTGAGTGCCGTTTTGTTTCGTTTGTCAGATTTGTGACTATTCATTCTGTTCTTCAAATACTGACTTGTTTGTCCGACGTAGACCCCTTCACAGTTTTTACATGGTATTTCATACACTATATTGCTCTTTTTTTCCTTTGAGATTGAACTTTTTAGATAGGTGTAATTGGTTTTCAGTATATATATATATATATATATATATATATTCCGACAAACAACGTATATACCTACCGATGTAGACCCGGACAATGATAACTAACTGATCTACCTTCTAATTTTCTTCAATGCCTTCGATAAGTATAACTACTGAAATCAAAATCAATTTCTCAGCGCTATTTAGAATAACATTGATTTCACTTCATTGTTACCTGAGACTAATTTGGTATTTAATATTACCTACGAAGTTACCCATTTTAGTACTGCTCATCATCAAGTAACTCACAATAATGTTGAAAATTCCATGTCTGAAAATGACAACCACAAATATACTGCTAATATAAATAGCTCAGTTGTCCTCAGGAGCTATATATACGTTTAACTTTTGCAATTACAAATCTGTGATATATTTCAATAAAGGACAATGAACTGACAGTCTCATTTTGAAAGGGGTTACTCATTAATATTGAGGAGAAACATTGTTTTAGATGGAATTATTGATTTTAAAAACGTTTCGATCAACTTCTATGTGACAATGTATTATAGTCTTACAAAATTTCGATTTCCACCTACTTTCAGACGTCTATTAATTTTGAAAATGGTAGGATGATTGATGAATGAATTGATACGATATCTGGATAAGGTTGATCAGGAAGAAGAGCGAGATAGCAAATTGTGTTTTTCAACTAATACCCATTTCACCTACACAGCTACATTGGGAAATAATAAAATTGTTATATGGTAGATGTCGCTACGACCAGCATTTCATAATTTTTTCCTTTTGAAGCTAAGGGGAGAAGTTTCATGTATTGGTGACGACTACATAGAATATCTGGGCTGGAAAGATTTGAATATATTCAATTAACTTTATTATTCGATAATCTAATGACAATGAACATCAGCAAAACTAAAACACAACATTTGCCATTGAGACGCATAGTTCGTGGAATAAGTTCAATGTCAACGGTAAAATAATACCACAACGTATCTAAAACCGTGAAACACATGGAATATACTTTTTATACGATTATTATAGAATTCATATATTCGGACGTAGTTTTTGATTATAGAATATGTTCATTCTAGCACTAAGGTAAGAATCTTTATTCTCGCCCTTGGTATGGAATGAATACTTGTGGCGCCCTCTAAATGTGACGGTTCATTTGACAGAAGGAGAAAATAGGCGTGTTCCGTTTTCTACACCAGCTGCTCTACGCAGAGTAGAAGTAGTGCTGAAATATCAAAATTCATAAAATATCCTCTAAAGTGAAAGTAAAATCACGAATATGGTCGTTGAGTATCAAATGCAGCATACGTGTATTTAGTGGCAATTTTTAAGAAAAAAAAATGAAGAACAACAATAGTTGTCACCTGTCAAACATTTTGATTCGACACTTTTAGCTTGTCATAAATTTTTATACGTATCCGTATCCGTATTGGAGTAACGTTGACGTAAAGAAGTTGTCAAGGAAACCTTTTTAGCAAATAACGTATCGTTTCGTTCTGTTTTTGATTATATAACCTCAAAACTTTTTTGGGTTGTCACTAGTTTGTTTGGGTAAAAGTAAAAAATTCAAAACTAAAAATGAACTTTGTGGTTACAATCAAACCAAACCAATATCAAAGAAGAGCTGTGAAATAGCACAGAATACTGATTTTGGTGGGGATAAGGATACGTATACGGAGTAGGGGACGCAACAATCCGTTCAATGCATCTTATCGGTTTTGAAAGTGCTAATCCTACCTTCAAAATTCTCCTCAGCCGTAACTCTGGAAAATGCTTCCTTTCATCAAATATCATTGCAATCACGATATTTTCGGGGTTAGCGACGAACGCATTCATTTCAATTACAGGATGCACTACTTACTTTAAGTTGTCTGACGGTACCGAGATGTTTGTATAGTGACACATCTGTTATATATTCACTGCACTTTATCCCAATCTGGAACGTACGATCCTAGAATGTATACTAATAACTCATTTGTAATATTAGATGAATTTTATAAACTCACATACAACCGAAGAACCCAATTTGCAGGCGTGAGTCATCTAGCGTGTGAAATCGAGTCAGGTACTCATTTAGACAAGTCATTTGGAAAGTCTTCAATTTTTTGCTTCACTTATGCCCAAAAGGTGCAGCTGATCTTTACTTCACAGTTTTCTGTCCAATTGTGGTATCTCACAATCAATGCGTTGAAAATCAACAACTGAAATTTTTTCGAAACTGTTTATAATCTGACCTATTAATTCAGCAAATGATGTCGGACCCGTTGTCGCACCATCCTAATGTTCGAAAAGGTAACTCAACAAAATGAGGCAAACACACAGCCCACTGCAAGAACCGTCCAAGACGCATTTCTAGTTGTCTTATTCCACCATCCCTTCACCCTGTATTCGTATTAGTACCACCACATCATACAACATCTAGATGCTCTAAGGAAATCTCATTTTCATTAACCCATTAACGACTAGCGTTACGAAAACGCAACGCATAGCTGTAATATTTCAAAGGAATATTGTTACCTAATATATCCATATTTTTTGGAAAACGGCAACAGTGTAGGTGGTAAATGCACCACGTGTAGGTTCGTGTAAATGTTCAGTCTAGAACTACCGCTTGTCGTAGACAGTTTATTGTTCTCTGTCAGTGTTTATAAATTTGTAACTCGACTTGGACTTCAAGTTAGTGTAAGTAGTATTTTTCCATTGTTTATAATGAAAATTATTTATTTTTTATTTAGATTCAGTAGTAAACTGATGTAGTTATTTATTGGTGACCATTTAAAAACTTCAAAATAAATATAGTCATGTGATTTTTTTGCGTAATTTAGAGCGTTGCGAAAATGCAACGCCAGTCCTTATGACTATTGCTTTTTCAAATTTCTTATATATTTTTTAGTGGTGGACTTACACTAGAAGAGGTTTTGCAAGTGGCTTAGGCAGATGATTTAGACGTTGTTGATATTTTTATAGAACACCCAGAACCGGCCGAGCTGACGGATGAAGACTCTGCAGATGAAGACGGAGGTGGTCTTGTTGATAATTTGTCTGCAAATCAGTTACGAGCTGCATCCGAAATATGCATTTATCAACAAGACAATAGAGATGATAATGAAATTATTTCCGAAGCTTTAGAGGAACGCGAGGAAGAATCACAGCCTGCTAACTCCCCACAGTCTGCTAACTCCGTAAATAAAATTGATTACAGTAAAATTTCTTGGACAAATGATGACATAGTTTGCAACGAAAAACAATTTCCAGAAAAGAACTATGAAAACATCAAATGCCTTACTCTTACTGATATGTTTAAGTTATTTATTGACAATGATATTATATCATTATTAGTAACAGAAACTAGTAGGTATAGCCGACAAAAAAATGAAGAAAATTTTTCGATAGATTCAAATGACATGAAATGTTTTCTTGGAATTCTTATATTATTTGGCTTCAATATTTTGCCAGGAAAAAATTTTTTCTGGGATAGTAGTAAATATATGGGAAATGGAATGGTAAAGTCTGCTATGCGACGTGATCGATTTATT
Organism: Galeruca laticollis; assembly: GCA_963921935.1. Taxonomy (NCBI): domain Eukaryota; kingdom Metazoa; phylum Arthropoda; class Insecta; order Coleoptera; family Chrysomelidae; genus Galeruca; species Galeruca laticollis. The sequence continues at coordinate 165,948,799 of OY998176.1, forward strand.
TCAATATGTCGTTATGTGCATTGTGTAAATAATGACAATCTTGATTTGTCCGATAAATATTGTAAAGTTCGACCACTTATGAACATTTTGAAAAATAAATTCATGCATCACTTCGTCCCAGAACAAGATTTAAATTTTGACGAAACTATGGTAAAGTATTACGGTAGACACTCATGCAAACAATTTATCAAAAGTAAGCCCATAAGATTTGGGTACAAGATTTGGAGTTTGACAACTAAAAATGGATATCTAATGAACTTTATTCCTTATCAAGCTACTGACAATAATATTCCAGAGGATTACAAAAAAATATTTGGTAAATGTGCCGCGACATTGGTGAAAATGATAGACGAATTAGGAATATGCAATAAAGGAGATCTGAGATACAACTTTTTCTTCGATAATTTATTGCATTATTTGAAAAGTCTTGGATATGGCGCAACAGGCACTATTCGAGAAAGTCGTATACCACGAGGTTGTCCTCTTCCACAAAAGCAAACACTACAAAAGAAACACAGAGGAGAATATGCAACAACAGTGGATAGGACTTACGGAATAATATTAATCAGATGGAATGATATTAGTATTGTTAAACTTGCATCAACAGAGTATGGTGCAAATCCGATAAACCATGTAAAAAGGTTTTCTCAAGCTGAGAAAAGAAATATCCAAATACAAGTACCGTTAGCTATTGCCAAATATAACTCATCAATAGGAGGTACAGATCTAATGAATGAAAATACCTCAAGGCATTGGATCAGCATTAGAGGGGAAAAATGGTAGTGGAATCTATTCACTTGGCTGCTAGATACTACAATACAAAATGCATGGATTTTACATAAACGTGCAGGTATCAAACTAACTTCATTGCAATTCAGAAGGGAAATTGTGAAAAGTTATCTAACCAAGTATCAGACTCTTCCACGTCAAGGAGGTCGTCCATCATCGAGTGCGTCAAGTCGTTCCTCATCAAGAGTTAGTGACGATATTCGTTATGACAATGCAGGTCACATTTTAGACTCTATTGCAAATAACAAACGATGGCGTTGTGCTGGAGACATGTGTACATCTATTACACGAATATACTGTATAAAATGTGACGTTGGAATATGCAAAAAATGTAATGTTGACTTTCATACTAGATTTTGAACATTTTGCTTAGTTAAAAATAATTTGATACTCCTAAGGACTGGCGTTGCGTTTTGCAACACATGGTTTCTTAGAAAATAAAAGGAAATTAAATTTGTTTCTTGGAAAATCCTATTTTTTATTACCTATCAAATAAAGTAAACACGAAAAAAAATAGTTTGAAAAAAATAAATAAACTCCGTCCTTAATGGGTTAAGGTATGACAAAATCGATTGTGGTAGGTCTTGAGTGGATCCAGACTCTGGTGATATATAACCTAAACAATCAGATCCAGCTTCTCTTTTATGATAACATGATGTTCCTCTTTCACTGTTCGACGGAAATGTTTGAATCCAACTTTCTTTATGGTTTGTGTGTCGTCCTTGCGTCCATCAAAATATATGCCATATGCTTCAACGGATTTATGCTTATCCTCCTGCAATTCCTCCATACAGCGGCTTCACGCCCTTCCTATTTTGTATCGATCAACCACATTAGTAGTGTCTGTTTCATTAACTAAACCAATATCTTCCAAAACACTTGATGATATGGCAGCAGCTGCCCGATCTGATACGCCATAGCGGTCACAGGTGTAATGCAGTAGTTTTTAGCTCACTTTTTATCTGCCTAGGAGATTGTTTCTTCACTGAGATGCTAGCTTTGTACTCATCAACATTCTTATTAGTCACTTCAAAATCAGATAAGCTGCCTTCAGCTGTATTTATATCATAATTTTCCTCATTTTCAGTTTATTTTCGTTTTGGAGATTGTATTTTTAGCTTATAGTATTGTCTTCCCAGCCCCTTGTTAAGCTTTTTCGTTTCTTTTCGATTAATTTTTCTCATCCTATAATTTTTCTGAACATAGATAAACTTGTGTTCAGTTACAGGAATTTCGTTAGGCTTTTCACCCAAACAATTGATTCGAATCGTACAATCACAAAGAATTAATGATTTGAAGAATCCTATAACAAGTAACAGTAGGGATTGACGCTTTCTGGTAAATAAGCATTACTTTTTCTACAAGTGTGGCTGACAACTGAGAAAATAAATTCAGTGTTGTTAAGCTTACTTTACAGCAAAAACTGTTCTGGAAAACCAAATCGATTCCCATTTTCTCAGCTGGGAATAATGTTCGGCGGCAATTCTCGTGGATCACCAAACACAGGGCAATGAGAAGACTGTAATTTTCTTGGTTAATGGTGCATCCATTTCGATTTCAAACCTGAACACAATTCACTAAAATCACTTACTACACTTTATAAACATAAGTGGTGAAATACATAGCACTAGTCTCTAGCTGTTGTGCACTGCGAACCCACACAAAGAGTGACAATTGTGCCGTGTCCGTCTCACTAGCGCTGTTGTGCAACGTTATCGGTGGTCGCCAGATGAATTAAAACGATTCTCACTATTCTCATATTAGTTCCTATTGGTTGCGCGACCACAGGATGAATTTCAGCTTCAAGGATTGAAATGAAACTATAAACTTTATATCCTAACATAGCTATTTTAGCAACATGCTAAATTCGTCCAAAAATTACGAATTTCGAAATAATTCAATAGATTTGCACGATTGGAATACACACTCCTAGTAAAAAAAATATTTTTACTGATTTTAAATGATTGAGCATTGCAAATTTCGCTAGATAACCTTGAAATAATGATACCAAAAGTTACATAAAAATTTCAGGAAAATTACGATTTGCACTAATATTATGACACTTTCGGCTGTTTGCGCGAAGATAGAGTCTGATTTCAAAAAAGTTTTTGTTTTTCCTCTATATACGTATCGCACCATAGCAACTATGGAATGAAAATTTGAATTTTTCTGCACCACCCTACTGTAAAGTGCTAACAATCCGAAATTTCTCCAAAAATGTCGTACTCCAGGTACCATAGCACCCATTGTACTGACTGTGGTGGGCCGAAAATCCATAAGGTTCATCTGTAGATGCCCTGAAAAATACCAAATGATAAAATTGAAGACTTCATGTACTCCGGAGGCTGTATCGTGCTAACAAGAGGATGTGAAAATGGTGGCCGACAACAACGACGACGACGAGATATATACACACAGGATTTTTCTCTAAATACCAGTTTTTCCAACATTTTAAGAGTAAACCAATACTTTTCTCGCATGGTAGATAGGGTTGGAGGTAGAGTAATACACATATTAAACATCAGATGCAAATTGCGAAGGATAATTCCACTCGCTCATATTCCACGAAAGAAAACTAACCGTTCACAATAAATATGTTATACTATGTTACAAGTAAATTGTTTGACCGATACTAACGTAAGGTCTTCCAGTTTATCACACTGGCACACTATACAATTTCTATACATAACATCTGACATAGAACAAGTGCTCACGTATGGCAATTCAATGCTCCTGGAATACATAGTAGAGACTATTTTATCAAGTCCTTCATCAAAACGAACCATTCCATACATTTATGTGTTCATTGTTTTTCAGGAGAATACAGGAGAAACTGAAAGCTGCAAATTAAGCAGCAGACTTCCACTGTAGTGGATTGGGAAATAAAAATTAGATGCTAGCGCCAGAGTGGCGAAAGTTCAAACTTGACATATGTACATTGTTTATTATCATTAAATATTTCCAATTATATATTTTTTATGTAGTGTTTGTAAGTTCATGACTGTATACAGACATTTTTATTGATATTTGTATGTTGCAGACTATTTCCTCGACTTAACGATGGCTTACACTCATAGATATTATAACATTTGAGAGTAATAATTGGGAATTACAAGGTTTCTCAGTGGATATTCTCCAACCACTCGGTAGTAATAATCAGATAGGTACATAAAAATAATTTTTATTTCTGTTATTTTCTTCCAGAAGCAACATTACCTGTATCTGAGGCTATTCAGAATTGTAATATTATGAGTAACAATTTTTTAAAGGTGAGGTATGAATACTATGGTCAAATTCAGTTGGAACTATCATCACTGAATTTTAAAAAGTTGTTATTCATCCTATAATGATTCAATGACTACTGTAGAAGTAGAACACGATAAATTATTATCTGAGATGATGCTGATGGAAGTCAAGTGTCATTATTTTGAAAAAATGCTGAATTCTCTCTGTAAAGATACAAATTTAAATAAAGGGTAGACTCTCTACGATTTGTTGTTATAATTACAAGATCACAGTGAGGTAATGATATAATTGTATAATACTCTACATACTTAAACAATGCAAAACTTTATTTATGAAATATAGTGAAAAATCTTTCAAAAATACACTTTTTTAATAGTAATTTGCAAGAAACATGCAAACTCGAATTGAAAACTGTTTAATGGTGGAGTCAATACAAAAATCCTATAGTTATTAATAATATTTTATATTATGGTTACAATACATTACACTACATATGAAAGTTGCTTCAATAGACAAATTTTCCCTTAAGAGAACAGAACAATAATGATTTGAACTACTAAATCCAGTTATTTTTCGCTGTATAATATGTATTAGTAGAGTGTTAACAGTATAAACCTAGACAAAACACGATTAGAATTTCAATCTCAAACGTAAATCCAATTGTAAAGTAATCAGTGAAAATTTCATTTTGAAACGAATGTTGAAATGGTAATAAAGAGCGGCTGCAGTGAATAAGAACGTCATTTGCAGAACAAGTATGTTAATAAGCCGAAATAACGAATCTATAACAATTAATCTTTATTCATAAACATACAAACAAACAGCAAAAGAGTAGGTGATTAAAACGAAACTAATGATGTCAATAAAAGGTAATCCAACAACCGGACGCCTGAATATTTTTCAAGATTGCCGGTTTGTGAGAAAGTTCAGATACTACTGGAAACAAATAAACAGGAATATTTGGTGGGGGTAAGTAGTTCGAAGAGTTGACCTGCTAAATACCTCTAGCGCCGGATATATCTACATCGGATGAATGATCAATTAAAAAGAAGGAAACCGAAGAGTTATTTGGAAGAAGTGCAAAAGTAAAAGAACACCAAGAAACCCAAAAAGCGAGGAAAAGATAGACATGATAATCAAACGAAAAAAAGAATTCAAGCAAATAAACACAGAGCAGCAAGAATGTCGCAGGTAATTGAAGAAAATAGGAAAAGTAAACAAAACATTTCAAGAAGTGAATGCGAAACTGAAGATAGAAAACGAGGAAATAAACAAAAACATTAAACATAACAATAGATGAAAGATTGGGAAAGATGGAGAAACAAATTAGGAGAAACAATGTTATTATGCAAGGACTAAGAATAGACACAGAAGATAAAAACATACCAAAACAAGCAGTGGAGAAACTGATGAAAAAGCATATGGACAGTAGAGTACAAGTAAAATCAGCAAGAAAGCTAGAAGAAAGAACTTGCCTAATTGAACTAAGAGACGAAAATATAAAGAGGTGGTGATGAATAACAAGAACCAACTAATGAATATAGTCGGTAATAAAATACATATAAAGAACGATGAAACTAGAATTGGAAGCGAAAAAACAAACATATAAGACCAAAAGCAAGGGAACGACAAAAGAACGGCAAAAACGTATAAATTGGATATAACAGTGCCAATATAGATGGACAGATATGGAGATGGAGCAGAACCTAAAGTGAGGAATAAAAAAACTAGCAAGAATGAAGAGAAGGGGGAAAAAAGAAATAAAGAAGATACCGAAAAGGGAAATGCGGAAGGAATTAACTTTAGTAGTTTTAAGTAGTTTTAGTGTTGGTAGTAAGGATATAGATAAGGGAAACTGTAACAATCATAAGAATAGACTAGAAAGTAGAAATGATAATAACAACAATATTAATCAAGTTGAAAGTAGAGTTAACAGATTTATCATAGAAAATGTCCATATTAACAATACGAATGAGGAAAAATGAATGAGAGGTATGAAATTGAACAGAAGAAGGAACAATTGAAAGATGAAAAAATATAACAGAATTCAGCAGGATACACAAATGTTGTGTTTGACTATCCTGCTGAATTCTGTTATATTTTCTCATGTTTCATAAACCAACTTTTCTCCCATGCTTCACATCTTTTCTTGGTTGTACCGTACCGATGACGGCTAATGAGCCAGAAACATGCATGTCTGCGGTTACCACTTGTTTCAGTAGCCCCTCCTTCTATTTGCGTGCAATACCCATTAATCTATTCGTTACTTATTGTTTATATGTCCCGCACAATTCGTACATCTTGTTGTTATTTCATTGATCTGGGTCGGAAGTTTCAGTCGAGAGTGTTATATGCACCTCCGTGTCTATGTTGGTTGTTGTCTCGAAAATTCGAGATCTTCTAATTTTACTGACGCAAATGTTGTGTTTGACTATCCTGCTGAATTCTGTTATATTTTCTCATGTTTCATTCACCAACTTTGCTCCCATGTTTCACATCTTTTCTTGGTTGTACCGTACCGATGACGGCTAATGAGCCAGAAACATGCATGTCTACGGTTACCACTCTTTTTAGTATCCCCTTCTTCTATTTGCGTGCAAGACCCATTAATCTCTTCGTTGCTTATTGTTCATATGTCACGCACTATTTGTACATCTTATATATATTATATATATATATATATATGTGTGTGTATATATATACAATATGTATTGGCGTATTGGCCAAGAGAATATTCCCCAAACACTTCAGAATTACAATGAGTATGATTTTTTTGTAAACAACAGGGGCCAAAACACTATAACCTTCTATGTTATCCATAATGTACATATGTCTAATTTAAAAAATCGACACCAGAGGGAATATCCGTTATGTTGAATTCCCAATAGTTGCATCACTATTGTCCACCCAAATTAAACTACATAATAATAAAGCCAGATTGATGACTCTGTCCTACTCCGAAAAGGGGCGGGAGACCACTTGTATTTGACATCACATCGGTGCTAAAATCCTACATGTTACCAACCTTTGTCAAATTACCATCTCAAAACCGACACAAAATCAGGAATAGCCGTAAACTTAGGAGTCGTGAAAGTTTTTGTATATCTCTTCTCAATAAGATGTCTGCTTTCAATCACATCTAACTTTCAATGAGCTGTGAGACCTCAAACGTGGTGAGGTGGCCAAGTTACTGTTCCTCTTCGAGCCAGACGGTATGGAAGGGTTATTGAAAATAAGGACATCTTAAAGGATTTATCACATGTGTGTTGAGATACAAATATCATGAATGACAGCGCAAAGACAGAACTGTTGTCTGGACTGGCTCGTTTGCTGTCGGTCGCAATATCGACGTCAGCATGGGCGTTGGGGCGACAGGACGCTTGCGGAAACCTTACTGATATAGACCGGGGTTGATGATATGGGGGCATACCTTAACCGGCCGGCTAAGTGGAGGAACACGGTAGGAAAAACTCATCCAAGTCAATGTTGATTAGCATATGCCGAGTATTGTGTGGTCAAGGGATGCTTGATCGTTAATGTGCTTAATCTAAATACCTGGGGACATCCAGATTAAGTACCCTTACTTCTACACACGGAGCTCTGCAGGAGCAGACCTATATTTCCCTAGTACAAGCCGTAGCGCTCAAAAAACAGTAACACCTTCACATCTAAGATATCCTCGCCTGGAAAGGAAAGAAGAAGAAAACAGGGGACTGCAGAAAGGGAAGCCACCCCCTCAACATCCTCAGTAGCTCCAAGCGTCCGGGAAAACCAACGTGATAAGAGGACAAAATGAAACACAGACCTATCCGAACAGGATAATCCCGGAGGAAGGGACGATCCTCTAAGGCGTGAACTCAGAAGAGAAGGTTTCTAATGGTACTTTCGCTTCCTTGAACAGCGACTAACGCCTGGGTGAGCAAAAAAGAAGGCAGCTGAAAGGGAAAATAAGGAGAGGTGAAGAAAATCTCTCCCATCGAGAGAAGAGAAAGCGGGAAGGAACAACGCAAAAACGTCAAAAGAAGAAGAAGGAAGAAGTATGGCAAAATCGCTACATCTGAAAGCACTTAAAATTGCGGTTCTCCTTAAAGCATTTACTGAGTCCATCCTTAGTGCCAAAGACCAAGCTTTGGTGGAGAATGCAATAGTAGAAGAAATGTTTGCTAGATAGAAGAATAATCTTCAGTTCGACGGCATACACTTTCGATCTGGGTTTATACTAGTAGATTGTGAGACACAAGAGTTTGCAGAGTGGCTCCAGCTGAAAGTCCGTTAGCAAAAAGACTGGAAGGGGACTGAACTAATGGTGTACAAAGGAGAAAACATCCCATAAATGCGATAAATGCAACAATTGATAAAGCGGTTGATAACTGTGTCAGAGTGCAAATCTTAGAAATAAAACCCATTCATTCACATTAACATGTCTACCAGGTAGACACATCTACAGAGACTAGTTCAGTTGACCGAAGATATCCAAGATGCAATGAATAACAGAAAAACAGTTGTATGTGCGTATTTAGAAATGGAAGGAGCTGTTGACATAACTCTACATGAAGCTGTCAAAAGAGCGCTCAATAACAATAATACACAGAGATGTGGATAGTACGACATCCAGGTCGATGTCAGAAGTACTTGCCATTATAGTAGCAGAGTCAAATATGAAAGATAGCATCTCCACCAGGACAACAAGAGGATGCCCACTGCTGGGAGTAACATATCCGTTAATGTGGAGTCTGACGGTTAACAAACTTCTAGAGGAACTGACCGACCAGGGAATAACCAGTCAATGTTACGCCGATGACAAAGTCAAATCTGCGAGAGGGAGGTACGAGAATACTCTGTGTGACATAGTACAAAGATGTCTCAACTAGACGAATAACTGGTGTAGGCAAGCGGAACAACCTCATCAAAATTATTCTAATTGTCTTCACTAGGAAAAATAAACTCAATACCAAATCTATTAGGATTAATGGAATAGAAGTTGAATGGAAATAAGATGTCACATACCTAGACATGACACTGGACAGTAAACTCCTATGGAATCAACACGAAAGAGAATTAACACTTTAGGCAAAAATGACTGTAATTGTGTGCAGAAACTTTGCAGGGAAAATTTGGGGCTGTAATCCCAGTATCCTGAGTTGGATGGACACCGCCATTGCGGGACCTATCATCACGTACGGAGCCACCGTATGGAGTAGCAGAGCCAGCGTATGGACAATAAGTGACAACTTCGCTATAATCCAAAGGCTAGCCCGCATATGTATAACAGGAACAATGAGAACATGCCTTACAGCAGCTACGGAAGTAATTCTGAACCTCACACAACTGTATATAGTAGTAGCAAGTGTAGCGGAGAGAACGAAATACATATTAAGTAGGAAGATAATTTTGAGGGAAAAACCCTGCCCTCTGTAGTACGAGAACAGGTATGCAGGAACATGCTACAGGACGAAAACGTATAGTTTCGTAATGACTTTCAATACAGATTATAGTAATAAGTGGGATCGAAACACCATTACTAAACAGGGTGAGAATATCATCAAACGGTATACAGATGATTCAAAAACAAAGGAAGGAACTGCGATAGGAGTGTATAGGCCTGCAACAAAATACTGCGGAAGTTTGTGAAAAATCCTATTTATATTTCAAGCAGAAATTTACGCTATTGGGAGATGCACGCAGTTCAGCATCCATAAGAAATATTGAGGGCAGAGATGTCGGATATCCAGGTAACCATTAAAGCGTTGAGATCTTTTGTAATCAGTTCTAAAATGGTGTGCGAGGACTTAGGCCTACTGAATTAACTAGGCAGGAATAACATGGTTAACCTGCTGTGGTTACCAGGGCGTACTAGAGTTGAAGGGAACGAAACAGCTGATGAACTAGCAAATAAAGAGGTACAAACAACCTTCTGGGAACTAGTACTCTTTTGTGGAATCAGCTTCAATACAACATTGGAAGAAACGGAAAAAAGTAACAAGGAAAATATTGGATTACTGGGACAATATAGTAGGATACAGGCAAGCAAATATACTACTGAAAAACTCTGATCAGAAGAGATCGGAAAAATGCGCTAACCAGAGCAAGTCTGCACTAAGAGATTTAATAGGGATAATACAAAAGTGGCCTAGGTGGAAACCTAAAAAAACTCAAATGGGTGAAGAGAGACCATTGCAGAATCTGTGGGATAGAGGAAGAAACATCCATCCATATATTTGCTGATAGCAAAGCATTACAGAACATCAAGGCTAGACGCCTGGGAGCACAGTTAACTGACCAGGAAGATTTGCCCAAACTGAAACCGACGGAAATCTTTTCAATTATCGAAGGATTAGAAATACCACAAGTTTCAGAGACAGTCCTCGGAAACTAAATAAAGAAAGGGACACAACATACATTCGTACACATTCATACATATTTATTGATCTCCTTTGTTTGTAAGGTCTTCCAGTTCCATGAGATAACTATGTGCAATTTTGAAACTGCCAATGTCATTATTTCTCTGTTTCTACCAATACTGATAAATCTTGAAATTCGAGTTCATTTCACCGTCCCGGTAGGTATATCAATAGAATTAACTTTATTTATTAGAGTCATAATTTAGTATTATCAATTTTTCTTCCAACACTCATTTAATAACCAGTCGACAAACATTCAAACTCGTGAAGCGCAAGGCGCCGGCATCTTCAGCAATTTATATTAAAGTTTAAAAATATTGCTCCCACGGGAGTCACAACCTATTGAAGAGGGTAAAACGTAAGAATGGGATACTTACAAATTATAGTCGGATTAAGTGTGCCAGAGAATATCGTGATGTTTATGATTGAATTATGTACAACAATCAAGTAAATATTCATACTGATTCGAATGAATGACTATGATCTAATAGGTAAAAATATAACCAATCTCGAACCACTGTGTTTGCATAGATTAACAGGATCGAATTAATTTCCACAGTGAGTCGGCAGTTTTGCTAGCAAAATGTACATATGAAGTGAGTTTACTTCAAGACAAATAATCACTCCAAATCATATACTATATTTTAGAATAGCTTGATTCGAAGATCAATAAAAATTATATCCATTCAAAGGTTAATGAGACAAAATTTCAATTGGTTATTGAAACTGCGAAATGTGAAAATTAAACATAGGTAGATAAATTATACTTAAGAACTCAGCAAATGACAATTACGAAATAACACACTAATGTAGACCCTGAATCCGACTCTGCCTAAGCCATGTATGAAAGTTAAAATAATGGCGGATGCGCAGGGATTTCTTTGAACTGATTACGATTTCTTTGTGATTATATTATCTAGAAAATTCCAAGGAGCCAATTGTTTTTGTGTAAGCCGCAATCTAGAATTATCTAGTAAAAAAGGCACTAATATATAAAGGACCGACCAGCGAGAGAGTAGTTAGTTTTATAAAGTAATCTCGACAAATAAACAAGAATACACAGAAATAGCGAACAGTAAAGTGTTGATATACATTAATAATTAAGGTTGTGTGTATATAATTTAAATTCAAGTGAATTGTTAAGTGTATATAAATTAAGTGTTAGTGAGTAGTTTAGTGTTTAAATAAATTCGTAAGTAGCCATACCGTGTGTTTAAAGTTTATCTCACCCGTTTAGTGTTTAAATAAATAAGAAAAACATGACATTGGTGTCAGATGTGGGGTAATATAAATAAATTGCTACGTAAAGATGGCCAAGAGACTATGTGACCTGAAAGTGACGGAACTAAGAGCAGAATTGGAAGATCGTGAGTTGGAAACGTCCGGTGAGAAAAGTGATTTAGTAGAACGACTTAAAGTGGCACTAGAAAATGACGGCTTTGATCCAGAAACAGTTTTATTTATTGACAAGGCTTCCACTATAATCTCGTCAATTTCTGCTAAGATTTTTGCCATGGAAGAGATCATGGACGAGAAGATTTCTGCAATGGAAGAGAAACTTCCAACGAATATGAAGAACCATATTTCTGCCACGGAAGAGAAGATATCAACGAATGTGCAAAACGATATTTCTGCTATGAAGAACGACATACGAGTATCTGCTGATATCTTATTGATAAAAAACGCTGCCGCTGACGTGAAAATGAAATTTCGTCTCTAAAATCTGAAATCGAGAATAAGATGACAACGATGGACGAGAAAATTGAGAAGTTAGAAAGGGAGATGACAGATATAAGAACTCAAGACACGCCAGCGGAAGAAAAGAAGACCGAGCAATGGAAACCTTGCAAGCCATAAAGGCACCCTAAGTTAGAAGACATTGGCAGTTTTACCCGAGTCAAGGCCCCAACGTTCGATGGAAAAATGTCGTGGACCAATTAGGTGAAACAGTTTGAAGCAGCCGCTAGAGTGAATAATTGGTCCTATAGGGAGAAAGCTGTGACCTTAAGCTTAGCGCTTCGGGGAGATGCCTGAGATGCAGTTCAGACGATACCGCTTGAAGGAACGGATGACTCCGAGTAGCTGAAGAAGAGGTTGGACATGCGATATGGAACATTTGTACAGATTTCAGCTGAAGAACCGAAGGCGAAAACTAGACGAAACCCTTCAAGAGTATGAACAGGATATTGCCCGACTAGTTCGATTTGCTTATCCATTAGCACCAGATAACATGATGGAAGGTTTAGCAATCCAGGCCTTTATTGATGACTTACGATATGCAGAGGACGCTTCGTTTAGCCAATCCGAGAGCATTAGTCGAGGTATTAACTGCTGCTCTTGAATATGAAGCAGCCACGATGGCTTCCGGATACAAGAAAGGTAGAACCATACAGATCGTCAACTTGTAGAAGGGTATGGTAGACAAGAAGCCGAAGAAAATCAGGTGCTGTAATTGTGGCGAGCTAGAGCATGCACGCTGTTCGTGTAATGGTCCTACGACTCCTGCAAACCAAGGACCTCTTAAATGCAAATCAGCCATGAAGAGCTCGCGGTACAACAAAGGTAGGACTATGCAGGAAGAAGATGACGACGACAAACTTGACCAGATCGTCAACTTGTTGAAAGGTATGGCAGACAAGAAGCCGGAGAAGATCAAATGCCGGAAGTGTGGCCAGCTAGAGCACTAATGCAGTCCATCTAAGCGCCCCAATACTCCTGTAACCGAAGAACTCCAGTCACAGGGAAAATCAGACAGGGGTGAACATCCAGCTGATGTGAATCACAGAAAAGTCAACTCGTTGCCTAGACGGTCATGCCCTGTAGACTATTCACAATGCAACTAGTCGAAATCTGAGGAAACTGCAGTTTCAAGAATTACAGTAGTCAACGAGGAATAGTCACCCACCAGGATCAGAGAAAATCAGAAGAATGATCCTCACCTGAAGATGATCCGGCAATGGAAGGAAGAAAATCGATGACCCACATGGCAAGCAGTGTCAAGATTTTCACTGACACTCAAGGCATATTGGGCTCACTTGAGACTCGCTTATCCTGGAAGAACGGTTGTTGAAGAGAGTCCTTGAAAACGATGATGATGGTTCCGAGATGAGGAGACAGCTGGTTAACCCTAGAACGAGAGTAGCTGATGTACTGAAGAAGTTACACGACTGTCCATCGGAAGGTCATTTGGGAGTAAAAAAAACCTTCAGCGAGTCCGTGAAAGGTTTTATTGGATGAACAGCTCCGACGATGGTAAGGACAGGTGTAAAAAATGTACGAGTAATGGACCACATCGCAAGAGAAAAGCACCTATGAAACAGTATAATGTTGCAAGCCCTTTCGAAAGGATTGCTTTAGACATCGCTGGACCATTTCCGACGACGGAAAATGGTGGTAAATACATCCTGGCTATAATAGATTATTTCACAAATTGGGTGGAAATTTACGCGATCCCGAATCAAGAGACTACAACTGTCGCGGATGTATTGGTGAAAAAATTTATCAGCCGATATGGAGTGCCCTTGGAAGTCCACAGTGACCAGGAAAGAAATTTCGAAAGCCATCTATTCCAGGAGATTTGTGTCAAGCTGGGAATGAAGAAGATCAGGACCACAGCATTACATCCACAGTCAGATGGTATGGTCGAGAGAATGAACAGGCCAATTGGGAAATACGTGTCCAAAGTGGTTTCCATTCATCAGAGAGATCAGGACCAGTATCTTTCCCTATTCGCATTGGCTTATCGATCTGCCATCAATGAGTCCAACGGTGAAACACCTGCGAAAATCCTGTTTGGATGTGAAATGAGGCTTCCTTGTGACCTGGAATTTGACTGTCGGTCTGGGGAAGATCTAGCAGGATAGCAGGAGAAGACTACGTGATCAAATTGAGAAGAAGGCTGGACGATATTCATGAATCAGTTTGAACAAATCTTCAAGTTGCTAGCGACAGAATGAAAAGTCGGTACAACACGCAGGCCACAATAGGCGGTTTTACAGAAGGGGACAAAGTATGGTTACAAAACCCGACGAGGAGAAAAGGATTTTCTCCAAAATTACAAAAAATTTGGGTAGGATCGATGATGTTATATATCGCATAAGCAATATCCCTAGCGGAAAACCAACTGTAGTTCACCAAAACCGACTAGCGCCATTCGAAGGGGACTATGACCTAGAGAAAGGAGTAAACCATATTCGAGATGTGTCCGACTCTACCTTCGATGAATTTATTGGCGCGTATGGAGGAACCGGGAAAGCTAGATATGAAGTCACTTCGCAACAAAAACAAGATTTGTTCACTCTCCCGGAAGATTATTCACTGGCATACAACATACCCGCCCGTATCAAGAACGCACGAGGGCAATTAGAAAAACTTGAAGACCAGCCTTCATCCCCTGGCAAGACACTGAAACTGAAACATAATTCGTGGTACGTATTCTACGCGGTAATTAAAAATGAATTTCTAGATCGATCTACCTACCGCGATGTCTGAGCAACCTCCGAGACCATGTGTTAGAATCCAGCGTGAAGAAACTGGCTATGCCTAAGATAGCGAGTAACCAGTTGGATTGGCGAGTCATCAGGAACATGGTAGAGGTAATCTTCCAAGATACATGTGTCCATATATCAATTTGCAGCTACAACCCCCGTTATCAGTATCTGAGGAAGACGGTGCACTGTTATTTCCATAATATTGGAAAGTGTTGAAATGGGGCCAGTTGCCGATTCAAACATCCAGCCTCGGCTGCACAAAAGTTCCAGGAGGAACTTCTATTTAAGGAGGGGGTAATGTTACGAAATAGCACACTAGTGTAGACCCTGAATCCGACTCTGTCTAAGCCATGTAGGAAAGTTAAAATTATGGCGGATGCGCACGGATTTCTTAGAGCTGTACGATTTTTTTGTGATTATCTTATCTTGACATGATTTTTGTGACCAGTCTTATCTAGAAAATGCCAGAGAGCCAATTGTTTCTGTGTAAGCCGCAATCTAGAATTATCTTGTAGAAAAGGCATTAATATATAAAGGACCGACCAGCGAGAGAGTAGTTAGTTTTATGAAGTGATCTCGACAAATAAACAAGAATACACCGAAATAGCGAACAGTAATGTGTGGATATAAATAAATAATTAAGGTTGTGTCTATTAAAATTGAATTTAAGTGAATAGTTAACTGTATATAAATTAAATGTTAGTGAGTAGTTTGATGTTTAAATAAATTCGTAAGTAGCTATACCGTGTGTTTACAGTTTATCCCACCCGTTTACTGTTTAAATAAATAAGAAAATCATTACATTATATATAAAAGTCATATCATTATTTTGTTTGTTGTTTTGAATACAGTTATTATTCTCTTCTTGTGAATTTAAATTATATTTCAAATTTATTGGATTGTAATTATTTCCAATTACGTCTACCGCTATCTTCTTCACTCAAGACTTGTCCCACAAATAGCATGGAAGCGTACTCTCTAATCATGACTCCATCTGCCAATTCCTCTACCTATCTAATGATCTTTTCTCATTGTCAACTTATTTATGTGATTCTTCATTCTACATTATTCTAGTCATCCTTTTTCTCGTTAATCTACATTCTTAATTTTCCTACTGTTCTATTTCGGTTAATTTTCAATTAACATATCAGACAAGTTTTCTGACTATATCATTTCTAATCACATCAATTTTCCTTAATTTCCTCTGTGTATAGCATTTTTGTTCATTACTGTCTCATTGTGTGTTACATAGGCCTCCTATTAATTAACATCGAGATGGTGACTTATATAACCGTAACTTCCGTCGAGTACTATGGAAAATACTACTCATTTTCATACGCAAAACAGGCATTTTCTTATATATCCGATGTAAAAGTAATAACTAACAGTGGGAAAAGTACAGGCTATGTAACTTTTCCGCCCGGAATTGTCACTTTGTCGCACGGAAATGTCAAATTATTTTTGACTATCTAACATTATCTTTATAGTGAATTCCGTTGACAGACACTAATATAACAATTAATGAATAGTTATTTGTGTAACTAGTGCATATTTGTTGCACGAAGCATGACGTCGAGAGCTGCAACCATGTTTAGTGCAACAAATATGCTTTTTGCACATGTAACACAACATTTTTTTTACGATCGAAATAAATATGTTTTTAAATCAAATTATATTAGACTATTTTACAACAGGTACAACAAAAATATTGTTTACAACTCATACGTAAAGCACTTTTCCCACTCGCTGGATTAGCCACAAAACTTCAGCTCTCGAGGGAAAAGGGATGCTTGACGCACTTGTAAAAACTACTAACATTTTTTTAACATTTAAGATCTATTTACAATAGACTATCTTTCCCATTTTACAACTTATTCAAGAACAAAAGTAATGCCGATGGTCTGACGATTCTTGAATTTGTTGAGTGCAACGTCCGTGAAGTACCTGTGGTTCCTTCAGTTCACCGCATTATCCATAAGTTGTGATTTTAAAATAAGTTTGTCCCCGGTATATATTTCTCGCTCCTACGATATTTAGGCTGGGTTTTCCTTGAAAAGCAGCTTAAAAACAGAGTCTCAACAATTGATCGGGTTCTTAGATTTTGAGGAAAGCAACATGACAGATGTTATTTATGGTTTATTTATAAGTATTGGAAGCTGCGGGATCCTTCAGTCCAGTGTAGAGGGATGGGCTGAAATAATTCCCCGTTTCTGATGCTTGGGTTTGTGAAGTAACAATCAAGTTATATTGTTAGCGTACCATGCAGAAGCCTACACCCACTATCATGAGTTGCTTCTGCGCGATTTACGGCTTTGAGTGCTAATCGGAGACTTTCTAGCAGACATTTATCGTAAAAGTTTGTAGAAACAGTTGTCACGAAGTTTTAGATAGTGGGTAGTTCAGCTTTATCATGTAATCAAGAGGTTTTTGGTAGATGTTGATAGGGTACTTGGTGTTTAGTTGCCAGTCTCATACACTTGTTTTGTACCACCTGCAGGGAGTAAAAATTGTGTTTTGTTCCTGTGAGGTAAACTCGTGCTGAATAAGTGAGTATAGGGCGTATTATTTGTTTGTATATGGTTATTTGGTTTTTGGTTGAGAGTTTACTTTGTTTGCATATGAGTGGGTATAAGTGGCCCATTTCAATCTTGGCTTTTCGGACTTGTGTGCTAATATGCGCATTTGCATTGATGTTCCCTTGGATTGTACAACCTAAATATTTTAATGTTGTGCTGGGGGGTCTGTAGCTATCAACATAACAAGGTTGTTTGTTAGCTTTTGGTATTTGAATAATGTTGGCTATTTTGAGCATATTTGGATAGTGGCCGGATTTGATATTGAAATTTGCAATATATAATAGTTGAACTATTGTTTTTCTTGGCAGGTTTTTAATTAAAATGTGCCGTCGTGTCCTGGTGCCGTTTTATTTTTTAATTGACTGATTATTGATTGTATTTCGGTATAAGACACAAGAATATTTGAATTTATTCTATTTGTATTTTGAAATTATTGATTGACTACGTTCTCAATAGTCTTGTGTTGTAATGAGTTTTGACCATTATTGATAAAATTACTTTGAGAGTACACTCCAAATAATTATGCGATATTGTTCATGTCGGTGTACGTATTTCCATTGTGTTCGATTTTGTTTATTTCCTTATGCTTCCTTCTGAAGTATCTGGAGATTCTCCATAAGCATTTATTCTCAGGTTTCAGCGTTTTAAGAAAGGAGTCCCGTTTATAGTTCTTATACTCTTTTATTAGTGAGTTAATTAAGTTTTGATACTGTTTGAGAATGTTTCTGTCCTCTTCTGTTCTGACATGTTGCCACCTTTTTCTAATTTTAGTCTTGTAAATTATTATTTTTAAGATATAAGCCGGGAGTGTGTTGAGGGTCGATAATTTGGGTTTTAGGGAGGTGAAAAGGTTCCTGGCTGATATGATAGTTACTTGAAATGTTTTTATTATTTGTGTTAATTGTTCAGTGTTTTCAATGTTATTCGTAATAATTGTGTTTCTGTTAATGTAGTTTCTGAAACTAGACCAGTTGATGGACTAATAATCATATGTCTTAATGGAAGGGTTGTGTATTTGATGGGGTAGTTTAAGGATAATTAGGACAGGATCAAGGTCAGAGTTGAGGTCGGTGAGGGTTTTGATGTTTGAAATATTATTGATATTCCTGCCAATGACTATGTCGATTGTACTGGGGGCGTTGTTTGTAAAAGGATAGTGGGTGGGTTATCGGTTGCAAAGATATTGCAATCTGAATTATCGCGGAGAGTACTCCCGTTTTTATTTTAATTCGAAGCGTAATTTTCCCATAAGGGATATTCACAGTTTAAATCGCCCATTAACAAAACCTTATTGTGAGTTTTCATAATGTTAAAAAAGTCAGATACTTTTAATTTGTTGAAAGACGTATTATAAGCTCCGACTATTTTGATTTTGTTTTCAAGAAGAATCGAGATATGCTCAATGGATGAATTATTATGTTGTAGGGTTTTGAAATGTATGTCCTTTTTGAATAATAGAATGATATCGCCCCCTCTGGCATCAGTGGTGCGGTCTTGTCTAAGTAGACGATAATCTGGGATTTTTAGATTGAAAGGTTTATTTGGTTTTAGGAGCGTCTCGATTAGAATGAGAATATCAGGTTTGTGAATATCGAGAAAATTTCTGAGTAAGTGGAGTTTGGAAAGAACTCCTTGTATATTACAGAAAATAATTTTGAAATTTGATCGTCTTGGAGAGCCTGTTTTATCACCTACCTGCCTAGAAGTCATAGCTGTCTATACCGGCAACAAAGTTAATGTAGATGGTGAGTTTTTCAAGTTTTATCTTCGCTGCTCTCATCTGTTTGATTAGATCTGTGACTGTTCTCGTAAGTTCATCTAGATTGATCATCTGTGAATTTATTGTTCAATTCCGTGAAGTTGTTCAAATTTGTTGCGTTATTTGCATTGGTATTTTTGTTTGTGCTATTGCTGGGAGTGATTTGAGGCGTGTTGTTAGGGAGAAATTTGGAGGGGAGGCTGGGAAATTCGGTTAGGTTGTTGTTGGGGCGAGTCCATGGATTTGTAGTGGGGATGGGGACTGGGATGAACTTATTCGCATTCGGCTTTGGTTTTTGGTTTTTGGTTAATTGCACGTTTTTCTTCTAGCCATTTTCGTCTTTTTATATACTACGGGCATACCTCGGCGTTGGCAGGATGATCTCCTCCGCAATTTGCGCATTGGGCTGGGGTGGACCTATGTTTGGGGCATTCTGGCGTCAAAAGGTTGCCGGGGCACTTCAGGCACCTCGGTGTCCTACCGCAGTTGGACGTGGCGTGGCCCCACAGTTGGCAGATGTGACATTGTATAATAGGTTTCACTTAACGTTTGTGTTCCCACTGTACTCTCGTATGTTCTATAATTCTTACATTTTTATTAAGATAATCCAAGGTAATTTTGGAATCAGTTACGACGAGGTACAGGGGACGCCCTTTGGTACTCATTTTATAGACACCTTTGATTGTGATCTTGTGAATCTTCTCCACTTCTTCTTTAATGTCACTAAATTGTAAACCCTCAGCGAGGACACGTAGAACCAAAGCATGGGATTTATCTTCTCGTTCTGTATTTTTTTTGTATTTTGTATTGTATTTTCTCGGTTCTTAAAATTTGTTTCAACTTCTCAAAGTCTTCTGTGTCCTTTGTGAGTACAATCGAATATTTATTAGTATATTTTATTTCAAAATCTTTTTTAACGTCCTCTTTTAATTTCGAAATCATAGCTCTATGCGCTGCTACGTTACCCTCGATAATGATTGGAGGGCAGGCTGAAGGTTTCTTTGAAATTTTTCTTGGATTCTCTTTGTAGCCGTTTCGCTTGACCGGAAACTTCTTCTTCTTCGGAGCATGAAGTTGCAGGATTAGATTTTCTAAAGGTCTTCTTCTTTCTTTTCCTTTGAGTGATTTCGTCGTCTGATTGGTTGGTTAAAGACTCATATCTATTGGTTGTTGCTATTTTTTGACAAAGCGGGATTTTTTGAATAATTTTGTTTAAAGAACTAACATTTTTGCGTTTCTCGAAACCAGGAGGGATGGTGTCCATTTGAATAGATTGTTGAGTTTGAGGAATAGTAATTACCGCATTTAAAATCTTCTGCTTTGGTTTGTTTATTGCCACCTGTCATTTTTAATGTTCTGGCAGTCATTTGTAAAAACTACTATTCTCATTTTAGTTGTCTTATTCTGTTGTACAAGGAATTGAATAATATTCCAATTATTCCACGAAAATTGACAATTTACGTTCAGGGGTACCAAAGTACTCTTTATTCAAAGCAGTTGTTTCAAATTAACACGTTCTTTCAAACCTAGGATAAGAAATTATATAAAGATGCCGTTTCTGCAATGAATAATTTTTTAAAGCAACTTTTGTGAAAATTTCTCAAGATTTAAATGTATATCATTAAGCTGAAGTTGTTTAGCTTTTATTTTTGGTGCGTTGAAACAGAGAACATTTGCATGATCATTTTTTTCATTTGTCTGTATTGATATTTCTTGTTATACATTGCCGAGTTAATAAACTTGATCTTTGCAATATTTTAAAAAAAACTGTACTAACTCCAATCTACACAAAACTCAACAAGGCAAAGATGTGCTACTATAGGCACATATCACTTAATACGACATTGAAAAAGCTAATGGAAAAACCTGTGAAAAAAAGATTAACTAAATTCATAGCCGTAACCACAAATTATTATCAAAGCATTAATTTGGCTTTCAAGACGAACGTTCTACTAATTATGAAATGGAAATATTACTTTCTTCTCTGTACAGTTCTGTTGATGAAACTAAACCCAGGGCAGTTGTATTTCTGGATATGGCGAAGGCGTTTGACACTGTGAGCTATACACAGCTGTTGGACGTCCTGGAGGATGCAGGAATACGTAGACTGCTTCATGAATTCTTTGGAAGCTATCTAAAAAATAGGACACAAATAATGAGGATAAACGATAAACGATGAGGTCATTGCGGAAAAAATATATTGTTCGGGGTTCCCAGGTAACTGAGCTGAAACCAATACTGTTTAATATGTTTATCAATGATATATTTTCTAATAATTATAAATCTTAAATAATAGTATTGGCGTATGACACTGCTATAATATATTCAGACAATACGTGAGAAAGCTTAAAACAAAAAATCGAAACCGATCTAAGACATCTATTTGATATGTTGAAACAAAAAATATTAACAGTCAACTATTCGAAAACATTTATTGTACCATCTATTTTATGAATATTCATCGGTTCTGTAGGATAATAAGAAAACATATCTTCCACTATGCCGATGTTTCGAATTTATTTGAATACTTTATCAAGGCTGCAAAGATATACGTGTAAATGGTGATAATGACTATTAAATACTCAATGAAAACGTTAAAACTACAAAAACTTTCATAAAACTTTGAAACCTTAAAAACTTCAAAACCTTAAAAAACCTATACTCATGTAAAAAGTTAGAAATTCAAAAATTTCAATAAAATTCCAAAAAACTAAAAACTCAAAAATCCCCCACATTTTGGTCTCTAAGAAACATCATCAAATAAAATTAAATCTAAATTGCTGACAATTCAAAATTTCCTAAGGTGTCACTCTCACCTAGTGAGGCTTTTCCCGTCGAGCAGAAATAATTGATTTCCTTGTCAAATTAAAAAATAGACGAGAAAACTTGGAAATATTTCAGAATGTTCTGGCACGTCATATAAAAGCAAAGCAATGCACAATCTTCAAACATTGGTAATAACTTATTTTCCTTTTTATTGAGATTCTATAAACAACCTGTACCTTGATATTTGGTGTTGAAAGTAAATTATACGTATTGTAATGAATGCGAATACCAAAGAGAAAATTGTAAAGTAGTAAATTTCAGAACTCACGGTAAAACATATTTTATTTCAAATATAATTAGAAGTAGAATGCGACATACTTTTTGTTTAGCAAAATAACACCAAACCATAACAGTCTTGAAACAAATAAAACATTTTACTAGGTCAAAATTAAATAATTGTTTTGTATACAAGAGTTAATAACGAAAATTGATGCCGCTTCGAAACAAAAAAAATGGATTATTGCAATCCAACAGAAAACCCCCCACCTAATTTAGAGGGATAATAAAAACCAAGTTCAGAGAGAGCAGGGAGTCGGACGAAATACGCGAAGGGGAAAAGTCCTCCCCTGTCACGGTAACGGGTATCAGTCTATTTTGTGTTAGCGGCTTCATAGGAAAGAGTTTGTCTCCGTTGTGTCAGGGCGTAAAAGGGATACTTAGATATCCTTGACAGTGAACACTGTCCCCCTGCGGTGGCACAAACCGGAAAAACCTCGCCCTCTGGCCGAAATTCAGCATAGCTGGACACCGGTCACTAGCGTAGCACGCGGTTTCTAGAGAGGTAGTGAAAACAGGCAGTAAACGAAGACCGGAAAAATGGGAGATCTCCACGCAGTAAGTTTTTAAAACACGTTGAGATTTTTTTTACTTTGAGAGAAAATTTATTTGTTACTTTTTTTTGTATACGCTGGCTCTATAACATAATTAGATGCATAGGGAGAAACTATAACAGTGTACTGTTTTATTCTAATTATTCTTCACGGGAATTGGTCAAATTGGCAGGTTCCAGTTGAATACCGCAGGTCCAGGTTCACAATTGAGCACCGCTCGTTATATAGAATATGAGTTTATCGTGTGTGATGACAGAGTAAGGCTTTCTCCAAAATTGTAGGAACATTGCGATTTCTTTAGGGGCATATAAACCGATAGGAGTTAGGTACTAATTATTTGATTATATCATTTTTAATGTCACATAATTCATTCTCACATAAAAGATAGAGAATGAGCACGGATTGATAACCAAATAACTTTTGTACTTAGTATAAAGAGCCCGGAACGTATGATTTTGTCTCCTTAAAGTCACGTTTTCAGTGAAGTTTCGCTACGATAAATATTTTTTTTTGATTTTTTCAGACGGTGTTAGGTAATCTCGTCATAGTACAAAAATTGAGCAAACATTATATGTTATTGAAAGGCCTGAAAATTGCAACTCGAAATTTTTGTAATACACACTGACCGGGTTGTCGATAAACATTTATTACTCATAACTCAGCAGGATTTTAAACGCCTTCACTTTCTGTTGATACAAAGTGCAATGACTCGAAACCACAATCGCTTTGTATAGTATTGGATTTACAAGGACAATTGAGTCTCTTTTTGCAGCAAGGCGGGCTAATCTACGAGATAAGGGTTAAATCATACGCCCCTCGCACTCGTTGAATATATTTAATGATAAGTGGGTATTATTTTTTTATTGTGTGGGGTTTAATATTTGTTCGAAATTGGGATTTTTTTTATATACAGAGAAAGTTTTATTATATTTTTTTTACAACTTTGTGGTTTTCCGATACTTTATTTATAAGCCTACTCCGAAGTTTCCCCTACTGTAAAATCTACACCTATCTATTAACTTTGTAGAATAACTAAGTTATTTCATTTCTTGACTTCAACATTTATATATAACCCTGTATATTATTTTACAACACCGATTCACACCATTACTGTATAAATATATTCGATATCTAATCTGCTAATAATATCATTAGAAGAATTAGTCTTCTTTTTGTTTTGTGACAAAAACTAATAATTACTTTACTTTGAAATGGATACCTTTCTCCCTTGGTATATAGTTTTTAATATTCATTCTGACTGTATTTTATTTTACTTGTTGTGTTAGTTCAAACTTTTTACAGTTCTACAAGATATTGTAGATATGACCATTTTAAACGTTTAGACTGTCAGAAATTTGTTTTTGTCTTGATTTTTGTTAATAAATTTCATGCTCCGGTGATGTTCTTGATGGAGTTTTCAAAACTTATTTTGGTGAGTCAACTGTGTTTTTTTTCAAATATATGTTAAGCTTTATTAATTTGAAAAAAATTTGGTTCCATTGTAGATGTTCTGATGAAGGAAATAAACATTTTCCGAAAGCTCAACTAGTCAAAAAATAGTTTTCTTTTGATCAGCCCTATTTTGACCGCATCCCTACTAGATTGTTTGCAGTTATATATATATATATATATATATATATATATATATATATATATATATATATATATATATCTTGTCAATAGAAATCAAGATATTTGAAATAAAATTTTCAACATACATTTTCTTTATTGCATAGTATAAACATCAAGTTTTGTACGAAAATCCGTTGAAACAAAGCTCAAGCGTTATTTGTGAACATGCAATATTTCACAGCCTCAGAGCAACGGATATAAGATCCTTCTCTAACCGCAAAGAAATGTAGTCGAAAAGGCTGTCAAGCTGGACTCTAAACACACATCAATATTTGAAGTTTAAGATGTCTACATATCCTTCAAATCCCTCAAGTCCCTTGTGAATGAAGAAAGTGTTGTATATATTGGAAAATAGTACAGTATTGTACAAAATAATCGAACGAATTTTGACCGATATCAGAAATGGTATCAAATTTTTTAGAAGTATGCTTGCCACAAACCAAACAAATTTTCACAAGTATTGATACTGAACCCAATCTCTGTCTTTACTGTCCACTCACAATTCGTAATTTGTATTATTTTATTTGGGATGCCATAGTTGCTGTTTGGACAAAATGACTGAAGTTTTTTTGGGAGACAGGATGACATGAATTGTTGTTCATCTCTCCAGTTATCAAAATATTTCACAAAATATGATAGAGTAACTCATTGAGGACATAATATATTCTACAAATGTTTCGTTGAAAAATAAAATGTATATATAATAATGTAATGTTACGAAATCGCACACTCGTGTAGTCGTTGAATCCGACTCTGCCTACGCCATGTATGCAAGTTAAAATTTTGGCGAATGCGCGGGGATTTATTCGAACTGTTTACCATTATTTTTTGTAACTATTCTTATCTAGACATTTCCAGCAAGGTCCATTGTTTTTGTGACCGGTCTTATCTAGACAATTTCCAGGGAGGCGTTTGTTTCTGTGAGCCGCAAATCTAGAAGGCTCTGGAAAAAAGGGCACTTACATATAAAGACTACCGACCAGCGGGGAAGTTAGTTTATAGTATGATCTCGTGAGATAAACAGTAGACAAGTAAATATAAATTAAGTGAATAGACAGTAGTGAAGTGTTTATATAAATTAGTGTAACTATACTGTGTATCTAGTAAAAATTAGTGAATAGTTTGGTGAGTAGATAAATTAAGTGAATAGACATACCGTGTGTATAAGTTTATCCCACCCGTCGTAATAAAAACTTTTAAATAAATAAGGAAAAACATTATATTGGTGTCAGGTGTGGGGTAATATAAACAGTTTCGTAAAAATGGCCAAGAGACTAAGTGACCTGAAAGTGACAGAGCCGAAAGCAGAATTTAAAAGTCGTTAGCTGGAAACATCCGATAAGAAAAGTGAATTAATATAAAGAATTAAAGTGGCGCTGGAAAGTAACGGCTTTGATCCAGAAACGTTCTTATTCAAACACGAGGCTGCCCCCTTAATTTTGTCAATTTCTGATATGGACAAGAACTATGAAAAATGCTAAAATTGACGAAAAGATTTCAACCATAAAAGACGATTTTTCTGTTATGAAGAACGATATTTCTGTCATGGAAGAGAATATTTCTGCCGATATAACATATAGACGATTTAAATAAAGCATGCCCAGCAGAAATAAATCTCATGAAAACTATAGCCAGTATGAATTGGAGAGCAGATCAACCATATATTATTACATATATATATATATATATATATATATATATATATATATATACATATAAGATGTACGAATAGTGCGTGACACATGAACAATAAGCAACGAATAGATTAGTGGGTATTGCACGCAAATAGAAGAAGGGGCTACTGAAAAGAGTGGTAACCGCAGACATGCATGTTTCTAGCTCATTAGCCGTCATCGGTACGGTACAACCAAGAAAAGATGTGAAACATGAGAGCAAAGGTGTTGAATGAAACATGAGAAAATATAACAGAATTCAGCAGGATAGTCAAACACAACATTTGTGTCAGTAATATTAGAAGATCTCGAATATTCGAGACAACAACCAACATAGAGATCTTCTAATATTACTGACACAAATGTTGTGTTTGACTATCCTGCTGAATTCTGTTATATTTTCTCATGTTTCATTTAACACCTTTGCTCTCATGTTTCACATCTTTTCTTGGTTGTACCGTACCGATGACGGCTTATGAGCTTGAAACATGCATGTCTGCGGTTACCACTCTTTTCAGTAGCCCCTTCTTTTATTTGCGTGCAATACCCACTAATCTATTCGTTGCTTATTATATATATATATATATATATATATATATATATATATATATATATATATATATATATATAAACAACGGATTTCAGTAGGGAAACCAAACGCTCATGTGTGCCTTCAATTGAAAGATCCCGAGTTTTCAGGACAACAACCAAGATCGACACGGAGGCGCATATAGCCCCCCGCCATGAACCTTCCGACCCATAGTAAATAACAAATAAGATGTGGGAATTTCACGTGATATGTTAACAAACAACAACAAAGAGATTCATGGGTAATTCCCGCAAAAAAGGGATACTGAAACAGAGTGGTAACCGCGAACATGCATGTTTCTGGCTCATTTGCCTCTTCAGCACGGTATAACCAAATAAGGATGTGGAATTTGGGAGCAAAGATGTTAATCGAAACATGGGAAAACCCAAAACAACGGATTTCAGCAGGGAAACCAAACGCTCATTCATGCGTGAATTACCCATGAATATCTTTGTTGTTGTTGTTAACATATCACGCGATATTCCTAAATCTTCTTTGTTATTTACTATTGGTCGGAAGGTCCATGGCGGGGAGGCTTTATGCGCCTCCGTGTCGATCTTGGTTGTTGTCCTGAAAACTCGGGATCTTCCAATTGAAGGCACAAATGAGCGTTTGGTTTCCCTGCTGAAATCCGTTGTTTTGTGTTTTCCCATGTTTCGATTAACATCTTTGCTCCCAAATTTCACGTCCTCATTTGGTTATACCATGCTGAAGAGGCTAATGAACCAGAAACATGCATGTCCGCGGTTACCACTCTGTTTCAGTTGCCTTTTTTATGCGTGAATTACCCATGAATCTCTTCGTTGTTGTTATATATATATATATATATATATATATATATATATATATATATATAAACTAGACTATGGCGCCGTAGAGTATGCTTCCGCTAAAACGTCAGCATGAAAAACCATGGAGACCATTTAAAATACAGCTTTACGAATAGATACCGGCGCGTTTTTTGCAACACCAGTTAAAAGTTTACAATGTCTAGCAGGAGTTCCACCCCTAAGCTTTCAACGCAAACATCTATCTATTTCATATGCTTCCACAATCGATAGCAATAAAAACCACCCAACTTATACAAATACGTTCACACATCGCTTTCCGGAAACATACATCACAACTAGATTAGACCCAGTGTACGTTTGTACCATAATATTCCGGTATAAAAGGAAATGAAGAAGTAGAGCAACTAGCCCGATCAGCACTGAACTACCACGACTCTATCCAAATAGACGAAGTATCTTCTTATGATATGTTATTTGTAGTTAAATCTAAAGTGTTCAGTGCGTGGCAAAACGTACGGAGTGCAACACATATTAATCTAAAAGAAATCAAACAATCAGTAGATTCTTTGTCCCAACCAACATCGAACTGACCACACCAAGTAAGAATATCACACGAACTGAGTTACCAATATATGAAACCTCTCAAATAAGTGTTAGTGTGAAGCATATCTTAATGGAGTGTGAACAATAAGAAGCTACAAGAAAAGAGTACAACTGTTCTTATATATATATATATATATATATATATATATATATATATATATATATATATATATATATATATATAGAAATGTAGTTCGGAGCACCTTGTGACTTTTAAAAAACTTTTATTTTGAAAATATAAACTAATTACGAATAACTTTGGAAATTTAGATAGTGCAAATAGATTTCAACACAACGTATAATAAAGATCTCACTACAAAAGTTGTTAAAATATGTGAGTAAACTAAATTTATAACTTCCTATTTGCTGATAATGCATCTAGGTCGACTATCATCTTCCTTCTCGCTTATGGTTACATTTCTCCCCCCTCCTTTGGTTCTGACTTCGTCCAATATTTGGATTCAGGCCGGTTGCAGTTGGTGCAATTGTGAACATTTGGAATAAGGTATCTTGACGATACATGATTCGTACAGATGTTTTCTTCTCGGCCAATACATTTTTCGTACTGTCTGTTGTTGGCGTAGAAATGGACAGACGGCAGCATCATGATGTGATCTCTATTAGGTATGAGATAAATTCTGAATGTGGGATAAGAGTTAATATGTAGGATTGGGATTTTGATTATTACAAGCATTTTCTTTGAAGTAACACATATAAAAGATTT
This sequence comes from Galeruca laticollis, assembly GCA_963921935.1. Lineage (NCBI taxonomy): Eukaryota > Metazoa > Arthropoda > Insecta > Coleoptera > Chrysomelidae > Galeruca > Galeruca laticollis. The sequence goes on from OY998176.1 coordinate 165,977,728, forward strand.
TGAAGATTCGTCAAGTTCATAGGGGTGCTCGTCATTGACAAGAAGGGCGTCTCTGGAGTAAATATGAAGGAGTTTATCTTTAAGAGCTCCTAGTTCTTTCAAAGTAAATAATTCAATATTCGTTATATCTAAATAAGAGAGGGTAATTGTTCTAAGTATTTTCATGATACATTCATTATTATTTTGAAGATTAATTATTTCATTATGTAGAGCAGTGTAACCATCAAAATCAGCAGATAGTTTATTAATTGCACATACAAGTACTATACGATTATTATTCATTTTTTCTGATAATTTATTAAATCCAGTATCTACGGAATCTCCAAACGAGATTTAATTATTAAATTTCTTTATTATTTCATTTTCATTCAGTTCTATGGCCGTTATGTGTGTGTTTATGGTAGGTTTAAGTCTGAGTCATCGGGGTTTCCTGTAATATATTTTATAGCTGTACCAAGAGAGTTAAAAGTGCCTTCTTTTGTTTCCTTGTTTTCTCATGCAGGTCGTCGTTCGCTTGTTCGCGTAGGTGATTGTATTGAGCGTATAGGAGTGAGAGGGGTCCGTTTTTAATAGTAGTCCCAAAGAAACTACTTGGGTCAATATTTAAACTTTCGGCTAATTAATCAAGGTCTTTGTGTAATATGTGTCGATGATAATGAGAGATTTCTTTAGATTTCCTTACTTCTTCTGCATAATATCGGAAAGTTCTGGATCTTGAAAGGATGTCCCAGGGATAGGCTTATCCTGCCAAGAAGTTTCGTCATGAATCTTTTTGTCAGTTTGTTGTCGAATTCTCTTTACAAATTTTAAGTGGGTGCTAGTGTTTTTTTGGATTTTCCGAGGATTTTTGTTTTTTCTGGTTTCTCTGGGCGTATAGTCCTATAGGGAGATTGTAATTTTGGTCGGTGTTTTTTCTTGGATACGTACAGGGTTTGAGCAAGATTTATCTCTGGTATACTTTGGGCATTTTTATTTTGTTCATTTGAAATTGTTTCTCTTTTTTCTTTCTGCTTATCGTATAAATCTTCTATGAAAAGTTGTAACTCGTCTTTGCGTCTTTGATTATAAGTTTTCTATAAAAGAAGGTCAAAGTCAAAAAGTATCTCTTCAGCGTATGGGCCATATAAGATTGAAAAAAGTGAATAATTTGATGCAGAATGAATAGATTGATTGTAAATTAATACGGCGTAAGTAAAAATGTCGTCTATAGGGTCGTTTGGGCTTTGTTGGGGATGTGACTTTAGCGAAATTTGGTATAAATCTTCGATTAGATCCTATAAGTCCTAAAAATGATTTGATCTCTTTCACTGTCTTCTGCGAAGGACATTTTTGGATAGGTTCAATCTTACCAGGGGTTTGGTTTAATACCATCAACAGTTACTAAGTGATCAAGGAAAGCGACTTCCTTCTTAAGGAAGTCGGATTTGTCCAATTGAATTTTCAAGTTATTTTGCCTAAAAACTTCAACATCGTCCATGTATACAAAGCAAGATTTATATAAGGAAGGTCTCAAAATATTGTCCTTTAATCATTCAAATGTTGCTGGGCTGTTTTTCAGTTCCATCGGAAGTTTTGTGTATTCGGAATGATCATGTGGTACGGTGAAGGCGGTTTTTTGAATGGAATTGCTATGGAGTTCGATTTGATGAAATCCTAGGGCTAAGTCGAGAGTAGTAAAATAAGTAGATTTTTCTAGATTATCTATATATTTATCATCAATAGTATTCTCGTTAAGTTTTCGATAATCAATTACCATTCGAAATTTCTTCTGACCGGAAGCGTCAGCCTTCTTTGGGACAAATCACGGGCGCGGAATACGGAGAGGTGGAGGCTGCAATGATATTGTTATCTAATAATTTGTTAACCTGTTTAAAGTTTTCTTCTTGCATTACCTTAGGGTGTCTGTAAATTCTAGCATAAATCGGTTTTCGTCTTTTGTTTCCATTTTAGGTTTAATAGCGGATGTGAATGTTACATTTGATTTATCGTCATAAAATACGTCTCTGAATTTTTTACATAATTTTAAAAGTTTCTCTTTTTCTTCAGCATTTAAATGTTCTGTTCGAATGATTGACTTATCAAAATTACACTTAGGATTCTTTATTTCATAATTTTCTAAGTTATCTGTTACCACGCATTTTATGTTAACAGGTGTCTGTAATGTAATATCATCTATAAAACCATGTCTTACTGCGTGAATAGACCCTGGAATTTTTATATTATCAACAACTGTTTCCGGGAGTAGTATTTCACCATGACTTATGCCAACAGGAATATAAAGTTTCAAACGGAATTATTATATTTAATTTCTGAAGGTTAATGTCTTATTCGAATAATCTAAAATGGCATTAAATCGTTCTAAATCGAAATTAGCAAGAAACTTATCAAAATTTTCACTCCATGGAGCAATCCGGGAATCAGTAAATTCATTTATGTTATATTCATCAAATGAAGGTGTATTTATGTTTGAGCTGTATTTTCGAGTTAATTTCATAGACGTTAATGTGAATGGTTTAAGATAAATATGGGATTTGTTGAAAAATGTTGCGGCTTCGGGGGAAATTACGGTGTTAGATCCACCTGAATCAATTAAAACTTTGAATTTTGATTTTGGCATTATAAAATAAAGCAATTGAGGGTATTCTTGAATATTATTTACGTTTATACAGGAGGCGGTTGTTCTTCGGGAAGGTTCTCGTGAAAATCCTGAAAATTATACTCGATGTAATTTTCAATTTCGTCGTGGTTTGAGGAATTTATATCAGAATTGTGGGTTCGTGTAGTAGAAACACTCATGGCGGGCTGATTTCTTCCATGAATTGATTGTACAGAGCTCATAGGAGAACAATTATTTTGTTGATTATGGGCATTTCTGAGAAGAGGAGATCTATTGAAATTTTGAGCGTTATTATTATAATTCGGTCGCTGAAAAATATTTCTTTGGGAATAGTTCAGAAAACCATTCCTTGGAAAATTAAAATTTTGTTGAGAATTGTTATGAGGGGACGTGAAGAATTTGTTGGTTGCGAATTATTATTATTATTATTTCGTGGAAAAGTATTGTGAGAATCGAAATTACGCTGTGGGTGATTATGTGGTTGTGTCGAAAAATTGCTGGATCTACTATTATGTCGATTTTGGTATGAATTCTGTCTAGATGATGTCGGTCCTTCGTTCTGTTGCGTTTTTAAGAAGTTCATATATTGTTGCTGATTCTTATGATTATCATAGGTGTAATAAACACGAAATATGGAAAAGGAAAATTTAAGGACACTCTATATAGATCTTATTTTCTTTATAATAAAATAAGTCGAATTCAATTTAATATAAAAACAAAAGTTGACCTAGACAGAAAATAATTTAAACAAACAATCTACACAACCGACAAGGTCGATGACAAAACACACGATGGTTTGTTTATCAAAAATATAGACAAATATTGCAACTTAGTATAAAGAAATTAATTGAAAATTAACCTTCAATCACGAAAATAAAAAATATGAGACAAGGGCAACACGAAGGAAATTAAATAACACAAATACAGTTGGTGTTTTTAATAAAAATCCTCGTCCCAAATCTTCGGAAATAAATAGCAGAAAATTTGGTAACAGAGGCAATGAGGAAGTAACCCTCATAGAGTGATCAGGTACCGTATGGTCTGACACTCCTCCATCTTCGACGGCCCGTACGTGAACAGTGATATTGTTTTGTTGGTATTTGTGATATTTCAAAACGTAAGTTTTTTCTCTGTCATTATATTTATTTTTTTCAACAAATATCGTATTGACATTTATTTGATGTATCTGGTTGTCCAAAGATACATTTCCTGGTCATTTTAAGTGCACTGTTGACATTTGAACCCCTCACCTAACATATTTAGGAAATAGTACGACTATCAATCGATTTAACAATCAAGGTGAACCCTAAATTTTAGTCAAGGGAGTTTAAAGATTATACAGGGATATTCATATGTAAGAAATATCTTATTTATATCATAACCAGGTCAGATTACCTTCAGATTTCGAAAGACTTTTGCACTAGTCCTGATAGTTACTTTCTTATTATACAGGGATATTCATATGTACGAAATATCTTATTTATATCATAACTAGGTCAGATTATCTTCAGATTTCGAAAGACGTTTTGCACTAGTCCTGATAAATACTTTCTTATATTATACAAGGATATTCATATGTATGAAACATCTTATTTATATCATAACCAGGTCAGATTACCTTTAGGTTACGAAGGACTTTTTTTTCACTACTCCTGATAGTTACTTTCTTATATTATACAGAGATATTCATACTCCAGATATCTTTCATTTATGTCATCAGCAGGAAATACTACTTTCAGATTATGGAAGACGTTTCTCCCGAGTCATATTAATTTTTTCTCATACCTTATACAGGGATAGTAATATGCGAGACATCTTTTACTTTTGTCATAATAAGGAGACACTACTTCCAGATTATGAAAGACGTTTTTTCTCTAATTAATTGCTAATGTATTGTACTAGGACATTCTCCCCCGAGTAACTAGTATTGTGTCCCAATCAGGGTTGAATTACTGTACTTAGTTATTTTATGTTTGTAATATATATGTACATATTATCCACCCAGTCTGTTTCCTTTATCAACAACCCCTACCCTCGGACCAGCAGAATTGAGCGGGTTGACGCGACCTGCCTTAGAACTCAGGCTTGGCACATTGTATGAGCCCAAGAGGCACCACGGGGACCTTGTCCACTCGTGCCAGGAAACCACCTCCACCGAGGTTACCCACAAGGGGATTCCTGGCTCTAATTTTGCCATACGGCACTGGTGACAGCACGCTGCAAAATTCAAGGAAATTTAAAGGACCACAGCGGTTAATACAGTGGTGACCAAATATTCATTACACTGGATTATTACAACGGATTCTACTGATATATTACAGTGGTGACAGCGGTTTGCGAACCACCCTATTTTAGAACAACCCCACCCAGGGAGGGTGACAGCGATTATCCAAAACCATTTTCTCTCTAAGAGGTAATATCGGTTGACTGGAACCACACCCCACGAGCGGTGACAAGCGGTTCAGCAACCATACCCAGGAGGGAAAACAATGGTTCACAACCAGGGTCTATTATAGCGCAAAATGGAGCCTTCGGGACCAGAGCTTCTGCTAGATCAAGACTAGTGTGCATGAAGAAGAACCACATCCTGCTCGAGGTGTCACTGCTGGCACAAAACACACTGTATCTAGACCAGAGAAGGTCGAAAAAAAATTCATACATCAAATAAAAGGCGAAATACCGATCTGAGGTGAACATGCCAAACGGCGTAAGGTGGAATACTTCTGTCAACATAAGAGTGAAAACGGAGTTTTTCTAACCAGGGTCTAGTAATTGCGCAACACATAGCTCCCACTAAATCAAGATTAGTGTGTGTGATGAAGAATCACACCCTGCTCAACGTGTAGCACAGCTACCGCAGAACACACTGGATCTAGACCAGTCGAGGTCGAAAAATAATCCTACTCAGCAACATCGGCTGAGTTGATCACTGCTTCACCATAAGAATGTAATGATAGGGACTACCGATTTATCATAGTGGTGACAGCGGTGTTCCAGATTCTGAGTTCGTAGGACGCCACCCAGAAATTTACAAGAGGGGAAGTCCAATCCAAGCAGAAATTCTTTTTTTTTGCCCTATAACCCTATCCATTTCAGGCGTCGAGAGGCCAAATAAAAGTAGGAGTAAAATAAGAAAGCTATTTTTTTTACCCAATATAAATAAGAAACACTAGTAAAGTAAACAAAATGCCATCAGATTTTCACAATAGGGCAGGTACCGGAAACCAAGGCGGCTCAGAATCCACGGGGGATTCGAGTAATATGTCGTTAGCATTAAGAATACCACAGACACCACCACTAGGGGTGATCGCCTCAACTCAAACAGACTTCACAGGTAGAGATGTGGCCAGATATATAGAAAAGTTGGAGTTAAGGACCAAACTTGACGGATGGTCAGAAACAGAAACATTGACGCTACTGAAATTCAAACTCGCGGGCGCAGCCCACGACTTCTTCAAAGCCGACCCAAGATTAGACACAGCAACATACGCCAAATTTAAGGAGAAAGTACTGAGGAAATTTGTCTCAAGGAAATCGATCGCTGACTGGTGGATGCAACTGGTCCAATGTTACCAGAGGCACGACGAAGACGTAGCAGCTTTTTGCACAAGACTACGATTAATAGGGACAAAAATACTAAAGGAAGACATAAAAGAAGCAAGCAGAGAACAGATACCGAATATACAAAGGAAACACAACGCGGTTTTGTTGAATCAATTCAAAGTTGGACTAAGAAAGGATCTTCTAAGGGAAGTAGGGTTTTACATACAACATAAAGATCACCTCACATTAGAAGAAGCAGAGGAAATAGTGAACTGTCAAGAAACAGCAGCCACAATGGTGAGCGGAAGAAACAATGGCCACAGAGTCGCATTTACGAAGGGGCAATTGAGGTGCACAGCATGTGGGAAGTCAGGAAATGAAACAGAGGAATGCTGACACAGCGCAAAATGTATGTACTGTGGCAGACAAGGCCCCTGGACATCAAACTGCAGAACAAGAGAAGCTGGAGAAGCAAAAATAGAAAAAAATGTCAAATCTGTAGGAAACAAGGACACTGGACAGCATAATGCAGAAACAAAGAAACCAAGGAACCAACCACAGATGGAAATGTATGTCACAACTGCGGAGAACAAGGCCACTGCAGAAAACATCGCAATACAACAAAATAACTACGGGGAATACAGCGGACAAAGGAACCCAATAGAAAAGAATTGGAATAGAGAAGTATCACGGACACCCGAGCAACACAATTCCGGACAAAGGCACCGAACAGAAGAGAACAGAAGAGGGAACTCCACAGAGAGAAGACAACCAAATAAAGAAGATTGAAGAAAACATTTAAACCACCGTTAATCTCCAAACAAGTGGTCAAACGGAAACCAGGGGAAAATCGACGCACAAAAGCAAAGACGGACATCTGCTGGCAACAAAAACAGAAAACAGGGAAGAAAACAAGAAGAAAAAGTCAGAAACAATGTACCATAACGGAACGACGATAAATAGAAGCGAAGAACCCCCGTATATAGTACTCTTAAGAGTAAACGGCAAGAACTAACCATGTATGATAGACACAGGTGGGCATACTCACTAATGAATAAATCCATAATCGCCGACAAGAAATTAGACACGCGGAACACGGAACACTTAACCTTAAAAGGTATAACGGGACACACAATTCATATTTACGGTTCGACACAAATAGCCATAGCGACAACAGAAATGGACTAATATTTACGCCGAAGTAACCGCAGCCGAGGACGGTATAATGGCAGACACAGCAGTATTATTAGGAAGAGATTTTCTAGAAGAACAGGAGGCAACAATCTCATACAGAAGAGAGCAAACATTGGGAATATGGGGAAGGAAAATACCATTAATAAATCCAAGGCAAATCAGAGACTTGCTGGATAATGATAGACAATTACGTACAAAAGTATACGAGCAAGTAGCAGCAACAAGGGAACAAGAAAAATCCAGAGAGAGAGAGACACTTGGCAGAAATGGCTAAAAACTGTGGTATCAATGTACAAAAGTAAGGAAATCACAAAACGCAAAACAAACACGCCACAACAAGAAACAACGAAACCAGGAATAGACTTGAATAGCCCGGTCATAAAAATAAAGGAAACTACAGGCATGGATGAAACAAGAGAAAGAGAAACTACAAACACAAACCCATAGTCCACGAAATAGGGCGCGCAGGAAACAACCGAAAACATCAGGAACAACAAAGAAGAAACAGAATACACAAGGACCTGCACAGAGGATAGTTCACACAATTGGGACCCTGAAACATAACATAAAAGGAAATACAGTCGTATGCGAAACCCAAGAAAACGGACAACACGCAATCAGATTGGCAAACAGCATATCAAAAAACCAAAGAAAAATTCCCATAAGGATAATCAATACATCGGCGCAGGAAATCAACCTCACAAAAGGCACTAAGATAGGGAGAGCTTACGAATGCTAGGAAGAGGATCGACTAACCACCGATTTACAGGGTACAATCGGAAAATTCGACATTAAAACAGACGATTGGATCAGAAACAACTTCGAACTAGACCACATAGATACAAGAAGCAAAGAAAAACCAGTCAAGCTAATAGAAAAGTACCACCATCTATTTACGGATGACGACGAAACCCTGACTAGCACTACAAAAGTCAAATACCACATAACTCTTAAACCAGGCTCTTAACCGGTTTGCAAGGCTCCCTACCATCAACGAGAGACACTGCAAAAAGAAATCGATAGGCTACTAGCATACAAAGTAATCAGAAGATCTTCCAGCCCATGGTCTCTATTACTTTTGTCATAATAAGGAGACACTACTTCCAGATTATGAAAGACGTTTTTTCCCTAATTAATCGCTAATGTATTGTACCAGGACATTCTCCCCCGAGTAACTAGTATTGTGTCCCAACCAGGGTTGAATTACTGTACTTAGTTATTTTGTGTTTGTAATATATATGTACATATTATCCACCCAGTCTGTTTCCTTTATCAATAACCCCTACCCTCGGACCAGCAGAATTGAGCGGGTTGACGCTACCTGCCTTAGAACTCAGGCTTGGCACATTTTATAAGCACAAGAGGCCTACGGAGACCTTGTCCACTCGTGTCAGGAAACCACCTCCACCGAGGTTACCCACAAGGGGATTCCTGGCTCTAATTGTGCCATACGGCACTGGTGACAGCACACTGCAAAATTAAAGGAAATAGGGATCCAAAGGTTGTCATACACTGGTAACGGAGGGCTGTGAACTCTAAACGACCATTACAGTGGTGACCAAATATTCATTACACTGGATTATTACAACGGATTCTACCGATTTATTACATAGGCTATACATTTTTGAAGGGCTTCTTGAAGAGAAGTAATTTGAAAATGTGACAAATATTCACAATAAGGTTCATTTATGCGAGAACAAAAAGTTTTGAGGGCCATATTTTGAATTAAGGGTTTTTGAATGCTACCGTTTCTACATTGTTGTTTAACGCAATATGTTGGAGTAAGTCATTTAAATTATTTGATACACGCTGATGATATTGGTCGTAAGTCTTGTTAAATTTTCGTACTGTTGTCAATAACTGCGTTACTAAAATGTCTTCCGAACGTCTGTCACCGTACCTGGCTAATGAGGCCGGTCGTACGTCAGTCCAGATAGTTTTGTTACAATAATTCAAAAAATCTCTTGGCTTCTTGTGCTGGGGTAATTTCTTGAGTTGCCAAAAATGCCATTAAATTATAGGCTGATTCAATGAACGTAGAAAGATTGTCACCGGTAGAAAATTCGGGCAAAGTAGCGCAAATGCTAGATATATCACTATTATTCATTGGCATATTGGTTAGTTTATTATCTAATGAATTTGAAATACGTTTAGTAGAATTATTTATAGTAAGAGTGTCAAAAATAAATGTATAATATTATCTTGAGAAATGTCACTAAAAATGCTCATAGGGGAAAGAAAGAAAATAGACACTTACATAAGGATGAACAATGATGATTTCTTCTGCATGATCTTCCTTCTGTTCCCAGGTTCGGTGGATTCTTGTCAAACAATTGAAATTGACCAGGAAACGACGTACAGAAACGTACGAGGATCCTGTTTGCAGCGCCAGAAATATAGTTCAGAGCACTTTGTTACTTTTAGAAAACTTTTATTTTGAAAATATAAACTAATTACAAATAACTTTAGAAATTTTGATAGTACAAATAGATTTTATTAACACAACGCATAATTAAGATCTTACTACAAAAAGTCGTTAAAATATGTGAGTAAACTGATTTTATTATAACTCCCTATTTGCTGATCATGCATCTAGGTCGGCTATCATCTTACTTCTCTTATGGTTACATTTCGATATTATATATACTCGTATTTTCGGAAATTTGGGCGGAGTCGCGGTGCATCCGGCAAATTTTATAAATCCGACAAAAGATATTGTGTCTGATGGAACCTGGAAAAAATTGTATTTGTAATGCACTGAATTTTTTTTTATTATATGCTTAGAACAGTTTGACAGCCGTTATATGAATAAGCTTGTTAGTTTTGGATATAATTTATGAACCTATGTGTTATGGAATGAATGAATCAAACTTCACCATGCAGAACAAATGACGCGAATATAAAACCAAAAAAATTGAATCCAATTCACAAACATGAGATCGATCAACTGAAATTTGATTGAGTAGATCAGAGTAAAATGCCAAATTGCCAGGCGCTAACGTTTTTGACTAATTTAATACAAGGTATCAAGCATATTTTGATAAAACTCCCTTGAAACAGTTATTCAAAATAGTGAGGATGTGAATAGTATTCTTCTTTCACACAATTCAGGCATATAGAACAAGTATTGATATTACTGATTCATAATTACATATGGACGTGAACAAAGTAAATATAAATACCTAATAATTAAGAACAAAAACGTAACATGGGAAAGGAAATATAGAGAGGTGGACTGTTACATGGATGGGACGAAAGCGATAAAGTCATGGAGCATAATTCTGTGACTTAGGAAAAAAACATCGCACAAAATTAATGTACAACCGATGAAAATAGATGAATGCAAAACGCATTTCACTCAAGAGCTAAAAGATAGCCGTATCTTAACAACTTTCTCACAAGACACACTGTACAAGGAGAAGTTAGAAACAATGACAAGGATACAATAAAGTAAAATCTATGAAAAACAAAAAAGCGCCGGGACCAGAGGGACTACCTGCGCACTCTTGAAAAATGGTACAAATGAGCTAAAGAAGTACCTAAAGGAGTTGATGAGAAGGTATATTAACGGTGAACCAGTCCCACTTACATGGAAAGAAGCACTAATAACCCTAGTAGCACATAAAATTGGCTGGACATCGAAACTATATCGGCTCAATATAGATATATTGGAAATTGAGAAGTCGGGATTGGGTCAATGTTAATAAATGTCTATATTACAATATATATTTAACAATATTCGGCCAATATATTTTTTGCTAGATTTAGCCGATATACTAAACTAACGATATTGGATAAATATGTGTGTACATTGGTAATCATACATTGTAAGTTTGATTTATATCCAACATTGATACAATATTGGTATTCTCTTATTGATACATATTGCCAGACCAATAATAATCCAATATAGTAATTACAGGCTATTATTCAAATAAATAAGATGAGGTTGGGCCAACATTACTAGATATCGATCATACAATATTGATTTAATATTATTTTACCGATATTATGTTTAGAAGATATAATTCAAATAACCAAACAGCAATATCGGATCATCACTCATATATATTGAGTATACAATATTAAATTTTCACTTCTTAACCAATATTGATACAGTTTTATAGATATGTGTATTACCACACCAATGATAATTCGATATAGAAATTAGCGGTAATTTTGAATGTAAAAAAAAAGTTTTGGATTAGACAAGCAATATTAGATGTTGATAATACAATGTAGGTTTAACAATAATATACCGATATCGTGTTTTGAAGATTTAATTAATGTACTAAAGAAATAATATTGTAACAATATTTATATACATTGGGAATACTAAATTCAATGTGTAATTTAAGATATACAACTTTGTTACAATATTGGCATATTCTTATTGATACGTATCCCTTAAATTATAATAATCCAATGTAGAAGTTACGGATTATTTTTGATATCAAATGTTTGAGGTTGAGCCATCATTATTAGATATATTATACTATATTCTATATTCCTGCAGTATTATTTTGCCCATTTTGCTTTCATGGGATATAATCCATATCACTGACCACACATCTCTAACCGCTATTCACGCGCACGAACGGAGTTGCGCAGCCGCGGTGGTCAGCCCGAATCTCGTAATCGCCATGTAATTTTAATTTTTAGGGTGTTTTAAGGAATGTGTTGTGACGTGTTTTGTGTGGTTGCAGGGTGTTTTTTGTAATCGGTAAGAATAATTGTTTGCATTTCATATAATTATTATTTCACAGATATAAAATAAAATGAATTTACTGTCGAGTAAGAACTGAAGTGAGGTTATATCTTCACAAAATCCACACATGTTTTACCGGTACATGTTTTATCATAAAGAATGATAAGGTATCTCTTCTTGTTGAATATAACTAATAATATACACATATTACTCAATATGCTGTTTCACAAATTATATGAAAAACATAGGTTATAGTTAGATGTGGTGATTTACAATATACATACCTACCTAATGTTTGGTCTGTTTAGACCATTACATTCTCCTATATATTATAAATTATAAAATATATTTCACATTATATAGGTTAGTACTTATAGGTATATGTACCAACAAAAATCATATCCAGGTAAATCAATAGCAGAACATTGTATATCTGATGTTACATTAAAAATGTTAAATTTCTTAATTGTGTATTTGTAGATTGGTACTAATTTTAGTAGGTACTTGATAATGTTTTAAAGTGAATAAACTGAAAACTGTTTTATTCCCAGGTTGGATTTTCAATGTTTATTTTGAATGTAAATTTTGAATAATATTGCTTGGAATTTAGTACCTGTTTATGGTTAATGAATATGTTCAGTTTCTTTAATTTTTGTTTCTAGTACTTTATACCTCTATTATACCATAGAAACCAATATAATTGATGTATCTCATTAAAAAGTATATTGCTTCACACAAAACATTTCTTTGCATGTTTCAGAAAATGTCAAAACGATCCAGAAAATCAATGTTTTTGAAACGTTTACTGAACAAATCTGCAAACCCATCAAGTATAGTCCCAAATAATTTATATTTTCGAAATAAAAGATATGTAGGCACTGATAGTGATGAAAGTCAAATTGGAGAGATAAACAATAGTATTCCCTCGACTAATGATTTACATATTAGTGAAGAAAATGATGAAGGTACATTAATTTTTCATTGTTGGTATTCGACCCTTACTACGTCTAATCTACTTTTGTAAAACGAAACTAACAGTTTCTAAATAATTCCACAGTATAATGAAAAAATGTTAAAAATTCTAAAAAATTGACAATAGTTTCAATATTAAATCAGTCAAATGACAGAAAGTTAAATGTTTCTGTAATTCTGGCGATGATATTTAATATCGAAACAATTGCTACTATTTTAGAATTTTCAACATTTTTTCATTATATTGTGGAATTATTTAGAATCTGTTAGTTTCATTTTTAAAAAGTAATGAAATTTGTTGATATTTTACTTTTCAGACTATCAAGTAGTAAACAAAGATAATGATTCTGTATATCTGACATTTAGTAAACCTATGGAAATATGCCATAACAATTTGGAGCTAAATAGGGGAAATATAAATATTTGTGAAACAGTTTCTTCAGAATTCCAGTCAGGTAGATATTTGTTGATACATATATTTTAAAAGTTGTATGCATAAAAGTTATAATTATGCTAGTAATAAACTATTTATTATTTGACTGATGCAGCATATTTTGTATAAAAATGTGCTGTTTGATAAATAAACACAGAGGAAGGCTACAACCATTTTCATTCTACTTTAGATGATAGTATACAGCAAGATCTTGTTTCATGGGCTCTGCAACAAAATATTAATCATTCACAATTGTCCAGTTTACTTTTAATACTAAGAGAAAGGTATACAAACTTACCTTCTGATAGTCGAGCACTGATGAATTCTACAAGAAAAGTGCAAAATATTCAAAAAACTTTATCAATGAAAGAAACAGAAGCAAAATATATTTATAATGTGTATCTTTGGATGTATTACTGTATCAAATTACAAAATTGCGTTTCTCTGTAAACAAAGAAACAACATTTACTGTTATTTGTCTACAGTATATTTTCTAACGTACAATAATTCTTCCTTATATGTCTTTCTCAATTGAGTTCTGATTTTCAACTGACACCTCCTGTCGTTTGGAATTCAGTGACGTTTAGTCACTCGGTCAATGCCCGAGGTTGCGAGATGTAAAGTCAGCAAACTAAAGTAATGCATACGCTTTTGTAGTTGTTTCACCCCTATATGACAGTAATCTTCATGAATTTGTTTGATAAGTTTTCTACTCATTTTCTCAGATAAGATTATTTTTTCTTTATTTTTTGATTTTTTGTAATATATTCTATCTTTATTTATCATTTTGTTCTTTCTATCTTGGATATACTCATTGTTTCGTTGATCTTCAATATTATCTTGTAGTTTTATAAAATTTACAATTTTCAATTGTTCGTCTTCATTTTCATTGGATTCTAGTACAGGATTTCTGCTTAAACACTCAGCTTCTAAGTTAGTCTTTCCTGGAGAATATTTTATTTTAAAATCATATTGTGAAAGGTAATATGTAAGATCACCTAGTTCTTCATCTGTTCTAGATTTTATGTTCAAATTCTCTAAAGGTTTGTGATCTGAAAAAACTGTGAATATTTTTCCTATAAGCCAGTATTGCCAATATTTAATAGCCTCTTTTATGGCTAAACACTCTAAGTATATCGCTTTCTTTTTCTTTTGACTATTATTTAGTTTTTTTGAAAAATAAGCTACTAGTTTTTCTTCTCCGTTTGGTTGTTTTTGTTTCAAAACAGCTCCTATACCCAATATGCTTGCATCTGTATAAATGTATATTGGCAAATTTGGATCATATATTTCTAAGATTGGTTTTGAACATAGCATATCTTTTATTTTCTCAAATGCATCTTGAAATTCTTTTGTCCAAATAAATTTTTGTCCTTTTCTCAATAAGTTATGTAGTGGATCCAAAGTTATAGCAATGTTTGGTATATATTTGTTGTAAAAATTAATCTTTCCTAAGAACTGTCTAATATTTTTTTGAGTTTTTGGTATTGGGAAATTCCTTATCGAAATCAAATTATCTTTGAGTGGACATATCGAATTATTGCTTATTACATGACCTAGATATTTGACTGAACTTTCTGCAAACTTGCATTTTGTAAATTTTAATCTGAAACCTTCTTTTCTTATTGCTTCTAATAATTGTTCTATGTGTTTAATATGTTCATTGAATGATTCAGAAAATATCAATATATCATCTATATAATTTACTGTAAAATCTGATAGTTTATGTTTCGTGTTTTTGTCATTAAGTCTTCTATCAACGGGAAAGGCTGCGATTTTGGTATTACAAGTTTATTCAAATCCCGAAAATCCATACACAATCTTGTCTTTCTACCTCCTTCTTTCTCATCTTCCAGTGTTACCGGTACCGCAAATGGGCTATAAGATTCTTCGATAAGATTGTTTTCTAATAGTTTAGCAATTTGCATTTCTATCTCTTTTTTATCTTCGACATTACATCTATATGGTCTTTTACTACAATATTTATCTATTAGTAGATCAATACGTGCTTCATAATCTTTTACTGTACCTACATCATATTTATCTTTTGCAAAAATGTCACTGTATCTTTCTATTAACTTATCTATCTCAAATCTTTCTTGGTAGTTCAAATGATTTACAGAAATATAAAAATCTGATCTATTCATATTCTCATTAAAATTTATAGAATCAATATTCAAAATATTTTCCTTTGGAATATCAAGTTTTTTTTGTCTAATTTCTAAATTTTCATTTTGAATAAGTTTGAATTCCTTAATCATATCTAATCCAATAAGAAAATCATATTGAATATTATCTCCATCTATTACAAAAACGTTCATTATCTTTTCTATATCGAATATTTTTATCTTTACAGATATCATTCCTTTAGTTCTCTTTGCACTATTAATCGTTTCAAATTTTGTTTTCCATATGTTCACTAATTTCTGATTTTTTATGTTCAAAAGTTTTGAATGTATCAATGATATATTGGAACCTGAATCATATAATCCAAAAATTTCAATAGTATCTTCAACTAAGACTTTAATTTTGATTAATGGTGGAGTTACTAGTTTTTTGGAATATTTTCAAACAACTCAGTTTCTATCTCTACATTGTTAACGCATTTTATTTGATTCTTATCTCTCGCGTCTTTCTCATTTATTTTATACCAACATGAAGCTTCAGGATGAAAACGATTCAGCTTACCTTTCTTTTCACATATTTTGCACGGACGTCTTTGTTGTTCTTTTTATGCATCATCTTTTACGTTTCTGCTTATTTTCTTTTTCTTCATTAGATGTTCTAAACTTCCCAATTCGGTAAATAAATCTCTGGGTTTTTCAAGTTCTTTCTGTTGATTCTGTCTTTTATAAATTCTGGTAAACCTACTGCAATAAGGTTGATCATAGTGCAGTCATCGATATTTTCGTTCATTCCCAATAAAATTCTTTCTTTTTTCAAAGCATAGTCTAATAGTGATCCATTCACATATTTAAAGAGAATAGCATATCTGATTGAAGACCAACCTTTATTAGCATATGTTTCGATTAAATTTTCTCTCCAAATTTTCCATTCTGATGTTAATGTATTCCTAATAAGCATTGAATTGTACCAATCTAAAACTGAACCTTCTAGAAATAATCTTAACACTTCAATTATCTCTTCGTCTTTGTTAATTTGTAAACGAGTGCATTCTTTTTCAAAAGTATCTATCCATTGCAATGCATTACAGTTCTTACTCGAAAATTTTTCGATGACAACATTATCCGTTATCTTCTTCAAATTTCTGTTTGTTTCTTCATTTCTAGATCTAATTGGTTGTTCTTCTATATTTTTGGTGATAATTTCTTCTGGATAATAATCACCTATAACTACATTATCACTGTCATCCAGAAAGCATCGTAAATCTGCCGTTACATTAATCCATATTATCCTATATTGATTTCTCAATTTCAAATTTTTGATCACATTTTTCACAATACTATTCTTCAATAATACTTTATGATCTACTTAAGGTTGATATTCCATTGGAACTTGATAAATTCTTCCATCTGGTGTTCCGATTTCAGTTAAATATATAATATTCGTTTTTGGATCCGTCGATGCTTTCACTTCAATTTTAAATTGTAATTTTTCCATTTTTATAACTAAAATGTTGTTTTATAATGTGTATCTTTGGAGGTATTACTGTATCAAATTACAAAATTGCGTTTCTCTGTAAACAAAGAAACAACATTTACTGTTATTTGTCTACAGTATATTTTCTAACGTACAATAATTCTTTCTTATAGGTATGTCTTTCTCAATTGAGTTCTGATTTTCAACTGACACCTCCTGTCGTTTGGAATTCAGTGACGTTTAGTCACTCGGTCAATGCCCGAGGTTGCGAGATGTAAAGTCAGCAAACTAAAGTAATGCATACGCTACAATACTGTGTTACTTTACATATTTATTTAGGAATTGAACGTGGATTAAAATTGGAGTGTAGGAAGAATATTATTAAGGTCTTAAAACATTATAAAACCGAAACTATTCAGTTAGTTGTCAACATCGATGGTCTGCCTATCCACAAAAGTACCTCTCACCAATTTTGGCCAATATTATGTACTATATTTTGTAAACAAAAAAAATTTGATGTTTTTGAGATTGCTTTATACTATGGGGACTCAAAGCCAAAACATTTACATAATTTTCTAAAAGATTTTATTACAGAGTTACATAGTTTACAGAATGAAAGTTTTACCTTTGAACAAAAAAAGTTCAATGTAGAGTTAAAAGCATTTGTCTGTGATGCCCCAGCGAGATCATTTTTAAAATCAATCAAGGGACACAATTCTCTTTATGGCTGTGAATATTGCTCTATAAAAGGTATCAGTTTTCAGCACCGAACATTATTTTTAAAGAACGCAAAGGATCTAGCAGAAATAAGGACAAACGATAATTTTAGATATCAAAATTTTCCAAACCATCATCTAGGGACTTCTCCTATTACACAGATTCTAAACTTTGACATTATTAATGGATTTAGATTAGATTATATGCATATGGCCTGTCTTGGTATAATGAGAAGATTATTAAACTTTTGGTTAAAAAGTGATTCAAACTTTCGTATATCTCCATTATTTTGAAAAATTGCATCAAAAAGAATGGAAGAAATTTATCTGCCAACAGAATTTAATAGAAAAACTAGACCATTTTCTAAACTTGACCGCTTTAAGGCAACAGAGTTTCGAACCATAATGTTATATTTCGCACCATTTGTCTTCAAAGATCTACTCTGCGAGTCAATACAAACATTTACTTTTATTTTATTATTCGATGAGAATTTGCTGTAAGGGGGACTTCAATGGAGGCTTAGGGGCTCTTGCTGTAGAATTTATAGAACAGTTCACTGAGTTGGGGGAACTAAGTTACAAAAATCTTGAACCTCTTTATAATACCCAATCATCTTTACATATGGTTACTTCTTCAGTTTTGAATAACTATAGCTTAGATGAAATCAACTGTTTTATGTTGGAAAACCATCTGGGAAGCTTAAAAAAATTATTAAGATCCCCTTGTAAACCATTAGAACAAACAGTTAAGAGAATATATGAAAAAGAAGCGGAAGTGAAAAAATATACAGTAAATGAGAATATGAAGGCGACTTATGACAAAAAAGGCAGTATTAAACATATTTGTATAAACAGTTCCAAAATAAATCCTTCCAGTGATTGTGATTCTTACATTTTATTACATAATGATAAAGTAATCAAAGTAAAGGAATTAATATCAGAAGAGCACAGTATATTTTTTCGAGGAAATGTTTTTTTCAATACATATGAAGCCTTCACTTCACCTTTATCATCTTCAAGACTGAAAATATGGCAGGTGGACACTCTGAGCAATCATTTATTTACTGTTGATATTCAAAAATTTAGGAGTAAATATATGTTCATTAAAATAGACAACTCTACTTTTGTATCAGAATTAATTCATAATTGTTGAGATGGAAGGTTCAGGAAATTCGCAATATATGATTTATTTTTTAAATTAAGCTTACATTTAGATCAAAATGGAATTCTCTTGGGACATTGTTATCTGGAATAGAGAAGACAAGTGTGTTTATGTACCAAGTACTTGGCGTGTCAATGGTAGCAAAAATATGTATTTATGGCCTAAAAAACTGTCTAAAACCCAATTACAAAAATCAATAATAAATTTTCAGCCTCCTGATGTAAATACTACATATTTAGAATATCCAGCGACTTGTAAGGCTACTGTAACAGATTTAAAATTAGCTGAGGAAATGACATCAAAATTAGAGTATGCATCATTTTCCTCGGATTCTGGTAACAGTGAAGAAACAAATACTCTTCCTAAAACAACGGACGAATCTTTAAATCTAACTAATATGACTGGGGATATGACACTTCTGCAATGTCACAGTAAGTAACCCACATTATATATTTTCAACAAAATTGAATATTTTATTTTAAAATTTTTATTCAAATTCATTGTTATTTAAAAAGCATGCTAAATTTTATGACTCTTTTAGATTGTGGAAGAATAATGGATAATATAGAAAAACTTGTTAGGAGCTTCGGAGGTTTACAATATGATATAAAACAGATTAAAACAGATATCATCCAAGTAAATGAACATTTAACTCTGTAAGCTCAAAATCATCCTACAAATATAATAAAAGAACCTGGGTGTAACCTTCCAATAGATAACGAGGAGGATCTGAATACCTTTGAAAATAATTTGGAAGATGGCCAATTCTATGAAAATATGGTATGTAGTTAATTCAAGTGTTCATACATTATTTAAAAAATTTCATAATTTTTAGGTAACTATTTTGAGTCTTGTATCTGGGACAACAGATGTTAAAAAACTAGTTCATAGCATAATGAAAAATTTAATATCAAAATATCTCAGTTTAAAATATTCTGCTATGGGCCGAAAAGGAAAATTGAACTTTGCAGCATTAAAAAGCTATAAACTTGTATTAGGTAAGTAACATTTTGTTCAAGTTACAATAATATTTTAGTTTTTCTTCAAGGCATAATATAAAACGTACAGGATAATTAAAAAAATCAAATGTAATACACAAATCTCCTTAATGTATCTGTGCTAATAACAAATACTGTCTATAATAAATTAAAACTACCTAGCAGCAATCACATGATTATATGCTAATGAAATGTATATGTATATGATGAAAAGATATTTTTTGAAAACATTTTTTTTCAGTTTGTTTAATATTAAGGTAAACGAACATTCGTGTTGCAAAAAAAAGTAAAACAGTTTTAATTAGTGCCAATTTTTGAACCACTGTTCTGCTAGCTGATTAATATGATTAAATGTTTAATCGTTGCATTCAATTAGCATTATGTGATATCTAAGTAAGGGATGATGTTTGTGTTTTGCTAGCTTAAAGCCATTGCAGTTACAGATGTTTTGAAAGAGTCTAGTGTGACATATCGTTAACTTCTTATTTAGAAAGGTCTTATTCAAATTTTAAATAAAAAACTGCATGTTGTCTATTTAACAGACTCAATTCCTTTTTAATACTTTGAGTAGTCGTTCATTTTCTGATTATAAAAATATATATATATATATATATATATATATATATCTATATATATATATATATATATATATATATATATATATATATATATATATATATATATATATATATATATTAATTTTTCAACAATTTTTATCATTTATTGGTTTATTCTAAGACATACTATTCGTGAAATAGTACATTTTAACAAGTAGAATTGATCAGTATTGTCTTATATTATTTATCAGTGAATTATGTTCATAAATCATTAAATCCTTGAAACATTTTTGTAATTAAATACAGGCCTACTAAAAATTATAAAAAATATACAGATTATCTCATTAAAAGAACGTTATTGGAAAGCAAACGTTTTTGTTTATAGTGCGCTGTTTTCATTTCTATAGTACTGATATTCATACGCGTCATTGGTACATTGATAAAAACAAATGTAAAATTTAATTAAATAATGTTATATACTCCTAGATGCAACAAGAAAAAATATCCCGTCTAGCGCAGAAGATGAAGTGAGGGCACACATTATCTCAGCACTTGCCCATGCTGGAGATAGAGAAGGTGGACGGCTAAGTAGGGAGAAAAGAAAATTGGATGAAAAACGTTGAATTCTTTTAGTTGATTTTTGAATTTTTTTTAATTACACTGAAACTCCAGAAATAATTAGAATAACTTTTATTTTTATGTCATAATTATGAGTACACCTAATTTGAATTTTGTAAAATTAAAATTTTTTGAAATAGATGTTTAATTTAAATTTAGGCTTTTATTTTACCTATTTCTATAACTTTCAAAAATGGTGCCTAGTAGGCTCTACGACTTTTCTTGTAATATTTCTGAAGAATACATGTATTTTTCATAGTCATTAGTAGGATTGTTTCAAAATAGGTTTTAACAATTAGCACAAGTGCCTGTTTGTCTACACTGTAAATTAATGCTATTACTTTTGGATGTATAGGTATACTTTCAGTGTAGAGATACTTTTTACTTTATAACTGAATTTAAAGTTTTTACTAGCGATTTTCATTCCATATTGGTATAACACGAAAAAATCACCTATGTATTGCAACATTACTCCGATATTGCTATACAATATTCAGCCGATTTGTACAAATTGGTGTTAGATTTACTAACTAATGTTGGACCTATATGTGTATTCTTATATTACGCCGATATAGTATAATCGTATTTCAGTCAATGTTGGACAACTTGGTACAACATACAATAGCTAATGTAGGGCCTATATGTGTATTCCAATATTAGGTCAATATAGAACAACAAGCTCCTGCCGATGTTAGACAACTTGGGAAAATAATAAATAAACAATGTAAGCACTACATTGAGGAATTATCCGATTTCCCATATGGGACCAATATAATTTATTTATATTGTATCAACATCGCAAAATGTTCACATTTCAGATAGGGCCAATCTAATCAAAGCTATATTGTCCCATTCTTTTGACTATATTTAACCAATATTCGGCCAATATGTACGTGCTACCTGGGAATCCATTTATAAAAAACGAAGATGGGATGACTGCTCTAACTATAGATTCATTTCAGTCACAAGTACAATGTGTAAATAATATGGACGAATTCGCCGGGCTATAGTAGAACTGGAATACGAAGCTCATGAAATAGAAGAGCAGGCAGGAATTCTCATTGGAGGATCATTTGTAGATCGTATATTTAATTTAGTTCATCTTAATGAAAATAAAGATGCTACAAACCGTGAAGTACATCTGCTTTTTGCTGACCTTACAAAAACCTATAACAATATTACAATTCAAAAGCTCTGGCAAATTTTAGAAAGGTCCTCTTTGAATAACACAGTCATACCAACAATTTAACACCTCTATTAACGGCAACATCAAAAAAAAAGCAAAGTATGTGTATGTCTGAAAGCTTTGTAGTATCTAATGGCCTACTACAGGGATGCTGTTTGTCTCCAAAGCTGTTTAAAATATATCTGAACGAAAAGTTTCGAAAATGAAAAAAATCTTGCAGTGACATCGGAATACAACATACTGACGAGAAAACTTTATAGACCCTCCAAATGATCAAGTGTTAGTGGCACAAATCTTGAAGAAAAGTGGGGATATTTAGAGGACAATGTAGAAATAGCCTCAAACAGACAATACTGGACGAACAGAATTGGATGCCTGAACTCAATATTATGGTTCAAAAATATCTCGCAATAAAAAACCATGGCAGTTAACCAAAGAAATAGAGCATCAACTTTTGGCATTGGAGATGAACTTCTGGCGACAATATGCAATAAAATCAATAATGAAGAGAATAATAATCGGTCGGATCAGGGATATTATGCATGTTGACAAAACAATTATCGATGAAATATAGAGACGGCAACTAATTTGGTACGGGCATGTGGAAAGAAAGTGTGACGAATGTCTACTAAAAAATTTACCAGATGGATACCAGAAAAACAGAAATGAGAAAGTCCTTCCACTTTGAAGCCATTATCTAGAGGGGGGGGGGGGGTAAGGTTTTTCGTTCATTAATCTAGGAAGTGATCCGATTCCGTAGTCTCAATCTACTTACTCTACGCAACGAATCAGGTATCAGGACTTTCTCAATATATGTACATTTTTAATTCTTTTAGTTAGTTTTAATTAAATTTTGCGTCCATGTGCTTCTAATCATAATAATATATTATTGTTGTCAATTATTCTCGTCTTCTGAGTGGACTTGACAAGTGTAGTGATGGCCTCTTGCTATACGGCTTAGTAGTTACTTTGCATTTTTCGATTGGCCTTCACCTATATTTAGCTGACAGCGTTGCGGCTCAGTAAATTGTTGAATTTCATATTTATAGGATATCTGTGACATTCTAGGTAATTATTGCTACTTGAAACGTTGTCTTTAAATTTTAATCTTCACGTCTTGAGCATATTTTGCGGGTATTTATGGTGGTGTTCTTTTGTTTTTATCGCTTTTTTCTTTATATAGGAAAGGCAGGAGGAAAGGTAACCTTTTTTTTATCTTTATTTTTGAACATCTATTAACAATTGGAGTATAGGTTTAAGTGTTTGCTAAATATACAGAAATAAATATTACACCTAGTTTCTTAAATGCAGAAAGAGGAGCTATACCAGTGGGTTCTTATTGAATATATAAAGAAGGATAAGCTATATTCATTGGAAAAGCTACAAGTTGGCGTCCCTCTTATTAAACTAAGCTGTTATTTCAAGTTAATTTAGTTTCACATTTACACTTGGAGTTAATTTTGGTGTAATACATTTATATAGGAGTAAAAAAACTATATAAATAACATAACTTTAGATTTGATAAGATTTGATAATAAATTAGTTACACGGAGTAATTTTAACTTCTATTGGGTTTATAGAGTAAATATACATAGTTGGATTTGTATATTTTTTTTACTAATAGTATTTAAAGAAAAAAATACTTAGCGACTGTGAAAACTTGTGATTTACAGTTTGTGTCATAGAGACGAGAGATAGTAGAGAAATTTGGTTAGAATTCTAATAGACTATAGGGATATAGATAGAATATTTTGCGCACAGCACTTTAAAATGTTTGAAGTAAACCGACTTTTAGGCTATGAGGTGGCCTATGAGTGAACAATAAGAGGTTTACCCATACGATCCACAGTACAGAAAAACCGAACTTTATTAAGTACAGTACCAACCAATAATCTATAAATTATAAATATGTATATATATATATATATATATATATATATATATATATATATATAATATATATAATAATAATAATATTTAATAATAATATTTATTCAATAAAGATAGATACAATAATACATAAAACGATACACTAATACATAGGAAATAATTACACTAAATTGAATAAACAGTTTAGGTCACTGAAGTAGTTATTATTACTATTTGTATTGTGACCGGAAAACATGAACAAATCAGTTTTTTGTCAAATCCAGTAAATTGTCAAGTCCAGTAAGTTGTCCAATCCGGTAATAAGTTGAATCCAGTGAATTGTCAAGTTTTACAGTAAATTTTTAGGGGGTACCATATCAATTGCTAGACACATAAACTGCCGAAATGGATACTGTTAATTATGATAGAGTTTGATTCAATATATTGCTAAAGAACTGTCTATCTGTTTCCCTAATCCACTTCTTAATTCGCTTTTTAAATACATTGTAACTTTTTGAACGTTTTATATTATCAGGTAACAACACATAAATTCTTGCTGCTATATAGTTAGCATTTCTTTGACCAATAGTTTTTCCACTGCGTGGGAAAACGATCCCCTCATATCTTCTAGTATTGTAAGAATATTCATGATGTACCAATTTTATTTTATTTTGGAATACAAACAACAATACTTTTTGACTGAAAATTTGACGTACGTCTTTCACCTGGGCATCCATATACAATTAATTCGATGGATATAAAATGTTTTTTTGGAAGATGATTCTTGAAAACCATTTTGGTAAAATATGAACTTTATTTAAGAAACAATCCCTGACTACGCCCCAGCTCACAATGCCATAAGAAATCAAAGATTCCACTAGTGAGAAATATAAGACTTTCAATTCATTAGGCTCAAGAATTTCTTTTGAAAACTTTGGAAGATGGCCTCTTATTTTTTTTACTATGTCATTACATTGCAGATCCCACCTCAAATGTTGATCAATTGTAATACCAAGATATTTAATTTTTTCTACTTCTTCAATGTGGTTTGTTACTCCGATGTTCAGTGGCCCCAAGTTAGGTAAGCCAGTTTTGTAAGATGAAAAAGGCAAGTAATTTGTTTTACTAGAGTTGAGAGTTAGCTTATTCAATTGTAACCATTTAGCAATACTAGGAAAATCATTCTCTATTTTATTTTTTAGGTATTGCCATGTGGAGCAACTATAAAACACTACGATGTCATCTGTAAAGCTGATGATCTCACCCTGAACATTCAAGTAAAGCATACTATTGATGTATAGAAGGAACAAAAGTGGACCAATAACAGTTCCTTGAGGTACACCATATGTAATTTTATGTGGTGCACTCATTACACCATCGATTTCAATGAATATATATATATATATATATATATATATATATATATATATTTTTCATTTATATTTCTTGGGCATTTTTGGTCCTGGATTAATTAAAACATTAGATGATTTTCAAATTTATTTTGTAATACATTAACGTTTCGGTCGTTTTTGACCTTCATCAGAATATAAAAACACTAAAAGAGAAATTGGTTCTTAAAATCCTAGTGTATACATTGTAAAACTATGACATACCTGTGGATTATATTCCAGCGAGTGCCACATCACATATTAAATTAAGTTAAAATAAAATGAACTTTAACGATACATTTAAAAACATTTTACAAGTAACGGTGTGTGTATCTCAACCTTCATAGTAGTACTGGTGTCTATGGCTAATGGTATTATTTGAAAATGTTGTTTTTTCCTATACGCATTTATTTCTTTTTAATAATAGTTGTTATGGTTTTTGTTGGGTAACATACATGAAATAGTTGTTTACTTTATTATTCTATTTTATTATATTATTATAAATTTTGCTTAAAGATTTTGTGTCGGTTTTGTAATTTAGGTTTTTTTTATTATTTCTCTGTATTTCTATAGTTTCATAAATTTCTCTTTTTCTGGTGTGACTTTCACTTTTTAAAATTTTTGTGTTCTCAAAATCAAAACTATGCTTTTTATCCTGCATATGTGTTGTTAAGGCAGTTTTATTTTTCTTATCGTACTTGTTACCATTTAACCGATTTTTTAAATATTGGCTAGTTTGCCCGATATAGACACTGTCGCAGTCCCCGCATGGAATTTGATAAACTATATTGCTCTTCTTTTGATCAGGAATTTTTGACTTTAATTTACTGAAGTTGGATTTTGAGAGGTTGTACCCTTTATGTGCAATTGTAATGTTATGGCTTTTAAAAATGTTGTTGAATTTTTCGGATAGTCCTGGTATGTATCCGAAAAATTCAACAACATTTTTAAAAGCCATAACATTACAATTGCACATAAAGGGTACAACCTCTCAAAATCCAACTTCAGTAAATTAAAGTCAAAAATTCCTGATCAAAAGAAGAGCAATATAGTTTATCAAATTCCATGCGGGGACTGCGACAGTGTCTATATCGGGCAAACTAGCCAATATTTAAAAAATCGGTTAAATGGTCACAAGTACGATAAGAAAAATGAAACTGCCTTAACAACACATATGCAGGATAAAAAGCATAGTTTTGATTTTGAGAACACAAAAATTTTAAAAAGTGAAAGTCACACCAGAAAAAGAGAAATTTATGAAACTATAGAAATACAGAGAAATAAAAAAAACCTAAATTACAAAACCGACACAAAATCTTTAAGCAAAATTTATAATAATATAATAAAATAGAATAATAAAGTAAACAACTATTTCATGTATGTTACCCAACAAAAACCATAACAACTATTATTAAAAAGAAATAAATGCGTATAGGAAAAAACAACATTTTCAAATAATACCATTAGCCATAGACACCAGTACTACTATGAAGGTTGAGATACACACACCGTTACTTGTAAAATGTTTTTAAATGTATCGTTAAAGTTCATTTTATTTTAACTTAATTTAATATGTGATGTGGCACTCGCTGGAATATAATCCACAGGTATGTCATAGTTTTACAATGTATACACTAGGATTTTAAGAACCAATTTCTCTTTTAGTGTTTTTATATTCTGATGAAGGTCAAAAACGACCGAAACGTTAATGTATTACAATATAAATTTAAAAATCATCTAATGTTTTAATTAATCCAGGACCAAAAATGCCCAAGAAATATAAATGAAAAAAATATAAACTTTAAGGTCCAAGAAAAAACTCAAATTTTCTAAATATATATATATATATATATATATATATATATATATATATATATAAATATATATATATTATTAATGTATGTTCTATGTTTCAATGTATAATTTTTTTAAATTTTACCTCCTTCCTTTTTTTTACGAATCTCCTTGTATATTTATTATGTTTTATATTTTTCTTATCCGGCTAGCTATAATTATGGTTGAGATTCTTGTTCTCAGGTAGCGGTAACCTCAATGTAACATTTATCATTGAAATAAAAAAAAATTTGTGTGAATGATTTTTACCCTACGGGCCGGGCGCCCTGAATCTTGACATCAGCCGGGGCGCCTAGTCTCACAGACCCATAGTAAAAAAAATACTTGTGAGATTGTTAGATATGAAATAATGATTCAGTATCAAAGAAATAGGCTTTATTTAAATAAAAAAGTATAATTG
Organism: Galeruca laticollis; assembly: GCA_963921935.1. Taxonomy (NCBI): domain Eukaryota; kingdom Metazoa; phylum Arthropoda; class Insecta; order Coleoptera; family Chrysomelidae; genus Galeruca; species Galeruca laticollis. The sequence goes on from OY998176.1 coordinate 166,005,543, forward strand.
AACTAATAATAAAAAAATAAATTTGAATGAAATGCATAACATCAAAACAAAAGTAGTAACGCACGTTATACTAAAAAATAAAAAATTTAAAAAAGCTAGAAAATATAATTTTTTCTTTACAGATCACTAGTAATAGTAACAAATGTTGTTTCCTATGCGTTTTTTGCATTGTCGGAACATGTGGGACACCAAGCTATAATGTGTTTAAGACAAACAATCTTTTTGCAATTTTCACAGAAATATTTAGTTTTAGAGTGTTTATGCAGAAAAAACATCGTTTTCGTGTTCCGGGTGGAATATCCTGAGGTACAGCCAGAGTACCAGCTACCTCCTGTCTCCTGTTTCTCACAGATGGCGGAATATTTGTTTCCAAAGAACGTCGTTCTAAGTGGTCTTTGGTCAGAGACAAGGCAAGATACCTTAGGAACAATCTTCTCTGAATATTGTATATTTTATTATTTGAAGCATAAATGATGAGACAATTAACACCTGCTATACTCATCATTGCAGAAACTGCTACCTGCGGCCATCTTCTAGTATTCCTAGATACATCATAAGTTGCACATAAATTATCCAGATTGTCCATTCCACCCTTTGTGTGATTATAAAATGTAATAACCTCTGGCTTGCATTTTTCAGCAGTAGATGTGTTGATTACATCATCATGATGCAAACTAGATGCTAATATGACATTTTTGTACTTCTTGGGAATGTATGATACGATGATATTTTCTTGGAACCCATATAGTGAAGAATATTGCGGCCGAGCTCTTGTGTTTGTGAATTGGAAAGGTAACTCTCTTTTGTTTTTTTTACAGTTCCTACATATGTAATTTTGTGCTCATTAAATAATTTGTTTACTAAATCTCTACTCGTGAACCAATTATCACATGTTAGGTTTCGATTTGTTCCTGATATAGGCTCTATTAGCCTAAGACCTATACTAGATGGACGGTTATCGCATTTATAAGGACCATCAGGCTGTTGTTCAACATAAATTTCGAGATTTGAGGCATAACTTTTAGCAGAATCAACTAACGCAAAGATTTTTATTCCGTATCTATTCGGTTTGCTGGGAGTATACTGCTTAAATGAGCATCTTCCTCGAAAAGCTTCGAGCTTCTCATCAATTGTAGCATTTTCTCCAATAGTATATGCCTTTTTACAGTTCTCAACAAAAAAATCAAATAGAGTTCGTATTGGAGCCAACTTATGAAACTGCCTCCTCTCTTCTCTTGTATCTATATTGTCAAAACCTAGACATCTGAGTAAAAAGTGAAAACGTTCATGAGACATAACCAACCAAAATCTCTCAATTCCAGTTCCGTTTCTTTCCCATAGTTCTTTGGTATTCAGACGACTACTTTTCAGGGTTCCTGCCAAGTATAATAATCCAAAAAGAGCCTTGATTTCGCAGACGTCTGTAGGCTTGGCTCTCCTTTCTCTTAAATAATTCTCGGCTTTTTTTGATATGTAGAGGTTCGTGCTATCAACTATTATTTGTAGCATATCGTCTTTGAAAAAAAGATACCAACATTCAGCAGCTGATTTAGCATTTTTACCATAGGTTTTCACTCCTGGTAAATGGACAATAATATTTTCAGACCTAGTTCTCACTAATTTATTGGGACAATGTTTCTTCCACCTGGAAGTACCATCTTTCCCTATAAAAGTAGGCACTCTTGGAATCTTATTGGGAGGAGCAACCTTTTCGATATCGTCTTCTTCATCGCAGTCTTGCTCTGATTCGCTATCCGTATTTCTCTCTTCAGTGAAATCAATTTCACTGGCCAGTTCATCTTCATTATCATTCGGATCTTCTTCCGTCTCGACTTCATCCCACAGCCGACGTAGTCTCTCTCGTTCGTCTTCGTAATTCATATCTACAAAAATATGAATAAAATGTATTTGCAAGTACAAAGACATCGATAGTATATTAGATAAAAATATCGAAACATAATTGGTTAGAAAGCTTTGAGATACTATCAATATAAAAAAATTAAATTATCAGTTATTTCATATAAAATATAAAAAAAATAAACTTACCCGAAAAAATTCAATTAACCGATTTGACAAAAATTATAACGGGAGTCGGGGCGCTGGGTCTAACAGAATTATCGACACTTAACTCCTCAAAATTACGACTTGTAATCTCGCCACTTGCTACACGGGTAGTGGATGATAAATAATGAAGCTACTGAGAACTCCCACTCACACAAAAATTCCGCTCGGACTAACTAAACGATTTACTGCGCGCCGAGTCTATCAGACTCGGCGCCCTGCCCGTAGGGTTAATATATCAAATGCAAATTGTCATAATATCAATTAAACTTTATAAACCTCACCTGAAAATTATCAGTATTCCTCTGCAACTCAATATCAATTACCATTTAGATGTTATTTGTAAATATTCAATGAATACTATTTTTATTATTCTCAAATTTATTTGTGTTAAGTGAATTACTTATCGTACTGACCCTGTATTACGAGTAAACATTTCTACAGCTCCATTCGACAACGATCGTCATCGTTGGTAGCTTCTCTCTCTCTTACTACTGATTGGAATATCAACAATATATACATGTGTTTCTAAATCCTAAATGTTGGTTATGTTATCTATTTTTCTATATGGATTAATATTGTGTTCTTTGGAATATTAAATAAGGTAAGCTTCCCTTTTTAATACTAAATTCAACAATCCTATCTAACTATACAAAACCCTTAAAACTATTAAATATACAACTAACAAATAAATGCAAATTCAGCCGACTTATGAGTGTTCATTTGTAGGTTAATTCTGATTCATAATATAAATAAAGTTCACCAAGTCTTTGTATGGGACAAATAATTAGATCTGCATACAGATGTTATATACACTTCAGTGGAAAATGAAATGTCTCTTTCTTTAGTAGGAATAAGTATAGCAATTGATATAATTTCCAGTCAATAAATATGATAAATATCTTACCACTTTCTAGTTTAAAATTACATAGGATGTCACTCACAGGTTAGTTTTCTTCACTATATTAATATCCGGCTTTCATTTTTGCCTTTTCATTTTTTAATTTACAACTTTTTAAAAAGAATCAAATTTCATGACTTCTCCTGCTGTCTTTTCCTCTCATCCTCCCCAACAACGCCGTTTCTCAATTTTTTTGTCCACAAACATTGGTGTTTTATTTTTGTCATTGTAAAGATAATGTCACATGTTTATTCGCGGCCACTATCTATCACTTCACCAATTAAAATTAAGGATTTATTTGTTTAGATACAAAGATTATTTACACTATATGCAAACAGTGTATTAAAATTTAAACTATTTGTTTAGGTTTATAAAGATAATTCTGATATATCTAATTTGCTATTGCTTCTAAATCTTTGCCTCCTCCATTTTTAAATATTGTTAGACTTGCTCTATACTATATAGTGTGTCCCAAAATCAATAATTTTTATAATATTCTCTAACGAAAACATAATAATAAACTTATTACCTATATCCTTTTTTAGTTATGTAACCTTCAATTGGACTTACCAACTTTAGATGGTTTCAATTTTCCCCCAATTTCATTTTCAAAATATTATTATATGTCTGATTCATTTTTTTTTATATTTTGAAAATGTAATTTTTACTTCTTAACTCCATTTATATCTAATATGAACTCGAATAGGTTAAATTAAATAATATTTTATAAAAAATTCAATTTCATTAATTTCTTATATCTTCTTATCAGATACTAATTATTTGTATGACATGATTTTTAAAATGCTGCTACTTGTTGAATTTATACAAGTTTTGCACATGTATTGTCCCTCTCAATTGATAATTATATGGGTTCCTTAAAACGTAGCTATTCTCATATGCCTTCCGTACTATATAAGGTCCATTAAATGGTAGTTTTAGCTTAGCACATTGGTTTAATTTCTTATCGGCTGCTTGCAAAGATCTTTCTATTACCCAATCTCCTTCTTTAAATGTTGTTGGTCTTTTGATTTTTTTATTTCTTCGTTTCATGTATCGATCTACAACTCTTTTAAGTTGTACATAATTTCATCCCCTCTATCTTATATCTTCCTGTTTTATTTCTATATAAAGCCAGTACTTCATCTAATTTATTTATCATTACTTATTTGTTTGCCCTATTTGGATTTCCCTCTGTATACTCTAAACTATTTATTCCATTCCTAAGTTTCACCTAATAAGTTTCAATTTATATTATATGACATGTATTATATATATTTTTTCTAGATTTTTGATATAGAAGTGTGAAGAATCGTTTGGAATATCATCTGCTTAATCAACAAAGAATACGATCTATCCTATAATATTATCTAGCATGATATACTTGATTAATATTGAATTTTTTTAATCTATACTTATGTCTATTATTTTATTTACAGCTTTTTCTGACCTAACCTATCTCTATCTTTGTACATGGTTTATAATGAAATTTTTATCTTAACTTCATTTCTGTTTTTTTATATAATTGTTATGTGATATTAATAAATTTATCTTCCAGTTTATTTTATTATCCTTTTCCTATCTATTCCATAGCTTTTTCGTTTCCCAAACTTCCTTCCAATCATCATGTTATACTATTTACTTTGTTATTCTTTTCCTAGCTTTTTTCTGATGTTCTTCTCTTGTTGTTTGTTTCTCATTACACTTCTGAATCTTCTTTCCGTTCTCTATCATATCCTTCTTAATTTTGCAGTCTCGTATCTCATTCATTTCTTCCCATAAATCCAATACAATCTGTGTCTCAAACTCTCCCTGAAGTCACGGATTCGAATGGATTACCATAGCATACATTTGCAAAACATAGGTATTCAGTGAATTACCTCTATTTTCTTCATATCTACCAAAATATAATCTTTCTCTTATTTTAGATTGTACATTATTTCCCCAAAAATAGTCAATAAATTTTCTTTCGAATTGATCTAAGTCTTGTATATCAGTAGTATATAAGCCCGTTCACTCCACAATGACCTCATTTAACCCGAAAATTGAACTGAAAATGAACGGTCACAGAACGGTTCCAGAACCGACGGTGCCGTCTTGGGTCGATGACCCCTTCTCAGTTGATAATGTGTATAATGGGGTGGTGGGGGTACCAAAACACGGACGATGTCGTAAAGACAACGATGGTATATTCTGTGCTAATAGGAATTAGGTGAGTTTATTTTACATTTTTATCTTGGTAGGTTATATTGCTTAATTTATAAACAGTAAAAGTACCTACCTACAATAAAAAAGCTTTAAAAAAATATTTTCTGTATCATACACCAGGGACATATAAACAATAATCAAACACCTTTTTCCATGGCCAACTCAAGAGGTAATAATCTATGCTTAGATTATTATAGGTGCTTGTGGCTTCGTTTTAAGGCTTAATCCTAGGAATCCCCGTTTGAAATTTGATATACTAAAATATATAGAGCATCAAACAGGCCTACCGTATAGTACAAATAGTCTTATAGAAGACTTCCATTTCTCCAGGCTTCGCCTCTCGAGAATAGCTATTCTGTTTTTCACCAATACGAGATTGCTTTCTCTTCTCAGGCCTTTAAGAACCAAAATTAAAATATTAGTATTTTATTTAGGTAAATTCACCGTTCGAAAGCAACTCCGTGGCCTTATATTTTAGCTTATTTTTTGTGTTTTTTATTATATTTTTTTATTTTTCTTGTACAACAGTCTCTCTTCAAGGGACTTCAGCTTAGGATACTTTGGGAAAATCTGTAATATATACAGGGACATCTAAGTACGATGCAATACAATACAATAAGTTACTTTCTATACTCATAATAAAGAAACAAAATCTCTCTCTCTCTCTCTCTCTTAACAAGAAAATTATTAGGAAAATACACTACGACAATAATACTAGATCAATATAAAAAACAAAGGTTAAGTAAATAGATTAGAAGCCCCAGGGTATGGTATCGATAATATCAGTGTTATTATTATCAATAACGCACCTTTTTTTATAATCCATTCTAAATGTTTTTGACACTCGTTTTCTAGTCTCTAAATCTTTTGTTTTCGAATTACGTGTAATTTGATCAAATTGAAGTGTCTCGCTATCTTTACAATCTTCTATTATACTGTTCATAGCGGTACTATTCAGTATTTTACTATTTTCATAATTCAAAGTGAAACTTTTAATTTTAGTGACCTCTTTACCTTTAAGAGTTTTGTAGTAATAGCTTTTTGGTCCTGTCGATATCCATTCGGTGATATATTCATCACTGGGAATTTCATCGCTCCAATCACCAATCATCTCGCTTATAGGTACGGTATTTTGGCCATCATCAATATAAACTATGGAATCGGTGTCGTAGTAAACAACAGCTTCACCTAACTTATCTAACATATCATACAATCTAAGGCGGGCATTAGAGGTTTTAATAAATTGGTTCGCTTTAATTATATATGTAATGTAGATAAGTTTTGAAAACGGTAAAATAACCAACTTGTATTTATAGTAATTAGTAAATGTAATTAGTCCTTCTGAGCTCAAATATAATTTGTTCTATTTCTTCGTCAAAACCTTCTTCTTGAATTAGTGTTTTTAATAAATTAACTAAGTCGTTTGGATCACTCCAGTTATTGAGAAGCTGTTTAACCGTTATATTAGAAGGTATGTAGCATTGTCCACCGTCGTTCGATGTATAATTTTTTCCGCGTGTTTCGTCGCTCGCTGTAGTTGTTCTGTAGACTGAATCACTTTCTCTGAGTATGTCGTCGAGAAGTGTAGTTGCTTTGTAGTTTGATGTATTGGAATTTTTTGAACAATATTTCTTTGTAGGCTCCACAGTTATTGGGTTTTCAACATAGTTTGTAGATCCATGCTTTCTCTTTATAGACTTAAATAAAGGTTTAATTATGTTGTCGAGTTTTTATTTGCACGCTTGATGCCTAAGGTGTCCTCTTGAATCTCTATGAGCAGATGAGATCTCTAGCAACTGTTTATAAACTTGAAGGTCTCCAGATGTAAAATTAGTTGGACGTTTGCAAAATAATAGCTCGTGTACTCCAGACGTACTATTAAACTCTTTATTGTCCAAAATGATTTAATTTTCATCAAATTTCAGATCTTTATTGCCTAGGCACCATTTCAAAAATTTATAGCGAGGACCATATGCTTTATCAGGATCTATGTATTTTTTAATATGAGTATTCTTCTCTTGGGCAGGGCCTTCTCTGCATTTTTCAACATTATTCTCTTCAAAAATGTTTGGTTCATCAGGCAAGTTTTCCTCTATCTGACTCATCGACGTTGCTTCGTCTTGCTCAGCCTCCCTTTTTCTCAATGAAGCGTACTTGTCTCTAACAATTTTTGCAAGTTTTAAGACTTGTGTACCGTATGACATCTTGATAGTGACTGAACTGATCTCAGACTAGCAACGCTATTTACAGTGCTCACAGCTCTCATTGTCGACCTTGCAGGGTGATCACAGTCCGCTGAGCTATCTCTGAGCGATCAGTTTAGATACTTTAATGTGTAATACGGTATCTGACCTATCTGAACCGTTTGACCTAGGGTTTTAACGCTCTCTGGTTGCTCAGCTCCCTCTAGTTGCTCAGCTCCCTCTGGTTGCTCAGCACCCACACGGCTGTTTCTGGCACGGTTGCCCCAAGTGTTTCAACTCTTTAACCGTTAACAAGGTAAATCATGATACAATGGAAGATCCCTATGAAAAAACAAGACGTAGAAGCCTACAAATAAAAGACGGTGGTTACAATTTAATAGAAATTTGGGAATGTGAATGTTTAAAATCTGTTGAATTTAAAAAATGCCGAACTTGTAACATTTGACGAACCTTTAAAGCCTAGTGACTCATTCTTTGGCGGCCGCATGAACGCGGCAAAATTAAAGATTACTGGTAAAAAAGCTACGGTATATTGATGTAGTTTCTCTATACCCAGCCGTTCAGTACTTTGATCTTTTTCCAGTGGGCCATCCTACCAAACTTTTTAAACCTGCTGAGTACGACCCTAATTGGTTCGGTTTGATCAAATGTAAAGTTTTGGCACCGCTTGAGTGGACAGAATTCTTGATAGATTCTTTATCCAAACAAAGTGATATTTCGTTGACGCTTCATCATATCTATCTTGTACCATCAACAAATTTACATGTTTATCCATCTTATTTCTTGTGAGGTGAGTTGGTAGAGTAATGAAGGTCTTTTTATCTTTTTGTAGAATGTAAACATTTACGGATATATTATTTTGCTTCTCAAAATTGGGGATCTGCTTGATAGTCATTAAAAATTGAATTCCTTTTAGTTTTAATACAGTCGAATAGTGAGGGTATGAGGATGTTCTATCAGAATGGATTGTAACTGGATACAATGCTGACGTAACTGCCCATGCAAAACAACCATTATCTTCATTATTGACGTTGATACATGCCTTCTTCTTCTTTATTTATGTAGGTAAATCAATAAAAGAGGATCCCAGTTGAGGAGTATACTTATTGATGTTAACGCCTAAATTCAGCACCTTCTTCAATGCCCAACCACTATCACGTTCTTGAAACTCCTCCAGGTCTTTAAGGATAGGTACAATGACTTTAGTATCAAACCAGTCATCAATGTTTGTATCCTTATATATCGAAGAATTAGTTGTCGTAAAATACTTGAACTCATTAAGAATCTGATCTCCTTTAACAATTTCAAATTCACATCCGAAAGCCACATTCACCTTAACAGCTACCTCCTTCTTTAATATATTATGTATACGTCGTTTAAAGATAGCCTTACAATCTTTGAGAAATGCAATAGGATCTTTATGCTCCAGGTTTGAGATGCTACCAGATCTGATGCGACCGTTTAATGCTGCATCCAGATCATCCATCCCATTTTACACGAGGTTTTGCGGTTACAATATGAGATGATAGGTCTCCACCATGTTTTTGAATATATTTAAATTGGTTACGAAATAACTTTATTTGAGTTATACTAGTTAGAATATGCTGCTTTTCTCCAATATTCTTGGCACTTCGTAACGCATTATTCAGTTTTCATATAGCTTTTCTACACTTCATAAGCCCTCTAGTCACTTGGTGTTCATCTGATGTCATCACTCCCAACAAAGTAGTAACATGTTTTACGAGATTCACAAAGAGACTCATAATGATAGTTTCTTCGTAAACACTTTGAACAAAGAACTGTAATCGAATGAGCATTATCGGAATATGAGGGGTAACCTTCTAGTCGGCCGGAAGACTGAACGGTAACATTTTTTCTCAAAAAGAAACGCGATTGAGGAAATTTGTGTCTGTTTTCCCATAAGAAAGCACGTAACAATGATGCATTTTAAGCTAATTGAGCAATTCTGGCACTTTTTCAACCGTAATATTTGAGGAAGGTATGATATATTCTAGTAATGATTCCAATTAACAAACAGTGATTGAAACAAGAAGTTTATGATCTGTATCCGCAGGCTACGATTTATCTAGATCACAAATTATATTCCGGGAACCTTCAGAACCATTGATTACAAGGAAAACTATGTCACCATTCGAGGAATTTTAAAAGAATAATAAATCACTTTTAAATTGAAATCCTGAATTTGTTGATCACGAACTGTTTATTATTTTTCTACTTTATCTATTTACCCATAGTTAAACATATACTATTAATCATCATCTATTTTTCATATGTGAGGTCGAAGGAGATTCTTTAATAGCCTTTACGCGACAATTTTCTCTAGTATGTATAAAAAACATACAGAAAATACTATACGCACTCAAGCTAATAGATAACCGCATGTTTTGTAGGCACGTCTTACATATATCCTAGTTAAGTACTTCTCCCACAGTGTGGTGACAGGCGTATTTCTGTGTAGAAAAAAGTCGATCCCCCCCGTTTTATACCCGAAGAGACCTCAATAAAAATACTTGTATAGTTAAGAAGAATCAATATTTTTTTGCAATAAATAATTTTCAATTAAATCAGAATACATCTCAAAATTTATATAAAATTTACATATGAGGTCATAGAGACTCTTCAATAGCCTTTAGGCGACTCTACCCCATAACAGAAAGATACTGTTCATACATAACTCAAAAGGTGACAGCTCGGGTTGTAATCGAGTCCAACCGACACCCTAAGTTTTTTGTACTTCTCCCACAGTGTGGTACCTGACGTATATCTGTGTAGGAAAAGTCGGTACCCCTTTTTTATACCTGAAGGGACCTCTTTGTATGCTATCAAATTATATATCGCAAATAAAACAATAAATATTTTCGTAGATAAATACTCATAAGATACTTACTCGTTCACCTACTTCCTGCAACTATCATAGCGGTCTTCACCCCAGGCGCGAGCTGTTGTGTACCACACGTCATCGGTATTTTAGAAGAGCCCATCTAATTCGAACGTTAGACTAGAAATATAAATGTATTAGTCTAATATTTTACTAACCAAAATTTTCAACAATTGACTTTCAATTGAACTTTTTATATCTACATAATCACCTTAGAGGAGAGATTTTCACTAATCAAACTAATAATTATCATACACAAAAACATTAAAACTAGAGCCTCATTAAAAAATATCTAAACGAATTTGTTAAATTTCAGCTAATTACCAAATGTATATTACTCTCTATATTTCATGTCAAGATCACACCCAAAAACAATTATATCATCAAGTTTCCCTCAATTCACAAAATAGTTGAATATATTTTTTAGTCGAAACGAAGACAGAATTACGAAGTATTTATAAAAAATATCTGAGATATTGGAAACGCGTCAAGGTGGTGACGGCAAAGCAAGCAAGTCTCGACAAGATTTTAGTTGAATTTCGTTTTATATGACTTTGAGATCTACCCCCATCCACCGTACGTTTGAACTTTTTAATGAAATTATCACTAAAAAACAATGTATACGGTCTTATCGTCATACATTAACTAATATTTTCTGGTTCAAAGCCATATTTTAACCCCAAACATATGTATACGTCTATTAGAAGCGAAATTAAATTTTATCAACCACCCCCATCCCTCGTACGTATGAACTTTTTGATGAAATTATTACGAAAAAACAAGCTATATACCCATATCTTCATACATTAACTGATATTTAGTGGTTCAAAGATATATTTCAACCCCAAACACATGAATACGACTATTAGAAGCGAAAATAAATTATCTTCTTCCCCCCCTCCCTCGTACGTATGAACTTTTTAATGAGATTATTACTAAAAAACAAGGTATACGTCCTTATCCACATACATTAACTGATATTTTAACAAAAAATATTACTCACGCTTTAAGGGAACAACTCGTCACTCTACCGTAACTTATTCACCACTGAATATAGAATCAAAACAATAAGTGGATTAACCCTTTCATCCACGAATCATTATATATCTAATAATAACTCAGTATTTTAGGAAACGTTTTATTAAGAAAGTCACTCGTTTAATACACAAATCATAATTTTTTAATTGGAATCGGTTCTCAAGCTACATATTTCAATGGGGAACTAGATAATTTAATATGTTAAAGAAAGCGAACCATCATCGATAGAATATGTGTGTATACTTTAAGTAAATCTAAAAATAAATTGAATTTTTCATACCTTTTTACTAGTTATGCTGCCAAAACACCATCCTGTACACATGTAAATATCGAACTTATTGAAAGTCAGTTTGAACGCTTTTGAATTTGAAAAACCTCGCCCAATCAGCTCAAATTAATAATAATATCTTTTCGAATTGAGGATGCGTACCGTATGGGTGAGAAAACCACTTTTTTACACGGAAACAGTTTCGATGATTCACATCCACCCCCATCCATCACATCCAAATGTTTTTAGACCTATTTCATAATGATATGAGCGAAGGCAGGTGGTGTACCGCTTAACAGGTCTCGACATGTTTGATGGTACATTCTTAGCGGTCAGACACCTGCTTCCACACATATCATTATGAAATAGGACTAAAAACAATTGGATGTGATGGGTGGGGGTGGATGTGAATAATCGAAACTGTTTCCTTGTAGTAAAGTGGTTTTCTCACCCATACGGTACGCATCCTCAATTCGAAGAGATAATATTATTAATTTGAGCTCTTCGGGCGAGGTTTTCCAAATTCAAAAGCGTTCAAACTGACTTTCAATAAGTTCGATATTTACATGTGTACAGGATGGTGTTTTGGCAGCATAATTAGTAAAAAGGTATGAAAAATTCAATTTATTTTTAGATTTACTTAAAGTATACACATATATTCTATCGATGATGGATCGCTTTCTTTAACATATTAAATTATCTAGTTCCCCATTGAAATATGTAGCTTGAGAACCGATTCCAATTAAAAAATTATGATTTGTGTATTAAACGAGTGACTTTCTTAATAAAACGTTTCCTAAAATACTGAGTTATTATTAGATATATAATGATTCGTGGATAAAAGGGTTAATCCACTTGTTTTGATTCTATATTCAGTGGTGAATAAGTTGCGGTAGAGTGACGAGTTGTTCCCTTAAAGCGTGAGTAATATTTTTTGTTAAAATATGACAAATTTCTTTAGAAGTTTTTTCGAAAAATATCAGTTAATGTATGTTGATAAGGACGTATACCTTGTTTTTTAGTAATAATTTCATTAAAAAGTTCATACGTACGAGGGAGGGGGGGTAGAAGATAATTTATTTTCGCTTCTAATAGTCGTATTCATGTGTTTGGGGTTAAAATATATCTTTGAACCACTAAATATCAGTTATTGTATGAAGATATGGGTGTATAGCTTGTTTTTTAGTAATAATTTCATTAAAAAGTTGATACGTACGAGGGATGGGGGTAGTTGATAAAATTTAATTTCGCTTCTAATAGACGTATACATATGTTTCTGGTTAAAATATGGCTTTGAACCAGAAAATTGTAGTTAATGTATGACGATAAGACCGTATACATTGTTTTTTAGTAATAATTTCATTAAAAAGTTCAAACGTACGGTGGATGGGGGTAGATCTTAAAGTCATATAAAACGAAATTCAACTAAAATCTTGTCGAGACTTGCTTGCTTTGCCGTCACCACCTTGACGCGTTTTCAATATCTCAGATCTTTTTTATAAATAATTCGTAATTCTGTCTTCGTTTTGACTAAAAAATATATTTAAATATTTTGTGAATTGAGGTAAACTTGATGATATAATTGTTTTTGGGTGTGATCATGACATGAAATATAGAGAGTAATATACATTTTGTAATTAGCTGGTATTTAACAAATTCGTTTAGATATTTTTTAATGAGGCTCTAGTTTTAATGTTTTTGTGTATGATAATTATTAGTTTGATTAGTAAAAATCTCCCCTCTAAGGTGATTATGTAGATATAAAAAGTTCAATTGAAAGTTAATTGTTGAAAATTTTGGTTAGTAAAATATTAGACTAATACATTTATATTTCTAGTCTAACGTTCGAATTAGATGGGCTCTTCTAAAATACCGATAACGTGTGGTACACAACAACTCGCGCCTGGGGTGAAGACCGCTATGATAGTTGCAGGAAGTAGGTGAACGAGTAAATATCTTTTGAGTATTTACCTACGAAAATATTTATTGTTTTAGTTGCGATATATAATTTGATAGCATACGAAGAGGTCCCTTCCGGTATAAAAAAGGGATACCAACTCTTCCTACACAGATATACGTCAGGTACCACACTGTGGGAGAAGTACAAAAAACTTAGGGTGTCGGTTGGACTCGATTACAACCCGAGCTGTCACCTTTTGAGTTATGTATGAACAGTATCTTTCTGTTATGGGGTAGAGTCGCCTAAAGGCTATTGAAGAGTGTCTATGACCTCATATGTAAATTTTATATAAATTTTGAGATGTATTCTGATTTAAATGAAAATTATTTATTGCAAAAAAAATATTGATTCTTCTTAACTATACAAGTATTTTTATTGAGGTCTCTTCCGGTATAAAACGGGGGGGATCGACTTTTTTCTACACAGAAATACGCCTGTTACCACACTGTGGGAGAAGTACTTAACTAGGATATCTGTAAGACGTGCCTAAAACATGCGTTTATCTATTAGCTTAAGTGCGTATAGTATTTTCTGTATGTTTTTTATACATATTAGAGAAAATTGTCGCCTAAAGGCTATTAAAGAATCTCCTTCGACCTCACATATGAAAAATAGATGATGATTAATAGTATATGTTTAACTATGGGTAAATAGATTATATAGGAAAATAATAAACAATTCGTGATCAACAAATTCAGGATTTCAATTTAAAAGTGATTTATTATTCTTTTAAAATTCCTCGAATGGTGACATAGTTTTCCTTGTAATCAATGGTTCTGAAGGTTGCCGGAATATAATTTGTGATCTAGATAAATCGTAGCCTGCGGATACAGATCATAAACTTCTTGTTTCAATCACTGTTTGTTAATTGGAATCATTACTAGAATATATCATACCTTCCTCAAATATTACGGTTGAAAAAGTGCCAGAATTGCTCAATTAGCTTAAAATGCATCATTTTTACGTGCTTTCTTATGGGAAAACAGACACAACTTTCCTCAATCGCGGTTCTTTTTGAGAAAAAATGTTACCGTTCAGTCTTCCGGCCGACTAGAAGGTTATCCTTCATATCCCGATAATTTTCATTCGATTACAGTTCTTTGTTCAAAGTGTTTACGAAGAAACTACCATTATGGGTCTCTTTGTAAATCTCGTAAAACATGTTACTACTTTGTTGGGAGTGATGACATCAGATGACCACCAAGTGACTAGAGGGCTTATGAAGTGTAGAAAAGCTATAAGAAAACTGAATAATGCGTTACGAAGTGCCAAGAATATTGGAGAAAAGCAGCATATTCTAACTAGTATAACTCAAATAAAGTCATTTCGTAACCAATTTAAATATATTCAAAAACATGGTGGAGACCTCTCATCTCATATGGTAACCGCAAAACCTCGTGTAAAATGGGATGATCTGGATGCAGCATTTAACGGTCGCATCAGATCTGGTAGCATCTCAAAACTGAAGCATAAGGATCCTATTGCATTTCTCAAAGATTGTAAGGCTATCTTTAAACGACGTATACATAATATATTGAAGAAGGAGGTAGCTGTTAAGGTGAATGTGGCTTTCGGATGTGAATTTGAAATTGTTAAAGGAGATCAGATTTTTAATGAGTTCAAGTATTTTACGACAACTAATTCTTCGATATATAAGGATACAAACATTGATGATTGGTTTGATACTAAAGTCATTGTACCTATCCTTAAAGACCTGGAGGAGTTTCAAGAACGTGATAGTGCTTGGGCATTGAAGAAGGTGCTGAATTTAGGCGTTAACATCAATAAGTATACTCCTCAACTGGGATCCTCTTTTATTGATTTACCTATATAAATAAAGAAGAAGAAGGCATGTATCAACGTCAATAATGAAGATAATGGTTGTTTTGCATGGGCAGTTACGTCAGCATTGTATCCAGTTACAATCCATTCTGATAGAACATCCTCATACCCTCACTATTCGACTGTATTAAAACTAAAAGGAATTCAATTTTTAATGACTATCAAGCAGATCCCCAATTTTGAGAAGCAAAATAATATATCCGTAAATGTTTACATTCTACAAAAAGATAAAAAGACCTTCATTACTCTACCAACTCACCTCACAAGAAATAAGATGGATAAACATGTAAATTTGTTGATGGTACAAGATAGATATGATGAAGCGTCAACGAAATATCACTTTGTTTGGATAAAGAATCTATCAAGAATTCTGTCCACTCAAGCGGTGCCAAAACTTTACATTTGATCAAACCGAACCAATTAGGGTCGTACTCAGCAGGTTCAAAAAGTTTGGTAGGATGGCCCACTGGAAAAAGATCAAAGTACTGAACGGCTGGGTATAGAGAAACTACATCAATATACCGTAGCTTTTTTACCAGTAATCTTTAACTTTGCCGCGTTCATGCGGCCGCCAAAGAATGAGTTACTAGGCTTTGAAGGTTCGTCAAATGTTACAAGTTCGGCATTTTTTAAATTCAACAGATTTTAAACATTCCCAAATTTCTATTGAATTGTAACCACCGTCTTTTATTTGTAGGCTTCTACGTCTTGTTTTTTCGTAGGGATCTTCCATTGTATCATGATTTACCTTGTTAACGGTTAAAGAGTTGAAACACTTGGGGCAACCGTGCCAGAAACAGCCGTGTGGGTGCTGAGCAACCAGAGGGAGCTGAGCAACTAGAGGGAGCTGAGCAACCAGAGAGCGTTAAAACCCTAGGTCAAACGGTTCAGATAGGTCAGATACCGTATTACACATTAAAGTATCTAAACTGATCGCTCAGAGATAGCTCAGCGGACTGTGATCACCCTGCAAGGTCGACTATGAGAGCTGTGAGCCCTGTAAATAGCGTTGCTAGTCTGAGATCAGTTCAGTCACTATCAAGATGTCATACGGTACACAAGTCTTAAAACTTGCAAAAATTGTTAGAGACAAGTACGCTTCATTGAGAAAAATGGAGGCTGAGCAAGACGAAGCAACGTCGATGAGTCAGATAGAGGAAAACTTGCCTGATGAACCAAACATTTTTTAAGAGAATAATGTTGAAAAATGCAGAGAAGGCCCTGCTCAAGAGAAGAATACTTATCTTAAAAAATACATAGATCCTGATAAAGCATATGGTCCTCGCTATAAATTTTCGAAATGGTGCCTAGGCAATAAAGATCTAAAATTTGATGAAAATTAAATCATTTTGGACAATAAAGAGTTTAATAGTACGTCTGAAGTGCACGAGCTATTATTTTGCAAACGTCCTACTAATTTTACATCTGGAGACCTCCAAGTTTATAAACAGTTGCTAGAGATCTCATCTGCTCATAGAGATTCAAGAGGACACCTTAGGCATCAAGCGTGCAAAGAAAAACTCGACAACATAATTAAACCTTTATTTAAGTCTCTAAAGAGAAAGCATGGATCTACAAACTATGTTGAGAACCCAATAACTGTGGAGCCTACAAAGAAATATTGTTCAAAAAATTCCAATACATCAAACTACAGAGCAACTACAATTCCCGACGACATACTCAGAGAAAGTGATTCAGTCTACAGAACAACTACAGCGAGCGACGAAACATGCGGAGAAAATTATACATCGAACGACGGTGGACAATGCTACATACCTTCTAATATAACGGTTAAACAGCTTCTCAATAACTGGAGTGATCCAAACGACTTAGTCAATTCATTAAAAACACTAATTCAAGAAGAAGGTTTTGACGAAGAAATAGAACAAATTATATTTGAGCTCAGAAGGACTAATTACATTTACTAATTACTATAAATACAAGTTGGTTATTCTACCGTTTTCAAAACTTATCTACATTACATATATAATTAAAGCAAACCAATTTATTAAAACCTCTAATGCCCGCCTTAGATTGTATGATATTCTAGATAAGTTAGGTGAAGCTGTTGTTTACTACGACACCGATTCCATAGTTTATATTGATGATGGCCAAAATACCGTACCGATAAGCGGGATGATTGGTGATTGGAGCGATGAAATTCCCAGTGATGATTATATCACCGAATGGATATCGACAGGACCAAAAAGCTATTACTACAAAACTCTTAAAGGTTAAGAGGTCACTAAAATTGAAGGTTTCACTTTGGATTATGAAAATAGTAAAATACTGAATAGTACCGCTATGAACAGTATAATAGAAGATTGTAAAGATAGCGAGACACTTCAATTTGATCAAATTACACGTAATTCAAAAACAAAAGATTTAGAGACTACAAAACGAGTGTCAAAAACATTTAGAATGGATTATAAAAAAGGGGCGTTATTGATAAACACTGATATTATCGATACCATACCCTGGGGCTTCTAATCTATTTACTTAACCTCTGTTTTTTATATTGATCTAGTATTATTGTCGTAGTGTATTTTCCTAATAATTTTTTTGTTAAGAGAGAGAGAGAGAGAGATTTTGTTTCTTTATTATGAGTATAGGAAGTAACTTATTGTATTGTATTGCATCGTACTTAGATGTCCCTGTATATAGTACAGATTTTCCCAAAGTATCCTTAGCTGAAGTTCCTTGAAGAGAGACTGTTGTACAAGAAAAATATAATAAAAAACACAAAAAATAATCTAAAATATAAGGCCACAGAGTTGCTTTCTAACGGGGAATTTACCTAAATAAAATACTAATATCTTAATTTTGGTTCTTAAAGGCCTGAGAAGAGAAAGCAATCTCGTATTGGTGAAAAACAGAATAGCCAGTCTCGAGAGGTGAAGTCTGGAGAAATGGAAGTCTTTTATAAGACTATTTGTACTATACGGTAGGCCTGGTTGATGCTCTATATATTCTAGTATATAAAATTTCAAACGGGGATTCCTAGGATTAAGCCTTAAAACGAAGCCACAAACACCTATAATAATCTAAGCATAGATTATTACCTCTTGGGTTGGCCATGGAAAAAGGTGTTTAATTATTGTTTATATGTCCCAGGTGTATGATACAGAAAATATTTTTTTAAAGCTTTTTTATTGTAGGTAGGTACTTTTACTGTTTATAAATTAAGCAATATAACTTACCAAAATAAAAATGTAAAATAAACTCACCTGATTCCTATTAGCACAGAATATACTATCGTTGTCTTTACGACATCGTCCGTGCCTTTTTGATACCCCCACCACCCCATTATACACATTATCAACTGAGAAGGGGTCATCGACCCAAGACGGCACCGTCGGTTCTGGAACCGTTCTGTGACCGTTGATTTTCAGTTCAACTTTGGGGTTAAATGAGGTCATTGTGGAGTGAACGGGCTTATATACTACTTATATCCTCTTCTTTGGTTGTAAACCAAACCAATGCATGGTGTTCTAAATGTTCTAGTATAATTTCTCTTAATTCCTCTACTTCATATTCATTTCTCAATTTATTCCTCAGCATTTTGATAAAGGTTACAGGGTGTATTTTCTTAAAATCTCCATCAAATTTTATATTGTTATTACTTCCACAATTAATTATTCTTGTTTCCCCCGTTATTCTTGTCAATTCTGTTCTTATTCTTCTTTTTTTCTCTTCTTGGTCGTCTTCCAATTTTTTTAAATTATCCTCCATTTCTTTCAGTTGTCGTTTATATTCATTTCTCTCGTTTCTGTCGCTACTTTCTTCTAATTGTATTTCTTGAATTATTCTATTTTCCATTTGCTCAAATTTTTCTTTATTTTTTTTAATTCTTTCACCATAACCTTGAAACTTTAGTTCAGTGTTTATTCCCAATCTGTCAAATTTGCCTTTTATTCCATCTTCTATACCTCCCATTACTTCCCCCATTTGTCCTAATTTCTCATCGATTTTGTTCTCCATTTTTCTTCTATATCTATCTCTATCTTGTACCAATTCCTTTTTTAGCTGTTCAAATTTTTCTTCTAGATTTATTCTTACGTTTCTTTCTAATTCTGCCATTCCACTTTGTAGTTCTTCTATATTTTCGTGCAAATCTGCGTTACCATCTTCTAATTTTCTATTTAATTCTGCATTACCAGCTTCTAATTTTCTATTTAATTCTGCATTACCAGCTTCTAATTATCTATTTAACTCTGCATTTCCTTTGTTTACACTAATCATTAGGCTTCTTATCATATTATGTAGGTTTTCCATCTCCTTTTCTTTTTCTTGTCCTGGTTGTTGTTGTGCCGGTATCTCCATTCCAATGTCTTCTGTGGTTGATGTAGATTGTTCTTCGTTTCCCTTCTTTGTATTGTCTTTTTTATTCCTTGTATTTGGCATTATTGTATGTTTTGTTCTTGTCAAATTGTCTTTATTCTTTTGTTTTTAATTTTATATTTTCTACGTTTGTGTTT
Organism: Galeruca laticollis; assembly: GCA_963921935.1. Taxonomy (NCBI): domain Eukaryota; kingdom Metazoa; phylum Arthropoda; class Insecta; order Coleoptera; family Chrysomelidae; genus Galeruca; species Galeruca laticollis. The sequence continues at coordinate 166,025,399 of OY998176.1, forward strand.
TAATGAATAGAATTATCTTAATAATTTATAGTTCATCTGATTCGGTGAGTCCAATTGAATTCTCAGAGCTAAATTAGAGCCTTACGTGGAGGTCGTTATTTTATTATATATTTATCAATTTGATAAGAGCCCCACGTTTCGGGTGCTATTTTATTATCAATGTATGTTCTATGTTTTAATGTATAATTTTAAATTTTACCTCCTTCCTTTTTTTTACGAATCTCCTTGTATATTTATTATGTTTTATATTTTTCTTATCCGGCTAGCTATAATTATGGTTGAGATTCTTGTTCTCAGGTAGCGGTAACCTCAATGTAACATTTATCATTGAAATAAAAAAAATTTTGTGTGAATGATTTTAATATATCAAATGCAAATTGTCATATCAATTAAACTTTATGAACCCCACCTCAAAATTATCAGTATTCCTCTGCAACTCAATATTAATTACCATTTAGATGTTATTTGTAAATATTCAATAAATACTATTTTTATTATTCTCAAATTTATTTGTGTTAAGTGAATTACTTATCGTACTGACCCTGTATTACGAGTAAACATTTCTACAGCTCCATTCGACAACGATCGTCATCGTTGGTAGCTTCTCTCTCTCTCTTACTACTGATTGGAATATCAACAATATCTACATGTGTTTCTAAATCGTAAATGTTGGTTATGTTATCTAGTTGTATAGGTTTATAAAGATAATTCTGATATATCTAATTTGCTATTGCTTCTAAATCTTTGCCTTCTCCATTTTTGAATATTGTTAGACTTACTCTATACTATATAGTGTGTCTCAAAATCAATAATTATTATAATATTCTCTAACGAAAACATAATAATAAACTTATTACCTATATCCTTTTTTAGTTATGTAACCTTCAATTGGACTTACCAACTTTCGATGGTTTCAATATATATTAAAGTGGAACATATCTACCAGATAAATTGAATCAATAAGCATCATACGGATAGTGTGAATCTTAGTAGTTCAGTAGTAAATATTCAATAAAAAAAGGAATAATCCGTAAAGACATAAGTTGAACATGTCAAGAAATATTTAACTATTGTATACAATCGATAAATTATTTTAAGAGATTGCTATTTAATTTAGTATCTATTTTCTTTTAAAGTATATTTCAAAATAAAGAAATATAACAACAACAAGTAAATTACGTCGGACGTAATATTATACATAATTATGGTAACCACTGTATATATCATCACATAAATTTTCAAACAAAATTCAATTATCACAATTTTGTATTTTGTAAACACTTTCGGAAACCCCGTATATCGTATAAACTTTTAATTATTTGTATAAAACGTCAAGGTCAAAAGATCAACGCTAAAAGCAACGTTTTGTTAATAGTTCGTATGGAGTGTTTCGGAGTGTCAATCGAAGTGCATAAAAACGTAGTGAATTTATCTACACTAACACAATAATGGATGTATTGATTTGGGAAAAACAATGTTTGTTCATCAACAATTGAACTCTGGAAAACAAAATTAAAAAATCTGAATGTTGTTGATTTTAAGCTTGGAGAGATGCCGTGAAAATAGATTAGTGGGAGGACGTGTTTAATTTTTCCTCTCCAAATTCTTACAAAAACCCATGTAACTTGAACAAATCATTATAAAAACGTTAACTAAAGTGTTAAAAGAACTTTGAAAAGTGACTAAAATAAAAACATCTTCCGTATAATTAAAAATTAAGTGAAACATTCGTGAAATCGTCTAGACTTGGTAAGAACTATAATTACCTTATTACTATTACTTCGATGGTCATCCAGGTATCTTTAATTGATTAAGATACTTCAGTTGGTGGTATTAATCCATATATCATCATTTCTACATCCTGGATTTCGTTTTTATTCGATCATAGCTGATCGTTTTTTCTCCAAGAGCAACACATTTCAACATTATGAAGAACTAACCATGAACATTATTCTCCGCGTGTATATTAAAACTTCTCCTATAAAAAACATTCACTGATATATTTATATGTAGGTTAATCATTTCTGGTAGCAATTCATTAGTTGAATATTAGTATTAATTATTCAATCTCCACTGATAACGGACACAAAACACTAGATGCATATTAAATACGTACTTACTAAATTTCATATAATAATTTCAATAATAATAAATCTCAAACACGTCACTTTTGCTTTCATTTTATAAACTGAAACACATCACGACAGAACAACACTATACGATGGTCGCATTAGAAAGATCCATGGTTGAGGTTGAGCGTTCTGGATGTACATTCAAAACATAGAGTAGGAATAATTAAGCGAAATTTACTTGTTGCGTTGAATAATATTCATAGTTAATGAAAAGCGTTTATGCGAAGTTTGCGCAATAATAGTATTCTAATGAATTTAAATATGCAATAATAATTGGTTAATTGATTTAAAAGGTATCATTATTTCTCATATTAATTAGAAAGGTTTAATTGTCTATGTTCGTCTTATTTTTCTCTGGTATCTACGTATAAGATTTCTGTTGCTAGCAAACGTCAAGTGCCGAATCTCATTCCTGAGATGCAGTGATTAAAAGGTAAAACAAATTTTAATATCTTTGACTCATATAATATTTATTTTTGAATTGGAAATAGCGGCAAGCGAAACCAATTCTGGCGCCCATAAACAACCATAAATTAAATAATACATTGTTTTTCAAAATAACATCTCAACGTTGGTACATTTAATTAAATAAATTTTACTATTATTGAAATTCACAATAAATAGCGTATAACAAAATTAACAATTATAATAAAATATATAATAAAAAGGCTCCCAACGTAGAGGCATAATTTAATAAAATCAAATTAAATTATATAATTAATAAATATATAATAAATGGCAAGCCCAACGTATGGCGTTTGTTAGACGACTTAAATAACGCTCGTTCAACAAATTAGCAACAGGAACAGGTCACAATTTTTTTTGAGATATCTGGGGAAAATTCTATAAAACTATAATGGCTGACAAACCAATGAATGTTGATGAACTGACAGTGGATGAGTTGAGGGAATATCTGAAATCCAGGAATATGGACACAAAGGGAAACAAACAAATACTAAGGGAACGATTGACGATGGCCATTCAAGCTGAAGAAGCAGCGGAACTGGAGAAAGGAGACAGTATGGTGGAAGAAGTTCACCACTATACAAAACCAAAACCAAACGAGAATGAGGAAGTAATGAACATGTTGAAAATAATAATGGCTGATATGAAAAGCACAAAAGAATATATCAAGAGTACAAAAGAAGATATCCAGAGTACCAAAGAAGATATAAAAGAGGAAATAATAAAACAGTTCGAAGAACACAAGAAGGAACAAGAAGAGAAAATGAATAAACTGTATGGACATTTAATGCAAGAAGGCACCATTAGAAAACAAGAAATAGAAGATATGGGAAACAAACTACGAGAAGAAGGAAAGGAGCAAATAGGCAGAATGGAAAAATACATTATGAAAACTAATGCTAGGATAGATGATGTAGAGCAAAGCATTCAGTTGAATTTATCGATTGCGGAGGAGATGAATTTAAAAACGCAGAAAGAACTAATATGGGAAATGGATAAGAAGTTAAAACAAATCAAGGAAGAGAGGAATGGACAGGATTTTACAAAATTCGAGAGAGAAATAAAAGAAGATTTTAAGAAGAAAATGATGGAATTGGAAAAGGAAATAGAAACTATGAAAAACGAAGCCAATCGAAACAATAATACTCAAGGTCTCAATTATATTCATAATCATGGGGACAGCAATTTAAAATTTGATGGGGATACAAGGAAAATGCATCCCAGAATTTTCTTAAGATATCTTAAAAATCAATTAAAAGATATCAGAGAGGTAGAAGATTTGAAAGAGACAATTAGATCTCATTTACAGGGTCAAACATTACTTTGGTTCACATGTAATGATGTGAACATAAATAATTTCAACGATTTTGGAAGTAATTTTTTAAAACAATACTGGGGGGAAACAGAACAAGGCTATGTTAGGGAAAAGTTATATTTTGGTAAATTCGACAGTAGAAGAAGCAACAATATGAGTAGTTATGCTTTGTCTTTATTTTCCCAGGCACAATATTTAGAGCCAGTAATTTCTGAGCAAGAAATAATAATATTTTTATCTAGACATTTCAATGACAATATTACTCAGGGTATAGCAATACAGAACAAACCAAATTTCCAATCTCTACTAGACTATTTAAATCGTGTACAGAAAACGGTACACAACAATAATAGACGTGACTACGATGACTATTATAGAAACGTCAACGATAGACGAGACTTTAATAGAAATAACAATTATAGACAAAATAATAATAACCATTATAACAACACAAACAACAATAATAACAATAATAGACGATATGACAGAAATAACGATAGGACTAATAACAACAATAGGTACACGAATTATCCGGAAAGGAGACAGCAACAAAATAATAATTATAATAGAAGAGAGAGAAGAAACTCTGACGGAGACATAAGAAGGACAAATAACATAAGACGTGACACTAGAACTAATCGAACAAACAGTCTAGAAAGAAACGCAACTACTCGTAATGCAAATTTTAATCAAACAAATAACAACAACTATAATAATGATGATGTTGTGGTTCCCGTGTCAACTTCTGGTACGGAACAACAGTTTTTCCACTAGAGGGTGAATATGGTGAGTTAAGTTGGTGTAGCTATGTTCACCCACGCGAATTTCTTAAGGTACAGGACCAGCTAGAACAAAATAATGGAACATTTATTTATATATACGGAACGATAGAAGGCATTAGCATAAAAATATTAATCGATACCGGGTCAGAAATTTCTTTAATAAATAATAAATTTGTAAATAAATTGACAATATCAAAAGAAAATTTCGTCAAGGTGCCAAAAATAAGTTTAATCGGCATAAATTAAAGAAAACTAACTATTTCAAATACTACGATAACCGTAGCATTAAGATTAAAGGAACGAGAAACTATGGTACAACTGTTAGTAGTGAAAAATATTGAATGCGAACTATTGCTAGGATCGGATATTTTATATGAAAATAAAGCAATTATTAATTATGAAGAAATGTACATAATCTTCAATAAAGAGAAAGTTGATTTTAATTATGAAGAGAAAAATGATAATTCGAGGAAGAATGAAGAGTTAGTAGAAGAAGTAGATAAATGTAATAATTATAATAAGAAATTTGAAAATAATATGGAGCATAGATATGATTATAGGCAGGAAGGAAAAATGAGTGGAGATATGATGTTGGATGGCAATGGAGAAATAAATTTAGATAATAATAATATGCTGGAATGGAATTTGGATATAGATGGGAAAATAGAATGGGCAAATGAAGTAATAGGAATATTGAGAGGACATAGGAGCTTAATTAATAAGGAATCCCGAATTGCAAGAGATTATGTACATAAAATTGAAATGAAAAAAGATGAACAATTCCAACAGCGAAGTTATTCGATACCATACAAACATCAAGAAGATGTAAAGACAACTGTAAATAAATTACTAGAAGATAGAATTATAGAACATAGTACAACCTCGTATATCAATCCAGTTGTTATAGTAAAGAAGAAGGATGGAGATATAAGGATTTGCCTTGATGCACGAAATTTAAATAAATGTACAATACCCGAGTATGAATCGCCTTTAACTATCGAATCGATACTAGGAAAGATAAGTAAAGTTAAAGTTTTTTCTAAGCTAGATTTGAAGCACAGCTTCTGGTTGATACCACTACATCCGGAAAGCAGAAAGTATGTTGGATTCAAGATTAATGGGGAAGTATATCAATTCCGAGTAACGCCATTTGGCATACAAAACGCTACATCAGCACTATTAAAAGCGCTAAATAAAATTCTAAACAAATATGACCAATTTACAATACACTATGTGGATGATATACTTATTTTTTCGAACAGTATAGAAGAACATTTAGAACACCTCAGAACAATTATAGCAGAACTTGACGAAAACGGACTAAAACTGAACATACAAAATTGCCAATTTTTAAAGAAAGAAGTAATATATTTGGGTTACAAGATCACAGAGACAGGAATCAAGATGGATCCAGAGAGAGTAAGAACCATTAGAAAGTACATAAGACCGAAAAATTTGAAAACCCTTCTAGGTTTCCATGGGATGCTAAACTATTTCAAACGGGTGCTGGAAAATCTAACCGATTTAGAATTACCTTTAATGGAATTGCTGAGAAAGGGAGTGAAATGGAATTGGACCAGTAAACAGGAAGATGCTTTCAATAAAATCAAGGATCAGTTCATCAGAATCATCAAACTATATCATCCGAACTATGAGAAAACTTTCATTTTAAGGACAGATGCATCTAAAAACAGACTAGCTGGACTTTTAATGCAAGAATATGATGACATGTACGTACCCATATCATTTGTCTCTAGAATAACAAAAAGAGCAGAGAAAAATTATGGAGTAAGTGAATTAGAACTTGCTAGCATCATATTCTGTGTAAATAAACTCAGATACTTTTTACTGGGAGGAAAATTCATAATTGAAACTGATAATCAGGCTCTGCTGACGATACTAACCAACAAGATGAACAATGCCAGAATACATCGATGGGCATTACTCCTACAGGAATATGACTTCGTGATTAAACATATTCCAGGAATTCAAAATGTAGTACCAGACTTGATCAGTAGAATGGATGGAGAGAAAAGAAGAGATACGAACGAAGCTAGAGTGGGAATTATTATCATGAAACGAAGTAGTGGTATGTTCTCGCTAGAACAAATAAAGCAGGAACAACTATTATTAGATGAGAAATACAATAGAAGATGTTCTGAAAAGGATGGAGTAATGTATAAATTAGTACATGACAAGGAATTATATGTAATATCCGAAAATTTAACAAAATTAATTGTGAAAAAAATACATTTGGATTTTAATCATTTAGGAATTAGGAAAACTCACATGATATTTCGGGAGAATTATATATCGAAAAATGACATTACTATCATAAAAGATATTATTAAACAGTGCGAACTATGTCAACTATCCAAGGAAAAGAACATACATTATGAAAATGTACCGAAATCCATCATAGCGGAAAATCCATTAGATATAGTAGCGATAGACTTCATATCAAACCTTATACCAAGTTATAATGGTAACAAACACATTTTGGTAATCGTAGATATTTTTTCTAAATTTATTTGCACATATCCATGTAATAAAACAAATAAAAATTCTATTAAAGAATTGCTAGGAAACTACTTCGAGAAATATGGGAAACCAAAGAAATGCATAATGGACAATGCAACATACTTCAGGAACAAAAAATTAGTAAAATGGTTGAAAGATCTAGAAATACAACAAGTTTTCACAAGTATAAGACATCCTAGTAGTAATCCTGCAGAACGAGGAATTAAGGAAGTGATCAATCATCTGAGGATACTTACATACTATGAAAACCGTATGTGGGAAGAACGACTAAAGGACACCACATATTTTATAAACAATACACCAAATATCGTCACGGAAATAGCACCTATATCTTTATTCACAGGAATAGCACCAGACAGACCGTGGTCCAGTGAAATTGACTACAACAAACTGATTAAAGTAGCCAGAGAAAGACAATCAAGACAAGCTGACAAATACATTAAACGGAAACTAGCTAAACTTAGAAATAGAATAGAATAGAAAACATTTAAAAAGGGTGACTTGGTAATAATAAAATCATTAAGAGTACCTAATTATAAAAAAGGAATATGTTCTAAGTTACAGTTACATTATGAAGGTCCTTATGTGGTAGAAACCAGTCATGGAATAAATAGCAATAAGTTGATACATCGAGAACGTGGAATTTTTCTCATAAACCAGCTGCACCAATTTAACGCCAACCAGTCGTAACTAAAAATTAAGATCACTAGAGTTAGAAATATTATTTAAGTAATCAAGTATAAATTAATTTAATCTAATCAGTCTTAATAAGAATTAGGAATAGTGGAATTAGAAATTTATTGATAAACTAAGTATAAGTTAATTATGACCATTTAATAACTTCTTCATGAAATTAACATAGGATTAAATTGGGAATTAATTAAATAAGTAATATATATGATTATGAAATTATGAGAAGAAAATCAAGGTAAACTTCTATAGAATATTCTTGTCAAATCAAGAATAATTCCATAGAATTTTAGGGAATGTTAAAGTGAAACATATCTACCAGATAAATTGAATCAATTAGCATCATACAGATAGTGTGAATCTTAGTAGTTCAGTAGTAAATATTCAATAAAAAAAGGAAATAATCCGTAAAGACATAAGTTGAACATGTCAAGAAATATTTAACTATTGTATACAATCGATAAATTAATTTAAGAGATTGCTATTTAATTTAGTATCTATTTTCTTTTAAAGTATATTTCAGAATAAAGAAATATAACAACAACAAGTAAATTACGTCGGACGTAATAATATACATAATTATGGTAACCACTGTATATATCATCACATAAATTTTCAAACAAAATTCAATTATCACAATTTTATATTTTTGTAAACACTTTCGGAAACCCCGTATATCGTATAAACTTTTAATTATTTGTATAAAACGTCAAGGTCAAAAGATCAACGCTAAAAGCAACGTTTTGTTAATAGTTCGTATGGAGTGTTTCGGAGTGTCAATCGAAGTGCATAAAAACGTAGTGAATTTATCTACAATAACGCAATAATGGATGTATTGATTTGGGAAAAACAATGTTTGTTTATCAACAATTGAACTCTGAAAAACAAAATTAAAAAATCTGAATGTTGTTGATTTTAAGCTTGGAGAGATTCCGTGAAAATAGATTAGTGGGAGGACGTGTTTAATTTTTCCTCTCCAAATTCTTACAAAAACCCATGTAACTTGAACAAATCATTATAAAAACGTTAACTAAAGTGTTTAAAGAACTTTGAAAAGTGACTAAAATAAAAACATCTTCCGTATAATTAAAAATTGAGTGAAACATTCGTGAAATCGTCTACACTTGGTAAGAACTATAATTACCTTATTACTATTACTTCGATGGTCATCCAGGTATCTTTAATTGATAAGGATACTTCAGTTGGTGGTATTAATCCATATATCATCATTTCTACATCCTGGATTTCGTTTTTATTCGATCATAGCTGATCGTTTTTTCTCCAAGAGCAACACATTTCAACATTATGAAGAACTAACCATGAACATTAATTTCCGCGTGTATATCAAAACTTCTCCTATAAAAAACATTAACTGATATATTTATATGTAGGTTAATCATTTCTGGTAGCAATTCATTAGTTAAATATTAGTATTAATTATTCAATCTCCACTGATAACGGACACAAAACACTAGATTCATATTAAATACGTACTTACTAAATTTCATATAATAATTTCAATAATAATAAATCTCAAACACGTCACTTTTGCTTTCATTTTATAAACTGAAACACATCACGACAGAACAACACTATACGATGGTCGCATTAGAAAGATCTATGGTTGAGGTTGAGCGTTCTGGATGTACATTCAAAACATAGAGTAGGAATAATTAAGCGAAATTTACTTATTGCGTTGAATAATATTTATAGTTAATCAAAAGCGTTTATGCGAAGTTTGCGCAATAATAGTATTCTAATGAATTTAAATATGCAATATTAATTTGTTAATTGATTTAAAAGGTATCATTATTTCTCATATTAATTAAAATGGTTTAATTGTCTATGTTCGTCTTATTTTTCTCTGGTATCTACCTATAAGATTTCTGTTGCTAGCAAACGTCAAGTGCCGAATCTCATCCCTGAGATGCAGTGATTAAAAGGTAAAACAAATTTTAATATCTTTGACTCATATAATATTTATTTTTGAATTGGAAATAGCGGCAAGCGAAACCAATTCTGGCGCCCATAAACAACTATAAATATCATAAATTAAATAATACATTGTTTTTCAAAATAACATCTCAACGTTGGTACATTTAATTGAATAAACTTTACCATTATTGAAATTCACAATAAATAGCGTACAACAAAATTAACAATTATAATAAAATATATAATAAAATGGCTCCCAACGTAGAGCCATAATTAAATAAAATCAAATTAAATTATATAATTAATAAATATATAATAATATATATACATATATAAATGAAATGAATTAATATTTCATAAAATAGGAAGTGTGTCTATATGAAAAATGAATTTCGATTTTCTACTGCACCTACGATTCAGTCAAAATTTAAATAATTTCGATATTTTAGCCTGACCGTTCTTTGAATAGAAAAACAACATTCCTGGCTAATACCTTGCAGAATATTGAATTACATTCCCTTCGAAGAACGTGACGTCGATCGACCCTTTTGTCGATACGGACATCTGTGGTGATTCGCAACCGATAGGAGATGGGCATAGTTCACTGACCGGTTTCGACCTTCTCCAAGAGTGCCGTAATTACTTCTAGTTCAAAGTCTCTAATCTGAACTGGATATTCCGTCCTCCGACAACCTCTATTTGGCTCGTGTGATTACACATTTGCGAGAAGTAGTCAGCTGACTATCGGTTGCGAATCATCACAGATGTCGGTATCGACAAAAATGTCGATCGCCGTTACGTTCTTCGAAGGGGATGTAATTCAATATTTTGCGTAGAGGTATTAGCCAGGAAATGAAGTTGTTTTCCTCTTCGAATAACGGTCAGGCTAATATTTCGAAATTATTGAAATTTCGACTAAATCGTAGGTGCAGTAGAAAATCGAAATTCATTTTTCATATAGACACACCTCGTATTTTATGAAATATTAATTCATTTTATTCCATACGACTTATACGGTCCAATAATTATCTGAGGTGGTGGTTCGCAATTAAAAGTGAAGATGGCGCCAGCTGACTACTTCTCACAAATGTGTAACCACACGAGCCAAATAGAAGTAGGACGGAATCTTCAGTTCAGATTAGAGACTCTTAACTAGAAGGCATTACGGCACTCTTGGAGAGACCCAAGAATGTCGAAACCAGTCAGTGTAATATGCCCTTCTTCTATCGGTTGCGAATGACCACAGATGTCCGTATCCACAAAGGGTCGATCGACGTCACGTTCTTCGAAGGGGATGTAATTCAATATTCTGCGTGGTATTAGCCAGGAATGTAGTTATTTTTCTCTTCGAAGAACGGTCAGGCTAAAATGACGAAATTATTGAAATTTATACTAAACCGTAGGTGCAGTAGAAAATCGAAATTCATTTTTCATATATACATATATATTCATATAATTACTTTTTATTTACACTGTATTGTATATTTAAAGATCGGCATGTAGTTACCGGAACGTAGCCTTTGCATCACCAGTTGAATCTGATATTTATATTTTAGAGTTGGTGAGAACACGTTGAATTTCTTAGAAAACCGTATTGCTTATTTGATAATAAGAAATATTCAAATCTGGAACAAGAAGTAATTATAAACTAATAACTGATACTTTGAGAAATGTCAGGTTTCATAAATACTCCCTGAAGGTATTAATTCTACTCGAAATCTTCCGTCGACTAAACAACGTTAACTGATACTCCTGCTCTCAACTTTTTGTTCATATTTTGATATTTTATTCGTAATAATAACGTTTGTCACGAGGAGCATTTAGTTTTATTTTTGCTTGAAGCTACACAAACTAAATGTTTAACTCTAATTAACTAGTTATTTATCAAGCTACATTTTCCGGATGTTATTTTTGGAGCAATCTTGTTTTTGTTAACTTTTGGATTAGCTCTCTTATTTTTCATAAATTAGCAAGTTATTCCCTGGGTGCATTTATCGTATATATTCTTATCTACCTTTCAATTGGGGTGACATTGTCTAATTTTGAAATTAAATTTGATAATTTTCAGATAACCTATATTCTGACTCCGTCGTAGAAATTTTTACCTTTGGAAGGTGGTTTGTAGATGTGGTTTATGTAGTTGTTTTCTTGTTATATCATTCCCCCAATTGAAAAATAAGTGAAATATGGGTGGGAAATGTCACCTTGTGAATTGGAGTCACTTTACCCACCAGATGTTTTGTTTGCATAACAAAGCTATAAATGAAAATGGGCAAAGCCACCTCCTCAAGGTGTTACAAGAGCCATAGTAAAAACAAAAATTGCTAAAAAATCGAAATTCATTCCCAAAGTACAAAAAATAAAGTGAATGGTGGACAAATTATGCTGAAAAGTCTTGCAAAACGTGACCAAAAAAGAAGAAACAGTTCACCAAGAAATAAGTACCAAAAAGAAGTATGTTCATGAATATTTCTCCAAGTCGATCATGAAGTGAAAAACTCGTCTCTTTTAGGTAGGCAGAGTAGGTTTGAGAACAATGTCGTCTCGTGAAACGCTGTCTACATCTGCCATCGAAGGAAAAGTGAACAGTTTTCCTCTATCCTTGTTTTTAATGAAAAGACCTCCAATTCCCCATCACTACAATAATTAGTAATGTTCACCATAAAACGGTTTACACCATTTTTCCCCAACTTATTCAACAGATCCAATTGCAAACCACAGAATAGCTTGTAGACTTTGAGGAGGAATGTGTCAGTCTCAGATTTTTGTTATGTAATAATGTTACAGCTGCCTGGTCATACTACTCATCGACTCATACCACAACCCCACGATAGAAGTTTCTTCGGTCCACTGAAAAGTAACTTCAACAAAGCTATACATAAATGGCTAAGGCCAAATCCCGGACTGTGTGTTACGAAGTACCAGGTGGCTGAGTTGTAGACAGAGGCTTACTCGAAAGCGGCTACAATTGAGAACGCAATCAATGGATTTAGAGTTACTGGAGTTTGGCCGGTTGACCGTTCGGTACTTAAAGGCTACGACTTTGCGGCAGTTGAAAATTCAATCCAACTGTGTATGCCTACTGACCCTAAGTGCTCAAAGAGGGAAGACAAAAATCAATTTCGCAGCCATAAATTTCAAACCTTGATCACTCAGCAACTGAAATGAGGGCATACAATAATAGCCAGCAATCGGCAAGTAAAAAGCTTTCAGTTCCAATTGAGACACTGTCTCCTATACCTAAACCTATATAAAAATCCAAATCTGGAAATGTAGGACAAAAAGCATCAATTCTGACTAGCAGTCCATACAAAAACCAATTGGAGCTACAAAAGGAGCTTAAGAGAAGGTTAAAGCGTTCAAAGAGAAATTGAGTTTTGCATCAAAGAAAATTGGCTAAAAAAATCTATTGAAAAAAAGATACACAACGTGAAAAAAAACCTTGGATTCCGTGGAAAATCAGCAAAAGTTTCCTCTGAATCGCATCTTCTTCGAATCAATCTGCTGTTGTGGTAGAAGTGCAACCTGAAGAATGGTATTGTTTCTTGTGTGAAACCAACCCGGTAGAAGATATGATTCAATGTGAGATTTCCAATTTGAGGGTACATTATTATTCTGCAGGAATCGCAAACAAAGACAGGCCTCAACAGTTTACATGTGTCAAATGTAGATAAATAGTAGGACTTAATATTAATTTAATTATAACTCAATTTTTCATTATAACTCCTTATATCTACAGTATTTGTACATTAACTGTTCTTGTTATGAAAAATTAGAATTAACTCTTTATAAGTCTATTATTTGTAATTTATTTCATACGCTAATAACCACATATAAATTGTACAGGGTACGATCAAGGAGCCACCTGGTACGATAAAGGCAACAAGTTTCTTTCATTGTACCACTTGCAGGGCCTTAGTAATTTATTGTTTTCAAGTACTAAATGAACTTGTATCACATTTAAAACAATTTATAAGGGGGGGGAAGGATGGATTAAACTATACAATAGTTTTGGGCTTAACAACTAGCAGCTACATAAATGGGAAGACGAGAATTGGTACGATCAAGGCAACTGTCCCCTACTCAACAATAACCAATAAAAATAACATCGACAAATGGAAGTGAGTATGGTGGTATGAAATGAACAGTATCAACTAAAAATATTGCTCAATATGGGCACCACAAGAATAGAAAGAACCTATTTTTGTGATGGGCCAATGCCTTTTATATACATACATTTGGGAGGTAATGGAGTAGCACCATTATTTTATATGCAGAGTTCAAATCATGTCCTCAAGTTGGTTGAACTATTTGAGATAGCATTATTATGGTTCTGAATTAGTTCATGAATTAATGCTTCAATTTGGTAGATGAAAATCTCAACACTCTCATTATTATTTAAGTGAATTTTTTCCTTCAGGAACGGCCACAAACACGAGTAAAATAGTGTAAAATCCGGACTTTTTGGTGGTCAATGCAGTTTGTTGATATATCACAGCATATCACTTGACAACTGACTACTGAGCTTTCCAGGTGGTTCCTCAAATTTGAAACTTTGTAGAGACAGACCGACATATGCATAACTATTCGAGATTAGAAGAAATGGAGATAGCCAAAACTAGGAAAATATATAGCGTGTCTCATTTTAAAAAATGTAGTGGTATTTAATACCTTGTACATCGTTTATGTTTTATATTGAGAAATAATTAAATAATTTTGAAAAAAATTAGTTGACTTCGTAAAACTTGTACGGATAATTTTGATATCTCTAGTAGTTACAAAATTATCGGGAGGAGAGGGGGGTCAAATTATAGTGAAAAATTACTTTTTTAAATGAAACTTACTGTTTCCAGTTAATTCCATTCAAAACAGTAATATGAGTAGATTCCACGAAGTAAGGGCCGAAACAGTTGATTTCATTATAGTAAAAACCCCTGTACAATCAATATCAACTGCAGAAACTAAAACCAAACGAAATCTATTTTCAAATTGGATATTTATTGTTGTAGTGATGGACAGATATTTTAAATTAGAATGTCAATACTCTCAACACAATTCGGAAATCCCTATTTATAATTTAATCCTTTTTCAGAATGTTCAAAGTGGTTTCCGTGGGGAATGGTGAACACATTCGTTATTATGTTTTCCAGTTTGTCCCATTTATTTTCTCAACCATTATGCAAATCGTTATATGAATCCCATACGGCACAAATGATCGAAAGTTCTGAAATAATATCCTATATCAACGTATTTGACCCTAAAAAACGACATTTCGAAGTTTTTAGTGAATCTGTTGCTAATAATGATACATAAGGTGAGCGCAGATTGAAAAAAAAATTTACTCTTTCGAACCTTACTACGTTTAATCTACTCAAGTTACTTTTTTAAATGGAACTCACTGTTTCTAAATAATTCTTCAATATAACGAGAAAATTTTAGATATTCTAAAAAAATTACAGTGGTATCGATATTGAATTTCATCGCCAGAATGACAGAAGCTGCATTTCATGTGACGCCTACCTCATGTTTAATAATTATTTTTGGCTAGACCAAGTGACCTATCTTATGAATGACTCAATTCATATGAATAGAGAAAAGAATTTTACAAATATTCAAGCTTAGATATTATTAGCTATATCCCGTCTTTATTTCCATATAAGATCAGTATAACTGTGCAATGATACAGAAACCAGGAAGAATATACCTGCTGATCTTTACAATTACTACTAAAGAAGGCAGTTTATCAGTGGAGAACTCCCTAGATTTATCGGTTCATTGACGACTTCATATTATGGCTTTCTTGAGTGTCTTCTAATTTCTAATTCCCCAAGGAAATCTAGTTCTTGTTTCTTCTCACAAATAGGGTAGAGGTGTATAAGAGTACGCGCGCTTATTTTCAATATATACCGCCACCTATTGAATAGTCTAAGCAGTCAGTTATATTATGCGATAATAGAGGCAAAAGTGGAAATCTACATTACTGGCACACCTCTTATAACAATGGCCGATAATGTTTAAGCGGGTTAACGATATAGTTGTTGGTGTTTGATTTGTAGTGGTTTGCTAGGTAAGTACCGGTGCTTTTGAGTAGTGAACGATCTTGTATGATTTTTTATAACATTGTTGTTATTCGTATAGGTAAAAATCAAGCAGAAACGTGTTATTATAGAAGATGATAACTTAAATCTAGAATTTTACACCTAAGCAAAAGAGCACGCAGTGGGAAATGCATAAAAGTACGCAGGACGTGCTCTTATACTTTGTAGTGCGTACTCTTATGTGAAAGATTGCTGTAGTGAATATACTATTCTAATAATCGCTAGATCTTATCTTTTTTTAACATGTAAATGTAATAACTCTAGACCATATTTTTACACTCTTATAATCGCTGTCACCAGATGTACAACTCTACCCTTTGTTACCAACAAAAAAAAACCGCTGTCACCAGATGTACAATATCTTGACCAAAATACCCCTACCTCTTTTGGTCACTCTGTATTGATCCCGTCCTTTGATTCCACCAAATTCTGTCTCCAATGAGCGGCTGAGCGTGTAAGGCAAATCCAGTCCGATTTTTGAGCTAAGTTCGCCTGGTCTTAAAACGGATTAATCTTCCTTTGCCAGGACAGGGTTGTTCTCCTCGTTTCTGTCACACTTCCACGATTGTTACACTCTCCAGAGGGGAAATTATGGAGTAGGGATGATAGGTAAAATAAGGTAGATCCACCACGTTATACAAAAACTATATAATAAAAAAATAATTTGTCTGATTACACATATACAGATATATATATATATATATATATATATATATATATATATATATCATATAACTATTCAAAAAAAAACAAAGTTATGAACAGAGTTCTCGTTTGTGCGATGGTGCGGCAAAACTATCCCTCTTATCGGCTCGGTCTTTTTCAAAGTGCGTGAGAGCCGTATGGTTTATAATATTCGTTTTCCAACTTTCTAGTCACCGGTGTCGAGACAATAAATAAATATTATGTGTAAATACCTTTAATCGCAACAACGTTTCAGCTTACGTCGTTTCAGGTCGCCATTGACCTTCAAGGAATGAAAGCGAAATTTTTGTTCTATAAAATTCTGCTGAGCTAAGGAAAACAATTAAATTATTTATCGACACTGGCGTTACAAGTTGCGAAATTCCCAAGTAATTAAATTACCTACGATAATTTATGCATTCACACTGGCAAAATAAGAAAAAAAAATTATTTTCTAATCACGGCTGAACAAAAGAATGATAACTATGTTTCTCTATAATAAATTTACTCATCAGCGCAAGTTCGCTGAAACCCATGAAAACTGGAAAACATACGCTCCGGCCTTTGTGTTACCAAGTACAAAATTAACCTCGCCTAACTTTCTATCTCTTTCCTGCCTACGAGGTGGAAGAGAATATGTGACCCAACGAAATGATAACTCCTGCTTAACAAAATGAAACCTAACTGGTGTCAGGTTGGCGAATCTCTGCAAAATTTTATTATTCCAGCACACACGGTAAATTATATATTTATCAGGACGAAATACTTAACTGAGAGTGAACAGATGTGTCCAGTCTCTTTGAAAATCAAACAAAAATCAAATAAATACGTTTGCTATCGCTACGCCTTGTATATAACAATTGACTTATACTCCCAAGTTCAGAATCCAGCTCGACCAATAACGAGTAAATATATCACTAGTAAAAAAAATTATCCCATTCTGAATTTAATTCAAAAACTTACTGCGTTGTCAAACTTCCTCCGTCTCGCCGGGAATTTTCTTGCTTTTCGCTATCTGCTTGTCACCACGAGTCGTGCCAATAAACGGAATCGTGCTATGTCGAAAGGAAATTCTACCGTTTGTGTATCGAAACAGGAGACAGTGTTCACCGTCAAGGGATAATCTCAGTATCCCTATCACCTCCTAACACAACGGAGATAATTTTTTTCCTCTCGTACCGCTAACACTAAAAACAAACTAGTAACGTTACCGTGGCAAGGGAAAACCTTTCCCTTCGCGTGTTCGACTCCCGGTACACACTGCCGCTCCTGCTCTGTGTACACCCGTTTTTGCTTTCCCCCCGACTTCGGTTTTGGGGGTTTTGTCGAATTGCAAAAACAACTTTTTATTTTTTCAATCGTGCTAATTTTCGTTATCGAAATAATTGTATTCAACACAATTATTTTGCTCTGACCCAGTAAGATGTTTTATTTTTTCTATTCTGTTTAGACTTCGTATTATTTTATTAAACATAATGTGGGTCGCATTCCAGTTAATATTATGATTTAAAATAAAATATGTTTTACCGTGTGTTCTGAAATTTTCTACAGTAAAATTATCTTTTAGGTATTCGTATTTATTACAGTATAGAAATCAAAGTTTTTTTTTGTAGGATACTAATTTCCGAGTTTGAGCTGTTATAAAAGAGAATGCGGGCGGAAGCTAGTGTCTACCGATGGAAATTTAGAGGAGATTATGTGGAAACTCGCAGAAGGCTAGATAAATAGGGATGTGCAATGCAACACCAAGCTATTAGTGTTTTATATGAAACTCAATGTTTCTAGCTAATTCCACAATATAATGAAAAATATTGATAATTCTAAAAAGTTGACAATTGTTGCAATAACTGAATATCATCGTCAGAATGACAGAAGTTACATTTCATTTGATGCCTACCTGATGTTTACTAGTTATTTTTGGCTACACGAAGAAGTGACCTACCTTGTGATTCACTTAATATATGTTAATAGAAAAAAAAGAAGATGTGATATTACAAATATTGAAGCTTAGATATTATTAGCCCTATGGTGATACCATGGATATAATTTTTCCAATTAAGATCAGTATAACTGTGCAATGATATTGAAAACGAGGGAAACTATATCTGCTGATCTTTACAATTATCACTTAGGAAGACAGTTATATAGTGGAGAACTCCCTAGATTCATCTGTTCATCGACGACTTCATATTGAGGGTTTCTTAGGTGTCTTCTAATTTCCAATTCTTCAAGGAAATCCAGTTCTTGTTTCCTATCACAAATATGCAGTACTTCCAATTCTGTGTTAGATGTCAATGAATGGTTGGTGTCAAGTAGATGTTTTGCGTAATGGAATTTATCTAGTTGTTTTTACAATTATCACTTAAGAAGACAGTTTATTAGTGGAGAATTCCCTAGATTTAACTGTTCATTGACAACTTCATATTGTGGGTTTCTCAAATGTCTTCTAATTTCCAGTTCTTCAAGGAAATCCAGTTCACGTTTCTTTTCACAAATATGCAGTACTTCTAGTTTTGTGTTAGGTGTCAATGAATGATTGGTGTCAAGTAGATGTTTTGCGTAGTAGGATTTATCTGGTTGTTTTAATCTGTATGCTCGTAAGTGTTCACTGTATCGGATTTCAAAATTCCTAAGGGTCTGACCCAAATAGACAGCATTACATTCTGGACATTTGAGTTTATATATACCTGACTTCTTTAATAGTGGTATTTTTGTTTTTACATTTAACAATTTTGTACAAACGTTACTTTCTGTTTTAAAAGAAATTGTTGTATTCGTTGCTGAAGATATTATCTTTGAAATATTACTAGAAATATTTCCTGCATATGTGATGGTTTTATAAGTTTTCATTTCATCAGCTTGTTTAGGAAATATTAGTTGTTATGCCACTTTTTCCGCTTTTTTATTAATTAGCTTATTTATCATATGTAATGGATAACCGTTGGAAGATGCTATTTGTCTAATTGTATTAATCTCAAAATTACATTTGTTCATAGTGTTAGGAACTCGCACACCGAAGCAGATACTAAGTACGGTCCTGTAACGTTATGTTACGGAGTTAAAAAAATGGCGAGCGCGCCGAATTCTGAGAAGGTCTATTGGGATTTATTGTGACCGTTTTTATAGACATGTTCTCGGAAGGTGTTTTAAGGATTAAGCTGGCAATCGAGAAATATCGCGCGTGGAAAGCATTTGTTTTTGTGTGAGCCGCAATCCAGAATTCTCTGGTAAAAAGAAGCTTTAATGTAAATAAAGGACCGATCAGTGGAAGAGTTTAGTTGATAAAGTGATCTTGACAAATAAACAGTAAATAAGTGAATATAAAAGTGTCGATATAAATTAATAACTAAGTTTGTGTGCATATAAATTAAAATTTAAGTGATTAGTTAAGTACATATAAATTGAGTGTTAGTGAGTTAGTGTTTAAACAAATTAGTAAGTAGCCATACCGTGTGTTTAAAATTCATCCCACACGTTTATTGTTTAAATAAATAACAAAAACATTACAATAGGGACGGAAAATGCTCTATGTATCATTGAATTGTATGCCGCTAGTTTATGGGACATGGGGTGATTGGAACTATATGGAATTGTCACATCAGTGTGTGTTGGTTTTCGTTAAATTGCATAATCAAGTACATTGATAACTTTTTGAATTTTTAAATCAAGAGAATTTATCGAGTTATTCTCTTCAACATC
This sequence comes from Galeruca laticollis, assembly GCA_963921935.1. Classification (NCBI taxonomy): domain Eukaryota; kingdom Metazoa; phylum Arthropoda; class Insecta; order Coleoptera; family Chrysomelidae; genus Galeruca; species Galeruca laticollis. The sequence continues at coordinate 166,045,740 of OY998176.1, forward strand.
TAATGTAAATTCAATTTTTGGGTGTAAATTAATAATATGGTTGAGAAATATATCTAATTGTCGTTCACTGTCTATGAAACAAGCTAATATGTCATCTACATATCTATACCAAAATAAAACATTTTTTTAAATATTCCTTTCAAAGATTTTTCTTTCTAAAGTGATATAGGGCTTCCCATTGATAAACCTTCATTTTGAATATATATGTTATTGTCAAAAGTGAAATAATTCTGATCAGTACATACATCAAATAAATTAAGTATATTATTCCTGGATTAATATTTTTATCTTCAAGTAATTTTCTTACAAGTATTAGACATTCTAGTAGCCAAAAATAACAACTACACATCAGGAAGGCATCAAATGAAATGTAGCTTCTGTCATTCTGACGATGATACTCAGTTATCGAAACAATTGACAATTTCTTAGAATTTTCAACATTTTTCATTATATTGTGGAATTAGCTAGAAACATTGAGTTTATTTTAAAACACTAATATGAGTGAATTCCACGAAGTAAGGGTAAGGGACAGTTAATTTTAACACAAAGCTCTTTATGACGATTTTGAACGGATATTCCTACAGATATGGAAGATGATTTATCACAAGTACGTGACCTGGATCTACGTTTTTATGGTATAAGCAAGAAATATCTGAAAATCGCGACTTACAAGTTTGATGGAGCAAACAGAATTCAGCACAGGTTTAACAACGTCAAAAAAATGGAAGGTGAGTCGTGGATAAAAGGGTTTTGTCAAAGACACAATATAACACTTCGACAGCCAGAGAAATGTTCAATGGGTCGAATAATGTCTTTCAATAAAGTTCAAGTTGATCGTTGTTTTAAATATCTCGAGATCCTTTTTGAAAAAAGAAAATACTTACCAAACTCCATTTACAATTTGGACAGAACAGGTGTATCGGCAATTCCTAATAAACTACCTAAGGTTTTATCTAGCAAAGGAAAAAAACTGCTCGAAAAAGTAGCAACCGCAGACCGGGACAGCTCGTCACAGCTGCATATTGCTTTAGCGCCACAGGGACATATATACCTCCAGCTATGATATTTCCCAGTAAAAGGATGAAATATGAGCTCTTTTTGAATGAACCTACTGGTACATGCAAAATAATATTATCGCAATCTGCGTTTATTAACAAAGATTTATTGTGACAATGGTTGCAGCAAGCCTAGTGCAGCAAATCCAATACTTTTGATCTTTGACAAACATTGTTCACACCTTGATTTAGAAGCCATACAGTTCTGCAGGAAAAATAACATATATTCACTCTCCTCGCCAACTCATGCAAGCCAAAGAATTCAACCGCTGGATATTGGTTTCTTTGGATAATTAAAATGTGCTTACAGCAGGGAGTGTGATAAACGGATGGTAAATAACTAAGAGTTATAATATACAATAGAGAGGCCTACTCATCCATAAATACGTTTATTTTTGCGGCCAATAATTCTTATTGCTAATATTAAAATAATGAATGAATTGCAAAAAGTGGGGATAGTATAGTAGATACATAGCATTCGTAATTTCGGCTGTTTTTCTGACAAACTCGGCACCGACCAACCAAGATAATCCAAAAACATTGAATTACTTCACTTAGGAGTTTATTTTCTCACTAATAGTCTTGAAAACACATCAAAACGATAGAACTAAATGTTCACTCTCTAGTCGTAATGTCGCTCTTATAAACAAACCACGTTTGACATTAGTTACTGCAATACTACATCGTGTTCGAAGATATAGTCGATCACACTTTGAGGATATTTGCATCTCTATATATCGTAATTAAACAAGGACAAAACTACTGAATATGTTTCCCTTGACACATAGAACTGGTACTGAATGTTTGAGCAATGTTGCAACTTTTTGTTATAACAATAGAGGTATTTAAGGTTACAACAAATACTTGTTCAAAATATATATAAGAATATACAGTTATTAAACAAAATTCAAGTATTATTAATTAATTTCAATAGCAGCGACTCAAATGCATAAATTAGTATGACTTATTTTTATATGCATAACATTTTAACAAAATTTCAATTAAACTTCAAATTTCATTTTTCCTGCAACTAAACAGACTCAATAAATATGGAAAAGCAGTGGAAGTGACCGCAAGTGAGCTCAGAGTGTGTTTCGATGTTTGGGGTAAGAATAAATCAAAACAAACATGTCTATTTTATTTGTTAATCTGAGGTAAATAACCGGGGATACGCAATAACACAGATATTCAAGTTGCCGGGCTGTTTAACTATGCTTACACCAGCGTTTCCAGTATTGAAAACTCCTAGAACTCATTCAGGAATTTATCCCTAAAATCCAGATCAGTTTAACGATGATGACTCTGCGCCTTCCTGAATGACAGACGCACTCCTCAATACAGAGAATGTTCAGCCCAATGAAGAAATCGTGGAAGAAGTAGGAGAACCTAAATCCTCTACCGGTGGAGAAGTGGAAAAGCCCAAATCACTACCGTGGGAGAAATGGAAGAGCCCGATTCCTCTACCGTGGGAGAAAAGGACGTGCCTTATATACTTATATCAATAAAATTGCAAAATGTTGGAGAAGGGGCTTCAAATCGGTCAGTACCAAATTCAGAAATAAAAGGAAAACCAAATAGTTTCAAATGCAGATCACAAAAGTCTGAAATACTGTCTAGTACTCCATTCAAGGATAAGCGTGAGGAACTTGCTGAGATAAAGGAGAGTGGCTCAAAACGTCAGAAAGTAAAGAAGTTGAAAAAGATGAAAAATAAATGTGTCGAAAAGGATATACGTTTTCCAGGATGTGAAGACTTGTAGTCAGAATCTTTGGAAGATGAAGACTGGATTATGTGTTCTTCAGTTGGTGGCAAGAATCTTGCACCACGTATATAATATGTTTGTTTTAACTATTCAGAGAGACAATATTTAGTATTTTTCGCAAGTTGGTTTTTAAATTGTTTTTCAATATTTCGAGTTTTTATTGATAGCACTAAAGTTTTTTAAATTAAATTTTGTCATTTTACTAGCAATCACCTAAATATTGTTTTACTGCTAACCCCTTTTTATGTCAATATAGGGTGCGTATTGCTAAACGCCAGGATGTGTACTCTTATATACGTCCGTGTATAAGAGCACACGTTTTCAAAGTGGTGAAAAAATATAAATATCTATCTCATTTTTCTGAAATAATTTAGGGCACAACCTTTTCAATACTTGTTTGGTAATAATTACTTTCGATTATGAAATAACAAAGATTATATATTCGCGTAGAATTGAGAAATTATTTTAGGTTATACACACTCTATGTAGTATTTCTATTTCTGTGTTCGGTGTCAAGTAGATGTTTTGCGTAGTGGGATTTCATTGGTGGTTTCAATCTGTATGCTCGTAACTGTTCACTGTGTCTTATTTCAAAATTTCAAAGGTTTTCACCCAAATAGACAGCGTAACATTACATTTACGTTTATATATACCAGACTTTTTTATTGGAGATATTTTTGTTTTTATATTTACCTACTTTCTACTCACATTACTTTTGGATTTGAAAGAAATTGTTGTATTTGTTGCTAAAGATACTGTCTTTGAAATTTTATTAGAAATATTACATGCATATGTGATGGTTTTGTAATTTTGTATTTGTTTTGTATGTTTAGGAAATATAGTGGAAATGACACTTTTGTCTTTTTTATTAGTAATTTATTTATTATCTGTAATGGATAACCGTTAGATGAGGTTATTTGCTTGATTGTGATAATTTATCGATCAAAATGTAATAGGAAAATATATCCAGCATATTCCCATAGGGCTAATAATATATATGCTTTAATATTTGTAAAATTCTCTTCACCTTTCTATTCATATGTATTGAGTCACTCACAAGATAGGTCTCTTCTTGGTGTAGCCGAAAATTATTATTAAACATCAGGTAGACATCACATGAAATGTAACTTCTGTCATTCTGACGATGATATTTGTTATCGAAAAAATTGTAAATATTTTGAATTATCAATGTTTTTTTCATTATATTGTGGAATTATTTACAAACGGTTAGTTTTATTTGAAAAAGTAGAAATAAAGAAACTCACTTTAACGTTTCTTAATCTGCCAAAATTTATATTGACGCGATGAAAAATTTAACATTGGCAATATCAAAAGATTTCCCAGTGTTTGGCAAGGAATGGTAGTGATTTCTAAGTAAGTCTAAGATATAAACCAATTTTTACAGACAGTAAAGCATAAGGTCATGAAATCTTATAATCTTAGTACAATGAAAGGTCAAGAACGAGATAATTTTATAGACCTGATCGATTAGGTACTTGAATGATTCCATTTTAATAGAGATCTATAATCGATTTTATAAGGTCACTGAAAAAAAAATTCAAACTATTATTGTAAATTTCCGTACACAATCTGATATTCAATTATTACGCTTGACAACTTCTATATATAAAAATAATGAGAAGATCTGCTAATATTTATTACACAAACAACATGCCGCTGTCTGCAAAAGTCTCCAAGCTGGAGATTGTTTGAGAAATGTCGAAAATATCTTTAACTCGTTAGTTGTGTACTATTTAATGGTACTTTATTCGCTTTGTTTTGTTGTTACTTGGATCTTGTAATACTTCTTCTCCTGTGATCTTCTCAATTTAACGTGAAGGATACGTTTTTATTTATATCTGTTTCAGTCGGCGACTCTCTTTTTTGCTGCAATTTGTTTTATTTTTACGAGTGAAATCATATATAAGGTTATGTCAACAGAAGTTTTCATCTTCCACTCAAGTTACTATTTTCATTCGATATGTTTACTTGGAATTTTCAGTCTATCATTAGGCTATGCAGTTGAGAAACTGTTTGTTTATGAATTATGCTTGTGCCAGTTGTTAGAATAATTAGTCAGCAGTCAAATCGTATCTTAGAACTATCCTCGCATGTTCCATATATTGCTCTATTCAAACAAAATTCCAAGACGTCTGGTCTTTTGCTGGGGTCTGGGCATAAATATATAGGTGCTTCTTAAAAGGTATGCTTATTAATAGTCTGATAATATAGTACTCTCTATCAAATAATTATTGGCCTGGATCACCAATAACTATGTGTAGGTACCTAAACCAACAGCTGCAATAAAATTTAAGCCTAAGAATTTGGTAAAGTACTCAAAGTATGTGTTTTTTTCTCAGTGTCATTCTGTATAGGATAATAATTTGATATGATTGTTACTATATGACGCTATGCATACCATCATTGCTGTGGCTTCAGTTGAGTGTTTCTGACAGCTATATAAATTCATTGTTTCATCTGGAGTCCTGTATATTCATGAGTCATGATATCTTAGTAATCAGTATGGTACATAGAATATAGAAATTATTTCCTGGATCAAACATGTGCGTCATTGTTCTGTCACTTTGGAAAATATGAATGGAGGGACCGCATTGTTTCTTGAGAAAGATTCAAGTAATATACTTTTCAATGAGAACGATTAATCTTTATCCTCAAAATGAGCATATGTTTCGGAGGTAAACACCAAATCTTGTTCAGGTTAGCATCAGTTCTGCGAAATCTGCCAAATATTTGTATCATGGTAGGAGAACACGCTCTTCCTCCAACAAAATACCGTATGTATCCCGGTATGGTAGACGTTCACAGGCGATTGTCTACTATCGATTCAATTCATTGCCTTTTTCAAAAATGACTAATTTCCAGGTTCCTTCATAAAAAGACGAATTCATGAGTGTTGGCAGCGGATATGATAATGACAGACAGAGCAAGAATTTCAGATGTTTCGTATTCAGTACACAGGCTACCATCTGGTTGTTGTAAAGATGGGGTGGCAATTTTTGATGGAAAGGATGTGGGAATGTTTTGTAATAAGTACAACTATAAAGAAACGAATATAATGTTCTATAATAATAAATCCGTAAACACCCTGTGAATACATAATTCAAAGTTAAAACAAAATTATGCGATCGTTTGACCTACATTTTTTACTTGCAAGAGTACGGTTAGACATAACAACTTACTGAAATAATTTGAAAATAGAACATATTCCAAATTAGATTACATTATGTAGTCATGAATTAAAAAATATTAAACATCGTTGTTGAAAAAATATATATCCAAAGTTCAAATCGAAGAAAATAATTATAATATACGTAGTTGCTTACACAGCAAAAAGAAAGCAAAAGATTCGTAATTGGAAAATTCATAGAAAAGAGAGACGTGTTCGGTCCGAGAGACAGACGTGGTCCGTTCGCGAATGGTGTCGGGTCGTTTTGACCCTATCTCCAGGGGCCAGACATTTACGAGTACGTTCGTCAGTCTGGGTGATCACAGTGGTGGCAGCAGCACCTGTTTATTACAGAATTTTAAAAATTGTAGAACTTTTTGCTGATAGAGAATCTTCTATGAATTTGGAAGTCACAGATATTGGAAGAACGAGTATATTTATTCCACAAGATCCGCTTCTATTTCAGCATCTGTAGAAGTGCACTATCAATCCAGAGTTTTAGTTTGCTATGGTATGCTCTCGCTCGGTAGTGTTCTCCTACAGACATTGAGTTATGTTAGAGTGGAGATTGGTTCATATTGATATACAATTGTTCGAGTTACATAAAACTTCATCCCACTCGATTTGGAAAAGAGATTAAACCATTTTATATTCAATTTTATAAATAATTTTGGCATTATCTAGTTTACAGATATTGATAACCTAAAAAGTTTTTCGTAGAATATTTATGCATTAGGGCTAATGGTAGCTCAAATTAGGTTATTACTGTTTTGTTCTGGGCTATTTTTATGGTTGGCTAATGCTAGTTATCTTAAATGCACTTCGAGAGTGGCAAAGTAAATCAGATATGAAAATACATTTGAATCGTGTAATTGAAATTTAGTTTTGATGAACCGCATAACGCTGTTTTTGGATGATACTAAGGATATTTCAATTTTGTACATAGTTTGGAGATACGTTTTCCGAATGTTGTTTGTCTAATATTATGAGCCAAAGTATATTGAAGCAAGACATGCCAAGGAGCCGATTAAAAGTGGAGTGCTGAAAATAGCAAAACCATAAAATAGTGAAACTCTAGTTTAGTAAAATGTTAGGCCATCATTGTAACCAAACGGCCACATATACGGTGGGAAGAACTTATGTAATATAGAGAAAAAAGAGGTATTCGACCTGTGGAGGGCGCACCTCAACAAATAAAAAAAAATGTTGAACATCAAGTACCATAGCACCCGTAGTACCGGCTCTGGTGAGCTGAAAATCAATAGGGATCAACTGTGGGATGTCCTGAACCATATTCATTCGTTAAATTGGTGACTTTATCGTGCTAACAAGATATGTAACGAAAAGTGGCCGACGACAACGACGACATACCCACAGGACCTTTTTTCTGAAAACTGTTTTTTCGTGTTGTTATTGATGAAAAATGTAAAAATAACTCAAACAAGGAACTTAAGATTCCAATTTTATTTTTGGTAAACCATACATATTAGATGGGTTGGGCGGGAAAGTAAAATGAGGTGGAGCATATGGAAATTTTTACAAGTTACTGAATAGTGGCGCGTTTCCCTATCAGGTCTGTGAGTAGTATTGCTAGTTACATTGATAACAGAGTGGGAAATTGGGGGGAGGGGGTTGTTTAATAATAATGATATTCTTCATTTAAATGCTTAGCTCCATTTAGTGTTTTTAAATGAAACTCAAGGTCTCTAGTTAATTCCACAATATAATACAAGTTATTGAAAATTCTAAAAAATTGACAATTGTTTCGATAAATCAATATCATCGTCAGAATGACAGAAGTTACATTTCATTTTATGCCTACCTGATGTTTAGTAGTTATATTCGGCTAGACCAAGAAGTAACCTAACATGTGATTGGCTTAATATATGTTTATAGAAAAAAGAAGAAGATGTGATATTAAAAATATTGAAGCTTAGATATTATTAGCCCTATGGTGATATCCTGGATATCATTTTTCCAATCAAGATCAGTATAACTGTGCAATGATATAGAAAACCAGGAAAACTATATCTGCTGATCTTTACAATTATCACTTAAGAAGACAGTTTATTAGTGGAAAATTCCCTAGATTTAACTGTTCATTGACAACTTCATATTGTGGCTTTCTTAAATGTCTTCTAATTTCCAGTTCTTCAAGGAAATCCAGTTCTTGTTTCTTTTCACAAATATGCAGTACTTCTAGTTTTGTGTTAGGTGTCAATGAATGATTGGTGTCAAGTAGATGTTTTGCGTAGTAGGATTTATCTGGTTGTTTTAATCTGTATGCTCGTAAGTGCTCACTGTATCGTATTTCAAAATTTCTAAGGGTCTGACCCAAATAGACAGCATTACATTCTGGACATTTGAGTTTATATATACCTGACTTCTTTAATAGTGGTATTTTTGTTTTTACATTTAACAATTTTGTACTAACGTTACTTTCTGTTTTAAAAGAAATTGTTGTATTCGTTGCTGAAGATATTATCTTTGAAATATTATTACAAATATTTCCTGCATATGTGATGGTTTTATAAGTTTTAATTTCATCAGCTTGTTTAGGATATATTAGTTGTAATGCCATGTTTACAATATTCGAAGAAATAATATATACACAAATGTGTGCCGATGTTCTTGCGATTCTATAGAATATTGAGGTGGTGGTGTGGTTCCTTGGTTGTTCAGAATCATCCATTCATTGTGATTGATTACATAATTCTGTCCCTGTTATGAGCTTGTGGCTCCTAGCAGCTTTCGGCTGAGTTTTCTCTGAAAAGCAGCTGAAAAACATGGTCTCAAAATTGATTGCGGAATTAGTTTTTGAGAAGGCAACATGCCTGACGTTGGTATCGTTATCTTAATCATTTATTTATATGGAATGATTTACACATTGTGTGAAGAATAAAGATATGAAGTTGAACAACCTTTAGACGCGGACTCAACTTTTGGTTAGGTTGAGAGTGGTGTTGTGCTGTAATAAATTCTTTTCTTCGTCGAAGAACCAGCCACAGTATTAGTGTGACGAGATATATTTCATTTTAGCATTGTTAGAGTTTGTAGGGTGATAAATTAAATTGTAATTCACTTTTCTCTATTTTAATTTACGAGGTTTTTATAAAAGTTCACTTTGCTTTTGCAATTAAGAATTTTTCCTTACTGGATCATTATTGTAATATTTTTAATTTTGTTTAATTTTAATTTTAATAAGTACTTGTTATTTAAATAATCATAGAAAAGCCGGTCATTTTATTGCCGTTAAATGAGTGATCTATTCATCACTTGCTCGGTTCACGTTTGGAAGATGAAAGGGCGGAAAAATGTTTTATATGTTAATCGAATATTATAGAGCATTGGTAGAAAACGGGCGAGGCTCATTTACTTTTGGAGAGACCGTACGTGCAAAGTAACACGACTTCTTGAGTGTGGCGTTTAATTTTAAGAAGAAGAAGAGATTGGGTTATTTTTTTTCTTTTTTTTTGTAAAGTTATGAGATAAGGTTTTGTTTGGTATTAAGAGGGGTTGTTTAAAATAATTTTTTTATGTGAAAGGGACGTTAAAATGGATAATTGCGTAGCGAAGGAAGTATTGAATAGATAAGAAGAATGAAATTTTTTTTTATAATATATATGGAAAGCGTAAATTTTGGTATACGTGGTGTTATGTAATTAATGAGCCACTCAGAAGCCTACACCTATCTCAGATGTATTCTGCGCGATATGCGTCTATGAGACTCTTACAAAGATCTTTTGGCAGACCATAATTATACAAGTTTGACTATATTTTGGTAATAAAGTCTATGATAGTAGATATATCGGCTTTGTAATGTAACCATGAGTTTCTGGGAAATTTAGGATAACAGTTGTGTTCAATAGCCATCCGCAAATACTTGTTTCGTGCCATCTGCAGAAAGTGGAAGTTATGTTTTGTGCCTGTGTATTATACTGGGACTGCATATGTGAGTATAGGTCTTCTGATTTGTATATAAGTATTTTGCTTTGGCTTGTGGGTTTACCGTGTGGAGAAATGAGTCGGTACGGTGGTACGGCGTGCTCATTGCAATTTCAGCTTTATGTACTTTGTCTTGCCTTGAAAAGTATACCGTAATTACTCTAGGGTATTGCTAGGCGTGATAGAATGTCCATTTACATGCTGCGGCGATTAAAATTAGCTGTCTCTTATAGCTATTCTCCTGAGTGATAAATACTCTGTTTTGGATGCGTTGATAATTAGTTTCTTTTCTTGGTAATAGGGGATTATTTTTGTGTTAATGTGTGTAATGCATCATCAGGATTCTTTGCCGATGTGAGAAAAAATGTTTAGTATGATTATATTGCGGTTAATTTTTGCGTAGAATGTTCTATTAGATAAGTTTTCAATATTTTAATTGAATAATTAAGTATTTCAAGTTTAATTAATTTGAATGATAATCCCTCTAGCTATACGGAATCAGAAGCTTGTTGTATGTTGTTTGTGACGAATACGGCTTTGTTTTTTATCTGAAAAGATTCTCTAAAGGTAGTTTATAATTCTGATTATTTGAGGGAATGTACTATGGCCGCTTATGCATCCGTACTGCTCGGGGGGTATAATATTATGTTTATCGATGTAGTTTTGTAGTATTTTTAATATGATTTCATCTATCACCTTTGCTATAATGTTTAATAGAGATATTGGTCTGTAGCTACTCACATAACAGGGTTATTTCCTACTTCTGATAATGGGTATGATGTTGGCAACTTGGCATATCAGGGTATTGTCCAGTTTTTGTAACGTAATTTGTGATGTTAGTTGACAGTTGCGTTTTTAGGTTTATTTTTGATTAGTTCATTGTGTATCCCGTCGGGTTCAGGACTGTTTTTTGTACCTGTTGAGATGTGTTGTATATTTCTGTACATGTTGTTAGGTTGTTAATGTTAAATGTGTTTATTGAGTTTGAGTATTGGAGTGTTAATTGTGCATTATTTTGGTGGTGTCCCAAGAGAATTATTTTGTGGATTTAGTGTAGGTACTTAGCAATCTGGACCTATAATTGTTTTTGTGTTCTCGAATTAAGTGGTCAATAGAACGTTGGTTTTAAGTAGGTTTCACCGAGAAGGATTATATCAGGTTTAAATAATTTGATTAAACATATGAATTCGCTATTTCTATCCATGACAGTGCAAATATGTTTGTTGAAAAAAGACAATTCGACAATGGGCGTTAGAGAGGAGCTATTGGCGAAATGTAACGACTTAGGGATGACCGTGTACGAATTTGATTGTCAGATTGTTTTCTCCAATTTGAGTACGGATGGTCAGCTGTGTACGACGATCCTTCAAGTATTGTTGAGCGTAGGAGTTATACTTGGGTATAAAGTGGGCGTTCATAAAACATGTAGTATATACCTCACACTCTACACCATGGCGTTCACAATCGCACCACGGGAATCGCCGATAGTGCACTCCTAGTTCCCCTATCGCGATTGGGGAAACTATTACGCGCAATTCTTATTATACACATGTTTTTGTTTATATAGGTTAAGGCGCCGGTAATCGTTATTCTGTGGGTTATGGTTAGCTATCAGTTTCCATCAACAGATGATTTTCAAATTCCATTGTTAATAATATTAAAGGTAGAAACATTCCACCATCCCAGTTTTTCTGCAACCAACGTGAAATAAACAACAAATTTCAATGTCAAAATCAAATTTTGACAGCATCAACCTACAAATCGGTAGGGCACGCTCCAATCGTTCAAGTTGGTTTCTCCCTAGGCGTCTATCCGACGTCTGACTGACACGTTACCCTGTAGGAGTTCGCTTCTCACTCCGCCAATAGATTATTAATGCACTACTGCTGGTTATAAAAAATCTAATCTGGGCTATTTATAGCCAAAAAAAGAATGATAGTTGACTAGAGGTTAAACAGTAGATGAATTAAATTTATTGTTCTTTCCTATGCTAATTTATTTAAATTGAAAATATTCATTTGAATATCTGTACAACATTTGATATATGATTCATATCATACAAGTGGATGAATATTAATCGATGCTCTTCAAAAACTGACAACATGACAGAACATGTGGACGCATATCATGTAAGAAAACCATGATTTTCAGAAATCAGCTTATCCTTGAAGTTTCCATAACTGACATTTCGTAAATTATTCTGGAATATTTTTTAAAATATCACGGGTTTGCATAAAAAAATTAGACAAAATTTACTGTTTAAGAAAATAAGTTTTCTTTTATTTGAGTTTAGCTAAACATATCATTATTATCAATAGTATTATAAATAATGATATTTCCGGCAGAGTGAACCCACAGTCAAATGCGCCTTTTAAATCCAATTTAGTATTCTACAAAAGTGCACTTTTTTTGATTTAATCGAAATAGTAGCGATTATTTTTCAACATACATTAATTTTAATAATATACACTCCAAATTTGATATTGTTTATATATCCTCAGTTTATTCAAATTTGTCACTGCTTACCTTCGCCTACAATTGAGTACAACGATAACTGTTCCTAACAAAACATTTTTCCATCATATCCCCAATATTAACTTCACTTCACTGGTCTTCTTTTATTCTATCAGTTTTTTAAGAGTAACTCATTGTACTTTTCGTAGAAATATACCAACAAATGATAGATATTTTGAACTTGAAACAATTGTTAATTCAATTGAGCCATACTTGACAATACTACTTAATGGCTTTTGTATTAAATCTTTTTTTGTTCTTCAACAAAATCCCCTAACGAACACTTAAATTGTATTCTCTCGAAAGGCTTTCCAGCTAATTTGAGAGAAGACAGCTTCGTCCCCTAATGTTTATGCATGAGTTTGAATTCAAAGTAGATTAAACATATCATCAGACACATTTACTTGGGCTTGTAAATTCAAATTACTATCTAATGAGGCCGCATCATCCAAGTTATGGTTTGTGTGGTGGAATGGAAAAGACTTTGTAGCTATTTGGCTCCTAATTTCCCCATATTTATTCAGAAAAGTGTATAATGGAAGATTATAAATCATTACTAGATGTTGTTACAGGAATACTCAATAATATTTTAAGGTTGATTTATGATTTCTTCTCATTGTAACACCATTATTGTGAAAAATTACGTGGAGTTGATCAATTAAACACAACTCTATTGTATCACGTTTCCAGTTTTTCAGGAATAGACTTCAATCCTCACCATGAATATCTTCTATCGACTGAAAACGCGTTGAACTAGTAACTCATGTTTTTGGATAAAGAGAAGTATTGGCTGGATCCTTATCCGATAAATACCTGGTTGTTCGATTGGATTTGTAGAGTTTTGGACCAGACATGGACTCACAATGATTGCCTTTTCTTGATGCGCTCGACCGGTCGTCCTTTGGATGCGTTTTTATCCGAACGATTTTCATCAGATATTGGTAGGATACTTTCATCTATTTCGCATATTTAACGTCGTCTACTACACAAGTTTTTGTATTGACACCAAGTCTGTTTGTATTGTGTCTTATCAAATTAACATATTAGAATTATAAACGATGTATGACTATTTTCTTATGGAAAATAGTTATCTTGTTAGATGGCGATTGAAGTTGGAAATATAAAGTTGTAAGCAATAAGAAAATCATTCGGCTGAATAGATGGGAATACAAAATCCGAAGCACGTTAAAAGCATGTACCGAAACTATAAGCAATCTTTTTCAATTCTGCTACAAGCTGTTGCCGAGTCAATACTATTTTTTTCCGATGGATGTGTAAGCTCATTGTGAATAGAGTCATGTATTAAGGATAGATTAAAAGTATCAAGTATACAGCCAAGGTGAAAAACTAGCACATCAAAAACTGTTACCAATACTCTCACCCATACTTAAATAGTATCAATTATATATACAGTATAATGTATTAAATGAACATGATAATCACAATCTTACTGTCAAAGAATCTGTTTCAACGTTTAAAAACTTGGAGTAATTTGATGTGTGGCAGAACAATTTATTGTGCATGGAGTACCGTGAAAAGAAAATGAGAATCTACTAAAAATAATAAATAAAATTGGAACTTAAATTCGGATAAAAAATGACAACAAATTTATAGCATTTCATATGGGCATAGACAAGGGCAAGGACAACGTAATTAAAGCAATCTTCGAAAACGAAACAACAAAGACACATTATTTGAATCAAAGTAAAATATTTTTAAGCTTCGAGTTCACAAGAACACATTTTGATTAATTTATAGCAGCAAGAACTTTTGAATAAAGAGCAAAACTACAAATTTCTCTGGATGGAAAACGGAAATATCCTCTGAAGAAAGGATGAGCACTCAAAAGTCCTTCTTGTAGAGGAAAAAAGTCAGTTCATAAGATAGAAGAGCCTTGTGAACAACTAAAAATTGCATACATAAATTTGCAATGTATTATAAACAAACCGGATCTTGTGCAATAATTTGTTGTGGAACAAGATTGGGACATACTCTCTATTACTCAGACGTGCTTGGAAGATAATGAAACACTCCTATTTCAAATTAACGACTTCTTCGCAGACCATTCCTGCTGAGCTGGTAGAGGGGGCAGTGTCGCTGTTTATGTACGGAAAGCAATAACATTTCGGGAAATTGAGAAATCAAGCAAAAATGAGCCAATAAACTGGATATATTAGTTTACGTATGCATAACTTAAAAATATGTGTTATATATATATATAAGCCTACATCCATTAATAATTGTCATTCTCTCTAATTTTTGGAATCAGTAATGCTGAAGCACCCTAAAAAACATTTTATTATAGGTGATATAAATGTTATTTATTATTTCTATTTTTTTGTAAATGATCGTCTTATATCAGACCATCTGAGCTGTGTACCAACAATGCTAATAAATCAGGGATAAAATTGAGTATAAGCGACAACAGTCTTAATAAAATTATTTAGAAATGGGACCCCTTAAAGGCAAATGCGTATAAAAATAGTACATCCTACTGTAACCTAAACAAATAATCACATTCAGCAAACAACCTTGATAAACCACTAAATGCAGCAATATCCTCAACAATAAAATTCCTTGGCATGGAAAAAACCGTAAAATATCACGCCAACAATATATGAAGCTCTAAACCGTGGTTCGACCAAATTTGAAAAAAAAGACCAAAGAAACGTTGAATAAAAATATGAAAAAGTCTAATAAAAAAGGAATTCGAGAAAGGTGCAGTCTTAGAATATGAAGAAAAATAAATTAACTCGAGGACACTACAAACCCAAAGGAATTTTGGATATGGACATGAATTGAGTGATAGAATATTATAGAAACTCCAACATCCATTACCAGAACACAAAAATCCAATTTATAGATGCACTACACCCCTATTTTGAAACACCTTTTTCCTACTATGAAATTATACATGCCTTAAATCAACTGAAAAATAGACGGTTCTAAAGATTAAAACTAACTTTTCGCATCTGTGACCCTAAACAATATTCTATCATAAAATTGATACTAGTATACACTTCGGGGGATGTATAGTGCTAACAAACCGAAATTTCTCCAAAAATAATCAAAAATTAGTATATCTGGATTTATAGGACTCGCTGTACTCGCTCTAGTCAACTGAAAATCAATAGGTTACATATGTGAGACTAGTTTAATATTATTCAATCATAAAATTGATCAATCGTATACTCTCTGGTGGCTGTATCGTGCTAACAAACTGAAAATTCTCCAAAAATGACAAAAACTTAGTACTTCAAGTACCATAGCACCCGTTGTACTGGCTCTAGTTTGCTAAATATCAATAGGGTTTATCTCTGAAATGCTCTTGATAATATCCAATCATAAAATTGGTCACTTGCATATACTCCGGAGGCTCTATCGTGCTAACAAACTGAAACTTCTCAAAAAATGACAAAAATATCGTACTTGAAGTGCTGTAGCACCTGTCGTATTGGGTCTGGTGAGCTGAAAATCAATAAGGTTCATCACTAAGATATCCTGAATAATATACAATAATAAAATTGGTGACGTGCTGCACTCCGGAGGCTGTATCGTGTTAACAAACTGAAATTCCTCAAAAAATGACAAAATATCGTACTACAAGTACCATAGCACCCGTTGTACTGGCTCTGGTGAGCTGAAAATCAATAGGGTTCATCTGTGACATGTCCTTAACAATATACCATCATAAAATTGGTGACTTATTGCACTTCGAAGGATGTATCATGCTAACAAGACATGTAAGGAAAAGTGGCCGACGATAGCGACGACGACATACACACAGAATTTTACTTTTCCGCCAACCTATCTAATATGCGAGAAAAGTATTGGTTTACCCACAAAAAAGTTGGAAATTTGAAATTTTTTTTTGAGTTATTTTTACGTTATCCATCAATAACAACACGAAAAAACATGGCGTATTATTAAAAATTGTAATATACAAAAATGATCAAAAATGGGAACTAGAAGTTAAGAAGAACATGAAGGCAGAAATGAAAAGTATATTAAAAGTAATTGTCGCTAAGGTATTTGAAGAAAGGAATGAAAAGTATTTTAAATATTTAGGAAAAGAGGGGGTCAATATTTTCTTTGGTATTTACAAAGGTAATAATAATTCAGTATTCAAAATACGTGGAATATATAGTTACTTTGCAGGGAAAAATAATATCAACATGGAAATTGAAACTTTGAATAAATTAGAGAAGGATAACCAATTGCGCGGACAACGTTGTAGGTTAGGTGTTACATGTTATATATTATGGAAAGGTTTTTTCTATTACTCTTTAATGGAACGAATTGTTTCTAAATAATTCCACAATTTATGGGAAAATGGTAGAAATTCTAAAAAATTTGACAATGGTTACGATTTTGCTATCGTCGTCAGAATCACAGAAGTTACATTTCTTGTCATACCTACCTGATGTTTTATAATTATTTTTGGCTAGACTAAGTAGTGACCTACCTTGTGATTGTGATATCTATGAATAGAAAAAAGTAGGAGATACGATATTACAAATATTTAAGATTATATATTATTAGAGCTATGGGGATATCCTGGATATCTTTTTCCCATTTAAGATCAGTATAACTGTGCAATGATATAGAAAATCAGGAAAACTATATCTGCTGGTCTTAAAAATTGATAATTAAGAAGACAGTTTATTAGTGAAGAACTTCCTGGATTTATCTGTTTATTGACGACTTCATATTAGGGGTATCTTAAGTGTCTTCTAATTTCTAACTCTTCAAGGGAATCCAGTTCTTGTTCCTTATCACAAACATGTAGTACTTCTAGTTCTGTGTTAGGCAACGTTGTGTTGAATTGTAAACACGTATTTGATTTCCAACTCAAAATTTGGGCGATACAGAGAAAATTAATTACAGTTCAGCTACATACAGTGAAGTGTGTGAAGAGTGCTTAACGCAACGTGGAGTTAAAAAAACCGGATAGAAAAACATAGAAATAGCCATAAAACATGGAAATAAGTAATAAATGAGTGAGGGTATGAAGGTCATATTCTAACGAATCGGTAAACGGTGGGAATAAACCTGCGCTCGATTAAAAAGCGGAGTTGCCAGATTTAATAAAAGGAGCTAAAAATAACTCAAAAACTGAAGATTTATAAAGGGTATACCTCCGACGGGTTGACCGGGGCATGCCTTTTTCGCAGTCAATAGTAGGCACCAAAATGAGTGACATAGGGAAAATAGAAAGAATATTTCAACAGAATAACATAGAGAAATGCGATAAAAACATCAACGGAGAAGAACATTAGTAAGAGAAAAACGCAGAAAAGAGAAGAGTGGTTAGAAAACGAATGCGATGAAGAAATCCTAAAAAAACACAAACTGAGAGAAAAATATCTACAAACAGGCAAATATATCGACAGAAAAAAGTTTGCAGAACAAAGGAAGGTTGGAAAAAATTTCCAGAAATAAGAAAAGGCGTCACCAAGAACAAAATGTTGCAGAAATGCGAGAAAATTACAAAAAAAATTTAACACTTCAATAAATATGTAAAAGATATAAAAAAAATTATAGCCAAAAATATTTACATCAAGGATGAGGAGGGAAATTTGGTAGGCGAAAAAAACGAGCAAAAGCAAAGATGTTAACAATCTTTAGAACAATTACTGAACGACCAATCTGAACTTCAGCAAGAAGGTGGAAAAAAGAAGAAGGAAATGAAGGTCCCATATGCACCGTTAAGGAACCCACAGAAGCAGAGATAACAGAAACTATTACAAATATGAAGAATAATAAATGCCCGGGGTCAAACAAAATTACTGCAGGGAATTTAAAATATGGAGGACAACAACTAATTGAAGGAATAATAAAACTAATCGGGGAAATATGAGTAGCGGAAGAAATGCCACTAGAATGGAGAAAAGCAGTAATACTACCAATATATAAGAAGGTGAAGGCTGATTGTGGTAATTATTGAGGTATAGCCTTGCTGGACGTTAAATATAAGGTACTAGCTTCGTCAATAAAAAAAGGGTAGAAGTAGTAGCATAAAACATTATTGGAGAATATCAAGACGGTTTCAGAAAGGGCAGGTCAATAACTGATCAAATCTTTATTTTAAAACAGATGCTCACATGTTGTTATTAATACGAAATACCGACCCATATCATGTTCATTGATTTTAAAAGCGCATACGACACGGTAAATCGATAAAAAATGGTAAACGCTTTAAAAAGTCTAAAAATACCACAGAAAATTGCTAATCTAATAAACATGACCCTGAAAAATACAAGGTGTGCAATAAGACTAGGAGGAGAGGGAACAGAAGAATTCGAAGTCCAAAATGAACTCAGACAGGGATACCCGTTATTCACCCCACTTTTCCACATAGTTCTTGAAACAGTCATCAGAAACAGTAACATAAACAGATTAGAACCCTGATCAACAGATCCCACCTGGTATTAGCATACGCAGATGATGTCGTATTGTTAGCAAGGAGCGAAAAGGAACTCAGAAACATAACAGAACAATTATTAGCCACGTCAGGAACAATGGGACTAAAAATAAATGAAAATAAGAGTCAGTATATGCAACTCAAAAAATACCATGGAAAGCTAGAATAACAAAGTAAAATCAGTGGAAAAATAACGATATGCGAAACAGACAGTTACATCTACCTTGGCGTTTTTATTACAAACAGATACGAAGAACTAGCTGAAATAGACCTACGCACAGCAAAGAGCAATATATGCGCCGGAGCTTTACATAATTAATTAAAATTTGAAGAATTGTCATGGGAAACGAAGAAATGTGTATACAAAACAATAATCAGACCTACAATGCTATACGGAAGCGAAACATGGACACTAAATAAGAAGGAACAGCTCAAAAAGACAGAAGAGGGATAGGAAAGAAGGACAAACAAAGAAATCTACGAAATATTTAACGAACCTAACATATATGAAATTATACAGTCAAAAAGGTTACAATGAAGGACTCAAGGACAGTAGAGAGTTATCGTGGGCAACACCAGAGGGGAAAAAAGAGATGCATGCCCAGAAGGAAATGGAGGGAAGCAATAATAGAAGATATTAGGGATAAAAAGATCAACAACTGGAAAGAAAAATCCAGGAACCGGGACGGATGGAAGAAATTAACCAGGCCATAGACCGAAACAGTCTGTTTCGAGCCTTATATATATAAGTAGTGACCTACCTTGTGATTGTGATATCTAGGAATAGAAAAAAGTAGAAGATACGATATTACAAATATTGAAGCTTATATATAATTAGCCCTATGGGGATATCCTGGATATCATTTCCCCAATTGAGATCAGTATAACTGTGCAATGATATAGAAAACCAGGAAAACTATATCTGCAGGTCTTAGCAGTTAATACCTGAGAAAACAATTTATTAGTGGAGAAATCCCTAGATTTGTCTGCTCATTGACGACTTCATATTATTAGAGTCTTAAGTGTCTTCTAATTTCTAACTCTTTAAGGGAATCCATTTCTTGTTCCTTATCACAAATATGTAGTACTTCTAGCTCTGTGTTAAGTGTCAAATGAATGTTTGGTGTCAAGTAGATGTTTTGCTTAGTGGGATTTCTTTGGTTGTTTTGATCTGTATGCTCGAAAGTGTTCACTGTATCTAATTTAAAAATTTCTCAGAGTTTGACCTAAATAGACAGCATTACATTCTGGACATTTAAGTTTATATTTATCAGACTGCTTTAGTGGGTATATTTTGGTTATGTAATTTCTTAGTTTGTTTAGGAAATATTAGTTGTGATAAAACTTTCTCCTCTTTTTTTATTAAGTAGTTTATTTATTATATATAATAGATAACCGTTGGATGTTGCTATTCGTTTAATTGTATTAATTTCTCTATCAAAATTATATTTGTTCATAGAAACTGAAAATGCTTTCTGGGTCATTGAATAATATGCTTCTTATTTATGTGACGTGGGATGATTGGAATTATATGTAATAATCACATAAGTGTGTGTTGGTTTTCGGTAAATTGAGTAATCAAGTACATCATTAACTCTTCGAATTCTTAAATCAAGAAAATTCGTTGAGTTATTTTCTTCAACTTCAAATGTAAACCTAATTTTTGGGTGCAGATTATTAATTTTGTTGAAGCTATTTTCTTCAATTTCTAATGTATATTTGATTTTTGGGTGTAAATTCTTGATGTGGTTGAAAAATACATCTAATTGTCGTTCACTATCTATAAAACAAGCTAATATGTCATCTACATATCTATACCATAATAAGATATATCTTGAAATGTTACGTTTAAAGATTTTTCTTTGCAAACTATCCATAAAAATGTTTGCCAAAATTAGTGATTTTAATGCTTCCCATTGGTGAACCTTTATTTTGAATATATACTTTATTGTCAAAAGCGAAATTTTGATTTATACACACATCAAATGAATTGAGTATTGAATTATACAAAAAACTATATTCGCATATATGTAAAATCGGACTTAAAATTTGAATAGATAAATATTAGAATACTTATATTATGTACATTAAAACCATATCCATAAATGTATCTCCATACCTATTGTGTATCCTAGTCAATCCGTGGTCCTCTTGTTTGTTGAAGTCGCTCTGATCGACCCCTGAGCGCAAAGTGTCCCTGTTAATAAAAGAAAAATAAACAAAAAATAGGAAAAAAAAATATACAAAAAAAAAATATATACAAAAAATAATAAAAAAATAATAATAAGAAAGGAGAAAAAAATAAATAAAAAAATGAGAAAAAAAATTGAAAAAGAAAATAAAAAAAAAAATAAATAAAAAAAGAAAAAAAAATTGAAAAAGAAAACAATTAAAAAAAAATTAAATAATAAAAAAGATGTGAATTCTAAAATGTACATAAAAAAATGTATCATAGTAGAATAGGTATAAGATTTAAGTTTAAAAAATATGTACATCCTTGAGCAAAATGTTAAGCTGGCGAATGGACAAAGTATCCGCAGCCAAGGTAAACCAAATCACACACACACTACAACAATATTTTATTGAGGTTATTTGGTCCTATCGCCATATTTTGGTCCAAATAATCTACCCTTAGCCTATGTCCCAATAGTAATGAATCATCCTGTATATTGGAATCTCAAAAACGGATTAGTATAAAATTATGAAATTATACGAAGGTATCAATTGCTTACCGCTAATGACAAAAATAAATAGATCGTACATTTTGACGGATCGAATTGAAAAATATAGGATGATTCTCAAAAATGAATATTTCTTTAATTGTTGCTGCATCAAAAACGAATTAGACGTGAGTATCAGCCTGTATTTCATAAAAAGTATTGTTATCCAGATATTTATTTATTACTGCATGATCAATATTATTAACAAATTCCTTAATATACAGGGTGTAATTTTTTTAAGAAACGCCTTTTTGTGGATGAATTAGCAATCACCCTGTATACATATAATGTGAAATGAGTTTACATGTAAAAACAGTAAACACTATGTAACTTTATTTTTGACCATTTTTCATTCCATACCAGAATCTCCTAACTTTGTACTATTCTAAACAAGTGTGCTGTGGAAACAAATGAAGTGCGTTAGAAATGTCATCCTCATTGTCATTGTCAATTTAACATTAATTGTTGTGTTGATATTGTACGAGAAGGGAAATTCGCCTTAGCGATATTTGGCTGGTTCCTCTAAGTTTAGTTGGTTGATCCTTTCCTTCCCGACATGTTTTTGAGTATTTTAAAACAAGAAGACTCGCCAACCTTTTGTTGACGGGAACGCTGAAATTGTCGTGAGAATAAAGGAGTAATAAAAATACGGCTCACTCACAATCCCTCTATTTGAATTCTTACAAGAACGAAGTACCAAACTTTAGTATTGGATACGGCAACAGCGCTAAACTACCGATGAACCGGTCTAGGCGACCATGCGGATTCAAACAATAATTTTTAATAAAAATAGTACTTACAATACAGAAATTCACCGACCAATGTCGGAAAAGCACTTCACGTCATATTTACACTCTCATTTGTTGCAGTTACATTAAATTGATAAACGAAATTAGGTATGTATTTAAACCAATGAATCAACACTTGATCATATCGTCACAAGAGGCGAGCCAAGACTCCTGATTGCCTTTCGTTGGCGGTAATTTTGCGGCTTATGGCGCGGGAGGTACCAATTGGTTCCGTGAACATGAATAAAAGGCGCGGAGATTTAAACTTCGAACCTTTCGCTTAATGTTAAATTAAGATCCATTGTAGGAATTTATGGGAAATTCCTACATACTGGGGGCCGGGGCAAAGATGAGAGGAACAGTTTAGGAGCAGAATCCAAATTTTAAGCAAGAAGGAAGGAGAAAAGAAAAAGAAAAAAGAAAAAAAAATACGTTCTACTCCAAATGTAGATAGAACTCAGTCCATACATGGTAGAGGAGCTAACTTAGTAATAGGACGAATATAAACTCCATCCACAGTTCTTACACGTGCGGCACGAACATTGCCGTCTTTGCCAGTTAGTAGTTCCACTACCCTGGCAAGGGGCCAATTCAAAGGAGGACGGTCCTCCGATTGCACTAGTACAAGCTGATTAAGCTGAAGATTGTTTGAGGCTTTACACCACTTAGGTCGATGCTGCAGTCGATGCAGATAATCGGTGCTCCACCTCTTCCAGAATTCTTGGTTCATCTTAGTACATTGTTCCCAAAAAGTTAATCTGTTTACAGGGATGGTAGATAGATCGCGGTCGGGATAAGCGGTTAAAGGTGCTCCGATCAAAAAATGACCTGGTGTCAAAGGAGATAGATCGGTAGGATCATTTGACATCGGGTATAATGGTCTGCTGTTCAAGATAGCTTCGATCTGACTCAGAACCGTGGAGAGTTCCTCGAAGGTAAGGCACGAATTGCCAATTATTTTGGTGAGGTGGGATTTGGCGCTTTTCACAGCCGCTTCCCATAAGCCACCCCAGTGCGGTGACCGCGGAGGAATAAACTTCCAACTAATTTCTGTAGTTGAAAGAAAAGACTGTATCTTATTGATACTTTCGGAAGATTTGAGAAAAATGGAGAGTTCTCGTAATTGATTTCTTGCTCCAACAAAGTTGGAACCATTATCAGTATAGATAGTCTGAGGATTCCCTCTACGACTGAGAAATCTTTTAAGAGTGGCGATAAATGCATCGGTAGAGAGATCACTTACTAATTCGATATGGATCGCCTTTGTCACCATGCATATGAATATGGCAATGTAGGCCTTTTGTATTGGGGCTTTTCTTAAGCGCGAAGATTTAATTTGTACAGGTCCAGCAAAATCGATGCCAGTTTTGGAAAAGGGGCGAGATTTTTGCACTCGGTCAAGGGGTAACGGGGACATTATTTGAGAGGCGAACTGGGCATTAAATCTAAAACAGGTGATGCAGCTTTTTATCAATTTTTTGACAAGACGAGTGCCATTCAAGGGCCAGTACTGTAGCCTTAAATTTCCTAACACATTTTGGGCTCCACCATGGCCA
The DNA here is from genome assembly GCA_963921935.1 of Galeruca laticollis. Classification (NCBI taxonomy): domain Eukaryota; kingdom Metazoa; phylum Arthropoda; class Insecta; order Coleoptera; family Chrysomelidae; genus Galeruca; species Galeruca laticollis. The sequence continues at coordinate 166,069,691 of OY998176.1, forward strand.
AGACGGCGATGTTCCCGTATTATTAGCAAATCAACAACATGATCATTTTGTGGTAACAGCAAGGGAAATTTTTGATTGAAAGGTAAAGTAGAAAATTGTAATCGGCCACCCACTCTTAGAAGGCCGTCATTATCCAAGAAAATGTTCAATGGAATTAAGTCTTTATTTTCAATCGGAACGTTAGTTTTTAAACAACGAATTTCGTTGAAGAAGTGTTTATGTTGAATTTGTTTGATTATGAAATCATGGGCAATGCGGAGATCGTCAACAGATAACGAACCAACGTCTCTGAATTTTCTCCTCGATAGGTTTATAAATTTGAATATATGGGCTATAACCCTATTTAAGGTTATAAATTTTGAGAATCGGAAAAATATAGGTTCCCAAAAGTTTAAGTCGCTGTTGACTATAGCAAGGTTGACCTTTTTGACTTCAGGCAAGTCGTCAATAGGTTCGAAAGAATCCATAGAATCAAAATCTTTAGATTCAAGTAGAAATCGAGGACCCTCGAACCAAAAAATCCAGACATCAGATGAGAATTTACCACGAGAAAGTAAATCGGCTGGGTTTAAATCGGATTTGACATGTCGCCATATAAACTCTTTACTATTGTTTTGAATGGTTAGGACACGCCGAGCTACAAAGGGAGAAAAATCATTAGAAGACCGTTTCACCCAACTGAGAGCGACTTGAGAGTCGGACCATAAATTTATGGAAGAGATGTGAAGAGAAATGCATAGAATCTGAGCTATTCTACGAGCTAAAGTGGACAACAGCTCCATTGCACACAGCTCTAACTTGGGAATAGTCAAAGTAATTTTCAAAGGATTCACACGAGATTTAGCAGTAATTAGGCGAGAGGATCTAGAATTATCAGCGTAGATCGCTACTAAATAGAGACACCCTCCGTATGCCTTTTGACTGGCATCGCAAAACCCGTGGAGAGAACACGAAGTAATAATTTTTTGGTTAAATAGGTATCTGGGTACTCGGAGGTGAGCAGCTTCAGTTAATAAAGAAAGGAATTTATTAAACTGAGTAATTATGGATGTGTCGGAAATGGGAACATCCCACCCTATCTGGGATTTCCAGACCGATTGCATTAACAGTTTGCCAAACACGGTCAGATTGTTTACTAACCCAAGAGGGTCAAATGTACTGGCGACGGTACTTAATATCCTTCGTTTCGTTATATGAGAACAATCAGCCAACTTGGCAGTTTGGATGTGTAAAATATCAGACGCAGGATTCCATTTTAGTCCTAGAATTTTGCTTGACGAATCGTCAAAACTACGATCCAATTCAGCGTTAGGTAATTCATCGATTGACTGTAAAAACTTGAATGAATTTGATTGCCATTTGTGAAGTTGGAACTCATGTTTTCCAAGCATATTTGTCAATTCGGCATAAAGAGCCGGTAAGTCCATTTCCTTATTGGTTCCAGTTAAGATATCATCCATGTAGGTTTGATGAAGAATAGCCTGCTGCGCATTTGGACAATCGGGACTATTTAAGGCAATGTCTTTCAAGACTCGGGTGGCCAAGAAAGGGGCACAGTTCTGTCCGAAACTAAGCCTCGATAATTGGATACATTGAAGGGGTTTCGTGGGGTTATCCCTCCACAGTATGTTTTGGAGATAGCGTTGCATGGGATTGATATCTATGAATCTATACATCATTTTGATGTCAGCACACAGGACATATCTATAGCATCTAAATCTGCACAAAATGTCGAATAGGTTATCCTGAACTTGGTATCCCTTCGACGTTAAATCATTAAGAGAGAAACCTGAATCGGTTTTAGCCGAAAAATCGAATACGATTCGAAGTTTGGTGGATGCGCTTTCCTCACGTATCACCGCCCTATGGGGTATAAAATACTTGAAATCGTTAGACACAGTGTTATAGAAAGACAGAGGAATGACTTGAGCATGATTGAGTGTTAGGTATTCTGAAATTACTTTTTTATATTCAGAGAAAAGGGTAGGATTAGCATTGAATTTTCTTTCAAGAGAAGAGAATCGTTGGATGGCTATACCGAATGACTGGCCTAGTTTTTTATTCAGATTTGCGAGTAGAGGCATATCTACCTGATACCGCCCCGATGGTAGGATAACGGTTGTATCCCGAAATAGTTGTTCAACATATTCCTCGCTGGGATCTTGTGATGGACATTCGGGAATTTCCTCAAGCTCCCAGAATTTCTCCATTGTCCTTTGGAGGTCAGAATATTGATAGACTTGATCATTACAAACCGTCAAAAAGGAATAAGCAGACTTAGGTTTATGCTGGGAGGAGTTAGCAGTTCTCAAAGGGATAGGACCCGCGATAACATATCCCAGGTGAGTATCTATGAAGGAAGGAGAATAAGGATCCGTTTTAAGTACGGTCCCCTTAAGCAGGTAATGATATAAATCACAGCCAATAAGAAGATCTATTGGACCGGATTCAAAGAATAAAGGGTCAGCTAGCTCAAGTTTTATATGGGATGGAATCTTAAAATTAGAAGGTGAGATAGAAGATTGTGGTAAACTATTTGTTATTTTATCTATGACCGAGCAAGATATAGTGAAAGTACTGTAAGGTGCAATTTGAGAATTAAATGTGATATCTACCACTTCTCTACTATAGGTGTAGTTATTGCTACCTAATCCGGAAATATTAAGAGTTTGTTTTCGAGAGACTAAATTCAATTTTTGTACAAAGGCACGGTTAATAACGCTCATTTGACTAGCGGAATCAAGAAGAACTCGTCCAACCAAACACCGACCATTGAAACCGTTAACATTCACTAAAGCCGTAGGCAATAGTACAATACTGTCTTTTGCTGACATGGCAGTCAAAGCAGTTTGATATCTCACTGACTCCGGAGGTTCAGGTGATTGATTAGGTGATGCAGAACTGGTATTTATGAAATTAGATCTATTAATTTGATCTGGGGACGTATTATTATGTACATTAATAGGAGAGGGGTGATTATTTACATTGGATAGAGAGGTTACATTGGGGCTTCCGGAAGAGGAGGCTCTAGGATTATTACGATTGTTAGAGTTGTTTGGCAATCTGTTCTGACTGTCAAAATGTAAGTAACTATGATGAGACTTATTGCAAGTTGCACATCTCCTAAGGGATTTACAATCGGTAGTACTATGGGTACTATTCAGGCAATTTACACAAAGTTTTTTAGCTTTGACTATCTGATACCTCTCTTGAGGTGATAAGGACATAAATTTGGAACAACCGTATATAAGATGAGAGGGGTCTGAACAATGAAGACAGCTCGGTCTATTAACCCGTGAAGAACTAGAATGGTACTGTTGCGAAGAACTTAAACTAGATACCAATGTCACCCTATTTTTACTAACATTATTAGACTTGGGGTTGAATTTACCCTTAGTGTTGGTTTCAAAAAGATTTAAATTTTCCAACATTGATTGGCGTTGCTGTAGAAAATCAAAGAAATATTCAGCTGTAGGGATAAGCTCTGGCTTGCGCTCACTTTCGAAGGCTCGTCTTGAATTAAAATCAAGTTTTTGCTCCATTAAAAATATTATTAATGACTCAAAATTTACTTCCGGCGATAAATTCATATTTTTAATCAAATCAAATGTCTTACGCGTCGATATCTGAAATTCGCGCAACTCGACCGGAGTACTTTTCAAGACAGGTTTTTGATCCACCAAAGTTTGGTACAAAGAATACAGTAATTTATATTTATCGTCATATGCCTTTTTAAGAATATTTAAGGCAATATTCAAATTTTGATTTGTTACGCTTAAGGACTCAATCATTTCCAAAGGTGGTCCACGTAACAGCCCTTTAAGGTAATAAAACTTTTCACCCTCCGACTTTAAATTATTATTATTAAGTACCAGTGCTGTGAACAGGTCGATAAAGGATGGCCACTCTGATGCAGCCCCTGAGAAAGGTTTAATGTTAATTTTAGGTAACACGACATTAGATACATCGTTTGGCCTAGTATTTAAATTGAGTGATTCTTTTTGCTTATTTTCTATTAGAAGTTCAAGCATAGCAATACAACTTTCAAAACGGTCGGCGACAACGTTCTCGGCCTCATCGTCGGAAGAGTAGTTGTCGTCGTCCGGGTTAGATAATGAAACGATTTCCAATTGGACTTTTTGATAATTGTCATAGTGACCAGATATGCTTTTAAGTTTGACTTTAAGTATATAGACCTCTTCGGAGCCAGTCAGCTCCGACACAAATGTTTCAATTCGAGATAATTGCGATTTGAAACCCCCTCTTTTATTTTTCAAGTGATTTAGCGACATGATTGAATCAAAGTGTAACCAATCAAAGTTGAACTCCACCTGAATTAAAATAAGCTTCTAAAGTAGCGAGTAAATTTTTACAATATATGGAATAACCGAATAGACAAAGCTTTTCCAATCAATGCGATAAGTATTTCAATAGCATGCAAATTACTGAAAATTAGTTTAACATTGTAAGAAAATACCTACCTACTTATAACCTACTTATAACCAAATACGGTATTAATATTCAAAATAATAAAGAAGAAATTACAGTGAATTATTTTTCACAGTGTACTAGAATGCATGTAAACGCAAATAGATAATCAATATTGAGATTAATAAACAAAATATCAAACATTGAGAAAACTGTAAATTATTTTTAACAGTGTAAGAAAATGTACCTAAATATAACTAAATACACTAATTAAATATCCAAAGTAATAATGAAGAAAATACTGTGATTTATTTTTCACAGTGTACTAAAAATGCATATAAACGCACATTGATAATTGATAAACAAAATATCTAATATTTAGGAAACTGTAAATTACTTTTAACAGTGTAAGAAAATGTACCTACTTATAACTAAATACACTAATTGAATATTCAAAGTAATAATGAAGAAAATACTGTGATTTATTTTTCACAGTGTACTAAAATTGCACTTGAACGAAAAAAGATAAACAATATTGAGATACATAATCAAAATATCTGATATTGAGAAAATTGTAAATTATTTTTAACAGTGTAGGAAAATGTACCTACTTATAACTAAATACACTAATTAAATATCCAAAGTAATAATGAAGAAAATACTGTGATTTATTTTTCACAGTGTACTAAAAATGCATATAAACGCACATTGATAATTGATAAACAAAATATCTAATATTTAGAAAACTGTAAATTACTTTTAACAGTGCAAGAAAATGTACCTAAATATAACTAAATACATTAATTAAATATCCTCAAACTTAACGATGTATTTATTATACCATGTATTATTGAGGTAACAAAAACCCGACATGTAAATAAACACTAGTTTCTTCAAAATATGCTGTTTATAAACACTTCCAAACCGGCTCCTAATCCTATACACCCCCCTTGAGCGAGGTGTCGTTGAAGTAAAAACGGCCAGCAGTTGACCATTCTAGATTCAGAACTCGCTTCGCGCGCTGTTGCCGGACTGTCTTTAATTTCCCGAGCAATCAAATCGCACTTATATACATATCACTGTTTCAGTATTTATTTTTTACAGTTTCTCAGCCCTCACGAGAGTCTAATGAACAACTTTTTGGAATGTTTATTAGAGAAAAGAAGAATAGGGTTCAGACAGACCCAAGAAATCAAATTGCCGCAAAGGCGGAAATGGATATATCAAGTTGCTGCAGAGGCAAAAATGGATATGTCAAATTGACAGACTACATCCGGCTCGAAGGACCAATAAAAACTATGTACGAGAAGGGAAATTCGCCTTAGCGATATTTGGCTGGTTCCTCTAAGTTTAGTTGGTTGATCCTTTCCTTCCCGACATGTTTTTGAGTATTTTAAAACAAGAAGACTCGCCAACCTTTTGTTGACGGGAACGCTGAAATTGTCGTGAGAATAAAGGAGTAATAAAAATACGGCTCACTCACAATCCCTCTATTTGAATTCTTACAAGAACGAAGTACCAAACTTTAGTATTGGATACGGCAACAGCGCTAAACTACCGATGAACCGGTCTAGGCGACCATGCGGATTCAAACAATAATTTTTAATAAAAATAGTACTTACAATACAGAAATTCACCGACCAATGTCGGAAAAGCACTTCACGTCATATTTACACTCTCATTTGTTGCAGTTACATTAAATTGATAAACGAAATTAGGTATGTATTTAAACCAATGAATCAACACTTGATCATATCGTCACAAGAGGCGAGCCAAGACTCCTGATTGCCTTTCGTTGGCGGTAATTTTGCGGCTTATGGCGCGGGAGGTACCAATTGGTTCCGTGAACATGAATAAAAGGCGCGGAGATTTAAACTTCGAACCTTTCGCTTAATGTTAAATTAAGATCCATTGTAGGAATTTATGGGAAATTCCTACAGATATGTTATAATATGGCTCTTGCAAATAGAATGCAGTGTTACTTTTGTGACCACTTTTATTTTCCAAGACAAACTGTTTGTTTAATTCGCGATGATAACATAGATTTTCTTCAATTTGCCGGTAACAGAAGGCAAGCAGCTGGATTTCCTGTCGTCGATATTTTTGACAACACACGGATATGTACTAATTGTAATATTTCTATAGCAAATGAACTAAGAAATATGGGAAATTATAATAATTACCTACGGTTAAATGTTTTATCACCCGCTACAAGCCGCTCCTGCATAATATGTCAATCAAGAGTAAACCTTCAACGAGTAACTTTAAAGTATAGAGTTGACATGTTTGTTGCGTGTAACATATATGTACCCGATTTTTTAAGAATTTGTAGCCATTATTTGGATGATCGTGGTTTTCTATTGCCCCAATTACAAGAGGGTTTGAATTTTATGAATAAACCTTACACAATGACAAATATGTTTCTTCAAGGTTTAAGAGATATGGCCATGAAAATCGCCAAATCAGAAACTGGGAGGATATAAACAGTTTTAGTGACGAGGAGTTCAAATCCCTGACCTCGCTTTCCAGAAATAATTTTTTGGAATAGTTTGAATTTTGTGACTCGATTGAACATGGTGCAAATATGAGAAATAATAATAAAAAAGATTTATTGACCTTCCTAATTAAACTAAGACATGGTGTTTCAGATGATTTTTTGAAAATACTTTTCAACTACGGTTCCAGGCAAACAACTAGCAGAATAATTTCTATTGTTAGAACTTCCCTGCAACGTAGATTTGTACCAATTACAAGGGAGGATTATATCAACAACCATGTATCTCCATATATTAATCAATTGTACAATCCTACTCCTGATATTCCTAAAGTTATAAAATATATAGTTTGCACCTATAATTAAATAGAAAAAAGCAGCAATTTCCGGACACTGCGACAGTCTTATTGCTTTCACAAAAATAAACATTTACTGAAACCTGAAATTATATGTGCTGCTGACGGATATATTTTAGCTATTAATGGACCATATTTTTCTGATTCAGAGAACAATGATGCATCTATTTTGGATTCTGAATTCGCAAACGACGTCAACGGAATGCGAACCTGGTTGTCTGAAGGTGACGTGGTGATATTAGATAGGGGATACAGAGAATCTATTCCGTTGTTAGAAGAACTAGGTCTACATTATTATATGCCACCATTTTTACCTAGAAATCGACCACAGTTAACAACGTTCGAAGCGAATACGGCTCGTTTAATAACAAGTACGCGATGGATAGTAGAGGCCAGAAATGGACATTTAAAATCCATTTTTAATTTTTTTTCTGGATGAATTAGCGTAACTCACGCAACTAAACTGCTAGAGTTTTATTCTATTGCTGGCGCCTTACTTAATAAATTCCATCCTTTAATAGCAATACCTGGAACAGTGGAGTTAGCAAATCAAATGTTAACTCATTCTGAAGATGTGAATATTGTTCAGGCGCGAGAAGAACAAGAAAATCTTGGAGGACGACATGGTCAATGGACTCGATTAGATCACAGGCATGTACCAATATTTCCACATTTATCACAAGAATATTTAAAAAATTTAACAGGTCCATATCATGTTCATCTTGCCAGTTTTTATATCCAGGATAAATTACAAAGAGAGGAAGATTATATTTTACAGATTGATGAACACGTGGATGAACGGAACTTTTTAAGATTTCGGCTATATTCTAGATTTAGAAATAATACTAAACATATGCTGTGGGTAGTTTATAGAGATCCTAATGATGACGATGAAGAGCAATTAATCTTGGGATATTTCTGTACTTGCAGGTCAGGAACTAGAACCCTAGGAACATGTGCTCATGTAGCAAGTGTTATATGGTTCCTTGGTTTTGCCGGGCATCAAGAACATGATAAGTTTCCATCGATCAAACTATTGAATTATATTGATGATGCACATGACATAATTCTACCTGAAAATATTTAAATGGGTCCAGATATTTTATAAAAAAATATTTATCTTTTACTAAAATAATGCTTTTAGAAGATACCAAATCCATAACAAACTACTGTACACATTAAAAGTATTAAATAATAGTTATTTGTAAAACAAGTGTCACAATGACTCGTTTTGTAGTACGCGAAGCGGTGAATTGTGCAAATCACGAGTACTACAGAAAGTCATTGTGGCACAAGTTTCACACAATACTTTCCATAAATCGCGTTTATTTAATTATTTAAATAAAATATAATTTCATATAATCCTTTTTTTAAACTTGGAGGTGTTGTTTGAATTTAAGTTGGCAATTCTGTAGATTCCTAATTGGTCAGATCACAGAGGGTTTAATTCAGAACTTCTGACTTTTGACATATTATAACCTAATAATTGTGTAAATTGTAAACAAACTTCCATTTAAGCAAAAACAGGATGATTATTTGTTTAAAAAAGAGCTTCTTCGTATATACTCTTGCGATCTATTTATATTATATCATGAACAGAATTATTTCTTCACATAGATATCTAGTAATTTATCCCAAAAATCGTACGTTTTGTATACCTTTATATTGATCCAATACAATATAAAAATGAACAATTGACAAATCATTGATAAGTAAACGTTAGCGTACTTTATTCGTTATTATTTTCAATATATGAATCATTCTAATTTACCTTTAGTATAATAATTTGCTAGCTAGAACAACGCTAGACCATTTTATTTATAATCTTTGTCAAGGTTAAAGTCAAATGTCAAATAAAAATATAACTGCTGAATACAATAACCAACTGTACTCTAAAAATTACTATTATAGTGTTCAAAGAGCTTCATAGTGACACTGTAAACAATGTTATAATGAAGTCTCTTTTATACGCGAATTATATAAATATTTTTATCCACTTGCATTTCTGTTCCTTCCTATTTAACCGATAGATACTAGCTTCATGGCCGATAGTAAACTACGATTTTTGTACTCACAAATGGAAATTATTATACATGAATGGATATGTCAGATATATAATATGGTTCACTATATACATATATTGAAATCTCAAAAACGCATCATACTAAAATTATGAAATTATATGAAGTTATTAAGTGCTTGAAGCTAATTACAAAAATAAATAGATCGTACATTTTGACGGATCGAATTGAAAAATATTGGGTGATTCTAAAAAGGGAATATTTCTTTAATTATTAATGCATCAAAAACGAATTAGATGTCTCAATCACCTTGTATTCCATAAAAGCTATTATTCTCTAGTTATTGAATGCATAATCAATATTAATAGCAAATTCCCTAATATACAGTGTGTAATTTTTATTATTTAAGAAACGCATTTCTGTGGATGAATTAACAATCACCCTGTATACATATAATGTAAAATTGGTATATATAATGTCAGAACAGTAAACAATATGTAAGTTTTTATTTTTAACCATGTTTTCATTCCATATCACATTCTCCCAGAATTTTAAAAACTCCCCCTGATGTAACTGAGAACCACCCTGTATATGTTTACATTTTGAACTATTTATGTGTACGTTTGCGTTAGACTAGGACATATTAATGCTAAAATCAACTAGAAATGCTTTTTTTTTTCGTTTTAATCAAGTTACGTAGTTTCAAAAAATATGGATTTCTCGAATTTAACACCCTGTATTTTAAAAACTAGTCATAAGATTGAATTGGTCCCATAGACACTTTTTGTCAACAAGTTGAGTACAACATCATATTCAAAATTTATTACATTTGACGGAACGCCACTTTGCCATTAGAAAAGGGCGGGGTCATTTAAATATCTAGGAAGTATGTTAAACCAAAATTGGGATTCAGAACTCTCAAATGTTATATTTCGTCAGTAGGTACTTCTGTATGGTGTAGAGGCCTGAACTTTAGAAGCAACTGTAATGTTTGCTAATGATATTATCGTGGCTACACCACATTAGAAATGAAAACGTTCTCCGGAAAGCAGAATTGAAAGGTCGCGAACTTTAATAAGTGAGAATACTTATTTAGAAGATATTATCAGAGGATAACTTTACGTGTTCCAGCCCCTTGTCCTTCAGGGTACGATCAAATGAGAAAAGAGCGTTATGGAATGGAAAAAACTGTCTTGTTTGGGAATATTAGTATCTAAACACGAATGAAAATCTTCAAGACAGTCTAACTGTAGGAACACATAACAAAAAAAACCGGACGCCTGCTCAGGAATCGCCATGGCACTCTAAGAAGACGATATTGTCTTACATACTCGCAGATCTATTTCTATACAATCAAATAATTCTGTTAAACAGTTTTCGTTAGAAATGTGTGCTATTTATTCCAAATTATGATATCAACTATGAATTTGTGCAGTGGAGAAATGCATTCCCGAAAGTTTGAATGTTTTCATTTCAAAATATAATCGAACATAGATACTTTTTTACGTGTATATTCAAAGAAATGTTGATCATTTTCTGTAAGCTGTTCATTTATTTTCTCAAATTTCACACTTTCGCTTCTAGATTCCTGATACCAAGTATTTATGAATAAATATAAGTTCATTCGAATTTTCCAACAAAAAATTCTACGGCTGGTTTATCGAGAAAAATTGTATACTAACCACTACCATGTTCACGAGTAATGTAACCACTCTATGCATACGAATCCACACGAAATGTTCCACACGAGGTGGTACGAATTATTTGTCGTACAGATTCTTATACGGTATAAGTGTCGTCTAAAGGGATAATTCGCGCTTCATCGTTCCGTGTCTGAAATTTCAACTTCCTTGTCTCTCAGACTTAAACGACGATTTTCAGTAACCATTTTCGAGAATTTTGTTCAACCGTGTGCATTTACATTGACAGAACCTCCAATTAATCCAATATGAAAATCGAAAAATTGACAAAATAGACTACACCAAAACAATCAAATTATCGATGACTTTCAAAATCCTGTGTATAGAGGACAGTTGTGTGTTAATGACAAGGTGGTTAAAGAGAAGCAAATATAAAAGCAAGTGATCAATAAGAAAATACGATAAAAGCTGGGAAATAGGATTGGAAGGTAAAACTATGCTATGAAACAGTGAGCAGCTACATATACATGATTTGATTGTAGCTCTTCGAATCTTTTAATTATGGATAACTGTTGACAAATATTTTGGAAGTAGAGGTTCAATTTGGGAAAATCGAATAATCGTGTGCAATAATTCCCATTTTTTATAAATAACTGTAAATTCACATATATCTTCTCAATATCTTTTGTGTTTCATCTCTACCTACGTGAAGCTTATTACATATATCAAAATGGGGTCACCCATAAAAACCTTTCCTTATTTCTTCACAGCTAATACCTACTTAAAGAATATCCACACACCTGTTCGGTGTATGGCTTTACCTCGAAATAACGTTACCTAGTTTTTGAATTCTACCTGAATGGTGCTCTTCCCGGCTTTTCCAGATAATGGAATCTTTTACCACACATAAGCAGCTTTTCAGTGTGTGTAAATTTATAGCAGCAGCGGTAGTACGTTGCAGACAGGGTTGGTTGTAATATATTTGCCAGCATTAATCAAATTATGCAAAACCACTCTACAATATAGAAATAACGACCATGTTTTATGTATATACAGAGACATTAAGTTAAAAACTATATGTATATGATACAATCATAGAAGTGAGAGATATATGATTGATAAGACAAATTATTAAACCCCCAATCCACCCTAGTAAGTAAATCTTGATGGAAATCTTAAACTAGTTATTAACTGATTTCAAATTGTATACTTCGCTATCCACCTTATGTAAATGTCTAAATTTTTGAAGTCATCTTTAAAAGGATATTGCAACAGTGTATAATACCTGAAATTAAGAAGAAGGTTAATTGGGAATTACCGATAATTGTAGTTTACTAATAAAAAGATTTTAATTCTCAACAAATTAGCATAACAATAATAAATTATATTATCAAGTATTCAATATTTTTAAAATTTTGGCTGATAAAACATTTAGTATTGTCGGTCAAAACCAAATTGAATTCCCATATGAAGAAATTTATTGTTTGAGTCGAACAAGAACTTACATTAGACTCCAAGATCTAAATAAACAAATTAGTTTGCAAAATTTGAAAGTGAAAATGGAAAAAAAAACTTTCAAAATTCACGAACGTTAAAAATAAAGTGAGATCGGAACAGTGAATATTTGAAAACGAAACACCTTTTTTAATTTCATGTTATTTTTAAATAAGTAAGTTGCATCTTATTCAATGTCTTTGTATGCTCTAATGCATCCAGATTACCCCTGAAAACCCCATACTTGGACTTGCCCTAAAATGTGTCTTTTGATAGAACTCAAAAAGGTTAAATTATTTTTCTGTTTCCGTAAAGTTAAAGTTTATTTTGATTATTATAATATAAATTATCTCTTAGTATGAACAATAGAGATTTGTATAATCATCCCGTCAAACAAAGATCGCCATAAATACATATTGATGCTACCGAGAGTAGCATTCGTGGCCATAATATAGAAATTAATATTGCATCGCAGTGACGTCACACGCCAAACGTTCGATGCGCGTAAGCATACCGTGTATCGTGGTCTAGGCTCAAAAGAGTATATGAAGTCAGTTGCCTATCCGGCGCCAAGACAGACAGTACAGCACAGTACGTAGTGCAGGATACGATGTTGCATACGGCGAATAGAAAGCGAGGCACGAGAAACAAGAGGAAAAATCCGTAGCAATAGTTTTACCACAGAATAAAGAGACAATATGGATATAAGAAATTGGTTAGTTTCTAACTCATCGAATCGGGCTCAACGGTCAACATCAAAGTTCTCTCACTTATCAAAGTTAGTTTTTACCTCATCGAATCGAGCGCAATGCTCAACATCAAAGTTAGTTGCTAACTTCTCGAATCGAGCTCAACGCTCAACATCAAAGTTAGTTTCTAACTCATCGAATCGAGCTCAACGCTCAACATCAAAGTTCTCTCACTCATCAAAGTTAGTTTTTCACTCGTCAGTTCTACACTTATCGACGCGAGTTTTACCCTCATCGAAGCGAGTTCAATACTCTCGATAGCAAAGTTTTACATTCATCGACGCGAGTTTTACACACTCATCGAATCGAGCTCAACGCTCAATAACATAGTTAGTTTAATATTCATCAAATCGAAACATAAAGTGTCTTCCGATCTGAAACCACCGAAGCTCAGTATTCACAACTTTGTACCATTTTGTAACTTTGTATATAATGAATTATTAATTTCGACATTAATTTTGTCAAATTAAGATTATTTATTTAGTTGAATGTCCACGCCCGTTGACGAAGTTCAACTAGAAATATAATCAAAAACAGGTAAGTTGAAAAATTTCAGTAGAAAATTTAATTTTTAATTAAAATTTCAGAGTCATTCCATTAGAAATGGTCCAAATATTTGAAAATTCATTGCTCGAACAGCACCAAATAAAACAAAACTACCATGTAATGATAGCTTATAATGTAGATATTTTATATCCGATGTTAATTTCTGTTCAAAATAATTTTTTTCAATTGTAGGCTGTTTTCGTATCGCAACGTTTGGAAAAAAATTCAATTGCAGCCATTTACAAAATTGCCAATTGCTCTTTACTCTTGGCTTGTATCTTTGTAAAACAATTTTCATTAGCTTTGGCAAAAGATTTTGTGCATTATCATCATAATTTTGTATTAGTGTTTTGAATGAAACTTACCGTTTCTAGTTAACTCCACAGTATATTGAAAAATGGTAAAACTTCTAAAAAATTGACAATTGTTTCGATATTATATAAATATCATCGCCAGAATGACAGAAGTTACATTTCATTTGATGCCTACCTGATGTTTAATTATTTTTGGCTAGTCCAAGGAGTGACTTATCTTGTGATTGACTTAATATATGTAAATAGAAAAAAGAAGATATGATATTACAAATATTAAAGCTTAGATATTATCACCACTATGGGGATATCCTGGATATCATGTTTCCCAATTAAAATCAGTATAACTGTGCAATGATATAGAAAACCAGGAAAACTATATCTGCTGATCTTTACAATTATAACTTAGGAAGACAGTTTAAAAGTGGAGAATTACCTAGATTCATCTGTTCATTGACGATTTCATATTGTGGGTTTCTTAAGTGTCTTCTAATTTCCAATTCTTCAAGGAAATCCGGTTCTTGTTTCTCATCACAAATATGTAGTATTTCTAGATCTGTGTTAGGTGTCAATGAATAATTGGTGTCAAGTAGATGTCTGGCGTAGTAGGATTTATCTGGTTATTTTAATCCGTATGCTCGTAAGTGTTCACTTATCGGATTTCATAATTTCTAAGGGTCTGACCCAAATTTAATTATTAATTCTATGTAGTTTTCATTATTATGATGCCGATTTGTTTGCCTTCTAACCTAATTATAACAAAAATTACAATAATGCACCAATTTCGACAGCTGATATCTCAAATGGTACTAAATATAAAAACTTGAAATTTCCACATATTCAACAAACAACCAACACTTCATACGAGCTATTAATTTTACTTCGTGTTTTTAATCTAGAGAAAAAATATTAACATCAGATATAGTATATCCACGCCACATTATAAACTATCATTACATGTTTAGTTTTTACTAACTTTTATACTAGGGACTAAGAACAAGAATGATATTAGGTTATTATTTTCAGGTAAAAAATATCTAAAACGGAAGAAAGTTCATGATGATAGTAGTGGAAGTGGAAGCAATGATTGTGATGAAAATAAAATGGTCGGAACATCAACATCGGAATCTATTTTTGAAGGAGGCTCAAGTAGTTCTTCAAATCTACATGAAGCTGTCTCTGGGACTGGAACCTCTGAACAAACTGAAGAACGCTATGGTTACCATGAAAATGACATTGGTCGTTATGTTAGTTGTGCCAATAACTTGCCTTCTGGAAAAAAGAAGGAATTGTTGACAAACCCCTGGGTTCCAACATCCAATTACGATTTTGCTTCTGATGCCATTCACTTGAAAAGAAAATAACCATGGCTGGTTAGATTAATACACTCCATGGCTTGTGTACTCAAGTCGTTTGAAAGGTGCGTACGTTTGTATTGTGTTTTATTTCCGTCAAGAATTGCTATAGTTAAAGAAGTCTTGGTGTCATTTATGGTAAGGCCTTACATGAAGTTTAAGGATTTATATGAAGATTGTAGAAAGTACGTTGGGAACCATTACCACAAATCTTCAACAGCAGCTGCAAAAGCATTGCTTGAGAATGCTCCTATTGCTGTCCAGCTGCAAATAGGGCACCATAAGACGATTGAAGAAAATAATTGAATATTGTCAGCAATTATTTCATGCATAATAATTTGTGGAATTCATGATTTGCGCTTAGAGGAAAAGAAGAAAATTGGGGAGTTTTCTTTGACCTTTCAATTAAATTTGAGGATTGACTCTGGTGATGAGAAGCTAAATAGCCACTTTGATAAATGTCAGAAAAACGCAGCCTATACTTCACCAACAATTCAAAATTATATCATATAATTATGCGTTGAAGTTATCAAAGAAAAAATAATCAAAGACTGTAAATCGGCAAAAGCTTATGCTGTAATGGCTAATGAAACAGCATATATCGCTGGAAAAGAACAGCTTTCTATTGAATTGAGGTTCTATAAAGAAGGACCAAAAATAATCAGGGAGGAATTTGTAGGCTACATTGAGTTAAAATGTCGAGATGCTTCTACAATCGCTAGCGCAATTCAAAGTTTTTTAGAAGATAATAGTCTTTCCGCCGATAATTGTGTAGGATTCGCATTTGATGGGTGTTCCACGATGGCCGGCAAAGAAGGTGGTGTACAGGACATTCAAGAAAAAAGTACGCTAAATCTTTATTTTTATAATGCTACATCCACATACTAAATCTTGTGGTCAATGATACTAGCAAGCTACCAGAAATAAGAAACACAATTGCATCGGTTAAAGACACAATAACTTTCTTTCTTGAATCTCCAGCCCGTGGGAAATCGGATCCAAATCTTTCAAGAGCCTCTGAGACCAGATGGTCGGAAAAATAAAGGAGCATACAATTTTTTTCAGAAAGCTTCACTGACATTGTTAAAGGACTAGAACATCTATCTGTCGAAGGAAACTATGCAACAAGAAAATCTGCCTTGCAATTGCACTGTGCAGTAACTAAACCAATATTCATCTTAGGCCTAAATCTAGTTTCAAGATACTCTGCAATTTTTGGAACCCGTTGTGAACGTTTTACAAGGTGAAAGTATGGATTTGGTTATGGTAAAGAAACATATTGATGATATTCTAGATGTAATCAAAGAAGATCGACAAGATGTCGAAAATGTTTCTTATGATTTATTTAAAAAATCACTTGATATCGCAGAGAAAGTAGGGATTAAGTTATCAGTACCACGATTCACTCAAAAGGAAGTACACAGAAGTAATCCACCATCTGAGTCTGCAGTTAAATACTGGAAGCGGTCAATAGTCATCCCCTATATTGATTCTTTAACTTAGTGTTTGGATACTAGATTGCGAAAATACACCTGTTTTTGCTTTAATTTATTTTCATCCTTCAAGCATGCTCAAAATGGCTTCAAAAAATTTGAAAAATAATGCAGAATCTTTCATGGAGTTTTATTAGTTGGGCGATGTCTCTACAGAATTAGATTTGTGGTACAATATCTGGAAGAAAAAGAATTTAGCAGAAGACAAATTAAAGTACATTGAATTGGCTTCACTTTTGGAGGAAGCTAATTTTTTTTCCCTGCAACAAGGCACGAACTGCTAATATTAAGTGCTCTCCCATCCACTACTGCTACCGTGGAAAGATCGTTGAGTATCCTACGACGGGTAAAAACCTGGCTCTGGAGTACAATGGGTGATGACAGACTCACTGGGTTGTGTTTGATGAGTGTGCATCGAAAATTTTTCAAGGAAAATCAGGATGCATAGTTAAGAAAGTTTTGGATAAATTTAGTTTAAACCCAAGAAAAATGTTATTAGTTTATTTTAAGTATAATTGAAATATGGTAGTTTTGTTTTCATTTGCCTCTTGTTTTTATCCTAAAATTATACATTTGTGACGTCCCCCCCTTTATAAATCCTGGCTAGGCCCTAGTATCTGGTCCAACATTCTGGAAACCGAGAAATACTAAAAAACATCAATAACACAATAAAAACAAGTTTTCAAGCAGAGAGATCTGGAGGTGTCTCATTTTGTTGAAATGCCAGCAAAGCTTCTGATATATTATGATTACTTTCTAAAATTCGTGTTATTTCTGATTCAACAGATTGTCTAAGTATTTGTAGATAAGACTAACCATTTAAATTTCCCTCGAGAAGATATGGTCCCATCAGACAATCACACAGAGTTCCACATCAGACGTTCAGTATATGTTTAGGTGGGTAGGAAACTCCAGCATTACAATTGAGTCATTTTCTGTCTAGTTGTAACAGTTTAAAAATCTGTTACAACAATATATAATTTAATTTGGATATACTATGGCGGTACAAACCTTCTCCGACTGACAAGTTTAGTTAAATTTCTACAATGAAAAGGTACGTCCGTAAATTATTCGTCGGTAGGTGCCACTATTAGTACCGAATTATTAAATAAATTTTGCACATGCGTGCAAAATTCCAGAATTATCTTCGCTGGACGTTGAATTTTATTTGAGTAACGTTACTGTAATTCCAATCGAATCAATTACCATAAGATGCATCTAATTTTGAAATATTTTTAATAAAGGCCTATTAATTCTCGAGCAATAATGTAAATAAACTGGACAGGACTCACCAACTAGGTACTGGTTAACTCGTTCGTATTCTAAACCGTGTTCAGAATTCAGGAACAACTTTCTGAATTAATAATTTAGAAATCGGAAAATCACCCGCACTTTATCGATGCAATTCGTTGCGAATTATACACGCACTGGCTTTACAATGCAGGATTTGATGATCTGATAATATTCATATAAATTACTATGATATTTTTAAATAAATTTGAGGCACCTCTTATTTCGATGTTGCCTCGTGGGGATATCAAAATCAACTAACTCAACTTTCTATATCAATAATTCTCCTCTCCTTTGGTTACCAAAAAATTCTTTTTTTTTAAAAAAATATAAATTCACGTTTTCCTATAACAAAGAGAGATTTTCATTCTTTTAATATAATTGCAATTTTGCTAACAGAGACATCTGTATTTTTGTTTTCAAATCGTTATAAAGTATATTCTGCATTAATGTCATCCAAAATTGAAATGTCAAAATTTATTTGTATATTGAAACTTTAAAATTATTGATAATACAGTGTGTATCACTAGTATTACATCCAAATATGCACATTTTTCCTTATTTCAATATTTTCTTTAGAATTTACATAGAGGATATGTATTTATATATATATATATATATATATATATATATATATATATATATATATATATAATGGAATGATATTTAAATAATTTCGACGTATTGACCTGACCGTTCTTTGAAGGGAAAAACAACTACATTTCTGGCTAATACCACGCAAAATATGGAATTAGATCCCCTTGGAATACCATGACGTCGATCGACCATTTTGCCTATACGGACATCTGTGGTGATTCGCAACTGATAGCGGAATGGCATAGTACACTGGCGCGTTTCGACCTTCTTGGGTCTCT
The DNA here is from genome assembly GCA_963921935.1 of Galeruca laticollis. Lineage (NCBI taxonomy): Eukaryota > Metazoa > Arthropoda > Insecta > Coleoptera > Chrysomelidae > Galeruca > Galeruca laticollis. Next base: position 166,088,743 of record OY998176.1, read on the forward strand.
TCAAGAGTGCCGTAATGCCTTCCAGTTCAGTGTCTCTAATCCGCACTGAAGATTCCGTCCTCCGCCAACTTCTACTTGGTTCGTGTAGTAACACACAAGCGAGAAGTAGTCAGCTGGCGCCATCTTCACATTCAGTTGCGAATCAATACCAACAAGATAAATTCGACCGTATTAGTCGCATGAAATAAAATGAATATAATTTAATAAAAATGTAGGTGAGGTGTCTATATGAAACATAAATTTCCATTTTCTACTACACCTGCTTTTAGTCGAAATTTCAATAATTTCGACGTATTGGCCTGACCGTTCTCCGAAGGGAAAAACAACTATTTTCCTGGCTAATACCACGCAAAATTTTGAATTACATGTCATTCGAAAACCGTGACGTCGATCGACCATTTTGCCGATACGGACATCTGTGGTGGTCGAAACGCTTCACTAGATATACTATGCCATTCCGCTATAAGTTGCGAATCTTCGACATTCTCTACTCGGTGGTTGTTAACTAGTATGATGTTATATGTATCGTGTATAACCTTGGTTTTATTGATATTCAATTTGTGACCTATTTGTAGGATGCCTCATTGAGTTCGTTCAACTTTCGTTCCAGTATGAAGCAATTTACAAAGTGCATTAGAATGATCTTCAATTTTCTCAACTTCAGCTTCCTTATCGACCTATCATCATCAATCATTCATTTGCTTCAGAATTTTGATTCAACAATTTAAACAAATCTTGTGCGGCCAGATTAATTACATGTGCAAAACATGGAAAATGGCAGTCCTCGTGTTTTCTGAAAAGTTTCTTTATTCATATTTTTATTAGGTTTTCAAGTCCGCACGTACAAATATTCACCAGCGAGACTCTCGTACGAGACGCGAGACCTCATGCACAAAACTGGATACGAGACCAATAAAAGTCTCGTCTCGAGTTGTCCGAGTATCATCTCGTGTCTCGAAAACGAGACTGTTGTACGCGCTAGTATGCACGAGTGGTGCGATCACTAAGAACAAATATAGGTCAATCAAACATCGTAACAGGATGTTAGTAAATTTTAGAGACCAGAATAAATAGGAGCTTTGGAGAAGAAGCAAAATAGTGATAAACAAAGGAAAAAGATGAAGAATATCGAAACGTAATGTTGAGAAAATACTTCCAAGGGAACACAAAGAAATGTTAATCAAGATAAGATCTAGAAGACTGGGGTTATAGCTGAAAATTCATAAACATAGAATATCCAACAAAAAAGCATCTGGAGATATTGAGCGAATGTGTTTCGCTCCATATTGAAAAGTCTATTCAAAGATATTTGTTCCGGTCTGAAGTTGACAGAAAAAACTTCAGAATACAATACAAAAACTAAACTATCACAAAATATTGGTACGGTGAAAAACCATTAATATGGATATCAAACAGCTAGATCCAGCAAGATGTGAATTTTATAAAACTGTAAGGGATATGTCATTATAGTTGATTTTCGAATTCAATAATGATTTAAGAGAATGATCCAATATTGTTTAATTAACGTAACAAAAAAAAATATAATTATAATATCCTTCACGTCACTTCATATCATAATTTCATTCAATTTCAATCAATATTTCAGAATATTCATTTGTATTTATCCCAAAAATGCAATGAGTCCCACTCTGTTTCGGAATCTTACCCGGAAAATCCGTTTTATATGCCGTTCGAATAGAATCCATTCATTACCACCTACCAAGATTCTTTCCCTATTAAGTTTAACTTTCAACAAGGATCCACAGAAAAGAAGTCTTTTTTTAGAATTCGATTTTATAAAATATGATTCGTATATAAAAAACGAAAGATTTAGAATTCACTTTTTGTAAGAGCTGTTACGAATTCTTTAATTTTCACGCTACTTTAAATTTGAATATTAAAACGTTTGAAAATTTTCAATTCAAATTAATACTGCTGTGTACTGGATATATTCCCATTCGAATTAGTTCACATGAATACATCCTATCTTCGCATTAAAGAATATACGGGGTAACTAAAACCATTTATTTAAACATACTTCTTCTCATCAGGCTACATTGATCAACTATAACTCATTTCACGGGAAATAACTTCTTTATATCAGACTAGAGCTAGTAGCAAGTATGTGATAAATATTAATATAAGAACTGCAGTAATGAGTATATAGGCTATAATTGTGTCGAATTGGCAAAAACAAATTTGTATAAAAACACGTTGTTACTTTTTCGCAAACCCTATATACGATGCGAGAAAAGTCTTGGTTTACCCCACAAAAAGTTGGAGTTTCTTTGAATCATTCTCAAGTTTTTCAGTGAGAGAAGCACGAAAAATCAGTTTTTAGAAAAAAAATCCTGTGTGTACGTCGTCGTTGTTGTGTAACCACTTGTTATTGTAATATGCTCCTTGTAGTCCAAAATCACTATCTCAGCAGGGGTGGTTAGCATTATTAACGATTCCAAAAAGTTAGTAAGGATTTGTTGAAAAAAATAAGGGCGCCAGTATATTTAGTTTTTTATATATTAATGGTAAATATACAAAACCACACTAAAATTAATTTAGTTATGAAATTTGATGGAAGTTTCAAATTAATATAACCAGGTTAAAATAGAGAAGAACGAAAAAATTTCAATACAACCAAATTATCAAATACAAAATTAAGAGGTCGAATTGACTTATGAAGTACTCTTTATACAAATTCTCATCAGATTATCAATTACAGTTAATAGGTTTTTAAAAATCAACTCGTTACCAATATAAAAATAAATTAGATTAGTTGTTTGCATAATATTACTATAATTTGTAACCTTTAATTATAACTTAACGAAACAATTGATAACATAGAATCACACTCGTGTAGAGAACACTTCATGAATTCTCCAACTAATAACATTAAAAATTAATCAGTGTTAAATTGTACTTAATCTAATAATAATTACTGTTTTTTATTAATTAAATCCAACAAACACGAATATCTCTTGTAAACAGTTTCCAGCTTCAATACCTTCAAAATTTATGAATTTTGTTATCAAAATTGCCATACATATCGTTAATCATAAGCCTTTGACGTTGGCGAAAAAATCTTCAAAAGCTGGACAGCAAAAATTAATTTACATACCTCCCTATGCTGGAAAAAAAAAGAAATAAAAATGACCGTGGGTTTAATATTGAAAACGATTATTTTTAACAGCGACTTGCTTTATATTCCACGTACTTTCCCGGGCCACGAACATGCAATCTCCACGTATGATGAGTCTAAATATTGTTTGTCATTCAAGTAAATGAAGGACTAACGACCGTAATGAAAATCCCTACACCAATTAGTAGAGGCACAAAGAGTTGCTTACTGTGAATACATAATAAAATTCAGCGTTAGAAGTTCAGGAGCGTGTAGATGTAAAATTTTAATAGAAGTCTTTTTCCTAGAAATGGATGGATGTATCTGTACTATTCAACTCCAAAATGATAGTAATTATTGTTAATTAGTTTCAATAGAGAGAGCTTCGAAAATTTAATGAGAATTTGTCTTCCGCCTGTTGTAACGAACCCGTTAATGAAAGTGGCATTGTAATGACAGTGACAGTGTTATGTGAGTTATATATTCTTCTTTCCCCTGTTAATTAGTTTAAGGTCCGGTATTCTTCTTTCCCTGTTAAGTATTTTTTCGTTAGGTATTTTTATTTCCCTTTTGAGATGTCCTATGTCAGTTGGGTTGAACGGCAATATAATGTTCCGTAATGTTCGATCATTGATTCTGGAGGGTTCGAAATGACATTCTGGAACATTCTGGAAGACTGAAAATGGATATATAAGGAGATGCGACAGTTGTGACGGGTAGTTAGCAACTGTGACGGGACTGAAGTTGAACGATTTAGCGAGAAAATAATACATGTGAATTGGCGTTAATTTTAGGAGAATTGTAAATTGTATTAGTGTGAGGTGTGGGGTATAAATAAAACAAGCATACCTGGGAAGAAATTGGATGAACTGTTGGTTGATGAGCTCAGAAGAGAGCTAGAAGAGCGAGAATTGGAAACCGAAGGTAACAAGACGGTTCTGCTAAAAATATTACGGGAATATTTTTTAGAGAAGATGTTAGCCAATATTTCACAACAAATTAGTAAACAGAACAACGAGTTATCCCAGCAAATATCGACTCCAAAGAGACGAGTTGTCCCAGCAAACATCGACCCAGAGAGACGAGTTATATCAGCAAATATCGACCCAGAGAGACAAGATAGCCAGTATTCAACTACAAATTAGTAAACAGAACAACGAGCTATCCCAGCAAATATCGACGCAAAGAGACGAGTTATCCCAGCAGATACTGACCCAAAGAGTCAAGTTAGCCTGTATTCCACAACAAATTAGTAAACAGAACAACGAGTTACATCAGCAACTACCTAACCGTTGTGATGAGTTGCCTGATCAAACAGCCAACCAAAGGACTGAGCTCATGGAACAATTCAACAGATTCAAAAAGAGTTTACGAATCGAATGCAAGAACTTACTCGTCAGATGACCGTCCAGCGAGGTTACATATCTAATGATAAAAATAATAATGATAATAATAATAATAATAATAATAAACGACTTCAATGCTTCCATATATTAATACAAGAAGAAAAAAAGAAAAACACATAATATAAAATTAACTGTCCCAACCCTTACTTCGTGGAATCTGCTCATATTAGTGTTTTAAATGAAACTCACGGTTTCTAGTTAATTCCACAATATAATAAAAGTTATTGAAAATTTTAAAAAATTGACTATTGTTTCGATAAATCAATATCATCGTCAGAATGACAGAAGTTACATTTTATTTGATGCCTACCTGATGTTTAGTAGTTATTTTTGGCTAGACCAAGAAGTGACCTAACTTGTGATTGACTTAATATATGTTTAGAGAAAAAAGAAGAAGATGTAATATTACAAATATTGAAGCTTAGATATTATTAGCACTATGGTGATATCCTGGATATCATTTTTCCAATTAAGATCAGTATAACTGTGTAATGATATAGTTCCTATGAACAAATGTAATTTTGATAGAGAGATTAATACAATTAGACAAATAGCAAGATCCAACGGTTATCCATTAGATATGATAAATAAGCTAATTAGTAAAAAAGGGGAAAAAGTGGCATTACAACTAATATTTCCTAAACAAGCTGATGAAATAAAAACTTATAAAACCATCACATATGCAGGAAATATTTCTAATAATATTTCAAAGATAATATCTTCAGCAACGAATACAACAATTTCTTTTAAAACAGTAACTAACGTTAGTACAAAATTGTTAAATGTAAAAACAAAAATACCACTATTAATGAGGTCAGGTATATACAAACTCAAATGGCCAGAATGTAATGCTGTCTATTTGGGTCAGACCCTTAGGAATATTGAAATCAGATACAGTGAACACTTACGAGCATACAGGTTAAAACAACCAGATAAATCCCACTACGCAAAACATCTACTTGACACCAATCATTCATTGACACCTAACACAGAACTAGAAGTGCTGCATATTTGTGAAAAGAAGCAAGAACTGGAATCCCTTGGAGAATTGGAAATTAGAAGACATTTGAGGAACCCACAATATGAAGTTGTCAATGAACAGTTAAATCTAGGGAGTTCTCCACTAATAAACTGTCTTCTTAAGTGATAATTGTAAAGATCAGCAGATATAGTTTTCCTGGTTTTCTATATCATTGCACAGTTATACTGATCTTAATTGGAAAATTATATCCAGGATATCACCATAGGGCTAATGATATCTAAGCTTCAATATTTGTAATATCACATCTTCTTCTTTTTTCAATAAACATACATTAAGTCAATCACAAGTTAGGTCACTTCTTGGTCTAGCCAAAAATGACTACTAAACATCAGGTAGGCATCAAATAAAATGTAGCTTCTGTCATTCTGACGATGATATTGATTTATCGAAACAATTGTCAATTTTTTAGAATTTTCAATAACTTTTATTATATTGTGGAATTAACTAGAAACCGTGAGTTTCATCTGAAACACTAACATAATATAAGGTTGAAAGCAGAAGGCGAAGTTAAGCTTACAAGTTGATATAACATCAGCTTATAAACTGTTCCTCCACTTAACCTTGAATACATCGAATACAGGTTGGTGCGACAACAAAAAGAAAATAGTTAAATCTAAACTTAATCGTACGGACATCAGTGTTGCATTGAAAATAAATGTTTCTTGTAGGTTTTCTCAAATCTTTGCAATCTGTAAGTTTTGAACATGGCAGGTACCTGATTATAAATCGAGCATATTTGATAGGAATAACTGCGCCTGAAAATTTCTAGTCTGAAGATTGAGGGTGAAAGGGTTCCTTTGTATCGGATATTTACATAATGTAGATTAGATCGATAGGTAGTTTCTCTGTGCAAGTATGAGGGTGTTTTATCAAAAATTGTTTTTTGAAAAAGAACAGCTGCATGCAGAATCCTTCTATTAGCCATATTTAGCCAACCATTATCTCTCGTTTTGTGTGTAATATCGTATACCGAATATGAGTCGTAAACATGAATTTTGCACTTTTTGTATTTTTCTTTCATATTGGTTGGATAAAAACGGTCCATATAGTACATCAGCATAATAAAATATAGAAAGTATCAGTGACTCACAGAGATTTGATTTCACATGTTGTGGGAGAAAATGCCGGTTGCCATATATATTTTTAAGAGTGATGTATGCGCGTTGTATAAGTTGATTTATGTCTTTTTCAAATTTCAAATCGGAGTCCAACATTATAACTAAACTTTTAGCTTCGCTCACATTCTGAAGAGTTTCATTTTTTATTACAAAACGTACACTATCAGAAAACACACATTTTGTTGCCAAAAAGTATAACATTTGACTTACTACAATTAATGCTTAGGCAGTGATCCTCTGCAGCTTTAATAAAACTATTAAGTTCCTTATTTATATAACCACATGACTCCACTACAGTCCTGGGGTGGAAACTATGATAAATTTAAGTATCATCCGCATACAGGTGTACATTACACAACTGAAATTTTTTCACTAGACAGGAAGTATAGAAAGCAAAGAGCAATGGCCCCAGAATGAAGCCCTGAGGGACTCCGCACCGTAAATCCATATACTCAGAGAAGTGTCCGTCAACCACAACCATCTGTTCACGTCCTTGAAAATAAGATGCTATGAGGTTTCTGGCATAACTGGAAAGTGTTATATAATGTAGCATTCCTAGCATTAATTTGTGGTTAATGGTATCGAAGGCTCTGCTAAAGTCTAGCAAGACCAGAACAGTGCATTAACCTTTATCCAAAACTCTAACAACATCGTCAATAATATGGAGAAGAGCCGTTGTACAACTATATTTTTTCGAAATCCAGATTGTGTTATAGGTAATAATGAATACTAATCAACATATTTCTCCTTCTATAGCTCTTTCGAGTACCTTAGACAAATTTGACAGTATACTAATTGGGCGCAAATCCTTAATTTCAAAAGGATTTGTTCTTTTAGGCAATACTTTTACAATGGCTCTTTTCCACAGTTCAGGAAAAATATTATGGCAAAAGTTAATAATGTGTGTCATATAAGGAATTATATATGGACAACATAACTTTAATAGTATTAAATTCAATTTATCTTCACCGGCAGCATTTTTATTCATACCATTTATTGTATGGTAAATAAATAAAGCATTAACCTCCTGAAATTCAAAATCCGAATCTATTATTTTTCTTAGTTTGTACGACGAAAGTAATTCTTCAGGAGGTTCTCTCATATAACATGAGTTGATAAAGAATTAATTTATTTCATCAGGACTTTTCAAATTGTCCGGTATTGTGCTTGATTTGGTAGGTACTGTACGTTTTTAGAGTTTTCCAAACAGTTTTAGAATTCTTGTTACTAAGTTCGTATGTAAAAAATGATTTCCTTTCTCTTTCAATCGCAGAATTTGTGTAGTTCCTCATGTCTTTATAACACTGAAAATTATGTTCAAGTTTAGTTTTCTTATACTTGTGCAGCGCTTTATCTCGTATTTCATTTCTTTGATAGCGCCAGTTAACCAAGGTGCTCGAGGCTTAGATACACGCGATGTTATTAACGGCACATGCCTGTCGAATAGGTTCATCAGACAGTTGATCAAAAACGTTATTTTTTCATCAGCCCCTTCCTGATCATATATTCCAAAAAATGGAGTATTATATAGATCTATTCTAAAACAATCTTCATTAAAATATTTGAAAGACCTATACGTAATCATTCTGGGGCCCTGTTTATCAACACTCAGTTTTACTTTACATGTAGCTATATCATGATCAGAAATGGCACCTGTTGCGCGAATAACTCCTCTGTCAATAACCCAGTCAGATGATGTTACAATACCATTCAGTAAGGTAGCAGTAGTAGCTGTAATTCTTGTAGGAGTATCTATGATTTGTTCAATACCAAAGCATTCTAACACAGATGAAATTGTATCTACATAAATATCATCGGCATTTAAAAAATCTATGTTAAAATTTCCAGGGCATATGATCTCATCTACAGTGGGATGAATTAGACTCAGGATAGTTTCCATTTCAGCAACAAAAGTATTCTTATTTATTTTAGGAGGCTTGTATATTGCACCAAGAGCAATACTTGTACTTTTAATTTATATATATATATATATATATATATATATATATATATATATATATATATATACCCAAAGTGGTTCCGATACCGTTCCATGATAATTCAGTTCTTCACTATATATCTTATTATTTACGTAAATACACAAACCTCCTCATAAGCTACCTCTGTCCTTTCTATATAAAATATACCCACAATTTACATTTTCACTCAACCATGTTTCACAAATAAAAAATATATCAAATTGATGTTCATTTACAATTAACTTAACAGACTGCAAAGAAGGCAGAAGAGACCTATACAACCTATGAATAAATTGCCGAGCATTTATCTCTAACGACAATTCAAAAATATTCCAAAATAAAATAAAATAGATATTAAAAAAAACTTGAAATAAGTAGTAATTAACTACGGTTCAATAAAGACTTGAACACAAACGAATCCCATCTGCACACATGTGCCACTTTTTAGTCTATTAAAATTTCTGTATTTGAATAGTTATTTAATAAGTGATTTCATAAAAATAACGCATACTATCAATCTGACATATATCAAATAAATCAAGAACAAATTTTATATTTTAGCATAATCAAAGTTTAGCAATGTCATCAATGGAGGTAATCTTGATAATCTTGTTATCAGCTAATTTCAAGAAGACGATACCTGAATGTGTCCAGACTTTACATTCTTTTCCAGCTTTTTGAATTACCATCTTATACAATGTTGACTGATATTCCGTTAAATCTTATTTGATCACATATTTAGTACTTTTAAGATACTTTTTGTTAGAAAAAATATTTTTCTTGGTGTATCCATTAAAGAAATTTACCAGCAAAGCTCGCGATTTCCTCGCATCATGTATCTCTTCCAGTCCATAGACTATAATAATGATTTTACGGATCCATTTCTCATTATTTTCAACCATCAACCTAATGGCGACATCTTGTTTTTGGACTAATTTTTCTAACTCACTAGTTCTGTTCTTCAATGACTCCAACTCCATTTCAATATTTTCACTGAATTTCTCAAAAATAGAGCTAGTTAGCTCGGTAATGAACGACTCTGACATACACATTTTATTGACTCCAGACTTAATCGCTTGGTGTAGTTGATATCCGTCCTCGCCCTTTTTCTGTTGCCTTGTTGTCATGATGAACAGTTATTATAAATATTGTACTCACAGCTCAATGTGATTGTTCAATCTTGATAGCTTTACACAAAATACAGTAACAACTCCAAAAATCAGATTTGTAAACACACTATTCTCTCCAGTTTCAGCGAATTTAGTAGCACACGATGTGGGACGTCTGTTCACGACAAAACCATTACAACGAATGGAAGAACCCGCTCGTAAAATGATCGCCCAGCGAGACGAGGTTGCCAATCGAATGAGGGAAGAATTGACTCGGCATATCACTGACATAACTCAGCCAATGAATAGGTTAAATGCTGAATTAAAAAGGCAGCAAGGACCAAGAACTCACCATGGTGAAGGGGACGTTACAAATTCAGCTGACCTCAGACCTACCATCAAGACACCAAGTTTTGATGGGAAAACCTCTTGGCTAAATTATTTGAAGCAATTCAATACTGCGGATGGAATTCTCGAGGAAAAGTCATATCACTCACCGTGTCACTGCGAGGAGAGGCTATGGATGTGTTGCAGCCTATTCAGGAGGGCGATGCGAAAGACTTTGAGACCTTAGTGAGATGACTTCAGATTCGTTATGGTCATGACCATCTGGAGCCGGTCTACATATCCCAACTTAAGACCCGAAAACAGAAAGTCGTAGTGTCGATTCAAGAACTGGAGATGGATATCGCTAGGATACTAAGATGTGCCTATCCATCTGCAGCAGAAGACATATTAGAAAATCTTGCAGTCTAATCTTTCGTCGACGTTGTTCGAAATGCAGAGATTCAACGAGCGGTGCTGTAGGCGCGTTCGACGACCCTACTAGATGCATTTTTGATCAATTTTGAATTGTTATGCTTGGTGTATCTTTTTTGGATACTAAGTTCTCATTAATTGTAATTTTTGTGTTTGTCAATGAAATTAACTATAAAAATAATGTTAGAGTGTCAAACATAATTTGACATTGACATTCACGTGTGGAAAAGTGACAATTCCGTGCGAAACAGTGACACTTCCTTGTGGAAAAGTGCCGTAGCGTGTATTTTTCCCACTGTTAGTTATTACTTTTCCAACGGATATCTATAGAAAGGCCTGCTTTGCTCATAAAAATTTGTGTAGAAAATCGTGTTTTGCATAGTGGTTTTGGAAAAAGTAAATTTTGATAGATATTCATGTTCCCTTTTTGTGAAATTCAGATATTAACTCGCAGGAAGCAATATTTTAACATTCACAAAATGTATGTACAAGTAAAAACAGCGATAATGCGTATTTTTTAATTGTGTTCACAAATCGAATCTCGCTTTATATTTCGAGAGGCAATTTATTTGAATAATTAAAACATTTTGCTTCATCACAAATTCTTTTAAAATTCCAAAGTGCCGTCTCTCTCATTTGTCAGTAGTATAAGCCCTCATCTTACAACTCATTTGTAATGTTACGAAGAATTTCATTTCAACTAGCACTTACCACGAGAAATTTCCGCATATTAGTTTCTCGTAAGCACATATCAAAGGTATGAAATAGGCCAGGGCTATTCTTTCAAAATTATAGTAATGAGGGTTATTATGGGGTAGGTATATTGGCAATGGATGCAGTGTTTATTATCGAACGGACTATGGGAAAATAGTATGAACACCAAATAGAAATTAAAATGTTATACACAAGCAGCAAGCGTCATTTAAAAATGAAGCGAGCCCATGAAAGCACTGGAAGAAAGAGGAGTGAATAACGAAATCAAAGAGATTGAACCTAGAATATATTTCGAGGAAAGTTCGGAGAGGGAACTTAGAAACAACAATAGTATATATTATTAGTGAAAATGAATAATTGGGATAATATTGAGGGAAATTGGGTAATACAGGTCAAACTGGAAACAATAATAGAAGAAAGACTATCAAGAGAATAGAAACTATTGGGAAACAAACAATGACGAAGAAATATATAACTACATAACAAAAATAGGATCCATGACCACATACTTCTGATACAGCGACGATGACAAAATGGAAAAAGGTAAAAAGGTTAGTTGAGGATACACGAAAGAAAGACTTCCGCCGAGGAATAAATTGAGAGTTTCGGTTGAATAAATTTTCTCTTCAAAAATCCTACTGTGGATAGATTAACAACGCTCAGTATGATTCCTATTCTGGTAGCCGCCGAGTACGCATTGCTTATCGGTACTTATATAGCTCAATTACATCAAATCAGAATACGAGTTTGTGTATTGTGAAAAAGTAGTAAGATAACAGTGAAAACATTATTAGTGCATACACAGAGGTAACCATCTGTAAGTTGAATGAACTTTTTTCTTTTCGCAAATTGAAACAAGTTAAACAAACATTAATAGCCTAGTCTAATAGACAAAAACCAGTTTTTTACTGACGATATATCCAAAATATTCAAGCAAACATATCCGTCCTCAGAACGGATGAAATCTCCCACAGAAAATGTATTTATTCAAATATGAATACACCGTCTTATGGGGTTTCTGACTACAGAGGCTCCTCTCAAAGTACAGTAACAAATCACCCACCATCTCACAGTACATCTTATGCATCCGGTATAAATCAACAAACATTTCCCAGCAAGGAGCAAGCGATTGTATTTCCAACAATTGATGGATTGTTTCTCCAGGATAACTTATATGCACTGGGGTCTCTGATTGGTCAAAAATCTATTTTTTTGTTGAAGAATCTCCAATGGTAGAATATGTATATACCTAATAAATAAACAAGCAGTGGACACTTTTATGAATAAGCATAAATCTATTAAAATCGGTAACTCTATACTTGATGGCCGTAAACTTATTGCTCCATCTCAAACAGTTTGGTCCCACCCTACTCTCGCCTATGACTTTTTCAGAAGTGAATCTGTCGAACCCTGAGTAGATTGCATATCCTTAGTTTTCTCCGACAAGTGTACATAAAACCTAGCTCAACTCCTACCCACATACCTTTCTATATTACTTCAGCATTGGACGGCTCACCTTATCGTATAACATTTCACAAGTCGGTCTAGTATGTTACAAATGCAAAAAAGACGGTCATATCGCCCCCCAGTGTCCCGATTTCCTTCCAGCTATTACTCAAAGTACAATGACAAATAAAAATCCGGAATGAAATATAAATACTGACATAGAAACACAATCTCTTAGAGAAAATGCAACTTAATTACAGAAGATCCAAGCTGCAAAGCCTCCACCAATACCTGCACCACAACTAGCCTCAATCGACATAAATACCGCACATAGTGGAAGTAACAGACGCATTGAACAGATTATCTCTACGCCAGATACCTCCGAAGAAAATAAGGACTAAAAATAATTCATAAAACCCAAACAAAAAAAAAACAAGCACCCAAAAACTGAAGAATCCAAAAGCTGCAGAGAGTCACTACTACCAGCACAAACATTTATAAACAGTCAAAACCCTCCCAGCTCACTCGATTTTAATCAACTGGTGCTCTTGCTCGATAACACAATGAGAGCCCCTGACCTTGTAAAAACCGTTCTCTACTTCACCGATAATCTTGATAGCTTCGCTTTGCAACTTTATCAAATCCGACTTTATTTAACGGAAAGAAACATTAACTCTCGCTGTACACGACTTAGGACAAGAATCATGAAACACATTCGCGTTCGATCTACGGATATAGAAAGTGACGCATCATCATCCCAGGAATTGTAGTCATAAACAATCTTATGAATATATCTACTACATCAACTGAAGCTATTAGTGCATGAAGGTGTTAACTCACTGTTGTTTTATTAAAATGCCGAAAATGGCATGTATGAAGGTGTTAACTCAATCTCTTTGCGTTAGTACAGACTCTGGTTTATAGATGTCGCCAGGAATCTTAAAAACTGAAGTTCAAAACACGTCAACTCAAGCTTTGTCAAACATATTTAGAGCAAGAAGGTGTCAACTCTTGCTAATTATGCAAGAAGGGGTTAACTGCTAAGTTAGCACCTTCTTCCAATATAACTTAGTACGAATTTGATTGTTTACATTACACAGTGTTGTACAAAGTTGTACAAAGTGATATTTCTTGTGTTTATTATTATCCGGCAATAAAAGTAAGTCCTTTATATGCATTAGCCAATGAATATTATAGTTAATTTAAACAGAAAATCGTATTTATAAATAATTAAAATGCTTTTTAAAACATAACCTTAAAATGAAAAATATATAAGGTAACCAAATATTTTAAATTTTAGTTTTGAAAATACTTCATAATGGCTGGAACTAGTGGAAGAAGTGGTAGAATTCTTAAGTTAGCTTTGGATGATGCTGAAATAACAGAAGCCCAAATAGAAACCGATGAGGATCCATTTTTAGATTCTGGCTCAGATTACCAACCAGCATCTGATTCTACTGACGAGGAAACTGATGAAAATTTTTCTCCTAAGAGAAAAAAAGTTAAGAAAGAAATAGCCAAGAAGAAATTAAAGCAAAATACAGCTTCTTTTTTCGAAAACCAAGAACAAGTCCTAATAAGAACTGAGCAACAAGACAAAAATCGAACACAAAATATTAATGACCCTAAAGAACCTGTTCAAATTATACAGAAAGAGCCGGAGGAAAATATTGACAGAGAAGTTGGAGATCCACAAATTATTGGCAATGAGACAAGAAATGAATCCGACGAAGTTAAAGAACAACAGCTTAATGGAATGGAAAGATATATAAATATTCCTGCTGTTGCCATTGAAGTTAATAAAAGAATAAGAGAAAAAAAAACAAGGAAGCTTGATGCTCAACCAAAAACCTGGAAAAGAAATATTAATATGGCAAATAGAGAAAAAGGAAAAGAATACACCGACTATAAAAATAGACGCGTTCCAGAAAAAACATCCGCAGCTGGGAAAATGCTTTGCACCGAAAAGTGTAGATTAAAATGCAACAACAACTTTACGGAAGCTGATCGCATTACCCTATTTAATCAATACTATTCATTACCTACTATCAATGAAAAAAATGTGTATCTATTCGGTTGTTTTAAACCATTTGATGTTAAGCAACGGACCGGTAATATTGCTCATCGTCAAAAATCTTTCAGATATTTTATAACTTTGGATGGGAAATCAAAACAAATATGCAAAAGTGCTTTTTTAAAACTACTTGATGTCGGAAGAAAGAAATTGGAACTAATTCGTAATCAAATTTCACAGGGACAAGGTATCCCTCATAAAGATCAGCGTGGTTGCCATAATAACCGCAAAAACCGAACACCCACCGAGCAGCTTGACATAGTATGTCAACATATCAAATCTTTTCCTGCAGAAATGTCACATTATTCCAGGAATAAAAATGAACATCGCTTATACTTATCCCCTATGCTATCAATCAACAAAATGTATGAACTATACAAGAATCAGTGTAATGAACAGAACATACAGTTTATGAAAAACAGCAGATACAGAAAGATTTTTGTTTCCAAATTTAATCTTGGCCTTGGGTCTCCAAAATCGGATACCTGCAAAGTTTGTAATGCGAAAGAAACAAATGATGAACATGTAAGACGGTATAAGACAGCGTTTGAAGAACAAAAAAAGACAGAAAATTGGCACATGATGGTGATATTCTATACATTAATTTTGATATGCAAAAAACATTACCTCTACCAAAGCTGTCTACCAGTGTGGCTTTTTACCTAAGACAAATGTGGCTATACAATTTGGGGATTCATTGTGTAAGTAAAGGTGACGCCTTCGGTAAAGGATTTTTCCACCTTTGGACTGAAGACAAAGGTGGTAGAGGCCCACAAGAAGTTGGAAGCAGTATTTTGTCATTCCTACAAAGCATCAATAATGAAAATGACCACTTAGTAGCCTGGAGTGATTCTGCGGGTGGACAAAATAAGAATTTTTCCATTATTTGTTTGTGGCATTACCTAGTACACCAGGGAATTTTTAAAACTGTTGATCATAAGTTTCCGGAGGTTGGCCACAGTTTTATGGATATTGATAGAGACTTTGGTGCTGTCGAAAAAGTTATTCGAAAAGTTCAAAACATTTACACAGTTGATCAGTACATGACGTTAATGACGGAAGCTAGAAAAAGGAATCCGTTTGTATTAACTAGAATGGAAGATAAATTCATTGATCTGAAAGAACTGCCTAGAAAGCTCAACTTGTTGGACAGAAAAAAAAGTAATAAGGGCGAAAAAATAATTTTTCGCAATGCAAGGTGGATAAGAGTTGATAAATTTGGTACAACGAAGTATAGATATTCACTAGATGAGACAGAAGAGTGGAAAGAAGTAGATATTATTAAACACAAATCAACCCGAACAACAGAACACGACAATTTTTTTGTTCCGTTAAATCTGTCGCGACCTATAGCAGCCAAGAAATTCGACAACATTATGGAACAACTCCCATATATTCCAGAAAATTTAAGGGGATTTTATTTAGGCTTAAATCGATCAGAAAGTGATTAGTATTACTTATTTTTGTATTTTTTTCAATTAATAAATATTAGTTGATCCTTTCTTTACTCGTTATTATTTCGATTAAAACAGTAAATGGTTGTGCATGAAGGTGCAAACTCAGTTTTTTTTGTAAAAAAAATTAAAAACATCTCATAAACCACAAAAAATGATAAAATTTTACCTATAATATTAAAATTACTTCTATTGACTAAGTTCTAGCTCCATTTAATTTTGATTTTAGTTTGAACACAAAAAGCTCCAAGAAGATTACTTCAACCCTTAATATCTCAAAATTGTTAAAAAGTGAGTTAACCCCTTCATGCACTAATAGCTTCAACTTACATTCTTCAGTGGAACCTGAACGCGTTCAACTTGCAATTACCTATGCTACAACATTCAATAAGTCAATATAACCCATTCATTGTAAGACCACGGGAAACAAATTTCACTGAATACAAAATACGCGCCTTCGATTGGTTTAAATATGAGGATTGATATCTGGAAACACCATGTTTTCGATTTTGTATTTCGGCACCTGATTGGATACATGTAATTTTCCTATCTGTGTGTTTCGCGTTGTCATTAGTTGTTTTATTCGATATTAAAAATCTAGTGAATGACAGAAAATGTCAAATTAATAAAGAAACGTCAGAATTATTGTATCAATAATGAATTCTAGAAACCGTTTTGGTCTGTTTGATCTAAAAGAGATTCAAAAGAAAGTAAAAGAACAAATGCCGCAAAATACCGTGTGATCTAAAAAGTACGCGGGAAACAATTCATGGAATTTTGCAACGAACGTCATCATAGTCCAATTTTAATTGTTCTCGTGAAATAATCTTGACAAATACAACTCGTGTAATTAACGAATATCGAAAATTTCTTCTCATTTTCGAAACAAATTGTTGTTTTAGGAAACCACAATCGCGCTTACGCGCTCGTGCGGTTTCCGAACAACAATTTGTTTCTCAAAATCAGAGAAATTTGTATTTCGATAATCATCATTACACTTGTTGTATTACTATTGACAAGAATATAACTAAATTAAGAAATTATTCAGCATTCTATAAAAACAGGTTAAACGCAAAGATAGCTTGTGGAGGAGTTGCAACTTACATAAAAAAGGACGCTGATGTCAATGAACCACCCCTAAAAACAAATTTAGAAGCTGTTGCAGTCTCTATAAACCTAGGATGGAAAATTTCGATTCGCATTGTGTACATACCCTCCAATAAAGGAACTTTAAGTCAAATAACATCTCCGCGTATCAATATTGGATATTTCAACTGTCACAACACCAAATGGGGATACATAATGACTTCCAACAAAGGCAAACTGCCATCGTCAACTATGGATCTCTTCTCTTCTAAACACTGGAGAAGGCACTAGGCTCAACCACTGGACCGGATAGACCGGCTAAGCGCTTTCGGCCATTAGGCCATTATCAAAGCTGTCGTCATAAAAAAGATCCAAAAACAGGTGTCAAAAAACATCCAGCTGATAAAATCGAAACTATATGAAATTAAGTCATCCTTACAATGATATCATTAAAAAAAACATTAAAATAACCGTGTTTTTAAATGAAACTCACGGTCTCTAGTTAATTCCACAATATAATAAAAGTTATTGAAAATTCTAAAAAATTGACAATTGTTTCGATAAATCAATATCATCGTTAGAATGACAGAAGTTACATTTCATTTTATGCCTACCTGATGTTTAGTAGTTATTGATTTCATTAAAATAACCCTTTAAGAGGGTGTACAATGATATTTACATAATGGAAATTACCATTCAGAAGTGTGTAAACTTGAGCTCCAATAATTATTAATAACTCCAATCAAAGGAATATAACCAATACAAATCTTAGTACAAAATGGCCATATAAAAACCAAAATTGGGAACTGTATCAGCAAAAAATCGAAGAAAATTAAATCGAACATAGATGAAACAGTTGATAATTTTACAAATGCCATGTTAAAAGCAGGAAAACAATCAATAAAAAAACATCATCGATCAAAAATCGTCAACACGTACCATGGTGGAACAAAAACTGGCAAGAAGCAGTTAGAGCAAGTAAATATGCTAACAATATATGGAAAAAACACAAACATCGAGAAAACCTGATCGAATTTGAAAAACAAAAAGCAAGATGTAAATACATGATAAAAAACGCAAAAAAAAATTGTGGCATAAATTCGTAGCTAGCGTTATTGACAACACTCCATCCACAGAAATTCGGAACAAAATTTGACGTGTATCAGGTAAACGTACTATAACAGGAATGCGAGCTCTTCAATATCAGAGCAAGCTCACATCTGAAAATAAACTAATAGCCAATGCTTCAGCAGAAACTTACAAAAAATACTCTAGCAATTCAAATTTTTTTGCGCAATCTCTCGACTTCAAGCAACAACAAGAAAAAGATTTTTCCATATCAATAGATCCAAATGACGATTTTTCATCAAATGCTAAAATCTCTGATGCTGAATTTTGAGAAACATTACAAAAAATAAAAAACAAAAGTCTAGTACTAGACGAAATCCCTGCAATATTTATCACAAATTTGCGTAGCTGTGCCAAAAGAATTTTAATGGACATCTACAATGTTATTTGGACTGAAAACAAATTCACAAAAAAATGGAGCTAAGCTACAATCATACCTATACTAAAACAAAATCAAAACAAAACTGATCCAGAATCTTATCGGTCAGTATCGCTAACATGCGTGATGTCTAAATTATGGGAAATAATTATAAACCAGCGGTTGATGTGGTATCTAGAGCATCACAACTACATAGCAATGCAAACAATGTGGCTTCAGGCAACAAAGATCTGCGCAAGACAACATAATAGATCTAGAATCTGAAGTACATGAAGCTTTTGTCACCAATCAATCATGCGTCACAATATTATTTGACATCCAACTTGCATTGATTGCTGCCTGGCACTATAAAATCTTGAAAAATTAACAGAGTGGGGGATAAAAGGCCATATGCTTTCATTTATCTCCAGTTTTTTGAAAAACTGGATTCATGTTCTCAACAGAATAAACGAAATGTATCATATTTTCAAAACAAAACAATAACTACCTTGTCTCACACTATACAATAAAAATCTCAGTTTCGTACCATCTTACAAATTTGTATGAGTAATATTTGATTCCAGACTAAATTCTAGAACTCGTGAAGACTTGCAAAAAGAACTTGAATATAATCAAAATGTTGAGCAGCACAAGTTAGTGATCTGACTCAAGTAGTCTTCAGAGATTCTGTAGAGCAATCATCAGATCTAAAATTGATTATGGGGCAATTGCCCATAGCTCGGCTACAAACACCATTCTTAAACAATCGAATTCCATCCATAATACTGCCATTCGTTTAGCCATTGGAGCATTTTGTACCAGTCCTACTTCAAGTGTACTATGTGAAGCAAGTGAACTGCCTTTACATAATAGAAGACCACTACTCAGCATGTTTACTAATGTTACAGCAAATCCACAACATCCAACATACGCCAACACCATCAAAAATCATTATAGAAACCTGTATCAAAGCAAAAAAGAGCAGCTCCAGCATTTTACGAAAGGGTTGCCAATTATTATAACGATTTAGCTATCACCATACCAGTTACATTATTAGCTAACAACAAACCCAGCACTCTCCCCTGGACTATGGCTAGTCAGAAATGCCACTTTCATATTTGCAGCTTCAATAAACAAAACACACTTCCAGCCCTTATTAAGTCCAAACTTTGAAGCATTGTTAATATTTACCCCTCCCACATGCATATCTATACGGATGCATAAAAAATATCGGAAGGATTAGGAATAGCAGTGAAAGTCCAAAACGATACTCGAATGTAGCAATTACCCAAACTATCATCTGAATTCTCTGCAGAGTTATTTGCAATACTTCAAGCCCTCATACTTATTCAAGGGAGGCCAGCACAAGAGTACTTAATCATTTCCGATTCTCTAACCTTGCTGAAAACTCTCAAAAATATATACAGCCATAGCTCCCTCTCCAAGATGATCAAGCAACAACTTCACTCAACTTAGCATGGCGGAAAAGAGGCTGTATTCATATTGGTACCCTTGCACATAGAAATTCTAGGAAACGAAGAAGCAGACAGGGCAGCACAAGAAGCAATTACAAGTGATAGTGCAGTGCGCGAAAACCGAGTGCTACTGTCAGACTATAAATGTCACATAAAAACATCAATTTAGAACAAGTGGTAGGCCAAGTGGGATCAGTCAAAAGATAAACTGAGACCAATTAAACCAACTATCAAAGCCAGAATTATCAACGCAATGCCTAGGAAATGTCAATCTGTATTAACACGCCTCAGAACTGGTCATACTCGGTTTACTCACCAACATTTAATCACAAAACCTGATCTACCAGTGTGTGATTTATGTAGAATTAATGTAACTGTTGAACACTGTCTTGTGGAATGTCCAAAGTATAAACAAAATCGTCAAGCGCCCGGGCTACCGACCGACTCAAAAAGTATTTTGAATAATAACTTGTTGAATGTAATTCAATTTTTAAACGAGATCAATCTAAACAATCTAATTTAAATTGCAAACATTTCCAGAAACAATAGTACCGTTAATGCGCTAAAAACCCTTTTAATTGATGCCATTCAGAGAAAAAAGCTCGGTGTGTGGTTTCTGGATGATTGATAAAACATTTGGTCGAATAATCAATTCGCGATAATTTACAGTCTTAAACCTAACTGCTGGACATCAATCGAGAAATATGAGCTGCTTTCACTGGTTTCAAAAACTAATTGAGAAATGTGGCGCGAAAGAAGTTATAAGCAGCATTTTTAGACAAGCTATTGCTTCTCATTTACTTACTAATGGCAAATATAATGGAGTAGGTTCAAGCATTTGTACGATAAATAAATATATAATGAACGACTTTGAGAATCTGAACATCGACAAAGTTCTTTTCTAAACTTATACTATTCGTTTTCTCCTTCTCCTCCTTTTAAAACTTTTGAAGTGTTTGTCGTTTTAGTTAAAGATTTCATATGAATTGAAAAAGTTTCACAACTAATTCTCTCTCCTAGATTAAATATAAATAACATTTCTGTTTTGACATTTATAAGATTTTATGGGCAGTTGTCAGATTGGAAAATGATTTATTAGGAGAAATGTTGATGTTTCAACGTGTGATAATCGTGAGTTATAAATGAAACTTCTATATCACGGAAATAATAACTTATTTATTTCAATATGCGCATCACATAACAAACAATAATTACATGTATTTTTCTGGCGTACAAATGTCAACTGACTTCACATCAAAATTTTATTACTCAATCTTATCTTGACAGTCTCAATTAGTGTCAGCTCATTTCAATTTCTGTGTAGTACATCATATACTGTGGTATAAAACTTTGGTGTTAACGTATTCTGATATTCGGTATTCTTCACAAGAATCTTACTTCCGGGTTCAATTTCACTAGAAGATGCTTCACTTGTACAGCCTTCCTTTCTTTTTCCTCTTTCTTTATTTGTTAAGTCCCTATCATACACCTATTTGTCCAGTGTTTCCATAACAATCTCTTCGATAGAGAGTATTTTGTCTCGAATTCTCCTATTCATGAGTAATTCTGAATGAGATTTTCCGGTTGTCCCGTGTGGTGTTATATCATACATCGTAATGTATGTCAATATTTTCTCCTTGTAGTATTTATCGCTCTACTGGTAAGCTTTTTGTAGCCATTTTTTCAAGGATTTTTTTATATTTCAACTTATCCGTTCGCTGTATGCAGCAGAATTCACAAACGCAATGCCATTTGTTGAGCAATAGTTCTTGAATTCATCGCTATTGAAGTTGGTAGCATTATATACCTTTATCGCTTATGCCCTAATTACCGTTACGGAACTGGTGGCTTTTGTGAAAACAGCTTCGATATACCGTGAGTTATAATCAATAATCACCAATAAGTAGTCCTGGTTCAGTAAGCCTGACATATAGTCGAGTGCTACGTAGCTCCATGGTCCAGATGGTAGCTTTTTACTCATCATTGTGGGAAATTACTGTTGTTGAGACTGACACACTTCCTACACGTCTTCACACATTTCTCAGTTTCTTTGTCTATGTGCGGCCACCATACCTTGGAACGTTTGCGACACCTAAATACAGTATCTCTCGGGTGGCACTCATGTGCTAATTGTAGTGTTTGACATCAATGATGGGTGGGTATTACTGTTTTATTTCCTCTAAGAAGACAAGGGTCCATGTTGGTTGATTCCAATCGGAACGGGTGGAATGGGCTTTTGACCATGAATTTTCTGATAACTTCTTGTTAGCTTTCGCTATCTGCGCATCGTCTTTACTTTCAGATATTTCTTTGCAGATAGGAAGTACCTTGGGAATGGTTTCATTTACGATCATTTGTATGTGGTGCTCATTCGGTTTATCGAAGGTGTCATCTGATTCCAATTTACATAACATTGACAGAGAGTCAGCAATATTTGATTTTCCGGATTTATATTTGATCGTGGAACTGTAAGCTTGTAACCTCAACAACCTTCGTTTTATTCTCGCATGAGGCTTTGACCTGGCCCTAAATAAAGCTTCTAGCAGTTTATGATCTGTGACTAGTTTGAACTATATTCCGGCCAGATAAAAATAGAATATTTCAACTAACCATAGCAGAGCTAAACTTAACTTTCTTTTTCCGTCTGTGAATACTGGTGCTCTACTGTAGATAAGCTTTCAGTTGCCAAAGAGACGGCATTGTTCACTTTCATCGTATTGTAGGAGATCAGCTCCTAAAGCTATTGAGCTAGCATCGGCAACCAACTGTGTGCGTCTTTGCAGGTCGAAATATGCTAATGTGAGTAATTTTTTCAATGCTGGTTTCAGTTCTTCAAAATTTTTCTTTTCTGATCACGTTGTCCCCATATAAATTTAAATTGCCTCAGGATTAATCAGATAGGTTTGGTTAAATTTTCTATATTGGAAATTGAATGTCCCAAATATGTCACCAATCACAAAACACTGCGAACTTCTTGTTTGTTTGCCGTTGCTCGAAAATTCCTGATTCCTTTCATTTTGTTTGGATCGTGTTAATTACCCGATGACGTTAATATGTGTCCCAAGAAATCTCACTGAAATACCTTGAAATGACATTTCTTGTCATTCAGGAGTACATTGTGGGCTTCTAGTACATTTAACATTTCGTTTCAAAATATTTCCTGTTGTTCCTCGGTTTTCCCAAAATACAATAATGTCATCAATATAATTTAAGCAGTTTGCACAAGGAGGGATAATACTTTGGAATGTTCGCTGGAAAATTTCTGGAGCTGCGGTGATACCTAACATGAGACGTTTGTATCGAAATAACCCTTTCTGCGTTATGCAGGTAGTTGCCGGTCGACTTTCTTCGTCTAATTTAAGCTGATTATACCCACTGGTCATATATGGTCGTGAGAAGTACCGTTCTTCTTTTAGCTTGGTCATAAAATTATCAAACGTCGGCAATGGGAATTTTCCCGCAAAATAACCTCGTTAGCTAGCCTCATGTAGATACAGATCCTTACGTCATTGTCTGGTTTGAACACTATTACCATTGGCGGAATCCAAGAACTTGGTGTTTCGTCCAAATTTTGCTTAACCTTGGCCTCCAAGGCAATAGAAATCCTCCTCATTGGTTGTTGTCCGGGTTTTATTTTGGTATCAATAGATAGTCTTACATTGATGTTGGGAATTTTTCGAAATGGTGTTATGCTCGACTTGATTTACTGCAGCACCGGGTCCTAATTTGAGTACGCCCAGGCACCTTAATGTTTGTTTGCCTAATAGAGACATCGCTTCGTTCTCGACACAATCGCAGGCAAAATGTACGATTGAACATTGGTCAATTTCAGTTTATGTTTATACTCTAAAACGAATATTTTTCATTAATATTATTTTTTTCCAAATATTCCCATATACCCATCTATACATACATATTATATATGTATATATACATACATACATATATATATATATATATATATATATATATATATATATATATATTTATTGAGCCATCCTCGTATATTGTTAATATAATGTTAGATGATCCTCATATAAACATTTATGACATTTGGAAATAACAGGAAAAAAAAGGTTAATTTATTTTGACATAAACGTCAATATTAATGGATCAACAGAGTATATTTAAAAATTATTGTATCGTTACGAATAATAGTAGTAAATAGAAGAAAATTAAACAATTTGTTCATGTAGATAAGTTAATTTGAGTCGGTACACAACGTTAATTACAAATAAATGTGATTGGTGATAAGTGCGCGACATGTATAAGAAATCGTAATCGAAAGTGACCAATGACAATCAAGATACCAAATTTGCGGAAAAATATATGAATGATTCATCAAAAGTTTATATAAAAATAACTAGTAGGAACGGAAAAAAAGAAAAATAATTAGTTGTTGATTTTGAATATGAAATGAGAGTAGTAACAATTTGAAAACATTGAAGAATTTTTAAAGAAAAAGTATTTAGATTATATTGTGAAGAAACGATATATTTGATTTTCAATCGAGAAAAAAACACAAAATAAAATATTATAAGAGAATTTGAAGAGATTTCAAATGTATGAAATTGTCTTATCAAAAATAAAATTGTTGATTTTGAAATAAGAAGATAGAGACATATAATGGTTGTAAAAAAAGTAAAATTCTCGAAAAGTATAAGCAAATGTACCGAAAATTATATTTATAGAAATGACAAAACTTACGTTGTATACTGGTCAATGACATCATTGGGTGACAACAAATATCCACCAAGAAAGACATCCATATTAGAGGAAAGTCCAGATTTATATATTCTGAGGAATAACATATAAACTAAATTAACAATTCCATTAACACATAATATCATTGGCATCCAGTAATTTCGTCAAGAAGCAGTTTGGAACATAGATTGGTCGTATATCTAAAAATGTGATTAAATTTATCGTTGAGCCGCCATTACAACAGAGACAATTGTAAGTAATCAAATTTCAATTAGTTATAGGTTGTATATAGTTTTATTATTACTGATATTTCACAAAAAGGAAACCTTACCTTTAATTCCAGTAACGATACAATAATTCATTTTAATCCCAATATTGATATAATATTTCATGTGTATAAAATAAACATCCAATGTAATCATTCTACGCTGAATGTTTTTACTGTTTCTTCCCGACAAGTTCGAAGCGTTAACGAGGAGAAACGAACATCGTTTGGAGTTTGCGCACTGTTGTATTATATATGTGATATAGAGTAAAAATGTTAACTAGTCGTTTGGTTCATGATAATATTAATTGAAATATTATAAAATTTTATTTGATGCATGGTTGTAGAGATATAAAATGAAGAACTGTTTTGAATGTATTTTGCTAAATAAAATAACTGAATATAATTTATTTCGATAGAACTCGACCCAAATGAGATATCGAATTTACGACTATACGTGGTGATATAAAATTTCATTTATATATATATTATATATATATATATATATATATATATATATATATATATATATATATATATATATATAATAATTACACTCACGTATATGTAGTATATATATATATATATATATATATATATATATATATATATATATATATATATAACAATGTCAATTGACCGTTTATTTAATTTAATTATTATATGTTATAAGTTATTTTATTTGATTTATCGAAATTATGAAAGTTTTAAAGTCTTGTTTAAAATATAGACTTGACTTTACCTTCGGCTAGCTCCTAATAAATATAATTTAATGTTAATTTAAAATTTTTCATAAAGTCAGAAGCATGAAGACTCCTCCCTTTGAGTTCCGTACGCACAAATATAAGTATACATTAATTTTGAATATCTATTTTTCAAACTATCTTTTATGTGTAAAATATAGCTTCACATGGATTTGTACCAACCGCCAACATCCCCATTACTAGAAAATATGTTTCATTCTCCTCTCAAAAGAAAGATAAATACATATTTGAAATTACTGGAACTCACTTTGAACGCGATCTATATACAATATACAGGACACCCCGATTCCTAAATAAATTCAAATCTACCTACTAATAATCGATCAAGGTCCCAGTGTTGCCAAATAATAGGAAGCCACTCTGTGCGTGATCTCTATGCATTGGGGCTGTTTTATATACATATTGTGTATATCGGAGGATGCCACAGCGCTACAAATCTATACGGACGCCACTTCTACCGCTATCGCGATATATATATATATATATATATATATATATATATATATATATATATATATATATATTGTCACATACAGGTTGTCCCACCATGGTAGTGACATGTGTTGATAATACATTTCATATTTAATTACTTAAGTGGAAGTTGTATTTGAGAAACACAATATTTCTGATTGTGATGAGAAATTTGTTAGTGTAGGTCCTACACGAAGCTATGAAACTCGCGCTAACGTCTTACACAAGTCTTCGGCAATCAGAAATAAGAATTATGTTAGCTAAAAAATTATTATCATTTGAAAACAAAATGGTAGATTCAGTACAATTGCGTTATTAATATTTTATCAGTTAATTTCCATTGATTAAAATCCAATATTGATATATTTTGTTAACATTTTCTACATTTTTATCAACAAGTTCATTCATACGTCTTGTAAATGTCGCATTTGCTCTGTCAGCTCTTGTCTACCAATTTATAGTTTATATTACGTACACAAACTACTTCTGAAAGATTTGTCACAATATACTTTCCATATTTTTATAATTTCATTGTATCATAAAATTTTGTGGTATGTTTTATTATGAATGTCAGTAGAGAATGTAGTGTACATCGAATTATTTGTCGATAGATGGATCTAACGTGTGAGAATGGAGGACGAACTGTGTCGCTGCTTGTCGAATGTAGATGATAACGACTTGTGTATTTATCCAATTATATTCTCCATGTGATATGTACAAAGCTATGCAGATCTTGAGTGAACCTAAAGGATTTTTACCGTCACATAGGTCTGTTTGGCTGTTAGTTTTGCGGAGGGCTGAAAGTATCATTTAAAGAATTATGTGAGAATGTTCATGATGTTTTAGGATTTGACAGTAAATGACATTTATTAAAATAGAAATGTTTGCAAACTATCCTTTAAAATTTAGGTAGCTAAGTTAGGATGGAGTTTGTTGAAAAGAAGAACTAGGTACTTGACATAATCTTTTTTGACAAGAAAAATTTTTCCAAAGGAGAAATAATATAAAATAGATTGGATACGATTAAAATATTGGAAATTAACAACATTAAAGTGAATACGAATAATATAACGAATATAATTCAAAAATAAAACAGTACATTTAAAAGATATGAAATATTTTTCAATGATGGAAGGTTGATAATGAAATACAGGAGATTGATGTAAGACAGTTATACATAAATAATACATATTCAGAAGATTTTGAGCAATAGGAGAATAATTTGAGAATATTATAAATAATTTGAAAATCAAACATCACATTGAAAAGTGACATAAAATATTTTGGAATGATGGAAGGTTGGTGAATAAATACATGAGAATAACGTAACACATCTAATATATATGTACAAATAAAATAGATTCAGAAGATTTTGAGGAAAGGAGAGTAATTTGAGAAAGGTCTGGATAATTTTATAGAAGTTTCGTAGTTGTGTAAATTTTTTTATTTCTTAGATCATATGACATTGAATTTTTCTTGGTAATTGTAATTTTAACATATTTCTTTTATAAGGTAATTTTAGTATTGAAAAGATAGTCCAAAACAAAGCTTTGTTTGAGGAATACAAAAAGAAGCAGTTCCTGTATATTAAAAGGTAAGAGATTTAATTAATAAACTGAGATTAAAGTAGTAAAAAGATTGAATATAATAAATTTCGGATAAATAAAAGAAATTACAATACAGGGTGTTTCTTTAATTAGGATTTTAAAACATAAATATATAATTGTAAAATTGTAACAAATTTGAATTCAATCAAAAAAAAAACAAAAGACACAATTTAGTACTGCCATTTTTTCAAGAACTGACTCCCTGTAAATAAGACATTTTGTATAGAGCCGGAGCAAATATATTTTCATATTTTTTTATGGTAATTTAAATAAGGTCTGAATAATTTTTATTAAATTTTACTTGCCTATTAATGGTAAGTTGGCGTCCTATAACATTTACGTAAATAGTATACACCTTAATTATCTAAATTGAATTTAAAGAAAATTAATTGTATACGTACAATAGTTATAATTCTAACAAATTTTTGCCTGCAACGTGGAGCAGAATAAAATTATTATTGTAATATTCAGATATTGATAATTATAGTTATTCCAAAATCTGTCTCCTGAAACGTGGGGCATAATAAATTGGCATCCCAAAAACGTGGGGCGATTACCAGTGGCAGTAGTAACATAAAAATTTCTAGAATAAAATAAATCAAACAGAATAAGAAATGGAGGTTGAAAAATATTTAGACGATTTAAAAATACAAGAGATCAAAACAGAACTGGCGAAGAGAAACATGGACACAACTGGAATTAAAATAACATTAAAGAACACATTGAAGCAAATGTTAATTGATGAGGGACAAGATCCAGAAGAGTATCGGTTTACATACCAAGAACAAGGAGATGGGAATCAGGAACAACAAGGTGAAATGGTAAACCTGATCAAACAAATGCTAGAGAAAATGGAAGAGAACAAAGAAGAAATGAAGAAAAAGATGGATGAAACCAAGGAAGAAATGAAAATGAATATAGATGAAAAGATGGGAGAATCAAATAAAAACATTGACAAAATGGAGAAAAGAATACAAAAATTACAAGAACATGTAATAGAAAAAGTGGGAGATATTAAACGTGAACAGGAACATCAAAAAGAAAAATTTGAAGAGTATGTATTCCATAATGAGAAAGAAAAAGATAAATTAGTAGAACTAATAGATCAGAATGATAAAAAAATAAAAGCTGAGGTGATAGTAATTGACAATAAAGTTGAAACAAAAATAATCATAGTGAGAAGGGAAATAGAAAATATAAATAAGAAGATAGAAGAATTGCCATCAGGATGCAAACAGGTAATCTATATGGAAGCAGGAAGAGGGATGGATTTAGAATATTATGGAGATATTAAAAAAAATCCTATCAAAATATTAAGGGACATGGAGAATATTATACAGCAAAAGAATCAGAAGGAAATCTGGAAACAAGTAGTATCGAAAACGATGAGAGGAAAGGCAGAATCATGGTGGGAAATGATAAGAGAAGAATGCGAGGACTGGGTACAATTTGAGAATATGTTTATTGAATACTTCTGGAGTGATGCACTTCAAAGTAAAATGAGGGAAAACCTATACACGGGAAAATACTTGGGAGGAGGCATGCCTAGAGAGAATTATGCGATGAAAAAATTAGACAACATTAAATATTTAACACCAGAAATACTGGAAGAGGATGTGATCAAATATTTGGCTAGACACTTCATAAATGATATATACGAATTCATTATGGTAAATAATTTAAAAGACAAGAAAAGGTTCCTAGATTATCTCCGTAGAATAGATGACATGAAATCGATGAGGACGAATTACAACAGAGAAGAGAATAATAGGAGGGATGGATGGAAAGCTTCCTGGAACAAGAAGGAAGAGATAGATAATAGGGAAGGAAGATACCCTAAGAACAAAAATACCAATCCCCAGAGAAATAGTAATTATGGAAATAATTACCATAAATATGATAATGGAAGTTCAAGACAGAATTTTCCAGGTAGAGATGACCATAATAGACATAGATATCTAAACCATAGAAACAATAATTATGAGGACAACAGAGCAAGATATGAAAATAATCAACAGAGACGGGAAGATGGAAATAATAGTAACAGTTATGATAATAATAAGAAGAGATTTGATGATAGAAATAATTTTCATAAAAGAAGTTCATATCAAAATAGGTATGAAAATAACAATGATACGAGAAATTATAATAGAAATGAACCTATGGACAAATATGAGGATGATAGAAGAAATGATGATGGGTACAAACAAAGACGAACACACAATAAACAAGAGCATAATGAATTCAGGAATTGCCGGGCAGAAATTAATCATACAAGAATAAAAGTGCAAGAAAAACCTACTAACCCTCTCAGTGCTCGTTATGGGTATGCGGGTTGTCTCACGTGGTACAACCCGTGCTCGCCAGTCGACTAGCTTCGAATCGAAGAAGGGGTGGATTATTCAAAGAATTATTAAGTTCACAAAAAGAGGCGCCAGAGAAGTTTTGGCAAGCACCCAAGAGTTCCTAAGTTAGCCCACAACTCTTCAGTGGGTTAACAACACTCACTACACACTCCAAAGGTTAAACTGATAGGTAAATTATCATGAGTAAATAAAAGTCAGCAAGTATCCCCTGATTGAAGATTTAATTAGTCTTTGTGGAGCCAAGGTCTCTTTTCAAAATATTTATTACAATGTCACTACCAAAAATGTTACAAATAACGTCTGAGCTCAGCTGAAGGCTGTAATCTCAGAACGTAGATGGGCTGAAGGCCGAAAACTACATAAATCCAAAAATTTCAAACTAATTTATCAGTTACAACTCAACTAAATAACTGTCAAGCAGATTCTATAAACTCTGAGCAGAGCCGAAGGTTTCAAACTCAGGGTGCAGAAGAGCTGAGGGCCCCAAACTACACCGATGTCTCAATTCTAAAATTCTAGAGAATCGACCAAATTGTTCATGTACAATACCTCAAAAATACAACGATAATATATATATCAAAATCAACCATGTACAGTTACAAGGGTTCACACTTCCGCAATTTATACCAGTATTAATATAAATATAAATAATTGCATAAGCCAAAAATTTAAATAGCAACGAGTTTAGCGTTGCTAGAGAAAATACAACTCAAAATTATGTACGGTGCAAGTTATATACATATAATCATCAAAAAAAACCACTAAATAACGTAATACCAGGTACGTACCGTAGTGTCTTATCGTATCTTAAACTATGAGCAAAGATTTCAAATTTTTTTTTTTTAAATATCAAGTACAAGTGTAAGCGAAATTAAAGTAATTGCCGCAAAAAAAAGAAATCAAACTTTATATGAAAAACAGTAATATGTGAAGCATAAATGTGAGTTTACTAATGAAGTTGAAGAATAAAGAAAAGGGAAACTGTTCACTTATCCTTTTCCGGCACCAGAACAGGAACTGAAGTTTCTCCAGAATATTCCAGCTCTCCTGGAATTGGTCTCACTTGCCCATTAAATCAGTGATTTTTTTTTAATGTCCATATACAAAAACCCCCCTAAAATAGAGAAACGAATTAGCCTCTACATAGGGTTTACATTTTACCCCGGTCAAATTTTGGACGTACCCCCCGTGATATCCCATCATACTGACTATATTACCAACACCCGAAATTTGCAAGTAATCATACATCATGACTTTTAACTGTATAAAAGCCACCTATGACTGGTTTTTTTCCGCTTAGCAAAAAAAACTACGATACCAAAAAAAACCCATAAAAAAAACTATGTCGTTGGACACATCCCTGAATATTTATACAACCCCCGTGATATATTCCTATTTCAACAAAATAATAAGCAATGAAGAATATGTACTAATAAGAATTTATGAAATGCATCGAAACTATCTCGTGAAATCCAGATTACATACTCCAATAAACTACGAATCAAAGCTAAAATTTCTACGTTAAAATACCTATAAAACTGTTAATTCTGAGAAAGTATTTTCAACCATTTACTTTGTTAACGAATCCTTCTACTAATGCCGTCTACGGAAATTTACCTCAAAAACGCAATTCCTCTAAATTCTCATGGTACCCACAGTCATCGACCGATTTTGGACCAGAAACCTATCGGGTCGGAGCCGCCAGTTGTTGGTCTCAGCCGTATTTCTCTTCCCTTATGTCGGAATTGTCGGGTTTTCCAATAAAACGTTTATGGCTCCCAGAGCACATGCGATTTTGCCGTCAAGGTGTAAACACACATCGTTCAATTAAAAATTTTCGCATGTGCTCTGGCAGCCATAAACGTTTTATTTGAAATCCCGACAATTCCGACATAGGAGAAGAGAAATACGGCTGAAACCAACAACTGGCGGCTCCGACCCGATAGGTTTCTGGTCCAAAATCGGTCGATGACTGTAGGTACCATAAGAATTTAGAGGAATTGCGTTTTTAAGGTAAATTTCCGTAGACGGCATTAGTTAGAAGGATTCGTTAACAGGGGGGGTTTTTGTACGTGGACATTGAAAAAATCCCTGATTGGAATTTAATGGGTCAGTGAGACCAGTTCCAGGAGAGCTGGAATATTCTGGAGCAACTTCAGTTCCTGTTCTGGTGCAGGAAAAGGATAAGTGAACAGTTTTCCTATTCTTTATTCTTCAACTTCATTAGTAAACTTACATTTATGCTTCACATATTACTGTTTTCCATATAAAGTTTTATTTCTTGTTTTTTGCGGCAATTACTATAATTTCGTTTACACTTGTACTTGATATTTAAAAAAAATTTGAAATCTTTGCTCATAGTTTAAGATACGCTAAGACACTATGGTACGTACCTGGTATTGCGTTATTTAATGGTTTTTTTTGCCTATTTTTGACGATTTATGTATATAACTTGCACCGTACATAATTTTGAGTTGTATTTTCTCTAGCAACGCTAAACTCGTTGCTATTTAAATTTTAGAATTATGCAATTATTTATATTTATATTGATGTTGGTATAAATTGCGGAAGTGTGAACCCTTGTAACTGTACATTGTTGATATTGATATATATATATATATATATTATCGTTGTATTTTTGGGATATTGTTCATGAACAATTTGGTCGATTCTCTAGAATTTTAGAATTGAGACATCGGTGTAGTATGGGGCCCTCAGCTCTTCTGCACCCTGAGTGAGAAGCCTTCAGCTCTGCTCAGAGTTTATAGAATCTGCTTGACAGTTATTTACTTGAGTTGTAACTGATAAATTAGTTAGAAATTCTTGGATTTATGTAGTTTTCGGCCTACAGCCCATCTACGTTCTGAGATTACAGCCTTCAGCTGAGCTTAGACGTTATTTGTAACATTTTTGGTAGTGACATTGTAATAAATATTTTGAAAAGAGTCCTTTGGTCCACAAAGACTAATTAAATCTTCAATCAGGGGATACTTGCTGACTTTCATTTACTTATGATAATTTACCTATCAGATTAACCTTTGGAGTGTGTAGTGAGTGTTGTTAACCCACTGAGGAGTTGTGGGCTAACTTAGGAAGTCTTGTGTGCTTGCCAAAACTTCTCTGGCGCCCTTTTGTTAACTTGATAATAATTTTTTGAATAATCCACCCCTTCTTCGACTCGAAGCTAGTCGACTGGCGAGCACGGGTTGTACCACGTGAGACAACCCGCATACCTATAACGAGCACTGAGAGGGTTAGTAGGTTTTTCTCGTTATCTGTTTTTGGCTGTTTGACTATCCTGCTGAATTCTGTTATATTTTCTCATGTTTCATTCACCAACTTTGCTCCCATGTTTCACATCTTTTCTTGGTTGTACCGTACCGATGACGGCTAATGAGCCAGAAACATGCAAGTCTGCGGTTACCACTTGTTTCAGTAGCCCCTTCTTCTATTTGCGTGCAATACCCATTAATCTATTCGTTACTTATTGTTTATATGTCACGCACTATTCGTACATCTTGTTGTTATTCCATTGATCTGGGTCGGAAGTTTCAGACGGGAGTGTTATATGCACCTCCGTGTCTACGTTGGCTGTTGTCTCGAAAATTCGAGATCTTCTAATATCACTGACGCAAATGTTGTGTTTGACTATCCTGCTGAATTCTGTTATATTTTCTCATGTTTCATTCACCAACTTTGCTCCCATGTTTCACATCTTTTCTTGGTTATACCGTACCGATGACGGCTAATGAGCCAGAAACATGCAAGTCTGCGGTTACCACTTGTTTCAGTAGCCCCACCTTCTATTTGCGTGCAATACCCATTATTCTATTCGTTACTTATTGTTTATATGTCCCGCACTATTCGTACATCCTGTTGTTATTTCATTGATCTGGGTCGGAAGTTTCAGACGGGAGTGTTATATGCACCTCCGTGTCTATGTTGGTTGTTGTCTCGAAAATTCGAGTTCTTCTAATATTACTGACGCAAATATTGAGTTTGACTATCCTGCTGAATTCTGCTATATTTTCTCATGTTTCATTCACCAACTTTGCTCCCATGTTTCACATCTTTTCTTTGTTGTACCGTACCGATGACGGCTAATGAGCCAGAAACATGCATGTCTGCGGTTACCACTTGTTTCTGTAGCCCCTCCTTCTATTTGCGTGCAATACCCATTAATCTATTGGTTATCTTTTTGTTCATTATATCACGCACTATTCGTACATCATATATATATATATATATATATATATATATATATATATATATATATATATATATATATATATATATATATATATATAGAGAGAGAGATTCTTTGGCAAATCACGCAAAAAGAAAAAGGGCTACTGAAACAGAGTGGTAACCGCGGACATGCATGTTTCTAGCTCATTTGCCTTCTTCAGCACGGTATAACCAAATGAGGATGTGGAATTTGGCAGCAAAGATGTTAATCGAAACATGGGAAAACACAAAACAACGGATTTCAGCAGGTGAGCCAAACGCTCATTTGTGCCTTCAATTGGAAAATCCCGAGTTTTCAGGACAACAACCAAGATCGACACGGAGGCGCATAAAGCCCTCCCGCCCCATATGGGTCGGAAGGTTCAGGTCATGTCATCACACCACTTACTCATATCTTCCCTAATTCTATGCACTGAAACCAAAGGTTTATTGTGCCCCCCTTTATCAGAGCTGTTGTCGCTACTACTACAGCTTGCCTTCCAGTTCCAAGGTTCTAATGAACTCTAGTATTTGGGATGGCTTCAACGAGGTTTCTTGTCCAAAGCATTTCTTGCGTTGGCTTGCAATGGCGAGGCATTCCAGAACTAGGTGATCAGGAGTTTCATCCTCCTCCCCACAGAATCTACACTCGTCAATCTCTGCTAGACCTATTCTCATTAAGTGCTTTCTAAGGCGGCAGTGTCCTGTAAGAAAGCCCGTGAGGAGATGTAGCTACTTTTTACTGAGGTCCAAATATTTTTTGGACCTAGCAGTGTCAAAGTTCCCCAGGAACTTTTTGGAATGTTCCAACCCGGGAAGGCACCGCCAGAGTGCTTCTCTTTCGGTTTCCTCTTTCTTCCGAAACTCTTTCTTGTAGGAGCATTTTGTTACACCACAGAAAGGCTCCGGGCCAATGCAGGGCATTTGTGCTCCTTTCCTGGCAAGTGTATTGGCCTCTTCATTTACCGTGATTCCCGAGTGGCCAGGAACCCAGACTAAAGAGACCCTGTTATTCTTGCCTAATTCATCAAGTTTTCTTCGGCACTCCCATGCCAACTTTGAGTTAATGACATTGGAGCTCAATTCTCTGATAGCTGCTTGACTATCAGAATGGATCGATATGTCACATTTCTGGTAGTTTCTTTCTAGGTTCATTTCCACGCATCTTTCGATCGCAAGCATTTCTGCCCGAATGACGCTCGGGAAGGAGCCTAACGATAATGAGTATCTGGTGCCAGGCCCAAATACTCCAGCGCCTGCTCCAATGGTGGTTTTTGAACCATCCGTATACCATCTAATGGTGTTTTCTTTGAGAGTTTGGGTGGTGTATACCCTTTCCCAGTCTCTCCTCGTATTTAGCATCGTGGTGAAATTCTTTTCGATGCTTACTTTCCTGATCATTCCGTCACTGGGAAGATTTGCTAATGAGGTGTATCTTGTCAGAGAGGACCAAGCTCCCTGATTTCTAATACTCTCATTGCCTGATCCTTCCTTAGATATTCTAAGAATTGCCTCTTGCGCAGATCTTTCTATCACCAGATGTAGAGGTGTGAGATCTGTAATGATCTCAAGTGCCCTAGTTGGGCACGTTCTCATAGCTCCAGTGATGCACACACAGGCAAGCCTTTGAACTTTATCGAGGGTTTTCCTCGTGCTGTACTGACTTGCTTTTGTGTGCCAAACTATTGCCCCATACGTAATTGCTGGTCTCACAATCATGGCGTACATCCATCGCAGTATTTTTGGGTTACAGCCCCACCTCTTACCAGCTAGATTTCTGCACGCCATCAAAGCTCTTATTGCTTTACTAGCAGTTATTTCCACATGCTTATTCCCCAGAAGCTTACTGTCTAGGGTTATCCCTACATATTTAACATCTGATTTCCATTCTATGATTTCCCCGTTTAAGGATATGGGTTTCATGGCTGGAAGTGTTCTTTTCCGGGTAAATGGAATTACTATGGTCTTGCTTGGGTTAATGTTTAGCCCCACTAACAAGCACCATTGGTCAAATGATTCTGAGGCCCTTTTGTAATAAATCACACAAGGTGCTCTCGAACTTGCCTCTGACTATTAAAACAATGTCATCGGCGTAGCCCATACATTCGAAGCCAATCTCCGTTAGCCTGTAGAGCGACTCATCTACTACGAGGCTCCATAGAAGGGGATATATCACTCCCCCTTGAGGTGTCCCCCGAGTGGCTTCAACTGAGGTGGTTTGATTCCCCACCTGTGTCTCAGCTATCTTTGTTATCAAAAACTCATACATCCATTTTACAGTGGTTTCATTCACTCCTCGCCTTTTTAGTGCTTCTTTGACAGACACATGAGTTGTGTTGTCAAAGGCCCCTGATATATCCAGGAATGCGCACATTGCGATTTCTTTGTTGTTCAGAGTTCTCTGGATGACATCTGTCGGCTGATACAGAGCCGTCTCAGTTGATCGACCCGCTCTGTAGGCATGCTGACATTTATTAAGTGGTATATTCTCCAGATTCTCTGTTCTTATGTAGTTATCCACTACTTTCTCCATCGATTTGAGTAGAAACTATGTTAGACAGATGGGTCTAAAAGATCGGGGATCAGTCCCATCTTTTTCCCTATTTTTGGTATGAAGGTTACCCTTGCCCTTCTCCATTTTCTAGGTATTAGACCTACTACTAGACTGCTTCTTGTAATCTTCAGCAGGTGAGGAAGAATCTCTTCTATCCCTTGCTGTAGGAGTGCTGGAAATAGTCCATCCACTCCTGGTGATTTATATGGTTGGAAGATACTTATTGCCCATTCCAACCGTTGTCTGGTGAATATTTTCTTAGCAATGACCCAATCTTCCTTGCGGGATTTTTGGTGTAGTTCATTGCTATTTGGGTGCTCGTTGCTGGTTCACTACCTGGGAAGTGGGTTTCAAGAAGAAGAATCGATCGGTCCTCTTCACCTTCCGTGTATGATCCGTCTGGCTTTTTCAGTGACATTGTGGGGTTAGTTCTCTCATTTGCCATGACCTTTTGTAGTCTGGCCGCAGTGTGAGTGGAAGTGATCTTTTCGCAAAAGGCTTGAAAATTAAGCCTTTTGGCCTTCCTAATCTCTTTATTGTACTGAGTAAGCTTCTCAGTGTACCTCTGCCAATTGCCGTCACGTTTGGCTCTATTAAAGAGCCGACGGACCTCTTTTCTGAGGTTTGACAGGTTCTCATTCCACCAAGGAGCATCCTTTTCTGAACGAGCTTTTAAAAGTGGGCAACTGGAATGAAAAGCTTCCATTATTGCCTCACTGATCTGTTCGACTCTTTGTTCCAGGTCGTAGTGCGGGTGATTCACCCCATTCACTTCGACGTGTTCCAAATTTTCCTTCAGATTGGTCTTGTAAAGAGACCAATCAGTGTTTCTAGAATTTCGAATTGTAGGAATCGAGGTGGTATTCCCCTCTATCCTAATTTCGATGATCCTATGGTCGGAAAGTGATGGCTCGCTCATCACCCTCCAAACTTTTACATTTTACCTAGCAGCAACATTAACGATTGTTACATCCAGGACCTCTTCTCTTGCTCTCGTGACAAAAGTGGGGGTTGTCCCCACGTTTAAGGTCTCAAGGTTATTTGCTAAGAGATATTCTAATAAACACTTACCTTTTGCATTGTTATTGGTGCTTCCCCACACAGTATTGTGTGCGTTGGCATCACAACCAATTATAATTGGCAGCCGTCTGCTATCGCAGTGTCTCACTAGCTCTTGAACCTCTACTGGCGGTGTCATCGGCCGGTCTCCAGCGAAGTAGGCAGAGGCAATGACGATGTCTCGGTCGATACCCCCAATGTTGAGATGAACCATGATTGAAACAAGGTCCCGTGACACGTATTCTAAAACACAAATATATTTTATATTATTTCTTATGATTACACAGGCACGCGGAGATACTTGCCTTTGATCATAAATCAATTTAGAATCCTCACATGCCAAACCTTTGATTAGGCCTTCTTTGTTGATCCATGGTTCTTGGATCAGTACAATATCCAGTTGTAGTTCAGCGAACAACCTTGCAATCACAGCTGAAGCTCCCTTCGCGTGATGCAGGTTAATCTGAGCTACATTCGTGAACGTGAATAATTATGGATGAGAAAGGCCGAATTTCTCAGCCGCTATTCATCCCCCTCCTTTCTCTCTCCCTGACCCTCCTCGACCACCATGGCAGTATCTCCCTCGGTAATCGAGCAGGTTTCTTGATCTCGAGTCAGGGTTTTGACCCCCAGGCTGCTCTGCCCAGCTTCCCGGGATGCAGAGGCAGTCTCCGCATTCCCAGTCATCCCAGCAGAGCCGGAGGAGATCTCGGGCCGATCCAAGGTCAAGCTTTCGCCCTGTTTCCCCTTCCCAGAGGTACCGGATGTGGAGGGTATCTCCATGTCCTTTGGATCCTCCGCGGGATTCTTCTTTTTTCCCAGCCCCGAGACAGGGATACGCCCAAAACGGAAGTTTAGTGCGTAACCTCCTGCCTTCAGAGCCTCCCCAGATTGCTGATCGATCCCAATCGTGAGGAGAGTTCCCTGTCCCTCATTTTTAGAGTTTAGGATTTTCCAAGCCTCAGTACTGAGGTTGGAGTTCTGAACCTCGACAAGTTGGAGGATCTTTTCCAGTTTCATGTCTTGGCTTCTTGGGAAGAACACTGTTATGGTGACCGGCTTTGGGATGTCGTCTCCACTTCGAGCCACCAATTGGGGTCCTTCCCAAAAGTTTAATTTCGGCGCTGACCTCATAAGCCAGTCTGCCGATTGTTGTGACCCACAGTCCACCAGTATCATTCCACAACGGAAATGGATACCTGAGAAGTGGATTCCCTTCTCTTTGCTCTGGTACAGCTCTTCCACCAGAGTGTCTTCCAGTGTGGAGAGCTGCTCCGCTCTCAGGATGACCCCAGGATAATCCTCGGGCATTATTCCCACCCTAAAAGCTTTCTCTGTTTTGACAGCTGCTGCGTAACCAGTGGCTTGCCCGGTTACCGTTGCAGCTGTTTTTGATTTCTTGCTTTGAGGCCTAAGCGGAGGGGTAATATGCTCCGAGCCTCTTTTAAGCTTCGTTTTTCCCGTTGGTGATTCCTTCGTGGGGGTTGGGCGCTGAGTTACCTACTTCCTGGCCTCTTTAGGGGATATTCCCTGATTGAGGAGTCGCAAGTATTTCCGCACCCCTGCTCAACTAACGCCTTTTCTCAGTGGGTCATCTATACCGCCCGGTTCTCCCGGTTTTGGGAGGTCGAACGGCATACGACCCTTGTGCCGTTTGGCCTTTTTCCCTCTGTGAGGTGCCCGGATGAAGAGGTGGAGGTTTTCTCCACTAGTTTTCCGGTGAAAATCTTACTTTTTCTTTCCATGAGTGATCCCACGAGAAGCTAGGGTCATTACGGTCCACCGCTGCAGAGCCCCGCATGCAGAGGTAAGGGGTTCAATACAATGGAGTTCCCCCCGGTGCTCCAAGGTCGGAAGCAGTAAGGACTATTCTGCTATATAGCCACGCATCCTTCGGCCCGGTTTCCCACCTTGAATTTAGGTTTTTAATGAGGTTGTCTCCTCTTGGTCCGGACAGTAAAGCCAAGACCCCCCCCCCCATCCCACTGGCCCGCGAGTCTTAGCCACAGACAGCCAGGAGACATTGGTGTAACAGGTGATTTCGAGGTAAGCTCGAAATTTCACCCGGCATCGTAACCCTGTGTGCAATCCCTTAGCCACGATACTACAGCTGGGACAGGTAAATTTGGTCCGCGGCAGGGTATTTGAGGGCTGCTAGTTGAGTTTTTAGACACAACGAGCCCCAGGTACTTCCCCGCAGACCTCCTCCTCATATAAAATCATCTCAGATGCCCTTCTCCTTCCCGCCACCTGGAGACGCGCCGGGTTGGTACTTCACCCCCTCCACATCAATAAATACCCCGACGAACAGCGACGAACTACGTACATATCTACTGATGTGGACCCGGACCCCTTATATTCTTTTCCATATTATGCATTTCCTCATTCTGTTTGGCAAATGAATGTTGCATCATTTCCATCAATTCATTATATCCGTCTTCATCAGATCCACTTTCTGTTCCTACTTCCTTTCCATCCCTTAAAGTCATTCTTCTCTCCATTTTAATTTTATTTCAAATACTACGATCATTTGAAAAATGTATATTGCTCCTTTCTAAAACTTATTGAGCCTTTCTAATATTGCCTTTTTACTATCCATGCCCCACGCTGGTTGCGACAATATTGTACATAAGGCTTAATTACACGTATTTTATATATTTCAAACTGACACTTATTGTCAAATAATTTCTGGCTATGGAAATAAATTTTTTCACTATATCGATAGATGAATTTATTTATTATGGATTATTATTACCCTTATCTCATGGTGGATTCAATTCGTTATCAAAATAACTTTTTTTAATGTTAAACTATTGTTTGAATTAAATATTAATTATAATTATTGTTCCTGATTATCAACCCAGTAGTATTGTGTGACTGTAGATTGTACAGGCTATTTAATTGCTTTCTGATGTTTAGTATATTTAAATCAATTATCTGTCACTAATAATCAACCAAATGTCACTGACTAAAATAGAAATTTTTATTGTTAGAATTTTTTATTTCTAACAAACTTTTCCAAATGAATTATAAACGAATTCCACGGATAATAAACAAAAGTTTATATACAAATACCAAAATACAAAACAATTTTATTCAATGGAAATTTGAATAACATTGTATTCTCTGCTTACGACTTTTGTCAGCGTCAGTAGCTGACGTGAGTTTCACAGATCCATGTAGGACCTAAACTAATAAATTTCTCGTTGCAGTTAGAAATATTGATTGTTTCACAACTGCCACTTCTTATAGACACACAATCCTTCAGTAATATAACGAGGATTTTGTTCACTGTTTTTACTATCAGCATCTATAATTGATTTGGACATGTTTTTTTTGTACAATTTTATGAATATTCGTTGAAATGATTGGTAATAAAGTACAAGATGGGAGTATCA
The DNA here is from genome assembly GCA_963921935.1 of Galeruca laticollis. Lineage (NCBI taxonomy): Eukaryota > Metazoa > Arthropoda > Insecta > Coleoptera > Chrysomelidae > Galeruca > Galeruca laticollis. Next base: position 166,130,421 of record OY998176.1, read on the forward strand.
ATTCGACTTTTTTCACGAATACTATTAATCATTGTTAAATTGAATATAACTAAATGAGACTGCTTCAATATATTCTCTTACCTCGTTCCAAATATTGCTAAAATTTAATTCACCCTGTACCAAAATCTAAACCGCTCTAAATCTTGGCAAAATTTAATTCACCCTAGAGCAGAATTTATTCCGCTCTAAATAATGAGAACATTTAGTTCAACCAGTAGCAGAATTTGGTCCTCTCTAAATATTGGTAAAATTTAAATTTAAAGTTATTTTCATTTTAGTAACTGTTCTGGAGAGTTTGGTTGTTTTCAATGAACGGGAAAAGATTTTCATGCAAATTCGCGAAATTACGTTATGAATTTTTTTTATATATTAATAAAATGAATATACATTTTGGTATCACCAGTTTTTTCATATAATTTGAAGGAGTTAACAATAAATTCCAGTTATGAGGACGAATTTCAGTTATGAAATGCACAGGAGAGTAAATTTTTGCAAAATATTCATGAGAATACAGAGACACTCATTTACAACACAATAGGTATTTGATATTCTAAATGTTTTGCGGCGACAGCAGAAGCCCAATGTTATGGAGATCGCAAAATGGAATTCTCTCCCAAGATGCATTTTATATCGATATCGTTGGTTATTATTTGTATTGTTCCATTCTTATTTATTCCCCATTTCTCCATATTTCTTATAATTATTGAATACTCTACTTCATGAATGTTTGTATTTTCAATCTTATAAGGATCATTTTATATTACTGAAGGTAATTTCATCGTGTTAGAGTAAGTTCAACTACATTATATATGCAACATTGTATGATGTTCGCTGAGTTTATCAGAACAGATTTTGTGTTCACTATTATTATCTCATCACCATGAACCACATTCTTATGTTTCGCGTTCACTTTTGGTGAAATATTTCATACATATAGTTCCCATACCATTATTTATTTCAACCATTTTTTCTAATTTTTGGATATATTAAGAGGATTTCAATCAATCAAGATCATTATTTTCAGTTATTAGTGTTGTCTGTTTCTGTTCACGATAGTGTACGTAGGTGCAAGCTGGTTTCTGCATATTTCTTCCAACTCGTACCACTCGAATGTAATTTTCAAAGTTGTGGAAATATTCATATGACAAGAGATAGCATTTTAAATTCCATCAAATTATGCGAGTTCAAAGTTGAATATAGGTCCGTCGAGAATTTTCAAGTTGGGAACTTGCGAACGAATAAAAAATCGGCGTTTCGAAAGTTTTATTAGGCAATATTTTCCAACATACTCTCTAAACATACAAAGTTGAGAAGGAAGATATATACACCGTCTTCGGAAACGTTTTACATCGTAAACTGGTTTTTATTTCCACAGATTATAACATGAAAGTTTCAAAATACGATTAGGATGTTTTGAATCTCAAGGGCTTTGTTTTTATTAGCTTCAATTCATATGTTTAGAATAGATGAAATTGACTTATGTACATATGTTACTGTTGGGTAACTTCTTTCTCAGTATGGATAATATATTGTCAGCTTACATAACTACGACGTTCGCTTATCAAAACATAATTATACTCGCTAATTATGTACGATGACACCTATAGAATTCTTAGTAAGTGATTCTATATACATATCTTCATTCCATATTAACCCTTGAAAGCCCGAATTAATTTTTTTTCGTTTTATTTCGTTCTTTTTGAGTTGTTTGTACTAAAATAGGGAGAATGAAACTACTAGAAAAAGTTTTGAATTTGTGTATTACCTTTAATTAAGAAAACAAAGGTGTTGCATATATGCAACGCTAGGCTTTATATCTACCTATTTTTATTACTTAGTATGAAACACTAGATTACATGTCAAACAAAGGTCAACGTTGCATTTTCTACACATTGTTCTTGTAATTGAATTACAACGTTCCATCGTGCAAGACCTTCTATTTTGATCTGGTATGTAGACAAGCAAATTATGGGTTTCATCAAATCTAATAGCATCACTAACTCTGTTTCCTTGGCTACTGCTCAACGAAGATGTTGGCCTTCCAGCTCCTTTTAAACGGTACCGTATTTTGACAGGTAAGTATTCATTATCTATAGCATAAACTGATATTTTCAGGTACGCTACGAGCATTGCCCTCTTGTGATACTGAGTTTCTACCAACATTTGATGATGCATGTGCCTCATTCGATTGATCAATTTCCGAAGTATTTTTGAATATAATCTCAGCACCCGCTTGCAATTGACGAGGGGAAGATGATTCACATCTCCCTCGGTATCCTCATCACCAGACTCCTCATCAGTAAAGACGTTAACATCTGGAGGCTCAGTATATATTGCATCTACATCTAAGTCGTCGTTATAAACCATTTCCAGGGCTCCTTGAAGAGTAAACCATTTTCAATATTCCACGAAGTAGGGGTCGAGACAGTCAATTTAATTGATTTAAATAGTCAACATTCCATCTTATCCAAAAGTTTTGTTGGATAAATATACAACGTTGCCAAATTTTCAATCGGCATTCAAGTCTAGAAGAAATGTCCTTTTCAGGAAAGGATGTAAGAGGGGCTCTGATTAAGAAGTGACCAGGTGTTAAGGGCTGAAGGTCATTTGGATCACTGGAAGAGGGAAAGAAGGGACGAGAATTGAGAATGGCCTCTATTTGCGTTAAAATAGTGGCAATTTGTTCAAAAGTGTAATTAGAGTTTTGAAGCATTCGGACAATATGGTGTTTAGCACTTTTAATGGCCGATTCCCAGATTCCCAATGTGGAGATTTGGGAGGAATGAAATTCCAGTCAATGGATAAGGAAAGGAGATAATTATTAATGGGTGCGGAGTCGTTCTTTCAGAACGTATATAAGTCTTTGATATGATTTTTGTTAAGTTATGATCAATTGATGTGGAAGGTGAACATGTTTGTAATGTGTCAGTTTTAGGGTTCCAAGATACTCCTAAGACTTTACAAGGGTTTTCTTCTATGTTGAGATCTTCACCTAAAGGTAAATCAATAAAATGTTTGTTTGCCATTTCTAATGAATTCGAGCAAAATTAATGTAATGTAAAACCCGATGCATGTAAAATTTCTTTCAGGTTGAAATACAAGTTTTCAAACTCCTGAAGGGAGTTTGCACCAGCTAGTACATCGTCGACATACGTCTGATTTAATAAAGCATTTTGTGCGTCAGGGTATTGAGGATTTCTGATTGCGATTTCCTCAAGGACTCTGCTCGCTAAGAACGGAGCACTTTTGTGCCCGAAAGAAACAGTAGACAACTGAATGCACTTAAATTTTTCAAGTGGAGAGTCTCGCCATAACACATTCTGCAAGAAATGAAATTTTGGATTCAACGCTATTTGGCGGTACATTTTCTCAATGCCTGCCGTCAATGCGCACTTGAAGTTTCTGAATCTTAATAAAATGTCTAATAAATTGGGTTGGACTCTTAGTCCTGTTAAAGATAAATCATTCAATGAATACTGTGATGATGATTTTGAAGGATAATCAAAAACTATACGAAATTTTGTGGAAGTGCAGTTTTCTTTAATTACACACAAATGAGATACAAAATAATTATGATCTAGTTCAGGATTGTGAAGAGTTAATGGGCCTATTTTTCCATGACCTAATTCAATATATTCGAATAAAGTTTTTCTATACCCTTTTTTTCAAGTTAATGTCTTTCTCAAGTCTTTTTTCTAAAGTAATAAATCTATGTTTCGCTGCAACAAACGAATCACCTAAGTCTTTATAAGCCTTTTTGTTTACAAGAGGGAGGTCAACTTCCATTGGGCAGTATTTCTAAGGTTGAATTGAAAATGTTTTCCGCCTGAATGTCTTCCTCAGATTGGTTTTCTGTATGAGTTGGCTCTTCTTGAATCCAAAACTTTTCTAGTAGTGCATCCACATGTAACTCTTCCCGGGCCCCGGAAGACAAAGAGACGTCGAAAGAAAGGGCATTTACCGTAGAAGGTAAATTTCTCAAGTAGTGAAGTGGTACTACTCCCGAAATCACAAAGCCAAGATGGGTATCTAAGAGAGTAGGTCCATTCTTGCCTAACCGATGAATGGTGGGTTTCAACAGCGAATAATAAATATCTGCACGTATTAAGAGTTGTATTTCAGAAGGCACGAAAAACTTTTTATCCGCAAGATACTCATTAAATTGAGGGGTTATTTTAAGAGCCTCGAAATCAATGAATACTTGTGGAAGGGTCTGAGTTATTTTCTCTACCACGGCGCATGAGATGTCAAAGCTCATGGTGGGGTCAACAAGTGAATATGAGGTAACGTCAGACATTAAATTGATATCCTTACCATCACCAAATTTGCCTGATACTTGTAAAGGTTGATTAAATGTAAAGCTTTCCAATTTGTTTACAGGTGAAGAACAAATGAAACTATTTTGACTACCAGGGTCTAAAAGGGCTCTAGCTATTATCGGCGGACCTCTTCTAGGGTAAGTTTGAACGTTTGCTGTGGCCAAAAGAACGTGGCCTCCATTTATATTTGAAGCAGAAAATTGAGTTAAGGGCGGTTGAAAGTATCTCTGGTTTTCTGTACCAGGTGAAGATTGAATAGATGACGGTGTGGTTTGAAAATTATAATTTTTTCTATCATTTGTATTCTGAAAATTATTTGAACTGTTCGTGGCACAATTAGACGACAGCTTATCTATTGAATTCAATGTTACATTGCTGTGATTATAATTTGATAAATGGAGTAGAACATGCTGTTTTCTATGACAAATTGAACAGGAACCAGTTTGCTTCGATCCTAAGCAACCAAAACAAATTTTGTGATCCTTCACAAATTTCTGCCTGTCCGGTACTGACATCGCACTGAATTTCGAACATGAATAAATTGTGTGCCCGGTTTCCTTACAGTAATTGCAAAATTTCGAAATCAAATGTGGTGAATTTGATTTGACTGGTGACATTTTATTTTGAAATTGTTTGGGTTTATCCCCCATACTTCTATGACTTTTAACTAAGTGAATAAACAAACTATATTATTATGTTGTGGTGAACTAGAATTAAATGATCTTTGGAAGTTTGTGTGATGATCTATTCTTTGACTTTGTACCGCTAAATTTTCAAGTGTATTACATTTTTTGTCTAACAAATCGAAAAGCGATTTTTCTTCCAATAATTCCGTGCTGTTGTCCGATTCTTCTAAACTTCTCCGTGTATTATAGTCCAACTTGGACTTTAAAATGTGAATTAATAAGTTATCTGAAAGATCCTCTCTTCTTATATCAAGATTATAAATTGAATTTATAGTAGCTTTTGCATTTGCAATAAAAAGTCTTAACGTAACAGCGTCACATCTAGTCAAATTTGTACAATTTATAATGTCATTAAATGGTGCACAAACTGTTTGTCTTCCATTTTTGTAAGTTCAACAAATCTAAGGCGGTTTGAAAGTTTTGTTCGTTCACTTATAGTTTTTCTATGAGTTTACTAGGTTCATCTCTTAAAGCATTTTTTAAATAATAAAACTGTTCAGTTTTTGATAAACGACCATTTTTTAAAATTAACGCATCCAACAAATCCATGAAGGTATTAAATTCTGTATAATTGCTTCTAAAGACCGGCAATGAAATAGCCGGTAGCTTAAGGGAATTACTAAATGTACTACATTGAATATTATTCACCTCATTATTCGTTTTTTCATTATTTTATATTGTTTGTAAACAGTTTTGTGTCTCTCTTTATAGCAAAATATTGATCTTTGATATTCTCCCTTTCTCGAATTTCATCTTCGAGATATTCTTCTTCTATCTCCTCTTAATTCAAATCTTGTATTCTATATTCTAAATCTAATTTTTGAATTTCGGTATTTTTAAATTTTTCAAACCAATTACGCAATTTTGTTGATTTCTGACAAGTTATACGTGTGAAATCAGTAAAATGTTTGAAAATCACCTATACTCATCATATAATCAAGTTTATTCTGTGATTCGGTTTCAACTATGATAAAGTATTTTTCCACAATATTCAACTCAGAACTATTGAATTAGTTTACCCGTAAATCAAAATCTCCAAAGCGTGAAATTAACTTATAACTACCACGAGTCGTCACTATTTTTCGCGTGCGAGATATTCAGAAATCAAAGATCTTTCTTTTGATTTCCAATCGACTAATATAATATTTATTTTCATACTTCAACAATCAATAAAAGAAAAATCCTTAACGAGTATGCAAGTGCCCAAAAAATGTGAATGAAGAATAAAAGACACCAAGCAGCACAACGTGTGCCTAATGTAAATGATTTATTTTATTTTTTAAACAATTGTGATGTACAATATTGTTTACAGCTCCTTGCCGACGCCGGTTTCGTTTTTCTCCTGAAACAAATCAAAGCACAAACCCCAAAAAACAATTTACAATGACGCAGGACACTTGATCGTAGATCTGTGAATATCGAATAAATAAAATAAACTTACGGTTTGCAACTCGACAATCCAATTTTTTTATTTGAAATTAAATGAAATGCATCTCACTACCTTAGAGTACTTCAACAAATTACACTTATTGAAAATGTTTATCTCCAACGTAGGTATTTTCACATATTCCAGGACCATGTAAAATTTCAATTTCAAAGATTAATTTCTTCCAGCAGGCAACAGCTTGAAATATTTTCAACTACACAATCAGCAACGTCTTCCACTATAAATTATAATAATGATATGTTTTCATCCCAAATATAGGTATTATTTCTAAATCTCCAAAGCAAATTCTTAATTTTGTTTTTGTAAGTTCATATGTAATCTCGAAGCTACGAACGACCATGTAAATAATTGGATATTTATTTATCCTTTTCTTTGAAGCTATAAGGTGTAACCCATAGGCAAAACACAACACTAACTAACAATAAACTATATTCTCACTATTAACATAATACATAAATCCATAAAATGATGAAATTGCATTAAAGCTGTACGTTATGACATCTTAATAACTAATACTCTTCCAAAGCTATATCTCCCCCGTATTCAGGGTGCCTCTTAAGCTCCAGCCAATTAGCGGGCGTTCTAACTCACATCTCCTTATTAGGAATTTTAGTCAAATTTCCTTATAAGGTGCTAACGGTCACGACAGTTGAAAAGAATTCACAAGTGCACCCTTCGTTATTTGAAAGGAACACATGGCCGTAACAATGAAAGTTTAATTTTTAGTTACTGTGAACTCAGGTGGAATTAATTTTAGAATTTCACCACAAACATATCTATATTATATTCACATATAATGGCTTATTGTAATAAGACGGTAATAGAGAGGCCTAGCGTTGCATATATGGGACACACAACTTTTAGGTAAGCTCTAACAAAATACCAAACAGTTTTCCTAAATCTAACCTAAGATGGTCCAAAATATACTTATTATTGATTACACTATAATATATTAAGTACCAAGTGTCAAAAGTGTTACTTTAGTCACGAGTCTTACTAGGCACAAGTGGAGCGAAACGGAACGAGTGCCTTGTGAAACGAGCGACTAAAGACGTTTTTACACGAGGTGCTTATTATACTTTTTCTTCGCCCGCAGGAAGGAAAAATTATATTATATTTTATTAAATTCATAACATGACGGACGATGGCTGAGGGCTGACTGACAAATCAAATGACACAGAACAACAAAATGATCACGAAACATGAAATTTAACATACAACAGATAAGGTACGTTTACATTCACTTACAATTCGGATTGGAAGTGAAAATTTTGAACTTGACAAATGACAAACTATATTATCGTTTATTTTTAAATTTATTTTCAAGGTCACACTCACTTCCAATTTAAATTGGTTCAAGTATCTTGACATGGTCAAGAAAAAATTGGTAAAATTCAGAAATTTTACATTTTTAAAGGTTAGTTTCCTGTTTTGTTGTAGTGTTAATTATGTTCTTGTAAACTTGTTTTGATAGAACTGAGATCCTAAGTTTAATGGAGCTCGAATTCGGACATGTTTACCATCTATTGCTCCTAGGCAACTGCCATAATTGATAAAAATCATTAGCGATTTTTAACAATTCTTCTTGTGTTGGTTTTTTTAAATAAATTGGTGACAATATTTCCCACAATACGTTACAAGTTTTTCTTATGATATTACAAATTGGCGATTTGTGAATTCTAAATGCATAGGCAAGATTCACATAAGAATATCCTGTAGTCAGAAATCCTAATATCAATATGTCATACACTCAGTGAGTTTTTTTAAATGGAGTCCACAAATTGAAAGTGAATAATCAAAAGATGAAATACTTCTTCGAATTTCAGCTACTGAATTATGAGATAATCCAAATTGGTTTCGTTTTAAATAAATGTCTTTTACCCAAACTCATCTATTGCGAATGACATTTTCAGAATTTTCATTTTTTTCGAATCTAAATCGCATAACATCAATTATAGCATCAAGAGCCCCTAATATACAAACTTCAAGAGTATCTCTAGTATCCATTTTTACAAAATTTCAAGAATAACTATAATTTTCTTTTCTTTACATTTCATTCTTACATAACCTAAAAAACATTATTTAAATGATTTAGAACGGGTTGAACAACATGCGGTGGTTCTCTAACCCGCATACAAATCATATTGTTACGAAAACGCACACTGGTGTAGTTCCTGAATTCGACTCAGCCTATGAAAGTTAAACTTTTAACGAAGGCGCGCGGATAACTTCGAACTGTTTACTATTATTTTTTTGTCACCAGTGACATTTCTAGTGAGGTCCATTGTTTTTGTGAGCCGCAATCTAGAAGGATCCAGAATAAAAGGAACTTAATATATAACAGATAGTACCTACCAACGGAGTTTGTTTATAATTTGATTTCGTGAGATAAACAGTGTATAAGTAAATAGTCTAAGTAAATAAACAGTAGTGAAGTGTTTATATAAATTAGTGTAAGTGAATATACTATGTATCCAATATAAATTAGTGAAGAAATAAATTAAGCGAGTAGATCTACCGTGTGTATAAATTTATCCCACCCGTCGTGATAAAAACTTTTAAATAAATAAGAAACACATTACATTGTTGTCAGAAGTGGCTTAACACCTTACCTGCAACGTGGTACAAACGCTGGTACACTACCCTACCCCGACCGAGTTTCCGTTTGGGCCAGTGGTACAACTGTTGTACAACTGCCACGATCTTTACGTTCAAGTCAGTGATTCGAAGACTGGTATATTTAGCGTATATTTTATCATGGAAGGTTGAATTAGTGGGCCTGATTGATACAGTAAAGCAACATAGAAAAGAATATTTATTTCGGAAGTAAGAAAAAAAACTGAAAAACCTAAACAAATCTATGTAAAATTATGGAAAGTCATGTAAGTAAGAACAAAAAATCATATTAATGAGATTTAAAAGTATTGAACTATAAGGTTTATCAAAAAAATACTCACATGCCTCACATTTCCAACTTGTTGTAGCTTTGTTTCTGGCTATCGACGCTGTGAATTCCAAAACAAGTTTACTGTAACACATAATGCATCGACGTCTGGTTCCTAAAATAAGTCCGCGGGTATTGTTATATATATTTTCTTTGACAGCAACTACCCCTTGGGAAGATACCCTCTCTAAAATTATTTCTCTGAACTCTGGAATGGGAACTTTTTCATGGGTGATATCTCTGTAGGATATATGGGCATTTACAACTGCAGTTCCGAGAAGTTACTCTATAGCAAGTTTGCGGTAGCATTTCATACCTTTCCTTAGAGGACTTTTATATGATTTCATCTACTATCAATTTTGGTTTCTGCCTTTCGCCATTTCTGTGTTTTAGTGTTATCATTTAAGCAGTATGTTTTGTACTTAGAGCCAGCACGTCTCGCTTATCCTTCCATTTTAAAACAACTATACCTACTGCTTCTCGTGCGATGACTTCATCTGCGATATGATTTCTTATGTTTATGTGAAACGTGGCAGGCTACTGATTCTGAAGTACCAAATATTATACGTGATAATTACAGTGTTGTTCACTCCAAAGAAATTAGGCAAAAGTCGATAGAACGTGCAAAGGGAGTTCTAGCCATATTCTACAAAAACAATTACAGCCCAAGACTCCTGGAGACTTCTCCTTGGTGGCTGATATATCAATTTACAATGACTTCTCTCAAGTTCATTGTTTGCCTCGTGTAAGTAACTACAGTGAATTATTAGAAACTTTTTGAGTTTCATTTGATGTGATACTGGAAAATTATTCCGGCTGTATAACTTTCATAATAGGAGACTTTAATGGTCGAATCGCAGAACTTAGTGAGATCACTGAAGAGACTGTAACAAATACTCAGCTTTTTCCTGACATATTAAGTCAGAACAAAATAAATAATGCTCATGGTCGCTATCTCCTTGAATTTATGTCCATTAGAAACTTTTCATTAGTAAATGGTATGGTAATACTAACAGACCTGCAAATTTTACCTCTTGGTATGCCTTGGGGCAATGTGTTATTGATCTATGTTTCTGTTGTAATGATAAACTACAACATGTTGACAAATTTAGTGTACTAGATGATCAATATTTGTCATACCCCTTTCCAGTACTTTTAACTTTCGGCCTTTTAATAAGGAATGATCCCAACATTGCATTTCCATCCTCATTCTCTAGCCTAAAATGGGACAATACTAAAGCCATAGATTTCAATATGTCAATTAAGCACTTGCCGAATGTAGGTATATGTGGAGATGTAGATATTTTATATAATAGTCTTTGTTCAAGTATTTTGGACGTAGCAAAAAATTTGAGTCTTCTTCAACGAAAAAAAATTAGTAATTCAAAAACACATTCTTTTAACTCTTGGTTTGATGTTGAATGTAAAGAGCTAAAGACTCAAGTAAAAATTGAATAAAAATTGTGCAAAAAGCATGGGTTTTCAGAACTATATAAAACGAGTTACATTACTACAAAAAAAGAATATAAGCAGCTAAATTTAAAAAAGAAACAAGTGTGTCAAGATAATATTACAGTTGCTGTTTCCAATACTAGAAATCATTAAATTTATTTAGACGTAAAAATGAATTATTGCTTCAATACGCGACTCTCCAATCGATATAGAGCGAAAACTAAAGGTGTTTGTAAATGTAACCCACGGTCTTTAATTAATTCCACAATATAATACAAGTTATTGAAAATTCTAAAAAATTGACAATTGTTTCGATAAATCAATATCATCGTCAGAATGACAGAAGTTACATTTCATTTTATGCCTACCTGATGTTTAGTAGTTACTTTTGACTAGACCAAGAAGTAACCTAACTTGTGATTGGCTTATTTCTTTGATAACAAACTTGTGGTCGATACCGATAAAACAAAAGTAATCATATTCGCAAGAAGTAGCCATGTACATAATTACAATGAAAAATTTCATTATAGTGGATATTGTTTGGAAACAGTAGAGCAGTTTACTTACTTGGGTGTTGATTTCTCCTCCTTAGCCTTGTTTGGCACCATGGCTAAGAATACTAAAATCAAAGCTAATCGGGCCATTGGAGCATCAATGGAAATAAGGATTACTTGGGAATCGCGGATGAATCTATATAATTCTATTATTTTATCTTCTCTTACTTTTGAAATTGGTATATGGGGTCTGCTGTACACTGATATTATAGAGAGTGTACATGTAAACTTTTTCAAAAATTTTCTAATTCTTTCAAAGAATACCCCAGATTACATTGTACGCTTGGAAACAAGTTCTGATCATTTGTCAACAGTTGTTTTCAAACGCCATACTTTGGTTAAACAAACTCAAAGGAATGGACCCTTCAAGACTTTCAAAAATGTATTTCAATCTCAGTTAGCATCTGATAATAATTCAAAGTATAATTGGGTGACGCTACTTAAATAATGGTTTATTTATGCGCGGTGTGACTGTCTATGGGAAAATCATCTAAGTACAAATGTACGCAGTTTAGATAGACTTATTCTAGACAAATTTTGGAAACGACTACTTGATAGTGACATAAACAAAAATCTTGCTTCTAGTTACTCTTAACTATACTCACACTTACTAGTTGCAAAAAATAACAGTTATTTGCAAATATCGCACAAATCTAAATAACCAGAATAATAGCGCAACTTAGAACCTGTAGTAAAACATTTTTAAAATTGTCTTTTAAAGGAAGTTTTTATATTATTAATAGCACTGAGAATTGCACTGTCTGTAATATAGATTCCCCGGAGTAACTACATCATATGCTTTTTGAATGTCCCATTTACAGCCCTCTAAGAAAAAATAGCTTTTTTCAGAATGTTCATAATATTGATGATCTGGTACACTACCTCAATATTAATAATACACAAAATGGATTCTTTGAACTTACTAAATTAGCTCATTGCATTATTAGTATATTGAAGCTGCGAGCATTTGCTCATGGTGAATGATTGGATTTATCATGAAGTACACACATATTTTATATTTTGGTTTTTATTTTAACTTTTTTATTAATTTACAAACTAGTTCTATGTCATAATTCATTTCAAATTATCTTAATTCTTCTCATGAAACTTTGTACCGAATCCTTTTGAAAAGATTTATCTTATGCGCAATAAAGTAACTATCTATCTATCTATATTTTTTTTTGACGGGTGAGGCAACTCATATTCAACCCCTACGCTTTGGTTCTCTCGCGTTAGGGAGTGTGGGACTCAGGATCTGGCCTGTCTACCCACCAAACCTCACCTCTATTGTTCACCATCTTTTGTTCCGAAACCACCAGTAGCATAAATTGTGAACAAAATAGGAGGTCTATCTACCTTTCTTTCATAACTAACATCTACCTATCTTAACTGTCTTAGTCTGTCGTCTGGAATTTTCGTCTGGAATATTTTTTTATCATTTCCATTACTACATCCCATGATTTCTGACTATCCAATTATAAGTCTGCCACATTTTCAACCGTGATATCGACACATATTTCTTTTTTGGCCTGTGCTCTAGTTTCCGCCCACTTTTCACATTTGAAAATTGTATGTTGCATAGAATCTGAATTTTCACAGTACCATCAAATGTCGTTTTGTGCTTTGCCTATTTTATAGAGGTAATCACCGAAAATCCCGTGTAATGTGAGAGCCTGTGTCACGTAATAGGTAACCTCACCCCATTTTCTTTCCTGCCATTGTCTACCGATCTCAATAAAAATCTTGGTTCGTCCGTTATAATCTTCCCACATTTTCCCATTACTGTGTCTCTAGCCTCTTCTCCACATAATGTGCCCCTCTCGTGTACAAATACTTTTCTTCCACTTTAAGTTTGATAGGCAAAATACCAGATATGGCTAATACAGAGCTAGTCGACGCTGTTCTATAGGCGGTAGTGATTCTCATTGCCTTTCTTCTATTAACTTTTTCAAGCATAAGTTCATCCTTTTTTTGTTTTAGTACTTCGTGCCATATTGGAGCTCCATAGATCATTATAGATGAGACTGCCGACATTAAGACTCTCCTTTTACTAGATCTGGGTCCGCTTACGTTTGCTTTTGTTTTCGTTAGATCATTTAAAATTGTGTTTGCTTTATCAGGGGTTTTTTGTACGTGTACTTTGAACTTCCCTTCCTTCTGTAAGTATACACCTAGGTATTTTATTTCATCTTTAAGTCCGATCAACTGATTTTCAACTTGAAACTGCATGTTTGCTATTTTATATTCTCCTGCAAGGGCAATGTATTCTGTTTTATCCAGTGCAACTTCTAAGCCCTTTCTCTTCAACCTTTCTACTACAGCTTTAACTGCGAACTGTATAATCTCCTCCAATGAAGATTTCCTTTTTGTTTTAGCAATTATAACGAGATCGTCCGCATATGCTAATAATTCTATTTCCTTACCCAGATTAAGTCTAAGTACATCATCATAAAGAACATTCCACAACAGTAGTCCCAGAACTGAACCTTGAAGAACAACGCATGTTATTCTATGCTTCCCATTTTCTTTTTGTATAATTCTATCTTTTTGATAGAATTGAATAATTTTTATATGGCTCCAACTAGCTGTCTCTTTTCTCAGTACCGACATTATTTCTGGCCACGACGCAGAGTTAAAAGCGTTTTTAACATCTATCGTTACCATAACGCAACACAGTTCTTTTTTTCTTCTGAACTCTATTATTTCCTTTATTCTTGCTAAACCTGTTATTGTGGACTTCCCTTTTTTATACCCATGTTGATTTTCAGAAATGATTTTGTTGTATAAACTTCAGGGTCTGGGAATTGTTTAATATTAGTTCGGTTCTGAATACATAGCAGCTCCCTGTCCTAGATGCTCGGCAGTATGGAATAGGACTTTTCTCCTTTCTTTCGTTTCTGGTCTCTTTACCTCGTTCAATACCTTCTTGAATATCGGACATTTTAGTGTTCCCGATTTATGTCCTAATATTCCACATATTGGGCATTATTCCTCATTTTTACATTCTTTCGTTACATGTCCAGATTTACCGCATTTATATCAGCTATGTGTTCTATCCGTACCTGTACAGTACCTTGCAACGTGGCCGTATGTCCAACATCTGTTACATCTACATCGATAGAGCATCTAACAAGACCGTTTGAAAGGTGATCTTCTTTTAGAATTTTGTCTGCGTCTTTTTATTCTAACGTCATGGTTACTGCCAAGGTGTTGTTAATGTTTGGCCGTAATTCACTTAGTTTGCATTTGTCGCTCCAGGTAATATTCTCGCTCACAGCTTTTATAACTTCTTCTTTGTCTGCATCTATCGCAATGCCTCTTATGTGTATTTTTTCCAAATCTTGTGTGTTGCCTAGCTTACTGGTTTTTAGCCCCTTCTCTGAGTCTTCGATAGCTTTTTGTTATTCTTCGAGTTGATTTGGATCACTTGATTTTATCTTTGTGTACTGTTCTTGTACCTCTAGATCTCCGGTCACTTATACTATCTCCCGATACTTGTCCCTGTTTAGTCTTTGTATTCCCCTCTCCATTTTCACGTCATCTGTTTTTGTGATAACCACTTTAACTGTATTATTCCCAGTATCTAGGGGTTTTCCGGTTTTTATCTCTGTGTTAGTGAATATTTCTTCATCCCATTGTTTTATTTGAACGAGGTTATAATCTTCTAGTGAGTTAACTCCTTCTAGAGTGTACAACTTATTTCCCCTCCACTTCGTTGTTTGCGTTTCCACATCACATTGAGTTGGTCTTGTGGTATTATCGTCAGCTAGCCAACTTTTATTTTCTATTATATTTTCTGCTTGGATTTCCATCCTTGTAACTATGTCTGTGAGTTCCTTTTTTGGTTTGTAGGCGCCTTGAACAAGCAGATTTTACATATCAACTTGCTTCAACAACTTTGCGATATTTTGTCTGTAACTATTCCTTTCCGCTCCGTTGCAGTCAGTTTCTTCTCTTTTCCGCTTTGGTTGTTGCAACAAAGTATCAAATTGCACTTCCCTTTCTGGGGCTAAATTTCTTCTTCCTATTGGTGAAGGACTTTTCCTTAGGCTACTGCTTGGTTTGAAACCTGAGAGCACACCTGTTTGGCTTTTCTTGTCTTGCTTTCCAGTAATATTTTTCGACATCTCGGCCTGGTTGCTCACCGAGGACGTCTCGCGGTCGCTTGTTGATGGTCGGAGGGGGCCCGCTTGACCACCCTCATCTCCGACCAGAACTGGGCTTCCGATTCCCTGCTCCGTACGTTTCTCTTCCATCTCTTGATCCATATTCATTGCCGTTTAGCTTGGACTCTTTTTTCTGGGTTACCATACCATAGCCGAGGGGTCCCCGTTTTCTGGCGCCGGGAATTCGCCGTTCGAACCCCCTATCTGGTAGGACTTGTCAGTGTGTTCGGATGTAACTTGGGCTAGTTGGATTTTATACTGGCATTTATTGGTGCAACGTACTTGACATTAGTAGCCCCGCCAGCGCACCACTGACCATTTTGAGCTGCTTCTTAGCTTCACTCCTACCCACCCGTCCTTGCGGCGCGAGAAGGAAGGAAGTTACTGAGCCACTCCACCAACGTCAAGATCTTGCAGTTCCCAGGAGTGGGTCTAACTATCCATATATCTATCTATCTATCTATCTATCTATCTATCTATCTATCTATCTATCTATCTATCTATCTATCTATCTATCTATCTATCTATCTATCTATCTATCTATCTATCTATCTATCTATCTATCTATTCATCTATCTATCTATCTATCTATCTATCTATCTATGTATCTATCTATCTATCTATCTATCTATCTATCTATCTATCTATCTATCTATCTATCTATCTATCTATCTATCTATCTATCTATCTATCTGTCTATCTATCTATCTATCTTTTTTTTTTAGTTAGGGAGGGTAGAAAAATATTCCAAAAACACCCACTGAAGGTGGGTAGTGTCTTTCTTGCATTTTCGTGCTACTTGGCGTATTTTCTTTACTACCTCTAGGTTTATTGGTGATTTCTTGCTAGCCCTAGTGGCCTGACTGCTCAGACTGAGGCATTCTTGTCTTTTTTCTCTGATTTCCTCATTCCACCAAAAAGGAGTCCGTGTGGTTTCCGTTGTGCTCAGGCTCCCTCTATATGCTTCTGCCATTGCTCTCCCTAAATCTCTTGTTGTTTTCACTCCTGATGTAATTCTCAATTCCACGAGCTCCTTGAAGAGGTCCCAGTCGCATGTCGCTCTACTTTTGTTTTCGTTCTGAGGTTTTTCTCCTATTGATATAGAAAAGTATATATACTGGTGTGCAGTGAGCGTTACTTCTTCCAATACTTCCCAGTTTCTTATGTGTTTATGAAGATTGCGAGTCGAGTATGTAATATCTATGAAGGACTCTGACTGTGCTCTGACAAATGTAGGTTTCTTACCATC
The DNA here is from genome assembly GCA_963921935.1 of Galeruca laticollis. Taxonomy (NCBI): domain Eukaryota; kingdom Metazoa; phylum Arthropoda; class Insecta; order Coleoptera; family Chrysomelidae; genus Galeruca; species Galeruca laticollis. The sequence goes on from OY998176.1 coordinate 166,147,238, forward strand.
ATTTAAGATATTTAAATCTAGTGCTGACATCCATTCGTCCCAGTACACCCCTCTCTTGTCTCTGACAGTTGAGACCCAGGTAGGGGACTTAGCGTTTATATCTCCCATGATCCACTTTTCTCCTGTTTTTCCTCTTATGTCGTCCATTATGTTATCGACCCATTTCTCAAACTCTATCATTGGTATGTTTGGAGAAATGTAACAGCAGTATATTGAAAAGGCCTTTAGTTCAATTCTTATGTATCCTTTCTCAAGGTATACTTCTTTAACTTCTAACCTTTTATTTAAAAACAGAACACCTACATCAGTCCTTTTATCTTTAATCCATTGCGTTCCTTCCATTAGTTTTTTGTTAGGTTCTCCTATTACTAATATATCTATATTCCTTTTGATAGCTGTTGCATATGCGAAATCGTGTGCTACCTTCCCTCTCCCTAGATTTGTCTGTAGAATTTTAATCGACATTTTGGGTTATATTGTTTCCTCCTGGTGCTACAACTGCGTTATGCCTGGTAGGTTTTCTATATTGTGGGCATTTTTGGTTGTATATGTGACCTTCTATTTTGCAAACCATACATGCTGGTTGGTTTGGACAGTCTTTCGCAATATGTCCCGGTTGTATGCACTTAAGGCAGTTTTCGGATCTATCCTCTCCAGTGCAGTGTTCTCTCCGGTGTCCGAATAGGTGGCAAATGTTGCATTTTTGTATACTACTTCTTTTTCTAGCTCTACAGTGTATCCACCGTATCCACCCAATCTTAATTTCACCCCCGTGTATCACTTTCTTGGCTATTTCTTTCTTCATAGCAACAGTAGCAGTTTGATTTCCACTTTGAGTTGGCTTCATCGAGATGATCCTGAAATACTTATCTGAAACTTTTTCTGCTTTTGATATTTCCCTGAGTAGTTCCTCTTCCTCTATGCTAGCGTCTATATCAGTAATTTGAACTACTATGTCGTTATTTGTGATAATCACGTCAGTTTTATCTCCCACGTCTTGTATAGTTTGTTTAAGGGCCATTGCCTTTCCTCTCCCTCCCCTGACTTCCAGCATTAGGAACCCTTGTTTGGTTTTCCTTATCGATGTTGCCTCTATCCCTTTCTCTTCTATATCCACGGAGCGTTTAACCGATCTAAGTAGATCTGCGTAGCTCCTTCCTCCTGATGCTTTAATGATTATTTTCTCTTTATCATAGCGTTTCACCCTGTTAGCCGCATTCCTATCAGAGGTATTTCTCTGAGCCTTATTCCGCTCTTCTGTGCACAGGTTTGCCTCGATCTCGAGGCCCCTTAGTGCAAATTCTGTGCATTTTCTAAGGTACTATAAACTGATTTTGCCTAGAACTCCGTTCCTCAGACCTCTTCGGTTCTTCTTCAATATCTCCTCTCTTAGCTGTGTGCTTAGTTTCTGAATCATTTCCACATCATCCACGCCGCTATCATCCATTTTTATCGGTAGGATATATACTGACTTTGTGTAGTTTGTTTGTCCCTGGCACCTGCTGCTACTGATTCCTATTTGCAGATTCACAAAGTCCATAATCCCTTCCACCATACCTTCTTCTACCATAGAAGCTATAGCTGGATATGCCGTTACGAGCTCATCATAGTCGCGTCGATGTCTCGTACTATGTGGGTCTATGAATACCACTAGATCTTCCTCTAGGCTCGCTTCGAGTTACTTTTTCTGATGAACGTGCACCACTTTATATATATCTTCTGGCCACTCTTTATCAAGAATTTTTGCTAGGCTTTGGAAATCTTTCTCATTATTGAGGATTCTCTTTATTTCCGAATTATTTTCGCTGTTAACCTTTTCCCATTCCTCCTGAATTTCACTTGCGTTAACTTGGGTTCCCATGCTTTTCTTTGTCGTCTCTTCAGTTTGTTTTCTTTCTTTATTAATTTCTTCTATCCGTTTATTTTTATCAACCTTCTGAATTTTTTCAGCATAATATGTCAACTTATCGCTTATCTCTGTTAGTTCCTTCTTTGGTTTATAGGTGCCTTCTACTAATTTTTCCAGTTGTCTAACCTGTTGCAGCATTGCGTTCAGTGATCTTGTTAGGTTTTGTTCATTCATCTCCTTAGCGTGCTCGGGTGTGTCAGGAGTAATTTCATCTCTCTTTCGCTTTGGATTCTTCAAAGTAGTATCCTCTTGGTTCCCTGGTGTCTCTTTTGAGTTTGTCGTTTGGGCTTTGGCTTCTGCCGAGGAGATTACCTTTATGTTGCTGGGGTAGGTTTTGCTCCCTTCATTGACGGACTCTGCGTATTCCAATTTTTGTTGAGGTGACCTGTGTAGTGAGTTCCTTCTCTGCGAGATCTCATAGGTTTTAGGATCTTCAAAGGCCTCCTGTCATCTGTTGATCCACGATGGTTCGCTTTCTGTAGCATTTACGTCCCCGGCTTGGTCATCTGCCAGAAGCATCTTCTCCTGTGTCTTTTGAATTGATTCTGTATCCATGATTGTTCCCACGAGTTGAGCAGAAAATAGGTCCACCACAGCAGTGCTCCCATACTGTGGCAATGTCTACAATACAACCGATAGCGATCTGGAAATCGAAGGACATCGTTCACGGCTCTTTTACGGAGGAGCCACTCATCTATTGGGCACGATAGTTTACACCTTAGGATTTCCGGATTTTTCTCGAGGTTTACTCTTCTATAGCAGCCCGCTCTTGGTCAGACGCTGCGCTGTGGGTATCTTCTTAGCTTTACCTCAACCACTTCGAGACCTTACCAGCATGGGTGGCCCCCTACCAGTAGCTACGCTACCGCCGGCATCGCTTCCTGGGTATAGAGTTTACTGAGCTCTCTCACCAACGACAAGATGTTGATTCCCCTAGAGATCTTTCTATCTATCTATCTATCTATCTATCTATCTATCTATCTATCTATCTATCTATCTATCTATCTATCTATCTATCTATATATCTATATATCTATCTATCTATCTATCTATCTATCTATCTATCTATCTATCTATCTATCTATCTATCTATCTATCTATCTATTTATCTATCTATCTATCCATCTATCTATCTATCTATCTATCTATCTATCTATCTATCTATCTATCTATCTATCTGTCTATCTATCTATCTATCTATCTATCTATCTATCTATCTGTCTATCTATCTATCTATCTTTTTTTTAGTTAGGGAGGGTAGAAAAATATTCCAAAAACACCCACTGAAGGTGGGTAGTGTCAAATTCTAACTGACTAAAAAAAATGCCCCTCCCCCTATCGTCTCCTCGCACTGGAACGGCTTTCGCATTACATCAGTAAGAGGGCTGTCATACTATCCTCATAGTGATGTTTGTATTACTTGCATCTATGGTCGTGCTCTGTCTTCCATTTCTTTCGTATCAATTATATGTTTCATCATCTCATACGCTATATTCCACCCCTTCTCGCCTGAGACCAATGATGTCATCATACTTCTCGCATCGAAATTCGTTCCAGTTTCTGTTAGGAATCCTGTCCGGACTCTTTCCCACTTGGCGCATGCAAACATCGTATGCTCCGCATCGTCTTGTTCTCCGCAATACGGACAGTCCCCAGTAACCGATCTCATTCGGCTATACATGTATTTCCTAAAGCAATCATGTCCAGAGATTGCCTGCGTGATATAGTAATGTACCTTGCCAAACGGCCTGCCGATCCATTTTTCAATGTTAGGTATGAGGTGATGGGTCCATCTTCCCCATTTTCCGGTTATCCAACGGTTTTGCCATTGCATCATCAGATTTGTCCTTGGAGTGACACTGTTAATTCTTAGTCTAGACAGGGCTGTCACTGTTTTCTCTACTCTTTCACAAACTTTTGCAATATGCTAGTTGAAAATCAGTTTCGTATCTAGCCAAACTCCTAGATATTTAACTGCTTTTTTGGAGATTACTATTACGCCCTGTACTTCGAATTAAATTAGATTAATCTTTCTCTTCTTCGTAAGTAGAGCAGCTTCTGCCTTTTCAAGGGCTAATTTTACCCCTTTATGCTCGATCTAGCCTGATACCCGCTGTAGTACGATATTGGCTGTGTTCCTCAGTGATTCTTTGGACTTTGCAACTATAACCATTGCAACATCATCAGCTAAGGCTATTAACGTAACACCCGCAGGTTGCGCTACTCTCAATATTCCATCGTAAAGAATATTCGATAGACTTGGTACCAACACCGACCCCTGTGACACCCCACTATTTATTTCCCTTATTTTCATTTGTTCCTCTGTTTCCAGGATTATTTCCCGGTCGGATAAGTAGGCTCTTATTGAACTGATGAGGCTTTCATCAATGCGTCTGCTTCTCAACTCTTCAAGAATGTTCTGCCAGCTTGCAGTATTGAACGCATCTCTGACATCCAACGTTATTATTGCACAAAGTCTTCGATGTTCCCACGAGTATTCTTCTCCCGCTGCCCTGGCAATTTTTAAAACTTCTTCTATAGCGCCCACCGCTTGTTTACCTTCAACGAATCCAAACTGTCGCTCTGATAAGCCGCCTGTTCGTCCTATTTCTTTCTTCAGCCTGATCAGGAACAGTTGCTCGTACAATTTTCCCTCTATGTCAAGCAAACTTATCGGCCTGTGTGCTGAGGGATTCTCGATGGGTTTGTCCGCTTGCTTCAAGAGCAACAATTTGGCTCGTTTCCATTCCCTAGGGAATTCTGCTCGGCCTGCTAATCCATTATATACAGTAAGCATTAATTCCGGCTTGTTCAAGGACATAGCTTTAATTATTTCCGTTGGAATATGTCCAGGTCCAGGAGCCTTTTTCACCTTCAATTTGGAGCATGCCATGCGTAACTCTTCTATGTCAAAATTTAGAAATTTCACATCTCTATTGGAGTCAAAGTTTACTTCCTTATGCACTGGGAATAGGTGGTCAACAACCTTTTCCATTGTTAGCATGGTCAAGTCTTGTCTGGGTGGGTAGCCAACTAGACTCTTCATGACTATCTTGTAGCCATTCCCCCAGATATCACAGTCTACTTCATCACATATTGTTTTCCAGCATTCTCTCTTGGATTTTTTAATACTGTATTGTAGTATTTTTTTGCTCTGTTTATACTTCTCCCACCGGCGCAATGTTTCTTCTGGTATATTCCTTCTTACGCTTTCGTCTCTTCCGAGTAGTCTTTACGGTTCTGAGCGATATCCTCGTTCCACCAATAAGTGGGCACTCGCTTCCTTTTATCACCTCTCTTGGGCATAGTTCTATTGCAGATCTGCTTCAATGTATGAGTGAGAGCTTCTGCTGAGGGGGCCATGTTCTGTTGTGGGGCTTCGTAAGTTGTTGGAGTTTCTGTTTGTCCAACTTCTTAACCTGCCATCCTCCATTTCTTCTCGATCTCTCTAGTGCTCCACGTTTTCGGTCGGCTACCTCGAATACTATGTAGTTGTGCTCGCTTAGAGACTCGGTATCACTTACTTCCCAGTTTGTTATTCTATTCCTAATGTCAATTGTAGCTAATGTCAGGTCTAGAATTGAGGAGTAGTCCCGTCTTTGAAAAGTTGGCTTATTTTCCTCATTCACCACTACTATGTCATTCTGTGCTAACCATTCTGTAACCATTTGTCCCCTTGTATCTGTCATATTCATGACCCACTGAGGAGATTTCGCGTTGAAATCTTCGACTATGATTGCTTTCTCGAGGTCATCTAACTCATTATTTGGAGAAGCATAACAATTGTACACTGTGAATTCAGGTGTTACGATGTACGAAAAACTGTGCCCCTTACCATATTTACTTACGGTTATCCTACTGTCGATAATCTTGATAGCTGTATTCACGTCTGCATCAGACCACCATTCTTTTCTATCTCTAATAGCGTTGCGGTTTGGTTATGTGAGAAATATTTTTTTTAAACTCATCATGTTGAATCTCGTCCAACCTGAGTTACAGTAGATAGCCTTGGTACCAAAGCTATCCCCTGAGTAAAGGTTTGTATAGTATTTTGCGTTGATGACGTATGTTATATTCTAGATAAGTGTAAGCACATGTAGAAGTGATAACTGGTGTTTTGTATAGCCCTTTAATATTTCATTTTGCGTTTTTTTATTAGTTCACATGTATTACTGATAACTCAGTGCTCCGTGTAGCCCAGTTATTTTTCTAATAGTTTTTTCCTCACTTGATAGCTAATTCAATGGCTTGACAGACGTTATGGTCCAGTCAATTTTCAATTTTTTTATGCATCTTGCGAAACTGCATGACTTGTTAGAAATATTTCATTTGTCAAGAGAATTTCAGTACTAGTCATTAATTATTTTTTTTGTCACCTGATTACAGCCACAATAAACACGTTGGTAAGTTTAGATACCTGTTTTCTTTATTCTTTCCTATTTTTTGCTAGGTTTAGGATAGGACGAACATTTTGGCCGAGCAGAAACCTGGCTGGCACCCATTGTATTTTATAACACCCCGGATATCTGATAGTGCTCACTACCACTCACCAATTAAGTGAGCTGAAGGCCCAAAAGGTTGTCACCAGGGACAGCTGAACTTACCTGTAGCCCATAAGGTCGATACTGGTGGGAGCTTTTGTTCAATTTGGGTGGTTACAATGTCTAATATAATCTTCTGGATTTCCATGTTCAGATATTCCACAATCGGCTTTGTGGTACTCCTGATTGTATGACATCCTGCACGTTGAGAAAAACGTCTACCATTACGATACGCAATAAATAATATTTTACTATCCATGTGTGTAGGTCTTATATTGATATATTCACGAAAAAATGTGCATAGATCAAAGGGTCATTCTTCCTTGGTATTTGTGTAGTCACTTCTTCGGCAGGCACCAAATTTGCAAAATAATAAAATTACAATATTTAATAACCACTTCTCGTATGAAGCTTCAATTATGAATTTGGCGACAGGGTTAGCAGTTAAGAACTTTGTACTTTTTCGATTTGTAACCAACACTTTCTCGTTTGAGATATGCAGTAGTTTTGGCATATTATTAGTATTCACATTTTCTTTTACTACCATCTAACTATTTAACCTTGAAAATTGACTCCATGAAGTTGAAGCTTTTGCCGATCTGTTTTTTCTTGATAAATAAACAAGAAGAGTATCAACACTCACATTAATAACTTTCTTCTGTTGGCGTCAGTTGCAAAATAGACGATACTGGTTTTCATATCTCGCACGTAAGTTCTTCAGTAGTAACTATGCACATACTTTTGCCGCTTCACGTGATATACACTTCATAACATGTCTTGATTTATAAATTTTATATAACACTTTTGATATTCATACCGCTTACTTATATTTTCCTTTACACGCAGATTCATCCACAATTTGAACATGAAACGATTAGAATTTCAATTAAATCAAACAACGGAAACGAAAATAAACACATAATCCAAAGACATGGAGACTGAGCAGCTGACAAGTATATTCATAGTATTAGTGCCAGTGCCTTAACTCCTTTATAATCTACAACACTAAGATAGAATGGAATACGAATGTTTGTTGTGTTACATTTTCGACATTTCTAAGAGAAGTTTCGAAGAGACAGGAGTAAGGTGAATCATTCATATTCTCAATAGACTTAGGAAAACCAACATCTTTAGTCAGAGTTGTACTAAGATATAGATCTATTTTAAACCTAGATAGACGTTAATTGACCATATTCACATAACTCATATGTTAGAAGTTACGATTATGTGGAAAAATAAGTAAATTCTTAAACTTGAAGTCGACAAGAAAACTGAGATATACTTGACAAATAAGACAACTTTACGTCATAAAAAATGGGAAATTGTCTATACTATGGAAACAGTAATAAAACTCAAACTTTCCGGATATATTTTAAAAGTTTTATAATTTTTAGTACTCACTAGAGTGGTTCATAGATGAATACTACATTCGAATATCACCGACTCACATTCTATGATTTGATATGACATATATAAAACGAAAGACCTGATATGCTGCGTTAAAGATCGTGAGAAATGATGAATAGGTCACATAATGAGATGGGGAAAATATATAATACTGAAACTTCGAGAACAAAAGGACACGTCTGAAAATGATCTAGATAACAAGGAATATATTAACAAAGTGAACCAGACCAACGATTTATCGACATCATCCAAACTTTCCAAATCCGTAATATCTACATTCAATTCAGTAGCAAACAACATCAATTCAAATTCCTTATCACGTCGATCAAGTGAGAAAGACAATAATAGAATCCGAGATTATTCGTACAATGCGAAAGAGCTCTTAACAATATCTCCACAATCAGGTCCATAAAGGGTATTCCCCAAGAATCTTTGGGTCACAAAGGCCTCAAAAATATTGGTAACACATGTTTCAAGATAAGTATTATCCATTGCCTATCAAACTCAAGGTGGCTATTAGAAAATCTAAAGAAAGACGCACTCAACATGATGCACAGGAGTTTCTTGGTTACCTATTAGCAGGACTTCACGAAGATGTCAACATAGTATATGAAAAACCAAAGCCCATATTAACAGAAATTGATGACAAATTTAGTGAAATCGAGAAAGCACAAGAATTTTGGTTAAGATATGCGAGAATCGACAACTCCAAGATTGTGGATAATTTTGTCGGTCAATTAAAATCAACAATCAAGTGCACACACTGTGGTCACTGTTCAGTTACCTACGATCCTTTTTGGGATTTATCCCTTTCGATACCACAAAAAACAGGTCAGTAACGACTTTCACAATGTTTGGATTCGTTTACAAGAGAAGAAACACTCGACGGTGATGAGAAACCAACTTGTTCGAAATGTAAGGAACAAAGACGATGCATTAAATCATTCTCAATTCATGAATTTCCGAAGATATTGGTTATTCACTTGAAGCGCTTTTCGCAAATAGAAAGATTTAGTGGAAAATTTAATATTTCAATAGATTTTCCAATAGAAGGGCTTGATATGAGCCAATACGCGGCTGATAATGTAGCACCTTGTATGTACAACCTCTACGTTATATCAAATCACTGTGGAACCACTTATAATAGTCACTACACAGCATTTTGCCGACATCCCTACACGGGACAGTGGCACGAATATAACGTTTAAAGAGTGCTATTAATATCGTGGAAATTTTTAGTCAGTGGAGAAGCATATGTTCTCTTCTATGAACAAGATGACACAAAATCCCACCTTTAAGTTTAATAATTTTTTTATTAGTTTTTTAATTGTATATTTTCCTTGTGAACCAATGTCTTATTTGATTTTGTTTTTGTAAAATTTATTTATATATTCATATATACATTGTATCCTTTTAAATATAAATAAAATGTTCTTGTTTCATAAAAAAAAGTGTACTTGCCGTTTTTGTTAAACTGGCAAGATTGTAGAGTCTTGTTTCATTTCCGTTTGTTTTAATATGGATAGTTTGCTCACCTGCTACATTTTCGTTGAATTCCTCTTTTCCTATTTTGGTATCCAAATATCCTATTATCATAAGTACGTGATTTCTTGGGGTTTCTTCAGTGAATTGCTCGATTCTCTCATAGAATACAATCTTGTTTTCGTCTCCACTGGCTTCTTCTATTGGTTCGTACGCATTTATTATTGATAATTTACATTCATCGTGAATATCAATACTGTTATAACTTCCACAACTTTATTCAATACTTGGCAGAATACAATACTACTTTTTAACAATTCAACTTATTAACACATCAAACTATTGACTGACTGACTCTCCCACAACTGATCTCTATTTATATATATATATATATATATATATATATATATATATATATATATATATATATATATATATAAAGAGAAATAGAACGACACAAAGAGTCAGAATAGGACAAAATGTGACGATCAACACCTTTAATTTCGAAAGAGTACAACGTTTTAAGTATCTGGGGGCCGTAATCACAGCGGACAACGATGTTACCGAAGAAATAAAAGACAGAATCCAATCTGCAAACCGCTGTCTATTTGCACTGAATAAGCTCGTAAAATCAAAAAATCTCACAAGAAGTTCAAAGATCAAAATCTATAAATCCATCGTCAGACCTGTAATAACATACGGATGCGAAACGTGGACCATGACCAAAGCAAACGAAGAAAAGCTCAGACGCTTTGAACGAAAAATACTTAGAAAAATTTTCGGACCTCACCATGACATCACCACAAACCAGTATAAGATCAGAACCAATATCGGATTAAAAGCACTCTACAACGACGCCGATATTGTCCAAGAAATTAAATCACAGCGACTAAGATGGGCAGGCCACGTGCACAGACTGAATAACGAAAGACTTGTAAAACTGGTATGGGAGGAGATTCCCACAGGCAAAAGACCACTCGGACGTCCCAGAATGAGATGGAGAGATAACATCCAAGCAGATCTCCGGAAAATGAACATTCCATTTGACCCTAGGTTGATGGAAGACCGAACAAATTGGAAAAAAGTTGTACAGTCAGCCAAGACCCACCCAGGGTTGTAGCGCTACGTGATGATAATGATGATATATGAAGAGAACTTTCCAGAAAGGACTAGAATATTCTATAACATATTAGTACGTCAATGTGGAACCAATAGAAAAATCTTGAAATTACTAGACTTCCACCTTGAGAGGTGACTGTGACTACTCCGCCTATTCAGCCTTCTTCTTATTTTCAGTCCAGGCTGTCATTCTCCCATTCATAGAACAGGTGGAGCATTCTTCCCACTCTTCATGTTATTTGCCTCGAATAACAGGGACTTCGACGTCTTCTTGGAACCAATTGGGTGGGTCATCACCGTAATACCGAGCCAATCTCTCGATATGATATATTTGGTGTCTTGACCCCCAGGTAAGGACCTTCCCAATTTCGTTGAAGTTTCGGAGATAACCCTTTCTCTCTTCTGGTCTGGTACAACCAAACTGCATCACCGGGCTTAAATATCTCCTCTTTAAGGTTTTTACCCAACCGTCTCTTCATATTTTTTCTGGTTAGTTTCAGTCGCGTCCTTGCAAACTCGTGAATCTTCTCTAACTTTTGTTGAAGGTCTTCAACATATTGAGGCAGGCTTTGATCTTCTTCTAGGAACGCAGGAGGAGGATTTCCAAAGAGGATATCGCTAGGAAGCTTCATTTATCGACCAGTGGCCTGTTGTGTTATGTTTTATTAAATGCACTGTACGATACTGTATAAATTAGTTTTTATTTTAATAAGACAAGCATATGCGTACATACATATATTTGACAACTTACTACTACGATACAGAATTTTTTAACTTCATGTACAGCACAGTGTAGCCAAGCGTTTCATATTCTCAGCATGTTGTCGATTACTCCTTCAACATACCCTCCTCATCAAAACATGCTTGAATAAAAGCAAAAACTTTTTTCTTCTAGAATTTTTAGATGCCGACAGGTGCCTTTTTTACATATTAATAAACTATTTTATTTTCAAAATACTCAAATTGAACACGTTTCAAAGGTTTTGTAAAAACGTCCGCAATTTGTTTGTCCTAAGGACAATAATTTATGTTCAGAAGTCCATCTTTAACTTTCTCCGTAATAAATTTGTATCTAACGTCTATGTGTTTGCTACGTACATTGAATACACCAGTTTTTATTAGGGACATAGCGCTTTGATTGTCAATATTTAAATTAATTCTTACTCTTTGACCAGTTAGTTCATGTTTCACTTCACTAAAGTACAGAAGTTACTTTGTACATTCTGCTGCCGTTACAAATTCTGCTTCTGTTGAGGAAGTTGTGACCCGTGGCTGTCGTCTAGAACACCATGCTACTGGTCCACCACCATAGAAGATAATATATCCTGTTGTGCTTCGTCTCGTTTCGACATCTTCAGCAAAGTCAGAACCACAATGAGCTTCAATGGTGTTTAGGTCAGAGTCACTTTTGAATTTTATACCGGTTTCAATTGTTCCACTTAAATACCGTAAACAACGTTTAATGTCGAGGAGTCACTTGGGTTATCAACAAATCTGCTGCAATAATTCACTGCGAACGATAAATCTGGACGGGTACAGTTGCTTAGATCGAGCAAGCTTCCCACAGCGTCTCTAAAAGGATATTTTATGTTACAGTTTTGATTGGTGTCCGGAGTTTCATAGTTTTCTAGTGGGGTAACTACACTTTTTGAATTTAACATGTTAAATCGTTCAAGGATTTGTTGAGAATAGTTTTCTTGATTTAATTTTAAGCCGTCCCGCACTTTTTCAAATTTAATACCTAAAAACGAACTTAGGCTTCTATAAGCAGTCACGTCAAATTCACTTATTAGTTTTTTAATTAGATTTTCAATTTTTAAAGAATCACTGCTTGTATAATAGCCAACATCTACGTATATGGCTAATATTGAGTCTTTAGTGTCGTTGATAAAGATGCACTGTTCAGAGTTTAACTGAATTAGTCCGATTTGTTTTAAAAAAATCGTGAAAACTTGATTTCATATCATCGGGGCTTGTTTGAGACCATAAAGGGATCTTCGTAATTTACAAACTTTATTTTGTTTATTGTGTCCTTCAGGTACTTCAATCAAAATATTTTCTTCTAGTTTTCCATGAAGAAATGCCGTCTTTATATCGAACCCAACATAGTCCCAGTTTTTTATTGTTGTTATGGCTAAGATTATTCTCAACGTTGTTATATTCACAACTGGACTAAATATTTCGTTATAGTCGACACCATGTTTTTGTTCGCATCCTCTTATGACCAAGTGAGCTTTAAATCTATCATCACTTTTCATTTTCAATATCTATTTGTTACTTAGAACTTTTTGTGTGCCTATTTCATTTTTATCAATGAGAATCCATGTGCCATTTTTTTCATGTGCAACTTTTTCTTCTTTTATTGCTCGGAGCCAATTGTCCTTATCTTTTCCTGTAGTGGATTTTTGATGTGTTAGTAGTGTACGTTCCTGATCCAAGTCGAGTTCGTAGTTTTCTTCTAGATATCTTGGTTTGGTACCAAAATTTTTTCTTTTTGATTTTCTCATTCCTTGTTCTTCATCTTCAACTTCATTTTCCTCTTCGATATCCTCCTACTTGTTACTTTTTTCTTGTTCTCGATTTTTATTACTTTCTTTGTTATACATCATTTTCATAATCTTCAAATATCTGGATTTTTATTTCATTTTTAGATTCCTCATTGAATCCCACATCTCTATGTATTTCGATTTTCCTTTCCTCTTTGTTCCAGAGCCGATACCCATTGTTTGTGTATCCTATCATCAGAAGTTTCTTATTTTTCTTGTCTAATTTTGAGGTTTCTTGTAAGTTTTTGGCATAAGCATCTGAGCCAAATACCTGTAGATTATTTAGTTTTGGTGGTCTACCCTCCCACTTTTCATAAGAAGTACAATTTAATGATTCAGTTGGAGATCTGTTGTGTAGGTATGCTGCTACTCGAAGGGCTTCACCCCACATTCCTTTATCTTGTTCTGATTCAATTATTAAGGATCTGGTTTTATCTAGTAAGGTACGATTGAGTCTCTCCGATTTTCCATCAAGTTGCGGAGAATATGCTAGAGTGTAGTCAAAGACAGTACTTCGTTTTTTCATGTATTCTTTTAGTCGTTTACTTATATATTCTCCACCATTGTCTAATCAAAACTTATGAACTTTTATATTAAATTTAGTTTCAACCATGCTAATGTGTTCTATTATATTGTCTGGTACTTCACTTTTATGTTCCAGTAAAAATATCATGCAAAAATGAGAATAGTCATCTAGGAACGTTAAAAAATACCTTTTATTGTCCCAGGTTCTGTATCTAAAGAACAAATATCAGAATGTATGATTTCTAGTTTTCTAGTAGCTTTAGCTGTGTTAAATGGTTTTCTTACTTGTTTAGATTCTGTACACGTTTCACAAAATTGTTCTAAGTGTTTTATGTCATTTTTAGTAAAGTGCATACCTGTGGACATTCCTTGTAGCTTTTTCATATTATTAACACTTAAATGTGCCAATCTTCGGTGCCATACCTTCTCTTCTGGTTTTTTTGTTATTGATATTAAGGCGTTTTCATTATCTTGAATTATTTTTACTGTATACAGCCCATTATTTTTTGTACCTTCCAGAACTTTCTCATCTCCTTTTATAAACTTTTAGTAAATTTCACTCCATATCCTTTTTCGGTTATTGTTTTAACAGATAATAGATTATTTGTTAACTCAGGTACAAACTTTACATTCTGAAGATAGCATTCATTAAACTGTATGTCTCCAATACCTTTTATACTCATGCTGCTATCACGTTTTGCGGATTTTATTGAGGTTTGATCCTCTAGTTTTTTAAATGTATTAAAAATGTTGGCATTGTTTGTTAGGTGAGATTTGCAGCCAAAGTCTACTACCCATTCTGTTTTATTATTTTGTTCATAACTATTTGCTATAAAAGCATCTCGTCGTCTCTCATTGTGGTTATTATTTGCGTTATTTTGCATATTACTTTGTTGATTTTTATTTCTGATAAAGCAGTTCTTTTCAACATGGTTATTTTTTTACATATACTGCAGAACATTGATTTGCAACCTTGTCTGTTTGCATTACCATCATTATTTGAATTATTATTTTTATGTTTCACTTTACACTGAAATTTTATATGGCCTGTTTTATTGCAGTTGTAACATCTTTTTCCATTAGTTACAAATGCTACTTCCTTTTCTTCAAAGGTGTCTCTCATTCTACCTTCTTCAATTAGTAGTCTCGAGAAAAGGTTTGTTATATTTTTGTCACTTTTGCTTGTTGATTTCCAGGCACTTACAAAATATTTATATTTTTCTGGTAATGTTTTTGACATGACCATTTCATCTTCAATTTCACATTTTAGACTCTTAAGTCTATGTACCAGATTTTGACTATCACTTATAAATACAGATATGTTGTCATTTTCCTTATAGGTATAACTGAAAAATTCTTGCATTAGCTTACCTTTCAATTGTTATGTATCTACTTCATACAGCTTTGTTAATTTTTCAAACATATCCTTACTGTTTGTGCAATCCATAATGTGTGTTAAGCAATTCATGTCTATAGTTGCGGTTGTTATTCTTTGTGCTTTTGCATCCTTTTGTGTATTTGTATCACGATCTTCAACACTAGTCGGTATTCCGTTTGTAACTATATCCAGTAGTCCATACGCTTTTAAAGTTATTTCAACTTGAAACTTCCATAACCGGAAATTTTCTCTGTTTGTTAGTTTCGTAATTTCACATAATGTTTCAAAGCTCATTTTTGTAGCCATTTTTATAATCACCACTGTCTATTAATTTGTTTTATACAGTATTTATTTTATGATTTTAGTTTTTAATTAACCACGTGTTCACTATGTACGCCGGTTTTATTTTAGAGTTCTCGTTTTAATGTTTTAATCCGATGTAAAATATGTATATGGGGATAAATACTGGGCCCATAACCTGTTGTTTTATGTTTTATTAAATGCACTGTACGATACTGTATAAATCTGTTTTTATTTCAATAAGACAAGCATATGCGTACATACATATATTTGACAACTGACAACTTATTACTACGATACAGAATTTTTTAACTTCATGTACAACACAGTGTAGCCAAGCGTTTCATATTCTCAGCATGTTGTCGATTACTTCTTCAGCATGACCAATATTGAAGGTGTATAGCCAGTGGATTCATGCTGTGCACACCAATATGATAAGAGGAACAATGGAATCAGTTCATACCAATCTTGCTGGTTTTGGGAGACAAATAACGATAGATATTGGCAAATTGTCCTCTTATGACGTTCCACTAAACCATCAGACTGTGGATGCATTGGTGTAGTTCAAGTTTTCTTAATCCCGAGGATTTTCATTAATTATATCCACCATTCTGATTCAAAATTTCTTCCTTGATCGGAATGTACTTCCAATGGTACTCCGCGATGACATTATTCATACATGCTTCAGCGACGGTTGACGTCTCTTGGTTAGGAATTGGTACTACTTCTGACCACTTGGAAAAGTTATCCATAGCTACCATTAAGTACTTGTTTCCTTTTTCTGTTTTTGGTAGTGGCCCGAGTATGTCTACACCTACTTTCTGAAATAATTCACCGGACAGATATTGCGCCATTTTTCTACGATTCTTAGTTCTGGCTCAGGTTTTCCCAGCTCCGTACTGCCCTCCTGAATGACTGCCATGAAGTTCTTCCATCACTTTACGAACAAGTGATTTGGGCAAGACAAGTTGGTGGATAGTATATACATCGTCAGAGCTCTCCCATGTTCTATGGACAACACCATCGCGAAGAGTAAGGGAATCCCATTGAGCCCAGTATCTTTTGATCGTTGAATTAAACTTGGACACTTCTTGCCAATCGGGTCTAACTCCATTTTGTAGCCAGGTCCGGACAACTTTTAAGTCTTCATCTTTCTTTTGAAGTTTCCTTAAGTTTTCTACTGACCACATGTTCTCGTCCGAGTCGCTTCTTATTGTTGTTGCATGCAGCAATTCTATCTTTCCATCTTCCATCTCTGTTTATTTGGTTAATATTACTTTCATTTTCCTCAATTCTTCGGCAATATCTGCATTGTTGTTGAGTACATGGCCTTCTGGATAGGGTATCCGCATTTTCGTGATAGCGACCTTTTCTATAAACTATTTCAAAATTTACTGTTGAAGTCTTTCTAACCATCTTGCAATTTGTCCATCCGCATTTTTAAAATTCATCAGCCACTGTAGTACTCTATGGTTGCTTCTGATGATGAAGGTGCTGCCATAAACGAATGTGTGAAAGTGTTCAATAGACTTTACAATTGCTAACAATTATTTTCTTGTAACGCAGTAATTTTTCGCCGACCTTCCCAAGGTTTTACTGGAATAAGCAATTACTTTCTCTTCGTCATCATGTTGCTGTGAAGGGATAGATCCTATGACATGTTATGAAGCGTCGCAGTCGAGAATAAATTGACCTTCTTCTTTAGGGTACGCTAAAACCGGTGCAGTGGACATCCTATTTTTCAATTCAGTAAAGGCATTTTGGCATTCTGGATCCCAATCGAATGATGTGTTGTTTTCAGTAAGTCTGTGTAAAGGTTTGGTCATCTTTCCCAAATTTTGAACAAATTTCCGGTAATACAAATACACAAAAATTGACGAACCTCAACTTTATATCTTGGCTTTGGTCAGTCTTGAATAACTGACATTTTTGCCAAATCATTTTTTATTCTCTCTACTGACACAACGTTACCCAAATATAAAACTTCACGTTGAAATGAGGAGCATTTCTTGAAATTCAATTTTAAGTTTGCAATTTTCAGTCGGCTGAAAACTTCTTCTAGATTGTTTAGATATTCGCCGAATGTTTTTCCCATTATAATGATGTCATCTAAATAACACAGACTGGTTTTCCACGTCAGTCCTTTTAACACCATTTCCACGAGTCTTTCAAAATTGGCTGGAGTATTGCATAGACCAAATGGAAGTACTTGGAATCGATAAAGGCCATTTTCAGCAGAGAAGGCTGTTTTATCTCTATCAACGGGATGAACTTCAACTTTCCAGTATCCGCTCTTTAAGTCTAATGTAGTAAACCACTGAGAGCCGGATACGGTGTCCAATGGATCGTCTATACGTGGCAGGAGGTGGCTATATTTTACAGTAACTTGATTTAATTTGCGATAATCAACGCCGAAACTTGCACTTCCATCTTCATTAGTTGATAGAACAACTGGAGAACACCACGGTCCAGGTGAATCTTCAAGAATGTTCTCATCCAACATGACTTGTATCATATTCGCTACATCTTTTTGTTTAGCGAATGGAAGTCTTCTTGGGTTTTGACGTATCGGTGGTGCATGTTGTATGCATTCTATGGTGGACCGAGTGGATCGCCCTGTAGATTCTCCGGTTGCGAAAAGGCTAAGGTGATTCAAGACAAATTTATTTGCCTTGCTCGCTTCTTCGAGTGTTAGTCAAAGTCTTTGATGAGTGTCTCTATAAGTTGGTCGTCGACTTTATTTTGTGACTCTTCTTAGGGTTTAGGATTATCTCATAAACTCACTATGCTCTTCATTAATTCACAATATCTCAACTCGTGATTTTTCTTTAGTTGAACAGTTCAACTGGTCTCCTAGATGTATTGGCAACGCGAACAGGAATTTGATGTTCTATTTTTACTAGACATTTGGCTACCATTACTCCATCTTCTGACGGTTCATGTGGTTTAATTAACCCCATAAGTAGATCTTTAGATATTTCGTTCAGATGAGCCATGACAATGCTTTCATTTTGTGCTATTGATAATTTTTACCACTGAGGATTACTTCTTCGTCGTCAATGGATATACTTCTGTTTCTCAAATTTATTACAAATTTGTCTTGCATTTTGTCTAAACTCCAAAGAAATTCATCCATAATGTTTGCTACCAAAAATGAGTGAACTATGGCCGCGTTTTCAATTCAAATGGATGATGTTACTTGTCCCAAAATCGGAGTAGTATGACCAGTCGCGGTTTCCAGCACAAGGTCTTCAGGTGTTCTT
Organism: Galeruca laticollis; assembly: GCA_963921935.1. Taxonomy (NCBI): domain Eukaryota; kingdom Metazoa; phylum Arthropoda; class Insecta; order Coleoptera; family Chrysomelidae; genus Galeruca; species Galeruca laticollis. The sequence continues at coordinate 166,165,708 of OY998176.1, forward strand.
GCGTATTTCTGTGTTAACATATCTGGGCGTACAAATGACCTAGCTGCTCCATTGCCGACAATAAATTTGCAATCGTGATTTTCTAGTTGTCCCCTTACAGTTAAATTTTGGCCATTTTTAAACAAAGAATATGTGCGAATCGTTGGGCTATGAGCTATGTTTCTATCTAGGCTCTGCGAGGATGGACGCTGTCTTGACGTTGTCTGGTTGTCCGAGTTCCTAATTTGACTTCGAGATCTTGATGGAACTCTACATGTTCTCTGCAGATGTGCAATTTTTCCGTAGTTGAAATATTCCCGGGTCTACGAAAAAAGTAGCGTGTCTTTTAGTAGGTTTTCGATTCTAGCCATATCTTCGGTTAAATTCTCCTCCTCGAAGTGTATTGCTCGTAATTTTGGACGTCCGGTTTTGGAAATGGTTTCAGCAGCTTCGAACTCTTGAGCAAAAGATAATAATTCTTGTAGTGTCAGATGGTGGCGTAATCGAAAGGCGTGTTGCATTTCTGTATCTCTTAATCCATCAATGAATGCTTGAAAGCCGAATGACTCTAAAAATTCTTTAGGTGTCTGTGGATTGGCTAAACTCAATAGTCTTTCTATGCCATTTCCATATTCTTGGAGGCTCTCGTCTAATTTTCACATGAACACCTTCCATAGACTTTGGAAAACGTGTTTTAAATGTTGCTGTCCATACCTGTTCTCCAAAGATTGGATAATGACGTCATCGCTAGGGTTGCATTGGGGTAATAATTGCAGAATGTATGCGGCTCATCCACGAAGAGCAATCATGAGGGAGGTGGCGTTCTCTTGATAATTTCACCCATTGGCACTAGCTGCTGCTTCAAATTGGCGTCGATATGTCTCCCAAGATGATTGGCCATCAAATTTAGGTGGCTTGATAACCTGGTTGTGTCTCAAATTTACTATTCCAGTTCTGGCGCTATCACTAATGAAACTGGTATCATTGGGATTAGCTTCGATTTTCTTTACTAACGCATCTAATTTGTCTCTTAGGTTTAGATGATCTGTTTTTAAATCTTTCTCTATCGTGTTCAAATCTTTCTCTACTGTTTTTAAATATGTTTCTACTGTTGCCAAATCTTTCTCAACTGTTTTTATATCTGTTCTAAGGCCTTCTTCCATTGTATCTATTATGTTATCTAAGGCAGCTATTTTATTTTTAAAGGTAGAACTGAAATCGGACAATACCTCTAATATTTTTGCTTCCTCCTTCTCCACGTTCCTCATGTGTACCTCTTGTTCCTTTTCTTGTTTTCTACGGTTTTCCTTTTCCACCTTTTCTTGCTTCCTTTTCCGTTCCACTTCCTTCTTTTATTGTTGTCTTTCTTGTTTTTCCTGATCATCAGAAGAAACCATGATGGTGCTTTACTATTAGCTTCCATATCGATGTCGCAATTTGTACTCCTTGTATTGACCATAAATTACTTTTACCGCTGTCACCACTGTTATAACTTTCATGACTTTATTCAATACTTGGCAAAATACAACACTATTTTTTAACAATTCAGCTTATTAACACATTGAGCTATTGACTGACTGACTCTCCCGCAACTGATCTCTATTTATATATAGAAAGAACTTTCCAGAAAGGACTAGAATATTCTATCACATAATAGTCAATATGGAATACAATACCTCTTCTTATTTTCAGTCCAAGCTGTCATTCCGACATTCAGAGTACAGCTGTAACAATACACAATATTGACGTATTTCAATAATTTAAAGGAGCTTGAAATATGTTGAAATAGCTACATCTCTCACACTCTTACTCCAACACTGGTTGTATATTCTCACTGTCTAAGTTCCATTTCTTATAATCTACCTACCCGCCTCCACAAAACAATCTGTCTATTGTTTCAACACGTTCAAATTAGTTTACTGTTGAATGGATCGAGTATAATATTACTTTAATGACTTGTGAAAGGCACTTGTCTAAAACTGTTTGGGAGTTTCCGGATCTAAATAATTCATTTGCAAACAATATTATTATGTATATTATGAGAAATATCATTGTATATATTCTGTTCCCCTGGTCTATCCAATATTATAGTTCTGTTATAATTTTTATGAAATATCATTTTAGAGGAAATATTCATATGGGTTCTGAGTTTACAGTGTAGTCGTGAAAGATCATTATAGATCTAATAACATGTGAATTCCATACGCAACTAGTGATGCGAATCTAATTGGGTGTACCTCAAGTGTTTCGTAAAATTTTGTTACGTTACTCAAATCTTTTGCAAATGGAAACTACTTTGACAAGCCACTGATTCGTGGAAAATTATGCTATTTCGGAATAAATGAAAAACGATGGATTATATTGATTAGAACGTTGTCAACATACAGTTGAGCAGTGATTATTTTAAAATTATTTGAGCAATATTAACTCAGAAATACACTTGGGGTAAACCTAGGAGAGATAGCGCGTTAGGTCAGATGACGCGGGCACGTTTTCTCCGTTGCTATCGCTTCTAAGAGAAATATGGCAACACCCCTCCGTGGCTTTGAACTACTAAATCATGGTTGTAGTAGTGCTGCGCGATGCAGCTCGTCGTTTGTGATTTGTTTGAGCCAATATATTTCGATTACTGCCGAAAGTTTTTGGAATACTAAAGATAGAAGAACACAAAGGTATGTTACACCGCACTTTAGCGGCGGTTCTCAGTTTTTCTTGTTAATAATATCCCAGTGCATGTTTCTAACCTCAATCCGTTGAACTCATCTGAACTGTTTTGTTGAGATCTGATGCATCACCTCTCGTTATAGTGTAAGGAGAGTTGACGCAGCCTAATGTGAGGAGAGTTGACGCATTCATCATACATGATTTTATTAATAATTTGAATTTTTACAGCCATGCCAACCGAGTACAAGAGGAGGGGCAATGTGGCAAAAGGCCAGTGGAATACCGACCAACCGTCTATGACATCCCAGATGCTACTCTACGGCGTCGAATGAAAAACAGGAATGACCATAGCAAAAACCTGGGACTCACATCTACCCTAGGAGATCATAACGAAGCCAAAATAGTGGCACATATTCAAAAATTACAAAAGCACGGATTTGCCTCTACACGGTCTCAGGTGCTTTCTATGGCGTTCGAGTTAGCCGAAAGATTGCAGTTGTCGCACAAGTTTAACAGAGAAGCACGTATGGCTGGGACATTTCTTTTTGAGAAGGCACCGACATCTTAGCATACGAAAATCTGAAGGAGTTTCTGCTGCCAGAGCTTTAGCAATGACACGGGAAAATGTGACCTCATATTTTTCACTCCTCAAACAGACGTTGATTGAAAACGAATTGATGAACGAACCTGGACGCATCTACAACATTGATGAGACTGGGTAACAACTTAACAACCGTCCCGAACACGTCTTAGCTACCAGGGGGTCCAAGAACGTCGTGTCTGTTACATCAGGTGAGAAGTGGGAAACCATCTCGATCATCGTTTGCTTCAATGCCGAAGGTACCTACATACCTCCGAAGGTACCTTCATACCTCCAACATGTATCTTTAAGGGGAAGAACAAGAAGCCCAAATACGAAGATGTAATGCCGCCTGGGCCCCTCGTAATTATGTCGCAGAAATCGGCATACGTTAGCACCGATATTTTTTTCAATTGGCTGCAAGAACAGTTTATTCCGCGTAAACCTGCAGGAAAGGTACTACTTCTATTAGATGGACGCTCCTCACATTGTAGCAACGTTAAAATGCTCGAATATGCAGCTGAGAATGAAGTCATTCTCTTTTGTTTGCCAAGTCATAGTACCCAGTTTTTGCAGCCATTGGATAGAGGCTTTTTCAAAGCTTTCAAGGCATTTTATTACAATGCGCCAATATATTTTTACGAAAAAATCCCGGAAGACGACTTAACAGACTCCAGTTCGGACAGTTACTTGCCACTGCTTGGGACAAATCCGCAACGATAAAAAATGCAGTGTCCTCCTTTAAAGCAATAGGCATTGTCCCGTTCGATCCATCGATCATTCCTGATTATTCTTACCTAACAGAGAAAAAAGCTCAAACAACAGCATCCTGAAGAAGATCTTCAGATACATGCAAACGCCCCAGTTGGCGTCGTCCAGAACCTGGTAGTTCACATAAGCCTGAAACAGACCCCTCACCAAATAAGCTGCACTCGATATCAGTACTCGGCACAGGTCAGTTTCACCTTAGCCTTTTCATTTCACTTTTCCTGGAAAAGGCCCTACTCCTGGTAAAACGATTGACCAAATATCTCCTGTGCCCAAGGCAGTAGAAACTGTATGGAAACGGAGCAGACAACTTGCTTCTATTTTAACATACAATGACAACACCTCAGAAAAGAAACAAAAGTTGGCGGTGAATGTAAAAGAGACTAGAAAACCAAAACGCAGTGAAGCAAAAGCAAGAGCCACAACAAAAACTGTAAGAGAACCTGCAAAGAAGAAGTGCTTTCCAGAATCATCCAGTGACGAAGAGGGAAACTTGAGTGTTGTCTACGATGATTCGTCAAGTTTTGAAGACGAACCGGATGTTTGTGTAGGGTGTGGTGAGAACTACAACCAAACTAAGAAAATGGATGATTGGTTCCAATGTATAACATGCAGCCGATGGATGCACGAAGGCTGCACGAAACTCGTGGACGCCTGTGAATATTGCGGAAAAAAGGCAATGAAGTAGGCAGCTTTTGTTTTTGTACCTACAAGAATAATGTTTTTTTCTCAGAATTTATCTTTTGTTACTTTTTCAAATAAATAATTTACGTTGAAAGTATAAATATAGTTTAATGAAATACCTACTGACGATTTAAACATAATTTTCCGCTATTATTGCACGAACTAATGAATACGTCATCTCACGTAACACACTGCATCATCTCCCCCACACACTTAGGTGAGATGACGCAACATAAAAAAAACAATTATTTCTCTTGACACGTTTACCAGTCGGACGCTTTTTGATGAATACAATCGTAAACTAATACATCAGCCCCTCGTGACATATTTGTGTTTCTGTTAATTTCTGCACTGTACTGGTTTTACACGAAATTCAAAAAAAGTGCGCCATCTCTCCTAGGTTTACCCTACTATCGCAATTGTGTCATTGGATTTTATCCCTAAACTAGCTTCTCGATTGTGTCAGTTTCTTTCGCTGGAATCATATGTTGGAATATTCTTTATTGTGATAATCCTCAATAATCCAAAAAATCCGAATTATATTAATGCATAATCTGGACGATGTATATCTTCAGATAGTGGTGGTTTCTTGCTTGTATGAACATAATCGGTCTAGTTGAAGGAGTATTCAATTATTCCGTACCTCGTGAATAATCGCGGTTTACAAGATTTTTACATCAATTCGTCCGTGAAGAACAGCTTAAAAATAAGGTTCCATTAGAACCTCAACTTTTTGTGTCTCATCTTTTTATTTTTGCATATGAATCTGGATTAAAATATTATATGAATTTCAAAGACTTTGGATATTTGTTTTGACTAATCAACAAAGGAATTAATGAACTTGCAAACCAATTCGGGAAGAAATTATTCTACTTACATGATAGTTTAGATATAAATGAGTTTTCTCTGAGTTTCGTCTGCACGAACAGTCCGTTCTTGATTATAGGGAAAGGTGATGCATTTTTGGGATTCCCGGACAATGGTTTACTAATTCGACATATTGTGATTTGATACAATTGGAAAATCTACTTTTCGGAATGGGGTTAGATGTTCTGGGAAAGAATGATATGGCTTTTCGATACTCACTTGCTGCAAACGAATATTTATATATTCTGAGGCGTAACAGATCTTGCTTAGCCAGTGATCTATTTAAATCATCTTTACGTAGCATTTTGTTTTATTTTTCCTTGTGATCCCTAATTTCAATTATCAACTTTTAAGAACTTCTCTATCCATCCGTAGATCAATTACTTGAGAATTTTTTATTCAAAATAATTTACACTTGATTGAAGATAACAATCGAAGCATTTTTAACATTTCATAATACATAATACTATAATTTAGACCCAATTTTCAGCAATTTCTCTGATTATCGGTTCTCCGTCCTTACTTAGTTGTATATTGGATATGGAAAAGTTTTAAGGAGCAAAATATTTTGTTTTCCATTGGATAGTATTTTTTCGGTGGAGCATTAAGGTGCATTACAAGCGTTGGATGGTGCAAAGTACGAAATTTGAAAATTCCGATTGAGGGGGGCTAGCGTTTATTTACCCTCCCCCCCCCCCAAACAAATAGCTGTAGTCTCTCGGGGAATGTGGTGCCAAGAAAATCATTCATGGAGCATATTGGCGCATTGAAAGTGCGTTACGACCATAAATGTTTTTGTTAAAAATTTCGATTGGGGGTGGGGGCAACTTAACGGAGCTAATTAATAATCTGTGAGAGAGAAAAAATAATACCAGAAATGGAATTTTAACAAAAAGCTAACATGAATGTGGAGTACAAATTATTCAATAAAATTAACTGTGTCGACCATTACTTCGTGGAATCTACTCATTTCACTGTTTTAAATGAAACTTACTGTTTCTAGGTAATTCCACAATATAATGATATCTAAGATTTAATATTTGTAATATCATTCTTCTTGTTTTTTCTATTAACATATATTAAGTCAATCACTAGGTAGGTCACTTCTTGGTCCAGCCAAAATGATTATGACACATCAGAGAAGCATCAAATGAAATGTAACTTCTGTCATTCTGACGATAATATTTATATCGAAACCATTGTCAATTTTCTTAAAGTTTTTAAAAAAATTTCATTATATTGTGGAATTACCTATAAACAGTAAGTTTCATTTGAAACAGTAGTACAAATTATTCAACTAAATATGAAAATATAGGAAGGACTAATGATCACAATTGAATTAAAAATAAAAACGTTTGAAAATGCAAATACCAGTGATGATATAATATGACAAGTTCAATAACATACTTTTCATTGCATTTTTTTTTCTAGATGAGACAAGACATATTTGTAGTAACATAAAAGTAGTTTATTTCCAGTGGAAATTCCCAAAAATTCAGAAGGGGGTTGATGATAAGTACGCATCATGGTCAAAATTCCATATTGGAGTATTTTCTAGATGGTTTCCAATTGAATTTTAATTCAAAATGCTATGTATTGCTTTAAAAAGAGTTGCCTCAACAAATATTAAAGAGTTGGACAGTGGCAGAGTGAATTTCATAACATCCAATATAGCATATTACTTTGAAAAGGGTTCTCTACAGACATATCAGTCATTGTTCACCATTTTCCACTATATGTTTTAAGAATATCACCAACTTCCAACTAACTACGCGAATGGTTTATTATAAATAATTGAGGATGGAATTGATTAAAACTAAAATAAGTCAAGCCGTTCATGTATCTTCGTCATGACTAACTAAAAAATGTATAGGTAGTTAGGAGCCAACAATATACAAACACCTAAGAAATTCGACACCTCTTATTAAGCATTGTATTCTCATCTCTATGTTAATTGTTAATTATTTTCTTACAGTTGTTTCAGTTTTGTCCAACAGTTGTTATATTAACATACCATTGCAATTAAAATATATTTTTAAAAACGATCTTAAAATTTTTAAATCTGGTAATTTATGTGACATGTGATGAATGGAACTATATGGAAAAGTCACATCAGTGTGTTTTGGTTTTCTGTAAATTGAACAAACATGTACATTATTAACTCTTCCGATTTTTTAATCTAGGAAATTGATTTAGTCATTTTCTTCAACTTCTAAGGTAAGTTTAATTTTTGGGTGTAAATTATTATTATGGTTGAAAAATATATCTAGTTGTCGTTCACTACCTATAAAACAAGCTAATATGTCATCTACATATCCATACCAGTTTATAAAGAAATAATTTTGGAAGTAATATTTGAAAAAATGTTTTTGTTTGGTATAGATATGTTGATGACATATTAGCGTGTTTCATAGGTAGTGAACGACAACTAGATATATTTCTCAACCATATTAATAATTAACACCCAAAAATTGAATTTACCTTAGAAGTTGAAGAAAATAACTCAATCAATTTTCTTGATTTAAAAATTCAAAGAGTTAATAATTTACTTGATTATTCAATTTACAGAAAACCAACAAAACACTGATGTGACTATTCTGTATAGTTCCAATAATTCCATGTTACATAAATTAGCAGCATATAATTCATTTATACATAGAGCATTTTCAGTTCCTATGAATAAATGTAATTTTGAGAAATAAATACAATTTAACAAATAGCGACATCCAACGGTTATCCATTACAAATGACAAATAAACTAATTAATAAAAAGAGGAAAAGTGGCATTACAACTAATAGTTCATAAACAAACTAAAGAAATAAATAGTTATGAAACCATCACATATGCAGGAAGTAATTCTGATAATAATGTTCCTACTAAGCTACAGTTTTAGTTCTTGTTATAATGGACGAACAACGGTTACCGCTAAGTACCTCTTCCAAAATCATAATTAATAAATTTTTTCACTTATTCAATACTTTAATCGGCTATTGCATATTTAAATTCCAGGTAGCGGGATTGTACCCTAAAATTATAAAGTAAAGTTAGCAACATAAGGGTTTTTTCAACTTTTATAATATTTTAGTTAGCAGGTATATTTAAAAAACGGTTCACAGTATTTCAAATCATAGATATGCATTATACCTACAGAAAACTTAATATTGCAATAGGGTAGATATTATTATTAATAATAAAGCTTGCTCATATGTTTGCAAAGGTTTGAATCTAGAAGAAAATATGTTCAATATTCAAGTTATTCCAGAAGCTACTTATATTAACAAAATAAAGAGCAAATAGTTGATAATTATGTAAATAAAGGGGAGTAACTATGTCAGATAGTCTGTTACAGACATTGTATTAAATAGGTCAAAAAATATTAAATCAAGTATCTCTAATTCTAGTTTAAGTTGATGTAGCAATAGTAGTAGTTATAGCCATGAATATAGTTTTGCAGGTTTAAAAAATTTTTACATCAATACTAACAATTTTTGTGAACAATCAGGGACTGTTTGAGACTTTAAAAACGAAAATGTCTGTTAAAAAGCTCATTTCCATTTGAAAATATACTGTATACAATAAATAAGCTGAAGTGGAAACCACTAGATATCCCTTACAATAGTATATTAATCTAATTGAAGAATATGTAACTTATGACACTGAATGCTCCAATCAAAAAACAGAATTCAATTATTCATTATTGCATCATATTGCTTTGGAGGAGATTAATGATAAATTTGTAGATAGTTATGAACGAGTTCAATTTCAAAATTTAACTTTCAGTATTAAAAGTCCTAATTGCTATCGCATTTTTAAATACGGTTTTTAGGAAAAGTAGTTAACATTTTTGAACTAAATAGAAAGTGTCATGGTAAGTTTGAAAAATATTCCAAATTAATTTCAATTTTTTATGAACCTAATTCATCTGATAAAATTGATTGTGGCAAAGTGATGGAAAGTAATATTGTAGAATCACAACTATTGGATACACAATTAGATACAATTAATTATAAACTCATTTAACTTGATTATATGTGCATATCTCTTCTTCATAAATTGTTTTTTGAATACAGTGTATCAATAATGCTTTTAATTCCACGATGTTAATATACAATATGTTCCAGGATGAAAATAACAAGATGAAAATAATGAATTATTTTATATAGAAGATAAGTACGAATCTTCATGGCACACCTGCCAAAGAAGTGAGGCTGGGAATGGAAGATAAGCCATGAAAAGTCACTTCTCTAAATAAAATATGTCAATATTCCTTTGAAGAACACGCATGTTTTTTATGGCGAATGAGTCCCAGTCGATTGGCTGAAAATCTAGTTTGATGTTCTGATCAAAGCTTTCCATGGGCACAATTGGATCTAAAGCAATTGTTTTTTTAGCTGCGGTTCAGAACACCTTTGAAGGTTTCACAGATGAAGATTTTGAAGTTTACGTTATTGAATGGTTAAGACACTCGAAACAGCGACTCTTGCGTGAGAAAAAGTAACCGTAAGTGAACGATTTAATCAGATTGGATTTCTGTTGATTTACCGTAATGTTTCATAAAATCTTTATAGTGTAAAATTTTCAGTAGTTTTAATATTATTAAAAAACGATTCTAATAAATTTTCTGTGAACTAGCTGTAATGTATGTGTACCCGTTAAACTTTGTTAATTCAGTTTCAAGTATGTTACGTTATGGCAACTACAGATTAATGTACCCTTTTTTATTTCTTGCTTTCACTGAATGCATTCAACAGTTTTCACTTTCCACACTTGTTATGTAATTTGCTTACACACTTTTTTTTGGGTAGATTCCTGGACAAGATATTTTTTTTTTCTAATTTTGTTCCTGTTTTTTTCAAATTTACTGTACTGTTCATTAATATTGATTAAACTATTTAAATCCTTTATTGCTTTTTTTATTTTAAATGTACGGGGTGAACAACTAAGGACGGCTGTAGGCCATATCTCAGGACATAATCGTGGTACAACTTTCAATAAAAAAATATCTCGTGGTAAGTGACCCTGAAAAATCGCTGGAACATATTTTGTAGGTCTCTAAAGTATCCGCTAGGGGTGGAACGAACAGTCGAAAACATAATACTGTAATTATCTCCAAAAAAAATATACTGAAGGTGTTCTAAAAATACAATTTTTCAAATATTATTGAGATTCTGAAAAAATTTAATCAAGCAGATTTATTCGCCATTATTCTTCAAATAATGGGTGGGGGAAGGGGTGGGGGAAGGTGAACTTATGAATAAATGTATAACTTTTTCGTTTTTTAACCGATAATAATAATTTAAAAGAGTTTTTTCTGTTTAATAAGTTTGATAACAAAATTAGACAATTTTGTATCCGTTCGGAAATTTCAAATTTAAAATGGAGCATTTTTCAATCTGATACCATAAATCTTATATCTTGGAATATAATTAATATTTAGACTTGCGGTTTTCAATAAATCCCTATTTTTCAACCCCATTCCATCAGAATATGAAAAATGCCTCATTACATTTTAATTTTCCGAGAAAAATGGTAAAATTGTCGACTTTTTGACATTGCGTTGACAAGATTGTTCAATTTTATTATTTTTGTTAAGCATATTTTTTATATGACGCCAAAAACTTTGATATCGGTTAAAAACCAAAAAGTAATTTGACATTAGTTTTTAACAAATTTGAAACAAAAAGTCCCTAACTAAATTTTTTCATAATCTCATCAATATAGCAAAAATTGTATTTTTAGGATAAGTTTAGTATGTCCACAGATCATATAAATACCATTAAAAAAAGAAGATAGCTCACTTGAAGCTGGCTTTAGTTACGACTAACAACACAAAAGGCGCTGCAATAGCAGTGACATAACATAACTTTTGGTTCTGTGATTGACATAGATACTGTCATTATTCTCTGGCGGGAGTATTTAAAATTTTAAAATGGCGGGAGTTATTAAAATTGTCGGGTATATCTTTCGATTTTGTTGTACTAGTATAGTATTTTTCACGATCTAAGGAAGCCACTAGCCTCCAGTTATTATATGAGAGGCAATAGAATAGATTTTCTTAGACGTGAAAAATACTATACAAATCAACTGGCTATATTGCATATTGAGAACATTACTACTAGTAATTATATGCACCGTTTCTAGTATTTTTTTTTCTCATTCACAGAAAGCAAGGTAAACTAGCATAATCTGTAAATAATTTCATGATGCATATTTTACATTATACTATTTCTGTCGATATTCTTTTCTACACAATTTACAAGGACTTATTTACTTATTTTTGGACTGGGAATTTACTTCAATATAAGTTAGGAACAAAGTGATACATACTATTTTCAGAAAAATTTAATTGTACATTTTACATAATTTATAATATATAATTTATAGTTATAATTCAGAACATAACCATCACATTTAAATACAAATACACACGAAACAATTCTAATATTACTTCCAGATATTCATTATTTAAAAAGAATTCATCTTTTTCTATGGCCTACCCAGGAAACGTAAGTTTAAGACTTCAGGCCTCATTAAGGTTCCCCATCGAAGACTGTCCTACATTTTGTGGTATCACGAACACTTATTCCAAAATTTATTGAAATGGTTCTTTAATTCACTAAGTGACTGCACAAACACTTATTTCAAAGTTAGTTGAAACAGTTATTTAATTCGTCATGTTAGTGAACTCCATAATATTTGTGAAATACTCTTGATTAGTCAAATTTTGTGTGTGTATATATTCAGAAAATGTTTTGATGTGTTGGGCAGCTTGCATGAGATTTTTCCGTGCAATAGTATATCTAGGGACTGTATTGTACGTTTACATCTTCTCACAATAATGTCCTCACTTGTTCTAACTATAAATAAATAGAAACAATATAATTAAACTAAGGTACAAAGCCCTAAGAAATATACCTTTAAAATACCACAATATTAAATTATCATTAAAATAATGTAATTTAGTTTGTTAATAATTTTTATGGTTTTTATCACTTTGATTTCTGTACTTTTAAACCTGTAGGTGTGTTTCTTGTGTATACTATGAAATATTGCAATTTAATGAGTATTGTACTTGCATACATAAATTTTTAAAATATATGGAAATTTTATTAGGCCAGAAAAAGAACAATTTATTATTGCTTTAACACAATCCTGCACTATTATTTTTTGAACTTAATGTTTATGTCATCTTATTTTGTAATGAAGTGTAAGAATACACGAAAGTACAAATTATACTAAAATATTACCTAAACTTTCCAACGATTTTCCATTAGAAATTTGACTGAAATCTGGTTGTGGGCCGCCACTTTCTAAAACAACAAAAATAAAATGAAATGGCCATCAAAAATAGTATGTTTATTTTTATTCTTCATCAAAAACCATTCATCTCCACAGAACACACTAAATTATTAAAATATCCTCAATTATTCCAGGAATTCTAGTATATATCCATTGGTAAGGAGGAATTTTACATTATTTAATAATCAGTCAACTACAGTATTTACCAGTGTGTCCCAAGTATAAAGAAGGTACTGCATCTCGTTTCAAATTTGGCTTGGAATTTCCAATCCTCAGAAAAGTGGACATCACAAACTCTATAGTTCCGAATGACTTTTTCTTTATCCTGGGTGCGTTAATATTCATGGTTAATGTTATTCATCCATATACGGAAAATCTAACAAAAAAGAAATTGTTAATTATCAGGAAATTCCTATAGGTACATATGAAGTAAAATAAATCAAAACACCTTGTTCAAAACTATTTCTATTGTGAACAATGTGACAAACAAATTTATAATGTGAAAGCTATGGGAATATATTCTTTATATACATAAGAATATTAGATTTTTTAATGCGTAACTTTGCGTTGACAAAAAAGTTATGAATATGCTATGATTCATTAGTCCTACATTTTTAGGTCTTTATAAATAAAAAATTATAAGTTTGCAATTTAACTTACCTCAAGATCTTTAGGAAAAGCATGCATTGGCTTTTCAGTGTTCTTTAAAGCACAATTAGGTACACAACACGTAAATACCATTATTAAAATGAAATAAGAATAAAATATTATATCAATAATATTAAAAAAAGATAAGACTGATGGAATCGTAAACCCTTAATAACGAATATTCAATGCTTTGAAATTCAAACAATCAAACATGAAAGATGATTTATCTATTAAGTTGACACGTTAAGATCGACAAGGAACCACCGTGATATCGAAAACAGCAGTTTTACCAACCGTAAAATATAATTTATTACCTACTGCGGTTCAGCAGCGCTTAGATGTAGTTAGTCAGAACTAAAAAGTGAACAACCCCTCAGTATGTCTTTTGTTAACATGATCACAGTATATGTTTGTAAGTGTTCATTTCACCCCCTAGCTGATACTTTAGGAATTAAAAAAAAATTTCCTGCGATTTTTCAGGGTCATTTTCCTGTAGGTATTTTTTTGAAGTTGTATCATGACTATTTTTTGAAATATTGCGGACAGCCGGCGTTCTTAGTTGTTCACCCTATATTTGCTGATTAGGCACAGAAACATCTATAGAATGTTATGTAGAATGTTGGAGGTATATTATTTAGAGCTTCAAGTAATGTCCATGCAACATCTAAGAGAATACACTGTATTGTTTTTGAAACGTTGCATTTAGATCATTAGTAAGATGTTAGTCTTTAGACATTGTATTATCATCTACAAGATGTTAAAAGTCATTTCTGAATGTAACAGAAATGTTGTTCATAGTTCGTTATAAATACTCCTTTTTGAGGAAGTTCTAGTAACATCACAGTAATGTAAAAACGCAGCGATTTAACATCGCTGAGCTGAAACATCACAAAAGTTAATGACCCTAAGCTATAGATCTGCATGTGATGAAAACAAGGGGAAAAAAGGAAGAACATTATCACAATGTGATGTTTCATTAACATGACTGTAACATTTATTTGCAAAGTGGGAGAAGACCATTCAGATCGTAGAATGAATATCTAAGAAAAAATGATGAAATAATAATGGACTATCTCACTGTATCATTTTATTTTCTGGCTGATCATCTTTCACATTAAATGAGGAGGTGTGCCACCAGAACTGTAAATATTTGTCACCGGAGACACATATCCAAGTTAAGTTTGGGCAAAAGACATCCGAAAAACATTGAAAAACTATGATTTAAGATTGATTTGTTTCTGCGTTGGAAAATTTATAGCTCAACGCAATTAATCCAGCTTATCGAAGGAGCATTTTCAGTTCCAGCGGGCCGGAGCAACCCTTCATTTTGGTTCTATGGTCAGAACAAACGAAATCATCCTAATACCAAGAAATTTCCACGTAGATAATGCGTATTATCAGGAATATAGAATAGAGCATATAGTTCTCAAATATTACGAAAGAGCCGCACATAATTGATTTTTATACTGTCAAAATTAAAAGTCTCCAGAATCGAAGAAATTTATCATACACCAAAGTTAATATTTAACAAGGCAGGCGTCATTAATATTTCACCTTAAAGATAATTGATTAGGAAGGAAAATTTATAAACCATTCTACTACATTGTTATTCAGGCCTGATTAGGGTTTACGGACGGAAATTGAATTTTAATTTTTCACTTTATCATTAAACTCAACTTTATTATAAACGACGGTTCGTGCAAGGAAATCGAAAACTAATTTCACAAAAATAATAAACATGAAGTATAATCTTGCCAACGGATATATTATTCTTGAATAAAATTCCCGGAATATCTGCTGTAGTTAAGCAATAGCTTTATAGAAACATAGCTTCACACAACGAATTGAAACTAAAAAAGTTCAAGTTGAAATGTGAAGAGAAATTTGTTAAGTGGATAAATTATATTGATCGAATGAAAATGAAAAAGCTACTTCAGAAACTATCGGTATTCACAATATTGCCGCTAATTTATATATTTTATTAGAAAGAAAATCTTGCACACAAAATTTATTTTTCTAGTTGTAATGAACGATTATCTGTTTACAAAAATAATTTAAAACTTTAAAAATGATCAGTTATCTAGTAATGATAATGTTTCTAGTAATAATATCTTTGGAAATAATAACAATGAGAAAATATGATAGGAAGCTATATGATCTTAACCCTTCATATGTCGAATTTCTATTAACAAATTATATCACACAAAAGTTCATAAAATTGTCATGATAGGTCTATTGGTTCGATTAATTCTTCAGTAATAGAAACTTTTTTATTAAGCATCAAACTTTTTCAAAGGAAATTTCAGCACCTCTATTCTCCAAATACAAAAAGTAATACCTGTGTTCGAGACATACGATCTACTGATAATTGATCAACTAAAGTCAATTATCGGTTAGCTCAATTTTACTTGAATTTTTTTTGTCATATGAGCCATGGACTGGAACCCCAGACAATATTAGAGTAGTATGCCTAAGTATTATGAATTAAATAATTTTACATTAAAATCACACATATTTTGGTATGTTGAATTAACGAATCAATCATTATTTCGCCAATACACAAGACCTCACTCCAATTCTCCTCTTAGTGAGAGTATTAACTCCCGATCAGTCGCGCGGTTTTTAGCTCCGTGAGCACTCGCGGGAGGTTGTGGCCATCCCACATATTGAACTAGATTTTCGGGCTAATAATATCTTTTTTGTTCCCGGAGGTGGGGTGGAAGCTAATGCCATATCCGACAGCGGGTAGTGCAATGCTGTGGATTTGTGTGGGACTTTCACCTCACTAAACCACTCTCCTCATTGTACCTTGGGGTGATACATACGCTGGGAGGACAGCAAGCTGTTATTACTTCTACGTACCAACACACTTAGGTTAATTACCAAGAACTACCCTATCCCTGAATTTCTCTATCCTCAGACTCCTTTCTTTTCATAATTATCACGATATAGCTTGTGATTTTCTTCCATTTCCCAGGACGTTCCACCGTCTCCTGAATAATACCCTCAACCTCAGGTATTTTGCCAATTTCGCTGGTGATACCACTGCGCTCCGCCTCCCATCTCACACACTCGTACAGGACATGTCTCGGGTCGTCCCTCTTATCGTGAATTGCGCATAGATCGCTGTCCGTCTTTTGGATCTTATTGGTGAAAGTTCGGAACCAGTCATGTCCTGATAGAAATTGTGTGACATGGTAAGACGTGGTTTTGTGTTCACACGTCACCCACCTTTTTATATCCCTTATTAGCGTCTGAGTCCATTGTGCCTTGGATGTCAGGTTGTCCCACCTGTCCTGCCATTTACGGTAGGTACCTTGCCTCGCCATTCTCCTATTCCCCGCCAACCTCCCTCCGACTGTGTATAGGAAACACCTTTCCGCGATCATAAGGTCTATTGGGGGGAAGCCCGCAATCACCTGGGCTGCCTCCGCCGATACTGTCCTATACGCAGATATGACGCATAATGGGCTTCCTCTCTGCTCGGCTATTAATTTGTCCCTATATCTTTGTTTTGTGTGGAGCCACCTTCAATCCATTTACTCTGGTCAATTGAATAGCGAGCCTGGTGGCCTTTTCCGCCCTATACCTAATCTTCTGG
This sequence comes from Galeruca laticollis, assembly GCA_963921935.1. NCBI lineage: Eukaryota > Metazoa > Arthropoda > Insecta > Coleoptera > Chrysomelidae > Galeruca > Galeruca laticollis. The sequence continues at coordinate 166,182,799 of OY998176.1, forward strand.
TCTTCATTTCCTTCGATCCAATAGATTAAGTGATACGCGTATGCCATAGGTGTCACCTTTAGTCCGTAGTCTATTCTAATGATCCCGTCATACATAACGTTCCACAGCACCGGTCCTAACACCGAGCCCTGTGGAACCCCCATCGTACATTTATGTGCGATGATCCCCGAGACCACTTTCCTGTTATGTAGATGATTTTCAATGAACTTAACCAAGTACTGGCTTACCCCTCCATTCACGAGAGCTTCTACTATCTTCTCCCACTTAGCTGTATTAAACGCATTCTGGATATCAACTGCAACCAGTGCATCCCACTTAAAAGTTACTTCATTGATCTTTGATTTTAAACTTAAAATGTCGGACACAGTAGAACTTGCCGCCCTAAACCCGTGTTGTTGGGGGGATAGAATATTTTTGTCTTCAAGTTCCATCGTTAGCCTGTTGACCACTAATCGTACTAGTAATTTCCCAAAAGTATCTATTAGGCACATGGGTCTATAACTAGAGGCTTCCCTTGAATCCTTACCACCCTTAGGCAGTAATATGAATCTCACCGGTTTCCAGTCCTCCAGAAAAACTTGCTTTCCCAGCAACGTATTTAAGTAATTTAGGATTTCTTCTGGCCTAACCTTATATGCTATTTTTAAAGCCTCCACAGTCGGACCATCAGGTCCCGGTGCCTTACCATTTCTCATCTTACGCATGGCCTCATCCAATTCCTGGATAGTAAATGGTTCCGGGCTTGCGATCTTCGTGTTCTCCATACTTATTTTTTCCGAGTTTATGGTTGGGAAAAGCTCCTTTAGAATCTACTTTCTGCGCTTAGTCTTTATCTGACCCATAGCTTTATATGCCAGTCTGCCGGTCGTGATGCGGCACCCTTGCCCCCAGATGTCCTCATCCAGGTCAGTAATTAACTTCTCCCAGTTGCTTTCTTGGAGGCCATAATCAACTTCTTTAGCGATCAGCTTAATTCCTTCATTCTACCCGCAAGACTTATTCTTTTGTTCTGGGTGTACTCCCTCCTCATTCTGCCTCTTCAATTTCCGCATTCCACCAGTACAGTTTCACATAGCCCTTAGTCTCTCTGGTGGTAGCTATTTTGTACGCACTAAGTATGTCTGTATAGGCGGCCTTTTTTCCCTTGAGGGCTCTCGTATATTTGGCAATGTCCAGGTAGACCGTCCTTCTTGGAGTCGCTTTCCTGATGTTGCCGCTTATTTTGATATTGAATTTTATTTGCCCGTGGTGGGTATATGGGTAGTTGTAATGCACACTCCAGCCCTTAATTTTCTTGGTCAACTTTTCAGAGCACAAGGTGACATCGATGTGATTTTTAGATGTTCCCCGTTAATATGTATGCATTACGTCGTTTCTCGCCACCCATTCCATCTGTGTTAGCCAGACCTCAACAAGTTGCCCCCTTCTATCGGTACTGGGCGATCCCCATATCACCGATTTCGCATTAACGTCACCTACTATTACCGACGTTGTTGGTTTGTTCACTGCCTCCTTAAAGACCCTCTCCACAGCTCTCCTAAAGTCCTCCAGATTCAGCGCCGGTGATATATATGTCGCGATAATAGCAATGCTCTTCGTAATTACAATCACATATCCAAGACCCCTGTGTATTGATTTCACGGTCAACTTGTCATTGGTAATAGCGATTGCCACTCCCTCCTTCTGATCCATGATCCATCCCTTCTCATGGGCCAGTTTTTTATTAGGTTCGGAGATGATCATCATATCCACCCCAGTCCTTACCGCTTCCTCCAACGCCATGTCATGCGCCATCCTAGATCTTCCTGTACTACGTATAACAGGTTCCCACCTAGTCTTCATTTATTCCCCGCCATTTTTGTTAGTGTTTTCCCTAAAACTATGTCCTTGTGTACCTCCATATGAGTAAAAATAAAATCTATGTGCAGTTTCTGTGCAGGGTGTAAAGGGCTCTAATCAGAATATGTAAATAAAAGGTGTTTAAATGAACGGTGTATATATAAAAAGTGTATAAATAAAATGTGTATAGATAAAACTTGTAAAAGTAAGTAACTCGTAGATAAAATATATGTAAACCATAGTGGTACAATAGTCATGTATGGTGTAGGGTATGACTATGCTACCGGAACCGATTTCTAGGGGTCTTAAGATCATTTTTCATTATATACCAAATCCCTAAACATTGGACAACCCATATTGTCCATCCTATGGCCTACCACATGGCATTTAATGAAGAATCTGTCATTCTTGCATTCTCCCACCCTATGTCCACTTTTACCGCAGTTTAAGCACATCTTGGTCCGGCAGTCCCTCTACATTATTTTGTCCTATGTCCGAAGTCCAAGCACCTGTAGCAGCGTGTCGGCTGGTTACACTTCTTTACAGTGCAGGCCACCCAGCCCACCCGGATATTTTGGATGCTTTCCATCCTTGCGGCTACCTCCATCGGAGTAGTAAACGTCGCCATCTGCTGCCCTGTTCTAACCGTTCTAATCGACTTGACCTCTACCATCTCATTTTTAATTCCTGCATGGCTACTGACTGCCTCTACTACTTACTTCCTCTGTCTGTATCGATGGATCAATGTCAAATATATCGAAGGCCTGTTCACTCCTTCTGACCACTGCCTCGTAGTTCGCCATCTCCTCGATTACTTTCTTTAGCTTCCTCGCATTGCCATTGCCTTTTAGTGGTGACCACCACATCCCCGCTATTGGTTTTCCTGATCCTCCCTATTCCTATCCCTTCAACGTTTACCTTTTCCTTTAGGTCCTGGATGACATGAGCGTGAGTTTTCTCCCCCGTCTTTATCCACACGCTTTCAGCGCCCCTACTTTCTTGGGTTACTTTTTCTACACACATAGCCACTTCAATTTCCTTATTAAACGCAATGCGTTCCACAACTTTCCGCACACCCTCCGAACATATAATCGTGATTTTCTCCAGGTCCAATATTTTTTCCACCGCCTCCTGCAGTGCTCTATATACCTCCTTTTCCTCATCCTCGCTAATCTTGGTTATGAAGGTGAATTTATTTTTCTCTCTCCCCCTAGTCGTTGAGCGCCTAATGCCTTCCTCTAGGTACTCCGTCTTCCACATCTCCGTTTCATCTAGAAGGCCACTTAAATCTGGTTTAAGTGCCAACTTCCTGTCCTTATCTGCCACGATTAAGATGCCTCCCTCATCGATCCACTTATTATTATTTCCATAGATATTTAAGACCTTGGAGTACACTTTCTCTTCCCACGTCATGTCTTTCATTTTACAGTACTGTTCGTACCCGTCTCCCATTCTAATATGAGTATATTAAATCTCCCTTAATTTCTTCCTTGCCTCATTTTCTTCCTCGCATTTCTTGGAAACCGCTTTATCCCTTTCCTTACTTAACAAGGTCAGGGTTTCCTTGATCATTTCTATGGCTTCCTAGTTTTTCCCCTTCTTACCAAGAATTTCTAAAACCCCGTCAAGATTGTCCATACTAACCTCAATATCAGTTTTTCCAGCCTCCTTTTCCATCGTGCCCTCCGGCGTCCTTTCCATAACCCTCTTCTCCTTTCTATTTTTTTGGGTACCTTCTATGATTTTACCGATTACACCCTCATCCTCCGAGCTTCCAGGTGTTTCCTTCTCAAGTCTTTTGTATGTTTATTTTCTATCCTCGTTTTCCCAACTGTCCATCTTAGCCAGCAAGTTGCTTTCCACGCTACAACTCCTACTGGTTGTTGTAGGAGGTGTCCTAGAGATCGTCTTACCTTTTAATACCACTCCTTCGACCACATTTGTTTGCTTGCCTTCCTTATCGTCTACATTCTTATCCGTCCTTGGTTTTTGTTTTAAGTTTTCCATAATAAATACCACGAGTTGGGTCGTTTTGACCCCGCTAAGGCTGATTACTCTGAGAGGTCGCCAGGTATCCCAGAGGCACCGTTCCTGACTGCGTTTCGTGCAGCTATTCATCCAGGGCCACGGTGGCTAACTACGAGTATTACGGATTCTATTATCGATGTTTATCCTCTAAGATTTTTTCACGGTTGCCTCCGGACGCAGGATTGCCAACGGGTAGACCCACACAGCTGCCTCTTCTGTGTGTGGCCATAGAATTGAAATTATGCTCCGGGATATGAGATAAATATTTCCTGGAAGGGCGAAGAAAAAAACAGGAGTGAGAAAGAAAGGAAGAATAAGTTTAGACATATGGTTGGCCGAAGGAAAAGGGAGAAAAAAGACGGCAGGTCCAGAAGTAGATTTAGCCTGTGAAAAAATTGTTCAAAAAGAAAAAAGAAAAAGAAGTTTATGGAAGGAATTGAAGGGTTTAGTAGGGTGGTTGGACATGACAGTCCAGTTGGCGGTGACTTCACCACCCCTTGACTGATAGATGATCAGCAGAAGCGGGGAGGCCGTCGACGATGATTTTTAGTCAGGTTTAGTCCTCTATCCTTTTTGATCTGCGGGCGATTATTCAGAACGAATTGTTCTGATTTGTCACCTATCTTCTAGGTTGGATGGTCGTGCCTCCCTCACAGCTCTAAGAGCGCAGGAGCCATGACCGACCACTCCTCGTGGAGACATCCTGTGAGCCATTGGGAAGCGCCGTGTCGGTTAGGGCAACCCCCCTAGGAAATTCGCATGGAAGATTAGGGGTGGATCACTTCCAGCCTCCTCCATTCGACTCCCCCGGGAACGGGGCTAATAATACCTCCGAATGCAACAATACCAGTATTTTATTATTTATTGTTATATTATGTATATAAATAGAACCAGTTGACATACCCAGCACATTACTTCACCTTATGTAACGAGGCTATTCGTTCTCGCACGCCATTTTTTTTCTAATACTATATCTGAAAAAAAACAAACATTTCATAAGACTAATCAGAAAAAATGGATTTCTCGTTCAAAAATGTGTGCACCCTTACAACAAAAATTGGGCCAAATCTTGGACATTTTTTTCTTGCCAAAGGATTTTTTAGATCAGCTTAGATTCAGTTGAAAAATAACTATGTATATATAAAAATTTTATCTGAATAAATTTCAGTCGATAAATTGAGAATTATTTGAATGAATGGTTCTATGTAGGTATCACTTGCAAATGGAAAAAGATGGATAAATTCAATAAACGACATGGCATTTTATGCGATTTCAAATTTTTTGTGATTTAGATATTTCATTACTCCAATTGTTTAAATGGTAAGTAACTTAATTATTTCTAGAGTCACTTGAGATTCACTCTATTGGTAATTTATCTATTTGTTTTTTCTACATGTGGGATTAATATATATTAATAATAATGAATCAACATTAATATTAGTATAAATACACACATATATATATATATATATATATATATATATATATATATATTATAGAGTGAAACACCCTGTATATCAAACAATAAAGAATTGAGATTGTGCATTGTAATCTAGAAGAATTTTTTTAAGTCAAAATTTTTTTAAACATTTGAATGGAGACAATCTGTACGATCCACTATTCGATAGAGAAGGCATCCAGAAAGGACAGACTGTATAATGTAGGGATAATTGCGAATAGGTGTGATAAACAATTTATGTGAAATAAATTAACCAAACTTTTATTAAAAAGATCAAGTATCAGAATTTGTTCATGATAAGAAACTAATAATGCTTTATTCTGTAAAGTCAAGCTAATCTCATAATATTTGTTGATTAAAACATTAAAGTAAGTTAGTGTAGCTGTTTAGACATAACAGAGCAGAAAAGTATATAATAATGTGAATTTCAGAGAACATGACTCATAAAAAAAAACGAATGTTCATTTTGCATATATATTTAAAGGTAACAGCTGTCATCTATTAAAACATTATGAATATTCATTTGACATACATACTTAGAGGTTAGGAAATGTCATTTTAACAATACTAGGAAATATTATTGAATGAAAATAATATAGGAAGTCTAAGCAATCAAAAACCTTAGAATACAATATCCTGATATAATGGATGAACATTTCACTGGCTGAAATGAAGAATTTGAGTGATAAAATAAATAGTCAAATTTGATTGGTAAATAAACATTTAAAAAGTATCATATCGGCGACAATTATGTTGCTAACGAAAAAAAAATCGGAATGTGAAAAGTTTGTTGATTATGGGGTCTATTCACTAAGAAGTTTTTATTTGGGTAGAAAAATTTGTAAGCAGAAAAACTCTTTGGTAAAGAAAATCATTTTGAAATTATTTGGAAGATAAAAATTTGACTGTAGAATTCAAGAACAAATACATTATACTTACAAGATATACATCAGTGTAAGTAGTTAAGTTTATATTAATAATTAAAAAAAAGGAATTGTCGAATGTTGTGCAGTACTAACCATGATTTTTATTTTATAATATGGTGTCTTGTGGAAGTAAAATAGCCACAATAGCTTTTGGAAAACACTGAATAATGGAATTTATATAAACTGCTTGGACTTTAAATGAAATATAGCATCGATTCCTGTTCTGGTAGAAACGGAATGCCAGCATGGAGTTTTTCCAGGAGGAGAATCTGAAACAAGTAAATGAAACGGATCATTGAGGTGAACAAACAAAACAGTGAAGTGAATAAGGTAGTAAAAGTTAATTTATTAATATATTAAAAAGTCAAGCGTACTTACCAATTTATGCAAAGAACTAAAATTTTGTGACGCATAGACGTTTTTTAGGAGTGTATTTCGCCATTTTTAAAAAATCATATGTTTATGAAGTTGTATAATTGTATTTTACTCTTATAATAATATCTCACCGAGTGCGTGTATGTTGTATGAAAGAGTCATCCTTTTAGATAGTTGAATTTCTTCAAGAACACTTGTAAAAGTGTAATGTATTTATTTTCATTAAATTAAATATTGTTTTTCCTTTGAAGAACGTTTTAAACTATTTTTGAGTTATTTAGTTATTCATTTCATCTGGTGACTTGCGCACCATCTACTTACCATAGGCAGAAGCTCTGAATGACATCTATTGAATTATGCAGATTTGTTTTAAGCAGGACAGGACCGTATTTAGTTTGGAATCATTGAACAAGTAACATATTCTGATTAACAAATTTATTTTTGAAATATAAAGCATTTATTAACTTTGGCGCTAATATATATAAAATTCTAAAATCATTTTATCCTAAATACTTGAACTCTACCCTGAGATGAGAAGTTTTCATGTTAGTAATATAAACTGTTTATCATATATATAGAATCATCAATATACCGGGCAAACAATAAACTTAAAGTAAATTTAAACTAAAATAAAATAAGTATAACATTCTTATTACACCATAGCCAATTCATATTAATATATATATATATATATATATATATATATATATATATATATAAATATATTATATAGGAAAAAATGCTTATGTTTAAGTAATGTTACGCAATGTCAAACATCAGATTACGATTTCCGTATTTTCATGAGAACGATGCTACGTTGCGTTTTTATAAAATAAACACATTAAGTAACACAAATATTATGTTACAGAAAAATGATGATTTCTGCACTTCCATGGGAGCGACGCTACATCGAGTTCTCCATGAAAATAAACGCTGATGTTGATTTAACATATTCTATAAATTCTTTGACTTTATGTAAAATAGTTAGTTACAATTATAATTTCAACCTATTAATTCTTTTTATATAATATAAAACTGTGTAACTCAATAAAAATTGTTTTTAAAAAGTTTAACGTGAATTTGTGAATATAACAGTGGCGCAGTCAGTAGGATTCCTAAACACATTTAGAACAAGGATTGCCTAACTAAGTGTGGTGGTTCCTAAACCTTTAAGGAATTTTCAAGTACCAGCTCCAGATCTACAAGAAGCAGACGGTCTCTCCGGCACCAGGAACACGCAAACTGCTAACCAGGTGTAGCAAAGCTCACAGATAAGGATTTCAGCTGCCAAGGAAGGAATGGAAATATTTACGTAAGAATCATCTCGTTTTATTTTTATTTAATATTTTGCAATTTATTTTTTATTTTTACCAAGTTCTATTGTCATAATTTACTTTTATTTTGAATACAATTATTTTAATATAAAGCAAAATGCCTGAAACACGTAGTGCAACAAACACTAGTGCCAATGCTAATACTCCAGTTGCTCAAACCGATCAAGCGTCAAATCTTGAACCTTACAGATTATCCGAAATATTTCCAATAATTCCGGAATATGACGGTAATCAAATTTTCTTAAAAACTTTTATAAATGCTTGTAAAACAGCTTACAGAATGGCCGGCAACGACCAAAAAGTACTTTTAACTCTTCATATTAAAAACAAACTTAAAGGAAGAACCGCTGAATTAGCTAATTCACGCGACCCTTCAAATTGGAAATAATTAAAACATTATTAAATACTCACTTTGGAGATCCTCGCGACTTAAATTCATTAATTCAAGACCTTCAAAGAATGAAACAACTACCAAACGAATCGCCTTTAATTTTTGTTTCAAGATTACAAACTCTGGAAGCAAAAATGTATTCAGCCATAAGTAAACAACAGCATTTAACAACAGATCAAAAAGTAGCACAAACACGTCTTATAGAATCATTACCTTTAAATACTTTATTAGCCGGTCTAGATCCAAAAATCGGTCAAATTGTTAGAGCTAGTAATCCAAGTGTTTTATCAGCTATTTCACGAATCAGAAGAGAACTTCAATTAACTTACTATGAAAACCACAAACCTCAGACTAATCGTAATACAAATAATATACCTATTCGTAGATTTAGCCAAAATTCACCAAAACAATGTAACTTTTGTCATAGAATAGGACATACTATAAATGAGTGTCTCACACGTCAAAGACAATCTCAAAATTTAGCTCAGGGTTCCTTTAGACCAAATCAAACTCCTAATTCACATAACCAAACAGGCCAAAATTTTCAACAAAGGCCACAATTTCAAAATAACCAACAAAATCAAAATCGCCCATCTGTAATTAGACCAAATCCAAGTTTTATACTTCAAGGACCACCGGGAAATCGACCCAACACAAATTTCAATCAACAAAGAACTTTTCATTTCAATCGAAATCGTGATTTTAACAAACACTCCCATAACAGTTATGACTATTATACAGATGATATTCAAAGTTATTATGAAAATCAAGAACAATACTCCGATAATTCACTTGATTATCAAGAATATTACCAAGAAATTAACCCCTGTGCTCCTGACTATTATACTGTTAATAGTGAAATAGAGGAAAACTATTATACTGCTGATAGTGATCCTAACTCTGATAATAGTGTACCAGTTTGCAATACGAATGAAGACGAAACTTTCGATTATAGCTATATCGAACAAGACAATTTTAATTATAATAATGAAAATGTTTATAATTTTGATTCTGATAACCTCCTAAATCCAAATCATCATTAATAACAGGATTTTCGACAAGGCCCTTTACAAACGAAACCCCCAGGTCCGCTAAACGACCAAACTTCAAATTTGTCGATCCCAGACCTCAGTTCACAAATTCAAACCATGAGTTTGAACAGTCCAGAATCGGACTGCCTCGAACAGATGATCATGTAAAAAATACCTTACCGGTAAATTCTAAAAACTTATACTTTATTAAAGACATAACAAACACTTATAAAATTCTAATTGATACAGGTGCTGGATTATCAATTTTCAAACCCAAAACTTGCGAAAATTATAGAAATCGATCCCCTGAAAATGTAATTATTCAAGGTATAACGAACCAAACAATATGAGTTAACGAATCAACCCTTATTCCATTTAAACCTAACGATCCACACAGAGTATTCATTTGTAATTTAGATATTGATTTTGATGGATTATCAGGCATAGCTTTTTAGAACATTATAATTGTATAGTTGATCTAAAAAATAAGCAACACAAAACTGATTTCAAAATTGTACCATTATTTAAAGTAACAGATAACGAAACTACCAATATTTCAATCGAAAACCAATTTCCACAAATTTACAAAAACACAATTTCCATTGAACCCAGGACTGAACAAATATTTAAACTAAAATGCGATTTAGTTAATACTGATGCTATACTGGTAGGTCAAGAAGTAGAGAAAGTTAAACTATCAAACGCATTAGTTAAAATAAATGAAGAAGGAGAATTTTTTGTTTCAGTATTAAATGTTAATTGTATACCTCAAACTGTAACAATTTCAAAACTTAACTTAGAACCATATGAAATAAATACTGTAAATTATATTCAACTAACTACCCAAGAAATGTGCACCGATAGAATATCGGAATTAAAAAATCAACTAAGACTTGATTATCTTAATGAAGAAGAACGAGACTTCATTTCCCAACTTTGTCATGATTTTTCTGACATTTTTTATTTAGAAGGAGATATACTTACTTTCACGAACGGAATAAAACATTCTATAGATACGCAAAATTCTAAGCCCACTTATGTAAAATCATATCGCTATCCCCAAATTCATCAACAAGAGGTGAAAGATCAGATCAATAAAATGCTTTCACAAAACATTATACAACCCAGCAATTCTCCATAGCCGTCTCCCGTGTGGTTGTTCCCAAGAAGCTCGACGCATCAGGTAAACAAAAATGGCGTGTTGTCGTAGACTAAAGAAAACTGAATGAGGTTACTGTAGACGACAAATACCCGTTACCAAACATTGGAGATTTATTGGACCAGCTTGGTGAGTGTCCATATTTCACGACACTAGATCTTGGATCAGGCTTTCATCAAATTGAAATAATGCCTGCAGATATACCAAAGACCGCCTTCACAGTTGAAAACGGACATTTCGAATTCCTCAGAATGCCGTATGGTCTAAAAAATGCACCTTCAACATTCCAGAGGGTCATGGACAATGTCCTTGCTGGAATTCAAAACGAGCGATGTCTTGTCTATATGGACGACATCATCGTCTATTCACCGACAATTCGAGAACATATTACCTTTTAACAGAAGTATTCGAGAGACTTCAATAAGCTAACTTAAACTTCAGCCAGACAAGTGCGAATTCTTGAGAAAAGAAGTCGCCTACCTTGGACATTTAATCACGGAAGATGGCGTTAAGCCATTTCCGGCAAAAATTGAATGCGTCCAAAAATTCTCTCAACCTACGAACCAAAAGGAAATAAAATACTTTTTGGGACTCGCTGGTTACTACAGAAGATTTATACCGAACTTCGCTAAAATTTCCAAACCAATGACAAAACTTTTACAAAAAGATGTCCCATTTAATTTTGACTCCGAATGTCAAAAGTCATTCCAAGAATTGAAAAATGCTCTTACCTCTACTCCGATATTGATATACCCAAACTTTGAATAACGATTCCTTTCAACTACCGATGCTAGCGCATTTGCAATCGGTGCGGTTTTGTCACAAGGCCCAATATGTAAGGATTTACCGATAGCCTATGCGTCCAGGACATTGTGCAAAGCAGAAACCAAATACTCTACGATAGAGAGAGAACTTTTGGCAATTGTGTGAGCAGTTAAACAATTTAGACCCTATTTATATGGCCGAAAATTTACCCTTATAACTGACCACCGTCCACTTACTTGGTTATTCGCTATAAAAGACCCCGGTAGTCGTCTAGCACGATGGCGCATCAAATTAGGGGAATACGAATATCAAATTGAATTCAAATCTGGCAAATCCAATAAAAATGCCGATGCCCTTTCTCGAATAAAAATTAACCACATAAATGACTTTGATGCATTTCGTTCAAAATTAGGAAACTTTGAATATTCACCTTACCCAATTTATCCCGCTCTTGAAGATGCAGGGCCATCCCAACAAACTGAAAATAAACCTGAAATTGACTGGGATGCCGCTGCAGAACAATTTTTGTCTTTTGAGGAACTTTATAAAACAAAATCACTGATTGACTATTCTAAAATAGAATATTTCAATAATCATCTACTAGACAAACAAAATAAAAACATTTTAACCATTTTTCAACAAAACAATTTACAAGATTTTCATGAAAAAATAATTGATGATATATTTGAGGAAAATCCCGACTTTTCTTATGCAAAAATTAATGTACTTAGCATTCAAACTGTCAAAAATAGAAAATACCTTATTATTGCTATACAATGGGATCCAGACAGTATTAGTAAATACTTATTTGCAGCAATTTACAGAAATCGAGATTTATTTAAACCTTCAGAAAAATATTTTATCGAAAATAATCCTGACCTACCAATACTAGAAACACTATCATTTCTACTTTCGGAAGTTGACGTAAAATTCACTATTTGTCAAAATATTACTAAAGAGCCTGAACAAAATCAAATACCTATCATCTTAGATCAATTCCATAATGGCAAAAGCCACCTTCACCGCGGAATTAATGAAACTATTAGGCGAATACGACAAAAATATAATTGGGCCGGCCTCAATCGAGATGTCGAAAATTATATCAAGTCATGCCGGGCATGCCAAGAGAACATCTCGAAGTGCAAGGACAGAAGATCTACACATCCGAAGACAAAGCCACCGCCTTCAAAAACAACTTACAAACTGTCTTTTCACCACTCGATAACCCCCAATTTCTTAGGGACTTTGCCGTCGAAGCCGACCTCATGACTCGAAATATTACTCGAAGTATGTACACATCCCACCTGATAAGAATTCTCCGCTTCTTTCACCATTCACTATCGAAGGAGTTCAGCTGGCGTGCCGAGCGGAGAGAAACAGTGCCCCAGGATACGACGGAATCTCGAGGCAGGCACTAAAAAACCTGCCAGAAGAGATCTTTCCTCCGCTCTGCGCCGTGCTGATCGCCTGCCTTGCTTTTTCTTATTTTCCTCGTTGTTGGAAATCTGCCAACGTAGTTCTCATCCCCAAACCCGGCAAAGACCCCACAAAGCCTGAATCTTACCGCCCTATCTCATTAATCAGCGTCCTAGGTAAAGTCTTTGAACGCTTGTTGAAATAACGAATCTGGGACTTCTGCACTGGAAATAATATAATTCCGGCATTTCAATTCGGATTCAGGCCGGGCCACTCTTCTCAGAACGCCACCACCAGCCTTCAAACAATCGTCACCCGAGCTTTAAATCAACGACGCTGTTCTGCCGCCATCCTCATGGACGTTCAGAAGGCCTTCGATCAAGTTTGGCACGCCGGACTAGTGAGAAAGCTACTGAGCATCCGATTTCCAAACCAAATTGTCAAATTAATATTTTCTCACCTCACCGACCGATCGATCAGCGTCAAAGTTGGTTACAGCATATCCGACCCTTTTACACCTCAAACTAGCGTTCCGCAGGGCTCGATACTTGCTCCTCTACTATATATCATTTATACGTATGATACACCTGTCCCACGACATCCTCGTGATAACGTCCAACTATATGCGGATGTAACCGTACTAATCATTTCTGCCACAGATATTCGCTCTCTCAACATTCGATCCCAAAATCTACTGACCCAATTTTCTAATTGGTGCAGGAAATGGCGGGTGACTCTTAATCCTCAAAAAACACAAGCCATCGTCTTCCAGCACCCTGATACCAGGAGCGAACGACTTCTTCCTACAAACTTCCGCCTCGTGCTCTGGGGTGATGGACTCGAAATCCGTAGGGAAGTCGTCTATTTGGGAGTGAAATTCACTTACACTCTCAACTGGACGCCCGACCTAATGGACACTTTAAATAAAGTCCGACGGAGAGTTAATCTCCTCAAGGCGCTCGGCGGCACATTCCGACGCACACACCCCACCACCCTACTTCATAGGTATAAAACATATATCCGTCCAATAATCGACTATAGAGCAAACGTCTATCGCACCCTCCCCAACCATCTTGCTAAACGACTCCGAACTTGTGAGCAGTCAATCCTTAGATACTGCCAATACAAGGCTCCATACTCGCCCACCACAGTATTTGTCAATATAGACATCGAGCCCCTTCTACCACGCCTTAATAACCTACAAGCCCGATACGTTAGTCGTACTATCAAATCGGGCAGCGAAATCGCCAAAAACACCCTTCTCACACCGTGGGTCGCCAATAGACGACCCCTCGGTAGGTACCCCCAGAAGAAGCTCCCATTTCCTCCGTTGCGCCTGCTAGCCACGGCTTACGACGACCTCCTCGACGAATACATCGACTACCTCGACAGCTCCCCAATCTCCCTACGAGAATCGTTAAAAACTCACTATTTCCTACAACATTCTAGGTCATTAATTCTCTACTCAACAACCTCCGCAACAAGTCCAAAACCATCATAATAAAATCTCAACAAATTCCAAAATCTCTCATTCCCATATTTGTTCAACACTTTGGACTAACCCTATAGTTATTGCCGCTCCCACACCACCCACGTCGGTGTTGCAGGTTTTTACGGTTTTCCTGTACACTCTGTGAATTAATCACTAGCCAAATGGACCGACGATCGACGCACCCGCATTCTTAGATATAAAATTGTTATTATTCCACCGACCATCTAAAACATTCCCAAACCACCGAAGGCACGTCACCGCAACTTTCCACCAAATTTCAACAAAATACTAAATTCCATACACTTTTGAAAAATGTCTCCTATACACCTTTCACATAACAAAAATCCAAAAAAGCAGAAATCTTCAGTACCACTAATACTTGGCTCTCAAATATCGGAGACATTTAAAAATTTTCAAAATCAATAAATAACATTCAATTTCATAATTTCTGACACCTAGCCATCCCAACGCATATATCTATGTATCGGCAACGATACATGGTTCGTCTTCAACACTTACACTCCCATCCTAGACACTTTTTGTCAAATCATTTCCGCACACTTCTGGGCTTCGCTGCTTCCAGAGACCAACCCCCAATTCACCCCAACGCAGCACAATCCTCCAGTCACCTTCTGGCGAAAAGCCCACCCAACAACTCTGATTTCTAGACCTAAACAAATTTTCCTAGTCACCTTTAAAACTTTTTCTTACTAGACACTTTTAAACCCCAACCTAATTTCTTGGTCAACGCGCACTAAACCACCCAACACACCCCCAACACAGCCCTGAAGAGGAAACCTATCCTATACCAGGGCAGCATCAAGAAAACGACAAATCAACCAAGAAAACCCCAACCCACCCCAAACTCATTCACGAATCTCTCTCTCTCTCTCTCTATGCCAAGAGACAAAAATATGTCGCAAAAATTTGGACAGTCCTAAAACGCCTAAAACACCTCTTGAACGTATTAATATTGATATTTTAGAAGTACCTCAAAAAAATTACGCTCTTACGATAAGAGACGAACTAACAAAATTTTCTCAAGCATATCCGCTTGAAGATAAAAGTACCAAATCCGTTGTTACTTCATTATTAACTTATTTTCAGAATTTTGGTGCACCACTTCGCATTCATTGCGATGCTGGTCGCGAATTCAATAAAGTGTTAATGAAAGACCTTTGTAATATGTTCGATATTAAGTTAACATAGTGTCGGTCATCCGCAAAGTAACGGATCTCTAGAAAGATTACATACTACTCTGTTAGAAATGATTCGAATAAATTTAGCAGACTACCCCAACGAACACCCCTTCAGTATTTTACCATTTGCTATTATCGCTTATAATAACTCTATAAACAAAACACACGGATTCACACCATACGGACTTGTATTTGGACACACGTCCAGTAGACCTCCCGAAAAATTATACAATGACAAGAATTAATTACTAAATATATTAGAGATCTAAATAACCGCATATCCTATTATTATAAAATAGCGAGAGAAAAAACCATAAAGCAAAAAGAAAAAGCTAAAGACCGATTTGACAAACATGTCTCCGAAAACAAACCAAATTATGAAGTAGGTGACAAAGTTTACGTTAAAGAAACTCAAATAAAAAAGAAGTTAGAAAATAAGTTTAATGGCCCTTTCGAAATGCTAGAGATACACAGAAATTCCGCAACAGTATTAAATTAAGAAACAAATAACAAATCAAAAATAAATTTCGATCTTATGAAACCCTATTTTGAAAATTAACTTATTTTCAGGTTTCTGCTGCTGATCGGAACAGCAACATGTCAATATAAAATCGAACCCACAAACAATACAGTTGGAATCTACTACCACGACGAAACCAAAATAATGGTTTCGAACGACGAATGGACTTTATTAGTGCATGAAAATATATCAGCTTTTAAACAAAGTTTTGAAAGAAATAATAGAATTCTTAACACAATTCAAAATACTTTTACTTCAAACTACTCCAGTATGAGTCCTTCCAATCACATGTGGCATTATTGCAACAAATTACAAAATCTATTGGCGATAAATTTGGTGAAATATCTTTCGATGTTAAAAGACAAAAACGAGGGTTAATTAATGGTATTGGCACCATATTTAAATCAATAACCGGAAATCTCGATGCGTCTGACGGTGAATATTATATGGAATGCATTAATAAATTAAAAACTGATCAAAACCAGATAGAAAACTTATTAAAAAATCGAATGTCAATCACAAGCTCAGTCATAACAAATCTCAACAGTACCATAGGACAATTAAAATTAAGTGAGAAAATATTTAATTCAGATATAGAAAAAATTGAAACCACCATTCGACAATCAACAAACGAAATTGCTCTTATAGAAGCCAAATTAAATTTCTTTGAAATTTGCAAACAACTAATGGAGAGTTATTCGTATCTTGAAAAAGCTATTAATGATATTCTAAACTCTATCACTTTTGCACAGCTTCAAATAATTCATACTTCTATTATTGAACCAGAAAATTTGATCACTGCTCTTGCGAAAACGTCGTTTTCGTTACAAGTAAGCTGGACTTTCTGAGTTTCAGGAAAAACTCCAATATAGTGACCACTGTTGATTTCTTCTACGATTTGGCTGCTTATTTTGACAGGTACTTGTTGGCACTTTACTGTTGTGGGTTGGACTGATAGTAATGACGTAATACAGTCGACATCTTTTCCTATAGGAAGTAATTGCTTATGGAGGCACAGGAAATTGGGCTGTAAATCGAAGCACTCTTCTTCTTGGTACTGATAGTATTCGTTGCTCATGAGTAGGTAGGTAGAAGGAGGGATTATTATACTTTGGTTGATATTGGGTACAGCGTAAAGGTGATAAAGGTCGAAAGTGTTTTGATTAACTAAAGGAAAATCTAGTGAAAACATTAATTTATCATTTAAGTAATGTACTTTTGTTTCTACTACTCTGTAATATTTTAAAATTTCATTGTCTAGAAATAACATTTGTGAATTAGTATGGATCTTAGACTTCTCTAAAATTATTTCTTTTAAATCTACTAAATTAACTATACTATGATGAAGAATGTTTAAATTAGCAAAACTAATCGCATTTTCTATATCCGCTAAAAATGCAGACAAAGAATCTAAGTTTATTTTTATTTGATTAAAAATTACTTGAAATTCAATATAAAGGTCTTGATTAAATTCTGTTTCATTGAAAACCGCTGTAAGTAATTCAATCTTGCTTACTATGCGACTTTGCTTTTCCGTTATACTATCTAATGTCTTGTGTACATTTTGCATTAATTTTGAGTTCAATTAAATGTGACTATTAATTTTCTTTATTATTTGATTTTCGTTGTTTTCAAGTTGAACAATATTATTATAAATATCTTTTGCATCTTCTTGGTCCATATTACCAGTAATGCTTTTGATAAATGTTCCTAAAGGAGAAAATAATGCTCTTTTACTTTTTACTTGTGGAAAAATAGCGTTTAACTTATTATTGACGTAAATAACCTCGTATTCTAAATGTATATAAGTTTCTAGTATTTTAGTAATTATTATAGGGTGACTTTTCTCTAATAATCTTTTGAATTCATAAAATTTGTTAGTTACCGAGACTACTTGTTCTTTTATTGATTTTGTAGGAATATAGTGTAAGAAGGTGTGGGAGGCTGTTTGGATTTTTGCGGTACCTATTTTGAACGGAAGAACTCCGGGGTTCTTATTCAGATTCTGGATCTCTATTTTCTGGCTCATTATCAGAGGGAGGATTATTAACCTGTGAAAAATCGGTAGTTAATTTTCTGGGAGGTTTAAAAATCTGTTTATGATAAGTATTGTAAGGTGTAGTGACTGTAAGGTCCTGTGATTTAATAATATGTTCTGGCTTATATGGTGGTTTCGTTTTTGATTGTCTTTCGGTTTGTTTTTTGTAGGCAATTGTACCTGGTTGTATGTCTGGAGGTTCTTGTCTCTTTTCATTTAGTTTTTCAATAATTTTTGATTTATTTTCAGTCATTGTTTTGTTCAGATTTTTATAAATATCTATCATTGTCTGTTTGTGTTCGTTAAGTTTTAAATTAATCATTTCTGCATTACTATCAATTTCGATAGGATTTTCTAATTGAAGGTGTCCTAGTAATAGATCTATAGGTTTATATTTTGTAGCTGAGTGACTAGAGTTATTATAACCGATTACTGCATAAAATAATTTTTCAAATGGGTTTAATTTTGGGCGTGTGATTGAGAGTGTTTTCATATGTTCGAGTAAAGTGGAATGAAATCTTTCGACTATAGCGTTACTATTTGGGTTGAGGGTAACGTATAATGCCAATTGATTTTGTAAAGTTTTGCGAAATCTTTTAAAATGTTTTGAAGAAATTCTGAACCGTTATCCGAGATGATATTTTCTGGAATTTTATAGGATGCTATGAATTGTACTAGGCCTTGATATATGTGTAGAGCTGTGATGCTTGGAATTATATAAGCTTGACCGTATTTTGCGAAACTATCGCATATCGTTAGTGCTATGGAATTTTCGAATTTGAAAGTGTCTATATGTATTGTTTCGAAAGGTTTTTTGGGTGTTGGCGTTAGTTGAAGTTTGACAAGTGGAGGATGTCTTTCGTATTTTACTTGTTGACAAATGGGACAACTGTTTATGAAATTCTTCACATTTTCGTGTAACTTAGGTCAATAGAATTTAGTTTTGAGTTGATTTATAGTTTCTTGAATACCACGGTGATTGGTTATACCTTCGTGCTGTTCTTTTATTAGTTCCTGTTGTCTTTTGTCTCTAGTAACATCTACTAATAATTTATTTGTTTTTAAAAGTTTAAATGCAGAGTGTTTGAATACTTGAGGGATAAAATTACACATATTTTTGAATAAACTTTCATTTTCGTCGTTTTAAAAATAAAAAGCATACTGTTTCTTTGGTACACCATATTCTTTTAAGAAATTTATTATTTGAGATTGAAATGATTCTACTGTTACATATATTTTCCATCTAGTTCTTACGTGAGTTTCAAAAAGTTTTCTAATTTCTTGTCTAGGATTTCTGTCTACTTTAATTATGATAATTTGGTTGAGAAAGTTATTTGAAGGAGTTTCAGTGATGTGAATACCTAAAATAGGATTTTCTAAACTCGTATGTATTGTCGCAATGTCGTCATTGTTGTCGGTGGGATCAAATTCTGCGAGAACAGATTGAATGTCAAGGTCGGTTATCTCTGGGTTATCTTGAGGAACATTGTCTAGGTCAGTTTTGTTGTTGGTGTTGGATTCCGAAGATAGTGGTTGTTGTGTTAATAATTCATCAAATTCTGTCATAAAGTCTATAATAGGTAATTTGGATGTGCTTGATTCAATAGGATGAATTTCAATTCTACTTAAAGCATCAGCATTGCTATTAGATGTTCCTTTTCGATATATAACTTGATAGTCAAATTCTTCTAATCGTAATCTCCATCGAACAAGACGAGAGTTTGGTTCTTTGAGGGACATAAGCCATTGAAGAGGTTTGTGATCTGTAATGATTTTGAATTTACGTCCAAAAAGATAAGGTCTGAAGTATTTCGTAGCATAAACAATAGCAAGCAATTCTTTTTCAATAGTTGAATAGTTGGATTCGGATTCATTAAGAGTTCTGGAGGCAAATGCAATAGGTTTGTCATGAGGAATTTGCCTTGAGATAGGACGGCACTGATGGCGACGTTACTTGCATCGGTAGTAACTATGAAATCTTTCGTAAAGTCGGGATGAATAAGAATGGGATCATTGGTCAGTAAAGATTTACAATCTTCAAATGCTTTTATGTACAACGGATTATTGATATCGATACTAGCTCCTTTTTTTAGGCAACGAGTGAATGGTTTTGTAATATGAGCGAAATTTCTGATGAACTTTCTGTAATAACCAACTAAACCGAGAAATGATTTAATCTCTTTGGTTGTCTTAGGAATAGGATAATTTAGAATAGCATTGACTTTATCGGGGTTTGGTTTAACACCGTCTGGAGTGATTACGTGACCTAAAAAGGATACTTCTTTTCTTAAAAATTCTGATTTATCTAATTGCACTTTAAAGTTACTGTCTCTTAATTTTTGGAATATTTTCTTTAAGTTGACTATATGTTCTTGGAGTGACGTTGAGAAAACAATTATGTCATCCATATATACAAAGCAAATTTTATTTTGGAGTTCTTTTAAGATATTGTCCATGACACGCTGAAATGTAGCTGGTCCATTTTTTAATCCATATGGCATTCTTACATATTCAAAATGTCCACCTTCTACGTTAAAAGCAGTTTTCTGAATATCATCAGGATGCATTTCGATTTGATGAAAGCCACTTGCGAGATCTAGGGTTGAGAAGTATTGACAGCGACCTAGTCTGTCGAGGATATTATTTATTTGGGGAATAGGATATTTATCGTCAATTGTTTTTTCGTTTATTTTTCTGTAGTCCACCACTATTCGCCATTTCTGTTTTCCAGATGCGTCTGGTTTTTTACTTACGATCCAGATAGGACTACTCCACGGGGAATCGCTCGGTCTGATGATACCTTGTTCTAACATTTCATTAATTTGACGCTCTACTTCTGGTTTATGAATATATGGGTATCTATATGTTTTCGAATAAACTGGTATTCCGTCTGTGGTTTTTATTCTATGCTTCACTTGATTAGTGAAAGTTATTTTTGAATTACTTGTATGGAAAATGTCAGAAAATTCTTTACAAATTTTTTCTAATTGCAATTTTTCCTCAAAATTTAAATGACTTGTTCTAATGTTTTCAGTAATATCGAATGGTTCTAAATTTTTATTACTTTTAATAGACATATTAAAAATTTCTAAGTCGTTTGTAAATAGTTGAACTTTTATTGGGTTATACAAATAAACTTCTTGAACTTCATCAGTATCATTTATGATTTCTATGGGTGCATAACAATTAATTGCTTCGTAGATACCTTCTTTAATGTTA
Organism: Galeruca laticollis; assembly: GCA_963921935.1. NCBI lineage: Eukaryota > Metazoa > Arthropoda > Insecta > Coleoptera > Chrysomelidae > Galeruca > Galeruca laticollis. The sequence continues at coordinate 166,203,990 of OY998176.1, forward strand.
CAGTTGAATACTTTTAATTGGGGAACAATAATAATGCCAGAATTTACTGAGACAGGAATTTTAGCAGATTATATCGTGTGGGGTTCAATTTTTGCAAAAAATAATAATTTACCCTTTGCTCCGTAATGACTTAATGGTAATTTTGCTGTCGGTGTTTTCAGTAAAGAATTGTTTAAGTCGAGTTCTACACATAAATCCTTTAATGTTTCGTATCCGATTAAACCATCGAAGAAATGATGAAAATTGAATAAATAAAATTTTATTTTTTTATTACAGTTAAATTCGGGGAATGCCGGAATTTTAGCACATTGGTCTCGAGAAGTTGTTTGGAATATTGAGCTAATCGTGAACGGCTCGTTTTCGATACAATCTTCAAAATATTTTTGGGCAATTTCTGGATTTAGGAATTATTTAGTAGCACCTGTATCAACTAATAATTTAAGAGGAGGATCTGATATTTTTACGTAAGGAAGGTCTTTACGGTCGTATAGAGAATGTAATTCTATGTTTGGTTTTCTGTTGGGCTTGGTTCTTGAAAATTTTCATTTGAGAATTCTATGTCATGAATATTGTTCGAATCTTCGTCATTATTTTCGTAGTTAAAATAGTCTGTATTAGTATTATCTAAATTTTGAGAATTATATGTGTCATAGTAATAGTCAGAATTTTGTTCCATATGATATAATTGTTCTGAGGTAAATGTTGGTCGAGATTGAGGCCTAAGGAAATTGTGATTTGTTGAGGGTTGATTGTGGGTTGGTCTCCTTGTGGCTGTAGATATACCAGTCATTGGAACGGGTCTAGATTTATTTTGATATTGATTAGTTTGTTTCCAAACATTTGTTGGAGGTTTTGGAGGACCGAAAATTTGTCGATTACTTGGGAATCGTTGTGGGACACTTGGGCGTGGCTGAATATTTACTGGACCACTAGGAAAATTATTTTGTGTAGCCGCATTCGGCATAAATTGGGGCGGAACTTGATGAGCAGTTTGATAACTATGAGTGTTCATGACTGGATAATTATTGATGGGGAAATTCGGACGTAATTGAAAATGTTGATTGGATCTGAAATTTGAATTATATTTTTGTACGGCTTTAGGTCTATGATTATGATCTGAATTTCTTTGTAAGTATCTAATATTATTTTCAGCAACTATAAATTGCCTAGCTTCAGCTATTGTTGATGGTCGCATTGCACGTATAGTAGAACCTAGGGGTTCTTTTAACCCAGCAAGGAAAATTTTTGAAGCGTGAACATTATAAAATTCTTTTTTCACTATGTTTATAGCATTTTCTCCGTGTGTATCTAAATAATTATGAAGAGCACTTAAATTACTCATTACTCTTGTATAAAAATGTAACGCGTCTTCTGTATTAGTTTGTCTTAATTGATCTGAATCGAATAAAAGGCCATTTTCGTCACGTTGATCTCCAAAATGAGATATAAGAGCAGATTTGACTGACTTCCAGTCTTTATTAATACATATACTATATACTTCCCTAGCATTACCAACTAATTTGGAATATATACCATAAATTATACTAATATTTTGTACCCAGTTTTCGCTACCTGGCGTTCTATCCCAATAAGTATTAATAATAGTATTTGCAGTTTCTAGAAATGATGATAACTCTAATGAGTTACCGTCAAATCTTGGTACTATTTCTAACAATTTTGGTTCGAATTTTGGAGGAGGTAACGCCATATTATCGTCTGAAATATCTAATGAATCTGTTATCGATAAATTAATAAAGGAATTTGAAAGATCTAATTCTATTCCGTTTTCAATACTAAAGCTTTACACACTTTCGTTAATGTCCTTTATGGAGTTAGCGACAAGTGAGGAGAATGACATAGACAGGATAAATACAATAAAAGGAAATGAGCAACTTACAGTATTGTAGCTGTCTTCACCATAACTTGACTTCAGTTCTTCTTCTGGATTCTGGAGCACTTTTTTTCAAGATTTCGTACGGAGCGACGAAATTCGTTACTGAACAAACGATTGGAACCGAAGGAATATTCACTGTGAAATTCCTTTCAGTATCCTACTGACTGCGCCACTTTTTGAATTTGGTTTTCAAAAAGAATTTTTTAAAAAAACAAACTACTTTATTAATACACAAATATACTTCTTAACAGTTGTAAGTCTAATATCATTCTGAATAAAATATGTACAAAATCTAAAAAGGAAAACATTTGCTGACATATTGAATTAAATATTTATATTACACATTATTGTTATTGAAATTATTATTGAATCATCAAATGCACGTTCCATAACTGCGCCTTCAGTTCAATATTATTTGCCCTGAAATGAAAGACGGTGTAGTCCTCTTAGTTCAGTTTAAGTGGCGCCAAATACAAATAAATTCTAATAAGCAATGCCGACCGAATTACTTTCATCTTCCGATTCTATAGTTCGTATGAAGAGATGTTTCTGATAAATCCTGAAGAAAAAATCAAGATACTCGATTTTACTAATATGATAGGAAATATTCAGATAAAGATGAAAATGTACCATTTTTCGTTGAAAAACATTTTTACATTTTTATTAAAGTTTTTTTTTTCTCTTCTTGAAGAGTTAATTTGTATGTTTCATTTATTATAAAATATATATTTCCCATATTTCATGTTCATATGGTGTCTTGCTCCTTGCTGTTTGTTTGTTTTCCGCTCTTTGACCGAAAGTTGGGTTTGAAACACTGCACTCGCAGTTGAATGGATGTTCGATTTAAGACGCACTTTTTAGTGCAATCAAGTGAACTAGCATGCCCTCGCCAAGTTTTATGACGTCATTATTGGGCAAACTAAACTCGTCCTACTTGTAATTTCCATTAATTTTTTACAAATGCTCAACTACTGATCACACTTGGTGATCACGTAATGACAATGCGGATAGTTTCCGTCAGATATCGCGGCACACTAAGCATGGAAGAAATATGTATGTAAAAACATACAGGCGCAATATGAACTTCCATAGAATATAGATTTACTACAATGAAAGGCTGAGTTCATTAAACATGAATTGCAATAAAGTAGTTTAAAACTTGTAAGGTACTGAAGATGGTGCTGGTGTCGACTGATTAATTAAATGAAAGTTTTCAAAAGATTAATTTAGCGCTTTTATTCTTCATTAACACAATAAAAAATAGGGAAAGTTAACGACGAGGGTAGGATCATCATAAGAAAAAAATTGTGAACGCGAGAAGATGTTCACACCAAATGGTAAGTGAATATCGGTTTGAAAAAACAGATTTACGCCGACAAGTGCCATATTTCATGAAGGCAATCACAAATCTGATATTCATTGTTACAGTATGGTGAAAGATTAAAAATCCTCATCATGGACGATGATTGATGACGAGACAATAGCAAAACAAAGATGGCCTGTTGAAAAAATAGAGCATAAGATTTCATTCACAGCTCTGTAGAATAAATATTCATAAAAAAAGTTTTTAATTAAAGTTGATTGTATTGTACATTTATTGACACATTAATTCATCTTTGAATTAACATTCATGAAGAATTAATATACAGCAGTGAAAAAAGTTTATACTTGCCAGATTTTCAATAACTGAGTTTTAGCAGACAATTTAGATTCATGTGAATAGAAAAAAAAGAGAACGATCGGTTTGCCGGATGGCAGTCAATAATTTATGGAAATAATGACTCCATGTTAGCAAACTAAAAATTGTTTGTGAGGACTGTGGTGGCTTAGAGGGGTGGAGGAGGCCACATTAAAATGTTCATACAAAAATCTGAAACATACACTTCAAATTTGCGAAAAAAATAGGCTGGCCACACTTTATATAATTTGATTAAACAATATTTAAACAAGTGAAGAAAATATTTTGAAGATAGTCTAGTCTTAGAAAAAAAATATTTTCGATTAAAAACTATAATCTTGTCACACGTTGAAGGAATGAAACTAAATGAACAATAGAACGAATTAAAAGATTAAACTACAAAAATAATTGAAATACTACCAAAACTGTTATCTACGGATATCAGTAAAACTTTGCACCATGTACACATCTCAAGTGACTCTAGGAAGAATAAAATTCCATTTAATGAACAATCAACATACCTAATTCAATTAAAATCACAAAAAATTTTGAAATCGCGTAAAATACCATGTCGTATATTAAATTTATCAACCTTTTTCTATTTTCAATTGATACTTACAAAGAAACAGTCTTACAAATAATTCTCAATTTATTGACTGAAATTTATTCAGATAAAATTTTTATATATACATAGTTATTTTCCAACTAATTTTAAGCTGATCTAAAAAATCATTTGGCAAGAAAAAAAATTTATAAGACTTGGCCCAATTTTTGCAGCCGTACACCAAAAATTGGGCTTAGTCTTATGAATTTTTTTTCTTGCCAAATGATTTTTTAGATCAGCTTAAAACTAAGTGGAAAATAACTATGTATATATAAAAATTTTATCTCAATGAATTCCGGTCAATAAATTGAGAATTATTTGGAAGAATGTTTCTTAGTAAGTATCAATTGAAAATAGAAAAAGGTGGATAAATTTAATATACGACATGGTATTTTACGTGATTTCAAAAATTTTTGTGATTTTAATTTAATTAGGTATTTTAATTGTTCATTGAATGGAATTTTATTCTTCCTAGAGTCACTTGAGACGTGTACATGGCGCGCAAAGGTTCACTGATATCCGTAGATAGCAGTTTTGGTAGTATATATATATATATATATATATATATATATATATATATATATATACACTACACTATACTACATCCATGTTATTAATTAAAGCAAACAATAGATTTCTCATGTAAGCATGTTCTTGTAACTTGTTTGAGAAATGAATAAATAATACTGACATCAGCTGAGGTAGCTATCACCAAGTTGGATGACTTCCATTTTGAAATGTGTGAGGGGGTTTTTGGCTCGAAACTGGCTTCGGAAATATTTTAATAAAGCAGCTAAATTGTGAGTATTATGATTAAGTTTGGAAATAAATAGGCATAAATAGAGACTTAAATTGAACCACCGCAAATATTCAATGTGTTTGATAGTTTATCATCATTTTTTTCCAGTCATCTGAAGGTGGGAAAGGATATTTATGATATGAATTCAAACGATAGAATATAATTATAATGGAATTGGTTAATCATCAACTTCCACCATAGAAATAGAACGACACTTTCCACTTCAATCGATAATAACAGTCCGCTAGGGAGACCCAAATCGATTTTCAATAATGTCTATAGCATCCTCCGAATAAAAGTAAAATCCCATTTATAAACTTCATTATCAGCTTTTACCCCATTAGCTTTAATATTTAATAAACCGATGTGTACGAAGATAGCGGAGAGGACGCTAAATACCCTCCGAATACCGCCACAATTTTTAAAAAGGTGTATAATTGATGACGATCCGGTTATGTCGTCATTGGCCTAACCGGCATTGTATTCTTATCGGTGTGCTTTCCACTCAATAAACCGATTACTGGACTATTAGCAACGGGGTGTGTACGAGATACGACATTATAGATTAGGGTGTTTTCATCTCGGTATTCACTGGCGGATGATCCAGAACGCTGTCAAAAGGGATATAGATGTAAAGATTCATTTCATAGTATATGAAAATATTCGCGATTCCATTATCTGGAAATATGTATTATCAAAATGCAGTATCGAACCAAACTACCTTCGAATTTTATTTGAATATTTCGCTGGAAACAGTCCGCTTGGAATCAAAATTATTATATAATAAAATGTCAAATGTGTAATTACGATGGAATGTATCTCAAAAAATATGGCTTATTGATTAATTATAATTCTATTTATAATTTTGAATGTTTTTCGTAGCAATCGAGAGTAGACAAATGAGTTCTAAAAGTATGAATTGTACAGGCATTAAGAATCAATGAAAATAATCAAACTAATGGAATAGAAAACATATAAATGGTAGTAAACATAAAGAAAACAAAACAAAAGTTGAATAGATGAGACTTTTACTTTTTGAAGATCCATACTGAACGATGAAAATAAAACAATTTAATTTGTTTACCACTTCATATATTTGAACTAATATTCAGTTTAAACTGGTTGACGCGTTTCACTAACCCAGTAGCTTTCTCAAAACGAATGAAGGCATAATTTAAAAATGTTTTAATATATACAGTGCATAAATAGAGAATTCTATTATACTAATGTTATTGAAAGAAATTACCTGGAAATTCATTCACTACAAATATTTCTAAGCTATCTCCTAGGTAAAAAGGTTTAATTGAAACTTTTTACCGTCGACGCCTTAAATTGTATACAATGGCGAAAAGAAGAAACATGAGTTTAATATCTACAAATATTTTACAGGTTTTTAGAAAGTATCTTAATCTACATAATTCAAGATTTCCCAATCTTGAACATACTCCTCCCGTTGAGATAATACGATCAATTTTAAAGTGTCTAATGCTTTACTTGAATCAATAAAGACACGCATACAAGGTTTATCTATCTAAGGCATTATTTACTTCACTTAATAGTTTTAAAACTGCGTCTTGGCAAGGTGTTTTTCTTTAAAGTCAAACTGATATGAATCTAATATATTTTTAAATTCTTTTGAGAGACTGGAGGTTAGTCTATACTTATTGATATCATTTTTTCTTCCTTTTTTAAAAATCGCTATCACCACCGACTCTTTGAGGAGAGATGGATATAGTCCGGTCTTGAAACTTCGATTTATTATCAGGTCTATTCTGTATATAAGTGACAGCAAGCAACTTTATAGCAACTGACTGACAAGCAACTCTAGATAGTACCTTTTTAACCATTTCCAATAAAATTGCTATTCTGGAGACTACTAGTGGTTAACCCGCCATTTGTCGCTACCCACATTCAAACGCGCTTTATCGCGCGTAAGCATTTTGCTCACATTCCGAATATTGGTGTATTTAACAAAAAATATTCCAGAATAGAAGTAATAGTAATATATTTCAGAACATTAAATGTAACATATATTAGCCAAATAACAATAAAATATGGAGTTGTTGAGAGTTATTTTGCTTGAAGGCTCTGTAGACATCTTTGACACATGACTCTGGAATGTTAATTACATAAATAAATGGAGCACTTGCAACATGTTTTTTTGGTTTTTCTATTCTTGCGTCGTGGACACAAAGAGCACATACCAGTAGCACTAACACTTGGTTCCTGAATTTCCTCTTCAACACCTACGAGCTGCTTTACTGAATTCCGCAGTTTTATAGGCAGATTTGAAACAGATAATCTAATTTGCGCCTGTGGCTTCATTAGGTTCAGAGCTAATTCTTCCAGAAATAAACGGCGGTCTAATATGTTTTCTGTATTTTCCGTGTAAATAATCTGGATATTGATTCCACCAATATACAATAAAAAATAACATAGTGTCAATGGCCGTCAATGCACGAGTTTATAGAAACAGTATACTGGATATCAGTTCATCTGCAACATCAACGCCACCTTTCGTTGAATTATAAAATGTTACTATTTCTGATATACATGTATTGAGAATGCTTTCAACAATTTGGTCCCCTGAATGTACGGTAGAGAAAAGGAACACATTTCTATTTTATTTATTAGGCACATATGATACCAAAACTCAAGCATACTACTACATGGCCGACGCTCCTTTGTTTGAATAAAAATTGGAGGAATTCCTTTTTTGTTTTTCCTGATCGTTCCGACTAAAGTTGTTCTTTTTTCTAGCAACTCTAGCGCTAGTGGAATGGATGTGAAATACTTATCAGTGATAATATTTCGACCGGTGTTCAAAATGTGATCGGCTAATTTTTTAACCACGCTGCCTGCTTTATTGTCGAAACTGTAAGGTCCCTTAGGCTGTTTACCAGGGTAGATTTCTAAATTCAGGACATAAAACATTTTTGAGTCCACTAAGGCGTAAATCTTTATTCCGTATTTTGATGGTTTGTTGGATATATACTGACAAAATTTACATCATCCACGAAATGCTGGTAACATTTCGTCAATTGTCGTGTATTCGCCTACCACATAGTTGTTTAAGCATTTCGTAGTAAATTCGTCAAAAACTTCACCTCCTTTGATTTCTATCATTCAAGTCATCAAATCTAAGAGCCTCCAAAAGCGTATAAAATCTTCGACTTGACACCACAGCGCGAAAACATACAGGAGAAGTCACATCATCCGCCCATAATTCATGAATATTGAGATGAGTGGATTTTTTTACACCTGCAATGTAAAGAAGACCTATGAGAGCCGTTATTTCGTGAGGTGTGGTATCGGGGCAATCCCTCTCACGTGCATAATTTTGACGCATTTTTTGAACAAACACATTAGTACAATTTGTTATATGCAATATCATATCATCAGAGAAATATAATTTCTATGAATCTACAACTGTCTTTGCGTCTCTTGCTATTGGTTTCGCGCCTGGAAGTTTGATAACTATATTTTCCTTAGCTCGTCGAATATTAGTACGAGGTTGAAGCTTTGCCCAAATGGTAGGTTTATTTCTTCCAACATATGAAAGATCCCTTTGCTGTATGTATTCGTCTTCGTCTGAGGAATCATCTGGGGATTGTTCAGAATCAGTTAGGTGATTGCTGTGGGCCGAGGGGGCATCTGATTCATATTCATCCAACCGCTGTTCTTCGTTAGAATCGTCATTATGTGTCAAGAACCATGGAATATTGGTCGCTAGTAAGAAAAACATGATAAGCACACAATCATATTATTAATCAATAGCTTACCATTTAATTCTTTTTCTTGGGACTCCAACGCCATTTGCACTAATATTTTCCCTCGACTCATTGTATATTCAATAGCAGTAAAATCACAATAATGAATTGAAACAATATTTGAAATTATATACACTAATTCGCTGAATGAGCCAAACGCTCAAGGCATAAAAGTGTATTATACGTAGTTTGTCGCTCGATGAAAAAAATGCTCACTGCATCAAAATGATTTGAGGGCGTACTGCTCGAAACTTCACCATATTCATCGCTTAAGGATGCACATAAACTCAGCTAGACGAATCAAGTCGGCGTTGCCAGAATGCAGACATTTTACCAATAAAGTTAGGAAAAAGCTCATATAGCGACAAATGGCGGGTTAAGAAAAATGATTAGTCACTTTTATAGTGTAAATCGACCTTACTTTTCCACTTACAAGTCTGACAACTGAGAAAAGTGTGGTTAGAAGAATATTTTATTATTGGGGGGGGGGGGTTGTTTTGTGTTATTAATCAGGCTATTGGTGACCGGAGGGTGTTATTTGTTTTATACGTGAACATTTTATTACTTATTACCTAACATGGAGACTCTGGAAGTGGAAACCGTGAGAGTACGGAACAAGAGAAGTACAAAAATTACCCTATCACAACAAAATGTCTCTGAATAATTCTGAATCGAACACTAGGAAAATGCCAGATTTGATACTATATTCACAATTTTTAATATATTTTTATACTCATTGTGTATTTCATTAATTCCATGATCTAGCAAAATGTTCATAATCCACGGATCCATCTTCCTACCACCACACTTCTATCTTTCTCTGACAGTTGCTAACGTTAACAACCACAATTATTGTGGTTGCTCAGAAACAGCTATAAAGTAACTTTCGTAGCCACTGGTTGCCTCTACAGAATACCAAGACAAGTGGTAACCTAACCACTCGACTTGTTCTAAACCACTTGCTCAGTAGCAACTTTGCGATACAGAAAAGGGCCGTATATGGGTTAGAGGTTCAGCAATATCATCAGCTATTGCTTTGAGTAACTTTGATTTTATCTTATCGGTTCTTGGCTTATATATACTAGTACGAACTTCCTCTATATTAGTGTCAGTTAACAAAAAGGAGTTCGGCAGTGACTGATTGTTGGGGATGTAATCTTAATTCCTTACTATTTTACTTGCTAATTTGTTACCGACATTTATGAAGTACTCATTAATTGCATTACTTATTAAATGTTTATCTGGGGGTATCTCACCATGTTCATCTTTTGCATTTTCCTGCTTTGTTTTCCACGCAAACTTTCCAGCATATCCCGCAGTTTTTTGAATTTCCAGAAATTAGGTCAATTTTATGTCTGTAGTACTTCGATTTTGGATTTTTGAGTTGCAGATGGTACTCTGTTTCTACACGTTTTATATAGAATTTTCTGCCCATCATTGTTTGGATATTTTAAAAGTTGTTAAAACTTTTTGTTGTTCTCGTTTATTAAGTGTAGTAGAGAGTTAGTCAACCATGGTGCCATCTTAGTTTTATAACGTAATAGTTTTTTTCTGCTGTGCTTTCATCCATTATTTTTTTCATTATTCTTATTAGTTTTTTTGTAGTAGAATCAGGAACAAGTCTGGCTTTTGTGTTGCAGTAGTTTGCAGTTTATTTATTTAACTGCTGATTGAATGCTGTTACTAGGCCTACTGGGTTTTTCAAAAATTATTTGTAAGACTGTTGTTAGGTGGTCTGTTAGGTTGGTTTATATAATTATAGGAATAATGTTATCTAGAAGGTTGCAGCTCTTAAGAAAAATATGGTCTATGCAAGATTTTCTGTTACATTGAATCCTAGTGGCTTCATTATTGGTTGAAATAGAGTTAAATTCTTGTAAGATGTTTAGGTAATTAAGAGAAATTTCATTTTCAGTTAATACATTTATGTTCATATCTCCTACAAATAGTTTACATCTCCTAGAAATAGTAATTATCTCCTACAAAAATATTACAATCATTGTTAAGGAACCTAAATTATTCATAATAGGTTTGAAGGTCTATTAAAAACTCGTTTATATCAGAGACAGGAGATATATAACAAGAAGTTATTACGATTTCATTTTCAAGAGTCTTCAGGTAAATTGTGAGAAATTTAGAATTATGTATTTGCGTTATGTTATGGGTGTATTCAATATCATTATTAATATATACTACCACTCCATCGTTTTGATTATATTGTCCTTCGTTATAGATCATATTGTATCCATTCATTGTATGTAAGCTTGGTTCATGTAGCCTCCAGGTTTCTGTTTATACAATTCAATCCATATTCAGGTCCAATTTGGTTGATAGGATTGATTTAATAAAGTTATATTCAAATTCATCACTAATTTCCATAAAAATAAAAATCCAGAACCAGCTATCGACAAAAGGATCCAACGAACCTAATGGAAAAGTGATATTGAAATTGGAAAACACGAGTGAGTACCTATCATTCCACATTCCTAACTATACTTATTCCTTTGTTGCATGCTCGATCTGTGTTAAAATACTTATTAGATTCCACTCATGCTCGATAATATAGTTACAAAACAAAGATTTGTCTCGTATTTTAGTTTTAAGACGTACCTATTTCAAGATATTTTACTAGGAATTTTCTCATACTTTGGTTTATCACGTATATATTTTCACAATAATTTTACAAAGGTTTTCTCGTCATTTGGTTTCTTAACGTATTTAAAGGTTTTTTATATCGTTGATTACTAGTATTCATAGGTAAGTAGTCTCGTATATTAAAGCTTTAAGAGTTGTCACTTTTTCTCGTATTCAAAAATATGTCAATAAATTTCACACATTTAAACAGTTTATTCTGCTATTTATCAAATGAAATGTCTGACGAAGAAGAAAATAATACAGTTGTAATTCGAAAGCAAGAAGAGTTAAAAGAATTAAAACATGAACGCGGTATACTGAAATCAAAATTAACACGATTTGAAGCGTTTATAAGAGTACCCGAACATTATGTCAAACTGGCGCAAATCCAAACAAGATTGGAATGCATGGAAACTGATTTTGAAAATTTTAACTCGGTGCAATCTCGATTAGAATATTTAGAGCTAGTAGAAAGTGAACAGCGTGAGGTCATAGAGGAAATATTATGATAGCATTGCTCGCGCAAAGGACTTACTCTGGCAGGGTTTGAACAAGGTGGCAACACCACCAACGCCTTTGGTCGCAGCCAGAGATGAGTCAGGGCTGGCTCCAGGTCGTATTTCGGTACAATTACCAGATTTGCAACTACTGGTTTTTTACGGAACTATTGAAACGTGGAAAAGTTTTTTGGATGTATTTAATTCATGCGTAGATAATATGAAAGATTTAACAGATGCTCAAAAATTTATTTATTTGCGCGGTTGTGGTAAAGGTGCGGCTTTTAAGTTAATGAAGAGTTATAATGTGGCGGATGAAAGTTACGATGAAACTATATGAGTTTTGAAAGACAAATTTGAAAATAGAAGGCAATTAGTCTTACATCACGTGAAAGGTCTATTATTTAACTTACCGAAAGTAACGAAACAATCGCACACAAAATTAAGAAATTTATTAGACACGGTTACATATCACGTAAGTATTTTGGGAAAGCTGAATATACAAATTCAAGCATGGGATATTTTATTAGTTCAGTTAATTTTGGAAAAGTTAGACAGGTATACTAGGAAAGAGTGGGATAATCTCCTACACGAGGATGGGTTACCGACATTAGAAATATTAAAGGGTTTTTTGGTGAAAAAATGTAGCAGATTAGAAGAATCGTTTATCGAAAGGGTAGAAATTCGGAAAGAGAATAGTAGTTTTGAGGGTAATGTAAAACATAACACGGAAATAAAAGATATGGATAAGAAAAACAGGTTTGTTTCACAATCATATGTTAACGAAATTTAATAAATGTCGACTATGTAATAATGAATCACATTTCCTATATTAGTGTTCGGAGTTTTTAAAACTGTCTATTGAACAAAAATTGGAAAAGGTTAGAGTGCTTAAAGTATGTTCGGATTGTCTGCGTTTCGGACATTATCAATTTCTGTGCAAATCGAGTGGCTGCAAAAAATGCGGAAACAAGCATAATACTTCTTCACACGTTAGCGATGAGATTAAACACGTACATTCTAAAGTAGAAGAGAATAATTCTCACCATGATACAGCGGTATCTAATCATTCTAACATACCAAGCGAATCAAAACAAAGTTCGGCGCGAATATCGGATAATCAAATAATTAATTTAGCAAAAGTATGTCAAGTTTCGAAAGATAATAGTTCGCAAGTATTTCTATCTACAGCCACGGTTTTAATTCAGGACAATACAGGAAATCTTGTAGAATGCACGGCATTGTTAGATTCAGGAAGCCAGTCGAATTTAATAACAAAATCATTTTCTAATAAACTTAAACTTTATAGAGAAAACACGTTGATTCAGATTGTAGGTATAGGACAAACTGAAACAAGAATAAAATACGAGGTAGAAACGAACATTGAAGCAAGATTAAGTAAGTTTAATGCACATTTGGAATTTTAAGTCATTCCAAAAATAACGGAAAAATTACCAATAGCGATTTGATCAAAGTTCCTTCATCGATTAAATTAGCTGATGTTAAAGTTAATAAACCGAAAAAAGTCGATATTCTTTCAGGATCTGGAATATTTTATGATATTTAACAAAACGGTATATTGAAATTAAGCAAACACGGTCCAGTATTGATAGAAACGCATTTCGGATGGATTCTAACCGTAAGAATCATTAATAGCGAATTGGTTTCAAATAAATTATGTAACTTCAATCATAACATATCTAGTGAACAGTTAGACATGGAGTTGACTAAGTTTTGGCAACTAGACGAGATTCCTCAGGTGAAATCATTGTCCCTAGAAGATTTCTTTTGCGAGGAATATTTCAAAGATACAACAACTCAAACGCGTGAACGTCGTTTCATAGTAAGATTACCCTTTGCTCATTTACTGGATGAAAACGTAAAACATGAACTAGGAGATTCCAAGGCAGCAGCCTAAAGAAGGTTTTTAAGCATCGAAACGCGTTTAAAACGAGATAAAGAATTGTTTAAAAATTATTTCGAATTCATGAATGAATATGAAAAACAAAATCATATGAATTTTAGTGGTTATTTTGAAAATATTGAGGGTCCAAAAAATATAAGTTATTTTATGCCACATCACCCGGTTATTCGAGAGTCGAGCCTCACTACAAAGTATCGCGTGGCGTTAGACGCGTCTCAAAAATCTAATAACGGTTTATCGCTAAATGATATATTATCAACAGGTCCTTATCTACAAGACGAGTTGTTTTCTAATGTACTACGTTAAGGTTAACACCAATAGTTTTAAGCGCGTATATTAAAATGATGTTCCCACAGATGTTAGTCGCTCCAGAAGATATAAAATATCAACAAATTGTATGGCGATCTAATAGTGACGAACCGATTAAAGTTTTTGAATTAGCTACTGTAACGTACGGCACTAGTTGTGCACCTTTTCTCGCAACCCGAAGTTTAGTAGAGTTAGCTCATAGATTTCAAAATAAATATCCTAGAACGTGTTATGTAATTTTTAACTCCTTATATATGGACGATCTTTTGGTCAGTATAAAAACTCATCAAGAAGCTATGGAAATAGTCCATGAGCTTACCGAAATTTTAGGTAGCGCAGGATTTTTGCTAAGAAAATGGACCCGACGCAAAAGAAATAAAAACTTTATGAATTGCTTGGATTCCTGAACAAGATGCATTGTTATATTCCATTAACATGGAGTTTGATAATGCATATGTCACTAAACGAGCGATACTTTCAGCAATTGCAAAGATTTACGACCCGTTAGGTTTAATTGGCCCGGTTGTCATAAAAGCGAAAATTATTGTACAAAGTCTTTGGCTACTAAAGTTACATTGGGACGAAATATTACCACCGGAGCTTCAGGTCCAATGGTTCCAATTGTATTACCAACTAACAACCTTACAAAATTTTGAGGTACCTAGACAGGTAATTTGTAGTCATCCGGTATCCATTGAAATGCACGGCTTTTCCGACGCTTCGAAAAAGGCATACGGAGCCTTTACTTAATTGTGTTCCGAAGATTGAAACGGGCTACGTTATTCACGACTTTTATGGGCAAAATCGAAGGTGGCACCGATAAAAAGAGTAACAATGCCAAGGCTTGAATTAATCGCATCTCATCTATTATCAAAATTAATAAACACGGTTAAGCGGTCTCTAGATGTTTCGATTTGTAAAACAGTATACTATAGTGACTTTACAATTGTCTTATCTTGGCCAAGAATAAACACTATTCAGTTAAAAACATTTGTCGCGAATCGAGTTACTAAAATTGCTAATTTAATGAATGTTGACGATTGGCAACATGTGACAAGCGAAAACAATCCTGCCGATTTGATTTCTCGAAGAACTGATCCTCGCACACTTACAGATTGTAATCTGTGGTGGATCGGCCCTACTTTTCTACGTAAAATTCAAGAGAATCCTATAGATTTGAATTTACCGAATAAAGTTGACTTAACTGAACTTAAATATAATATTATTCCTTTGCTTTCATGGAAGAAAGAAATTAAGTCTCAAATGAGCTTTATAAACGTTACTCCAGCTTTATCAAACTAATAGGCGTGGTGGGGTATATTTATAGGTCTTTCAATATTTTAAAATGGGGCAAGAGATTTAGTGACCTTAGTTTAACGACAGATGAGATGAAAATGGCAGAATCAAATTTGATCAGATTAGCGCAAAGAAACCATTATTCTCAGGAGAGTGATTGCTTAAATTCAAATAAAAATATTTGTTCACGAAGTCCAATTTCAAATTTAGCGCCATTTTTAGATTCTGATGGGATACTTTGTGTATCTGGGCGCTTTAAAAATTCTTTTTTAGATTAAAACGCTAAACATCCGATCATCCTTCGTCGTGACGACCCTTTAACTTACCTTATTATAAAGGAACAGCATCTTCGTAATCTTCGCGCCGGCGCTAAAATTTATTATCGATGATTCGTTTAGAGTATTGGCCAGTTCACGGCAAAAATTTAGTAAAAAAGGTGATAAAGCAATGTATCGTATGTTTTAAGGTTAAACTCAAACCGGCTGGGTTTTTTATGGGGCAACTTCCTACATCTCGAGTTATACCAACTCGCCCTTTCAATCAGTGTGGTGTTGATTACGTGGGACCAATCTTTGTCAGGGAGGGTACTTTGCGCAACAGTAAATTTGTAAAATCGTACATTTGCGTTTTTGTATGTTTCACGACACGTGCTGTTCATATCGAATTTGTTCTCGATCTAACAACAGATGGGTTTCTCAATGCTCCAAAGCGATTCATATCACGTCGCAGAAAACCTTACATAATTCATTCCTCATTCTGATAACGGAGGTAACTTCCAAGGAGCAAATCATTATTTTGTAGAGCTATTTGATTCATCTACCAACAAAACTCATGATGAGAAAATACATGATTTTCTAGTTAACAATGAAATAAAGTGGAGTTTTATACCTGCAAGATCACCGCATATGGGGGGCTTTGGGAAGCCGCTGTGGCTTTAGGGGAAAGTTTAGTTCGTTTCCATGAATAACACACTATTTTGACACAGATTGAAGCTTGTCTTAATTCACGACCCCTTGTTCCTATTCCCCGAGATCCCAATGATTACCTTCCTTTGACCCCAGCGCATTTACTAGTAGAAGAATCACTCTTAGCGATGCCACAAATTCCCGAAGAAAATGTCAACTCGAATAGACTTAGCAGATTTCACCGCATTCAACAGCTGTACCAGCAGTTTCGGAAGGCTTGGCCACGCTATTACCTTTCCTCTCTGCAGAAGCGGTCCAAATGGAAAAAAGATATAGCGAATCAATGCAAGGTTGATTCTCTCGTTTTACTGGTAGAAGAGGATACATCTCCTTTGAGATGGCCGATGGCCAGGATTACGGAACGTCACCCGGGTGAAGACGGTGTCTCCCGAGTGGTTAGTGTAAGATTGTTTAGTGGAAAAATAGTGGAAAAGAGCTATAAATAAAATATGTCCTTTACCAGATATTGAATCTGAACTTTAGTTTCAGCTTTTTATGTATTTGTTCTGTAAGCTGATTTTTATTGTTAATTTAATTATTTGAAAGCATAAACTTTCAAGGTGGCTGGCATGTCGCTGCACTTTAAAAACGCGAATATTGTTGTAATATTGTATTAAAATATCACAACGGCAACACTGTTAGAGAGTTCACAGTCCTCTCACTCACGCATGCTTGTCAAGAAAAATTGATGGACGCCAAAAAGAAGACGATTTACGTTGATTGTCATGTTCACGTTGTTTTTGTAAGAATAAAGTAGTTTTCAAATTTATCATTTATTTCCATAAAAATAAAAATCCAGAACCAGCTATCGACACTTTCCTTCCACTCACGAGCTGTCTATTTATCTAATTTGTTGGTAAGTATGAAAATTGACAACGTGTCCCACTTTTCAGCCAGTTGTTTCGGGGTAATTAATGAGCGCATGTGTTTGGACGCTGTATCCATCATACGTCTCAATTTCGTCGAAGATTCATATATCACTTATGGAATATCAAAAATTGATTTAACATTATTGTGAACCAGTACTCCGCCATTGTTGTATTTATGTTTTAGAGTACACCAAGCATCTGCATAGTTGTTTGAAGAGAATTCATTAGCGCGTATAACTTGGGAAGCACTACCATCTAGGGCCTAGCGTAAGTGGTGGAACTTTTGAATTTCACTTAAAACTGAGTTTTGATTTATCAAAGACTAGAATTCATCTCTAAACTCCAGCCAATGTTCATTTGGGCTGGAAAACTTAGGTAACTTGATTTCAGGAAGCTTCACTCCTTGCAGTTGCGCTCAGCTTTATTGCAGTCTTTCAATTCATTAAAATAACTATGATATTTTGCAATAAATCCTATGCACCTGCTCCATTTTTCATACTATACTTATTCAAATTGTTCTCTTCCTGAACATTGAATATTTAGAAATATCTCACCTTCTTTCATTAATTCGATTTCCCCTTGTTTCCGTTTTGTCGATATTTATTCAGGTGTATTTTGAGTAGTCTCTGTTCTTTTCTTTGTAAGTATGTCAGATCGTGTACAATACTGATATCGTTCCTTTCAGCTTGGTATACTCTTAATATTCGAAATGAATTCTAGTTTTATGGGTTTGTTTTGCATATTATTTAGAATATAGTAGTTATTGGTTTGCAATTAGGTTTACTTGTAAGAGAGTGTAAGTGTAACTTTTTGCAGATGTTGTCGATGTTGCTACTTTCACTTTACTGTAATCCGAAAATTGGTGTACTAATTTCGTTTTTGTCCCCTTTCTAGATATTCAATATTGTTTTGTTACTCTTTATTTTCATTCATAAGTACTTTAATTCTCTCGTATAAGTTTTCTGTCTTTAACACAATTCTAATTTCACTTATATTTTTTAGTTCGTTCTTAGTTTGTTTTATCTCTAGTATTAATTTGTTGAGATGTTCTCCATTATTCATAATGGTATAATATAATTGGATTATACGAATAGTGTATGGTCACCTATAACTGATAGTTACCTGTGTCACGGTTTGATTTCATTATTAAACATTCTCAAATTCGCAAATTATAATTCCTATCATTTTAGTATATTATCGATATATTCAAGTGAAATATCTGGTTGATTTACGCACAACTGACTGTTATTATGCCCAGTTTACGTTATACTTCTGCAACTCTTTTAATTAAATCATGATTTATCTTTTATAATTCAGTTATCTAGATAACGTTTCTTTTTATGTTAGTTGCATACAGGCAAATGGTATTGTGTTTTTAAAATCAACATTATTTATTTTTACGAATCTATTCGGTAAAAGGTAGGGTTTTGAAATGAAGGAAATTGGAATTTATTATTTTTAAATAAAGCGTGTGTACAGGCCTTCACTATCGTTCTATACTTTTATTATTTACCAAGCAAATGAGTTTTTGCCGTTTAATGTCCTTTTTATGTGAGTTATTTTTATCTGTGCCTGGAGAACGAAATTTAAGGAGAATTTTACGTCAAGAATTGTGTTCGACTGGTCGGAGATTTAGTACCCCGTATTTTATCACTTATTTGTGGATTTTGGGGCTCTTTCTCCAAAGTAATCTTCGTGGATGTTTGATTCTGTATTGATTCTTTGGTAAATTACATGAAGATTTTTCTGATATTCAGGATTAAGGACCACCAAATACACACTTTTTTCAAACCCCTATAGACCCTCTCAGGGGTTTTTGAGCACCGACAAAAAAGTGGTTTTTCTTGAGCACGGACGAAAAAGTAGTTGCTTTTTTTTGCTTTTGTGAGCACGGACGAAAAGGTGCTTGCTTTTCTTTTGAGCACGGACAATAAAGGCTTTTGAGCGAGGCCTTACTAAAAGTAGCTTCTGAGAAAACCAATTCGGCTACTTCACTACGTTTCACCAGCTCCCAGCTGTTGACATTACCTGGCTACAATCGGAAACTTAGCTACAATCTATCAGTTCAACTTTCATTTTATATTTTTCATAATTCTTTAAATTCTTCCACCCTCATTAATATTTCCTGTAACTTCATTATTTCATTTTTTTTCTTCCTTTTCTTTTCTCTCCTCCCTTTAACTAGGCACAAAGAAAGAGCGTGTCATATGCTTTGATTGTATCTTTTTCTTTTATTTTTAGTTCCCACATTTATGATGTATTTTCTTATGAGTTACATTCTATTTGAGCACCGGAGTAGATAATGTTTCAAATATCAAAGAGCCAAATACACCAGATAGAGGTACGCAAGTTGTCCATGGATCGCCAGAACACCCGCTTTTCTACATTATTGTATTATCCTTAGAATTCTTGCAACTAGGGATTTTATGTTTATTTTGTTGTTCGAGGACTTTTTTAAGGACTGTAATATAATTTTTAATGAATTTTTAACGATGCGCCCCTTATGCCTCTTTCTTCAAACCACGCTTCTCTCCGACCCTTCTTTGTCTTCCAGATCAACAAACTTTTCAGCATCTGTTGCTAAACAATATCATGTATGCCTTGATCTCCTGTGTTATTTTGACATTCAAAAGTATTTCACTATATTCAATAGTTTTAAACAAAATCACTTGTTAAAAATATAATTTCAGTCTCTGTATTTCACTTTTTTGATTGTTTCCTATTGCCTTAGCCTTTAAAATTGTTCATATACGTTAAAATTTTGAGTAATGTGTTCATATTGAAAATAATTTAAATTTCTAATCTACAATCTAAATTTACATTAAAATGTGCGTGAGACCTTATTAAATATTCACTTAATCTAATTTTACAATTGGTTTCAATAAACTTTTCCAAGATGGAATTTTGTTCCTCGCAAAATTAATATTATTTACAAACAAATCATCTCAAAGGTTTTACGAGTTTCCTTGTGCTGCTCTCTCTGTCGCTAGCGTTTGTCGCTGAAGCATATTGACATTTATGGCATCAAAAATTCTAACCAAACATATTTTGTAAATATTGAATCATAACATTGAATAATATCTTTTCCATTGTTGAATATTTATTGTTTAATATTTCTTTCAGATTATGTATTCATGGTATTTCTTTGTAAGAGATTTTGTAGCAATGGATGATGTTTATTCAATGGTTTATGATTTTATGATTAAAGGTAATGTTTCTTTTTTGTTCATTTCATTATAAGTTATAAGGTCTTTTAAATTACACAGAAGCTGTATTAGTAGATTGAAATGAAAGTATTTATAATTATCTAGAAAACATAAATAAATTGAATATCTCATTCTAAACTTTTTTATAAAGTATGATCTAGTACATTACTATTTAGTATTTCATAATAACTGTTTTATAATAATCTTTATATCTTATTTATCCGTTGTAATATATATATATATATATATATATATATATATATACATATATATATATATATATATATATATATATATATAAATATATATATTAACATAGATAGAAACCTGCAACACTATGTATACTATAATATGGAATGAAATACTACACACTATAAGCAAATACAAAATATTAGAATTTAATTTTTTTTAATCATCAATTATGAAGACAATCTGTATCATTCATTGTTCAATAGAGAAAGAAAACAAGAGTCAAAATGTAGAATTATGAAGGAAATTTTAAATTCACTTTGTAAATACATATGTGAAATATATAACATGACTTTAGCTTTTGAGAGAGAATTTTGAACGTTGCATCATATAAATTATAACAATCTATTTCTCACATAGTAAAAGTAAAAACATTATGATTTGTTTTCAAAAGTAATAATTAGATATTAAAAGAAGTTTTCTGATAACATTATGTAATTATTAAATATATGTCAAGGTAGAAAGTCAAATAATAACATTAAGTTTATTAAGTATGACATTTGTGAAATGAATTGTCATTCCGCATAGATCTAATTGAAATAAAAAGAGCTGTCATTTCTAAATACTTTGAAACATAATTTAAAGGAAGTAATATATAAGATTCAATCATTTAAAGACTTTAAACAGAATGTCCTAGAAGGATAGAGGAGCAATTTATAACTTGAAATGAAATTTATCAACAAGAATTTTTATAGCCAATTTTGATTGGTGGAGTCGATTTGAATTATTTTTATCAGCGACAAGCGTATTAATAAATAAAAAAAAATTGAATAGAAAAATTTGTTGATAATATACACTATTCACTAGGTAGAATCCTTTTTGGTAAAGGTGAATGGGTGGAAGGCAAAATTTTTAGAAAAATAATTCAAACTTCTCGGAAAGCAGCATATTGGAGTGGTAACTATCAAAGAAATGCATTCTTAAATGTAAAGCAACAGATTTATAAATCAAGTAGACAAACCTAGATTTAACAAATAATTGATAAAAATTATAAAATACTGACCGTAAGATTTCATTCATATAACCAAGTGAAATATTGTATTGTGGGAATGGTGTCTCCACGATACATTTCAGAAAGGACTGGACTATGGAAATCCATTTAAATTATATTGATGTGGATGAAATAGAAGATCAACTTTAGCTATTATCCAAGCACGGCAGGCTGTTTGGCTTTCCAGGAGGTAATCTAAAAACAATTATTGAGGTTTATTAGTATGGAACAGTGAACAGGTATTTAAAACTATTTCATTCATATAAAAAAGGTTAAATAAACTTACTTGTGTTGTGCAAAGATTTGAACTTTGATATTTAATATATTCTAACCATCATTATTTTCGCCATCTTTATTTCATAGACAATTTGTAACAAGATTCGTTTTTTTAAATTTGTATATTTATATTATATTTGTAATCACACATAATAATAATATTTCATTTGTGTGTATGGTTTGTTGAATGAATGATCATCATAGATAGTTTGTTTTCATGAGTTTTTTGTAAGAGAATTATTTACTTGTTTTAAAAATATCAAATAACGTTTTTCCATTTGAAAGACTTGAAATTATATTGTTGAAAAGCTTCATTTCTTGGTGATTGCTCCATCTATATTCAGCAGTTGGCAGTTTTGACCAGACATTTCTGAATCGTTGTAGGGTTCTGAAATCGAGCATACAGGACCGTCTCGAGGATTTTATTAAGAAATAAAAGCAAGTATTTTTTTGATAAAATTTTTTTATTTATTTAAATGCAAGGATTTTATTTTATTTTGAAATCAAAATCGTTTTGTTTTAACATATGAACCCTACTTTGAGATTATAGAGTTTTTCATGCATGATATAATTATTTTATGACCTATTTTAAAAATTTATAATATATCGGGCAAACTAAAAAACTAATAATTCATATCAACTGAACTACTTTATAATAATAAAAGTTTTTCTCACCTATCTAATCACAATAATATGGAGCTATTATTTATTAAATAGAGAAAGTCTATTCATATTAAAATATTAAAATTACACACCTAACAAGTCAGTATAATATATATATATATATATATATATATATATATATATATATATATTTATATATATATATTAAAGTGAAACATATCCACCAGGTTAAATTAAACCAATCAGCATCATTCGAATAATGTGAATCTTAGTAAATATTCAATAAAAGGAGATAACTCATAAAGACATAGCTTAAACACGTTAAGAAATATTTACGAATAATATACAATTCATAAAATGATTTAATAGATTACTATTCAATTTATGATTATTTTTTTAATTATATTTCAAGGTATATAAAAAATAACAATGACAAGTAAATTACGTCAAACATATTTTGCATATAATTATAATAATCACTGTATATAGAATCACTTGAACTTTGAAACAAAATTCAACTATTATATTTTGTAAACACTTTCAGAAACCCTGTATATTGCATAAACTTTTCAATTATTTTGTATCAAATGTCAAATCGAAATATCAACGCGGAAATTAACGTTCTTTCAATAGTTCGGGTAGAGTGATTCGGAGTGATTACAGAAGTGTAAATAAACACAGTGAATTTATCCACAATAACACAGAAATGGATGTTTTGATTTAATAAAAACAATTATTTACTTAGCAACAAACGAAGAATGAGAAACAAAAGGAAAACAGTTGAAAGTTGTTGAGTCTAAGCTTGGGGAGAAGCCTCGTGAATTTATAAATGGAGGACGCGTGAAATTTTTTCTTCTCCAAAATTGTTTAAAAATTAAGATAATTCAACAAAATCATATTGAAACGTTGACCAAAGTGGTCGAAAAAGTTTTAAAAGTAAACTAACTAAAAACATAATTCGTGTTTAAACAAATAAGTGAAAATAATTGTGCTATCGTCTAGATTTGGTAAGATTGAACAATTACCTTATTAGTATAGTTTCGACAACTATTCATACATCTTACTACTAATTGCGGTATTCAGCTAGTGAAATAATCCACATTTCATCATTTTCCACATCCTGAGCTCCGGTTTATTCGATCGTAGTCGATCATTTCCTTCACATGCATCATATCCAGGGCCAAGAAGAACCAACTATGGACACTATTCTCGTATATATATATATATATATATATATATATATATATATATATATATGAAACATCTCCTTTAAAAAATAATCACAGATATATTTACATGTTAGGTTATGTTATTGTTGATATCAATTTCTTAGTTAAATATTAGTTTTAAACATTTCAATCTCCACTAATATATCGAACACGAAACACTAATTTCATATTAAAATAAGTACTTACCAAATTCATACATTAAATAATAATAATAAATCTCAAACACGCCACATTCTCCTTTATCTTTGCAAACTAAATTATACCCAGCACAGAATACACACACCACGCGACTATTATGTCCATAATAGCAAAAGTTGGGATTTGAAGCGCTACGAATGTACATTCAACGCACACAATTGATAATTTGAGCGCAATTTACTTGCTGTGTTTGATGCAAATAAATTTATAACTAGTATGCATCGTTTTATGCGAAGTTTTCGCTAGTTTTTTATTGAATTCATAAATATGTATTGTTTAATTCGTTAATTGACAAAGAGTCCGTTATTTCGTTATCCACATTTAATTAAATCGTTTGTCTATGTTCGTCTTGTATTTTCTTTGATATCTTACCTATAGCTTCCTTTTGCTGACAAGCGTCAAGTGCCGAATCCCTTCCTGAGATATGGTAACAACAATATAAAACAAATTTACAATTTTTAAACTTATATATTATTTTGAATTGGACTTCGTGGTAAGCGAACCAATTTTGGCGCCCATAATTTTAAATGAATAAATAAAAATGAATAAAAATAATTGAGCTCAATTAATTAAAAATTGAATATATTATAACGTGGCGAGCCCAACGTATGGCGCTGGTGAAACGATTTGAATAACGCTCGTACAACAAACCAGTGACAGGAACAGGTCATAATTTTTGAGATATCTAAGGAAAATTTTGTAAGACCATAATGGCTGACAAAACAATAAACATCGACGAATTAACAGTGGAAGAGTTGAAAGAACATCTGAAGTCAAGGAATATGGATACGAAGGGAAATAAAAAAGCACTAAAGGAACGATTGATGATGGCCATACAAGCTGAAGAAGCAGCAGAACAGGGAAAAGGAGACAGTATGGTGGAAAAAGTTCACCACTATACAAAACCGAAATCAAATGAAAACGAAGAACTAATGAACATGATGAAAATAATAATGGCTGACATTAAAACCACCAAAGAAGATATTAGAAAGACCAAAGAAGATATAAAAGAGGACATTAAAAACACACAGGAAAGCACAAAAGAAGGAATAAGAAGTACAAAAGAAGAAAGCAGTAGAAGAGTGGATAAACAAGAAGAAAAATTCGCAGAACATTCGGTGGAAATGAAAAAACAATTTGAAGAACACAAGAAAGAACAGGAAGAGAAAATGAATAAACTATATGGAAACTTAATACAAGAAGGAACCATCAGAAAGCAAGAGATAGAAGATATGGGAAGTAAACTACGAGAAGAAGGAAAGGAACAAATAGGTAGAATGGAGAGAAACATTATTAAAACTAATGCTAGAATTGATGACATAGAACAAGGCATTCAATTGAATCTATCGATTGCGGAGGAAAACACAAAAAGAACTAATATGGTAAATGGATAAGAAGTTAAAACAAATTAAGGAAGATAGGAATGTACAGGATTTTGCAAAATTGGAGAGGGAAATAAAAGAAGATTTCAAGAAAAAAATGATGGAATTGGAAAAGGAAATTGAAACTATGAAGAACCAAACAAGACAGAATAACAATACTCAAGGCGTGAATTATATTTATAACCATGAAGAAAGCAACCTTAAATTTGATGGGGATACTAGGAAAATGCATCCCAAAATCTTCTTGAGATATCTCAAAAATAAATTGAGGGATATCGGAGAAATAGAGGACTTGAAAGAGACAATAAGGTCTCATTTACATGGTCAAACATTACTTTGGTTCACATGTGAACATCAATAATTTCAGGGATTTTGAAAATAAAATAAGACGTGACACTAGAACTAACAGAACAAACGGTCTAGGAAGAAACACAACTACTCGTTATACAAATTTTAATCAAACTAATACAAATAGCAACAATTGCAATAGTGATAATGTTATGGTTCCCGTATCAACTTCTGGTGCGGAACAACAGTTTTTCCACTAGGGGATGAATATGGTAAGTTAAGTTGGTGCAGCTATGTTCACCCACGCGAATTTCTTAAGGTACAGGACCAGCTAGAACAAAATAATGAAACATTAACTTATATCTACGGAACGATAGAAGGCATTAGCAAAAAAATATTAATCGATACCGGGTCAGAAATATCTTTAATAAATAATGAACTTGTAAATAAAATAACAACATCGAAAGAAAATTTCATCAAGGTACCGAAAATAAGTTTGATTGGATTAAATGAAAAGAAACTAACTATTTCAAGTACTACGATAATCGTAGCATTAAAATTTAAGGAATGCGAAACTATGGTACAACTATTGGTAGTGGAAGATATTGAATGCGAACTATTATTGGGATCGGATATTTTATAGGAAAACAAAGCAATTATTAATTATGAAAGAATGTACATAATCTTTAATAAAGAGAAAGTTGATTTTAATTATGAAGAAAAAATGATAATTCGAGGAAGAATGAAGAATTAGTAGAAGAAGAAGATAAATGTATTGATTTTAATAAGAAAATTGAAGATATGGAGCAGAGATATGATTATAGACAGGAAGAAAAAATGAATAGAGATATGATGTTGGATGGCAATGGAGAAATAAATTTAAATAATAATGATATGCCGGAATGGAATTTGGATATAGATGGGAAAATAGAATGGAAAAATGAAGTAATGGAGATATTGAGAGGACATAGGAGCTTAATTAATGAAGAATCGCGAATTGCAAGGAATTATATACATAAAATTGAAATGAAGAAAGATCAACAATTCCAACACAGAAGTCATCCGATACCCTACAAACATCAAGAAGATGTAATGAAAACTGTAAATAAATTATACGAAGACAGAATAATAGAACATAGTACCACCTCGTATATCAATCCAGTTGTAATGGTAAAGAAAAAGGACGGAGATGTGAGGATATGCCTTGATGCACGAAATTCAAATAAATGTACGATGCCCGAGTATGAATCGCCTTTAACTATCGAATCGATTCTAGGAAAGATAAGTAGAGTTAAAGTTTTTCCTAACCTAGATTCAAAGCACAGCTTCTGGCTGATACCACTACATCCGGAAAGCAGAAAGTATGTAGAATTTAAGATTAATGGGTAAGTATATCAATTCCGAGTAACACCATTTGGTATACAAAGCGCTACATCAGCACTGTTAAAAGCGCTAAACAAAATTTTAAACAAATACGACCAATTTACAATACACTATGTGGATGATATACTTATTTTTTGAAATAGTATGGAACAACATTTAGAACATCTCAGAACAATTCTAACAGAACATGACGAAAATGGACTAAAAGTGAACATACAGAAATGCCAATTTTTGAAGAGAGAAGTGATATATTTGGGTTATAAGATCACAGAGTTAGGAATCGAGATGGATCCAGAGAGAGTAAGAACCATTAGAGAATACATAAGACCGAAAAATTTGAAAACTCTTCGAGATTTCCTTGGTATGCTAAACTATTTCAAAAGGATGCTGGGAAATTTGACCGATTTAGAAATACCTTCAATGGAGCTACTGGGAAAGGGAGTGAAATGGAATTGAGCCAGTAAACAGGAAGATGCTTTCAATGAAATCAATGATCAGTTCATCAGAAACATCAAATTATATCATCCGAACTATGAGAAAACTTTCATTTTAAAGACGGATGCATCTAAAAACAGACTAGCTGGAGTTTCAATGCAAGAATATGATGACAAAAATTAGGGAGTAAGTGAATTAGAACTTGCTAGCATCATATTCTGTGTGCACAAACTCAGATACTTTTTACTGGGAGGAAAATTCATAATTAAAACTGATAATCAGGCTTTGCTGACGATACTAACCAACAATGCCAGAATTCATCGATGGGCATTACTCCTACAGGAATATGACTTCGTGATAAAACATATTCCAGGAATTCAAAACGTAGTACTAGACTCGATCAGTAGAATGGACGGAGAGAAAAGAAGAGATACGAACGAAGCTAGAGTGGGAATTAATATCATGAAACGAAGTAGTGGCATGTTTTCGCTAGAACAAATGAAGCAGGAACAACTATCATTAGATGAGAAAAACAAAAGAAGATGTTTTGAAAAGGATGGAGTACTGTATAAATTGATAAATGACAAGGAATTATATGTAATTCCCGAAAATTTAACCAAATTGATTGTATAAAGAATACATTTAGATTTCAATCATTTAGGAATTAGGAAAACTCGCGTGATATTTCGGGAGAATTATATATCAAAAAATGATATCACTATCATAAAAGGTATTATGAAACAGTGTGAACTATGTCAACTATCTTAGGAGAAGAACATACACTATGAAAACGTACCGAAATCCATCATAGCGGAAAATCCATTAGATATAATAGCAATAGATTTTATATCGAACCTTATACCAAGTTATAATGGTAACAAACACATTTTAGTAATCGTAGATATTTTTTCTAAATTTATTAGCACATATCCATGTAATAAAACAAATGAACACTCTACTAGAGAATCGCTAGGAAATTACTTCCAGAAATATGGGAAACCAAAGAAATGCATAATGGACAATGCAACATACTTCAGAAACAAAATTGATTGTAAAATGGTTGAAAGATCTGGGAATCCAACAAGTCTTCACAAGTATCAGACATCCTAGTAGTAATCCTGCAGAACGAGGAATTAAAGAAGTGATCAAGCATCTGAGGATACTTACATACTACGAAAACCGTATGTGGGAAGAACATCTAAAGGAGACCACAGATTTTATAAATAATATACCAAATATCGTCACGGAAATAGCACCCATTATTTTATTCACAGGAACAGAACCAGATAGACCGTGGTCCAGTGAAATTAACTTCAGCAAACTGATTGAAGTAGCCAGAAAAAGACAAGCAAAACAAGCTGACAAATACATTAAACGGAAACTAGCTAGACTTAGAAATAGGGAAACATTCAAAAAAGGTGATTTGGTAATAATAAAAGCATTAAGAGTACCTAACCATAACAAAGGAATTTGTTCTAAATTACAATTACCTTATGAAGGTCCTTACTTGATAAAAACCAGTCATGGAATAAATAGTTACAAGTTGATACATCCTGACACTCATCGAGAACGTGGAATTTTTCACATAAACCAGCTGCATCAATTTAACAACAACCAGTCGTAACTAAAAATTTAAGAAATAATAGAACTAGAAATGTTATTTAAGTAATTAAGTATAAATTAGTTTAATCTAATCAATCTTAACTAAGGATGGGAAATAGTAGAATTAGAAATTTATTGATAAACTAAGTATAAGTTAATTATGACAATTTAAAGACTTCTTCATAAAAATAAGATAGGATTAAACTGGGGAATTAATTCAATGGGTAACATATGATTATGAAATTGTGAGAAGAAAATCATAGTAAACTTCTATAGAATATTCTTGTCAAGTCAAGAATAATTCCATAGAACTTTAGGGAATGTTAAAGTGAAACATATCTACCAGGTTAAATTAAACCAATTAGCATCATTCGAATAATGTGAATCTTAGTAAATATTCAATAAAACGAGATAATTCATAAAGACATGGCTTAAACACGTTAAGAAATATTTACGAATAATATACAATTAATAAAATGATTTAAGAGATTTCTATTTAATTTAGTAATTATTTTTTTAAGTATATTTCAAGGTATATAAAAAATAACAATGACAAGTAAATTACGTCAAACATATTTTGTATATAATTATAATAATCACTGTATATAGAATCACTTGAATTTTGAAACAAAATTCAACTATTATATTTTTATATTTTGTAAACACTTTCAGAAACTCTGTATATTGCATAAACTTTTCAATTATTTTGTATCAAATGTCAAATCGAAATATCAACGCGGAAATTAACGTTCTTCCAATAGTTCGGGTAGAGTGATTCGGAGTGATTACAGAAGTGTGAATAAACACAGTGAATTAATCTACAATAACACTGAAATGGATGTTTTGATTTAATAAAAACAATTATTTACTTAGCAACAAACGAACAATGAGAAACAAAAGGAAAACCGTTGAAAGTTGTTGATTCTATGCTTGGGGAGAAGCTTCGTTAATTTATAAATGGAGGACGCGTGAAATTTTTTCTTCTCCAAAATTGTTTAAAAATTAAGATAATTCAACAAAATCATATTGAAACGTTGACCAAAGTGTTCAACAAAGTATTAAAAGTAAACTAACTAAAAACATAATTCGTATTTAAACAAATAAGTGAAAATAATTGTGCTATCGTCTAGATTTGGTAAGATTGAACAATTACCTTATTAGTATAGTTTCGGCAACTATTCATACATCTTGCTACTAATTGCGGTATTCAACTGGTGAAATAATCCACATTTCATCATTTTTCACATCCTGAGTTCCGGTTTATTCGATCGTAGTCGATCATTTCCTTCACATGCATCATATCCAGGGTCAAGAAGAACCAACTATGAACACTATTCTCGTGTATATTTAAAACCTTTATATATTATTTGGAATTGGAATTCGTGGTAAGCGAACCAATTCTGGCGCTCATATCTTTAAATAAATAAATAAAAATAAATATAAAATAATTGAGCTTAATTAATTCAAAATTAAGTATATTATAATATATATGTATATATATATATATATATATATATATATATATATATATATATATATATATTAATATAACCTTTGGAACGGGGGGTGATTTAGGCATCTAGGAACAACAAAACGAAAAACTGCATTGACATTTTTCCAAAGACGCGTCATGCTACTCTCTACAATAGCCCTATTCCATTCTGAAATAAGCCTAAAAATTTCTGGATTCTGCTAATTTTTCAGTTTTCTATCTTTAGTCAATAAATAAAAAATAATGAAGGTTATTGATATTTCATACAATATGAATGGCTTCAATTTTTAGCTATTATGGGGCAAAAAGGAGCATATATGACTTAAATTTTATATAAAGCAGTAATTAGTTAGTGAAGCTACACCATATACGATACGGTCCATAACTCCAGTACTTTTTGTGTGTATGCCAAAAAGTCATAATTTAAAAAAACTTTCAATTATACAGGTTGTCCCAAAAGACAGTTATACGTCAAAGTTATGTTTTTTAAATGGGACAACCTGTATATTTTTAACATTTTTTTGAATGCTCGACGAGCTGATTCCAAGAATGTATCATACTTGATGTCTGTTGTGTAGTATTAAAAGAATCTACAGCCAACTCAAAATCATATTATTTTTAGTTTTAGTGGCTGTAGTGGCCACACGGTTGAAGATCGTGAAAAACGGCTAACAGGTCCCTATTCTAACTTTCAAATTTCCATGCTAAGACACAAAATATTATTTGATACAGTATGATCAAAAATCAAATCAGATTTCAATTTCTTATCACCCTGTATCAAATGTCACAGAATAGAACTTAAAAAGTTAGGATTTGGCTACTTCAGCAAGCCACTAAAATACTAAAAAATATGTTTTTTAGTGGGTGTAGATCCTATAATAACTCTACCTAACAGCCATCAAGTATGATCCATCGTTGAAATCAGCCCATCGGTAGGATTATGAAATATACAGGATGTTCCATTTAAAAAAACTTAACTTTGACTTCTAACTTTTTTGGAGCCAACTGTATAATTGAAAATAATTAGAAATTATGGCTTTTTTGAATATACACAAAAAAGTACTCTTATGGATCGCCTCGTATATGGTGGGACACACTGTTTTTTTTGTTTTAGATGTAAATAAAAAGTAATTTGAAAAAGTGTGTTTTTATGATTCCTGTGTATATTTACGGTAATTATAAATATCAAGCAAACATCATTTTAACGTCGGATTAAGGTCTATTGTATAGATAATATTGACGACAAAAAGGCGTCACTTATACGTCTAAAATAGGTTCAATTAAGGTCTAACTAAAGACCTGGGTAAAGTCTAATTGAACAGTAAAAATTACGTCACTATGACATCTAAAATTCGTCGGATTAAGGTCTATCTGAGGACCGTATTGAGTTAAAAAGACGTCATTTAGCTGTGACTTACTTACGTCTTTCAGACGTCCATTTTTAACGTCAGTAAACGTCTTTTAGCCCAATATGATGCTGTCGTTTGGACGTCATTTAGACGAAAATGGTTACCTGGGTCAGAGAACCGAAACTTTGACTAGGAACAGGATTGGATTGAAGGTGACGTCCCATGCTGGAAAAAGGATTAAGAATTGGATGAAAGGGACATTATACGATAACATCCTTCAATAGTAAAGATCAAGAATTGATAATAGAATTAAACGGTCATAAAATTGACATATGCAAACTACAGGAAACAAAAAAGAAGGAAAAGGTCAGAGATAATACGGGGATTACTTCTTGATATATGGCGGAGTGGGTAAAAACGAACGTGCACAAGAAGGAGTAGCCATTGCTTTACACAAAAAATACAAGAACAACATAAAGGGATGCCAGAACATATCTTCAAGAATATTGGTTATACAATTAAACACATGAAACCAGGAACTGTTCGTAATTTCGGTGTATGCACCAGAGGAGAGCAAAACAAAGCTAGGAAGGGAACAGTTTTATGATCAACTATAGAATGTCATCGATCGATACCACGGAATAAACCAATGGTAATGCTAGGAGATTTTAATGCTCGTGTTGGCAATGATACACTGCCGGGAATTGAACAGCGGTTCAACGAAGAAGTATTGAACCACAATGGAGAACTTTTAGTTAACATCTGTGCACTTAATGAGTTACGCATCAATAACACATTTTTGATCACAAGCCACAATTCAAATATTCTTAAGGTAACAAGCGAAGACAGCAATCAATGATTGATTATATAATAACTAATAGAAATTGGCGACCACCCCAGATACTGGACATAAGAACTCTTAATTCAGCTAACATCGGTAGCGACCACAAATTGGTACTTGGAAGGATCAAAATGAAACTAACACTTTGTAGAAGCTCAAAATCTACGACAAATGTGGAGAAGATATGCGTGGAATCGTTGTATGATGAATCAACCCGGAAATTATATCAAAGACGTCTCTCGGAAAAATTAGAGAGGGAACCAATAGATGAGACAGATGACATTAACAACAGCGGGGAAAAATTGAGACGTAATATTAGAGGGGCAGCAACTGAAGCACTGGTAACACAAAAGATAAAACAAGGAAAGACAGGTCCCCACAGGACGCCCTGGTTCTATGAAGAAATCAAAGAGCAATGTGAGAGGAAAAGAAGAGCTTATGTAAAATGCAAATCAACACAGTCCCTTGAGGATTACAGAGAGTATAAGAGAATTAGAAACATCACCAATACGTTAGTGAGACATGTCAAGGACAAACACTGGTGAGCTTTTTTGAAGAGGATGGAAGTGACTTCTACGGACACCCAAATAGATATGGAGGGCTAATAAGGGACCAGAGAAAAGAGCCATATGAGAGACATATCGTATACCGAAAGAGGATTGGGTGAAATATCTGAAGTAATTATACAAAAAACAGAACATTGAAAATTATCTTACCGTACCTGAATAATGATTGAAGACGACATACATGTGAGCAGGGAAGACATATGCTGTAAAAAAGCTAAAGAACAGAAAAAGCGCAGGAGCCAATTGTATTACCAATGAGCTGTTGAAGTATGGAGGAGAGTGTCTGATCGAACAACTGAAAACGCTTATTGACAAAATCTTATACCAACATAGAATCCCCGACGAATGGAGAAATAGTACAACAACTCTCCTATTCACAAAAGGTGACAAGGAAGTACCTGCTAATTATAGAGGAATCAATCTCCTCTCCACTTCCTTGAAATTAACAACAAAAATCCTCCCAAATAAAATGAATGAGCATATTACCTTGCAAGACAAATAACCGAAAAGTCGATCGAATATAACTGCCCAGCCTTCATGTGTTTCATCGATCTAGAGATGGCGTTCGATAGCATATAGCTGAAGGATGTGATACAATTGCTCTACGACAGACAAGTGCCTCAAAACATCATTAAAACAATTGAAAATATATATAAGAACAACACGACCCAAGCTAAGATGAAGGGTGAATTAACGGAGAAAATAGAAGTAAATAATGGCATCCTCAGTCCCATGCTGTCTAACATCATTATTGATGAAATAATAAAGCCGGTACGCGAACAGAAAGGGTACAAAATGGGAGACAGAGAAGTCAAAATACTATGCTACGCCGACGACGCTATACTCATAGCCGTAAACGAGGACGACTTACAAAGACTAGTGCCTATATTCAACACAACAGTAAAGAAGTTCAGAATGAACATATCAGTGTCGAAAACCAAATGCATGAGAACATCTAGAACACCAGTTAGATGCAAACTTGAAATATACAACAATATTGTACAGCAGGTAATGAAATTTAGGTTTCTTGGGATAGAAACATCAGGGTACGGTGATGTTGAGACGGAGGTGAGAGGGCAAGTCATGAAAGCATCGAGAACAGCCGCGTGTCTTAATGATATTATATGGAGCAACAAACACATAGGAATAGAAGCTAAATCCAGAATATATAAAACAGCTATTAGACCCATTCTAACATATACTGCGGAAACCAGACCAGATACCTGGAAAACGAAACAAATACTGGAGACAACAGAAATGAAAGTAGTGCGTAGGATGGCAGGCAAAGCACTGTTAGATCGAGAGAGGAGTGAGGATATCAGAAGAGCATGCAAAATTGATAATATCAGTGAATGGATCCTGTGAAGAAAGAGAGAATGGAAGGAGCATATTAGCCGCATGACACCCGACAGATTGGTAAGGATAACAAGGGATAAGTCACCAATGGGACGGAGGAACATCAGAAGACCCCGCAAACGATGGAGTGACAATCTTACAGTGGACTAAAGAGAACAAAGGGACGAAGAAAAACAAGCAAATTTTGCTTACATATAAGGAAGAAGAAGAAGTACAAGATATGTGTAAACTGTATGTAGGGGAGAGTATTGTACCTTGGAACATTTCTCGTTTTGAAAAAACAAAGGCCATATTGTAGCTAGAGTAACTACCATCCGGTAACAACTATTACAAAGACAAGCCAGTCTTATAAAAGTAATTGTTGTGATTGTCTGGAATCTATAAAATCACGTGTTGTTATTTCTGTGACAAATAAGTTTTTTATGAGACAATAATTAGTGAAATAAAACAATATTGTGAGAGTATTGAGAAACATTTTGGTTGATAAATATGTTGATGTAAGTATTATATTGTATCATACTAACATCAGCATTTACATTGTTCCAACATAAAAATATTGGTTGAGTTTTGTTTTTTTATGTGTAATGTATTGTACCTTGGAATACAGTAGGTCTTGTTCGTTGGAATCGGTCCAAGGTACAACATATTGGTTTAAATGTGGTTTGGAGTTACTTCTTACAATTAAATGTTGCAAAATATAACCTGCATTTCCTTCTTGTAATAATTTATTTCTTATTACAGGCGCAAAAAGGCCTATAAGTAAGGTGGAAAAAGAAACGAGAGAAAATTTTCAAGGACAACATTGAAAATGCCGTAAATGCTGTTCATGTTCATAATATATCATTTCGGGAGGTGGCTGCAGTTTTTAATGTTAAACTCCCTACGTTGCATCGTTTTGTCAAAGCTCTAAGGTCACATGAAGCGGATAAATTTGAATATAATCCAAATAACGCGGTCAAAAAGCACTCTTAAGTTATGTGAAAAACACAACACCCATATTTCTCTACGGAAACCAGACTCGACGTCCTTAGCACGTTCTACCAGTTTCAACCGGCACAACGTGCAAACATTTTGTTGAGAAACTAAAAAAAGTGCTCGAAAAGTATGGTCATTTTCCCCACATCGAATTTTTAATGTGGATGAAATACTGTCCACGTTCCACCCAAAACTCTGGCTCCTAAAGGTATAAAACAGCTTGGCAGTGCAACTTCTGGTGAAAGAGGCCTATATGTTACTTTAATAGCAACGATAAATGCAGTTGGTAACCATATACCCTCAATGTTCATCTTTCCAAGGGTGCATTTTGAAGATCATATGCTCAAACTTGCCCAAGTTGGTAGAAAGGGGTAGCTAATCCGCGGGGATGGTCGACCGAGGAATTGTTTCTAGAGTGGTTTGGTTTTTTCATTGAACATATTAAACCATCTAAAGACGATCCCGTATTGTTATTTCTGGACAACCACGAGAGCCATATCAGCGTTGCTGTAATTGAAGAGGCTCGAAGTTTTGGTGTGAAGATGTTAAACTCTCCTCCGCATACTTCCCACCGAGTGCAGCCACTTGATCGCACAGTATTTGGATCTTTCAAAACAAATTATAATGAAGCTGTTAGCGAATGGATGTCTGTAAATGTAGGAAAACCATTATCAATATATGACGTTGCAGAAATATCTGGTAGATATTTTCCGCTGGCATTTACCAGTAAAAATATTTTGAGCCGATTTGTGCCAACCAGAGTATCACCTCTACATACTGATATCTTTACTGACGAAGATTTTTTGTTTGCTCACTCAATAGATAAACCAGATCCAGTCAAAGAACAAGCAGAACGGAACTTTAATTTATCAGATCCCTCCACATCAACTATGGAACACCCAATAATGAGTCCAGAATTAATGAGACCGTTTGCAAAGCGTAAGCTTACCACTAAAGGTAGAAATAAAGGAAAATCTACAATTTTAACGGCAACTCCAGAAAAGTTTGGAACAGATAACGCACCGTTGATATCGCCCAAACAAATTCAAAATATAATAAAAGATAAGGTTTAGAGGAACTCAATAGCCATAGAAGAAAGTGATTGTGAAGATAATATATCTCTAAGGCAATATTCGGATGATGAATGTGATATCGAAGAAGAAATTAATGAAAAAGAAAATCAAGAAAATCTCATTAATTTAGCTACAGGTAAAACAACTGTAAAATATATTCTCGCCCTTACAGATGTTGTTCGAGAAGTTGGACAGCACGTAGCAGTTCTGTATCAAGGTAATGTTTACCCCGGCAAAATTGTTGACTGCAATAATGAAAGTGCTACTATTTCTTCGATGGAAAAATCACTTAAATCATGGAAATGGCCAGAGAAATCAGATGTCCTTGATTATCCTTGGGAAGATGTCCTTGATTCATTGAAACCTCCTCTACAAGAGTCAAAACGAGCTTTTTATAAGATACCGGAACTTGCTAAACTATTGTAAAATGGTTCCTATTAGTATAAACCGAATAGTATGAATTTGTTTATTTGCATTTTGTTACAATCTAAATGTTAATTTGTTTAAACAATACATTCTCAAACAATCATAATATAGGTATATAAGAATATAAATAATGTTCAAAGGTACATGACGACCTGTTCAGAGGTACACGATGACAGTGTGGAGAGCTGTTTTTAAGTTGGATTTTTAAATGTTGTATTGAATAAAAGCAAAATATTCGTGCTGTATGGTAAAAAATAAATGGTTGCATTATTTTTAAGAGAATTTCTTAAAATATTGTGTAAACTGAAAATTGTTCCAAGGTACAACACTCTCCCCTACATTATACAAAACTACGCTTTATTACCATTTCTTGAATTATGTGATATTTAACTTGAACGAATAAGCTATAGCAATAGACTTTACAGAACTACGGTTCAATTTTCTAAATTTAGATGTGAACTCTAGCCTAGTGACATAATTTTCAAATCTTAAAAATGTGGCTGATGAAACCTATCTTAGAATAACTATTGCATAATACGTTTATTATCATCAAACAAGTGTTCTCAAAACATTTGCTAAAAAGTGAATTCTACCAAGAACCCCTCTACCTCTAATGATAAACTATTTTTCAAAGTGAATTTGTCTGTTTTCCGAAATAGTAAACAACTTATTTACTGATCATGTTCCGCAACAAATATTAAATTACAATTTCCTCAACAGCACGGTGGTCGACCTTATTGTTCGATTCACACTATCCCTTTTTGTTCGCAATTATAAGAAGGAATGCCTTGAAGGACTCATCGGCATAAGGGTATACTCTCTCGGTCAGTGTCACTTATCTGAACAGTAAACAACTCGGTCACGTCCGAGTTCCAAGGAGTCGGTTAGCCAATTATCTATATTCCTAGTTGCGAACCAGAAAGAGTAAACTATCGAATAGTTTATTAAACTTTGAGTTTTACTTCATATATTCGTGAATAAGTTTATTCTAATAACAACCTCTATAGGTGTGAGCATAAAATTCAATGTTATATCATGATATGTTAAGACCTGTTTTTAGTTTTTTGTAACTACAACAATCCGTTATTCCAAATTAAAACATTTCATCCACCACTAAAAATTTAGAACAGTGCTTAGTCACAGTGGCATTATTGGAACCAAGACCACATAAACAACCACAAGTTATCGTTTTATTTTTTATTTTATTTATGTGGGATACAAACAGGACAAACCCATAAAAATATCCACTAATAGTTGAACATAATTTTACAAATTAGGTAAAACAGAAAATGTAAATATAATCATATAACTACATTCAATAAAAATAAATACAAGTATACAAAAAAAAGAGAAAGAAGAGAGAACAAGAGTAAAGGTAATAAAACATATCTGAATTGACCACCGCACAAAATGAAATTTGCAGAAAATAGTCTTTCAGTAGTTTTTTAATAAAATCTGCACTGTGGTAAAGAATATCCATTTCAACAATACTGGACAATTAATTGTAAGTATTTATTATTCTGTGAGCAGGAGAATTTAGAAAATAATTGGTGAATGCCTGATCTGTGATAAAGTTATAATTGTTTCTAGTTGAGTGGCTGGGAATACGAAGTGTTATGAAGTTTGTAAGTTCAAGGCAATATATTGAGGATTTTGTGAATAAGCAATATATCTGCAATTTGCCTACCATGCTCTAGTGAAATTATCTTTAAATAAGAACGAATACGTTGCCTATCCACATCGAGATAAAATTTTCTTTTACAATATGAAATAAACTTGTTCTGGACTGTTTCTAATTTGAAAATATAGACCGAATAACGCGGATTCCAAATAGTACAACTAAACGTTAATATACTATTTACGTATGCCATAAATAATGATCTAGCGGTAAGAGGATTTTGAAGTTCGAAATATGTTCTGTATATGAAGCCCAACTGCTGATTAGCTTTTCTAGTTATATTACAAATATACCGATCGAAAAGTAATTTAGAGTTTGAAAGAATACCAAGATCCCTGACCGTATCCAAGTTCAAGTCTGAATTACAACAAGAAAATTGTATATAATTACATTTTGAGATATTTAAAAACAAATTATTTCTCACACAGTAGTCGGATAAATTGTCTAAGTCTTCTTGCAATCGAACTCTGTCGTAAGCAAATGAAATTGAGTGATATCTTTTCAAATCATCGGCATACATAACATACTTAGCAAATTGAAAGCAACTAGAGATATCATTTATATATCAATTAAAAAGTAAAGGACCTAAATCGGACCCCTAGGTACTCCTGAAGTAGTTATCACAGCCTTAGACATAAGAGCACCTAAAATTACTTGTTGTGACCTATTTCTGACATATAAGTCGAACCATTTTAATAAATTACCATGTATACCGACTTTCGAAAGTTTTGAGACAGGGACGGAATGATCGATTTTGTCGAAGGCCTTACTGAAATCAGTATACACGGAATCAACGTATGCCTATTATTTGGACTTTTAAGTATGTGTTCAACGTATAGGTAAAAATTTGTATCCACTAAACGTTTTTTCATGAAGCCATGCTGTTCCATGTTAAGTAGGTTTTTTACGTCATGATAAAGAAAATAAAAAATGATACTTTCAAACACCTTACTAAAGATGTTTCATTTAGAAATAGGTCCATAATTTCCAACTCTATTCTTGTTTCCAGATTTATGAATTGGTGTAATAAAGGCTGTTTTCCATGTATCAGGAAATTGACCTGAACTGAGAGATTTATTAAATAGCAAAAATAATGGTTCTATTAGCGATTCCTAACAATTTTTAATAAAATCAGTAGGTATTTCATCTGGCCCAGGACCTTTATTGGGTGAATTTTCAATTTTTTTATCAATAGTTTCACGAGTATCTATGTAGTTAGAAAGATTCAGTGGTGTGTTGGTATACATATTACCAAAGTTACTAGCATCAATACTTACAAAAATAGAAGAGAAATAATCTGAAAATATATCACAAATTTTCTGTGAGTTGGTAGTAGGGCCCTAAGCAGTGAGCAAGTTATTAGGGAAATCATTTGCTTTTTCTCTGCTTTTCACAATTGCCAAAAATATTCAGAATTATGAATAATATTCGTTTCTACAGTAGTCAAGTATTTTTTATAATCTTCATTTATTAGAAATTTTGATGTGCATCGTAAAATTTTGAATGTTAAGTAATCTAAATTATTATGGTATTTCTTCCATGGACAGTGAAATTTAATTTTTTCTTTAATCACTTTTATTGTAGAAGAAGAGAACCAATGAGGGTATTTTTCATAGTAGCTGGGATATTGAGGTACGCGTAAGTGAACAATCTGGTCAATAATATTGTAAAACAGATTAATTGCTCTATTTATGTCAATTACATGAAATTTAGCTGCTAAGTTAACACTACATAAAAGTCGGTTTATTTCGTGATAATTTGCCAACTTAAAATTCCAGCGATATTGATTAACAGCTTTAGTACGAAAGTAATATCCATATCGAATTGCAAGGTACAGTGGTACTGATTCTCGGGAACTAATGGATTAGATGAAAGACGTACATTTTAGATTGAAAAACTACTGCTGAATATGAGGTCTAGAGTGTTGCCAGATATATTCACATTTGGGTTATACTGGACCATATCAACCAGAGACATAGTGTCGACTAATTAGCTAGATCTAGGATTAACATAATTATTTGGCTTACAATAATCTCCCTCGTTCAATAACCATTCAATGTCAGGAATATTGGAATCTCCACATATGATAAAAGTATCGTTAATATTATTAATGTGAATATCAATAAGCTTAGTACAGAAAAAATTTAGTGCAGCCACGTCTCTGGGAGGTATGTAAACACACCCTATATGCACCTTTCGAAGTCCACTAAGAAGGACAATGGTGACTCATATATCCTCTGCTTCGGACCGCCAAGAATCCTCACGATAGCTAGTAACTCTTCGGAGACGGCTATGAGGACACCACCTCCTGTATGTTTTGTGGAAGAACTCGTTTCCCTATCTCGTCGATACACTTTGTATGATGAAAACATTTCTTCACTTAATATGGATGCATTTAGCCACGTTTCCGGGAGACATATGACATGTTGCTCACAATTTAGTATATTTTGAAATATTGTGGTAATTTTTGAATTCACTCCGCGGACATTTCGATATAAGAAAGACAGCGTAGAATCACCCGCCATATCAGTGATCAAAAACATCTAAATTAGGTTGCGAGTACGAAGTTATTTGATGTTTAAGCTAACTGATCAATATCGCCATCACAAGATATTTTGATTATTCGAGACCTGTCATCTTTGCGCACAAATGTGACTCCATTTCTTGTCCAAATATATCTAAATTGTTTGGATTCAGCAACTATTTTGGTTTCTTGAAGTAGTTTTTTTTTATTTCTTGAGCTCAAGTAATCATAGATATATAATTTTTCAGAGCTATTTGCTAATTTCAATCCTGCAACGCTTCCCTATTGACGACGCTTAGCTTCTACTACAGCCAAAAATGCATCTCTTTTCATTTTCTTCAAGAATTTCAGAATAATTGGTCCGGGAAGATCTATTCTAGGAGTAGAGCAACAGCAAAAAGAATCAATATCAACGTCAGAGATTGGAGGATCGATTACCGAGCCTATCGTGGAAATGATATCTAATATATTCTCATTATCTCTAAAAGGGACTCCACATATCTCAACCTCATTAGCCCTTAA
The DNA here is from genome assembly GCA_963921935.1 of Galeruca laticollis. NCBI lineage: Eukaryota > Metazoa > Arthropoda > Insecta > Coleoptera > Chrysomelidae > Galeruca > Galeruca laticollis. Next base: position 166,245,894 of record OY998176.1, read on the forward strand.
CTGTTGCTCCAATGTATCCACTAGAGAATTTAAAAATTTTACGTCGTTCTTTAAGTCTAGATTTTCTCTTGTCAATCTCTCGACTTCTTTAATCTTTGTAGTCAGAGCCGATACAATATTTTCAGAAGTTGTGATGGCATCACTACAAAAGTTGACAGACTGCAACAAATTTCCATATTTCGTATTCATTGATGCCATATATTTCTGGATATCTTGTAAAATATTTAACGTTTGTGACGAAGAGATTTCTTCTAATGGAAAGTCATCAGAATCCTCCTCAGTGACGATGACCCAACGTCTTTTAAGAAAATCAGTCGAACTTCTGCCATCAGTACAGGTCCAGAATAAACCCGGTGCCTGATATCGTGACACGTCCGCCTTAGTTGAACCTACACATTTAGAGTGATAGAATTTCTGACATCTACCACAACATTTCAGACCGGGCGATTTACCGGTAATTCCTTGGGTGCAAAGTTCACAGACTGGCATCGTTTGAGCAAAAAAAATTAAAATTGCATCATCTATTCAACAAAAACTGTAATAACTGAAAGTATTTTCGCAAAACGACGTATATGCTCGAAATTCTTTTTAATTAAACAATTAGTTAATTTAAAGAATAGTACACAAGAAGATTTGTAATAACCTTTTTGCAAAACAAGACAAAATAGTTAGGGAACTTAAGAATTTGAGAACCGTTTTCAGTCAGATATCGCATGCTTTTTGTTATTGTCGATGCCAGTTTAATACGAAAATATTGTAACAGCAATTAGGGCCAGTTTCATAATCATTACTTAAATAGGCATTTAACTAAAGGATCCTTTAGCTTAAAAGTCCTCTTAAAAATAGGTCAGTTTCATAATAGTATGGAAGCGTACGTCCTCATAATAGAATGCCGTTTTAGGCTTTAATACACTGTGTTGGCTGCACTGCTTGTCAGATTCCTCCTCAATTTGACGAGTTTTTGACAGAATTTGTGTTTAATTTTTGGTTATTTGGCGGTTTGAGTTGAGTACAACACATTCCATATTTTCGTTGAATAAATTTATAACGGTAAGTAAAAACATATCTTTAGAAACTGACATTTGTTACCCAACTATGGAAGGTCGGAAGAGTCTGAAAAAGAGCTGTGGAGAAGCCTCCCAAAGAAAGTCAGCTTATTTTGTTACAGGAAATCAGTAAATTTAAAAAATGTAAAGAAAACAAAACAACCAATAAGGTGTCGAATGCAGATAAAGTAAGTTTTCGGTAATATAAGTTTTGAGTGAATGAAAACGACGAATACTCAGTGTGTATCAGTTTATTACTTTCAGGCTAAGCGCTTTCGGCTGTTAAGCCATTATCAAAGCCGTCGTCATTTGAAAAAGTAGTTGTCAAAGCCATCAAGTTGATCAAAAACAATACTCAGGATAGAATCATCGTTATGATTGAGTCATTCGAATAAAAACATTAAAATACCATATTGTAAGGGTGTAAAATTATATTCACATGATGTAAATTCACTCAAAATTAAAAAAAGTTTTTTTTTAATTTTGAGTGAATTTACATCATGTGAATATAATTTTACACCCTTACAATAGGGTATTTTAATGTTTTTATTCGAATGACTCAATCATAACGATGATTCTATCTTGAGTATTGTTTTTGATCAACTTGATGGCTTTGACAACTACTTTTTTAAATGACGACGGCTTTGATAATGGCTTAACAGCCGAAAGCGCTTAGCCTGAAAGTAATAAACTAATACACACTGAGTATTCGTCGTTTTCATTCACTCAATTTGCATCTAGTGTGTACACCATATCCACAGGCATTTCCAATATAAGTTTTATCTAGCATATGCTTAAAGTGTAACAATTTGGCAATTAATTATACGTTGTGGCCTGGGAAAAAATTGAATCATTTAACTCCCAAGTTCCTTTACGAAGGTCAGTTCCGCAGTTAATTGCCAAATAGGAAAATTAAAAACTGTTGCCAGAAAATCCGTAGCGGCACATAAAATTAATTATAAGGGTACTGGTGGTGGACCTTCTATACCTACTGATGCGATATTGGAAGTAGTATTAGAATTAGTTAATGCTAAAAGGGCCGTGGGTCTTCCGTCGCTACACGACAGTGATTCATTGACATTTTGACTGAGTTTTATACCTACTTTGCTATTTTTCTTTTTAATAGAATTTTATGTAATTTTGTTATTGTAGAAATTCTTCTGAAATATATTTACTCTTATTTCTATAAAGAATAAAATCATTTTCTTCATTGTGCAGGGATCAGGCAATAACGATAATGATATTGTGCCGGCGGATATAGAAATAATTCAGAATGTTGAAAATGTAAGTAGTATAAATGATGTGTGCGAACTGATTGTTCATTTACTGTTCTATTATATAATTTTACAGATTCTGGAAAATACAACAGAAAAGGAATTTTACATTTTAAAATTTTTTCTGTATATTAAACGACTTTTTCTGCCAACTTCGTTAATTTCTTCACACTCATTGCCATCAACTTCGACTCCAAAAACAAACAGTTTTAAAAATGAAGACAAAGAAAATTCAACAATGGCAGCAAATACTTCGGAAAATGAAAACGTTAGTGAATATTATTTAGAGATTATTTTATTGCGATTATAAATTTTGCATAATTTTAGTGAAGCACCTATATTTCTAAAAAAACTAAAAAAATCAGAAACTAAAAATCTACGGTCAAAAATATTGAATATAGTTGTAGGAGAAAAATGGAAGTATTATGAAGCAAAAAGAAAATTTATGGAATACGAATAAGAAGAAGCGAAAAAAAAGAGAGGCGGGATGAAGAAGGAAACTGAAAAAAGATGAGATTATTAGAGTTAGAAATTAAGAAAGCGAAAATGGATTTGAGTTCCCATTAATTACATTAATTTGTATCTCTAATTAGCAAGTAAATATTTCTTTCAATAAATTATTATATTTTACAAGTCCTCATAATTTTATTAAATGCCGACATACCCGAATATCAACATATTTTCAAACTAATCTATGAAAATGTTCATTAATTAGCAACTCCCTAAATTCACGTCCATTATTTTCCAAATATTGCGGCTCTTGAGCGTTATTAGCCGCGTCTGAATTAATATCATTAAACCAGTCTATAGGAACTTCGTCATTCATTTCTATAGCTATCTTATGTAAAAACGCAGCAGCTAAAATTACAGTCATAGCTGTATCAACATCTAAACGGATTCCTAATGAAAGAATAGGAAACCGCCGTTTCCTCACTCCATATTGTTGTTTCACAACATTCCTTGTTCCTATTATTGATTCGTTGAACAGATTTTCAGCTGGAGTGTTTGTTAGATGCATTTTTGTCATTAAATATTCTTCGAGTGTATAACCACTATTCCCAACCAATAAATATGTGCCATAGGTTCCCCGTTCAAATTGTATTTTCAACGAACTGCTATTAAAAATTGTTTGGTGGTAATCAGAACCAGGCCATCTTGCCACTATGTTGCGAATTCTCAATTTTGCATCAAAAACTGTTTGCACGTTAAAGGCAAAAAATTCTTTCCGGCTACGAAAAATGTCTGCATCCTCATCTCCAGGAGGTTCAATTTCTATTCGGGCGCAATCAATTGCTCCAATTATTTTTGGGAAACTCGCAATGGAATAAAATTGGTTCCATTTCCAGTGGATTATCATACATGTAAATCCGTTCGTTGCTGAGCTCGGCAATGGCTTGACATACTCTCTTAACTTTTCTACTTGCGGAGGCTTTCAAAACACCAACAAAATCTCCAACTGTTATAAGCATGCATCCAGTTGCAAAAAACCTTAACGTTAACAGTAACTGAATTACGGGTATTATACAATCTCCTCTGAAAATTTAGGCAAGTCAAATTATTGAAATAAATAACTGTTTCTATTTAAAAAAATCCTGTTCGTTGGTAGTCTGATTCTGCCTTCGATTCTATTTAATAATGTAGAGAATGTTTTTTTTGTTCACCTAAATCTTTCAAAAAAGTCTAGCACGTCGTATTCTTCCAAGTAATTATTTCTTTGATTATATATTTTAGGTAGTCCCACAGGAGAAGAACTCGAGGAAGAAGAACTTAACGAGCGACTTATTTTTAATGCTTTAACGTGTTTACAACTAGCAACAACCAGACTAAATCTGAGGTGACATCTGACTGTTAAAAATCCTTTTAAGCCTCTAAAATGGTGGAAATTTGACATTTAGCATAGAGGAAGCTTTAAGAGTGAATTTTTGGTAATGAAACAGATCACTACACTACAAACGGCCTATTACGCTCAAATGTTCCTTTGAAAGCATTATGGAACTGGCCCTTACAACGATAACAAATGAAAATAATTCAAATATTGATGCTGTAAAGAAGAGATTATTGGGATTTAAAAATAATAAACCAAATGGAATAAAAACATCGTTTGCTACTTCCAAATCAAATATAATGTGTCTTCGTTGTGGCAAATTTGATTATCTACAAAATTTATGCGGTTTAAAATATTACGCATGCAATTAATTTGGGCTCAAGGGTAATAGTTGCAGAAATTACAGAAAAATAGAGATGGGATTCTAGCTAACTTCTCGAATTCTGGTGAGACAAGTACATCGAAGGACATGAAAGAAGAGGATGACTCGTTTTATACATACAATCAAGATGATGATGAATTCCAGTATATCACCTGGTTTGTGGCTTCTCGAGCTACTCATAATAACATTAACGATGAGTTAATGGTAAATAAAAAGTATTTCATTGAACCGAAAATGATATAATTGGCCAAAAATAGTAAGTCGATGCATATTTGTTCACGAGACCTCATTGTGGAGAGTTTTGGTAATAACAGAAAAATGTGTATAACATTGATAGATATTTATTTTGGTTCTGAATCAAGAGTAAATTACGTTTCAATTGCTAAAATAGAAAAATTAGAGTTTGAAATCGTATGTGTTGCTGGTACCATTACAATTGAAAATAGGGTATAGAGTTGCTTGTGAGTTTTGCATAAATATCACTTTCTTTTCAAATGGCTGAATCGCTGCTTTTTCCAAATGCTGCAACATCAGTGTACAGAAACTTATGATTTACAACACACACACAACTAATAAAACGAGTGAAAAAAAAGTTTGTATTCATAATATAATGACGCAGATTGCGCAGGTTGGACAACTCTTACATGTTTGCCATCAACGACACCAATACAATTGAGGATATTCGCATTTCATTCAAATGCCTTTGCTATTCGAATCCACTCATCTTCATTAGATGGCACTCTGATAGATTTTTCCAAACGCTCACAGATTACATCATATACTTCTCTAAATATACTAGGTATTGTCGTGTACCCAAATCTGTAGGTGCAATACAGCTCCCTAAATATACATCCTAATGCGATATACCTGGCGAAAGAGGAGATATTTCAAATTTATAAATATGTTGACGTTTTAGGAGGTGTACTACAAAAGAGTTGGACAAGCATTCGAGGTTGCTATTCAAGAGAAGTAAGCAGACAGGAAAAATTTATATCCGGGTCGGGAAATTCTGTTAAAAGTGAATACGTCTATTTCCAGCAGCTACAATTTCTAAAACACGTTATTGCAATACGAGAAGAAGAACCTCAAATAGAATCTGAATCTTTCATACAACCATCGGAGTTTGCTGAGGAGATTGACAGAGGAATATGCCTAAGTAGAAGAAAGGAACAAAAAATGCTGATTACAAATTACACTTGAAGTTCTCACCAAACCTATAGAAGATAGAGAGAAGCGAGAGACCTCACAACGCGATAACGACAAGTTGTTTCTTTTGTCTTCATTATACCTTGAAACAAGTACCTGAGCATAACAAGTTGTCAACTAAAATTAAACTTATGTCAGTACTTCAAGAAGCGACAGTTCACAATTTTCCCCATAACAGGAATCTAGTTGAGTATAGTTATCAACCTCCTGGCTGTAGTAATTTTTCACAACAACATCCTGCACAATGTGCACCTCAAGATTACCATGGTGGTTATTCTACCGGTAGAGCTCCAGCTGCAGCCTCAGCACATTATGTTTCTGTACCTTCAGCCACGGCATATCGACAACTACTTGCACAACTACTGTTATAATTTCAGCTGTATCTCCGGTTGATTCCGTTCCCAAATCTCCACTTACTCCATCGCAAAATGCATCCTCTTATACTGAAGATTCGAATAGCTTATACGAATTGTTCAAATGTTATTTACTACTTTTAATGAAATTTAAAACCACTTTTTTTTACCTGAGTGTAATGAATCGTTTTTGCTATGGTGATATGCATTTTTTAATATGGTATCTTGTTTCCTTAGATCCTGGTTGCACAAATTAAATAATTCGTCGAAAGAGTATACGGACATTCTCACATAATTAAAGAATTTTGGGGGGTTGCACACAACTTGACCGAAATACCACTTGAAGGTACTTCCATTGTCATTTTCCAGGTCTTTTTCTGCCGCATACAACAGACATCATGAGAGCAATCTCTTCAACATCCGTGTCGGAACGATGGAAATAAACTATTCTCTCACTCTAATTAATTTCCTACTGCGATAGATTTGGCGACTGCTTCCGGCAACCTTCAGTAGCTACGGTGACGTTGCTGGCAAAGTGAGATAGAGCCCTTTTCATCAACATCATAGTGAAATATTTTTCAAAAGAACAGTATACAAGTGTTCATAACTAACAAGGTAAGTCTAAATTTGCATTTCTACTAAGAAATTGTGTTATATTTCAACGTACACTCAGTCGTTCAATAGGAATTAAAACCGGTATCGTACCATTTACCAGCCTTATCAGTTGTGTCTGATATGGAACAGAGCCGTATTCAGGCTAAACGAATCCTAGCGCAACATGGACATCGATATTATTATAATCAGCGACATCAATAATCAGTCACCTTTTTATCAACGTGCACCTCCAACTCAATACTCAACCTCAACTCAACATTCAATTATACCCCAAAAACAAGTCTTATCTCAACCTTCACCTTCATCTCAACCTTCCTACACTAAAAGTACCTAACAAACCAAAACAACCTACTATACCTACTCTCCCATCTAAACGAGAAGCCATCGTTTTCTGTACAATAAACAATGTAAAATTAGAAGAATATTCCCTGGCTATTGGCTCCACAATAAATCCGAAAAACACACTATTCTCATCTAGAATGTCAGACTATCGGATTATCGGATATGTACTTATTTCTCAAGTAAGGAACTCATTGATGATTTTATCATCAAACATGATGGGCGCTTAAAGATTATTGAGGAAGTGATACAAGCCCACACTATTCCACACGACCTCCTACAGATGGAACTTGAAAATCTCGGCTTCAACTTGTCTTCTACAATTTCCTTTTCAAGAATAGGCACCACCATCCCTGATTATAAACGATATTCAGTTTCAAGAGGCGAGTAGTTATATATTGTACATCCACAACACCGATACCAGACTCAATTTGATTATACCACATATATTATTTTTCTTGCTGTTAATAATCTGTATTATCATTGCAAACAACATGGACACTTATCTAATTCTTGTACTTCAAACTTACCACCCCAACCAACATATGTCACTTTTCCAACAAACTCCTCAACAACAACTAGCCAACCTACTCTAAATTCAGCACGCGAGCAAAGCTCTAAGCCACCAACAAATATATCACCAATTTCAATTATCAAGCTCATGACAATAACCAGTCCTCAATGAACCCATTGGAACAAATATATCAACAGCTGCAATAACTTCAAATACCACTCACTTTGCTGAGATCTCTAGGAAAAAAATCAAATTCTTCACAAATATCACCATCTACGGCAATATTACCGATATTATAACATTTCCTTCTGATACTACAACATGTTACAAGCTTCAGTACTCCAGAAGTTAAACCCAAAAAAGCTAAATCAACTTCTAAATCAACCACTACTCTGGAATACCAAATGGCACCTATGAAAGAATTATTTGACAATAAAACTCAAATATATTTCGAACAAACTTTCGATTTTTCTAAAAACGTACAAGGATTAGTTGACCCTCTTAGTACATCAAAAGATTATACCTCTTTTACACTAGAACTATTACAACTCTTTAAATCAGGAGAATGAGATGCCGAATCCAACTTTCCTCTTACCACACCCCAGGAATCCCTAATGTAACCTTCAATTTATTGCAATGGAACATGAATGGGTTTTACACTACACGCATCGCGAAATGCTCAATATATTTACACACGTAACATCACCATCAATTACTTGCCTTCGAGAAACTTTAAAGAACAACATAATCACGACTTTAACAATTACTCCCGGTTCTACAGAAACATTAATAACGCGGGAAAAGCAAGCTAAGGCGTAGCCATCTATGGACATACTTCATAAAAAGCACACAATATATATCTAAACACAAATTTAGAAGCTGAAGCAATTACAATTAGTATCTGAATTATTGATACACCTCCTGATAAAGTTATTACATCACAAGACATTAATAACATTTGGTCGCAATTTCCATCACCTCTACTTACTGGCTGTGTTCCTGGATATCGCAGGAGCATTTGAAAGCACGAGCACTCGCTCAATAGTGTCAACGCTGGAATCCAGGGGCATAGACAGGACAATCACCCGATGAATAGAGAACATGCTAAGCAGCAGGAGAGCATAAGTTTCCCGGTGTGATATCACAAGAGAGGTGAAGAGAGAAAGATGATGTCCACAGGGAGGTGTTCTGTCACCAAAGCTTTGGAATCTGGTAGTCGACGACATCCTTGTTGCACTAAAGCCCCTATCGGTAAACCTTCATGCTCTAAGATGTCATGCGAAGACAATGCACCTGGCCGAATTCTAGCTGTTGACCAAGATCAAGATGAAGATGACAAAGACCAGGATTAAGATAACCAAGACCAAGACGAAAACGTAGATTCAACCCAAAAGTTTGTTTCACCGTTCGAAATATCTCCAGTCACAAACACAATCCGCAAAAAAACCAACAGAGGACGCTAGACAATTGGATCTATTGTGATTACCTCGTCACCTTACAAAGACGAACTGAATCAGTCAATAAATAAAAAAACTGAAAAGGAGGCAGAAGAACGTGATGTTAGAAGAAACTGTACCACCACTGTACCCCACGCCCACAAAACTGGTTTAGAGGTTACAAAACTGGTATATAGGTTGAAAAACTGGTTTGAAGGTCAAAAAACTCGTTGAGAAATATAAAATTGATTCAAACCAATAAACTATCTCAAGGTGATTATGTCTTAGAGTTATTATAACAACGCGCTATTGAGGTGTCTAGATACCAACATAATGGGGCTTCCACTAGAACTGTTAATATTAACCTCTGTTATTCAACTTGTTGGAAAACTGGTTTAGGGGTTGAAAAACTTGCTTAGAGGTCACAAAACTGGTTTAGAGGTCACAAAACTGGTTTAGAGGTCGCAAAACTTGTTTAGAGGTCACAAAACAAAGCGCTATTGAGGAGTTTAGATACCAACATAATGGGGGTTCCACTAGAACTGTTAATATTAACATTTGTTATTCTACCTGTTGAAAAACTGGTTAAGAAGCAACAAAATTGGTTTGGAGGTTGCAAAAATGGTTTAGGGGTTGCAAAACTGGTTTAGAGGTTGCAAAACTGGTTGTTGAGGTCAAAAAACTCGTTGGGAAATATAAAATTGATTTAAACCACTAAACTAGCTCAAGGCGATTATGTTTTAGAGTTATTATAACAACGCGCTATTGAGGAGCTTAGATACCAACATAATGGGGGTTCCACTAGAACTGTTAATATTAACATTTGTTTTTCTACCTGTTGAAAAACTGGTTAAGAGGCAACAAAATTGGTTTAGAGGTTACAAAACTGGTTTAGAGGTTGAAAACTGGTTTAGAGGTCAAAAAACTCGTTGGGAAATATGAAATTGATTTAAACCACTAAACTAGCTCAAGGCGATTATGTTTTAGAGTTATTATAACAATGCGTCATTGAGAAGTTTAGATACAAACATAACGGGGCTTCCACTAGAACTGTTAATATTAACATCTGTTATTATACCTGTTGAAAAACTCGTTTAGAGGTCACAAAACTGGTTTAGAGGTTGCAAAACTGGTTTAAAGGTCAAAAAACTCGTTCGGAATTATAAAATTGATTTAAACCACTGAACTAGCTCAAGGCGATTATGTTTTAGAGTTATTATAGCAACCCTCGATTGAAGAGTTTAGATACCAACATAATGGGGCTTCCACTAGAACTGGTCATATTAACATCCGTTATTCAAGGCATCCTTTACATTTACCACCCATATAACGTGGATGAAATGCTGATATGTTTTGAAAAAACGCCCAGAATTAATCTGAATCTAGAGGTTGGAAAAAAATGAGTACTTATAATTTAAATGGTGTACCTCTGAAAATATTCAAAGTTTCAGATAACTATACAGATTTTAAATTGAGATTAGTATTTAAAAATAATTTTTTTGAAGTTACTGATTGGCGAGAGGTCTACTTTCAAGATAAAGCAGAAGACGCTTACCTGAGAATAAGTTTCTGGTTCATATGTTATATCTGTGTTTGTATATCGACACTACTTATAATTAGAGCAACTAAAATGAAATAACAGAAAATAAGTGTAATAAACGTATATTTAATAAATTTGTTACACAGTTTAAAATTTTTCACATAATATGTTACTCTTCTTGCTCCTCGGTAGGATCGTCATCTTCAGCAGGATCATCATCATCACCTTCACTGGTACTACTAAAGTCCAGAAGATTCAAATTTCAGGACTTAAATATTCCTTTATTCAAGACAGGCAAGACACCCACATGATGGCTGATCAAAGTAACAGCTCAGTTCGTTGTTTTAATATCTCATACCCCACTACACGGGGGGGGGGTACCATATCGAAGTTATCCACGTAAAATGCATCATCTTTGTTGAAAGACTTCTTTTTCTTTTCATCTAAACAATTTAATAACTTTATTAAATAATCAAGTTGACATCCTGGATAGGAACCAAGTTTATAATGACCCCATGCTAATTTATCAGTTGTTCCAGATATAAGAAATCTTTTGTAATCTTCAGAGGTTGAAGCTACTTTGTTTTTTAATTTAGTAAACATATTATGTAAATGCGACTTGAATGTATACATTTTTCGATATAATGTTAACACATCATTATCAACAATTTGCTTATAATCAGCAAAATTTAAGGAATGATTGATTACATTTTCGGAAATACCTTTAGCTTTTTTGAAGGTGTAATCATTAGTAAGTTTAACGCAATATGCTTTAGACCGAGTACCGACAAAACTTTCTATTGATTGCCCCTTTAAACTCATCTTTAAATTCTCCAACTACTGATATAGCGTTTCTGGTATATTGAAGATATTATTTTCTTGATAATTAGAGGTAACGAATAATTCTAAATTATCACGTATATCCTTGTACACATCTTCAGATTGTATGTGTAGTATTAGAGAATCTGTATCTGTATAAAGAAGTTTAGTAGCAGCCCCGTATTTTGGTTTCATAAAATTATAGAAAAAATCGTACATACGTAATTTATATAATTCTAAAACTGTGAATCCTACGTAAACTGGTTTGTCATAAATAATTTTTAATGGATTCATTTGAACGACGACCAAATTTCCGGAAAATATAGAAGAAGAATGGAAGTTGGGCATACTAATATATCCTTAAGCTCCAACACTTCCAGGTTTATTTTCAAAATGTGAAAGGAGCTTAATTGTAACTCTACGATCTATATTTACCATAGTTTTCCCGTATATGGAATTAGCATAATTTTTATAGGTCCCTTCATCAAATTCATTGGTTGAAGAATTTCGTAAGTCGGTGTTTAAAGTAATAAAGGTTTTAACCAACACTCTTGTGAAAATTCTAGAATGCGGTATGTTTTTTTCAAATTTTAATCCATGTTGGAGACATTGTTTCAAATTACGATAATTAATTGTATAATTTATTTCATCTTCTAAAGTTAATAATAATTTAGAGTTGTGACCATTTGGGAGGAACTGTTCCATAGAGAAACCTTATAAATTGGTAGCATCCAAGTAGATTATAAATGATGTAGATTTTGATGGATCATAATTGCTGCAAAATTCATTGTTGACTTGCGCAAATCTCCCAGAACATTGACTAATTCCACCTCTTACAGATTTTTAAAGAAAACGGAGCATGCTAATATCTGTTAACAGTTCAAGTTGTACCCCGGTCTTTCGTAACATTGCATCCCCACTGAGAGACCGTGAAGTTAGATATTGCGCAGGATCAAGCTTGTAATTTAAATAACAGTTTTTATGTAGATTTTCAAAAATATCTGCTAAAAGCAAAACATCCGACTTTAAATATACATCACTGTAATCACCCAAAGTTTTACATTGAAAAGTGTGCGAAACTTCTTGAGCTCTCATATAATCCTCATGGGAAACATTTCCCCCTTTTAAAATATCATGAAATTGCTCGTAGTTCGGCAGACTTCCATCACACAATTTTTAAGAATTATCCAAATATGAATAAGGGAACACCCCCTTTTGCCTTACTAATGCAAAGTGCTCCTCACTGTTACAATATTTTTGTAATTTTACACACTGCTCAGGCGCCCAAAGTTTAATTTAAATCGTTCAAAGAGTGTGGTAAAAATCGAAATCTATTAACAAAGCTTAATTTTAAGTATACGTAATTTTTAACCAGATATATACAATTTTTAAAACAAAATATATCTTTCCTTAGTTTGAGTTATGACATCAACACGTTCTTCATTCTGAGCCAAGTTTTTAATGAATAGATGACGTTCGTAATTCGTTAAATTATGTAAAAATACCGGTATAAATTTAGGTAATTCATAACTTAGGTTACAAGCATTATGACCTGGCCCGACGAATCGACCGGTAACGTGATCCTTTATTTTAATATCGTTAACGCCAAAAGGTTTATCACATATATGGCAGATTGTACCAGGGACAAAACGAAATTCTTCCTCACCGGTTAGTTTTTTCATTGGTACAACAATTTTTAAATATTTATGATATAGTTTATAAACAACTTATATGGTATATGTTGATACGTTCGAACTGTAAATGATGAATCGTTTGAAGGGAGAGTGTGACGTAAGGTTTGTAATATCCGTTCAAAGTCGACATAAATGACAAAAGAAACCGATACTTGTTTTTCAACGTAGTGATCAAGAGGACCAACAACTTCGCAACGTGTCACATTATTTTTAAAGCATGTGATAAGAGCCAAAATGTAACTGAAACATTATCAAGTGTTTCAAATTGTGGTATATCGGAAACTTTTATCGGAAACTGTATGTTACCAAATTGTAGCAATGTGTTGTAATGGGGGTATGATGACACACGTCCTGGGTTACCATTAGCTTCAAAAATTGATGCATTTACCGCCCAGGCAAAACAAGCATTATCATTATTGTTAATATTGATAACACCCTTTTTCGATTCAATTTGTTTTGATAGTTTGATGTAGGAAGATGAACGTAATGGATTATATTTATGGAAATTAATTTCTAAGTACTGAATTTGTAATAGACTCCAACTACTCAATATTTCTTGTAGTTCAGAAGCTTTCATCATAATTTCACTCATGAATGAGTTATGGAGATCTGATAGATTTGTTGAAATGGTTACAATTTGATGTTTTGTATTGAAGGACTTCAAGTCGTACACATCTTTCTCAGGAATGGTGTACATAGACAAAAGTTTAAAATCAAATTTTAATGCTTAAAGTTCGTGAAGGTACTGATGAATCAAAGCCACAACTTCTACTTGAATTTCATTAAAACACTCTCTGTGACTGACGTGGTGGTGAGCGCTACTAAAACGATAACGGCATATATGACATTGGAAAGCATTGGACAATCTTTCTACACCATCACTAGATTAGTCAACAATACTTTTATGTTCATTACTTCTCAGATGCCCGATGAAACCTCGTCCTAAAACTTTTTTATAACAATTCATTCAATAATGTTTGGTGTAGATTCTGTATTGATAGTGTTCAGTTTTCGTTTTTTCTCCCAACTGGATTTTAGGTTTTCAATTTCATATCACCAACACCATTCTTAGTACCACTATTATTATTATCAACGATCTTAACATTACTAAATCGTCAATGACAGCTTTCCCGTATGTGGCGAGTAATAGCAGAAGAACTCGATAAAATTTATAGATATGTTGTGCACTGCATCGCGGTTTGTCTCAAAGCAAGTTTCAGTAAAAACGAAATGGATATAATAAACGGTTGATTGTTTACAAATTAGGTGTAGAGGGCACCAAACTGGTTAGCAACATCTAAGTTAAATAAACGGTCAAAAATGCAGAATTCACCATAACCAGTTTTAGAGTTGAGAAATCGATGAGCGAATAAGAATGTGGTCAAACCAGTTCCAAAGGCCAGGTTTGGTTAAATCATATGGGAAGCGGTTATTATATCTGTACTATATAATCGTTGATAAGGGAGTCGATTATCAAATTTGACAATCATATTCACCCTCCAGAATTGAAAAGGATATTCCAATTTGTCGAGCGATTGGTCTAAGAAAATTGTGATAAGAGTAAAACCTTTTAGATTAATAGATAAAAATTAACATGAGTAATTTCATTTTTATTGACACCCCTTCGTAAAACGTCTCTTTAATCAAAGAAACGAAAGTTTTGACCCCACTCTGGCTTCATTTCGCAACAGCAACGAATTTCCTCGTTATTTTCCTGAACGGTACTGTTTTTTTTATTTGTATTGGTAACTCTCGCTAATCTTCTCTTTAATTAGAGTAACGAAAGTATTGACCTAGCCTGGCTTCGTTTCGCAACAACTTTCACGATTTAATTACATTCACAATTGAGTTCCTTGACCTCGTCTACCATTCATCTGCACAACAACTTATTTGGGTTATTTATTAACAACTGGATTTCGAATTGCAGTGACCTACAGACGTCGACTGGTTTTCACTTATGCAAAATATTTAAGAGCCAGTACATTTTGTTCATTCAAGTCGTGTACATCCATCACCTCGTCTGAAATGAAGAATAAAAGATTCCAACCGTAAGACGAAATTAGTGAGTTTTTAAAGGGATGAGGGCTACACCTATGATTCAGAGGGGTTAGCCGATTCCTAGAAAAATAATTCGGCTATTTTTTCCGATTCGGTAGAAGGATCTTCGATTAGCGGTAATGCCCCTGAAAGCGTGATTTACGTTGGATTAATTAAACAGTGTCGAAATCTATAAGAAAATTAATTAAAATGCAGTTCGAAATAATTTAAACGAGACAGGCATTTGAGACATGGCAAATGTTTTTTATAGTTGGTGAGTATTCAATTTTATGCAAGAGATTTCAGGAATTTGAATAAACAGTAAACAAGTCAAGTTTATAATTATATGTATAATAAGTTAATAGGTCTACAAAAGTGTTGAAAAAAGGTAGGGGTTTTAATAGTAATAATATGTAAATGAATGAGGATCTTTAGCTTTTAGTGGGACATTATTGTGAGAAATGATGAAAGAGTATCCTTTAAGTAGAAAAAATTAGAAGAAATATTTCAAATTAGAGAGAATAAACAGTTTTAGCTTAAAGAGTAACATTAGTTCGAAAAATATTGTTTATTTAGTAACCCCATAGTGTTCAATTAGATGGGTAAGAATAATTGTAGAAGATTTTTCCGAGCATAGACAGAATTCAAGTAAATATCCGAATAAAGTAATAATTTGGAAATTTGGGAATGTAGAAATTGATTAGACAATGCACTATGTTCATACAAATTTCTTTCAAAAATGTATCTCATCAAAATTCCAGATTATAATTTAAATAATTCATCCTGTATAGCAAAATGTTTCTCTAACAACCCGGAACGATGATTTGTATTGAATAAATTTTTCTTGATAAAATTAATCTAATGAAAAACGTCAAATAAGGGGAGATATAATATTTTTTCTTCAGAATTAAAAAAGATGAAGCGTACAATTTTAATAAATAAACAAATATATACAAACGTTATAATCGTACTTAGAGGAGAAATGCTAATTGGAAAAATATAATTAACTTGGTACATGTTCGGATTTGTCACGAATTGAATCTGAATGGTTTGGTGGATCTCTGAAATTGTGTGGATATTTTGGATGGCAGGAGTTTATTGGAACTGCATATCTTCAGCTTCTGTGTGATATAAGGTTCGAATATTTAATAACTAATGAGCTCATAAAAAAACTGTGCGTCTCTCAGCGTCTCTCAGCTTTATCAGTATCATTTCGGATTAAATTTTAAAATATTTACGAAAAAAATTAACGTTTTCACAAATTTTTGGTTTAAGGGTCAATCAATAGAAAGTTTTGTCGGTACTCGGTCTAAAGCATATTGTGTTAAACTTACTAATGATTACACCTTGAAAAAAGCTAAAGGTATTTCCGAAAATGAAATCAATCATTCCTTAAATTTTGCTGATTATAAGCAAATTGATGATAATGATGTGTTAACATTATATCGAAAAATGTATACATTCAAGTCGCATTTACATAATATGTTTACTGAATTAAAAAACGAAGTAGCTTTAACCTCTAAAGATGACAAAAGATTTCTTATACCTGGAACAACTGATACATCAGCATGGGGTCATTATAAACTTGGTTCCTATCCAGGACGTCAACTTGATTATTTAATAAACTTATTAAACTGTTTAGATGAAAAGAAAAAGAAGTCTTTCAACGAAGATGATGCATTTTACGTGGATAACTTCGATATGGTAACCCCCCGTGTAGTGGAGTATGAGATATTAAAACAACGAACTGAGCTGTTACTTTGATCAGCCATCATGTGGGTGTCTTGCTTGTCTCGAATAAAGGCATATTTAAGTCCTGAAATTTGAATCTTCTGGACTTTAGTAGTAGCAGTGAAGGTGATGATGATGATCCTGCTGAAGATGACGATTCTACTGAGGAGCAGCAAGAGTAACATATAATGTAAAAAAATTTAAACTGTTTAACAAATTTATTAAATATATGTTTAGTACACTTATTTTCTGTTATTTCATTTTAGTTGCTCTAATTATAAGTAATGTCGATATACAAATACAGATATAACATATGAACCAGAAACTTATTCCCAGGTACGCGCCTTCTGCTTTATCTTGAAAGTAGACCTCTCGCCAATCAGTAACTTCAAAAAAAATATTTTCAAATACTAATGTTAATTTAAAATCAGTATAGTTATCTTCCACGTTATATGGGTGGTAAATGTAAAGGATGCCTTGAATAACGGATGTTAATATTAATAGTTCTAGTGGAAGCCCAATTATGTTGGTATCTCAACTCCTCAATAGAGGGTTGTTATTATAAATCTAAAACATAATCGCCTTGAGCTAGTTTAGTGGTTTAAATCAATTTTATATTTCCCAACGAATTTTTTGACCTCAACAACCAGTTGTTAACCAGATGTTAATATTAACAGTTCTAGTGGAAGCCCCGGTATGTTGCTATCTAAACTCCTCAATGGCGCATTGGTATAACAACTCTAAAACATAATCGCCTTGAGCTAGTTTAGTGGTTTAAATCAATTTTATAGTTCCCAACGAGTTTTTTGACCTCTAAACCAGTTTTCAACCTCTAAACCAGTTTTCAACCTCTAAACCAGTTTTGTAACCTCTAAACCAATTTTGTGGCCTCTAAATCAGTTTCTCAACAGGTAGAATAACAGATGTTAATATTAACAGTTCTAGTGGAAGCTCCATTATGTTGGTATCTAAACTTCTCAATAGCGCGTTGTTATAATATCTCTAAGACATAATCACCTTGAGCTAGTTTATTGGTTTGAATCAATTTTATATTTCCCAACGAGTATTTTGACCTTTAAACCAGTTTTTCAACCTATAAACCAGTTTTGTGAGATCTAAACCAGTTTTCTGACCTCTAAACCAGTTTTGTGACCTCTAACCATGTTTTGCGACCTCTAAACCAGTTTTGTGACCTCTAGACCAGTTTTCTGACCTCTAAACCAGTTTTCTGACCTCTAAACCAGTTTTCCAACCTAACAAGTCTGGTGGCCTGTAAACCAGTTTTGTGACTTCTAAACCAGTTTTTCAACCTATAAACCAGTTTTGTGAGATCTAAACCAGTTTTCTGACCTCTAAACCAGTTTTGTGACAACTAACCAAGTTTTGCGACCTCTAAACCAGTTTTGTGACCTCTAGACCAGTTTTCTGACCTCTAAACCAGTTTTCTGACCTCTAAACCAGTTTTCCAACCTAACAAGTCTCGTGACCTGTAAACCAGTTTTGCGACCTCTAAACCAGTTTTGTGACCTCTCGACCTGTTTTCTGACATCTAAACCAGTTTTCCAACCTCCAAACAAGTCTTGTGACCTCTTAACCAGTTTTGTGATCTCTAAACTAGTTTTCTGACCTCTAAACCAGTTTTCTGACCTCTAAACCGGTTTTTCAACCACTAAACCAGTTTTGTGACCTCTAAACCAGTTTTCTGACCTCTAAACCAGTTTTGCGACTTCTCTTAACCAGTTTTCTGACCTCTAAACCAATTTTGTGACCTCTAAACCACTTTTGTGACCTCTAAACCAGTTTTTTGACCTCAAAACATGTGTGGTGGTGTGGTGTATGAAAAGGGTGGGAGGTATGAAAATGGTGGGGGTGTGAGAAGGGTGGGAGGTATGAAATGGTGGGGGGTATGATAAGGGTGGGAGGTGTGGAAATGGTGGGGATGTGAAAAGAGTGGGAGGTATGAAAATGGTGGGGGGTATAGTGATTGGTGTGGTGTGGGGAGTGGTGTGGGTAACTGGTGGGGTACAGTGGTGGGGGTTTGGTGGAGGGGGTAATTGGTGGGTGTACAGTGGTGGGGGCGTGGTGGGGGGCGGAGTATGCACTGATATGACAGTTCTGTGACACTTTTCCCGCATACCCCCACCCCCTTTTATACCCCCACCAGTGTTTGGTGGGGGGAGTGGTGGGGGATATAAAAAGAGGTGGGGGGTATGCGGAAAAAGTGTCACAGAACTCTCATTTCTTCCCTACTGTACACATATGCCTGGGGGTATTGGTATTATAGATTGTACCCACGTGGCAATAGTTATGCCAACTGTTGATGAACATGTATTTGTCAACAGAAATAATTGCCATTCTCTGAATGTTCAATTGATAAGGCAACAATTATTTGATTTGTTGTCTGATAAATAATTAAGCTTAACCAAACTGATTTTTAGATATGTGATGAGAACTTGAAAATCCTGAATGTAGATGCAAGTTTTCCAGGAAGCACACATTATGCTTACATTTGGTCGCAGTCATGGGTATCCCAAATAATGGAACAAATTTACAGACGTGAACATGGGACCAACTTTTTTCTTTTGGCAGATTCTGGTTAATAATAATATAATTTAATGTAATTCTGTGAAAATCTAAATTTTCTAATATTTGTAGGATACCCACTTCGTTCATGGCTACTGACACCTATTCGAGAGTCTCAACGAGGTCCTCCTGAGGAAAGATTCAATACAAGATTTAAATCAATCAGAAGTAAAATGGAAAGGTGTAATGGATTACTAAAGAATAGATTCAGATGTTGATTGAGACACAGGGTTTTACATTACAAACCAGAGAAGGCAGCAAAAATAGTTGTTGCATGTGTTGTCTTACACAATATATGCATCGAAAGCTACATAGAAGAACCAGGGATAGAAATTATTGAAGAACTTGACTTAGACGAAAATGATGCACCCAATGTAGACAATGCTGTAGGAAATGCTGACCTGATAGCAGGCAGGCAATTGAGACAAAATATTATAAATAATCATTTCAATTAATTGTTACTTGTAATAAAATTCCACAGCAAGTCAATAAATATATTTTTCTTCCAAAACTTGATGTACTTTCTTTTTTATACATACAATTATTTTCTGAAAAAGAAATCAATACAATTAAAACCAACGTGTTCCATTATATACTTCAATTGAACTAAATAACATTAACATAACTATTTTGAAACAATATGAATTGAAACTTATAAGTAAAACTGTAAATTAATGCTTTAAATATCTCCACCATGCATTCTGATTCCTGCTTTCTCTCATTTTCCTTCTTATGTCCAAATTTAAATTCACTATCTTCTCGACATGGTAAGAAGATAACATATTATTTCTTTCATCAACTTGATTGATATGCCGCTGCGTTAATTGAATCGATTGCAGTTTATTTATAATTGTTACGTTCGTTGTATGAAAATGTTGTTTCGCCATATTTGGCCACTTAAAGCAGCGTGATTAATAAGCGGCATTCCTGTGCCTTCTAATACCGCAAATTACGTATAGGGACGAGTTATGCCCTACCTGGATTCTAGCTACAATCGGGAAATCTATAAATTACGGAGGTGAAATTCAATTTTGACAGTAGGAATATATATATTAAAGGATTTTGTTTTGTTTGGGGTTTGGAATTAGCGAATATTATCTTTCATTATTTCAAAAAAGGAAAAATCATTAATCATTGAAATTTTGCAGGATATTCTAAAGTAAATTTTGTAGGTATTCAGACCATGAATCAAGAGAACTAAATGGTATTTGTTTTGGTAGTGATAATTATTATTGAACAGAAAACGAGACAAATCTGACTGAAGTCAGGATCGCTGTCAGCCAAATATGAAAATATTCAGTTTAACACTTTATTGCAAACACTGGCTAATTTCGGTTTCATTTGGAAAAATTAATAAGACGTAGCAGAATGTCAACTTATCTTGTGTTTTCATATTTTTGGAAATCTCAAGTTAACAAGTGGAAATAGTTGAAGAAAACGGAAGGGAAGTCATTATTGAATATATTCACGAGTATGTACAGTGAACTACATTGTTATTAAAAAATGGATCGATTTATTGCTTCGTGATTTTTAGATTGAGAAAGCTACTTTCGATTTCCAAATGGAGCTTCTTTGGACTGTTACTTTCGTGTTGTATGGAATTGGAATGTTAAAACAACAAATATTATGCCATATTTTCATAACTCACTATTGTTATATTCAATAAATTAAATAAACCTCATCAACTCCAATTAAGTAATGAATGTATTTCAATATTCACTGGTAATTTTGTAATCCCTGAAATTTGTGGAATAATATCAAATATTCAATGAGAATCTATTACACTCATTGAAGCACCACTATGAACAAAATAGTTATAATTTCATCAACTCATGAACCCAGAAGCAGTAATATTTTTCTGGTATATTCACAAAAACGCTTTATTCTAATAGATTGCAATATAACTAAACAATAATTATCCGAATATATGAGTGATGACACATTGTGAGTCAAACATATATCATTTTCATATCATAGGAAGTGCATGCGAATTTGAAATGAGAAGGTGAAGCATAGAAAATATTCAAATTAACAGTCGCGACACTTCCTTCGTGGAATCTACTCATATTACAGTTTTAAATGAAACTAACTGTTTCTAGATAATTCCATAATATATTGAAAAAACGGTAAGAATTCTAAGAAATTTGACAATTAACACATTTTTTAAAATTTTTAACATTTTTTAAATATATTGTCGAGTTATCTAGAAACAGTTACTTTAATTTAAAACAGTAATAGAAAATAATGTTCCTTGGATACAGTGATGTGATGTGACCACCTTACACCTCACACGAATCACAACTTTTCGGTAATTCTTACCTGTGACTCAGAGCCGTCTTTAGCAAGAGCGGGGCCTGGTTCAAAATGGTTTTGCGGGGCTTTTATGTCGGTAAATAGCTCTCGACTCTTTTTTTTCATAAACTTCCTACCATCATCGTTCTCTCCCACTTCCGCCACAATACCGTTACCATTATAGTTATTTATGTACTAAGGGTATACATAGATGTTTATGCCCTGAGGGCGACGTCTTTCGGTTTGTGAGTTATGCCCGCGGCACATACAAACTTTTATGTCATACTAGTTCGTTATTGCAATCCAATCTCAATACAAATCAGTATTTCAAAAAATCCGGTTTAAATTAATAACATTGCCAATTTATCATAGTAGACACTATCGTTGCTAGGTGAATGTTGACAAACGTCAATGTCATGAAATCACAATAATTTTTATATGTGTCAAAGTTAGAAGTCAAAATGAACGAAGTTTTTGGAATTACTGACGAAATTATTGAAAAAGCAAAGAAAGCAACTGAAAATCTGTTGCCAAAAAAGTCTAAAGAAGCTTACGACATGGAATACGAAGAATTATTAAATTGGATGCAAGAAAACTACGTAAAATTTGTTAACTGTGTTGCTTGGATACTTCGGTGAAATAGAAATATTAACATTGCTAATTACCATAAGTTGAGCAAACTTCAAAAGGCTACAAACTAAAGAAGTCTAAAATTCTGTCTAGAGGAGATGTTTCAAAATTTATTCATAAGGCACCGAACGAGACGTTGTTATTGAACAAAGTTGCATTAATATTAAGAACATTTGGTGGATTTAGACGGCAAGAACTTGTGAAGAACATGTTAGTTACTCATGTAGAAGATAGAAAATCGGTTTTTGTGGTAAATGTACCAGAGACAAAGACCGATAAAAAACGCATTTTTACCATTATAGATGAGGGTGAAATGAACAGTTTAAAGCTAATAAGAGATTATATCGGCCACGTGGTTGCTCAGAAAAAAGGCTTTTTTACCTATAGACAAGGTCGATGTACTGTACAGCCAGTAGGAAAAACACGTTTGGAAAAATCCTGTCCATTATAGCGAAATATCTGGGTTTGAGTGATCCTGAGAAATATACAGGTCATTGTATGCGTCGAACGTCAGCAACTCTTCTTGCAGAGGCTGGAGCCAGTATGACCACGTTAAACCGCGATGGTGGATGGAAGAGGATGTCATTTGCTGAAGGATATTTAGAGGATAATTTATCTTCAGAAAATGAAGTTTCAAGAATGCTGGCAGGTGAACCTTCCGGGTCTGGCGTTTCGGTACAGAAATTTGATACTCAAACAATGAAACATGAATCGTTTGCTGCAGGCAACTTAACTATCACGGGATCTTTTCAGAACTTCCAATTTTATGTTAATTCGTCAAAATAATGTTCATTGAATATTTACATATATTACTATATTCCGTTCGTAATTTCATTAATAAAGGTTATTAAATAAGTTAAACAAAAAATTGTTTCTCTTTATGCCCGCGCGGGCCATAAAGTGAACTTTATGCCCGCACGGGCATAAAGTACAACATTACATAGTTGGTAACTAAGCAATAAAAACACAATAATGAACTAGTATGACATAAGAAAATAAACATTGTAATGTGACTTATATCAGTTAAAAAAAAGAGCTAAATATTTTGTCATAATTTTTTTTTGTTCTTATTAATACATCATATTCTTACAATACTTAAACTTAATTTTTCTTGCTCTCAATCCAGCGAACTCGTCAATAATTTCTTCAAAATTCACTTTGGCCATGGTGTCTGCTTCTATCGATAATGTTGACAAAGACGTTAACCTTTCTTGGCTCATTGATGATCTTAGGTAAGCCTTTTTCAACTTTAGCCGAGAAAAACTCCTTTCTGCGGAATAGTAAGTAAAATTCTGTAGGCAATGAACTTGTTGGGAGATGGATTTTGTATTCTGTTCATAACTCTTAACAAACCAGCAGCTGTTTGAACTTGAGCGGAAATCAGGTCACGAAGAAGTTTTAGTTATGTGAACAAATCATTTCCACAGATATCCTTTTGCCCTTCTAGGGCTTTGCACTTTTCCAACAATTGACCTTGTTCAATTGATTTTAATTCTTTTACACTGTACAAGAATCCAAACATAGTGTTGTAACTGGCAATTTGTTTATATCTTCTTGAAAGGGACTGCAATATACAATCTACAGTATAATAATAATACTCAACAACAAATTTGTTCAGCAGATTCTAAAACATGCTCATCTTCTCCTTCGTAACAAAACATTTTTCGTTTCTTCCTTTGTTTGACTATTTGAAACTTTCACTCTATGTCCAAAAGTTCGCTCATTTCTCTTGCAATTATTATTGCTGCAACAAAACCTCCATTTCTAAATTGTTAAAAAATCTTTACCAGTCCTTGCAGCAACTGCGATGTCATGCCCAAGTGCATTTTTTCAGCTTGCAAGTTGTTGCTTAAATTATTTACAGCAAAGAGCACGTCATACCAAATAGCTAATGCTACTAAAAACTCATAACTCCTTATTCTATTGACAAGGGATCGAGTTCCACTTTTTGCTTCAGAGTCGTCAGTCTGTGGTGGTTACTTAGTAAGTGCCCCTCGTTTAGACTTCTTTAAGCATAAAACCATTTATCTTTGAGAAACACTTACCTAGTGAACCATTCTTTAGGATTGAATAAATAACATCGTTTAAAACTCACTGAGATAAATATAATTATAAACTACTAACACTGATTATAGATACACAATACATACGTTTGTACTATTCAAAATGATAATAATGAATCATTCCTCAAATTGTTGAACCTTTCTATTTATAGGAAGTATTAGAACTAATGAGTCAGTGGCCCGTACTCTTGACCTTCCTGATCATGTGAATATGATGTTTTACAAAGCGGACGTGCTTTTGTTATGTTTATTGGTCCTTAATAGTTCGATGCCCGCTAACCACATAGAAATTATTATTAACACAAATTTAACGATGTCTTTTCTTTTGATAATGTCTTTTTGTGATCATCACATCATCCCCTCTGGGAAGAGAAAAATTATCGTTGATAAATTTTCGATACTACCTATTATCACTAATTGTTTTGTTTATTAAACATTACTTGTTTGTTTATGATTACACTTCACTTTATTTTTAAATGTTTTCGTTATGGTATGTATACAATCGATTTTTATGAACGATCTGTTTTTTATTGTTTTGAGTTGTAATCTCGCAATTTACGCCTTTTACTTCCGTTATTTTGAACGGACCGAAATAATGTGTATCCAACTTATTTATTTCCTCATTTCTTAGAATAACTAACTCCCATACTCTAAAGTTTACAGGTTAAGGTTCTTTTTCAGTATTATTTACTCAAATTATCTTATTTTTCATTAAAAACTGTTTGGCTCTTTCATTTGCGTATTGTAACTCATATTTCAACTCTTTATCGTATCTTTCAAGATTTTAACACGGTTCTATTTGTACATTTAAGAATTCTGGTAAGTTGGGTTTTCTCCCGTATAATAACTCAAAAGGAGTATATCCGTGATACGTGTTTGGTGTTGTTTTATACCAATATTCAAACATTTTTACAAATTCGCACCAGTTATCCCTAGAATCTTCGATAAAGTTTCTTATATATTCATTAAACGTTCTGTCACAACTGCCTATTGCTTCATGGTGGTATGCCGTTGAAAAATTATGTTTTATTTTTAAAAGTTCCGCTAAGTTCTTCATCATTTCATTCTTATATTCCGTTCCTTGATCTGTCCTTATCTCTTTCATCAATCCATAGTTTGATATAAAACTGTCAAATATAGCTTTTGCTATTGTGTTTGCCTCTTTGTTCCTGACCGGTATCATAACCGCGTATTTGGTTAGTTCGCATAATATTGTTATACAATAACGATTCCCGTTGTTACTTTCTACAAAAGGACCTATTGCGTCTATGTAAATGATATCAAACAGTTTTATAGATGTGTCTGTGATAACAAATTTTTCCTTATGACTAAGTTTTGCTTTATCCATTTGGCCTTCAAGACAATTCTTTACATACTTCCTTACATCTTTCTCCATGTTTTTCCACCTAAGTTTTTCTTTTAGTTTCTTTAATAATCTATTGTTTCCTACATGTCCTCCAAATATTGGATCATTGTGATATCTTTCTAAAATCTTTTGGATCTCGTCTTTCTGCTGTACCGTTTTTGGTACTTCACATATACATACTTGTATATTTTTTAACCTTTTATTCCCTTCTTCTCTAAATTCTTCTATTGTGCACTTTTTGATTATATCATCATTTGCGTATATCTTCATTATTTTTACTTTGAATTTTACCGATAGCTCCTCAAGCTTTTCCAACGTTCGTCCTAGGTCGAAGTTGTGTATTCCAGTAAATAAGGCTTCACTAAATTTCCATTTATTTTTGATCCGAATGCTCATCCTTAACGGGATACGGTTATTTTCAAAGTGTAAACTTGACAATTTATTCACCTCTTTCTTGTTTAAAACTTTTATCATTGAAGGTTTTATTAAAAAATTTCCGATGAGTTTCGTTATTTTCCCTATGTTGCTTTACTCCATCTTGTATGTATTTCTAATTGATTTTTCCTTTGTTATAATTCTTTAGGACTATATACGTTATCGTTTATCAGTAATGTATCATCGATTATCTTAGCTTTAGCTCCACTTCCTCTCGCCTGTTTCATATATCTGATTAGCTGTTTTCTCTGTTCTAGTATAACTTTTGGGTAATCTTCATCAATATATATCTTTGTTCCTTTTAATTTATTCGTTCCTTCCAAAGTTTCTACTTTCTTATCCACATTTTTCATCATTATCAGTACTAGCCTATTTTTGTTACTGTTTTTATATCCTATTCTCTTACATTTCAAAATATCTGATCTAATATCTACTATATTATTAACCTTCTTCATTACATCTTCTAATTCATTTTCTAGTTGTTCCTCATATTCTTCGTTGTCTTCTTCTATAACATGTATTATCAAATTCTCCCATCTAAAATTTTTCTGGCTCTGTGTCATGCTTCCTTGCAAAAATTGTGTTTTTTCTTGAGTTCCATATTTTCCATCCTGAATTCGGAGTTTTCCTTCTCTAACTGTGCTATTTTTATGTTCATTTCTTCAATTTTATCTTCTATCTTGCATATTCTTTCGTTATATATATATATATATATATATATATATATATATATATATATATATATATATATTGTAACGAAGTTTTCGTTACTACAAGGTTATTTTGTGTAACTGAGTGTATTTTTATTTTGTATTTTCTGCCGCTGAGTATAATTGTTTTATATTACATATCACCCGTCACGTATTCGTTTCTTTGTTATATTTTCATTTGAGGGTTTATGTCACCGAGTATATATTTGAGTTAAATTATTTGATAGTTTATGTCACCGAGTATATATTCATTGTCATTATGTATCACTCATTGCATATTCGTTTCTTTGTTATATTTTCATTTGATAATTTATGTCACCGAGTATATATTTAATTCAAACTATTTTTTTTAGTTTATGTTGCCGAGTATATATTTATTATATCATCCGTTAGGTATTATGAACTCTGTACAAAAATCACAATTTAGTTTATGTCGCCGAGTATATATTTATTATATCATCCGCTAGGTATTATGACCTCTGTATAAAAATCACTTTTTAGTTTATGTCGCCGAGTATATACCTATTATACCACTCGTTATGTATTTTGGCCTCTGTATAAATATCCCTTTATAGTTTATGTCGCCGAGTATATGTTCAAAACATTTCAGCTAGAAGTTTTATAATTATTTTGAGTGTCAAAAGGGCAATATTGTTTACTCTCTAGCTTTTGGGTGAAATAGTTTTGTACATAAGAGATATAGTTATTTTAAGTTCCAATGATATTTTTATTTTACTGTCTAGTTTCCGTGGGAAATTAATTATTACAATTTAAATGTTTATTCCGGCTAAGACGACTAAAATTACAGATATTGATTTTACCCCGCCCTACCATAGGCAGTGAGTAGCGCGCCGGTCGGACTGATCGAGGGAAAGGGAAATATGGGAGAGATTAAAAATTAGTCGAGTCAGGTGTAAGTAGTCAGCTGTGCAGATTCCTAGACGACAGTCCAGTCACCGAAAGTACCGTGCCGCCGAACCATACGTTCTGGGTCTTTCTTCTGCTTGTTTTTAGTTGAAGTTTTTAATAATTTATTTCGAGTTTCTTTTGGTGTATAAGTACCACCAGAATTTGGTTGTTGGCAAAGGACTAGCGAGAACATTTGTTTTATATATTTAGCAACATCCCGAATTTTGACGACAATAGACCCCTGGAATTTACCGTACCTCCATCTGAGGCTACCTGGAACTCTCGACGAGGAAGTCGAGGGGCCGTGGAGACAACCACGTTAAAAATCTGGCGCCCGAGAAAGTGTAAGGTTTCAAAGGTGTCAGGAGTGACGTTTCCGAGGCGTTCCACGCGCAACGCAGCGCGCAGGCATCGCCTCTTGGGGAGGAAAACGCGTCACATCTTGGCGCCCGAGCAGGGACCTTAATTTGTTGTTTAGGTACGAACTGTTTTATTTTTTTTTCAGGTTTTCCATATTCTTTATTATTGAATAATATTTTTTTTCCCGTATTACTGATTTATTGATTGAGCAGGGACCTTAATTTGTTGTTTAGGTACGAACTGTTTTATTTTTTTTTCAGGTTTTCCGTATTCTTTATTATTGAATAATATTTTTTTCCCGTATTACTGATTTATTGATTGAACAAGGACCTTAAATTGTTGTTTAAGTACGAACTATTTTATTCTTTTTCAGGTTTTCCGTATTCTTGATTATTGAATAATATTTTTTTCCCGTATTACTGATTTATTGATTGAGCAGGGACCTGGAATTTTTGTTTGAATACGAACTGACTTATTCTTTTTCAGGTTTTCCGTACTCTCAGATTATTGAATAATATTTTTTTTTCCGATTTAGCAGGGACACTGGCTGTTTGTTAAAACCGGAACCGTTGTTTTTTTGGTTGTTGGCAAAGGTTGAGGAAGAGGCTTCGTTGCTGTAAAGGTTGAGGAAGAGGCTTCGTTGCTGTTAAGGTTGAGGAAGAGGCTTCGTTGCTGTAAAGGTTGAGGAAGAAGCTTCGTTGCTGTGAAGGTTGAGGAAGAAGCTTCGTTGCTGTAAAGATTGAGGAAGAAGCTTCGTTGCTGTGAAGGTTGAGGAAGAAGCTTCGTTGCTGTGAAGGTTGAGGAAGAAGCTCCGTTGCCGCAAAAGGACTCCGATTGGTCGTAAAGCTGACTGTTGCTGTAAATCAGTGAAGGAGAGACGAGAAGTTGCGACTACGAGGGATACAGAAAGAAGAGATAAAAGTAGATGTCAAGAGGAAGTACCGAGGAATTGGACATTGCTTTACCATTTGAACGTGAAGCTGCAGAGGAAACACTACCGTCAGCATATACCCAATTACACGTCGTAAATTCCGTAGGAGAAGCTTCAGACCGTCGCGTAAATTGGGTATATTTACTGAAAAACAAGGGTCTTACTGCTCAACTACAAAAGAGGAATTTATCGACTGCTGGAACCGTTCCTGACAAACGGAGAAGGCTCGTTAACTTTTTGAGACGAAGAAATATTTCTCCACCACCCGTTAGAAACCAAGGAGATCCGGTGGATTATCCGACCGATATGGCGACCCAACCGATAAATGTACACGATTGGAAGGTGTCTTTTGGTAACCGAGGAGATCCGGCCGCTTTCATAGAAAGAATCGAAGAAATCTGCAATGCAAAGAATGTCCAGAAAGACAACTTGCTTCCAGTATTACCGGAATTATTATCAGGTGGACCCGCATCTTGGTACCGCAACAACCGAAGTAGATTCGCAACCTGGGACGAATTCGAGGCAGAATTCAGAATTTTCTTTTATCCAATCAACTATGAAGTCGATTTGGAAGCCGAGATAGGAAGACGTCTTCAAAGACGAAATGAATCCGCTGCAACATACATGACCGAGCTGCAGACCCTGATGAGGAGACATGGGAAGCTAACTTCCGAACAACAGTTAGCATGGCTGTACCGAAATCTTTTACCCGAGTACCGGCTGCAGATCCGAAAAGTAGACTTCAAGGATTTTCCTACGTTCTGTCAAGTGGTTAGGGAATATGAGCTCCTGAGGAAGGAACTCCAAAACGCACCCAACCCCAGTGGACCGAACCGTGGACCGGCCCGTCCGCAGCCAGTGAGTACCCCTAGATATGGACAGTCCCACAATCCGCCGTTCGATCCAGTAAGAGAAGCCAACCCCGGTACCAGCCGTCCGTCACCGAACGAAACTCATCACGCTCCGACGCGTGATAATACTCAACGACCGTCTGGCTCGTCTTCACGCCCACCAACCTGTTTCCGCTGTGGTGAATCCGGACACTACCGAAGCAATTGCCAGAATCCTCAGAAGATATTCTGTTCCCGTTGCCATAAGGAGGGAGTATTTTCCCGAGATTGTTCCTGCAGGAGGCAGGAAAACTAATCCGAAGCTGTCCCGAGGAGAGGCCGACACAGCTTCCGCAGATATTTGCCTCTCATGCCGAAACGCCAGAAGAAATGACCGATTCCCGACCGCACATCGACGTTGAAATTGAAAACCGTAAGTTCAGAGCCCTATTGGATACTGGAGCTGCTAAATCATACATCGGTGATCAGATAGCTAGGACATTTTCCCAAAGAAAGCAAACAAAAGCCCGTCAAGCTGCGAGAGCCCGTTTGGCTAATGGAAATTTAGTCCCTATCACCGACACATACAAGCTAAAACTGAACATCCATGACGTCATTATGGAAGGGCCATTCGAACATTTTCCTGGTCTTATAACTGATATTGTGTTAGGACACGATGTCCTTCAAAAGTATAATTTCCGGTTGGAGCTAGGAAGCGGGAAAATATACATAGAAGACAAACTAGTAATGCACTCACCATCAACCAGTCCTGTTGAGATGTTGGAAGTAGTGAGCCCGCTCACGAATGAATCCGATGCTGTTAAACCGACACTAAGTATGGACAATACCGACAAGTGTCTCTCAGAAGACAGTGTTTTTGAAGTCTCTGCGTCCTCCCCGGTGTTGTTAGGGGTTGACAAGGAGCAATCCGTTTCTGAAGTCTCTGCGTCTTCCCTGGAGTTAGGGGTTGGCAAAGAGCAGCCTGTTTTTGAAGTCTCTGCGTCCTCCCCGGTGTTGTTAGGGGTTGACAAGGAGCAATCCGTTTCTGTAGTCTCTGCGTCTTCCCTGGTGTTAGGGGTTGACAAAGAGCAGTCTGTTTCTGAAGTCTCTGCGTCTTCCCTGGTGTTAGGGGTCGACAAAGAGCGGTCTGTTTCTGAAGTCTCTGCGTCTTCCCTTGTGTTAGGGGTTGACAAAGAGCAGTCTGTTTCTGAAGTCTCTGCGTCTCCCCTGGTGTTAGGGGTCGACAAAGAGCGGTCTGTTTCTGAAGTCTCTGCGTCTTCCCTGGTGTTAGGGGTTGACAAAGAGCAGTCTGTTTCTGAAGTCTCTGCGTCTTCCCTGGTGTTAGGGGTCGACAAAGAGCGGTCTGTTTCTGAAGTCTCTGCGTCTTCCCTGGTGTTAGGGGTTGACAAAGAGCAGTCTGTTTCTGAAGTCTCTGCGTCTTCGCTGGTGTTAGGGGTCGACAAAGAGCGGTCTGTTTCTGAAGTCTCTGCATCTTCCCTGGTGGTAGGGGTTGACAAAGAGCAATCTGTTTCTGAAGTCTCTGCGTCCTCCCCGTTGTTGTTAGGGGTTGACAAGGAGCAATCTGTTTCTGAAGTATCTACGTCTTCCCCGGTGTTGTTAGGGGTTGATAAGGAGCAAGCTATTTCCGAAGTCTCTGCACCCACCCTGAGTAGTTTAGGGGTTGTCAAGGAGCAATCTAATGCCGAAGTCTTTTTGTCGACTCTGAAGAGGGTTAGTGAACATAAAGAGGATAATAAACCTGGAAAATCTAAGTTTTCCCCGGAGGAGCTTGGAGATAACACGAATTATGGCTACATAGGATGCCCGTTAGAAGCAATCATTCCGATTGAAGAAATTAACTTGACGAAAAATCAAAAGGAGAAGTTGAATACATTCTTGAATCAGGAACTTCCGCTGTTTGAGAGGATTAGAGGTCCGACTACACTAATTGAGCACGAAATCCGTCTACTGCAGCCCCGGCCGATCAAACAAAGGTACCGACCCCAGAATCCAAAAATGCAGGAGGTGTGCAATACCGAGGTAGACGCAATGTTAGATGAAGGAGTGATAGAACCTTCTACCAGTCCGTGGAGCTCTCCAATTGTAATTGTGAAGAAGAAAGATGGAAAGAACCGTTTCTGCATCGACTTCCGCAAAGTTAACGAAGTTACAATGAAGGATGCTTACCCGCTACCATTCATTAATGCTATACTGGATAAGCTGCGAAAAGCCAAATATATTTCCAGTTTAGATTTAAAGAGTGGGTATTGGCAAGTTCCATTAACACCGGAGAGCAAACACATTACCGCGTTCACCGTACCGGGACGTGGATTGTTTCAATTCACGGTCCTTCCATTTGGTTTACATTCCGCACCTGCCACTTTCCAGAGATTGGTTGACAGACTAATAGGCCCAGATTTAGATCCGTACGCCTTTGCCTATCTGGATGACATCATAGTTCTAGGGGAAACGTTCGAACAGCATTTGGAAAATCTGTCTGAGGTGTTCCGTCGATTGCGAGGAGCACGGTTGAAACTGAATCCGGAGAAATGCCACTTCTGTTTACCGTCCATGAAATATTTAGGCCATGTAGTCACTGGAGATGGAATCCGTACCGATCCAGAAAAAGTCGAGAGCATAATTAAATTTGCAGCGCCGAGAAATATCCGAGAGTTACGAAGATTTTTGGGAGTCGCATCCTGGTATAGGAGATTTGTGCCATCGTTTTCACAAAAGGTGGCCCCGTTAACGAAATTACTCCGCAAATCCCAGCGATGGAAGTGGGCTGAAGAGCAAGAAGCTGCCTTAGCTGAGATTAAAACATGTCTGTCAGAATCCCCTGTTTTAAGTTGTCCTGATTTTTCCGTACCGTTCACCCTACAGACCGACGCCTCCGAGTATGGTTTGGGAATTGCCCTTACACAACAGAAGGATGGCCAGGAGCATGTGGTAGCATACGCGAGTCGCACACTAAGTCCTGCCGAGAAGAATTATTCCGTCACTGAGAAAGAATGTCTTGCCATTGTTTGGGGGATTGAGAAGATGCGTCCTTATCTAGAGGGCTACCATTTCACGGTTGTTACCGATCATCAATCTCTTAGATGGCTGCATTCCATAGTGAGTCCGTCCGGACGTTTAGCCCGATGGAGTATTTTTCTGCAGCAATATGATTTCGAGATACAGTACCGTAAAGGTGCTCTAAATCGCGTGGCTGACGCCTTGTCCAGAAATCCGCTACCAATGACCGCCGAGACCAATCCATCATCGATACTTTGTCTGACCGAGGTAACCGCCGAATGCTCATGGTACCGTAACAAGAAGGAAGAAGTCCTGAAGGATCCAGACAAGTTCCCTGACTACTGCATCAAAGAAGGCCGTTTGTACCGTCATTTTTGGGATATATATGACTTAAGAGAACCAGAGATGAGTGATCCATGGAAACTGTGCATAGCAAAGTCCGACCGAACCCGAGTTCTCGAAGAAAATCATGATTCCCCTCACGCTGGACATCTGGGAATCACCAAGACCATTACTCGTATCGCCAGATCATACTATTGGCCTGGAATGTTTCGAGACATCACCAAGTACGTTCGCCGGTGTTTGCAATGCCAGAAGTACAAACCATCCCAACAGAAGCCTCCTGGAAAAATGCAGCCATCTCCAAATCAACGACCTTGGGACACTGTTAGTTCCGATATCATTGGACCATTGCCGAGGAGCAAGAAGCTATATTGTAATTTTCCAGGACCGATTTACCAAGTGGGTACAGTGCAAACCATTGAGGAGTGCCACTGCCAGTAGTATCGGTACCGCTTTTCACGAAGAGATACTGACCGTATTTGGATGTCCCCGTGCCGTGTTAACCGATAACGGGTCCCAGTATAATAGTACGTTGTTCAAGAATATGTTGAAGGAATTGGGAATCCGACACCGCTTCACACCCCCGTACACACCGCAAGCTAATCCAGTAGAGAGAGCAAATCGTACTTTGAAGACGATGATTGCGCAATATTGCGAACGAGATCACCGGGATTGGTATATACGTCTAGCCGACTTGAAGTTTGCGATGAACAACTCCAAACACAATTCGACTGGGTTTTCACCGGCCTTTTTGAATTTTGGACGAGACCCCGAAATTCCGAAATCCCTCAGGAGGGAAACCGAAGCCAATCAGGAGACAAATTCGAGAGAAGATGCCGTAACCGAAAATCCTAAGGAGGAAGATACAATACCGCACTGCACGAGACTGGATCAATTGCAAGAGTGTTTTGACCTCGTCCGTTTAAATCTGTCCAGAGCATTTACCAGTCAAAGCCATTATTATAATCTACGCCGTCGTGACTGGAAATGCAAGCTGGGGGAAAAGGTTATGAAAAGAGAGTATACTTTGTCTTCAGCCGTTGAACATGTCGCCGCAAAATTAGCTCCAAAATACTCTGGGCCCTACGAAGTGGTCCGAGTCGTCTCCCCGGTAGTGTATGACTTAAGAGACGAAACCGGCAAGCGACATAACCGAATCCACATTAAGGATTTGAAACCGTTGAATGATTAATTCCGCTTACAGGAGAGATGTTTCCGTCTGCGCCGATACACCAGAGCCCGAGGATTTAGGCCTTGCTCCAGCGTCTGTAGCAGAGGCTACAGACTCAAAAAGACCAGACCTTAGTAGGTAGCACCATGGAAGACAAGTTTGGACTATGGAAAGAAGATTGTAATAGAGTTAAGTAAATTGTAGTTGAGATAGGTTGTTTAAGAAAAAAATTTAAAGCACGCGAGCGATGCTCGCGTCCTTTAATTTTTTTTTACCGAAGTAAGGGGGGGATGTAACGAAGTTTTCGTTACTACAAGGTTATTTTGTGTAACTGAGTGTATTTTTATTTTGTATTTTCTGCCGCTGAGTATAATTGTTTTATATTACATATCACCCGTCACGTATTCGTTTCTTTGTTATATTTTCATTTGAGGGTTTATGTCACCGAGTATATATTTGAGTTAAATTATTTGATAGTTTATGTCACCGAGTATATATTCATTGTCATTATGTATCACTCATTGCATATTCGTTTCTTTGTTATATTTTCATTTGATAATTTATGTCACCGAGTATATATTTAATTCAAACTATTTTTTTTAGTTTATGTTGCCGAGTATATATTTATTATATCATCCGTTAGGTATTATGAACTCTGTACAAAAATCACTTTTTAGTTTATGTCGCCGAGTATATATTTATTATATCATCCGCTAGGTATTATGACCTCTGTATAAAAATCACTTTTTAGTTTATGTCGCCGAGTATATACCTATTATACCACTCGTTATGTATTTTGGCCTCTGTATAAATATCCCTTTATAGTTTATGTCGCCGAGTATATGTTCAAAACATTTCAGCTAGAAGTTTTATAATTATTTTGAGTGTCAAAAGGGCAATATTGTTTACTCTCTAGCTTTTGGGTGAAATAGTTTTGTACATAAGAGATATAGTTATTTTAAGTTCCAATGATATTTTTATTTTACTGTCTAGTTTCCGTGGGAAATTAATTATTACAATTTAAATGTTTATTCCGGCTAAGACGACTAAAATTACAGATATTGATTTTACCCCGCCCTACCATAGGCAGTGAGTAGCGCGCCGGTCGGACTGATCGAGGGAAAGGGAAATATGGGAGAGATTAAAAATTAGTCGAGTCAGGTGTAAGTAGTCAGCTGTGCAGATTCCTAGACGACAGTCCAGTCACCGAAAGTACCGTGCCGCCGAACCATACGTTCTGGGTCTTTCTTCTGCTTGTTTTTAGTTGAAGTTTTTAATAATTTATTTCGAGTTTCTTTTGGTGTATAAGTACCACCAGAATTTGGTTGTTGGCAAAGGACTAGCGAGAACATTTGTTTTATATATTTAGCAACATCCCGAATTTTGACGACAATAGACCCCTGGAATTTACCGTACCTCCATCTGAGGCTACCTGGAACTCTCGACGAGGAAGTCGAGGGGCCGTGGAGACAACCACGTTAAAAATCTGGCGCCCGAGAAAGTGTAAGGTTTCAAAGGTGTCAGGAGTGACGTTTCCGAGGCGTTCCACGCGCAACGCAGCGCGCAGGCATCGCCTCTTGGGGAGGAAAACGCGTCACAATATATATATATATATATATATATATATATATATATATATCATAGTCAGAATGACAGAAGTTACATTCTGACGATGATATTGATTTATCGAAACAATTGTCAATTTTTTAGAATTTTCAGTAACTTGTATTATATTGTGAAATTAACTAGAGACCGTGAGTTTAATTTAAAAACACTAATATGAGCATATTCCACGAAGTAAGGGTCGAGACAGTCAATTTCGAGTCTTATATTGTTATAAAACAGATATGAGCCATTAAGTGATGGTGTGATTTCAACAGTTTTGACAATTTGTGGTCACCAATCTGGACCCCAAAACCTGATCCCCAAAAGGAAGCCTAGAGAATTCGATTCTGAAAATATGAAATCTCAAATCATTGTATTTTTTGAGATTTGTTGTGCGCTAATTTTTGCAAACGAACATCTTTTTACTTTAGTTCAACCGCTCCACCGTCTTGATGCATGGCGCTGTATAGAACAATGACAGAAGACGACGATCAATTCATAGACAAATAATATCATAATTTTCTCCATAGGTCAAATGCTCTTGTCATATGTTTTGTGTTCGTAAAAATATCCCAAGTTTATAGTTTAGTGTGTATTTGTAAGTGATTATAATTAAGTAATTTTCATGCTAAATAAGTAAATTTATGCTTAGTAAATGCTATTTATATTTACTCCACAAGATTGTGTTTAGTGTAGCCTAGACATAAAATAATCCACAAATATTTTTAGCTGTTGCTAGTGATTCCACAAGTGCATTATATTTATTACACACAGCCACAGCCTTCTGAGTTAGTGAAAAAAACTACATTGGTAATAGTATTAATTGCATTATACTAATTTAACAAAATAGACATTTCTTATTCTATTCAAAAAGTAACACAATATGTAATCTTTTATTTTCGAAATGCAGGAATAAAAATGTTATATATTTTTCATCTTCAATTTTTCCAGGTTATGTATTGAAATGTTATACTTTTTGCATTTTCCTTCAGTTTGTAATAAACGGACATGCCTGTTTTTCCATTGAATCTTCTCAATTAGTCAAGTAAATTATAGCAAAAGTGTTTTCTTTTATTGAAAACAAAATCAAATCAATTATGCAATATGTTTGTTTAATTGTAGTATTACAAATTTGAAGTACAGAGAAAGTAAGTAGGTAGTTTTTTTATTTATTATAATACAGAATGTCTGCTTTTCCACTGACCCCTCTTAATAATTCAAATGAATAGTAGCAAAGAAATGCCAATTAATCAGGTAAACTATAATTATGTTTATTATAGCAATAAACAGACATGTCCGCTTTTTCATTGACCCTTATTAATCATTGAAAACAATTGAAGGAAAAATTGGTGTATGTTTTTATTGAAAAGAAACAAATAAAAAATATTTTATAAAAATATCAATAAAATTATTATTACAAATTTAATGTATTTGTCTTCATATTTATTAATACATGGCAACTGAAGTTCATCTTCTTCTCTACTATTTCTCCTCATAACAAAAAGAAAATGAAAAGATTATAGAAATATCCATTTTTTACGATTCTATACTCACAAAGGGGTGGTGACCCCTCATCCACATTATTGAAATCTGGATCCATGTAGTTATAAAGACTGAAAAAATATACTTTAAATATTTTCTTTAAATAAATAATATTTTTACTTACAAAATTATTTTTCCCCCAATTCAGCAAAAGTATACAAGTAATCCATTTTATCTTGGAATCCATATTACAAATTTGATATACATAAGTAATGAAAAATTTTTCTTTATTTTTATGCATTCGTGGCAACTCAACTGCATCTTCAATTTTCTTAATCCTCAGACAAAAAAAACAAAAAGTTTATAAACTATCCCTTACAATTACATCTTGCTACATTTTAGTTTTAGTTTTGACTTACTGAATAGCTATAGCGAGCACTGCTAGATGGAAAGTATTTGGACTTGTGCGGGCAGTTACATCAGGTTCCGGTTTAGTGAAATTGTCAGTTCTGAAAATGAATAGAAATTTTATTTTTATAAATAAGTCTTGTTAGTGTTTTTACTTACGTAATGGTATCTGGAAACTCTGTTTTATGAAATATTATTGGACCTGCAGGGCAGTTTCATCGGAGTTAGTTTTAGTTACATAATCAGAACTGTAAATGAAATAAGAAAATTAGATGCTTCTTCTAAGTAGGTTTTGCCATTCTTTTACTTACAGTATGGTTGTAGCGAAAACTGCTATATGAAAATTATTTGGACCTATGCGGGCTGTTACATCAGGTTCCGTTTTAATGAAATTGTCAGTTCTGAAAATAAATAGCAACTTTATTCTTGTAAATAAGTCTTGTTAGTGTTTTTACTTACGGAATGGTATAAGGAGACTCTGTTTTATGAAATATTAATGAGTGTTTTTAAATGAAACTCAAGGTCTCTAGTTAATTCCACAATATAATACAAGTTATTGAAAATTCTAAAAAATTGACAATTGTTTCGATAAATCAATATCATCGTCAGAATGACAGAAGTTACATTTCATTTTATGCCTACCTGATGTTTAGTAGTTATATTTTTGGCTAGACCAAGAAGTAACCTAACTTGTGATTGGCTTAATATATGTTTATAGAAAAAGAAGAAGATGTGATATTACAAATATTGAAGCTTAGATATTATTAGCCCTATGGTTATATCCTGGATATCATTTTTCCAATTAAGATCAGTATAACTGTGCAATGATATAGAAGTGCTGCATATTTGTGAAAAGAAACAAGAACTGGATTTCCTTGAAGAACTGGAAATTAGAAGACATTCAAGAAACCCACAATATGAAGTTATCAATGAACAGTTGAATCTAGGGAATTCTCCACTAATAAACTGTCTTCTTAAGTGATAATTGTAAAGATCAGCAGATATAGTTTTCCTGGTTTTCTTTATCATTGCACAGTTATACTGATCTTAATTGAAAAATGATATCCAGGATATCACCATAGGGCTAATAATATCTAAGCTTCAATATTTGTAATATCACATCTTCTTCTTTTTCTTTAAACATATATTAAGCCAATCACAAGTTAGGTTACTTCTTGGTCTAGCCAAAAATATAACTACTAAACATCAGGTAGGCATAAAATGAAATGTAACTTCTGTCATTCTGACGATGATATTGATTTATCGAAACAATTGTCAATTTTTTAGAATTTTCAATAACTTGTATTATATTGTGGAATTAACTAGAGACCTTGAGTTTCATTTAAAAACACTAATATGAGCATATTCCACGAAGTAAGGGTCGAGACAGTCAATTTCATTAAATATTAATGAATCTGCGGGGCAGTTACATCGGGCTTAGTTTTAGTTACATAATCAGAACTGTGAATGAAATAAGAAAATTAGATGCTTCTTCTAAGTAGGTTTTGCCATTTTTTTACTTACAGTATAGTTGTAAAGAAAACTGCTATATGAAAATTATTTGGACCTGTGCGGGCTGTTACATCAGGTTCCGTTTTAATGAAATTGTCAGTTCTGAAAATGAATAGAAATTTCATTCTTGTAAATAAGTCTTGTTAGTGTTTTTACGTACGGAATGGTATAAGGAAACTCTGTTTTATGAAATATTAATGAATCTGCGGGGCAGTTACATCGGGCTTAGTTTTAGTAACATAATCAGAACTGTAAATGAAATAAGAAAATTAGATGCTTCTTCTAAGTAGGTTTTGCCATTTTTTTACTCACAGTATAGTTGTAGCGAAAACTGCTATATAAAAATTATTTGGACCTGCGCGGGCTGTTACATCAGGTTCCGTTTTGGTGAAATTGTCAGTGTTTGTACTCACGGATTAGTATCAGGAAACTCTGTTTTATTAAAGATCAATGGAGCTGAGGGGCAGTTGCAGCAGGTTTCATATTAGTGGAATTGTCAGTTCTGAAAATGAAAATAAATTAGATTCTTTGTAAATAAGTTTTGTTACTGTTTTAACTTACGGAGTAGTATCAGCGTTCACATCTAGATTCTGTCTTGCCAGACTTTTCTTTTTCTTATATTCTGATATTGCTTGCTTGATATAAGGGGGGCAATACATTTCTGCCCTTTTCCTATTTGATTTCTAATTATTTCAGGGGCTATACATTCTGTGTAAAATTGCTTAAGTTTCGGAAGCATTTTTTCGGCCCATATTTCTCTATATATCTCAATTTCTTCTATATACAGATCTATATCATCGCAGACATACACAACACAGTAACATTTGCTCCTATTAGTTATATTCAATTGCCCCTGGATCTAAAAACACACATTTTAAATAGATCCCATAATATTTTTATCTGTGAAAGTGCCAATTTGCTCTACCTACTATGTCAAAACTTTCTTTTTTGCATTGGTGCAAAGAAGTTATTACCTTTTATCGTAGACAAAAAGAATGTTTGTTGCACTCAGCATGATTGTAGCTCTTGACTTTGTCTCGAGCTACAAGCTTCACGCTTCGTTGCAACAAAAATGCACTTTTTGCACCTATTACACAAATAACTACTTCTTTATGTTATTCTTATTTATTGTTGGTAAATACATCCAAGTGATTAAATATATTATGTGAGAATGATTTTGATTTTTTGTTCTTTGGAATAAATAAATCATGCTTATACCTGATAATAGTAATTGTGATTCCGCTTAAGTTAATTTTATTGTTGTGTTTTTCTAGGCAAAATTTGTTCTTCATGAGGTCAATTATTTCGCTTATTGTATTTGTTTGTAAATTCAGTTTCGATGCAGAGTGGAGGCCTTCTATTTCAAGTAGTGCATCATCACCTACAAGCACTAAAATATTTGATCAATAGTTGTATGTCATTTAATATGCAAAAAGAATTTATAACACATGGTAATTATTTGTCATGTTAAATATATTTACCATTAGGAGAAGCACCTAGAAAACCGTGTTGAACATTACCCACAATCTTGAATCAACCACCACAACATTTTGTACTTGTTCAAAAATGCTCTTAGCCACTTTTTCCTTAAGAATTCCATACTCCATTACCTCCGTCATACAATAAGTCTTTTTAAGAACAGTTTTAACAGGAGAATGACAAGGTGTATTCGTTTTTCTCTTAACAACATGTCCAAAGATTTTATAAGAAATTAGGATGGTTATCCACTTTTTAGCTTGCCTTAGTCTATGCACCATAGGTAATAGTAATTGTTGAATGATATTAATGAATGAAGTAGGTAAAATTATATTTTAAAAATCTTTGAACCATAAATATTTTAAAACTTTGACTAGCCAATAGTCAAAATTTCCTTGCAAATTGTTTGATTATATAAGCAATTCAAAAAATCAAAGAAAATAAGAAACCAAATTATTATTAAAGGATGACTTAGTAATAGTCTCAGTCGTTGATATTAAAAAAAAATTGTAAAACAAAGGACGACTAAAAAAATAATTTTGTCTACCTACTGTAGAAATGGCAGTATCACTTCTAAATAGCCTAGGACTCGTTATACTCGTTCTTGTGAGGTGCAAATTAATAGGGTTCAACTGTGAGACACTCTTAGAAACATCCAATTATAAAATTGGTCACTTGTGTACACTTCGGAAGCTGTATCGTGCGAAGAACCCGGAGTTTCTCCAAAAAATGTTGCACTTCAGGTACCATAGCACTCGTTGTACTAGCTCTATTGAGCTGAAAATCAATAAGGTTCATCTATAAGATGCTTTGAATAATATCCAATCATAAAATTGGTCATTTGCATACACTCTGGAGGCTGTCTCGTGGTAACAACCCAAAATTTCTCCAAAAATGTGGCACTTCAGGAACCATGGCACCCGTTGTACTAGCTCTAGTAAGCTTAAAATCAATAAGGTTCGTCTATAAAAAGCTCTGAATAATATCCAATCATGAAATTGGTCATTTATATACACTCCAGAGGCTATTACGTGCTAACAAACTGAAATTTCTCCAAAAATGTGATACTTCAAGTACCATAGCACTCGTTCTACTGGCTCTGGTGAGCTGAAAATCAAAAGGGCTCATCTGTGAGATATCCTGAACAATATTCAGTCATAGAATTGGTGACTTTATGCACTCCGGAACCTGTAACGTATTCACAAGATATAATTACAGGAAGTGCCCGACGAGGACATACACACACGATTTTTTTTAAAACACTTTTTTCGAGTTCTCCTCACAGTAAAACATGACAATAATTTTAAAAAATCGAAAATTCTAACTGTTTTTGGGATGAACCAATACTTTTCTCGCATCGTAGATAGGGTTAGCGGAAAAGTAATAATAGAAACTGTTGTGTTTGCTCTATAACTACTTTTACTAAAATGAGTTACCATGGAAACATCTCGTTTACAAAAGCCAACATGCTCAGACTGATAGAAATGTCAACGAGACAGTTTTTAGAAAACGTAAGAAATGGAAAAGAATTATCAATTAACGCGTAGCCCATTTACAAATTGTATACTTAGAATACAAATAAGTATTTCAATAAATAATTAATTTAGTCGAGTATATTAGTGATTAGCAGCCATTCTCAAAATCAGCGATATTCAAAGGGAACGAAAAGCTTGAATATAATCTGTAAGCATCGTAATCCTATATTTGATGGTCCTTTGATTCAACGGATGGTTATAAGAAAGATGCAAAGCTAAAAGGACGAGGAAATACATAAACGAGTGAGTCAGATACATTTATTATACGGTCATTTATATATACTCCAGAAGCTGTATCGTGCTAACAAACTGAAATTTCTCCAAAAATGTGATACTTCAACTACCATAGCACTCGTTCTACTGGCTCTGGTGAGCTGAAAATCAAAAGGGCTCATCTGTGAGATATCCTGAACAATATTCAGTCATAGAATTGGTGACTTGTTGCACTTCGGGGGTTGTATCGAGTTATACTGATGGGCTTTTCTTTCTAAAAACCATTTTTTGTGTTGTTCTTGCTGAAAAACGTAAAAACAACTCAAAAAAATCCAAAATTCCAACTTTTTTCTGGGTAAACCTATACTTTTCTCGCATATTAGATGGGTTGAATGGAAAAGTAATAATACCAATAATGTATTAAACAAAAACAAAAAAAATATTTACCATTCAAGTGATCACACATATGTGTATCTGTCATGGAAGAGAGAGAATGAACCAACTATTTTTTTGTATAATGGAGGAAAAATGTTTCAGTTCCAATCTCCACAACACATATGATAAATCTTTGCAAACAAGGTAGAAGCAAACTTGCACATGTTGATTGCATGTTTGATTTTGTACTGTATATATCGATCTTCCCAC
The DNA here is from genome assembly GCA_963921935.1 of Galeruca laticollis. Lineage (NCBI taxonomy): Eukaryota > Metazoa > Arthropoda > Insecta > Coleoptera > Chrysomelidae > Galeruca > Galeruca laticollis. The sequence continues at coordinate 166,289,221 of OY998176.1, forward strand.
AATATATACATTATTATTTGTCATTACAGATCTTTCGCTTTAAATTTTTGATTAGTTGTTATAGTTGCTTTGTAAGTTTTTTGAACGTTTGCTATTTTAAATTAAAATTCCTCACTGTACCTTACTTTCCTCTTTCTATTAAATGTAAAGCATTGTATTACACGTAAATATTTCTTTGTATAATAAATCTAGAAACTCTTTGTTTATATTATTTGTTTCTAGATAAAATTGAATATATTTACACATGTAGTTGAAAAAAGAGCCTACATGTCAAATAAAATTTGAAAGCAACCAACAGAAACTCTGAAACTGATACAAATATGATTAGATTGAGGCAAAGTTGTGACACGACGTTCTGTGTTTTCAGGCTAAATGGCCTATTTTAAATCATGTAAATTTGCAACTTTTCCGCAGTTTAATTTTCTTAGCATGAAACAAACAGAAATTTATAATCATTCAAACATTTTATTATGTTAATATAAATGGTACAAATTTTGAAAGGTAGAATGTTTTTAAAGTATGTATATTTTTCTTCCATTCCTAATTTCTAGCAATTCCCACAATGCTGTCACTTGGGATCCATATTATTAAATAGCACATATCTTTTCATGCAATATGTAATGCACCTTGTATCAGGTGATAATAGTTATATTTTTCAATTATCACTATTATATATTCATGAAAATGAATTATGCAATTCTTGTCTTTTGAGAGCGGTTTAAATTTTTCTTCATTCAGATACTTCAAAGATCACTTCGCTTCAATTAAGCATTTTTCGCTTTTCGCTAACAAACCCATATTATCATTAAAACAGGGTTTCAAGAGAATGTTGAAAGATTGTTTGATGATACTAGAACAAACAATCAGTATTATTTATCTTATATTTTCACATTAATCAAATAATCCAGTAACCATTACCTCAAACATAGCTTTTAAAATTAATAAATACGGATTGCAGGATAATTTACATTATCATAACTATAATTTTTGATATCGGGTCGATAGGATTACTTACTTTTTAACAATTTATTTCTTTCAAAAACATTTATGAAACTCTTAGATAATCAAAAATCTACACTCAAATGGTAATTATGTCAACAAATTTTGTTTGGATCCGTGTATATAATATTCTCTTATCTGTGCACAGCTGTGCTGTGGTTTGGATGCAACATAAAAAACAGAGATAAGGTTTCTGGCCTCACAAAAAGTTGAAATATTGAAAATCAAAACATTCGAACAGAGATGCCATTCTTTGAACCGTCAAGAGTGGAAAGACACAGAGAGAAACTATGTTGAAGAAGTAAAAGCCGATTCAGTACTACTATCGACATCTATCGTGAAAATTTTGAACCAAATAATTACTAAATTAGTAACTAGTATTGTGTAGGATTTTAGGTTTATATACCTGTGAGGAGGCCCCTCTTAAAGTTCACTGCTTTGTCCTTATGGGACTAATTATTCACTCTAGCGGGTACTTCAAACTGTTCTAAATAATTGATCCACAACGTTTTTCCGTCGAACGTTGGGGTCTTCACTCGGGTGAAACTGCCAATATCTTCAATCTATGGGGTGTGTTTCCGGCTTGCTGGGTTTCATTTGTTCGATCTCCGTTTGTTCTTAAATCTGTCATATTTCTCTCTAACTCCTTGATTTTCTCGTCCATGTGATTTTCCATCATTGTAATTTTCTTCTCTATATCAGATTTCAATTCCTCTTCCATCCGATTTCCCATCGTTTTCATTTTATTCTCAATATATGATTTCAGAGACGAAATTTTATTTACGACGTCAGCGGCAATCTCATTTTTCATTGATAAGATATCTGCAGAAATCTTGTCTATGTTAGCAGAAATACCGTTCTTCGTAGCAGAAATATAATTCTTCATATTAGCGGAAATATGGTTCTTCATAGCAGAAATATCGTTCTTAATTGTTGAAATCTCCTCTTCCATAGCAGAAATTGTCCAGATTAAGATGGAAGCCTCGTCTTTGCATGAAAATGCTTCTGGATTCAAGCCGTCACTTTCCAGTGCAATTTTAAGTCTTTCCACTATTTCACTTTCTTTCCGGACATTTCAAACTTGCGATTTTACAATTCTGCTGGTAGTTTCGTCACTTTCAGGTCACTTAGTATCTTGGCCATTTTTACGTAACTATTTATTTATATTACCCTACACCTGACACTGTTCACTACTTATACATAATTTATGTACACACTTAATTTATACTAAAGACACTGTATTCACTTACACTTAAGACTTCACAAATATTTTCTTTAAAGTCTTTTTACTACGAGATTAAATTGTAGACTGCCTCGTCGCTGGTAGGTAGTCTCTTTGTAACGTGAATTTCGTTCACCACTCGTAATATTTCTCGTCGATGAGAGAGTAACGTAAATTTCGTTTACCCCTCGTAACATCGAATAATACTTCTGGTCGATGGCTGTCGAGTTTTAAGTTTTCGGAAGAGTTCGTTTCATTTGGATATTTAAGCCAATGTACGCTGTCGTTCGTCCCTTAATTCATCTACATTGTTGAGTTCGTTATCTTATCGTATCGAAGTGAATTTCTATGAAATGGTAAGTGGTTTCGCTTAAAATGTATAATATTTCTCCGTTAACTCTTTCTTACATGGTACTCAATAGTTTCAAATTAATTTTTCTTTAAAACATTCAGTACCAGAGATATATTATATCGATTTCGTTTTTGTTATATATATTTTGTTCTGGTTCTTCATACATTTTTTATACCACTAGAATTTTACGTTGAAAACCATTGAAATAAAATTAAGTGAATTCGTAACTTTTGTTATAATTTTTATTATGCTTTTATTTCTAAAATCTCTATTAAAATATTGATACAGGAAACATGAACCACTTGTTCTGGTTTTTTTATATTTTTTTTATACTAATGGAATTCTACGTTGAGAACCATTGAACTAAAATTGAATGAATTCGTAACTTTTCTTATTATTTTTATTGTGCTTTTATGTCTAAAATAAATGAATTTTCTTAATATATTGTAAAATACAGGATATATGAACCATGTTGTTTGATATCATTTCATAATTTTGTACGTATGTTACTTGTACCTACTGTAACTTCAATCTCCAGATATCCTGCATTTTACTGAATTCGAGAACTATATCTGATTCATGTGTCTTTTCTAGCACTTTTTCATATCCGCCTAAAACCTTTCCGTACCGGTCTAAAGTTATCTCACTGGCCTAAGCCTTCGTATCGACCGATGCCTTCTCCGTTGATGAATTCTACCTGCTGGGACCACGGCTCTATTCAGAACCGAGTGAACTTAACGTGACGCAGCCAGCTGATTGGTTTCCGATTCCTCTGGACGTTATCCAAATCATCATTGGAATAGAAAACAAGGAAAGTACTAACGTCCACAATCTTTGAAAACTATAGATTCTTTCCAACTAACGTTCATCGACTAATTAACTGAATAGTTTGTACCATATGTAAATTACATCTCTGTAAAATGTTTAACTCTTGTTTAACTTCAGTTTCCTTTAGAATCTAATTTTTTGTTTAATGTCAATTTACTTCCAGTTCTAGTTTTTGAATTTGAATTATATCTTTGTAAAATATTTGATTCTTGTTTAACTTTAGTTTCCTTCAGAATCTAATTTTTTTAAATGTCAAGTTACTTCCAGTTCTAGTTTTAAATTCATAAATTAAGTTGTAAAATTTAATAACATTTTTATTTTCAATTTTTCATCCAACATATAATTGTTATTTAATAAACTACTTGTTAATAACTTTTTCAATTTTCATACAACATATAACTTTACTTATTAAAACTACTTGTAAATTTTAAATAACATTGTTCATATTTTTTTATATAACCTTCCAACTTACTTCTTGTTTTGTTGACTGGGATAAGTCGATGTTAGGTAACTTATAGACTAGTGGGACTCAGGGTGACGCCCACTTATCTTTCCGTCTCGTTACGTAAAAATAAGTAGGATTATCCGAGAACCGGTAAGACCTACTCCTTGGGTCTCTACAAGTAGATAACCAACTCCTGAGTAGCTCTTTGACGACGTGGCCGTTGCATTTTATATATTAAAACCACCTCCTGGAAACTTGGGATACCGAAAACTCCTAGTATGCCCATTTCCCAACAAACACAATCGGCCTTTCTGGAAATATCTATAAAAACAAACACAAAAAAATAAATAACCCTTCCCATAATTCGGTGCACTCCTGCCAAAATTTTAACGTCTATATATATTATTAGACAGAGCCGGATTCAGTGGCTACACCAGTATGCGATTTCGTAGCAATAACAAACATTGAGTTCATTTCAATATTAATTCTATAGTTTAAGTATAATAACAACACCTCATATTTAGAACCTTATTTGAGATCATGTTATGAGTAAAATTCCCAATCCATGTCTACATTTAACATTCAACTCAAAAATGTACATGTGCTTTGGAAATAATGGAATTCACAATCTTCCACAGATATGCCAAGGAGGTCTTGGTTCATTGAATTTACATTATAAATTACATTCCCAAATCTAGTTACTACCCAGATATGTTTAAAATTGTAATTAAACGGTTTTAAAGATTAAAACTAACTTTTCCGCACTTATACACTCCGGAGGCTGTATCATGCGAATAAATTGAAATTCCTTCAAAATTCTGGTATATATTGGTTCATAGGATCCGTTGTACTGGTTAGCTGAAATATTGGTTATATACTTCGGAGGCTGTATCGTGCTAACAAACCGCAATTTCTCCAAAAATGTCTAAGAATGTAGTAAATCTCTATTTATAGGACTCGTAGTACTAGCTATGGTGAGCTGAGAATCTTAGGGCTCATTTGTGAGATTACTTCAACAATACTGAATCATAAAGTTGGTGCCTTTTAAGCAACTCCGGCAGCTGTATGGTATTAACAAAACAGGTTACAAAAAGTAGCCGACAACCACAACGACATACACACAGGATTTCTGATCTAAAAATCCGTTTTCCGTATTTTTCTTGATTAAAAACGGAAAAATCACTCAAAAAAAATTGAAAATTCTAACTTTTTTGGAATACTAAACTAGGAATATTATTGGCTTTTCGCCCGGGGTGTCCGCAAGTTTTGACTGACTGCTATTTATACGGATGACACTTGTTCAATTGTTCATACACCTGACAAAGCTTTACAAATCGTTAAATCGCCTCATATCAAGACATTATCACATAACTTTAATAACAAACTGCATGTATCATCTAAAAATTATGTTGCATTAAATGGCATATTAAATTCGTAATCTTCATACTTCTTAGGAATTTTTGTTGTTCGTTTATTTTCTCTTATATCATTTGACCTTTCATAATAATTCTCACTACCGCTTGCTTCTGTATTTGTAAGATCATAAAATTCAGTTTTACCATCATTTTGTTCTGTTACCTTCAAATGTTCATTCACATCTGAATCTAGACATACCTGAATATTTTTCTTTTCAAACCAATATTCGTTTTCATTAAACTTAACATCCCTGGCTATTATAATTTTCTCTTTGTTTACATTCCAGAGTCTATATCCTGTAGGAGCATATCCAATCATCACACATTCCTCAGTTGTAGGATCAAACTTACCTCTAAATTGTTTCTGAACATGACTATACGCGGTACATCCAAAGATTCTTAGGTTACTTACATAAGGTTTGTAACCATTCCATATCTATGCAGGTGTGACATTTATATCAGCAGCAATACCTCTATTCATTATATAATTCACTGTTCTTACTGCTTCATGCCAGAACTCCTTGGGCATTCCTGATTCTTCTAATATTGCTCTACTTCTTTCGACTAAACTACGATTCTTTCTTTCTGCCTTGCCATTTTGTTGTGGCGTATATGGCGTTGTGAAATCAATTATTATCCCTTTTTCTAAACATAATCTCTTTATTTCATTTGAAACATACTCACCTCCGTTATCACTCCTAAGCTTTGAGATCTTACAAGTAAATTTTGCCTCTACCATATTAATGTACTCTAAGAACTTCTCATAAACTTCTGACTTATTTTTAAACATGTAAACTGCAGTAAAATTGGAAAAATCGTCTATAAATGTTAAAAGTATCTACTGCCATCCATTGCTTGTGGTGTAATGGGGCACATAGGTCTGTGTGTATTATTTCTAATAACCTTTTACTTCTAGTACGCAAACCAAATGGGTACCGAGTCATTTTCCCTTTTACACATGCTTCGCAAAAATCTATATCATGCAATTTTATATTACCATCAATCCCTTTGACCATGTCACCTTTAATAATCTGTTTTAAACCACTAAAACCCACATGAGCATATCTCCTATGCCATTTTAAATAATCGGAATCATAACATTCTACATTATGACACTCTCATAAATACAACTGGAAACAAATTTCATATAAACTACCTCTCTCACCAATTCCTGAAATTTCGTTTTTATCATTAAGTAATTTGACCTGACACTTTTCAAATAATACCTTAATATTGGACATTTCAAGTTTCTTCACAGAAAGTAGGTTTTTCCTTGAATCCGGACTATAAAAAACATTTTTAATAGTGCATTTTACCTCTTTACTGCCTACTTTGCTAAGAACTTCTATATTCCCTACTCCCACTGCTAATAATAAACTAGATTCTTTTGCAACTGTAATTTTTATAGGTTCCTTCAACATTAACAAACTGGAGAAATAGCTTTTATCGTTAACCATGTGATCTGTACAGCCTGAATCAATGCAGAATTTAAGAATATTTGAATCTACTTTACCATTACAAAAATCAGAATTACTATCACTCATAAAACAGACATCATTTGATAGACTATCATTATTGTTATTACAACTACTCTCATCATTTTGAACATTTCCTTGCATTTCTACCTGATTACTATGATAATTACTATTAAATCTACTCCTACCTATAAATCTTCTATTTGTGCCTCTGTTTCTTCTGAACCTTGATCGATTACCTCTGTAATTCCCTCTGTTGAATCCATCATCTGATTGTATCATTCGATTGAAGTTTTGGTTTCCGGACCCTTGTTCTCCACCACGTTTTTGAGGACAGTCTCTTTTGTAATGACCCATTTGACCACATTTAATGCAACCTCGCTGTGATGTGAATGCTGTAGGTGTTTTCACTATATCATCTTTTTCATTACTCATTTTTCGTTTCTCAACTTCTGCTAATAATTTGGATTTGACAGTTTCATAAGTTACATCAGAAAAATTTTCAATAACAGTAACAAATGTGTCATAAGTAGCGGGTAAACTCAATAATAGATTACATATTAATTATTGATCTTCTTACTTACCGTCTGCAGCTTTCAGTTGTCTCACCGTGTTCTCAAACTTTTCTAGAAATTTTATAGGACATTCGTTTCCTTTCAATTTCATACTCAGAAGTCTCTTTTTCAAAAATAATTGGCCAGGAAGTCCTTTGATCTCATATTTTGCCTTGAGTACGTTCCACATTTGAAAAGCTGTTTTACAATCTCTTAGACTCTCTATTTATATGTCCTCTACACATTGTACCAAGATAGATTTTGCTTTGTTGTCCTTTTTTTGTTTTGCTGGTACTGTTGCATTTACTTCGGAAGTAATCATTGCAGAGACATCATATTCTGCCAACATTTCAACTCTGAACTTCCAGTTATGACAGTTTCTACCATTAAGTGGCTCTATATTCAACTTTTTATCCAATTTAATTGTTCTTATTTTGCTCATCCAGCAGAAAACTATTGAAACCTTCGTATAATCTTTCAACTTTCCACGTGCCTTTTCCCAGCTTTTTCTGTGTATCACATTTAGCTTGTATTCATTAAATTTTTAACGTACTGCACAGTTTCCTGGTACCTGGGCCCATAACCTGATGTTTTGAAAATAAAACGGGCACCTTCTTTTCTATCTTTTATTATATATATATATATATATATATATATATATATATATATATATATATATATATATATATATATATATATATATATCTTTTAAACAACATAATATCTCGACTCGCTAAATCGCCATTTTTTACAAACATACTCTGCTTCTTCTTTTCTAACAGATTTACTAACATAAGTAGAACCATAGACATAAACTATTTTAGTGCATATTCACAACAATTATGTCTAAAATTCACATATTTTTCTATTCTGCATATTTGTTTTGTTATCTGTTTCATCTATTTTGTTTGTTGTTGTGGTCGTTTGGTAACTTTTATGAACAGCTCAAAATTAATTAATAAGCTCTAATAAATGAAATTATTCGCATGTCCTTTATCACTAAAATATATTTCATCAGCAGTTTGGAAAACTGACCTAGTGCTAAATATATATTATTAGCGTTTTCGATCTATGCATTGGTGCACACCAGAATTAGATAAGAAGTAGTGTTCGATTTACTCTCAGGATACGTCAATTTTTAGTGTTCAATTCAACCACTTAACAGTCGGACATTTTCGAGAAAAATTATGAAAAAATTGTCACTTCGTATTTGTTTTCATTTAACTACATTTTTTTATCCTATTAAATAATTTAAATAAATTTCTTCAATAAGTACTTTTAGTGTGAAAGATATTGAAACATTTAATACACAATCCTACATCAGAGTCCGAAATAAATACTCTTATAACAACTATTGAGTTGTTGTGTAAGTGCTCCTGTCTAGCGACAGTGTCCTATTTTATAGTGTAACGGAACGCCACTGGTTTTCTGCGAGTTTGATAAAAACGAGATACAAGTGAGGAATATAAGGGAACGGGAGATGCGAATGTTCTGGCAATTTCTAGGCTCAAAAGGGTAAATAAAGTTAGTTGCCCATCCGGCGCAAAGACAGACAGTACAGTACAGTACATAATGCAGGATACGAAGTTGCATACGGCGAATAGAAAGCGAGGTACGAAAAACGAGAGGGAAAATCCGCAACAATAGTTTTACCACAGAATAAAGAGACAGAAAAGACAATATGGATAAAAGAAATTGGTTACAAGAAGGTAAGTTAAATAATTTCAGTAAAAAATTAAATTTTTAATTGAATCTTTAGAGTCATCCCATTAGAAATGGTCCAAAAATTTGAAAATTGGTTGCTCGACCAGCACCAAAAAAAAACTAACATGTAATGATACCTTATGATGTACATATGTTATATCCGATGTTAATTTTTGTCCAAAATTTTTTTTTATTTGTTGGCCGTTTCTGTATCGCAACGTTTGGAAAAAAATTCAATTGCATTACTTTACAAAATTGCCAATTACTCTTTACTCTTTGCTTGTATCTATGTGAAACAATTTTAATTAGCTTTGTCAAAAGATTTTGTGCATTATTATCATTATTTTATATATTTTTCATTATTATCATGCCGAGTTTTTTGCCTTCTAATCTAATTATAACGAAAATTACAATATTTCACCGATTTTATACGTGCTATTAATTTCATTTTTTGTTTTTACTCTAGTGAAAATATATTAACATCAGATATAGTATATCCACTCCACATTATAAGCTATCATTACAAGATAGTTTTATACTAGGGGCTAAGAACAAGAATGATATTAATATATTATTTTTAAGTCAAAAATCTCTAAAACGGGAAAAAGTTCATGATGATATAACGAGAAAACCTACCAACCCTCTCAGTGCTCATTATAGATATGCGGGTTTTCTCACGTGGTACAACCCGTGCTCGCCAGTCGACTAGCTTCGAGTCGAAGAAGGGGTGGATTCTTCAAAAAATTATTAAGTTTACAAAAAGGGCGTCAGAGAAGTTTTCGAAAGCACCCAAGACTTCTTTAATTAGCCCACAACTCCTCAGTGGGTTAACAACACTCACTACACACTCCAAAGGTTAAACTGATAGGTAAGTTATCATAAGAAAAATAAAAGTCAGCAAGTATCCCCTGATTGAAGTTTTAATTAGTCTCTTTGGACCAAAGGTCTCTTTTCAAAATATGTATTACAATATTACTACAATAATGTTCCAACTAATGTCTGAACTCAGCTGAAAGCTGTAGACTCAGAATGCAGATAGGCTGAAGGCCGAAATCTACATAAATCCAACAATTGCTAACTAATTTATCAGTTACAGCTTAAGTAAATAACTGTCAAGCAGGTTCTATAAACTCTGAGCAGAGCTGATGGCTTCAAACTCAGGGTGCAGAAGAGCTCCAAACTACACTGGTGTCTCAATTCTATAATTATAGAGAAACGACCAAATGGTTCATGTATAATATCTCATAAATACAACGATAATATATATCAAAAATTAACAATGTACAGTTACAAGGGTTCACACTTCCGCAATTTATACCAATATCAATATAAATATAAATAATTGCATAAGCATAAAATTTAAATAGCAAACGAGCTTAGCGTTGCTGAAGAAAATATAATTAGAAATTATGTACGGCGCAAAAATCGTCAGAGTTTGAAAAATCCACTAAATAACGCAGTACCCAGGTACGTACCGTAGTATCCTAGCGTTCAGAGCCAACAGCCCAATATTCTAAATTATAAGCAAAGATTACAAATTTTAAATACAAAATACAAAGTGTAAAGCGAAATTATAGTAATTGCCGCAAAAAGAGAAATAGAACTTTACATGAAAAACTGTGAAATGTGACTCATAAAAATCGCTCCAGAGTATTCCAGCTCTCCTGGAACTGGTCTCACTGACTCATTAAGCTCCAATCAGTGATTTTATACCCGCATAAAAAAAACCTTTATAATGAATCCTTCTAAGCACCGCCGTCTACGGAAATTTACGACGAATTTCGCAATTCCACTAATTCCTACTGGTATCCTCAGTCACCGGCCGTTTCTGAACCAGAAGCCTAACGGGACAGAGCTGCCAGCTGTTGGTTTCAGCCGTATTTCCTCACCCTACGTAGGAATTGTCGGGTTTTTAGCAAAATACTTTATGGCTTCCAGAGCACATGCAAAATTTCTACGTTTGGAAGTGTGTGGTTACACCTTGACGGCAAATGGAGGACTGACCCCTTCGTGCATACAGTGCTTTGGACTTTCTCCGTCAACAAGCTTGCCAATCGTTAAATTTACGACAGCTTGGCGAATTTTTCGCGTTACAATGACAGTAGTGGACGCGGAAGCAATGATTGTGATGAAGATGAAAATAAAATGGTCGGAACATCAAAATCGGAATCTGTTTTTGAAGGAGGGTCAAGTGAGTAGCTCTTCAAATCTACATGGAGCTGTCTTTGGAACTGGGACTTCTAAACTAATTGAAGAACGCGATGGCTACCATAAAAATGACATTGGTCGATATGTGAATTGTGCCAATAACTTGCCTTCTGAAAAAAAGAAGGACTCGTTGACAAACCTTTGGGTTCCATCATCCAATTACGATTTTGCTTCTGATGCTATTCATTTGAAAAGTAAATTTAACCATCACTAGTTAGATCGATATACTCCATGGCTAGTGTACTCAAGTCGTTTGAAAGGTGCTCTATGTTTGTATTGTGTTTTATTTGCGCCAAGAATGTGCTACAGTTAAAGAAGTTTTGGCCTTACATCAAGTTTAAGGATGTACATGAAGATTGTAGAAAGTACGTTGGCAGCCATTACCACAAATCTTCAAGAGCTGCTGCAAAAGCATTTCTAGAAAATGCTCTTGTTGATGTCCAGTTGCAAATACCGCACCATAAGACGATTGAAGAAAATGAACTAATATTGTCAGCAATTATTTAGTCCATAATATTTTGTGAAATTCATTATTTGCCGCTTAGAGGAAACAAAGGATATGGAGGAGTTTTCTTTGACATTTTAAATTTGAGGATTGACTCTGGTGATAAGTAGCTAAAGAGCCACTTGGATAAATGTCAAAAAAAATTGGTTGCTCGACCAGCACCAAAAAAAAACTAACATGTAATGATACCTTATGATGTACATATGTTATATCCGATGTTAATTTTTGTCCAAAATTTTTTTTTATTTGTTGGCCGTTTCTGTATCGCAACGTTTGGAAAAAAATTCAATTGCATTACTTTACAAAATTGCCAATTACTCTTTACTCTTTGCTTGTATCTATGTGAAACAATTTTAATTAGCTTTGTCAAAAGATTTTGTGCATTATTATCATTATTTTATATATTTTTCATTATTATCATGCCGAGTTTTTTGCCTTCTAATCTAATTATAACGAAAATTACAATATTTCACCGATTTTATACGTGCTATTAATTTCATTTTTTGTTTTTACTCTAGTGAAAATATATTAACATCAGATATAGTATATCCACTCCACATTATAAGCTATCATTACAAGATAGTTTTATACTAGGGGCTAAGAACAAGAATGATATTAATATATTATTTTTAAGTCAAAAATCTCTAAAACGGGAAAAAGTTCATGATGATATAACGAGAAAACCTACCAACCCTCTCAGTGCTCATTATAGATATGCGGGTTTTCTCACGTGGTACAACCCGTGCTCGCCAGTCGACTAGCTTCGAGTCGAAGAAGGGGTGGATTCTTCAAAAAATTATTAAGTTTACAAAAAGGGCGTCAGAGAAGTTTTCGAAAGCACCCAAGACTTCTTTAATTAGCCCACAACTCCTCAGTGGGTTAACAACACTCACTACACACTCCAAAGGTTAAACTGATAGGTAAGTTATCATAAGAAAAATAAAAGTCAGCAAGTATCCCCTGATTGAAGTTTTAATTAGTCTCTTTGGACCAAAGGTCTCTTTTCAAAATATGTATTACAATATTACTACAATAATGTTCCAACTAATGTCTGAACTCAGCTGAAAGCTGTAGACTCAGAATGCAGATAGGCTGAAGGCCGAAATCTACATAAATCCAACAATTGCTAACTAATTTATCAGTTACAGCTTAAGTAAATAACTGTCAAGCAGGTTCTATAAACTCTGAGCAGAGCTGATGGCTTCAAACTCAGGGTGCAGAAGAGCTCCAAACTACACTGGTGTCTCAATTCTATAATTATAGAGAAACGACCAAATGGTTCATGTATAATATCTCATAAATACAACGATAATATATATCAAAAATTAACAATGTACAGTTACAAGGGTTCACACTTCCGCAATTTATACCAATATCAATATAAATATAAATAATTGCATAAGCATAAAATTTAAATAGCAAACGAGCTTAGCGTTGCTGAAGAAAATATAATTAGAAATTATGTACGGCGCAAAAATCGTCAGAGTTTGAAAAATCCACTAAATAACGCAGTACCCAGGTACGTACCGTAGTATCCTAGCGTTCAGAGCCAACAGCCCAATATTCTAAATTATAAGCAAAGATTACAAATTTTAAATACAAAATACAAAGTGTAAAGCGAAATTATAGTAATTGCCGCAAAAAGAGAAATAGAACTTTACATGAAAAACTGTGAAATGTGACTCATAAAAATCGCTCCAGAGTATTCCAGCTCTCCTGGAACTGGTCTCACTGACTCATTAAGCTCCAATCAGTGATTTTATACCCGCATAAAAAAAACCTTTATAATGAATCCTTCTAAGCACCGCCGTCTACGGAAATTTACGACGAATTTCGCAATTCCACTAATTCCTACTGGTATCCTCAGTCACCGGCCGTTTCTGAACCAGAAGCCTAACGGGACAGAGCTGCCAGCTGTTGGTTTCAGCCGTATTTCCTCACCCTACGTAGGAATTGTCGGGTTTTTAGCAAAATACTTTATGGCTTCCAGAGCACATGCAAAATTTCTACGTTTGGAAGTGTGTGGTTACACCTTGACGGCAAATGGAGGACTGACCCCTTCGTGCATACAGTGCTTTGGACTTTCTCCGTCAACAAGCTTGCCAATCGTTAAATTTACGACAGCTTGGCGAATTTTTCGCGTTACAATGACAGTAGTGGACGCGGAAGCAATGATTGTGATGAAGATGAAAATAAAATGGTCGGAACATCAAAATCGGAATCTGTTTTTGAAGGAGGGTCAAGTGAGTAGCTCTTCAAATCTACATGGAGCTGTCTTTGGAACTGGGACTTCTAAACTAATTGAAGAACGCGATGGCTACCATAAAAATGACATTGGTCGATATGTGAATTGTGCCAATAACTTGCCTTCTGAAAAAAAGAAGGACTCGTTGACAAACCTTTGGGTTCCATCATCCAATTACGATTTTGCTTCTGATGCTATTCATTTGAAAAGTAAATTTAACCATCACTAGTTAGATCGATATACTCCATGGCTAGTGTACTCAAGTCGTTTGAAAGGTGCTCTATGTTTGTATTGTGTTTTATTTGCGCCAAGAATGTGCTACAGTTAAAGAAGTTTTGGCCTTACATCAAGTTTAAGGATGTACATGAAGATTGTAGAAAGTACGTTGGCAGCCATTACCACAAATCTTCAAGAGCTGCTGCAAAAGCATTTCTAGAAAATGCTCTTGTTGATGTCCAGTTGCAAATACCGCACCATAAGACGATTGAAGAAAATGAACTAATATTGTCAGCAATTATTTAGTCCATAATATTTTGTGAAATTCATTATTTGCCGCTTAGAGGAAACAAAGGATATGGAGGAGTTTTCTTTGACATTTTAAATTTGAGGATTGACTCTGGTGATAAGTAGCTAAAGAGCCACTTGGATAAATGTCAAAAAAAACGCAGTATATACCTCACCAACAATTCCAAATGACATCATACAATTATGCGGTGAAGTTATCAAAAAAAATAATCGAAGACTGTGAACGGGCAAAATCATATGCTGTAATGGCTGATGAAACAGCAGATATCGCTGGAAAAGAGCAACTTTCTATTGGATGGAGGTTCTATGATGAAAGCGAAAAAATAATCAGGGAGGAATTTGTAGGCTACATTGAGTTAAAATGCCAAGATACTTCTACTGTTTTTTAGAAGATAACAATTATTCCGCCGATAATTGTGTAGGATTCAGATTTAACGGGTGTTCCACGATGGCCGGCAAAGAAGGTGGTATACAGGCCATTCTTAAAAAAAAGTACGCTAAATCTTTATTTTTTCATTGCTCCAGCTACAGACTGAATCTTGTGGTCAATGGTTCTAGCCAGCTACCGGGGTAAAGTTGTCAGTACCACGAGTCACTCAAAAGCAAGTACACAGAAGTAATCCACCATCTAAGTCTGCAGTTGAATATTCGGTCAATAATGATCCCCTATCTTGATTCTTTAACTTCGTCTTTGCATGCTAGATTGTCCAACGAAAATACACCTGCTCTTTTACTTCAACTTATCCTCATCCTTCAAGCCTGCTCAAATTGGCTTCAAAAGATTTCAATAATAATGCAGAATCTTTCACGGGATTTTATAAGTTGGGTGATGTCTCTGCAGAATTAGATTTGTGGTACAATATGTGGAAGAAAAAGAATTCAGCAGAAGACAAATTGAAGGACATTGAAGTGACTGCACTTTTGGAGGAAGCTAATGTTTTTTCCCTGCCACAAGGCACGCACTGCTAATATTAAATGCTTTCCTATCCATTACTGCTACCGTGGAAAGATCGTTCAGTATCCTAAGAAGTGTAAAAACCTGGCTCAGGGGTACAATGGGTGATGACAGACTCACTGGGTTGTGTTTGATGAGTGTGCATCTAAAATTTTTGAAGGAAGATCAGGAATTCATAGCGAAGAAAGTTTTGGATAAATTCAGTTTGAGCCCAAGAAAAATGTTATTAGTTTAATTTAAGTATAATTACAATCTCAATGTTTAGTTTTCATTTACCTTTTCTTTTTATCATAAAATTTTACATTATGAACGACCATGGAGCATTGATTTGCCCTCCAACCTGTTGTAAATCCTAGCTATACCCTTGGTCCAGTCCATTACGATTGCTAGCGGCCAAATAGAAAAGATTGGTTTTATTAGATTAACAAATCATGAGTCCACTTTTAGCTTTGCTGCACCCATATTCAATATAGAAACAAAACAAGCATTCAGTAATCTGCAGTTGTTACGAAATGGATGACTAAAAATGTCAATGAAATGTTTCTGATACCAAATATTTCCAAAAACCTGATGGTGACATAATAAAGTCAATATGACCTCTAATAGGAACTTGCTCAGTATACCAACAGACATTTTTATGTATTGTCTCCCCAAAGATTTACAGAACAACAGAGCTACAAAAGTGGTTGCAGATTTCTGCATGGTAACATATGAATATTGCATGACCATTCGCATTCCTAAAAACTAATTTACATGTTGAATGTGTACTGACCCACTCAACTTCATATTAGCAAACCACCAATTTTAATGGACAAATACAAAACAGCGATTGCAATGTTGCCTTCAATGAACCTATTACTTACCCGTTTCTGTAGTCATGTTTTACAACTACTTTCCAGGAAAATGCCAGTCTAAAGTTCTGTAGACTGATGATTACTATGATAATACCTCAACCCTACCCTGCCTAATGTATTAAATCAGATACATCCATTTCTTTTCTCATATATTATTCTAAAGATTATTTTTCAGTCTACTACGAGATCCGCTACAACTTTATTGAACTGGTCTATACGGTCGAAAATTTAATATACCGCGCTTTCCACCGACTAGTTTCTTTATGTTTGAATAGTAGCATGTGGTTGCATTACTTGTGCAGATTAGTTTCCGATTTTGTTCAATTATTTTTGCATTTGTGAGCCACAGAAATATTCTAGAGGTTTTCTTTGTGGCAACGGTAAGTAGTTTATGTCTCAATTCATTGTATTTTGACTTTCGTTTATGGAAGAAGAAATTTTTGTTGTAAAATTTGGTCGTATCAAATTAGCTACATAATGTAAAAAGTTCAAGTTTTTTCTAAATTTTTTAGATGTCAGTCAGCAAAAATGGAAAAGTCCACTTATAGTGAGGATGATTTAAAGTTAGATTCGGATGATGATCTGGGTGACATTACTCTTGAACAAATTGACGCCATTGATATAGATGAACTACCAATAGAGCTTGAAGATAGTACTATTGTTCTTCCTGGTGCGGATGTTCAGCAGGAAAATGAGGTTCATCAGAGTCCTGAATATCAAACGAAACTCCAGAACATGGTCCAGAACAAGAGATAGGTAATTTGAAAAAGAAATGCTCCAATTTATTATGGCGTAAGCAAAATCTTGTTTTGAGTGAAGAAAGTTTTTCATTTCGAGGAATCACAACAATTCCTTCTCCAATAAACAATCTTGAAACACCATTCCAGTTTTTTAAATATTTTTTTGATGACGATTTATTCGAAAAAATTACTCTGTCCAAAAAGATCCCAGTAAACCAACCATGTTATCTGCAGCTGATACAAAGCAGTTTCTAGGAGTTTGCATCCACATGTCAGTCGTACATATGCCCAATGTACGAAGCTACTGGTCAACAAAATTAGGTTTCCTCCAAATAAAGGAAACTATGAGTCAAAATCGGTTTGAATTCGAAAAAACCTACACTTCAATGATAACAACACGATGTTGCCTCGAAAAAATCCAGACCGGGATAGGTTACACAAGCTATGACCTATTATAGATGCTATAAATACCATATTCCAGTCAGTACCTTTAGATAAATGTCTGTCAGTTGACGAACAGCTTTGTGCTACCAAAGCACGCCATCATTTAAAACAATACTTTCCAGCAAAACCCCACGAGTGAGGTTACAAACTGTTTGTTTTATGCGGAAGTCATGTCTTTTCATATAATTTTGAAATATATAAGGGGGACGAAAATAATTCAAAATTTCGATTGTATAGCGAACCCGACCTAGGTTCTAGTGCGAATATTGTCGTGAGACTGTGTAGAATTGTTCCTCCAAATCAAAACTCTAGAGTCTCTTTTGTCAACTTCTACACATCGGTTCCCCTGCTCGCATTTTCAGATAGTAAGGGCATTTACTAGCTGGGCACAGTTCGACGTCCAAGGATTCCAAATTGCAAATTACCAACTGATGCAGAATTAAAAAAAAGTCAGGGGTACTTCAGAAGAATTCTCAGTAATATGGTTAGATAATAATCCGGTTACTTTTCTATCAATATTTAAAGGCAAAATACCCCTAACTGAGGTTAGACGATGGGACAGGAAAGAAAAAAAAATACGTACGTATTGAGTGTCTCAGTTTAGTTCCAGATTATAATCCCCACATGGGAGGGGTGGATTCCATGGATAGCTTTATTGGAAAATACAAAATTAAAATAAGGACAAAAAAATGGCAAATAAGATTTTTTTACAACCTGATTGATACGACACTTTTCAATACATGGTTGCTTTATAGACGGGCACAGGCCGACATAGAAAGGTTAATGTCACAGGTTGGTGGTCGACTGGAAATAGCAGAATGCCTTTGTAAGTTTGAAAATGGCAGTAGAAAAAGAGGTGGGCCTTCCAAGGATTCAGATGAGTCAATGTTGATAGAAAAGATGAAGAAATCTACAGTGTTTTCTCACGTACCACCAAAAGAAGTTCGCCACGACTTAATGGATCATTGGCCAATCTACGATAAAACTAGACAACGATGTAAATTTCCTTCCTGTTCTTTGTTTTCTTACATTAAATGCTTTAAATGTGGTATGCGTCTATGTTTAAATGAGAACCACAACTGTTTTGTTTATTTTCATAACGAATAATATTTTTATGCAGTTATGCTCAATGTATCAGATCAGATACTACTATATTTTTCACTTTAATTAATAGAAAAATTAGATTGTATTGTTTTATTATTTTTTCCTCCATCATCAGAACACGATTTTTCATTAAATGTTAAAAAATCTAGCAGTGTAGGGTTAAAGTCACGATGATATCGACATTGACAGGACAAGAGAAACAGAACACCGGACAATGTCAGGTGTTAATTGAGTTACAGTTGTGTACTGAATATACTTAACACTTCTTAACCCGTAACCACAAACGTGATAATTTAGTTACACTATAACAGACGTGTGGTCACATTGACCCCTATGTTCAAAACGTTCTAACAAATGTAAAATATATTTTTATAATACCAACAAAACAACCTCCTCAAGGTACCTTCTAAGAAAGTTATTCGATTTATAACAACAACCTGTATTTTTCAAGCTATGCAGTCTCTACAAACTCGTCTTGTGCATTCCATGCAAATGGGAATTTTGCATATAGCACAAAAATGAGATGTTTGTCTTCTTTTATTTGAAGGACACCGTCTGCAGTTCTTTCTTTTTTTAATTTTTTCTCTTCGTTATTATATTCATCCAGTTCGTCCTTTATTTTCAGTACACATTCGATACACATTCTGACTTCACGGGCAATGCGAAAATTTTGAAACCTTCGCTTCATTCCTGTAACCAGTAGCTTCATTCCTAATTGTTTTATAAAATCATATCGTTCAAGTTTTGCATTATCTCTATAGGACTGATGAACTACAAACGAATCAACAGATTCAATGTCTAACATTCTAAAAAAGATAGCCATTGGCCACCCTTATTACAATTATAATAAGATATTATTTCTGGTTTTCCGTTATCACTGTCAATACTTTCATTGTGATGCATTGAAGAGACCAATAGTACTGCCCTGTTTTGTTTTGGTACATGGGATATTATAGTCATGTCCCTGGTAAAACCATATAAGCTGGAGCCAACAGGCCTTTTTCTACTGGGTAGGAAGTCCGTTGGAATTTCTCTTTTGTTTTTTTTTAAGTTTCTACATATGTCAGTTTTTGTCTTCAACACATTCACCAACTTTATCGAGGAAAACCAATTATCGACAGTAACATTTCAGTTTGTGCCGTGAATTGGTTTTGTAAATTTTAGCTGCCTGTGTTGGTTTAGAGTATTTTTTTTCTTCGTCGGATAAATCAAAACCATCAGAATCTTTACCACAATATATGTAAGCACTGTAAAGATATGCGGTTCGAGAATGTGTCAGGGCCATTATTTTTATACCGTACTTACAGGGTTTTGCAGGCATATACATCTCAAACTTTGACCTGCCTCGAAATGAAACTAACATCTCATCTACACATACTCCTGTACCTAAAGCGTAAACGCTACGGCAGTTCACAATAAAAGCATTGAATATTTCTAAAATCGGAGCTAAAGGATTTGTTTTTTTTCTTTCGGATCTAGTTTCGGGATCATCAAAGCGTAAACAAGTCAGAATTATTGCAAACCTATTGGATTTTGTTACACATCTAAATATGTCTCTACCTGATCCATCGGTAGCAGAAATCGATCTTATATTTTTATGATTGGATTTATTAATACATGTTAGTAGTAACAATCCGAGAAAGGCTTTGAATTCTATAATATCAATGTCCCGAGTGTCACTGTTATTTACATTTTTATATTTTGATCTGATAATTTGCATACGCGCATTAGACCACTGTAGAATGTGCGTGAGGATCTTATCTTAAAAAAAAAAATTCCAGACTTCTTCAGGATCGGCATTTTGGCTATTCACTATTTTTTAACGTGGACCTTTTATAACAATATTTTGCTGCAAAATACGTGTGCTCTTATTATATGGAGACTGTTTGGCCCATTTGAAACGGTTTCGCCCATAGAAATAATTGGATTCAGTGTGTGTCTCTGAGTTTTCACTTTGGTTTTCTTTATTTGTAAGTTCTTCTCTTTCCATATCTTCGTCCAATTCGATTTCCAATTCGCTCTCATGGTCACTTGGAATATATTCAGCGTCGGAATCTGCGTCACTATCACTAGAAAGTATCTCATTAGCCCAGTTTAGTAATGTTTCTTCGTAGTTCTTGTCGCCATACTTTACTCTCTTGGAAGGACCAGGTTGATCGTCGAAATTCATTTCTAATTTAAAAAAAAAACAAGAAAATAATGCATGGGTAAAATTAAATAAATAACGTAAATACAGACCTGACGTCTTTTTGACCCCGTCAAAAATTTGAAATTTAATTACAACTCAAAAACGCTCAACACAAACTAAACTCTTCGGCTACAAGCTTAATACTGGAAGATGGAAAGGTACCGAACCGCTAAGCGCGGTAGATAGTGGGAGTGGCTAGAAATAGCGCAATCGCAGTGAACGAGGAGTCAAAATGAACCCGCATCTGTGGTTACGGGTTAATTCAGTGCCAAAAACAGTATTTTGGCTTATATTTTCATAGCTTAATTTCTATATTCGAGGCCCTCTATGTTAATTTTTCTTTGCCAAATTAAGCGAAAGTAAATTAGGTATTTTTTTTCTCAAATATAACTACACCACTCGATTCAGAATCGTTACAAATGTAAACTACCAAAATTTTATAAAAATTTTTTTATTAACGGCAAAGTTATTACAACACGATTTTGGAAGAAGTTGTATTTTAGTTAATTTTTTACGTAGAATGTTGATAAATTTTAAAAATAGCAACATGGTAAAGAAAAACGAGGACTCCAACATATTGCACAGTGAAAATTCGAAGCTGATAACTTAACCCGTTCTGGATTTATAGCTTCTGAAAGTAATGTAAAATTGGGCTGATGTGATGAACATACAAATTAACAACTAATAAAACATTTTAATTAAAGTACTTCATAATATTTTAGCAAAACCCCACCAAATATTCACCTTTTCAGAATATTGGATTTTGCAATTTATTACCCAGTTAGGATTTTCAGATGCCCAATATCTTGCATTTTGTGATGAAACTAAGCAATTTGTGGTAGACGTGGCTTCATCACTAAACATAATACTGGATCAGAATTTTATTGAGTTAAGTTACTCCCCTTGAGCCCACAAACAATATTCCATGCGTTTTTCTGTATCACCTGCTCTTAAAGAGTGAAAAAATTTCGCTTTAAATGATCGTATTGAATTTCTCTTCAAACATCGCCGAATGTTTTTTCTAGGGTAGGCTAAATCTAGACTAGCTACCTCGAGCTAATATTTGGATTGTTGGCAAAGTAGTCTATGACAACACGGTCGTTAAAATTTTTTGCATGCATTTCTTTTTAAATACGTTTGATCACTGCTCGAATACTTTTTCAATTCTGTGCACTGCAGAGCAGCAAATATGGCGATCTGGATGTCTCCGATTAAATATTTCTGTTACTTCTCGTTCACTTCTATCATTGTAACCACACATACGTACGATTCCAACTTTGCCTTGAATAGTTAATGTAGCCATTGTTAATTACAAGTAATTATTTAGAACCGTTATTACCTACTATTTCATACAATTGTTACTGACTGACATAAACAAAACGACAGAATGAAAGCCTATTTGCGATTTTCTTTGAATTTTGTAAAAATGGCTTTAATAAGTGTGGATATATAATAAAGCTGTGAACATTACAAAATCTAGATCTAGATATAGAGTAAAATTATTATTACTTTGATTAAACTGTATTGTAAGTTATTTTCAAGAGTTGATAATTTGTACTTTCATGGCATACTCGTTGATTGCATTTTGTTAATAAATGAAATTATTAAGTACAATTTCACATTACTTTCAGAAGCTATAACTCCAAAGAAGGTTAAGTTATCGGCTTAGGATTTTTACTGTGCCATATGTTTAAGTACTAGTTTTAGTTTACCGTGTTTCCAGTTATAAAATTTGTCTACATTCTTGGTAAAAAATTAATTAAAATACAACTTTTTCCAAATTCATGTTGTAATAGCATTGTCGTTAATCAACATTTTTCTATAAAATTTTGATAGTTGTTTTCGTGTAGATGGACTGTAACTATGCACTGGATACCTTTTACTATATTTATTGATAACACAAAGTAACAGAAAAGCATATTATAATGAACATTTTAAGTAATGACATGACATGACATGATAAGTGATGACATAAGATGGGATTGACTAAACATGCCCCCGGCCTTGAAAGTTCTAGGCTAGCTTTCAATGGGAAGAGGACAAAGTCTGGTCACTGCATGGATAACTTCACTATCCGCAGTTTTCACTGAAGTAACGCGATTAACACCGTCCTTGCCTGGTATTAGTTTAACGATCCGTCCCAAACACCATCTTGTGGGTGGCATGTTATTATCTCTTATCAGGACTAATTGTCCAATATCTAGGCTTCCAGAAGATTTTTTTCCATTTGGATCTCTGTTGTAGTTCGTTGACGTATTCTCGGCTCCATCTAGTCCAGAAATACTCGAACATTTTTTGTAAAAGCTGATATTGACTCAGTCGGTTTTCCTTGATATGGCTGTTTGGCAATTCGGGAATTGCTCCCACTGATCTTCCAATTAGAAAGTGGGCGGGAGAGAGACAGGTCAAATCGTCAGGATCAGCGGTTAAAGGAGGAAGAGGACTAGAATTGAGCACCGACTCGATACGAACGAGTTACTCTTGAAAATCATAAAAAACATTCTATGGTCACCTATTGTACGCTTTAGGTGGTATTTTAAACTTTTCACCCCGGCTTCCCAAATACCCCCAAAATGTGGCGAATTTGCCGGAATGAAATGCCACTTAATGTCTGAACGAGAAGCCTCGTCGATGATCTTCTGGCTGTGATTTTTTTAAAAAGAACTCATTTCTAGCATTTCGCCATTAGCTCTGACAAAATTGGTTCTGTTATCGGAGAATACCTGAGCTGGTTTGCCGCGACGGTTAACAAAACGATAAAATTATTGAATGATGTCTTCAGTGCTAAGAGATAGGACAAGTTCCAAATGTATGACCCGAGTACTGAAGCAGACGAATAACGCTATCCAACATTTGATAGCCTTGCATCCGCGACCCCGTCTATCTTTCAACCAGAACGGCCACGCGTAATCAACTCTCACAACACTAAATTGAGCTGTTGGTTGAACTCTTGCTGTCGGTAGATCACCC
Organism: Galeruca laticollis; assembly: GCA_963921935.1. Classification (NCBI taxonomy): domain Eukaryota; kingdom Metazoa; phylum Arthropoda; class Insecta; order Coleoptera; family Chrysomelidae; genus Galeruca; species Galeruca laticollis. The sequence continues at coordinate 166,312,953 of OY998176.1, forward strand.
ATAATACGTTGAATTTTTGAGCCACTAAATCTGGCAAACGTTACTCATTGCTTCACAATTTTTCGAGCGAAGCCGCGTCCTGACACAGGCCTAAATGTGTTTCTAATCATCATGGATAATAGGAGCTGAGGTCAAGCATGATACAACTGTTTATGTGTATGTTCAAATATTAATTTAGTGACGTAATGCTTAGTGCAAAGTAGTAAGGGGTGTTTTTTTGAATACGGAAAATCCGAATTTGATAATCTACCTCCAACTCTAATCAAACCATTTTGATCCATGAATGAATGTAAACTTAAAATGTGACGATTAGAAAGCAGCTCGTTTCCTTTGGTAAGAAGGAGATTTTCCTCCGGGAAGGAATCCTTTTGAACTATTTTGATGATAAAGCTAACACTTTCTTTAACCTTATTAGCCACGAGCTTGCGTTCTGACAAAAAACGTTTAAACGCTAAGTCACGCGAATTACCTAGCAACTTTGGTGGTTTTTTAGAAGGCAATGATACCACGTATCTACCCCCTTCATTTATATATACGTCCCTTACGAAACTGTCCTCACATGCTTGCTCTTCAATCGAGAGTAATTTCTTTACTTCAATCTCCTCAACTTCCCAAAACTTGGAAAGCTGTTCCTGGATGTCGACGTTTCTGGAAAAGTTACAACGAGATTTCGTACTGTTTGATAACTGCAGCCCGCCCGCAACTACCCAGCCAAGATGGGTGTTGGGTAAGACAGGGCTAGGAAACCCTATATTAATTTGACCCAAGCTTAAAAGCAGCCAAAAAATGTCTGCCCCTAGTAATATATCGATAGGTACGGAGAACATGAATCGGAGTCGGCTAGCTCAATGTTTACAGGAATCTGTAATTTTTCCATATCAATTGATGTTTCGGGAAAGTTTGATTTTTCGTATAAATTTGCAGTAATAAAACTAGATTGCGATCCACGATCTAATAATGTTCGGACTACCAAAAAGCTATTGTTTTTGCCAAATGCCTTTACCTTAGCTGTGGATAATATCGTCTGCTGAGTGGCTGCTATGCCACAATTAGTAACGTTTGCTTGCAATATTAGTTTCTAATTGTGCATTTTCGCTTATATCGCTTTCTTGACACACATGTGATGCCGTTCCCACCTGTTCTCTACCATGGTCATGTAGGATTGTATTATGTTTTGATCCGCAAATCTTACACCCGGACCAATTGCAGTCGTTGGCGAGGTGGCTTCGATTCAGGTAGTTCAGACAAAGGTTTAATTCCCTAACTTTATTGACACGATCCTTTGTTCCCAATTTTATGAAGTCTGAACAATAAAAGAGATTGTGATCCCTTTTGCAATTGAAACACACAACTTTTACTTTGTTTGAATATTATTGTTTGTTCGCTCTGGATAAGCCGCGGGAAGAATTGTGAGCTTTGTTTCTTGAACTATTACTTGAACTAATAGAAATTTATCGAATATTATTGAACCGTTCGTTGACTCTCTTGCTTTGCTCTGAATTAATCTCAATTGTTTCTAATAGATTGGCTCGCTTTTTCAGACACTCTTTAAAGTAATTTAAATTGATCGCGTCATGATTTGATTTGTATTTTTCCGACTCTTGAGCCGTATTTTTATCTAGTTTGTTCGAAACAATATAAATGAGTAACGTGTCCCAATCTTCAATTGGCTCACCTAGTTGCTTAAGCCTGTTTAAATGTTTATACAAGTTTTCATAAATGTGTCGGATTTTAGTCGCGGTAGCCGCTACAATGCTTCCCATATTAAATATGGCCTTTAAATGATTCTGTATTAATAAATTTGTATTATTATATTTTTCGCATAATGTATTCCTAGCTATGTCGTAGCTATCGGCAGTAAAGTCCAATGCTTGGATAACGAGAGGCGCAGATCCTATTAATGACGCTCGGAGATAATGTAATTCCTGAATTTTACTAATATTAACGTTGGAATGAATTAATGATTCGAACATGTCTCTGAACTCCATCTACGTCTCATAAGTTCCGTCAAACTTTGGCAATTTAATCTCAGGTAACTTGACCCCTACTGAATCCCCAGAACTACGACCAACGACGGAACCCGTTTTGACAGAACCATGCTCGCTGCCACTTACATTGTCTGAATCGTATTCGGCTTGAAATGCTTTCGCTTGTGGAAAAACTGTAAAATACCTATTCGTGAAATCTTCTCTCTCTATCAACTGAGCTTCCGGTTCATCGACCAGACAATCTATCTCATTTTGGAGGTCCTCAAAACAATTAATTAACCCTTCAATGTCATTAATTCGATTATCAAGCTCTAAAATTTTGTAACTCTCCAACGGCTTGGCCCCTCTATTTGAATGCAAATTCTCAAATGATGTAAGAAATTTCTCAAAAACTGTTAATTTGGTTTTGAGGGTACCTCGCTTTTTAATAAGAACTTTCACCTCAGTATTATCCTCCGTTTCAGGCATTTTTTACAATCAGTTTTATTCGTGATTTTAGGAAATACGTATCTGAATAGCTATAAGTAATTATATCAAACAAAATAATGACACCCTATAAATAATCAATGTACTTTATATTTTCCTGTGTGTGGACTAGGCCAAAAATAACTGAATTGTTACCTGTGTATTCGCTTTAATAATTTTAATGTGGACTAGGCCAAATAAAGCTGAATGGATACCTGCGTATCTTATCGATTTGAATATCGATCATCAATAATCAAACAAATCATATATCTGTTGGGCTTTTATGCATTTCAAACGCCAGCAATACGCCGTACCGGACAGTGTGCAATTATCATAAAATGTTTAAAAATCAATGAGCATTGAATAATAGGAGTAATTTGAGTTTCAATGTATTGAAAACCATGCATAATAATACTTCACCGACCAGTTGTGTTGTTTTCTATCAGGAGCATCACTCGACGGTAAAACTATCCTACTTGAGTTGCCGGAAAAAACGTCGATTCACAACGGCAATCATTGTGGTCTACTGCTTCACTTCCAATGTCTGCCAAATTTCCTTCGCAAATTAGCTTTGCTTTCAGAAACTATAACTTTAATTGTTTATGTATTCCGCGAGAATAACCATGTTTTCGTCTAGATGGACTGTAACTATGCACTGGATACCTTTTACTATATTTATTTATTATTAACACAAAGTAACAGAAAAGCATATTATAATGAACATTTTAAGTAATGACATGACATGATAAGTGATGATATAAGATGGGGTTGACTAAACAATAGTTTACATTTGTAATTATTCTGAATTCAGTGGTGTAGTCGTATTTGAGAAACAAAATGCCTAATTTACTTTAGTTTTTTTTTGGCAAAGAGAAATTAACATAGAGGGCCTTGAAAACAGAAATTAAACAATGAAAATGTGTGTCAAAATACTGTTTTTGATACTGAATCTAACAAAAGAAATTAATTCAAAATCGGATGAAAAATGCGAATTTTACAGGGGTGCTTCCAAACAAAATGGGTCACACTGTTGTATCTAGTGATAGACTCAATTTATCAGAAAGAAAGTAGAAAATTGATTTTTTTTCTCCATTGGAGAAATTTCAGACCATCCTGCATCCGAATTCGTTAATACCTAAGCTCAAGCACTTACCGTTGGTCCTATGAAGCTTAAAGTGGACGAA